>CP139502.1:329782988-331185170 GCA_021014915.2 Artemisia tridentata subsp. tridentata
CACCGGTTACAAATAATCAAATCGTTCGTATGAACGATCGATATTGCACAAACAAATCCCACTTGATTTTTAAAAAACTATCCGTTTGTGTATAAAAAAAAAACTTTTTTTCAAAAAAATTACCACTTTCATCCTATAAATACCCAAATCAAACCCACTTTCAAACATATACTTTCAAACATAATTCAAACAACAAATTAAACACAAAAAAATGGCTTGTAACCTTCCACACACTGTCAAACAAGTTCAAAACTATGTCCAAAAACAAGTCAAAATAGACGACAAGGAACGCCAAGATGCAATTGTCGAAGTTATTAAGAAGTTTGAGCTGGCGAAGTTACGCAAACAACGCCTGAGAACACGATACGCAGCTTGCAAAGATATCTCTGTCGAGAGAAAATATGTGATCGACCAGTTTTTGGACGATGAGTATCGCAAAGACGCTGATGTTGTTGAAACATTGTGGGGTTGTGTGCAGAAGATAGAGAACGAGAAATCCAACAAGATACGTTGGAGTTTTGAGGAGAATGTGGCAGCTGCTGATGCACCACAACAACAACAACAATTTGTGCAAGGTGCATCAAGTTCATCTGCACCAAGGGTTGTTGAACCACAACTACCGTGATGAAGCGAAAAGTGTACCGCTTTTAGGGGGTCATTTAAGCCCTAAATCGTATTTATTTGATCAAATATTGCCCTAAATCGTTCCTTTTGTCATTTTAGGTACTTTGGAGAAGAAATCTGGAAAAGGAAGCATTTTGGACGTTTTTGGAGCATAAAAGTGAAGAAAACGACAAAGTCTCAAAAATATGCTGGAAAGTACATGTGACGGCGTCAAGACTTGCTCTTGACGGCGTCACGGCTTGGCAAAAGTGGTGGATATGAAAAATACACATGATAAGCCAGTGAGATTTGCATTGGAATTCTGACGGCGTCACCCTTTGGAGTGATCAAGGTCGTCACGGTTTAAGCTGAAGAATGACGGCGTCACCCTTAACCTTGACGGCGTCATCTTCTGATAGGCCAGAACGGATTTTGGAGGTTTAAAGGGAGACGGCGTCAAGAAGGCCATCACGTGTTAACTAGTCACAACTTGCGCGCGCGGTAGCTGTTACTGTTTTGGCCATAAAATCCTCATACGAATTCGGATTTAGGTGATTCAAAAGGCCACGCGATCGGGACGAAAAGATCTACAATTTGGTGAAAAATTGGACGTGACGGCGTCACGTGTAAGTCTGACGCCGTCAGATCGGGCCGACAGAAAAATGCCTATAAATATAACTTCACAACTTCATTATTTGTAAGCCCTAAACCCTAAGTTCGATTCTAGGGTTTAGGTAGGTGTTTTTCCAGCAACTTAGAGGGTCCTAATCATGCCATAAACATCTTGTAATGGTTTGTTTATCGATTCAATCTTATGTTATGTCTTCAATTATGATTATTGTTGATTGCTCTTCATTAATTATGCTTGGCTAAATCACCTTGTGTCTACTTATGATTGTATGAAACTTGTATATAATCAATTAGATCTTATTGATTTCTTGTTGATGTGTGTGTCCATCTCCATCAATTAGGGCGTGACAATTTCAATAGATCTAGTTGGTTTAGTTTATAATTCTTGCTTCCTATTGTTTCTTGTTTTGATTGGGTGATATCGATGTTAGGCTTAAGAAAACTGGCTAACCTCCTATACGGTAATTTGCTTGAACGTCTTAAGAAACATGAACCAATGCGTACTAGGTTTATTTGGTTGTATTTAATGCATGAGCGAATTCTAGTGATCCCATGTTAGGAGCTTCTTAGCCGGCTCGACATAGGAGTGAAGTAGGAGCTTATAGAGTTGGGGAAGTACGTACGCCACCCCACGAATGGTATTAAGGAATACAACCCGTCAATTAAAACAAGGTGTGACAATTCAATAGGTGGAATTGGATAGCTAGCAAGGAGTAATACATCATAGGTAGATATGCTTCATTTCCCTTGTAGAACCCTAGTTTACTTTTCTTGCATATTAGTTTAATTAGTAGCTTTTGGGTTAGTTGATTAGCAACTAATTCCGCCCCTTCTTCCAAAACCAGAGATTTTTACTTACTTTCCATAAAATATAAAAATACAAAAAGAATCATCCCTCACCTTTAGACCTAATTAGAGTAGTTTTTCACACCTAACGAACACTATTCCCTGTGGAGAACGATCAATCCCCCGTACTTACCACTACACTATACTACATCGGTCAGGTACACTGCCTGGTGGGGTTGTAAGCCTCTTGAGATCCCTCGAGAGGTAAAACCTGTTGTAAGGTTGCAAAACCACGCATCAAGTTTTTGGCGCCGCTGCCGGGGAATAGTTATTGTTTAGGTTGAATTTTTACTTTATAGGTCTACTCACTAGATTCCTTTCTAGTGAGATTTTTATTTTATTTTTTTTCTAGGTTTTCTTTAGTATATCTATTTTCTTTGTGCTTTTGTTCGTAACAGATTTTCATTGACTATTCAGTTTGCCATTATGGAAAACGCGAATCCACCCCTTACACCTGGCGAAGTGGCTTTGTTGCGTAGCCAACTTGAGAATGAGATTAGTGAGCTCAGGGAGCTCAGTAGAATGATTGATATAGAGCTTGATTATGCCTTGAACAACTTAGGGACCGCCATATACTCAGATAATTACTTAGAACGTAATAATCTTACGGTTGATAAGTTGATTGAGAAAATTGAGGAAGTGAAGGTAGATCCTAGGTTGGATGATTGTTTCAATGAATACCCCACTAAGGAGGAGATTGCTTACTATAACAACCTAGTTGATAACCCTCGACCACCTTTTGTTAGAATTGACCCAAAGATTAAGAGAGGTGATCCCGAGAATGTGAAGATACCATGTATGATTGGGTACCAATACGTTGAGCATGCTTACATTGACTGTGAATCCCCAATCAACGTTATGCCCTCAGGCCTTTATAGCCAAATCATAAACACACCACTTGAGCCTAGGATGGACCCCAAGTGTCCAGGCGGAGTTTGCAACTTCGTTGGAAGGATTAAGGATATGCATATCCTTGTTGGGAAATTTACCTTTGTCACCAACTTCATGATCTTAGAAGATTTGGCAAGTGTTGTTGACTGCCGCCTATCTCGCGTAGTGTTAGGTAAGCCATTTATTGAAGCATCCAATTTAAGGTATGATCGTTTGAAAGGCACGGTTCAGTTTTCTAATCACATAGATAGGATCACATATAGGATGCCTTATCGGGTAAATGAATTTCGTTTTGTGCCTCGATTTGACATGGACAACATTGGTGCGATTGAGGACATCAATGAAGAGGATAAAGAAAAAGGCATGGACTATGTTTGGGATAAGAGAAGCCTTTATTATAAAGATTGCTTAAACCTTGGACCTAAATACAAAATTGATATGGAGGTTGTTAGGATGATTAGAGGGGCAATTGAGAAGCAAAACGGAAAAACGTAGAACACTTGACTTTGAGTCTAGCTACAAGACTCGTTAATAAAGAAAAGCGCTTCTTGGGAGGCAACCCAAGCTTTATTTTATTTATTTGCTTTGTGTGTTTATTCGTTTGTTTGTTTGTTTTTATTTGTTTCCGTATGTGTGTTTAATTTTTATTAGTATTGATTCATGTTCAAAACTAATTTGTGAAAATGCTTTATTTTGTTTTTAACTTCGTCTTAGCTACATATAAAGGTATTTTGCAAAAGTTAAGTGTAAGGGAAATCTAAATCGGTTTATTAGAACACAAATTAACATGAATCGTAATAATAATAAATTAACATACATATTAGTGTGTGTTTGAGTCAAATGCTTGTATCGAGTCATAATGATGTTTTGCAGGATTTCCAGGAAGTAAGGTAAAGGTTTTTCCAGAAATTTTCCGGAAACTTAAAATGAAAATTTTTGTCAGGTCATTTCTGACGGCGTCAGGGTTTATAACCTGACGGCGTCAGATTTAATTTTCAGAAATTTTTGAAAGTTTTGTTTTTAAAAAGTTTTTATTAAATCTCCAACTTATAATCTCCAGGAATCTGCAAAATTATCATTCCACAAGCATTATATCCTTATATATAGATTTTATCCCGCCGATGTTATGCAGGTTTTCGTGTTTGTTTTCTCAGGTTTAACAGGTTATTTTGGACAAGGAAATGTTTTTGGATCAAGCTTATGGCGATGCATTAGTCATGGAGCTTCAACATTACTTTGGAAGAAGATTTAACCGTGTTACTTCATTATCCACCGAGCGAATCAGGGGAGTATTTGATTTCATTCTTTTACCTTATTTACTTTTACATCTTGTTATTTGAACATTGGGGACAATGTTCATCTTAAGTATAAGGGGAGGGTAAAAGTACGATTTTAGAGAATGCTATTACGCTTGATTTTTGTTTGTTTAATAGTAGATGTGTAATAAAACTGAGATAAATACCTGTTAGGGTAATTTTAGTGCCAAATTTAAAATTTTTTACAACATATAGGAGTGAAACTTTGATCTTAATGAGCGTCTCATGGATAGGAGTTATATGACTAGCACAAAAACCGTACCACTAAAAAATTTTCCACCCCCAAATATGTGAGGTTCACCCCTAGAATTGGTAGGAAAAGCATTTATGCTATGATGTGTGTACCGGTAGCACTTAGATTCTAGAACTTGAGTTAGGACCATTCCAAGGCCACAAGTGAGACTACATTCGTGTAGTTAGATTTACTACATGATAAGAGGCATTAGGATTAACCCATTGTTTTACACCTGTGTTTTTGTTATAATTACTTTGGCTACATTGGTCAAGTAATTCTCCCACACCCTTTGCGTTGTACTCATTTTTAGTACACGATACCCCTAGTACACCCTCAGAGCCTATCTTTTCGTTTCGACCTTTAAGCATTTTACTTAAAGGAAGAATTTGTTACACCCCACTAAAATGTACACCCAAATCGCCTTAGCCTACCTTGTATGCACTCATTTTTAGTGCATTATTGTGACAACATTTGTTTAAACCCAAGTTAATTATCTAATTGATTACATGGTTGCTAAGTCGAGTCATATCCTTGTACATATTGTTTTGGGACGATTGGGACTCATGGGTAAAGTACTAGTGTAATGGAGTAATGGGGAAGAACATCATTCATTACCCCCATATGTGCTAAATATTTTTAAAAAAAAAGTACTCCAAGTTTTTCGATTATCTTAATTCGAGTCATTAGATTAGTTAATTGTAAAGTTATGTAAAAGTTCAAGTGTAAGGGAAATGCAATGCCCCTATGATGTATTATTTTGGATGGTAGGGCAATAGTGTATGAAAAAAAAATAAATAAATAAAAATAAATAAATAAATAAATCAAGAAAAATACAAAAAAAAAAATGAGAAAAAGAAAAATAGAAAAAACATACGGACTACCATCCCGTTTCATTTTATATTTATCTTATGTTTTTGTTATTTTAGTTTTTAGCTTAAGATCGAGTCGAGTCTTGGCTTAGCAACATTGTATAGTACATGTAATTGATCAAAGTTCTTTAACTCGCCACCAGTAAAATATCCTTTATCCAACAAAACCGTGTTTTCCATTTCCCTACACCTAACGTTATAACCCATGTAAAAGCCCTCTTTGATACTTTATCTTTGGTGCTTACGCCTAGTGGAGGAGGTTTTCGATCCTTTCCCAAGCCTATGGTAATCTATTTGCTATGACAGGTAGTGAGAGATATTATCCGTTTTCATTTATGAGATTTATTTTGATGACACTTGAGAGATGTGAGTATCTAAACACTACTTGTGAGGTGCTAGTATGTAATCTCCGTGCTTATTATGATTGAAGTGGAACGATTATTTGTTGTAATTACTTTTATATTAGCATTAAATGACCCCTAACTTGTATTTTGATTAGAATAAAAGCGCATTTGCTTGAGGACAAGCAAATCTCAAGTGTAAGGGTATTTGATGAAGCGAAAAGTGTACCGCTTTTAGGGGGTCATTTAAGCCCTAAATCGTATTTATTTGATCAAATATTGCCCTAAATCGTTCCTTTTGTCATTTTAGGTACTTTGGAGAAGAAATCTGGAAAAGGAAGCATTTTGGACGTTTTTGGAGCATAAAAGTGAAGAAAACGACAAAGTCTCAAAAATATGCTGGAAAGTACATGTGACGGCGTCAAGACTTGCTCTTGACGGCGTCACGGCTTGGCAAAAGTGGTGGATATGAAAAATACACATGATAAGCCAGTGAGATTTGCATTGGAATTCTGACGGTGTCACCCTTTGGAGTGATCAAGGTCGTCACGGTTTAAGCTGAAGAATGACGGCGTCACCCTTAACCTTGACGGCGTCATCTTCTGATAGGCCAGAACGGATTTTGGAGGTTTAAAGGGAGACGGCGTCAAGAAGGCCATCACGTGTTAACTAGTCACAACTTGCGCGCGCGGTAGCTGTTACTGTTTTGGCCATAAAATCCTCATACGAATTCGGATTTAGGTGATTCAAAAGGCCACGCGATCGGGACGAAAAGATCTACAATTTGGTGAAAAATTGGACGTGACGGCGTCACGTGTAAGTCTGACGCCGTCAGATCGGGCCGACAGAAAAATGCCTATAAATATAACTTCACAACTTCATTATTGTAAGCCCTAAACCCTAAGTCCGATTCTAGGGTTTAGGTAGGTGTTTTTTCCAGCAACTTAGAGGGTCCTAATCATGCCATAAACATCTTGTAATGGTTTGTTTATCGATTCAATTTTATGTTATGTCTTCAATTATGATTATTGTTGATTGCTCTTCATTAATTATGCTTGGCTAAATCACCTTGTGTCTACTTATGATTGTATGAAACTTGTATATAATCAATTAGATCTTATTGATTTCTTGTTGATGTGTGTGTCCATCTCCATCAATTAGGGCATGACAATTTCAATAGATCTAGTTGGTTTAGTTTATAATTCTTGCTTCCTATTGTTTCTTGTTTTGATTGGGTGATATCGATGTTAGGCTTAAGAAAACTGGCTAACCTCCTATACGGTAATTTGCTTGAACGTCTTAAGAAACATGAACCAATGCGTACTAGGTTTATTTGGTTGTATTTAATGCATGAGCGAATTCTAGTGATCCCATGTTAGGAGCTTCTTAGCCGGCTCGACATAGGAGTGAAGTAGGAGCTTATAGAGTTGGGGAAGTACGTACGCCACCCCACGAATGGTATTAAGGAATACAACCCGTCAATTAAAACAAGGTGTGACAATTCAATAGGTGGAATTGGATAGCTAGCAAGGAGTAATACATCATAGGTAGATATGCTTCATTTCCCTTGTAGAACCCTAGTTTACTTTTCTTGCATATTAGTTTAATTAGTAGCTTTTGGGTTAGTTGATTAGCAACTAATTCCGCCCCTTCTTCCAAAACCAGAGATTTTTACTTGCTTTCCATAAAATATAAAAATACAAAAAGAATCATCCCTCACCTTTAGACCTAATTAGAGTAGTTTTTCACACCTAACGAACACTATTCCCTGTGGAGAACGATCAATCCCCCGTACTTACCACTACACTATACTACATCGGTCATGTACACTGCCTGGTGGGGTTGTAAGCCTCTTGAGATCCCTCGAGAGGTAAAACCTGTTGTAAGGTTGCAAAACCACGCATCATACCGCAACCTCATCTTGATAACTTTCAGCTAAGTTTTGAGGAGAATGTGAAACCTGCTGATGATTGGAACTCTGAGGACGAGCGGGAGCTGAGCAGGATGGAAGCTGAGTTAGAAGCAGAGAGGTTTGCGAGCTTTGATCCGTATGACGACGGTTTCCGCTCCGACAACTCGCAGACCTGGGATCACCCAGATTATAATTGAAGTTTTAGTTTTTAAATTATTATTGTAATGTTTTAATTTCTGTTTATGTAACGTTTATGTTTTTATTAATAAAAAATTTACATTTGAATTATGAATATCATGTAATGTCTACGTTTAATTTTAGTTGTTTAATTCCGTATCGTTTCGTTTATGTAATGTTTACGTTTTATTAATAAAATTTGTGTTTGTGTTAAAAGATGTTTTTTTTTTAAAAAAATAAAATAAAGGAAGATGATGCAATATGGGTTGCCACTGTGATGAGAGAGATAAATATAGGTTGAGGAGAGAGAAAGCTGAGGTGGCACCCGGAATGATGATGCAATATGGTTCACCACTGTGAATAGCCTAAAACGTTACCACATTTTGCCTTGTAGGTTGCGATACAGTTCACACTTCACACAAGTACATCTAATTTATTTTATTTTATACTTCATCGTCATGTAGGTCTAATCAGAGGCTATTTGTATTTCATCAACATCATTATAATGAGGATACGAGTAACATAAGTGTATTAACATTTCAGTTTCCTTTTATTTGTATGTATTGTTTTATTTTGTTATTATTTATTTTTAATTTCTGCATGCCATTAACAACTACAAACCAACCAAGAAACCGTCCATAGTCAAGAGGAGGAGATGGCTGAAAGTGACGCGGTGCAGCAAAATTAATAGGATGAGCAGCAAAATGTGGTGGTAAACAAAATGTGGTGGTTCCTCAAAACCAGGGACACCGGCAAGATGGGTTTCAAAGCCCCTATTATCTAGAAAAGAGGATTGGCGATCTTTCGGATGGCGGTGTTTTTATGTTTTTAGTTTGTTTAGTAATTGTTGAAGGTTTTATTATTATAATCTACCATATGCTATGGTGACTTTAAGTGTGTTTAATTTGGAAGTAATAATGTTTCGTGTCTGTGTATGGTGGGATGCATGAAATATTTTTGAATCAATCATTTGGCTATGTATCAATCAGTTAGCTATACATTGAATTAGCGTGATTTATGAGCGCGTGAGACTAATTATGAGGTCCACTTACCTTTTTAAACCCTTTGAAACCAAGCAGTAGATTCCACCACTTACAAACCGATCAGAAGAACCATATCAGCTGCCGAAATTATAGCCAAGCAGCAGGAACTTTGTAACAAGCAGTAGAATGTCTGCTCAAGAGCAGCAGGAACTTTTCCCTCTTTTGCAAAGTTGCCTAATTTAAGTTGCCCATTTTTTAATTGCAAAAGTTTTAAAAATTGCCCATTTATTTAAAACGTTGTCTAATTTTGCCATGCTGATTGCGCTACAGTACACACAAGTACATCAACTTTAATGAATGCCACTTGGTAGGTGTAATCATAATCAATGAGAGTCTTGTAGTCACATACTATTGGCATTTCATTTTGGGCAACAAATTACTGTGTATGCGTGTAGAGATTTGTACTTTGGGCAACTAAATTTGCATATATAATTCTTAACCATATACAACACAACCCTCAAATTAAAAAAAAAAAAAAAAAAAAAAAAAAAAAAAAAAAAAAAAAAAAACCAAAATGAATTCTTGCACAACAGATAAGTTGAAGGTGTTTATACGGTATGAAGAGAATGTGATTGCTGTTTTACTTCCAAAAGACGTCAACTTTGGCAATCTTGTGAAGTATGTATGGAAGAAGTTTCAGGTTAACGATGCATACGCAATACGGTTATCTTACAACAACGGTGGAGACCAGAGGACTATAGTTAATGAAGTCGACCTCGAAGTTTTCAAAAGTCTTGTTTCGGCGACGCCGTCTCAAGAGCACACAATAATCGTACACTGCGCTATGCATACCGCTGATGTTAATTTAGATCCAGATCACCAAATGCACCGCACTGGTCTTAACTGTATGCCAACCCAACCCCAACCACCCACTTTTGATTATACCGCACCATATAAGAATAAAGGTGGTTTAAAAGTTCATCATCTGTTTGAAGATAACGAAGAGTGCATGTATGAGATAAGTTTGAAATGTTTAAAAGAAGGGTATGAGTTTTGTGTTTCTAGATCGTGTACGTCAAGATACGGTGTGAAGTGTGTCCAACCAGAATGTGATTGGCACATAAGCTGTCGTCGATATGGGCCAACTTGCCGATTTAGAATCACTTCACTAAACGACAATCATAAATGTTGAAAAATCAAATTCAATCCAAATCACCGAAATGCATATACAAAAACATTGGCTAGAATAATATCCCCGAAGCTCGGAGATCCGACAAGAGTGTATAAGCCAAAGGACTTTATACATGATTTGAAGTTGGATATGAAGATTGACATTTCATACAGACGAGCTTGGAGAGGGAGACAGTTGGCACTGGAATCAAATCAGGGCTGCCCAAAAGCCTCATTTTCGCAGCTGCCGCTATATTGTCATAATCTAAAGATTGCAAACAGGGGCACAGTTACACACATACAGACCGACGATGCAAGCTGTTTTAAGAACCTATTTATAGGTTTCGGTGCTGTGGTAAGCATATTATTAAGATTCTAATCCTCTTTGTTAAGTTACAAAACATATATATATATATATTTTTTGTTTTTTTTTTGTTTTTTTTCATAAGGGTATCAAAAGAAATAGCTATGGTTATCATGTCATACACTATCCTAGGGGTATGAATATAGAAAAATAAAATCTAACTTAAAATTTAAAAAAAAAAAAAAATACATATATATATATATATATATATATATATATATATATATATATATATATATATATATATATATATATATATATATATAGAGAGGATTTATGCATAGCATAAGTGTATACAATATTAATTGGGAGGTGTTATAAGAACCCTCTCTACGCATGGGTCCCGCCTATTTTTTTATAGAATGTACAATCTGACAAACAAGCGGCGGCACCAGTAAAGTCAACACACCCTCCCTACCAGGGATGGTCATTATAACCCAACCTTATAAATTATCTAGTTTTAATGAATTGCAACAGCATATCACTGAAACTAAACTTATCAGTTATAGAAACACAGAAACATTTATCTGCATACGCAGGAACAACATAAAGGTACAAAATATATACTTTTTTGCAAAATACTTCTGATACCTAGTTTTCTAAAACAAAAGCAAGACATCAATATTACGTGCATTAAAACAAAAGCAACACATCCATCTTATGCGCACACCGCACCTGTCATATCAAACAACAAACAATATATTGTTATTACTTAAGGTAGTCGTTTGTCAATTAACAATAAACAATAAATTGTTATATATATATATATATATATATATATATATATATATATATATATATATATATATATAATCTCTATATTTTATATTTATTTTATTTTGTATCTGTTTATATGTTTTCAACCTTATGTACCATGATATATGCTACATTGTACTTCACAGATTAAGAGTTTCCTGTGTTATATGCGGCCTCTCATCATAATTGATGCCGCACATCTAAAAGGGACATACCAGGGAACAAATCTTGTCGCAGTTGCAATGGACGGAAACAATCAGATAGTACCGCTTGCCACCGGTGTTGCTCAGGGCGAGACTGGTGAATCATGGACTTGGTTTATGACGAAACTCAAAGAATGCATAGGGGAAGTTCCTAATTTGGCCATCATATCTGACAGACATCACGGAATCATCCTGGCATGTAAAACTGTATTCCCGAATGCCTTTCACGGCTATTGTTGTCGTCATTTGATGTTAAATACAAAGATGTAGACAGATACACTGAAATGCTTATACTGGAAGACATGCAAAGCGTACACAATGGAGGATTTTGCAAAGCTAATGTCTGATATTCGTTCGGTAAGACGACAGGCTCACAAAAAACTTGTTGAAGCAGGCGTCGAGAAATGGTCAAGGGCACATTGCCCTGGGCAGAGGTACAATTATTTAACCTCAAACAGTGTCGAATCCATAAATGCTTTAACAAAGCTTGTGCGCCACTGCCCGATAACAACGCTGATGGAATGGTATAGAGGTCTTCTTCAGAGCTGGTATTACCACCGCCGAGCAAAATATGCAGGTAATAGATTGTTTTAATTTCAATACGTTTACTGAAGAATAATGAAATACTAGACACTAAACAAACTTTATTATTTATGGTTAGATGCCCCGGATGATGATCTTTCTGAATGGGCAACTGCAAAAGTGAATGGCAGAATGGCCAAAAGTGCAAACTGGAAGGTTTTGGGGATTGACAAGGACAGAGTGTATGAAGTACGGGACAAAAAAAAAAGGCATATTTTGATTTGGAACAGGGTGAATGCACTTGCCGACAATGGCAGCTTTCGGAATTACCATGCGGACATGTCTGTGCTGTTGGTAGATTTGCAGGGCTGACTAGTGTGAAGAAACTGGCTAAAGCTTGGTTTTATAATACAACACTTAAAGGCACATACGAAGACATGGTTTATCCTTTAAAAGACATGACGATGTGGGACACTCCAGACGACATCCAAGTTGTATCACCCCCTATTGTTTGCAATAGGCGACCAGGTAGACCCAAAAAAAGAAACAGAATTCCCTCTCAAGGCGAGGTGCCTACAGTCATTACGTGCGGAAGGTGTGGAAGGCCAGGACATAACCGGCTAACGTGCAATGCAACAATTGTGATAGAAAAGGTTGAAATTTTATTTATTATGCCACAATTAAGTAGTTGTGATTATTGGGGCCCTAATGTTTATGTGTACCTGTATACAGAAAAGTCCAGCCGGTCCAAGGAAAAAGACCCGTGTGGTGGAGGGTTCATCTAATCAAAGTAACGGAACACAACCCGAGGCAAATTCAGAGTTTATGCACAGGGTGATGAATGCGGCCGAGGCACCCAACTCAAGTCAAGCACAGGAGCAGCCGAACTCATCCAATCCACACATTAATTCGCTATCAGATTTCCCTACTCCAGACAAGTTTTTACAGTAAAGACCCCCAATGACACACCCTATATTTAAATTTATGCACTCACTTCCTAGTTGGTACCATGTTTTGTTTAACTAAGAATAACAAGTGTGGGTCGTTTGGTGTGTAATAAACATTAGTATTAAACTATGTTATGAAAGTTTGATGGAGGCAAACAATTAGCGGTTGTGTGTGTTTGTGGTAAATTAAATTGAAAATACAAGTAAATAAACGTACCAACCAGCAATCAATCAGATTGCAGTTCAACCATATTGGATCGCCCGTTAATGAAGGCCCTGACTGTATGTTTTTACTACTTGGAAAATGATATGGTTGCTTCATTCAAATTGATTCATTGTTTCAGTTCGTTTGTTTCTACCCTTAACTATGTTTCTTTCCAGCAGATCATCTTCAAACACCTTCGATTTAGCTTTATCTGAACCATTTGGTTTCGCTATTTGTATGCCAACCTCGTGTAACATTTTTTCTTAACCAGTTCCACTTCCTTCCTATATATGTACCATTTTCATTGACATCCAACCAACCATTTTCATTGTACTTGAACGGAGTTGAACTACACCAACACTGGCCAGCGCCCTCCTCTTGCCAAACCACGTTGTTAAAATAATACTTTGATAACGGCTGTTGCTTGTGAGCAATAAACAGGTCCATGGAACCATTGTTCAAAGCATGACTGGAAAATCTACGAACATCTGTATCAATGTGTAGCAAAGTTAAAGCATTTGCAAGTGACATGTTGGGTTTACAATAAAACAAAGCCCATTTATCACCACCAATGTCATTTATAAGACTATTAAGTGCCCTAGTAAAAACAACCCTGTCAGAGGTCAAACACCAAACGTTCCCAACACACCCATCAACATAACGAAGTGGATCGAGAGCAAATTCCACATATTTGTGTACTTTGAACTCAACTTTCATCCAGAAACTTAATTAAACATGAGTATAGTTTATAGTTACAAACTAAAAGCAATTATGTAGCTTTTTGGCACCCATAATTAACAAACTAAGTACGTTGCACAAAATAAAATAAAAAAAAACAAAAATAATCAAATAATAAAAATCTTCTTTATTCACTGTAACATCATATTTATATGAACAAAAAAAGGAATAATATAGTTATGGGAAAGTACAACAAACCTAGAATACGTGATATAAAGATGAAAAGGACAGCAATTTTATTATTTTGGATTCGTGTGGTGACAATGACCTAGGGTTTGATCTGCTTTTTGGGGATATTGTGTTTGTTGGGAACAAAAAGGATATGTGGGGTTACAGTGTTTCCCGTGCAAATTACACGTTTGGTCCTCAGACGTGCAATTTTATAATAAACTTTTGACTTAATTTCTAAAATGGTCCCTGTATTTTATGTTGTAAAAGTCGTTGTCTGTTTACAGCATGTACATTGTCCCTTTACCAAATTTGGTACATTGTAATTTGACTTCTAAAAGTCAAATAACAGAATTATGGTTTAAACCAACTTTCGCAAAATATTCACAAAGTTATGGTCTAAAAGTCTGCACATTTTGCACATATTACACAGTTATTGTCTGTTACTTAAATTACACAGTTATGGGTTAAACCATAAATAAGTCAAATTGCACAATCAAGGACCAATTTCCATTCAATCCCATTTAACACAATGTGCAAAAAATTTTAGGTACATGAAACAGTTTACCAACCGAACATTGAATGACTATCTTCAATAAAAAGGTCTTCAAATTCGCTTAAGCATACACACGACCTACTCAAGAAACCTGTATTATTCACCCAAACTCTTACACAAGTAAAACCAGGTTTCACACTTGGTTATAATATGGTCATAGGTCAGTGGACTAAACTCGTTATGTGCCCCAAGAATGGGTACTAAAAGTGTTCAACCCGTTCGAGTATAGGGTCCCTTTTTTTCAAATTAACTCTAAAGTTTTTATAAGTCTTATTTTAGTAAAAAAAAATTGGATTTAAACAAAAATAAAATAAGGCCTCACACGTGCAAATATTTTAGTCCTTTATATAAACACCCCCGCTCCCAACTGCTTTCCCTTATTTCCCAATTGTTTTAAATCTTGAAACCCTAAAGTATGAGTTCGCGAAATAGAGCGACAACCCGAGTAATTGATGGTAAAATTGAATACTTTTGTAGGTGTGCTATTCGACTCACAGTTAAGACTTCAACAACAAGGACAAATCCGGGTAAACGATTTGTAAAATGCTCAGTTTGTGAAGTGTATGACTTTTTAGATGGTGATCTTCCAAGTGAATACTATAAAGATTTGGTGTATGGATTCTTACAAAACGCCAAACGATTGAACAAGACTGTGGACTACCAGCAGGTGATTGATGCTCTTGCTTTGGACAAGTCAATAATGGAAGAAGAGTTGAATGATATAAAGGCAAAGTTGAAGCTGTATGAGCGATTGTTTTTCATTTTGATAGGATCTTTTGCAGTTGTTTGTGTTGGGTTTGGGATGATAATAGGAAAATAATGTAGTGGCGTCGATTAACCATGGAATGAAATGAAGTTGTATCTTTTGTTAGTAAATACGAGTAATATGTTTCCTCTTGCAAATCTAGTGTTTTATATAAATAAAGATAGATTGATTCGTCATACAAGGCATTCGCATGTTCTGCTTCATGGTTAATCGGATTAAAATGGTTACAATTATCCTTTCTTAGATACTGACATTTTTTTTTTATTTTTTTTATTTTTTTTTTTTTATTTTTTTTATAGGTTTATAAGCGGGTATGTTTGGTAGTACTAAAACACCCGCCAAAATAATCGGTTGCCCTAGCATTTCTTCTGTTTTATGGGGTGGTCAAACAAGTAGCAAGAAAATATGATCAACAGAAAATATAACGATGTATCCAAAAAGGGTATGGCATGGCATGGCATTTAACCTTTTTTCTTAATTTAATTACAATCTTGTTGTTTTCAACTTTCCATTACAACAACCCTAGATTGCAACTTTCTATCATTAAGGAACCAACTTATTGTTTCTCCAATACCTCCACTCTTCCGCTGCTTGCATAGAGCTTTATGATACATCAACCTTTTTCGCCTCCGCAAATATGAAGTTCATGATCCAAACTTGAACTTCCTTGAGTATTTCTTTTTCCCAACACGTCGACCGGTCGTAGGATGCACACTAGTCCCACCTTCTTCATGAACTGCTGACCCACCCACATCCAGCACAACCTCGTCTTCAAAACAGTGATCATTAGAAAGACTTGGCAGTTTTGAACCATTGTAACTGAGTACAGCATTTTGCCACTCATAAGGCGGCGAGCGAGACCACCCAACGTCAATGGCAGGAACATCGAGACCAACAACACCTGGCATGCAATCTTCTTCAAAAAAATAAAGCCCATCAACGATAGAGTCACTATGCAAAAAGTCTTTAAAAAGATTTCTACATTTAAAATTAGTTCCTTTGATTCTCGGTTCTGAAGGAGGTGTTCTTAGAGGAGGTGAACGACCTTCTTCCTCCTCCCATGCCTCCAGAGCAGCAGCCGATTTAGATGTAGCAACTAGCATTGCTTCCGTATGTTTTTTAAACTTTAACAAAATTTCCTCATCATAAAAATCATAAGTAATATTTTTATAATAGAAACCTGCTAGGTTTTGTGGTGCATGGACAACATACAAATGGAGCAAACCATAACACTCAGCCGTGTCATACATCTTTCGCATATGACATTCAGCTTCAATCAAATGCAAGCCTTCTGCTAGAGAATGTCTTGGACAACAAAAATACAAAAAACGAATTTCTTGATCTAGTTGCAAGGTTAACAAGTCAAGCAACTGATCCAATTTCATCCTGTTCGACTTGCATACCTTCAATGTCATTGTTTTGCCATATTCATACTTTAAGCCTGAATATTCTAAGAAAACACCATCATAGTTAATCTCAAGGACTATATGTGTAGTAGTGATGACGTGTGACCTGTACACAAGAAACATAAATTTATTCAAAATAAATTAAAGTTAGCAACTAAGCATATGATTACATTACACAGTTAAGACATACATGCATACCTTTGTTTGATGTCCGCCGAATCAGCATGGGGGTTTGCAGGGACTTTCTTTGGAGGAGTTTGATGAGGGTCCATGATGATTTAACAAGTAATAATGTAAGTGGGACTTAATGAAGTGGTAAGTTAGTCGAACATATATATATATATATATATATATATATATATATAAGAAATGCTATCCATTTGGTTGAATAGGAACAAGTGAGAAAGAGTGAATTAGTTTGTAATAATGTAAAGTAAAATATATTATAGAGGTATTAAGGGTTGTATGTATTAGTAAATTGAAGACTTTGTTTTAGTGTTTTTGTATCGTTGTATTAACACAAAATTATATGTACCCATGTTGGTTAACTTGCCAAAGTTTACGGTCATATAATGTTGTAAACTAATTTTACAAGCTAATTCACTACAAAAAACTAGTTGAATTATCCAGATTTTAAAGGCCAAATGGCCAAATGGGTGTCACAAAATATTTTTACACATATAAGTGTGGAGATATTATCCAAATTTATATGTTTAAAAGTGTGGAAATATTTTTTGAATGTCCACAACTAAAAGTGTGGAAAAAATGCGAATAATGTTTATAATAAAAAGTGAGGAAACATTTGCTACACATATTAGTGTAGCTTTATTATAATTTTACACACTTATATATGTGGTTTATTTTTTAAATATTTGTGACACTTATAAATGTAGCGAAATTATTATCCACATAAAAAAATAAGTCCACGGTTGACCATACCGTGGCAAAATAAGTGTGAAGAATAGCACTATTTTTTTGGGGAGTAAATTATATTGATAACTAAAGGTTGAGAATACAACAAGGACACATAAGATGAACAAAAATAAACAAACTAATTGAACATAGGGTAATATCTATGCTTGTAATAAAACCGAACCATCTTTTCACGATACGCTAACGCAACGTCAACGGGGTCATCAACATCCAACGATAGACCATGTGACAAACGATATAGAAATATACACACCCACACACCACAATCACCAAAGATACCCCCTTGCTTTGGAACTTTCTCCTCAAGCCTAAACGTGATGTTATATTCGCTCGGACGCATTCCATTCTTATCGAAAACTTTGGCACGTTCTAGAACCCGTGGAAGTCGAGCCTATATAATAGGATAAAATGTAAGTATACATAGACGGGAGATCTTAAGGTACACTTTGTAAGTAATGCTATTAAATGTGATCCATTTACCAGCAAGGTTTGTCCATAAACAGTTTAATTGTTTATTTTTTTGGTGATAGTTAGTTCAGATTATTTGTTAAGCTATTTAAGGTTTAGTGTTCCTTACTTCATATGCAGTGTTGTACCATTTGATTAGTTAACAAACTGATTGTTACATAAACTTGTTTAATTTCATTACAAGATGAAAAACTAGTACACCAAACACTGGAGGTACACGGATGATAAACACAAAACACAAAACACAAAGCACAAGAGACTATAGCGTGACAGGAATAAAGAGCAAGCACATAGCAGGCCAGGGATGGAGGTTCAACAGTTATTGCGCATCTTTGCCAGAAATGAGATTGTATTGACAACTTTGATTTGAGTTTCACTGATGAGTATCATCAGTGTCCTACTCTTCTCAAGGTCCTCATCTTGAATTTGAAGTGGCAAATCTAAACACTTAGTTGCGAGACTGGACCCAACAACAGTTTGGAGCTGTTTGATCTGGTCACCCCTTTCCTTGCAACGGCGTGTGAGCTCTACCACCTCCAGCTGAAGTGAGTTTATGAGCTTAAAGTCACGCTCAATATTAGTTTTAACCAAACTGGTCAGCAGATCCTTCAAAAGGTTTTGTTGATCCATAGATATTCGAAGTGAAAGCTTGTGTGTGTGTAAAGGTGAGTAGGGTTCTAAATATGGTATGAAATTGCACTATTATATGGATCGTTTAATATTTAAAAGTGGGGTGACCCTTACATTTGAATTTAGTCAACGGTAATAAATTAGGTTTGTTAATTGGTGAATAGTTGGGTCATGTCAATATATTGTTTAATATATAACCCCGATATTGTTAAACCGGAATTCTGCTGCTATTAAATGACTCTGGACAGTGTCATACAGTGGTCACTTCCTGTCCACTAATTTTCAACGCAACGATAATTCAAATTGGGCACCTTTTATCAAAGATGGCCAAAATAAGCCAAATGTTATTAATGTGGATTAGACAAATGAAAATTAAGCCAAATATAATTAGGGCGGATAAGACAAATGTCATGATTGTGGCCAGAGAGCGTCATAAACTGCCCCCTTACTGTACACTAATTTTCAACGTAACCAAATTTCAAATTGGGAAACTTTTCATCAAAGTTGGGCAGAATAAGCCAAATGTTATTAATGCGGATTAGACTAATGAAAAGTAAGCCAAATATTATTAGGGCGGATTAGAGAAATGTAATGATTGTGGCAAGAGACTGTCATAAACTTATGCCTTCATGTCCACTAATTTACAACGCAACCCAATTCAACTTGGGCAATTTGTTGCCAAATTTAGCGAAAATAAGCCAAATGTTATAAACGGATATTAGATAAAAGTAAATTAAACCAAATATTAATAATGCAGATAAGATAAATGAAATGATTGTGGACAATGAAGTTCATATACGGCTCCCTTCCACTACAAGTACTACTTTGGAACTTTTTTTTAAAAATTGGGCAATTGGGTTGAAACATAGCCCAACTAGACACATGGAATTTTACTTTGAGGTAGTTGTATGTGACCTACGTATGGTATTCAAAAAAATTATACTAGTCGCTAATTGTATTTTAAAATTCGTCAACAAGGTTGAAACATTTCCCCAATAGGCATATGTTGTTTTTACTTTTAGATACTTGTATGTGACCTTGATATGGTATTCAAAACACAATGTCGTATGTTTCTCTTCCTAAAATAACAAACATACAAAAAATACGCCATGACCAGCAGTAACAAACACTGCCAGCAGAAACTAAACAATGCTACCAGCAGGAACCATGATCGGCAGAAAATACGCCATGACCAGCAGGAATGAAACTACACTAACAGCAGCAATGAAAATAAACATTATTCTAATAATTCCTAACAAACTGTTGAGATTCTTGTATTTTAAAATTGGTCAACAAGGTTGAAACATTTCCCCAATAGACATATGTTTTTTTTACTTTGAGATACTTGTATGTGACCTAGATATGGTATTCAAAAATATTAATATTCGCTAATTGAATATAGAAACAACGTACAGTTAAATGATTTAAGTTAATGGGTAAAGAATTTGGAGGGTCAGCAAAAATTGAATAATGTTTGGGTCAGGATGGTTTAATGTGGAGAGTGCTGACGTTGACTTGTATATGGATAGTGGAGGCAACGCATATGAGTTGGATATGGAGAGGTAATGAGGTTGTGCCTGAAAAGGTGAACAAGGGAGCAGCTAGTAGAAATACTTAAAACTTTACGTGCTGCGCATGCTCAAGATGGTTCTGCTGTTGAAGATGTTGTAAAAGTTGCTAAGACTGATTCTACTGCTGAGAATCATGTTGATTCTGCTGCTGAGAATCAACTTGATTCTACCGCTGACATATTGGATGATGCTAACAGTCTGGCACATGCAATACTACAACTGAAGTATACCAACTCATCAACCCCCAAACATTGGATGATGCTGATGTTAGAGGGGGACAAGAATCACAACAACAAGCACAAAAATAAGGTATTAATAAAAATTTTAGCAACACGGACCTGTAAGCACTTCCTAACGCGGATATACCAATCACGGGTGTCATAGTCATATGTGTCGCCGCTATCATAGAATGTCACCACTCCTGATCGTATATGAAACTGGGCAAGACACCAGTGTTTGTCCGTTTGGTTGATCGGAATAAAAACCTACAATATACAGGGTTTCTGATGAATCCTTATAGTAGGCGACATATCAATAATTACGTATACTATCTTTAAACGGCCAAAAGACCAGACTTTTAGTAAAAAATGGTCATATACAACAACTTGACTCATCATGTAACTTTAACCGCCCACACATAAACGTAGTACCTGATCCACATCGCTCCATGGACAGGGATACCTCTGGCCATCTGCGTAAAAAGATGGTGTGCCGTTTTGAAGAAGAAGCTGAAAAAAGTAACAGCTAACCATCGCCCAGTTTGCATTATTAGGTCTTACATGCCACATGTAGTCAACCCACAAGTCTATGTGTTGCAAATAAGTGTTTTAAGAAAGGGTGAGAGGTAACCTTATTTATGAATTAGAGTATGCATGTACGCTCACCTGCTCAGTTAGCCAACCTTTTCTACCAGGGTCTAAGCAAACTAAGCGTAGCCAGAAATTTCGATCAACGGTGTGGTCTTCGGACCATGGAAATTTACACTGGTGAGTGTACCCCGGTTGACCAAGAAATACTTCAATATTATCGGTGAGCCAGACATTTTCCACGGTATGGAACCATCGAGATAGATCCTACAAACGTGGGTAAATTTATAACATATAATGTAAAAGAGGTAACAAAAGAAAATGTAAACCAACTTTAGATCATGGCAATACCTCAACCCAAGGTTGAACTCTTGTCAGCAATTCAGCGGTACGTGGGTTATTAACGTCAGGGCCGTGTTTCTTAATGCTAACTATAACCTTTTCCGCATTTTCTGATTCCGAATCAGGTTCCAAATAATTTCGCCTCTTGCTCGGTGGTAACCGAGCCAAATATCTTTGATAGTGTTTCGAATTCAGAAACGATATTCTGCGTTTCTTCTTCTCCTCCTCCATCTTCAACATGTTTTCTTCTTCCAAGCGCAACCTCTTAGCCGCTGCCTGTCTTTTCATATTATCTTCTGCCATCATCTTCTCTTCTTCTAACTGCAACCTCTCTTCCTCTGCCAACGCCCATCTCAATTCCTCTTGAATAAGATACTCCTGCAACAGGATATTGTGGATTACATATGCCGCACAAATAATATTACGCTATAAATCGGGTATACGGATAATTTGGAATAACGTATTCTACCTGAGCTAGTTCTTCGTCAGAATCAGGCAAGGCAATCAATTTCAGGTAAAATTTGTTAAGTGAATGGCAAAATTCAGAACTCGTGTTAGGAAAATGTGACTCAATATCCAGTTTCTCCTGTCAAATCATTATATTTTTTGTAAAAAAGTACAGGGTGGATGTCAAAGTAGGTACTCATATTTTTTTTGAAATGTACCTGCAGTCCGCCAGGTCTCTCACGAGCAAGAACCTGTAATATTATAACATGTATTATAAACCCGTATATACAGAGTGCATACTATTGACATAGTAAGCTGAATAAAACGCAACCTCAATAATAATCTCAAGTTTCAATACTTGGCCATTAAGCTCAGCAAGGACACGGTCCTTAAGCCTCTTGGTTGGTGAACTATTACCAGCCCTACGTTGAGTGGAATTTACTTTCAACGACTCACTGACCCGTTTGCGTGCCTTTGACAACCTGTTAAGATAAGCATCGAAGAAGGTGTAATTGGATGTGGCTGCAGCCCTGGGAACATAGTTTTGGAAGAATTCTTGGCTCTGTATCCACCATGAAGACTCGTACTCAGGTGTATTCGGCTTGAGATCTAAACGTGTATTCGACTCCTACAAATAAACGGGGACAAATAAAATATGTAACCTTACAACTGTTTGAACGACAATTATATCTCACAAGTAACTTTGTGCGCCTAATGTTGACTTTTGAAGATAGTGCAGCTTCAAGTTCATTAGATACTAAATACAACTATTGATTGTGATTATTGTCAGATACTCTTGGTTGTGTTAACCCCATTGTCAAATCTACTTCATTTGCAAGCAACTCTTTGTGATTGATTTTTCAAGGGATTATATAGCCTTAAGGGGAGGTTAATGGAATTAAATGTTGGGTTGGTTTAGAGTTAATTGGGGATTTGACGTTAGTCACACATCATTCATTGCTGCCGATTGACCATCTTATTGCTGCCGGTTGACTTAACGTTGCTGCTGGTAGTGTTTTTTAGTCAAAGGTACTCTGGTTGACTTCATTGCTGCGGACGTTTAAGAATTTGGGGGATTAATTTTGGGAATAAATTAAATTCAAATTAGTCAAAGTTTACGCGAGAAATTTAGAATTTAGATCTGCTAAATTTGGAAACCGTATTCACGAACTAAATATTAAATTCCTCTCCCAAAATAACCGCAGTCTCTCAAATCAATTGCACATCTCATTCCTTCTTATTTGCACATCTCAATCCCTGATTCAACACTATGGCAACCCTTGAATACAAAGAAGATCACAACAAAGTTGGATTTCCTAAGAATTGGCTAGCCCACATGCATATGGCTTGTGGTAAAGGCAGTTTGAAAACCATATTTGGTACTCAATTCACCAAGGTTCTGCTGTAACCAAGAATTGGCTAGTCCTGAGCAAACGGCTACAGGTAAAGACAAGTCAAATCCGTTTATAGTTGATGATTTACTAAAAATCATATGGTTATCAATGTACCATGGTCTTACACACAAAAACATTGGCTACTCCAGTAGTGATGGCTATTGGTAAAGAGACATCAAATCCATTAATTTTCAATGATTCACCTCTCACAGGAGTTAACACACCTGGAAGTGATGAGAATAGTATGAAACTTAAGTGATTTGATGTACACATTGTCATAGTAGCAGTCAAGATCAAGAGAATTACATGGTAACCAGCTTAATTGGAGATGATTATATTATGTTGCTGCTTTTATATAGAGGTTGCTGCTGGAAATGTTTGCTTTAAAGATGTTGCTTCTGGTTACTTAATCTTGCTGCTGCGCAAGTGCAATCCTGCTGGTAGCTTTGGTGTGTTCCTGCTGGCAGTGTTTATTGCTGCTGGTCGTTGCTTATTTTTTAGTCGTATTACAGTTATTCTAGTTACACTTATTCTAGGATCATAGTTCATTAGTCATTGTCTTCTTCACAATCTTATATTTAGTTTCCGCATAAATATAAGTTTGTCATACACAGATTTTTATTGGCTCAAAGATCAATCAAGGCGTCGATCCTACAAGTTGGAAAGAAAAAGACAATGCAAACTCGGGAGGAGGAAAGAGAAATGTATACTCCGGAAGAGAGACAGGATGCCATAGATGATTTGGTTCTGCAACTTAGAAAGAAGCATAAGGGATAGTACAAAAAAAACAGGCTCCTACCTATGTGTGTTCATTGCTCTCCTTAAGATTATTCATTATATTCGGCGTAGTGATTAATTTTGTTTCAATTCAAGAAAAAGAAAAAAAGATCATTGCTCAACAGGGATTCAACAATTTATTTTACGTAAATACAAATAGAAAAAAATAGTGACCTCTGAAAAAAGGTAGGAACGGTCGCTTCTTTTGAATGGTGACTTCATAGACCATGCAATAGCTCTTGGAATCACATTAGGGTCTTTACTCCACCAACGTTCAGATCTTTCAAAAGACTCGAGTATCCAAATCTAAACAAATTGTAAAACACAAACATATCAATCAGTCCATCAAAATGTTCGGCTGAAAAATATATTATTAATAAAAATAAATACAAACCTGGAAAGCAAATACAAATCCAGACAAAGTATAGGTCGGAACAGATTTTGGGTTTTTCTTCAATACTAAAAGGTGGTTATCCGTGTGCTTATCCATTACATTATGAAGTTGGTCATATAAATGGGTCCAAATATGTTCACCCCACGGAAATGCATTCCAAGCTTCTAGGATTTCAACCAACCTCATCAATGTGTCATCAACTTGGGATGTCAATAAACGACCCATAAAGATCACCTCTAAGACTAACAAAAGAGATATCCGTATTGCGTCTTCATCACATAGCTTGCGAAACTGCTCTTCATCCTCGATGACACCAATAAGGTCTAAGTTGGTTACAATCAAACCTCGCTTGTCAGGAAACACCCTATCACGAAATTTGAGAGCACCAGAAGTGTATAACTCAAAGCTCACACTTCCAAACCGCAACCCCGTCATTAGACAAAACTCAGGACGACCAAAATGCAGAGTATGTCCATCTAGGTAATAGATAAAGGGCATATCATAATGAGACTCGTCCACTCTTCTTTGTTTCCGTACCATATAGTCAATGAGGTGTGTTTCATGTTCAAAGTATAACAAATCCAACCATTTTCCAAAGCATGTACTCCTAAACAAGTTCCGTCGTTTTGCGTCTAATTTCCGATTTATCAACCAAAAGTAGTTGAGTTTGCTACTAATGATTAGTTTAGCTTCATAGTCCTAAAAGGAAAAAATATGTTAACTCAGAACATACAATTCATAACAAAATAAGTTTGAACACATGTATACAGCCAGCGTAAACACTATCATACACAGTTCAGATGATTACAACTTAACTACAACCACTTAGTGTTGGACCATAAGAATAGGGTGTTTTGCTTATGACCTTATTTGAATCAGGCATGGCGTATCAGATACAACCCAAAATCGTGGCTTATCAAATACATCCCAAAACAAAAATCAAATCATAATCCACATAAATGCATAAACAAACAAACAACACTATATTATACCAGATAAACAAAAATCAATAACGATACAAAACAAATGTAATAAAGATTCGTAATACGCTGTACATACCATATTATACCACATTTTTTCGAATCAAACAAACAATCGACGGTGTTAAATGATTTTATTGGAACACTGTTCAATGAACAGTTACTCTGTTTTCAGATGACAATTAGGGAAAACAATGGTAGTAGATTGGAGATTGAAATAATAGTGTAACAAGATAAACAAGCGCGAACATAAACCCAGTTTATTTTTTTTGACCGTGACTGTGAAACGAGATGGAGGGAAGAAGTGTATAGAGGAGATGCTGTTTGTTTTTAAATTTTTATTTTCGAATACGGTATGAACAGTAATGAAAGCAGAAATAGTGTAAAATTTTTGAAATGACCAAAAAACCATCTGTAAAGTATACGGTTGCCCAACAAATAAAAGTTGCCCAAAATACACTACCGTACAATACGTGATTATACGAGTTGCCCTGGGCTAAGGGGGGAATTTTTTGAGATCGGGATAGATACTCTTAGCACTTGGGCAATCGGGCTATTTTAGTAATTATCCCATTTTTTTTTAACATTGAAGGCTTTTTGCTCAAGAAGGTAACCGCGTATATGTTTCTAATATATATTTTTTAAACTTCAAAGTTTAAAGCCACCAATATAAACATTATACATATGACCTCTAAATTTATAGCGAATCAAAAACATAAATATCATCTACAGAAATTGATATTAGATAAAAAGACAATAAAAAACAAAAGTATTATTAAATTCATTATAACATATGTGCACGTCTTCCAAAAACATATATGCACGGCTTCGAGAACATATGTGCATGCCTTCTAAAAACACAAGTGCATTCGTTGGTCATCTTCATCACACACCATCTTTCCTATGATTGAGTCATCCCCACTGAAACAAATATATATTAAAAAAAAAAAAAAAAAAAAAAAAAAAAAAAAAAAAAAAAAAAAAAAAAAAAAAAAAACTAGTTATATCAAATTATGCCATGTTAAATTAATTGTAAAACTAGTTGATAAAATAAAACTTAAACAAAAACATATATGTGTCGAACTATAACTCGTGACCATGACAACCAAACGAGTCTATAATCATAACAACTATAGCATAACACAATTGCATAGTCTTTATTTATATCAAGTTATGCCAAAAAAAAATAAATAAATAAATAAATATAACAACTAGCACAACACATATGCATAGTCCTTATTCATGTAGTTTTGTCAACTAAAATTCCAAAAGTAACAACTAGATAACACATATGCACAATCCTTGCCTATTGGGTATTATGTGCCTCAACTAGATAACACATATGCACACCATACTTGATACTACCTTCTTAGTTCATCTGTGCACAACCTAATTGGTTCCTAGTCAATTACAACAAAAAATGGATGAAACAACTAGCTATTCGTTAACAACATTTACCAACACAAATACGAGCATATAATTTTTTGGTGACTTGGCGTACATCTATGAACCGTTTAAAATCGACGATATCCTTTTAAATTAACACTTTAATAGGCCCACCACTCACCACTTAGAATGGAATTAAATCATAAAAGACTTATGTAATCATTTCATCACAACTTTAAGCACATTCAAACAATATTTTCTATGACAGTTGCGCGATTATGAAAAAAATATCCAAACACCAATCTAATTATTCCGCTCGTACTCGTTTGAACTTTGAAAACATGATGTTATATATAAAATAGAAACAGATGTTCATATACATACAATCGCATATGAATTTTCTTACCCATATGAACTGATTAGAAGTCCGTATCGTGATATGTACATATTGCGAAATGCATCGATAACCAATATACGGTGGTGTTTATAAACCAAATAAACCAGTTTTAATCCAATTGTTATAAATTGATTAATACAAATACCTTTTTATGATCGGATCTAATGAAAATGATCGAACAAAATAAACTTACCTTTACAGATCTGAACCAAATAAGTGTTTTAGTGTCATCGTAGTCTTCGTTTTCGCCATTGGATTTTTAATAATCTGTTTGTTAATAGAAGTGTGATATATCAGTTTTGGATCCGGATTTCGTGGATGGAGGCTGTGAAAGGGAAGGATAGGTTTTAGAGATTGGAAGAGAGAGACTAGGGTTTGAGGAAGAGATGTGTGTGAGTGAGGAGGAGTTATAAGATAACTGTTCTCTAAATCAGTTTCCTGAATAGATGGACAAATTTTATGCTAATGTAAATTACCATAAATAGCCTTGGATAATAACATGAATTAAATACATGGAAACTAATTTACTAAATTCTGATTGGTCAATGATGGTACTGTAAAGTACTGTATCTAATATTGGTACTGCATAGAATACAACACTATATATATATATATATATATATATATATATATATATATAGGGGCTTTATTTTCAGAACCCTGTTAAGTGCGGGAACTGCGAGAACTCTTCTAGACCAATAAGATTTTTTTAAATATTCAAGATTATTATTTAATCATAAGGGTATTTTAGTAAAATCCATTTTTTATATTATTTTCGAATTTTTATTAAATCCCTTTCAAAACATACCTAAATTTTCCTTCTTTTTTTTTTTTTTTTTTTTTTTTTTTTTTTTTTTTTTTTTTGTTGGTAATGTGTATCCAGAATATTACAATAACATATGTGTTTTTGTTTCTTTTTTTTTTTGAAAAAAAATAGGTGCATGCATGTTTTTTAAGTAATGTAAATTTAAATGTGTTTCTATAATGTAATTGTTCACATTTTTTTATCAACCTATCAATATTTTTGTCTAACCATTATTTTTTAAGAAGTTTGAAACACAAATCAAAGAAAATAAATCATTATAAAAGAAAAAAATAAGATTCATATACTTAAATGTTACATTCAACTTAATTACAAGAACTTAAAACACGTATGCAATAATCGTATATCTTCAAAAATCACAAATTATCTTCATGTATATTTTTGTTCATCCACTTCTCGGTCTTCAATGATATCGTCATCTTCATCAATCTGAAACAAGCATGCACAAAAATAATTAAACCATAAACAAATAAGAAATAAAAAATAATCCTAACAACTATCATAACGCATATGCACAATCTTGAAACACATATGCACACACTTTTTATTGATTTATATCAGCTATAAAACACATATGCACCATTTTAATTGATTTTTTTACCAGTAATAAACACGTATGCACCATACCTTAAAACATGTATGCACCGTACCTCAAAACATATGTATGCACCGTACTTTAAAACATGTATGTTAATAACATGAAAAACAGTCATGTTCAATGTAAAAACAAGTATGTTCAATGAATAACATGTATGTTCTATGAAAACCAAAATGTGTACTGAAAAACAAGTATGTTCACCGAAAAAACAAGTATGTTCAGACACGAATTCCACGTTTAATCTAGACATGTATTATCTACACATGAAAAACAGCCATGTTCAATGTAAAAAACAAGTATCTTTGCAAAACATATATGTTTTATAATCCAAACACAAAACATAAATGTTTTTTTATACTTACTCATATACCAGTTGCATCACTAAAACACTCATATACCAATTTTCACCCATTTACTCCAATCAATAGTCCGTATGTAATTCAATAACAATTGTTCAATACAAGTTTTTAAATGAAACCTCATAACAGTTGCTACAAGAGGACCACTATAAATAATAATTTCACATTCGTAAATACTAACCGCAAGAGTAACAAACCACGAGTGTTAATCAATCCCTTTAACATATCGAATCAAAGAACAAAATAAATAAAACAATTTAAAAAGTAACAACAGATTTACCGGCAAGAAAAGCAACTTCAGTGGCGGTGGCGACGGCGGAACATATTCCGGCAACGGTGGATACCGGCGGCAGATTTTTCGGCAACACAAGCAGATCTGAAAAAAACGATTAACAATATTTAAATTCTGAAAAAGTTCAATAAACTCAGATCTAAAAAAAAATTGATTAATCTTAAAAAAAAAAAAAAAAAAAAAAAAAAAAAAAAAAAAAAAGTGAAAAGAAGAAAGTAAAAATACCAATAACTTTCCAAGGAGAACCATCGACCTCAAGGTTGGAGCCGACTTTAATGTCATTACTTGAAAACGCATATATCCTAATCCCCCTGCTTAATTAACCATGGAGTATTAATTAATTATTTAAGAAAATAACATATATATAAATATAAAAAAGAAAGAATGGAGTACATGGAAATAAACAAGGGGGACAGCGTTGGGGGTAGTTGGAAGAAAGGTCTATTTCTTTGAATTTGAATAATATTGCTACGACAATGAGAAAGATCAAGGATTTAATGCCGCTGCTGTTTAGAGAGAGGTGGGAGAAGGAAAAAAAAAAGGAGAGGCAGTTTGTGAGAGAAGAGTGTTAATCAGGTCAATTAATTATGCCTTAAATTTAGGACGGTTTTCAAAAGTGTTAGACATAAAATTCCTATATTGCCCTTCCAGCCAAAAAGGAAAATATTTGTACTTTTAATTAATTACATTAATGGCATAATCAATTATAGCCATTGATCAAACTCATCTAACGGTGTAAAGTGAGTTCTCGCAGTTCCCGCACTTAACAGGGTTCTGAAAATAAAGTTACACTATATATATATATATATATATATATATATATATATATATATATATATATATATATATATATATATATATATGTGTGTGTGTGTGTGTGTGTGTGTATATATCATGCATGCATGTCCAAACCAACACACACATATTTCATATATTCATTAACTCTCATTCACACCTCAAAAGTCCAAGAACTTGAATTTTATTCATCCAATTTCCCTGCCACCATCGAATGAAATCTCCACTTGTGCCCATTTTAAACTTGGGGGTGTGATGCGTGGGTTTTGCAACCTTACAACAGGTTTTACCTCTCGAGGGATCTCAAGAGGCTTACAACCCCACCAGGCAGTGTACCTGACCGATGTAGTATAGTGTAGTGGTAAGTACGGGGGATTGATCGTTCTCCACAGGGAATAGTGTTCGTTAGGTATGAAAGGCTACTCTAATTAGGTCTAAGGGTTGAGGAAGATTCTTTTTATGTTTTTATAATTTTTATGAAAGCAAGTAAAATCTCGGGTTTGAAGGAGTGGGCGGAATTAGTTGCTAGTCAACTAACCCAAATTACTACGAATGCAAATAAAATAAAATAACAAAAATGAAAAGTTTGGTGGAAACTAATATGTAGAGAAATGTGTTGACTTAGATTTCCTTACTCCCTAACTATCTTTTACCGGTTGATTAGTGTGTATTAGTCGCGTGGATGACGGGTGTATTCCTTAATACCATTCGTGGGGTGGCGTACGTACTTCCCCAACTCTACAAGCTCCTACTTCACTCCTATGTCGAGCCGGCTAGGAAGCTCCTAACATGGGATCACTAGAATTCGCTTGTGCATTAAATACAACCATAAACACCTTTAGTACGCATTTGGTTCATGTTTCTTAAGACGTTCAAGCAAGTTACCGAATAGGAAGTTAGCCAGTTTTCTTAAGCCTAACATAGATAAACAATCATCCAATACAACTAATAACACACTAATAACCAATAATCAATAGCTAGGTTTCATTAGATCTAAGCAAACACAAGATAAATCTAGCCTAACATGTTAATCAAAAGACAAGAATAAGATAAAATCAAACAACACATAGACATATTGAATGATTAATTGATAACTTATCTTCAATGTAACATGGAAGATCTCAAGGCAAAAAGCCTTGAAAAAGAAGCTAAAATCGTCTTAGGGTTTTCTCCCAAAATTCCACACACTAAGTTCCACACTAATGACAAAAAATTAGAAAACTATATATAGATTTTTGGATCTGACGGCGTCACGTTATGGAGTGTGACGCCGTCACCTCGCCGCTTTTAGGGTTCCCGGATGACCTTCTCGACGCCGTCCCTCTTTAGCTCTTCAAAAATCCATTCTGGCTTATCAAGGCTTGACGCCGTCGAACCTTGAACGTGACGCCGTCCCTCTTTGATTTAAGCCGTGACGCCCTTGATCAAGTTAAAGCGTAACGCCGTCAGAATTCACATGCTATTTTCACTGGCTTATCATGAGTAAATTTTACGTCCACTTTTTCTTGCCAAGGCATGACGCCGTCTGGGGTTAATTGTGACGCCGTCATAGGTAACTTTTAGCCGATTTTTGAGACTTTGTCGTTTTCTTCACTTTTATGCTCCAAAAACGTCCAAAATGCCTCCTTTTCCAGATTTCTCCTCAAAAGTACCTAAAATGACAAAAGGAACGATTTAGGGCAATATTTGATCAAATAAATACGATTTAGGGCTTAAATGACCCCTTAAAAGCGGTACACTTTTCGCTTCATCAAATACCCTTACACTTGAGATTTGCTTGTCCTCAAGCAAATTCGCTTTTATTCTAATCAAAATACAAGTTAGGGGTCATTTAACGCAAACATAAAAGTAATTACAACAAATAATCGTTCCACTTCAATCATAATAAGCACGGAGATTACAAACTAGCACCTCACAAGTAGTGTTTAGATACTCACATCTCTCAAGTGTCATCAAAATAAATCTCATAAATGAAAACGGATAATATCTCTCACTACCTGTCATAGCAAATAGATTACCATAGGCTTGGGAAAGGATCGAAAACCTCCTCCACTAGGCGTAAGCACCTAAGATAAACTATCAAAGAGGGCTTTTAAATGGGTTATACCGTTAGGTGTAGGGAAAAGGAAAACACGGTTTTGTTGGATAAAGGATGTTTTACTGGTGGCGAGTTAAAGATCTTGATCAATTACATGTACTATACAATGTTGCTAAGCCAAGACTCGACTCGAATTAAGCAAATGAAAGAAAATAACAAAATAACAAAAACATAAAAATAAACATAAAATGAAACGGGATGGTAGTCCGTATGTTTTTTCTATTTTTCTTTTTCTCATTTTTTTTTTGTATTTTTCTTGATTTTTCGATTTTTTTTATTTATTTATTTATTTATTTTTTTTTTTTTGCATACACTTTTGCCCTACCATCCAAAATAATACATCATAGGGGCATTGCATTCCCCTTACACTTGAACTTTTACATAACTTTACAAATACTAATCTAATGACTCGAATTAAGATAATTGAAAAACTTGGAGTACTTTTAAAACATTTAGCACATATGGGGGTAATAAATGATGTTCATCCCCATTACTCCATTATACTAGTACTTTACCCATGAGTCCCAATCGTCCCAAAACAATATGTACAAGGATATGACTCGACTTAGCAACCATGTAATCAACTAGATAATTAACTTGGGTTTAAACAAATGTTGTAACAATAATGCACTAAAAATGAGTGCATACAAGGTAGGCTAAGGCGATTTGGGTGTACATTTTAGTGGGGTGTAACAAATTCTTCCTTTAAGTAAAATGCTTAAAGGTCGAAACGAAAAGATAGGCTCTGAGGGGTGTACTAGGGGTATCGTGTACTAAAAATGAGTACAACGCAAAGGATGCGGGAGAATTACTTGACCAATGTAGCCAATGTAATTATAACAAAAACACAGGTGTAAAACAATGGGTTAATCCTAATGCCTCTTATCACGTAGTAAATCTAACTACACGAATGTAGTCTCACTTGTGGCCTTGGAATGGTCCTAACGCAAGTTCTAGAATCTAAGTGCTACCGGTACACACATCATAGCATAAATGCTTTTCCTACCAATTCTAGGGGCGAACCTCACATATTTGGGGTGGAAATTTTTTTGTGGTACGGTTTTTGTGCTAGTCATATAACTCCTATCCGTGAGACGCTCATTAAGATCAAAGTTTCACTCCTATATGTTGTAAAAAATTTTAAATTTGGCACTAAAATTGCCCTAACAGGTATTTATCTCAGTTTTATTACACATCTACCATTAAACAAACAAAAATCAAGCGCAATGGCATTCTCTAAAATCGTACTTTTACCCCCCCTTACACTTAAGATGAACATTGTCCCCAATGTTCAAATAACAAGATGTAAAAGTAAAAAGTAATAGAATGAAATCAAATACTCCCCTGATTCGCTCGGTGGATAATGAAATTACACGGTTAAATCTTCCTCCAAAGAGAATGTTGAAGCTCCATGACTAATGCATCGCCATAAGCTTGATTCCATAAACATCTCCTTGTCCAAAATAACCTGTTAAACCTGAGAAAACAAACACGAAAACCTGCATAACATCGGCGGGATAAATCTATATATAAGGATATAATGCTTGTGGAATGATAATTTTGCAGATTCCTGGAGATTATAAGTTGGAGATTTTAATAAAAACTTTTTATGAAAACAAAACTTTCAAAAATTTCTGAAAATTAAATCTGACGCCGTCAGGTTATAAACCCTGACGCCGTCAGAAATGACCTGACAAAAATTCTCATTTTAAGTTTCCGGAAAATTTCTGGAAAAACCTTTACCTTACTTCCTGGAAATCCTGCAAAACATCATTATGACTCGATACAAGCATTTGACTCAAACAAATACGAATATGTATGCTAATTTATTATTATTACGATTCATGTTCATTTGTGTTCTAATAAACCGATTTAGATTTCCCTTACACTTGTCTTTTGCAAAATACCTTTATATGTAGTTAAGACGAAGTTAAAAACAACATAAAGCATTTTCACAATTTTACTTTTGAACATGAATCAATAAGAATAAAAATTAAACACACATACGGAAAATAAAATCAAACAAACAAATAAATAAACACACAAAGCAAATAAAACAAATAAAGCTTGGGTTGCCTCCCAAGAAGCGCTTTTCTTTATTAACGAGTCTTGTAGCTAGACTCAAAGTCACGGGGTCTACGTTTTTCCGTTTTGCTTCTCAATTGCCCCTCTAATCATCCTAACAACCTCCATATCAATTTTGTATTTAGGTCCAAGGTTTAAGCAATCTTTATAATAAAGGCTTCTCTTATTCCAAACATGGTCCATGCCTTTTTCTTTATCCTCTTCATTGATGTCCTCAATCGCACCAATGTTGTCCATGTCAAATCGAGGCACAAAACGAAATTCATTAACCCGATAAGGCATCCTATATGTGATCCTATCTATGTGATTAGAAAACTGAACCGTGCCTTTCAAACGGTCATACCTTAAATTGGATGCTTCGATAAATGGCTTACCTAACACAACGCGAGATAGGCGGCAGTCAACAACACTTGCCATATCTTCTAAAATCATGAAGTTGGTGACAAAGGTAAAGTTCCCAACAAGGATATGTATATCCTTAATCCTTCCAACGAAGTTGCAAACTCCGCCTGGACACTTGGGGTCCATCCTAGGCTCAAGTGGTGTGTTTATGATTTGGCTATAAAGGCCTGAGGACATAACGTTGATTGGGGATTCACAGTCAATGTAAGCATGCTCAACGTATTGGTACCCAATCATACATGGTATCTTCACATTCCCGGATCACCTCTCTTAATCTTTGGGTCAATTCTAACAAAAGGTGGTCGAGGGTTATCAACTAGGTTGTTATAGTAAGCAATCTCCTCCTTAGTGGGGTATTCATTGAAACAATCATCCAACCTAGGATCTACCTTCACTTCCTCAATTTTCTCAATCAACTTATCAACCGTAAGATTATTACGTTCTAAGTAATTATCTGAGTATATGGTGGTCCCTAAGTTGTTCAAGGCATAATCAAGCTCTATATCAATCATTCTACTGAGCTCCCTGAGCTCACTAATCTCATTCTCAAGTTGGCTACGCAACAAAGCCACTTCCCCAGGTGTAAGGGGTGGATTCGCGTTTTCCATAATGGCAAACTGAATAGTCAATGAAAATCTGTTACGAACAAAAGCACAAAGAAAATAGATAGACTAAAGAATACCTAGAAAAATAAAATAAAAATCTCACTAGAAAGGAATCTAGTGAGTAGACCTAATAGAAATAAAAATTCAACCTAAACAATAACTATTCCCCGGCAACGGCGCCAAAAACTTGATGCGTGGGTTTTGCAACCTTACAACAGGTTTTACCTCTCGAGGGATCTCACGAGGCTTACACCCCCACCAGGCAGTGTACCTGACCGATGTAGTATAGTGTAGTGGTAAGTACGGGGGATTGATCGTTCTCCACAGGGAATAGTGTTCGTTAGGTATGAAAGGCTACTCTAATTAGGTCTAAGGGTTGAGGAAGATTCTTTTTATGTTTTTATAATTTTTATGAAAGCAAGTAAAATATCGGGTTTGAAGGAGTGGGCGGAATTAGTTGCTAGTCAACTAACCCAAATTACTACGAATGCAAATAAAATAAAATAACAAAAATGAAAAGTTTGGTGGAAACTAATATGTAGAGAAATGTGTTTACTTAGATTTCCTTACTCCCTAACTATCTTTTACCGGTTGATTAGTGTGTATTAGTCGCGTGGATGACGGGTGTATTCCTTAATACCATTCGTGGGGTGGCGTACGTACTTCCCCAACTCTACAAGCTCCTACTTCACTCCTATGTCGAGCCGGCTAGGAAGCTCCTAACATGGGATCACTAGAATTCGCTTGTGCATTAAATACAACCATAAACACCTTTAGTACGCATTTGGTTCATGTTTCTTAAGACGTTCAAGCAAGTTACCGAATAGGAAGTTAGCCAGTTTTCTTAAGCCTAACATAGATAAACAATCATCCAATACAACTAATAACACACTAATAACCAATAATCAATAGCTAGGTTTCATTAGATCTAAGCAAACACAAGATAAATCTAGCCTAACATGTTAATCAAAAGACAAGAATAAGATAAAATCAAACAACACATAGACATATTGAATGATTAATTGATAACTTATCTTCAATGTAACATGGAAGATCTCAAGGCAAAAAGCCTTGAAAAAGAAGCTAAAATCGTCTTAGGGTTTTCTCCCAAAATTCCACACACTAAGTTCCACACTAATGACAAAAAATTAGAAAACTATATATAGATTTTTGGATCTGACGGCGTCACGTTATGGAGTGTGACGCCGTCACCTCGCCGCTTTTAGGGTTCCCGGATGACCTTCTCGACGCCGTCCCTCTTTAGCTCTTCAAAAATCCATTCTGGCTTATCAAGGCTTGACGCCGTCGAACCTTGAACGTGACGCCGTCCCTCTTTGATTTAAGCCGTGACGCCCTTGATCAAGTTAAAGCGTGACGCCGTCAGAATTCACATGCTATTTTCACTGGCTTATCATGAGTAAATTTCACGTCCACTTTTTCTTGCCAAGGCATGACGCTGTCTGGGGTTAATTGTGACGCCGTCATAGGTAACTTTTAGCCGATTTTTGAGACTTTGTCGTTTTCTTCACTTTTATGCTCCAAAAACGTCCAAAATGCCTCCTTTTCCAGATTTCTCCTCAAAAGTACCTAAAATGACAAAAGGAACGATTTAGGGCAATATTTGATCAAATAAATACGATTTAGGGCTTAAATGACCCCTTAAAAGCGGTACACTTTTCGCTTCATCAGGGTGTTACAGTAGGGCAAGAGTGTATGAAAAAAAATCAAAATAAATGAAGAAAAAAATAGATAGAAAAAGACAAGAGAAAAAATATACGGACTACCATCCCGTTTCTTTTATTTGTTTAAGTCAAAATAGTGGCATGAAAAATACAAAAGAGTTAGTAGTTAGCGAGTTGATTCGAGTCTTGGCTTAGCAATGCCTCATTGAACATGTAATTAACTAAGATGATTGACTTGTCAACAATAAAATTCCCTATATCCAACCAAACCATGTTTTCCATACCCTTACACCTAACGTTACAGTCCTTTAAAAGACCTCTTTGATAGTTTATCCTAGGTGATTAAGCCAAAGTGGTAGTGGTTTGATCCATTCCCAATCCTATGGTAATCTATGTGCTATGAATGATAGAGAGTGTTTTATTTTCCCGTTTCCATTCATGTTATATAACTTTATACACCCGAGAGATGTGAGAATCCAAACACTTTATGTGAGGTGCTATTATATAATTTTTGTGCTTATTTTGGCTAACGTGGAACGATTGTATATTGTAATTACTTTTATATTAATGTTAAATGCCCCCCACCTTGTAAATTAATTAGGATAAAAGCACATTTGCTTAAGGACAAGAAGATCCAAGTGTAGGGATATTTGATAAAGGTTTATTTAATACCTTTTTAAGGGGTCATTTAAGCCCAAAATCATATTAATATAATCAAATACTGCCCTAAATCGTTTCTTTTTGCATTTTAGGTACTTGGGACGAAGAATCTAGAAATCGGCACTTTTATTGCATATTTGGATGAAAAAAGTTAAGAAAATGATGAAGTCTCAAAATTCTGTCAGATATGGGAGTCTGATGGCATCACACATTACAAAGTGACACCGTCACTTATTGCTGAAGATGGATTTTTAGTGGAAAATTAACAAGAGACGCCTCAGAAGAATTCTGAAGACCTATAACCTAACGGCATCAGGTGTAATTTGAAGTTGAGAGTCACGTACAAAGTTAACAAGAGACACCCCAGAAGAATGAACAAAGAACGGCGTTAGACATCACATGATGGTGTCAGAGATCCAAAGTGGCGCTGTCATAACGACGACTTGCATAAGACGAAACCCTAATTGGCGGCAAGCTAACGGCGTCACAACCTATAAGGTGACGCCGTCAGAGTTGTAAATCTATATATACTTTCGCATGTTTTTCATAATTTTTGAAACATCTTTGAGTAGGGTTTTGTGAACGATTTTCTCAGCTATTGTAAGGGTTCTACAGCCCCCAAAACATATGTTATGTTAAAGATAAGTTATCCCTTTAATCATTCAATATGTCTATGTGTTGTTTGATTATTTGTTTATCTTTTATTTGCTTTAACATGCTAGCTTAAGTTAATTAATGTTTGATTAGATCTAATGAAACCTAGCTATTGAATATTGATTTGTCGTCTATTGTTTAATTGATTGCCTTGCGTTAGGCTAAGAAAAGTGGCTATTTTCTTATATGTGTTAGCTTGAAAGTCTTAGAAAATGCAACGATAGAGTGCACTATTGGTTTTTCTCGTTGTATTTATTGCGTGAATTACGGCTTGTAGATCCTAGAAAACTTAATAGACTCTAAGGGATTTAGGGGAGACTAATGTTCATAGAGTTGGGGACTTCGGCACCTCCCCACGACCAATATTAAGGAATACAATGCTTCAATTAAAACAAGGATGTGACAATTCAACAAATCAGTAGGAGATAACTAGGGAGTAAGGAAATCTAAGTAAACACACTTTTCCCTATCATAAGAAGTCACAAAAATTTACTTTTATTGTCATTAGTTTAATTTAGTTTAGTTGTAGTTTTGGGTTAGTTAACTAGTAACTAATTCCGCCCAATCCTCCAAAACCCGAGATCTTTACTTGCTTTTCATAAAACACAAAAAAATACAAAATGAATCATCCCTCACCTCTAGACCTATCTCGACATACATCTTGACCTAGCGACATTATTCCCCTAGAAAATGATCAATCCCCCGGATCTTACCTATACTACACTACAACGGTTAGGTACACTGCCTAGGGGGATTGTAAAACTCGTTGGGGGTTACAATAATCCACATCAGTTTACATGTTAGTTGGGAACTAGTTCCAAGACCAATTGACAAACTTGTTATTGATCTCAGATGGTTATGGAAGAACAAAAAGGATTAAGAAATGACTGTAATTCGCAAAAAAGCTTGTCTCGTGGCTAAAGGTTTCCAATAGGAAGAAGGGATAGACTTCGAAGAATCATTCGCACCAGTAGCAAGATTTAAAGCAGTCAGGATTTTCTTAGCCTATGCAGCTCACAAAAACATCACAGTATATCGTATGGACATCAAGACCGCGTTCTTGAATGGAACTCTAAAAGAAAAAGTGTATGTGAGTCAGCCTGAAGGCTTCGTTAACATGGAACATCCAGACTACGTCTACAAGCTTAAGAAAGCCATCTATGGCTTAAAGCAAGCTCCAAGAGCGTGGTACGACGAACTATCATCTTTCCAGATCAAAAATAATTTCACCAAAGAAACTGTTGATCCTACCTTGTTTACAAGAAAATACAAAGATGACATTTTGATTGTTCAGATTTACGTGGACAACATTATCTTTGGGTCCACTAATACGAATCATTCAAAAAATTTTGAAAATCTCATGAAAAGCATATTTGAAATGTCCATGATTGGGGAACTTAAATTCCTTCTTGGTTTACAAATACATCAATCCCCTCATGGTATCTTCATTAATCAATCTAAATATACAACTGAGATTTTGAAAAAACATGGTATGGAAGATCGTGATTATGTTGGTACACCAATGGTCACTTCACCAAAAATCAGTGCTGATTTATTTTGGAAACCCATCAATCTAAAGAAATATCAGAGCATGATCGGTTCTCTCATGTACCTTACTGTTAGTCGACCCGATATTCATTTTGCTGTTTGCTTATTAGCATGGTTTCAGGCAAGGCCTACCAAACTTCACCTCCAAGAGGTTAAACGGATCCTTCGGTACCTACGAAGAACCATTAACATGGGACTTTGGTATCCGAAGGATTCTGAGTTTAAATTAATGGCATTTTCAGATGCCGATCATGCAGGTTGTCAACTTACAGCAAAAAGCACATCAGGAGGAGCATAATTTTTGGGTGAAAAGCTAGTAGGCTGGTCGTCAAGAAAGCAAGATTGTACTGCATCTCGTATTTGCGTGTATCCCTATTTGCGTGTTGTGCTCAAGTTCTCTGGATGAGGATACAACTCACAGATTATGGCTTTACCTTCGATAAAATATCTTTTTATTGTGACTCGAAAAGTGCCATAGCCATCTCGTACAATCCAGTACAACACTCAAAGACCAAGCATATTAGAATCCGCTATCACTTCATCAAAGAACATGCAGAAGAAGGTACTGTTGAATTATTTTTCTTGAAGATGGATTACTAACTCACCGATCTATTTACTAAAGCCCTTCCAAAAGATAGGTTTGACGATTTAATTCGACGAATTGGCATGCGAAGCCTAACTCCTGAGGAGCTAGAACGCCTTCTCGAATGTTCTTGAAAAATATCTTTCAAAAAGCTTCGCTGTAAATATTTTTTGAAAAACCAAATACAAAAAAATTTGAAAAACCATCAAAAAGAAAATACAAAAATAGAAAATTTCAAAAATCCAAAAACATTAGGAAATGTAAAACACTAAATATTTGAACCATAAATTTTGCATCATTTTGAATTTTATCCTAAGTGTGAAAATCAACCATATGTCATTTAAAAACTATAGGTTATACAAATAAAATATATAATATAAATTAATCCTAAACTAATTAAACTATATCCTAAAGTTACCTAAACTAAACTCTATCCTATGTCCTAAGCCCTAAACAATTTCCCTAGCCCATTTTATTTTAAGCCGTTTGTTTCACAAGAGATAAGAACAACATTATTACATTCCAAACTTAGAAGATCTCATGCCTTCCTAACCCTTATCAGAATACACGGTTTTCTCATTCAAGACATACGCTTTACCATTCTTGTGTGAACCGTATATTATTTTTCCCACCTATCCTTTTTGCACCGATCCAAAGCCAGAGAAACATACACATAATAACCTCTTTGCTGCCAAGAAAAGAAGAATGAATGAAGGAAGAAGGTTTTGGTGCCAAGGAGAAGTGCAAGTCGATTGGTGAGAAGTCTTTCAATCCGAGCTCTAGTTGTCCCTTCTATTCGGTTTGTTTTGGCCAAGTCGACACCAGGTTCCATTGTTTTCTTTTTATTCTCTTTTAGTCGACATAACACATGTGTAAACAAGGATAATTATTATGCTAAGAAACTATATGAAATCATGCTTATATACACGTTAATTGCCTCGTTCTATTTGACACATGAAATCATAAACTATACGCCTATAACTGAATGAATTGTGTCGGTTTTGTGGACTGTTTTTATGTCACTTTTCTAGCCCCCATGTCAACCTGAATATAACCTTAAACAAGCCCTAATAATCAGCCTTAAATGCAAATTTAATTGGATCACAGAAAAGAAAACCCTAGGCGTATGTTGTATGACGAAAACTGTTGTGGTTGTGGGTTTGGTTTTGATTTCTTAAGCGTATGAAGGTGTGTATACATGCATGGTTGAACAGATCTAAGTTTGAAATTATGTAATATTAATGTTTAATACGTGCCTCATGAATTTTGTGGACTCGTCTATGTTTATATAATTGAAACATGTTAGATGATGGCCTAAAACGGATTCTTGAATTGGACAGCTTTATAAGCCGAATTCGTGTGCGCCATAACTTGAGTTTCATAAATGTTTCATTCTGTATTTTTGCATGTAATCCTATTTTAATGTCTTAATGAAGTTTTCCAATTGGTTTGGAGTGAATTGGAGCTGTATTGATCAAGTTTTTGAGTTTTACGGGATCATGTGTCAAATCTAAGTTTTGAGAACTTAAAATCGGTCAGTTTCCACGATTTTTTATTTCAAATCTATTAGGAGTTAAGACCTTCAAATTTTCAGGAAGTATATTTCATATTTTTAGTAATTTCTAGAATTTTTGTATATTTTTCTAAAGTTTCTAAGTGGGTCTAATAAATGTAAACTTTCGGGGTATACCTGCAGTGCACTTTCTGGACATGTTTGGGTAAACAATTTTTAAAAGGGTACTTGCTGTTAGGAACAAGTTTTAAAGTCTTGTTCATTTAATTAATATGTTGCACAATTTTGTATTTATTTTAGCATTAAGGACCGGCCATATAAGAAGTCCAATGGGTCGGCCCTTCTTTCATTTTTCTTTCTAGAAGATATCATGTAAATGTTGCCCTAACCCAAAGCCTATAAATAGAAGGCATGGGGCATCATATTTTGTGTTGGTTTTTCATGTATAATGCGCAAGCCTTGTCCTTGAATCATTCGATTATTGAAAGCCTTCCTTTACTTCTTATTCTCATCTTATTCTCTTTAGCTTATTAGCTTATTATCTATTCTCTATTAGCGTAGCTTATAATATAGTAGTAGTACGTATTTACTTTGTTATTACGTGTGTGTATTTGAGATATTAGTGACCTACAAGTGGTATCATACGCCAAAGGTAGTTAAGTTTAGTGTTTTAAGAGTATATTTAATCGTTTATTCATTTGGTTTCATTGGTTTACGTAAGTTTTTTGTCATTTGTTGCGTTAAAAGTGTGAAAAACGTGAGTTTTGCAAATCGTTGCTTGTTCCTTTTCATCAAATTCTTCGTGTTTTAAGGATAAAGTTGTAAACTTTGGTGCAAATTTGGTGTTTTCATCGCTAATATTCATCAGTTGTACGATTTTCATCATCATCCAACGTTTTGGGTTGAAATTCGAAGGAAAAGGGTTTCTCGCAATTGGTCTGCAAAAATTCAAGGGTTTCTCGCATTTGGTAAAAAGGGTTTCTCGGAATTGCTAGTTTAAGGGTTTCTCGCAATTGGACTGAACAAGGGTTTCTCGCAATTCATCAGCTTCTTCGGATTTGGTACTCTGTGTTTCCTTCCTTGTATAAGTTTGTGAAACTACCTCGACTTGGTATTATTCTCATCTTTTGTATAAAAGTTTGAGAACATGATCGAAATTGTAATTTTGAAAATCTTTCGAAATTGCTTGATCTTTCGCAATTCAGAGTTATCTCTCGCAATTGCTAAGTTCTCTCGCAATTGACATTGTTTTCGTAATTACAATTCTCTTTCGCATTTGGTGAATCTCTTGGAATTACTCAGATTTTTCGCAATTGGATAACCTCTTTCGCAATTCAGAATCTCTCGCAATTCAAACAGTGTTTCTCGCAATTGGACTAAGAACATTAAGTAAACTTACAAAATCAAACATCATAACTCTTAAAACACATCTTAATTATCTAAAGATCCAACAAAATGTCTCAACCACCTCACTTCAATTACTACTATCAGCTACAGCAATATCCTTAACAACAGCAATTTCATCCTCAGTATCAACAACAACAAGCATTCGTGCAACAGCATCAATTTCTCTCTCCACCACAAGTATCCCCACAACAAATCATGCAACAGAATCAAATGCTGAACAATCCATCCTACTCCAGAGAGCCACATTGGTTTAACAAGATGTGTGAGGCAATTAGCAGTCAGCAATCCCGACATGAAGCTGGGAATCAGGATACTCCACCTATGCTGACACCTGGTAACTATGTGCAGTGGGCAAGTAGATTTCGCAGATTCATTGAACTCCACAAACCCCATGGGAAATATCTTAAGCAAGTCATTGAAGAAGGACCCTTTCCACTTCCAGTAAATGTTGTTCCAGGAACTACAGAAAGAGATGAAACATCAACTCCCATTGCTGTCGCTAACTACACAAATGAACAAACATTACAACAAGAGGCAAATCAATTGGCAATGTCTTACATACTTCAAGGGATTCCTAATCCTATTTACCGAAGTATTGATGCTCAAAAGACTGCCAAAGACATGTGGGAACATGTGCATCTTCTAATGGAAGGGACTGAGTTAAATCAAGAAGACCTTGAGTCAAAGCTTTACATGGAATACAACAATTTCATCATGGAACCAGGGGAGACAATTGAATCATACTACCACCGTTTCACAAATGATGTAAATGACCTCGATCGTCATGACATCAAGTTACCTAAGATTGCTATCAACTCAAAATTTCTGGGTTGCCTTGGACCAGAATGGCAGAAATATGCAACATTTGTCAGGCAAACTAAGAAGATTGGTGAAGTCAAGTATGGACTAATGTATGACTTTCTGAAACAACATCAATCTGAGGTAGATAAGGAAGTTGCAGCACAAGGAGGTTTTATACCAGCACCAACACCTAACTCACTTGCTCTCGTTGCCCAATCAAACTTTCCACTACCAAACTAGGAATTTGGTCAATCATCTTTCCAACCAAGTTTTCAACCACAATCTGCTAACCAAATCATCCCATATGAAGCACCATCACAATACTCTGACAACCAATTGATTCCATATAACAACTCAGATTCCATGTTGTACTCAAAGCTGATTATGATGAAGAAGAGGATGCTTTCAACTCTCTTAATGAAGCATTTGGATTAATTGCTAAGGCATTTGGCAAGTTCACCAAATCCAACAACCGTCTTCGTTCATCTTCCAACACCAGGAATCAAGCTGTTGTTAATGATGGCAGAGTAGAAATTCAGAATAGATCTTCGGGCAGATATGGTTCAGGAAACAGTGGAAACTACGGGTCTTAGAGGTTTCAGTCAGGAGGGAATAGGTTCAATTCAGCAGGGGGTAACAGGAACAGTGTGGGTAATACTCAGAGCAGAAATTGGATGACTGGGAATACACAGAAAGGCATTGCAAATACTTCAATCACATGCTACAACTGTGGTGGGAATGGTCACATGGCAAATGCATGTCCAAAGCCTCGTACTAAGGGCAGTGCATATCACAAGGAAGCTCTTCTGATGGCTCTTAAAGATGAAAAGGCAGCAGGAATGGTGACACAAAATGAGCAAAGCTTCATGGCAAATGCTGCATCTGATGATGAGATGGAAGATCTTGAGGCAAATGCTGCAGTAATGCTCATGGCAAACATGCAAGAGATGAACATTTCCGAGACAGGCCCGGTCTATGACACCGATGGTCTATCTCAGGTACCTGATCCACAATGTCTTATACACGAAATTGCTTCACCATCTGCATCTTCATCTACAAATGACAATTCTGTTCAACATGATTCATCATTTTTGTCTCCATCAGATGATCAAATAAACACTGTTGTATCATTTGATGATGATAAAACCGTCGTTTCATTTGATGATTCGATTGATGATGAAAATTTGGATCATCTGGAACAAAATGATCCTTTGACTGATCAAGATTCAGAGCTTCAGGCCTTGATAATGACCACGCAATCACAAATTGAAAAATGCAATGAAATCAATAATAATCTGAAAGAAAAGATTGCAATGTTAACGAAGGACAATGAGTGCTACAAACTACAACTTTCGGGATATCTTAAACAAGATAAACGTGAAAAAGGTTTTGAAATTGCTTTCCAACAAGAGTATGTAAAAGTTCAAAATTTAGAAAGTCAAGTTCGTGAGCTAACCGTTGCCAAAGCTGAGCTTCTCTCTCAAAAAGAAAAGGATCAATTTGAATTCAAAAAATAAATTGATACTTTAACTTCTGAATTGTTAAAAACTCAATCAGAGCTTTCAACATCTCAGCAGGATCTTCTTGAAGAAAAGCAAGCCACTAGGAAACGTGTTGACTCATATCTTGAGGAAATTCTAGATTTGGAAACTAAACTCAAAGAATTTCAAAATGTTGTGTATAAAACGGGTAATTCTGTAACACAAATTCAAAAAATGACTGTGAAACCGAGTTCTAAAGGTGTAAGTTTTGCACTTGGAAGTGACAAACCCTGTAATTTACACATAGCACTCAAAGACAATCCTAAGTTGTACAATGCAACATTTTTGTTAGATGATACCTTTCAACGTGTTGTTATGTATTCTATTTATGAAGACACTGATTTTCTTGCAAACAAACTTGAGGGTCGATCAAATTCACAAAACAAGTTTTCAAGAGTACATTATGATTATAATGCAAGACTTCATTTGAGCAAATCATTTGTCCCTCCTAAGGACCATCCAGAACAAACGTTAACATACACAAACATAAATGCTCCTTCGTCTATAACTTCTGTTCCCACAACTGCTGCACAATACAAAGATTGTTTGACAGAGGATCTTGTTGATCCACAAATGCCTAAAAAATGTCGGGTTCTATGATATTTTCAGACATTTATGGATGACATTTCTTGTTTGGAGAATGAAATTGAGTTTAGTTCTCAAATTCCTGTCTCTTCTTTTCGTTCTCCTGTTCAAAAAGAAAAGAAAGAGATTCTTCAAAAGAAAATTCTTCCTCATGTCAGAAATCTAAAGAAATGCGCAACAAAATGGGAAGATGAGTTATACACGGAAATAGCATCTATGAAAACCATTTTCAAAGCTATAGATGACAAGGTTCAACGTCAAAAACTTCAAAAGAAATTTTTAGCAAATGAAAATGATCGACTCTTAGAAAAAGTTTTGTGTTATGACGTTGTTTCTGTGATTATGAATTCGCTTTATGAGTCATGCAATGAATTACTTGTGAATGATCATGTTGTAAATGTTGAGATGTTGCGAATAGAGATAGAAAATTTGGTCAAAGAGAATGAGGATCTTCGACAAATCAACAATGATGTGGAAAACAAAGTTTTTAATCTTCAAAAAAGGCTTGATTGGTGTCAAAATCAGAGTGCTGAATTTGAACTTAAATTTCAAAATCTAATAAGATCTTTATCATTTCAAAACAGTCATGTTCCTGATAATCACAAGGAAACAAAGGCTTCTTTAAGACTTAAACTGTTTGAAAATGAAAAGGAACTAGATGAAATTCTTCAAAATAGAAATGACACAGTCTGCCTCAACAGAAAATTAGATTCACAAAATCAAGAATTCCAACACATCATTGTTGATCTGAAGAAGAAAATCATAGTTTTAGACAAAGGAAAAGCAAATGTTCATAAGATTGCCCCAGGGATGTATGTAGTAGACAAAGCAATTACCCAAGCATCAGACTCAACCACTAATGCAAACACTTCTACTTCCACAGGACTAGATACTATCTCTAAGGCTAGCAGTTCCAAGACTACCAAGAAACAACAGAAGAGTAGAGTCAGGAAGTCTAGGAATGGTTCATCTAAGTCTTCAGAAGTTCAAGAAAGTAGTTTGAATAACACAAATGTAATGTCAGGAATAGAAACGACCTTAGCTAAGTCTATTTCTAGGAATGATGTAACAAATGTTGAATCTATGAATGATAATGTTGATGTTTTGGTTGATGCTAGTTGTATTATTTGTCGTGCTAGTATATTATCTGGTGATCATCAAAACTGCATTGCTAAAACTCTGTTGAAACGTAAAAAGAAACGAACTAGTGGCTCTTCCTCTAGGCTCAAAACTGTTGCCAAGTCCATTTTAGGGAAACCACCACTAGTTGTTTCTGAGCAAACCATTGAAACACCCATAGCCAAACCTAAGACAACCAAATCACCTAGTGCATTCATAAGGAAAAAGGCTGAGACTAGTTGGACATGGCAACGTTGGTTACAAAACACTGCAAGCTTTAAATGGATTCCTAAAATAATTAAATCTTGTGTTTCTAACCCAACGGGTCCAACCGTTATCAATTCTCCACCTGTTTCCAATATTTGTGATGCAGGTGATTCAAATTGTTCTCTGGATTGTTGATAGCGGGTGCTCCTGGCACATGACCGGCAACCTCAAGCTTCTTACAAACTTTATTGCAAAGTTCATTGGAACGGTCAGATTCGGGAATGATCACTTCGCAGCAATAATGGGCTATGGAGATTATGTTAATGGGAACATCGAGATCAGTCGTGTATACTATGTTGAAGGCCTTGGTCACAATTTATTCTCAGTGGGACAATTCTGTGATGGAGATTTAGAAGTAGCATTTAGGGAGAAAACTTGCTTCATTCGTGATCTTCAAGGTAATGATTTGATGAAAGGAAGACGCGGAACCAGTCTATACACCATATCCCTTGAAGGCATGACAGCTTCATCTCCTATCTGTTTACTCTCCAAAGCTAATCCCACAAAGGCTTGGTTATGGCATAAAAGATTGTCTCATCTCAACTTCAAAACCATGACTGACCTTGCAAGACATAAATTGGTTGACGGATTACCCAAATTCAGATATGCCAAAGATCATTTGTGTTCTGCATGTGAACAAGGGAAAAGTCACCGTGCTCATTTTCCTCCCAAAACAGAACACAGCACAGATCATGTCCTCCAGCTGCTACATATGGATTTGTGCGGTCCAATGCGGGTTCAAACCATTAACGGGAAAAGGTACATTTTGGTAATAGTTGATGACTACTCACGATGGACATGGGTCTACTTTCTTCGGACAAAAGATCAAGTTCCTTCAATGATCATCACGTTTCTCACAAAGATTCAAGTTCAAGTCCGTAACACCATCAGGATTATTCGTATAGAAAACGGCACTGAATTTAAGAATCAAACCCTTCGGGAATACACTGAGAAGAATGGGATTGTTCATCAATATTCAATTGCTCGCACTCCCGAACAGAATGGTGTAGTTGAAAGACGAAACCGTACGCTTATGGAAGCGGCTAGAACAATGTTGATCAATGCTCAATTACCAGATTACCTATGGGCTGAAGCTGTTAATACAGCATGTTATACTCAGAACCGCGGCATGATCAACAGACGACACAACAAAACTCCATATGAGCTTATACAAGGCAGAAAACCAAATATCAACTACTTTCATGCTTTTGGAGCATTGTGTTACCCGAAGAATGATATAGATGATCTTGGTAAACTTAAGGCTAAAGCAGATATTGGGATATTCGTTGGCTACTGTGAGAATTCTAAGGGATATAGAATTTGGAATCGTCAGACCGGGGAAATTCAAGAGACTATACACGCCAATTTTGATGAACTCACGGAGATGGCTTCTGAGCAAGACCGCTTAGAACCCGAACATAACCGTCTAAACTTCCCAGAATCTTCAGCTGAACCATTACCTTTCAAAAGGAAAGATCTGGAAGATCTGTTTGCTCCTTTGTTTGATGACAGTTTGGTTAACAGTGCGTCAGAGGCTTCCACAAGTTCCGCTGCTCAACAACTCACAAATCAAGCACCTGATCCATCAGCATCTACCTCTACAGTAGTTGCTGAAGATGCACCACCACCTGAACCATCATCATCAATAGATAAAACACCTCAACCAATAGTTGAAGATTCTTCCCTTATTTCTAACCAAGTTCCAACACCACCAGATTTTGACGGTAATGCCTTTTTCAATCCATTTGCTCCAACCCCAACCATTCCAGAACCAGGAGAATCTTCATCAAGCAACATGGAACCGTCAAATCTGAATCACAACCTTCAACACTACCCATCTACTCATAAATGGACAAGGGATCATCCGTTAGTTAATGTGATTGGCAATCCAGATAACCCAGTTATGACACGACAGAAACTCCACACAGACGGTGAAACTTGCATATACGCTCTCACCGTTTGTCAAGCTGAACCGAAAAATATTAAAGAGGCCATGACTTATGACAATTGGATTGAATCAATGCAAGAAGAGTTAGATCAGTTCAAAAGATTGGAAGTCTGGGAACTCGTTGAAAAACCAGATGGAGTTTATGTTGTGGGCTTAAAATGGATTTGGAAAAATAAGCTGGATGCAGAAGGCACGGTTATTCGTAACAAGTCACGATTGGTTGCTAAAGGGTATAGCCAAGAAGAAGGAATTGACTTCGAGGAATCCTTTGCTCCAGTGGCTAGGCTTGAGGCAGTTAGAATGTTCCTGGCGTACGCGGCTCATAAGAACATCACAGTTTACCAGATGGACGTGAAGACAGCATTCCTGAATGGACAACTTCGTGAAGAGGTGTATGTTTCACAACCAGAGGGCTTCGTCGATCCAGAACATCCTAATCACGTATACAGGCTTAAGAAAGCCCTCTACGGCCTTAAACAAGCCCCGAGGGCCTGGTATGACAAACTTTCAGCATTCCTTATTGCTAACCAGTTCACTAAAGGATCTGTAAACCCGACTCTGTTTATACAAAAACACGGGGAGGACATTCTCATCGTACAAATTTATGTGGATGACATCATTTTTGGGTCTACCCATAAAAAGTACTCAAATGCTTTTGCAAAACTTATGAAACAAAACTTTGAGATGTCCATGATCGGTGACCTAAATTTTTTCCTAGGATTACAAATTCACCAATCACCTCATGGTATATTCTTGAGTCAGTCTAAATATGCACAAGAAATATTAAAAAAGCATGGCATGACATCTAGTGACACCTATAACACCCCTATGTCCTCCTCATCCCCGAAGCTAGATGCTGACATACATGGGAAACCCACTGATCCTACAAATTATCGTAGCATAATTGGGTCTCTCATGTATCTCACCGCTAGCAGACCGGATGTTGTATTTGCCACATACCTATGTTCACGCTATCAGTCTAACCCAACAAAAAGACATTTATCTGCTGTTAAAAGAATCCTTAGATACATCAAGGGAACCATTCATTTGTGGATCTGGTATCCAAAGGATTCTGGTTTTGCACTAACTGCTTTTTCAGATGCGGATCATGCGGGATGTATTGATACAAGAAAGAGCACATCCGGTGGTGTTCAATTTCTAGGTGATAAGCTAGTGTCCTGGCAGTCAAAGAAGCAAGATTGTACGTCTCTATCACCCACGAAATCAGAATATGTAGCCATGTCTGCCTGTTGTGCTCAAATCATTTGGATGCGATCACAACTGATGGATTACGGTTACATATTCAACAAAATTCCGATGTACTGTGACTCCAAAAGTGCTATCACTATCTCGTGCAACACAGTGCAACATTCCAAGTCCAAACACATCGCTCTCAGATATCACTTCATCAAGGAGCATGTGGAGCAGGGTACCGTTGAGTTGTATTTCGTGGGAACGGAACACCAATTGGCGGATCTTTTCACGAAAGCCTTACCTCATGATCGTTTTGTGAAACTGGTTCACCAAATTGGAATGAGATGTTTGACTCCTCAAGAATTGACGAACTTCCTCAAAAACAACTAATCAAGTCAAGCTCTCACACTATCTTGTACATAATTATTATTAAAAAAATAAAAATAAAAAAAATGTGTGTGCAAGTACAAACCCTTATTCAACATTTTGTTCCTATTAAACTGTCTTTATTTATTTCTGAACAAATGTTGAGGGGGAGACACAAAATTTCACAAATTTTTAAAAAATTTGTACTTGCATGTTTTCTGTAACACTGTTGCTTTGTATTGGTTATGATGGTATATCCTAAGGCTTATTTGCTAAATGGTTAGGACTTTGATGGTAACAACAAAAGGTTAAAGGACCATAAGTGATAAATATTGAAAATTGTTTGGTTAGGATTAATTGTGCTAAATATTGAGGTTAAGGGACTGATTGTGAAAAAAAATAAAAAAAAGGGTTAAAAGATAAAAGTAAAGAATTTAATGCCCTCTGACTTAACTGCGGTATTCATTTACTTTCACTGCATACCTGTCTCTCGCATTTACTTCCATTCAACAACCCAATCGACGGCTATTATTAATTCTGATCATCCGTTCAAGTTTTAACTAATCTGTGAGTGTTTTCATGATTATTATGTGATTATAACAAACGGTTTTCAAGGAATTAGAGATCCAACGGTGGATTTTGTGTAAAATGATTATCCGTAATTCTAGGTTTTGCGTAGATTTGGGGATTTTTAATCCTATGTGTTATGAATGATTATGATTGTACTTCTGTGCTTAGAATATGATTGTAAAACATATATGCATGCTTAATCATACCAGAAATCCATATGAATGTGTATTCTTGAATTTAGGGTTTATGTTCATAATTTGGGGAAAATCGAGTGCGAATGTTTTGGTATAATTAGAGAGTTGTTGTGTTGTTGTTATGATGTGAATTGAACATGTGTTGCCTCAGATTAAACCCAGAAACATTCATTAGTCGTTAATTGAAATTTAGGGTTTATGAAGAACACGATGCACAAGCAGTTTGATTCTAGAGATTTTGTGGTTAAATCTTGTTATAACTTGGACAAAATGCGAAAAATAGCTATGTGAACCCATTGCAATTAGCGTGAGATCATTAATCTGTGTTAAAATGAAATGCAAAATCTTGGTAAAAAATCGTCGTCAAAAGGGTTTCGGAATTTCTTGTATAAGATATTCTCGAATTTGCAATTGCTTTCGCAATTGTCATTTGCTTTCGCAATTGCCATTGCTCTCGCAATTGGTGGTTGCTATCGCAAATGGTAATTGCTCTCGCAATTGAAAAATTTTTCTCGCAATTGGAATTTCTCTCGCATTTGAAAATTTTTCTCGCAATTGGAATTTCTCTCGCATTTGACAATTTTTCTCGCAATTGGACTTTCTCTCGCATTTGACAATTTTTCTCGCAATTGGTATTTTCTCTCGCAATTGGTAATTTCTCTCGCATTTGTCAAAGTCTCTCGCATTTGACAACTGCCTTTGAAATTACAAATTTCCAAAGAAATTACAAATTTCCTTAAGTCTTGTCAAATTAAAGAGAAGGTTTCTTATGCAAATTTAAAAATGATTAATTCATAGATTAACGATTGCATAGTCATATTAATAAAGGATGTTATGTGCAAAAATTTAGTCTAAACTAATGCTAACACACATATATCCTGCAAATTGGTGTCATAATGCTGTTTCAGATTATCCACAATGTCTTCACAACAACAACAACAACCACTTCCATTGATCACCAAAGCTGAATTATTCCCACAAGGATTCACGGCTAAGTATGGCAAGAACAATTCAAGAGTTGTCTTTGACAACATCAAGTGTGCTGAACCAAGTTGTCGCATTGTTATTGAAATCCTCAAAAGACATGAATGTCGTAGTATTTTGGAGGATTCAGATAGTATTCCTGAGCTATACATCCATCAGATGTGGAGCACTATCAACCCTGATGACAGCAACAAATTCTTCACATGCACTCTTGACAGAAAACAAGTCAAAGTCACACTAGCACATCTACGTGAAGCTTTATCTCTACCTAATCCACCGGATATCTCACGACAATACTAGCCTTCACCCACTGAACAAGACATTCTCAACTTTCTCATTGGCATTGGATATGATGTAGATCCTAATCTTCCACTCAACATTATCTCAAATATCAATGCCAAGTCCATTCCTCAACCATGGAGATCAGTGTACTACATTCTGATTCGATCAGTATCTGGAAGAGACAGCGGTCACGAACATCCAAGACTTTCTCATGCTCAACTCTTCTAGGGAATTGTTACCAAACATAACCTTGATTTTGCTGCTATTATCTGGGAAGATCTTATGTTTCAAATACATGCTCAGTATAGAAAACCATTTACGAAAATTCCATTTGTCCGTTACACTAAGTTGCTGATCAGTCTTCTCCTTGATAAGCATCATGATATTTCTAATAGACCCGAAGACAGAGAAAGACATGTGATAAAGATGGACACGGATTTCAAATCAGTATACTTTCCAAAGGATAGCACTCACAAACAAGGTCTTAAGCTGTTTGATGTTCTACTTAATGATGAGGTCAAGGAAACTCCTGCTTACGAAGATTACATTCAGGCTTATGAAAAGAAGCTTGTCGGCATAACTAAACTGACTGAGGGAACAGGTTCTTCCAAGACTCGTTCCAAAAGTAGTAGAGCTAGTAAAACTGGAAGTGCATCGAGTGCTTCAAAGAGACAACCCCCAAACAAGAGGAGAATTATCAAGACTGCTCCAAAACCAAAAGTTGAAGACATTGGTATTCGTGATGAATCTTTTGAATCCTCTGAAGACACTGAACCAGAATTGGAAATACTTAATGAGCAAGAAGCTGAGTTTCAAACAAAGCTTGACATAGAGAATGCAGCTAAGGCAAGTATTATACAAAAGAAGATTGATGAAGAGAGAAGAGCAGATCTACATATGAGAGTAATGAGGGAATTAGAAGAAAATAAGAAGGAAGAAATTGCTAAGGGAGCAGGAGGATCAGGAGTCACTCCAGCACCAGTTTTATCCCCTAATCCGGTTAATCAACCCGGTGACTCAAAAACTTCCACAGTTCAGCAAAATACGGTTAATCAACCCGATATGGCTACATCTACGGTTCTCCCTCCTCAATCAAGCTCGGTTAATCAACCCGACTTGGAGAATCTAACACAATCTGAATCTGAAAAGATAGTCTTCACAGAGAATGAAATTTCAGATTTAATGTTTGATGACATCCCACATCAAGAGGAGGTACACCACCATGATGACACTGGTGAATGGGGAAATTCTGATGAAGAAAAGGAAATTACTGGATCAAAGGCTACAGAAGCTGCAAATGAGCTGGAGGCACTTGCTGAAACAGAAAGGAAAAGGAAGGAAGAAATGGAAAGGAAACAAAAGGAGGATGATGAAGCCGATAACTACATTATCTCTCCACTTCATGATCCTATGGATATTAATAAGTCTCCTCAACAACATCCACGAGATCAGACTCCTCCCATTTCATCTCCCAAACCCATCACACCTCCTAATTCACCTCCCAAGCACCCAACTCCTCCAGAATCACCGAGAAAATCTCCAAAACCTTCACCCACATCTCACAAGGATCCTACACCTCCTAATTCTTCATCATCCATACCTTCACACACTCCATCACCATCAAAATCACCATCGTACAAAAGTAAAGCAACATTGGCAGAAAGAATAAGAACAATCATGAAAGGTAAACAAGTCAGTAAGATCGCCAAAGTCACAAGAGTTGAAGTCCTCTCACCCATATCCAGGAAAATAAAGAAAGCAGCCAAACTTGCTCAAGCAAGAAAAGAGAGCAAGTTTCAAGAACAAATGACAGAGATGAAAAACCTTATCAAGAATCTGTCTGATCAAGTCAAGGAGATGTAGGAAACAAAGCAGAATATGGATGAGTTTCTTACTTTTGATATAGAAGATAATATCAAAAGTAAGACAAGACATTATGTCAAACGCTTCACTGCTGATCTTCAGAAAAACATTAACGAGCATGTCAATACTCAACTTGATGTCAAGGTCAAAGAAGCAATCATCTCCAATTCTGGCTTCAAGCAACTCAAAGACTTCACCACTGAATAACTCAAACTTGAACTTCTCAACAGATTCCAAGCTATGACATCTCCTTCTCCTGAAGATATTAGTCTCATGAAGTCTATTGAAGCACACATTGAGAAGGTTTCTTGCAAAGTTGCTGCTGATAAGGGTAAAAGGATTCGTGATGACGACAATGAGGACCAAGATCCAAATCCCACACAGAAGAAACAAAAGAATGGGAGTGGATCTGGTATTCACATTCAGGAACCAACAGAACAGAAAAATTCTTCACCACCTCCAAAACATCAAGAATCTGGTCCTAAAGAAACTGAGCATCACTTTGAACATTTCATAAATGAAGACATTGAGTTTCAACCTCAAGATGATCCACCCCAACCACCTCCAAAACCAGCAAAGTCTAAACCTTTCAGCAGTAAGAAACCTTCTGAAGAACCAGCTGTGGTAACATGGTTGGATACTGATGAAGATCTTCAAGGAAATGACTGGTTCGACCTTCTTGCAAAGGCTCAGGTCAACAACGACAAAGCTTCCAAAATAGAAGATAGCACGTTTGAATACACTCAAAAGGTCAAACATGCATTCAACATTAAGAATATGACAAAAAGAGAGCTTCGTAGAATAAAAAATGATGCCTTCATTCTTTTAAAAGATAAATCTGCAAGTGCCGCTGAGTTGGAATATCATCTGGAGAACATTGCTCGGGCAATATCCAAAGACTTCGATTGGACTAATCCAGATGTATTCAGGGAAGGTGGTCTTGACAGTAAGAAACGTCCATACATCACTGACTGGACAAAACAACTTTCGGTGATCCGACCATACCATGGAATGTCAGAAATTCCATTCGCATTCTTCTTCAATCAAGATCTGGAACTACTCGTACATGGGGCTTCCAGTAAAGTCAAATATGCCACCTCAATCACATTCACTCCTGCTGCGAACTACATCAATCCTGCCATTGAGGAAGAAGCTAGACACCGTAAACTCTTCATCAAAAAACTTGCAAAATATGATTGTGACGCTGAACTTGGAATTCACCACTGGTTTGACAAACGTAAGTCGTGGTACAAGTACAAGCTTGGCCTCATGGCATCCCGTGAAAAGGTGTTCAGTGATCTTTGTATCAAGGCGGTGCTCGATGCCAAGGGATCACAAAAGCTTGGCTACACTTTCATTTCTGAGATCACTGTTCGCAGATAAGATGATCTACTTTACACGTTCAACGAAGCAGATTTTCCCGCACTCAATCTCAATGACATTGAAGATTTGTATTTGATGAAAGTACAAGGGAAGCTAAATCATCTTAATCCTACTCTTCTGTATGCATTTAGCACGGCTATCTATCACTTCATCAGAAGAATGGTTATCAAAGAACGTGTTGAGGATCTTCAGCTTGGAGTCGAAAGCTATCAGAAGAAGTTGAATCTTGAGGAACCCATGTTTACTCTTACTGGCAACAAGGAGCCTCAATACTTGCTCAAGAACGACCCTGTCTACGGATTCGTATACAGAAGTGCTACAAACACAAACCGTTTCATGCCACATAAAGAGATTCACAAGTTCTGTGATGACACTCTGAAGAATGTTCGAGATGGGTTAGTTACACGAGTTCAGGATCAAGTATTGAAGAAGCACAAGAAATGGAATCATCATCAGCTTAGGAAAGTAAAGAATTTTATCTGGTCGATCGAAGAAAGGCTCTACCGAAGGGATCAGATGAGGAGGTTGGAAACATATGTTGGTGGTCGTCCTCCATTTGCCATCAGATTATTTCAGAGGACGGATCCACAATTCACCACTTTTGGCAAAGGCGGTTAATTGTAAGAATTTGATTTCAATATTTATTATTCATTCATAATTCCTACTTATATATGACTGTAATATGACAACGGCTTGTGCACACATAACAGTGTACAACCCGGACTCCAAAGAAAGGACCCTGAGGTACGCTTCAGTGCCTCAATCCTGAAAAAGGAGCGAAAGCTTCTTACTTATGAGCAGAATTAAAACCATAATGTTTTCTAAAAGTTTTTTTCAAACATTCTGCTCATAAGGACAAGTATTCCCTTGTTAAGGGGAGTATTTGAAAATATAATCTTTTTTTTTTTGGTAAAAGGGCTTCACCCTGGCAAAATATATATCACAGAAAGTTTAAGTACAATGGAATGTGGCTAAAGTACCATATTAACCTCAAGCCACGCTTGAACAACCACTACCAAAAAATGCTTGTGACATGCCACAAAGCGAAACAACTAGAAACATACAGAAACTAAATCACCAATGGGAAAAAACCAACGCATGAAACACGAATCCCCACAACTATCCATATGCCGCTTCGAAGGAGATTGATGAACCAACTGAGACTGCCTCCTTAAAAACCTCTCCAAGAAAAAACCCGGAGGGAAAACCCTGGAGGAGGGAAAAAAGAGTACAGCTCTCAGCTGGATCTCCTACGAAAAATCCAAACAGCCATAAGCAACTTCCAAAGAGACCACATCCTCCAACGAACACCAGCTCTCAAAAGAAGACTTCATGAATGCATAAGAGAATGAGGCAACTTCCACACCCGCAAAAGATCTAATACTTTCGCCGTCTTCTTAAATCTGCAAGAGAGAAGCTTCAATCGAACAATGGATTTGATAAAATCAACAACTTGAGCTTCCGATCTTTTTTGCATCTTGAAAATCCTGTTGTTTCTTTCCTGCCAGACAACATAAGAAGTGGCCGCAAACAGAAGCTTCGAAACAACACTCCGGGAAGACCTAGACTTCGCCGTAATAGAGAGGAAAGAAACTATAGCATCCAGCGAAGAAGGCATAGAACTAAGACCAGCAAACACCTTTAGCGAATCCCACACCTGAGAAGAAAACATACAATCAAAGAAAAGGTGATCATGAGAATCAGGTTGCAATTCATAAAGCGGACAATGTAACATAACATGAGAGGGATTATTGTTATCATCCTGAAGCCTTAACGTATCCTGCGTCTTCAATTTCCTTTTGATGACCAACCAAAGATGAAAGGCATGCCGGGGAATCCTTTGAGAAAACCAAACCACATGAAACCAATCAACCGTAGACGGATATTGATGAACTCAAATAAGTACATTTTATTACTATCATTTATCCTATTAATTTGACTTGTTTTATTATATTATGTATGAGGATTGATACTTAATCGTTTACTTTTGTAATTCTCAGGTAAAAACAAGCATTTGGTGAAACTTGGCGATTTTAGACTAATTATGGAGCAAAACAAGCAAGAAGTTAAGAGTCTACCGAAATGTACAAGATCAAGACGAATCTGCTCCAGATGCGCCGCATCTCACTCATTACATGTAGCGCATCACTATCAATATTTCACCGGATACGATCCAAGATACAAGAGGACATGCGCCGCATCTATAAATGAAGTTACGCCGCATCTTCTGGCGGTGTACGAATATTCCTGAATATTATAATCTTGGACCCCACGCGAAGTTAAGTCAATGCGCCGCATCTACTTGCTAGATGCGCCGCATCTTACCCTCAGACGGAAACTATAAATACCCCAAAGACCAGACGAATTAAGAGTTCCGAAGTTCGACAAAAAAGACCGAAGTACAGAAACCTAGGACGAATTCAGACGAATAGGCAGCACAAGACACACCCGATCGAAGATACAAGAGCTGTAAGAAGGTGCTGCATGTGTTTAATTCATTAAGTAGTTTTGTTTTATTGTGTTAGTAAACTTTAATTCATCAGGATTGATGGCTTGTGTAATGTGACAACGGAAAGGTTGCACTCCCTTAAAACTGCTTTCCCATCAATTAAAGTTTATATGTTGATGTCTTTGGTTACTACTTATTAGTGCATTGATAACCTCTATGTTTATTAGTGGCCTGCGCATTTGACTGCGGAAAATAATGTGGCTCCCACGGTTGTTACTAAATTGATCACTTAGGAATAACTTTTAGACATAAGTAATCATTAAGGGTTTACTCGCCGATAAGAACAGGACCAACGAGAAAGGATTAACTACATACACTTCATATAAAGCTATCAATAAAACAAGTGACAAACTACTTAATCATAAGGACAGATCTTCTTATTGTCTCAAGTATTTATCTGTGTACGTGTGTGCTATTCGCTGATTCGTGCCTATTGGTTTATTTTATTATTTAATTGCAACCAAATCATGCCAGTCTCTCAGACTGAACCCCCTTTCGTTAGAATATTAAAATACTGATTAGAATAACGAGATAATACGTTCCACTCTTAGTGATCGACACTCTACTTACCATTATATTCATACTGACCGGGTACACTGCTCGTTAAGTGTGTGTGTTATTGATAAGTCGGCTAAATATAAATTTAAAACTTGAGTAGGCATTAATACTGCTAAACCGCAACGACACATCGCACGCATCAAGAACCACGAGGCCTAATACAATCCCAAACCAAAGAGACCGAAAAATCCTTATAGCTCCCATCACTAGAACGCCAAACTAAACGATCATCCGTATGCATATCCAAATGAGTAATCGTGATCGAATTAAGAGACGGATATCTAATCTCCCATTGAGTTGGCCAAGCCCAGCCATCCCCTGAAATAATATCTCGAACAGAAGAACCAAAAGAAAACCCGGCACGATGGATATCTCGAGAGGAAACAATAAGCGACAAAGGGCATACGTCACACCACGAATCAAACCAAGCAGAAGCCTTATTACCATTCCCTAATTTATACCATATGAATCTACGAATGAGAGGCCTAATCTGTAAAATCTTCCGCCAACTCCATGTCATATTACCACTACATGGAATATCCCAAAAGTTGCGATCTCTAAGTTTATAGACGTGAATCCATTTAACCCAAAGGGATTCCTTCCCTGTAACAATGCTCCAAATATGAGAAGAAATCAAGGCATTATTAAAATGATCAAGCCTTCTTATGCCGAGACCCCCTTCCTGCCTAGGTAAACAAACAACTTCCCAAGCAACTTTAGATTTACCTCTTCGAAAATCACCATGACACCAAAGAAATCCTCTCATGAGCTGCTCAAGGTCATTAATGATACGAGCAGGAAGAATAAAAACCGATGCCCAATATATATGCATAGAAGACAACACCGATTGAATAAGTTGTAACCGACCAGCAAAAGAAAGCGATTTATTCCTCCAATCTTTGATACGATTAGATAACCTCTCAACCAATTCCTTACAATCCCTATAAACCAGCCTATTAGTAACAAGAGGCACGCCAAGATATCTGACTGGAAGAGATCCTTCTTCAAAAGGAAGGACCTGAAGGATAGAAATCTTGACAAGAAAACGAACATTACAAAAATAGGCAGTACTTTTCGGCAAACTTGGAGAGAGACCAGACGCACACTTAAACTCCTCCAACGCATCCATAATAACTTGGGCCGAATTGACATCACCATGAGCAAATAAAAACAAATCATCAGCAAAACACAAATTAATAATATTCAAATTGTAGCATTTGTGATGAAACGTAAAAGAATCAGATAATCGAACCCGGCGATGCAACATGAGAGTCAGGACCTCCATCACAAGAGTAAAAAGATAAGGAGACAAGGGATCACCTTGTCTTAATCCCCTCTTACCCTTAAAATAACCATGAAGAACACCATTGATACTAATCGAGAACGAAGTCGATGTCACACATTCCATAATCCAATCAACCATACGCCCATGAAAATCGAAACCAACAAGAATAGTCCTCAAGAATCTCCAGTCCACAGTATCATAAGCCTTTTGGATATCAACCTTAAATGCACATCGAGCAGGACCACGATCAACATGATAATTATGCATAAGCTCCTGCGTCAATAAGATATTATCCGATATCCTCCTACCCGAAACGAAAGCAGATTGATTCAAACTGACCAGAGATGAAAGGCTTGCTTTGATACGGTTAGCAATAATCTTACTAATACATTTATACATAACATTACAGCAAGAGATAGGCCTAAAATCATTAATCCGAGTAGGAGAAGTGACCTTAGGAAGGAGAGCAATCGTCGTATGGTTCACTTCTTTAAGAAGTTTACCATTAGTGAAAAACTCCTGAACCGCCCTAGTAACATCCTCAGAAATAACATCCCAAGCGCCTTTAAAGAAAGCCGCAGAATACCCATCAGGCCCTGAAGATTTATCATCAGCAATCGAAAAGACACAATCCTTGACCTCTTGGGCCGTAACATCTCGAACCATATAAGCCGCAACCGCAGGGTCAAGAGTGGTATTAAATAAATCATTGTCATCAAACGGAATCGAAACCCCCTCTTGACCAAGAAAAGAAGCAAAATGACTAACAAAAGCATTAGGAACCTGATCATTATCAAACCGAACACCATCATTGTTACACACTGAATCAATACGGCTTCTAGCTTTACGACTCTTGACCACTTTATGGAAATACGCAGTGTTAGCATCCCCAACCTTAAGCCACTCCACTTTAGCTTTTTGCTTCAGAAACTGCTCTCCAAGAAGAATGGCTTCATTATATGCATTAAGATAAGCCGCTTCCTCTTCCCTAATATGAACATTGAACGAGTACGTATCAAGAGCCTTCTGAACAGTATCCAATTCATGACGCAGTTTAATAACATTCTCATGAATATTCCCCCCATTAAATAAAATACTCCGAAGAGGCTTCTTCAATAATTTCAGCTTGCGAACAACACGGTACATGAAGAAACCACTTACATTTGTCTCCCAACACTCCTTAACCTGCACTTTAAACTGAGGATACTGAACAATAATGTTAGAAAATTTAAAAGGACGAGGTTTAAAAGTAAAAGAGGAAGGGATAGTTAGAATAGCTGGAGAATGATCTAAGATACGATACGGCTGAAAAATAGCATGCGCACCAACAAAAAAATCTGTAAAACCAAGATTGGCCATAATACGGTCAATCTTCTTTAGCGTGCCATCCAACCCTCTCGGCTTCTGATTCCATGTGAATTGCAGCCCCGAACGATTTATATCAAACATCTCAATCTCATCAACACACTCCTTAAACTCCCGCATAGCAATGTCAATAATAGAAGACCCCTCCAACTTATCCTCTAAGTGAAGGGCAGAATTGAAATTGCCAAGAATACACCAAGGTCTCACTCGAATATAAAGATGATGCAATTTAAGATTATTCCAAAGAGGCCGTCTATGAATATATCTATTATGAGCATAAATAAATGAACAAAACAACTGTTTTTTATCCGCCTTAAACTGAATACAAGCATGAATAACCTGATCATCCATAGCGATAACGTATAAATCAACCTCGTCTTGGTTCCAACCCAACAAAATCCGAGAACCTTTAGAACATAAATGGCCATTCGAAGTCCAATCCCAGTTCCGGAATACTTTAGAACACATCACATCGAGCCTAGAAGTAGCTACATGAGACTCAAGAATAGCACAAACCGAAAGCTTATTTTCACTAATAACCTGTCGAACCTCCATTTGTTTAGGGGATTGGTTCATTCCCCTTATATTCCAGGAAGCGATACTATATATGGGAACCACTTGGAGAGGAAGTTCTTGCTTCCTTTATGTACTTATCATCTTTGAACGTTCTCGAATCCGTTGCGACATCAATAGCCTCATCCACTTCACTATCACTATCCACCATGCATGTAGCACTATCCTTATCAACTGAACAAACACCCTCATCCGTATCAAAAATGTTACCATCTTTACTTACAGCATCAAAAGAATTCCTCAACGATACAAGATCTATATTGTCATTAATGAATGTCTTTTTAACTTGCGAATCCTTAACGGGCTGGTCAATAGCATTACCACTAATCGAAACAGAAGGCAACAACCCACCCACATCCGAATCCTTTACATTTTGATTAATACCGGTTGAAGAATTAGGCGGAGTAGGTTCAGATTCAGTTCGTGCCACACCATTCATTTTAGACGATGATGCACCACCATTATTAGGTTTAGAAACAGGTCTATAATAAAACTGAACCTTAGGTTTTTGAAAACGCACACCATCTACTTGCCTTTTAGCTGGTTGTTTGCCTTTAGTTTTTCCCCAATTCACTTCAGTAAAACCATCATTATTAACTGCTGGTTTATCCACCATTTTAACCCTTACCGAACAGCCATTATCATCATGATCAAAAACCTTACATGTATCAAATCTAGGAGGCTTCCACTCATATTCAATATCAAGCGTTTCCAAGGAGTGACCTGATCCGTTGGGATAAGGGATCGCTACAACAATAGAGTCGAGCAAAGGTGCCAACGAAGAAACTTCTACTAGGACACGAGCATAAGCGCTATGACCCTAAGATTTCAAACACATAGCACTCGTATATGCATCTAACATGATAGGACGACCAAGTTGTGTTGAAATTAGGCTAAGACCCACTTCAGAATAAGCGACTAAAGGAACATTATGAATCTTGACCCAAACCGGAGCCGAAGTAATCTCATCTTTCTTAGGCTTAGAGTTAGGTGTCCAAATATTCAAAATAATAGGAACAAGCCGAATCAACCATGGACCCTCCTCTAAAACCCTTTCCATACCCTCTTTTGTTGCAAATTGAAACATAAAGAAACCATTGTTAAGCATTACCCGTTGCAAACCAAACTTCGTCCAAGTATTCCTCACATAATTTTCGACGATCGGGAATACAAGCCTCTTACCAATAAAGTATCCATAAAGAGTATTCGCGAAACGAGAACTAACCTCATCAACAACTTCCAACGGAATGGTCACGTTTGCACCGGCAACACAATTAGTGTTTCTCATCTCCGTAACCCTCACAACCTTTTTAGGGGTCTTTTCCTTAAGCATATCCGCAAATGACATAGAACTAGCATCAGCATGTGCCACATTGACAGCCTTTTCACCTACGCCTTCCATGTTCGATATCTTAGCATTAAAATTTATCAAAATCGAACTCATATCTTCCACTCCCAAGTCTACACGAGTAGTATTACTCTTCGTAGTATCAGTTTTGTCAGTCGCACCCTTATCCTTGTCCATCTCTCTTTAACCCACAAACAACACAAAGTATCAAACCCGGCCACCAACAATTATCCAGCAGAATAAGACAAAACCAGCGAACAGAATTAACTATAAAAAACCCTAACTGAAAGTTAGGGTTTAAAACGATGAACACCAGAAAATTAACCACCCCTCATGATATGTGAGATCGATAATTGATATATGCGATAAAATTCAGGCACCAAAACAAATCTCGACAACAATAATTAAATAAATCACTGACCCTTGAGAATGGATACTAAAATTAAAGGATAAGATGGAATCAGTACAAAGCGAATTAAAGAGAATAATCACTAACCAATTAATGATCACCGACCCACTATGGAGAAGGAAAAATTAAAAGGGTTATGATCGAAGATTGAGAATCGAATTCGCTTTAGCGGTAGATGGACTCGCCATTTTCGCCAGAGAGATAAGAAACTTATTGTAACACCTCGAAAGGTAACAAATCAAAATTTTAACCAAACTAACACTTTTATAACTCTCATACCTATGAAAATATAATCTTTGTTCAAGAAAAATACAAATGTTCTTGAAAACTCTTCCCTAAAACTCAAAAACAGCATATTTTAATCATAAACGTTTTCCAAAAACATCATGAGTATGCTATTTTTGAGGGGGAGAAGTAAAAGATGATTAAAATATGATGTCTCAGTTGCTGGAATCTTTTGTGCTCATACTCATAATTGACCCTCGAATTGACGATAGGAAAAGTCAGTAGTCGAAAGGACATGTCCCGGACGGGTAATAATTTCAAGCCAGTATTAACTGGTGATGTAAGCGTGTCTCGCAAAGGACGTGTCTGAGTAGAATGTACCAATTTCGAGCGATAATCTTTGAATCTGATCTGGACGGGTAATAATTTCAAGCCAGTTTAACTGGTGATGTAAGCGTGTCTCGCGACGATCAGGTTCATTGAAAGTCAATCAATTCAAAAGTGCCAACTCTTTCCGGCATGTGCAAATTTCAAATTTATTACTTATGCACACATGTTAAGGGGGAGTCTTTCTGAAAATCATCAAACTCTCAAGGTGTCAACAAAATGTCTTTACAAATTATCGACACTTTGAGAGATTTTCAATGGTTTTGGTTTTATGGCATCATTAGGATAGTCATAGAGTTATGATGCGTGCGATGTGTCGTTGCGGTTTAGCAGTATTAATGCCTACTCAAGTTTTAAATTTATATTTAGCCGACTTATCAATAACACACACACTTAACGAGCAGTGTACCCGGTCAGTATGAATATAATGGTAAGTAGAGTGTCGATCACTAAGAGTGGAACGTATTATCTCGTTATTCTAATCAGTATTTCAATATTCTAAATTAGCTATACAACCTAATCTAACGCAAGGGGGTTCAGCCTGAGAGACTGGCACGATTTGGTTGCAATTAAATAATAAACTAAACCAATAGGCACGAATCAGCGAATAGCACACACGTACACAGATAAATACTTGAGACAATAAGAAGATCTGTCCTGATGATTAAGTAGATTGTAACTTGTTTTATTGATAGTTTTATATGAAGTGTATGTAGTTAACCCTTTCTCGTTGGCCCTATTCTTATCGGCGAGTAAACCCTTAATGATTACTTATGTCTAAAAGTTATTCCTAAGTGATCAATTTAGTAACAACCGTGGGAGCCACATTCTCTTCAGTAGTCAAATGCGCAGGCCACTAATAAACACAGAGGTTATCAATGCACTAATAAGTAGTAACCAAAGACATCAACATATAAACTTTAATTGATGGGAAAGCAGTTTTAAGGGAGTGCAATCTTTCCGTTGTCACATTACACAAGCCATCAATCCTGATGAATTAAAGTTTACTAACACAATAAAACAAAACTACTTAATGAATTAAACACATGCAGCACCTTCTTACAGCTCTTGTATCTTCGTTTGGGTGTGTCTTGTGCTGCCTATTCGTCTGAATTCGGCCTTAGGTTTCTCTGGTCTTCGTAATTCGTATATAATATTCTGTGCTTCGAAATTCATCTGGTCTTGGGGTATTTATAGTTTCTGTTTGAGGGTAAGATGCGGCGCATCTAGTAAGTAGATGCGGCGCATTGACTTAACTTCGCGTGGGGTCCAAGATTATTATATTCAGGAAAATTCGTACACCGCCAGAAGATGCGGCGTAACTCCATAAATAGATGCGGCGCATGTCCTCTTGTATCTTGGATCGTATCTGGTGAAATCTTGATAGTGATGCGCCGTATGTAATAAGTGAGATGCGGCGCATCTGGAGCAGATTTGTCTTGATCTTGTACATTTCAGTAGACTCTTAACTTCTTGCATGTTTTGCTCCATAATTAGTCTAAAATCGCCAAGTTTCACCAAATGCTTGTTTTTACCTGAGAATTACAAAAGTAAACGATTAAGTATTAATCCTCATACATAATATAATAAAACAAGTCAAATTAATAGGATAAATGATAGTAATAAAATGTACTTATTTGAGTTCATCAAGTTATAAGGTGACTAAGGTTAGGGAAAACCGTCCTATGATCCGCCAGAGCCGGAGGGATCTACCCAAGGACAATACCAATAGTTTAGAACTAGAAAGTCCTAGGTATGATTTAAAAAGGAGAAAATGAATGAACGGAGAAAGAAGGGGTTGAAGAATTAAAAAGAAAAGTAAAGAAAAGGGTGAAAAGAAATAGCCCTCCATTTGTTCAACCTTAGGGCAGACACCGGGTTTAATTCATAATCTACTGGTTGATGAGAATCACCGGTATTGAAGACTAAAGACGTCATGGACCCAGTGACGCACTAATAAACCTTCTAAGCCACTCGAGTGTCTCTCAAAAGACATTTGTTTCATTCACACGGAGAACCCTTCATAATCTATCGACCTCTCATTACGAGAGTGTTGATATTGAAAAGGAGGCAATCTGCTCCACGCCTCTGACGACCAAACAAATGTGCACTAATTGAGTCTAGAGCCACGAGATTCATAAAAGATCTCTTAGGTACACTTAGAATTACTCTGGTGTTCTACATCATGGGCATCAGTTGTAACTTAGGAAAGTGTCCTTCGCAGATCTTAGCAATCTGCCGAGAACATTCATGAGAGAAGTCACAATTTATGATTATCAATGATTGAATGGAAATCCTGCCAGAACAACATCAAACAACTCTGACAGCAGGTCACTTCGGTAACTCCTTGTGGGTTACGCTTAGTGTTTGCTCCAAATGGTCTACAGTCGTGGGGTGATCTCCAGCGACTCACTGAATCGTGGGTGCACTTCGGTGTGTCCGTGTTATCCCTTTCGGGGGAATCCGGTTCAGAACGGTCTGGGTTAGGATTTGAGAAAGTCTTCACACTATGCTATTGATGATCTCAAGTCTGAGCCCGTAAGTACCGGTTGGTTCGTGCTGCTGTTGCTGCTGATGCTGCTGTTGTTGCTGCTGCTGCTGCTGAAGAGCTAGAGTTCAACCATCAAGACTCCATCATGTTCATATATTGAAGAAATGTTCTCTCAAAGACTCAGTAACATCAAAAGATCAATATGTGATATAGTAAAGTCATAAGTTCAAGCATCTCAACCTTTCTCAAGTTTAAGATTGGAAAATGAGAACATGTTGCAGAAAACAAATCAAAGATATATGAGCATGATGGAGAAGACGAGAAGACGTTGGAGATTGGCAGATCGAGACAACATCATATCATCTCAAAACAAGAACAAAGAAACAAAGATTATAAAGACGTCGGAAGCCTAAGAAGCAATGAAGACGTCAAGCAACATTGATGATCAAGACTTAGGGGGAGATTGTTAGGAACACGTTTTAAAGTCTTGTTCATTTAATTAATATGTTGCACAATTTGGTATTTATTTTAGCATTAAGGACCGGCCATATAAGAAGTCCAATGGGCCGGCCCTTCTTTCATTTTTTCTTTCTAGAAGATATCATGTAAATGTTGCCCTAACCCAAAGCCTATAAATAGAAGGCATGGGGCATCATATTTTGTGTTGGTTTTTCATGTATAATGCGCAAGCCTTGTCCTTGAATCATTCAATTATTGAAAGCCTTCCTTTACTTCTTATGGTCATCTTATTCTCTTTAGCTTATTAGCTTATTATCAATTCTCTATTAGCGTAGCTTATAATATAGTAGTAGTACGTATTTACTTTGTTATTACGTGTGTGTATTTGAGAAATTAGTGACCTACACTTGCACTTAATAATAAAATTTGGAAAAATTTATGTAAGCTCATAAGACGTATAGGTACCTATGTAAAATATTATAGCTTCTGAATAAGAGTCTAAGTATGGTTTTAAAATTCGTAAAGTGAGGGTTAGAATATGCTAAAATCAGAAATGAGTTTGAAGCTAGAGTTTTTGTGAAATTAATACCATTTAATGTGTTTGAACCCTAAAAGGCACTTAAATAATAATTATTATATAATTTGTCATATGTTAACCTAATTTGGATAACGAAACCCTAATTCAGTAATTATAAACTCTAAACCTAATTTAATGCATTTAAAACCCTAGTTTGGATATTTATTGAATTAAGTACTTTTGTGGCCCTAAACTTAACTTATGATCATTTGTAAACCCTAAGTTTGATTAATTATGAATTGTAACCCAAATTTACCAAAGTTACTAACTATGGAAAGTTATTAATTATGGAAAGTTACTAAATATGGAAGGTTACTAAAAATTGAAAGTTTCAAAAAATTGATAGAAACCCTAATTATGTAGTCTGGATAACCATAAGCACTAAATAAACTTATAAAATGAGCTTATAAGTAATATTTGATCATTAAATGGTGTAGATTTCGTGAAGAAGGTGTGATTCATCTCTGGTGACCTTTTCACTCATTTGCTTGCTTTGTTAAGGTACATATATTCTACCTTTTCTCAGTAAAGGTTTCTCATGACTTCTCGATCCCTGACTTTTGTTCATTTGTTATGATATTCATTATGATTCCAGTTGACATGATCACTTTAATATGATTCCTTTTGATATGGTATAAGTTGGCTATCCCATTTGTTATGATATTGCTATCTCATTGATATGAGATTCCGTTTCAGTTTGATATATCTTTGTTGATTATGCTATGATTGATTCGTTATGATTTGGATAACTTTGATTTGTTCTGTTGCCCAAGCTAACAAGCCATGGAGGTACCATGGCCATGTTATTGAGGCACCAATGGCATGACACTTTCTGTGGAGGTATAATTGATCCACGGCGTTCCTTTTTGTTATGTATGATGTTTGTACACATTGGCCATTATGTATATGTATGTTCAGTCTAGTACTGGCATATGTATTTTTTTTTGCAGGGAGCGTATGGATGCATCCTAGGTTTTGTGATATGTTATGATATGGTATTTTTAGTGAATGGTATGTGTGTGCCGTACACCCCATTTCACTTTTGGGAGCTAGCTACTCCATTTGGTACTTTAGAGGTCTCCCCTCCATGTACACTTATGATATGACAGGATATGATTATGATTATGTGACTAAGCATGTGGCATGCTTTTTGAGCTCGTGGGCATTTCCGTATGATGATTTGATTCCGTTTGATTATTTGATTTCCTTATGATACTTATGACTCACTATTCATGTAGGTCTTTGTAATATCACACAAGGTTACTAGGAAGATTAAAAGAGAGAGAGAGAAATGTAGGTTAAATCTTAAGTAATATGAAAATCAGTAGTGCATTAACCAACACCCTTCCCTTTCAATAGGAGGGGTATTTATAGAGTTTAGAGTGTAATGGGCTTGGCCCTAAAATAGAAAATAAACAAATGGGGCGCAACCCATAAGATAAATAAATAAACGCCCACAGCCTATGGGCCTTCTACACAGGCTGTAGAATAAAACTAACCTAAAGACCTAAGCAACCTATTACAAAATATGATCGATACTTCAATAATCTAAGACGTGTTCCCAACAATCTCCCCCAAGTATTGATAATCGAGATTGCTTGACGTCATCTTTGCTTCTTTGGCTTTGACGTCATCAGTATCTTTTTCTTCGTTCTTGAGTAAGTGATATGGTATGGTAATGATCTGCCTTCCACCAACAATCTTTAAGACTGGTGTCATTACGTCAATTCCATCTTGCTCATATATCTTCTGACTTTGGTTCTTCAGATATGAAGTGACTTTGACTTCACTTTGGTCTTAGACTTGTGAAATGTAATTCTGCTTGATCTTAGATTTCTTGTCGGGATATGAGCATGATGAAATGGTGTATTTAGAACTTCCGGTCTCCATGATTTTCTTGCAAGTAAACAATTAGCAATAAATCATCCAGTACTTACAGGTTTGGACTTCAAGATCGTTAACAACATAGTGTGAACAATTTCTCTAATCCTAACCCAGGCCGTTCTGAATCGGATACCCCTGAAAGGGCTTACGAGATACACCGAAGTGCATCAACAATTCAGTGAGTCGCTGGAGATCACCCGACGACTGTAGACCGTTTGGAACTAACACTAAGCGTAACCCACAAAGGATTACCGAAGTGACCTGCTGTCAGGGCTGTTTGATGTTGACCCTGGCAGGATTTCCATTCAATCACTGAGAAACACAGATTGTGAAATCTCTCATGAATGTTCTCGGCAGATTACTAAGATCTATGTAGGACTCTTCTTAATTTTACAACTGGTGTCCATTAATTTAGAACAACCAGTGTAATGCTAAGTGTTCCTATGAGATCTTTTGTTGTATCTCTTGGCTCTAGACTCAATTAGTGCTTATTTGGTCATTGGAGGCGTGGAGCAGAATGCCTCCTATTCAATATCAACACTTCTTGGAATGAGATGTTAATAAATTATGTAGGGATCTCTGTGTGAAATGAAACAAGTGTCTTTTGAGAGACACCTGAGTGGCTAGAAAGTTTAGTTAAGTGCGTCACTGGGTCCATGATGGCTTAATCTTCAATACCGGTGTTACCGTAGTAACAACCAGTAGCATACGTATTGAACCCGGTTTCTGCCCTAAGGTTGATCAAATGGAGGGCTATTTCTTTTCACCCTTTTCTATACTTTTTTTTTCATTCTTCAACCCTTCTCTCTCCTTTCATATCTTTACTCCTTTTTTTTCATAATACCTAGGACTTTCTACTTCTAAACTATTAGAATTGTCCTTGGGTAGATCCCTCCGGCTCTGGCGGATCATAGGACGGTTTCTCCTAAACCTTAGTCACCTTATATCTCCATGACTATCCTATTGTTGCCATACACCAAACTTTTTGAAAATCTCTCAAAGTGTTTATGATTATCAAAACATATTTTGTTAACACTTTGAGAGTTTAGTGATTTAAAAAAATACTCCCCCTTCACATGTGCTCATAAGTATTTTAGGTAAATTTGCACATGTCAGGTAGAGTCAGCACTTTTGGAATTGATCAATTTTCAATGAACATGATCGTTGTGAGACACGTTTACATCACTAGTAGAACTAGCTTGAAATTATTACCCGTCCTGATCATATTCAAGGAAAAAATGCTCGAAGTCGGTACATTCTACTCAGACACGTCCTTTGCGAGACGCGCTTACTTCACCAGATAAACTGGCTTGAAATTATTACCCGTCCGGGACATGTCTTTTCGATTACTATAGTTTCTGTCAATTCAAGGGTAAATCTGAGTCGAGCACTCGTGAGATTACATCTTTTCATTTACCATATTTTAATCATCACTTATTCTCCCCCTCAAAAATAGCATACTTATGTTGGTTTTGTTAAACATTTGATTAAAATATGCTCTTTTTGAGGTTTACGGGAAGAATTTCAAGAATTTTGGTATTCAGAACAAAGATTTAGTTTCAAATACTCCCCTTTAACAAGGGAATACTTGTCCTTATGAGCAGAATTTTTTGAAAACTTAAAAAAATTCCGGTTAATTCTACTCATAAGTAAGAAGCTTTCGCTCATTTGATCAGGATGGAGGCACTGAAGCATACCTCAGGGTCCTTTCTTTACGGGTACGGGTTGTGCACTGTTATGTGTGCACAAGCCATAGTCAAAGATAAACAAATGATGAAAGAGTGAAATGAATATAAACCAAGGATACCATTACTTTATGCAGGACGTCAGAAGGTAAGAATGTTCGGAATTCTTGGACGTCCACCCACATAACTTTTAAATCTCCTCATCTGCTCACGAAACTTAAGCCTTCGTTCGATGCGATCGATGAACTTGTATGCTTGTTTGACATCTTTTCTGGTCCACCACATATGCATTAACCATCCTACCCTCAGCTCCTTTCTATGGTTTTCCAAAATCTCTTCAAGTTCAGACTTGACACGTAACAAAGTCTCATCACCGAATTTGTGAATATCCTGAAACCCCATGAACATTGGTAACCTTTGATTTCTGACATATACCAACCCAAATGCTCTGTCACGAAAAGTATAATGTGTCATTTCTACGATCCCCGGCGGTTCGAAATTAGGCTTGACCAGATTCAACTTTGTCTGGTAGCTTTCTATACCAGGATGAACATCCTCAACTCTTTGTCTGATTACAATACTGCGGATGTAAAGTAGAAGAGAGTTGATGATGTCGTACTGAAGACAACCCGGTAAATGCTCAAGCTTTCCTTGAATCTTAATAAGATACATATCTTCAATGTCATTGAGATTCAGATACGGATAATCAGCTTCTTTGAAAGTGTATTCCTTTCCATCCTGTCGTCTTACAGTGATCTTCGTCAGAAAACTATATCCATACTTGTATTCAGTTTCAGCGCTGGTGATAGATAGTATTCGACTGTTGTGAACGCATCAGTTCTAGTGGTGGGTTTTGAAAGCTTCCTCTTGTAGAACCATTTACACATCATGGCCAGTGATAGATACCGAGAACGGCGTCGTCGTTATATTCTTCAACTTCTTTGAGGAATAATTCGTCCATGTGTTCTTCAAAACCATCTATCACGTAGGAAGCTGCCGGACACTTAGTGAGGGATGTAGCATACCGTTTTTCAGGGTCCGTATTACCATAGATCAGATACTCCAAGTCCTTATTAAAGAAGTACTTCTTGGGTATCTGTAGGTTGTGAGAGGGTCCGATAAGAGGTAAGGGTTTTGAATAATCCCGAAGTTTAGAGGAGCCATCAGCATCCCAATCCACATTCTCTGACATTGCCCTTGCAACCTGTTCCATATTATACTCGAACTCCAAATTTGACATGGCAACTGTCTTGAACTTAGTGAAGCCAGCTTTGTGAACTTTGATGATGTCAGAAAGCTCTAACTGCTGAACCCGCATTACTTTCTTTAGGCGCTTCATAAAGTCCACAGGAGATTTGTTAGTGGGAACATCTTCAGAAGTGCGAGGGTACGCATCCACCATTTGTTCAAACCATGTGTGCTTCGCAGCATCTGGGTTGACCCATTCTGGTGCAGGCAGTAAAGCCGCATGAGCTGGTGGTGCAGGAACAGCTGTGAACTTAGGAGGAGCAATATCAGCATCATGTTGTTCCATTGGGAAGTCATTATGTGGTTCAGTGTCGTAAAAAACACCCATTTCTTGTGGAACAAACCCCTCAGTGCCAGTTGAGTGAACGGTAGTAGTAGGTTGGGTTGTATAAGTACCCTCCTTTCTTGGTCGTTTTCCCTTTTTCTTTGCCTGATCGTCCTTGTCAGGATCATCCCGACGACGTTTACTGGGTTTGTCTTGCTTGCATGTCTCCCCCTTCTTTTCGGCTCTCCTGATTGAGTTGATCAATGCTCGACGAAGCACTTTTTCATTTGGATCATCTGCGACACCTTCAAGTAACTTTTCTTTGAAATATGAAACTGGTGGATCCGACGGTAAAGTCTGACGAGTCGCGGGCGTGGTTCGAAGTCGATGAGCCACCACGCGATCCAGCTTTCTCTTCACATATTCTTTCATCAGACCAGGAATAGTTTCAGAAAGTTGCTCGCTGATCTGTTGAGGTAGGGTGTTACTGATGTAGTGATCACACGCAGTCTCAATGTTATAGCCTTTGAACTCATTCATATCCCTCTGAAGTTCTTTGAGCTGTTGCTGTTGTGCTTCAAACTTCTCTTCTAACTCTTTAAGTTTATCACTGTTGTCAGGTAATGGTTCAGTAGGTGCGGGTGTTGGTGGAGTGTGCACTGTGGTGTCAGCAATTGGTGACGGTGTTTTGGTTTTAGATGTGTCAGCAGTTGGTGATGGATTCACTGGGGGGGTTGGTAGTCTATCATCACCCCGGTTTTCATTTTCTTTATCACTTTCCTCATCTGTTTCATCACCACTTTCTTCATCTTTGGATTCCTCAGCATCGTCAGTATCCTTGACTTTCTCAGTATTTCCTTCGTCTTCATTCATCTCATCATCTGCTGATTTCTCATCATCTTCAGCATCCTTGTCTTTCTCAGTGTTGCCTTCATCATCATTCTTATCAATCTCGTCCTTTTCATCATCGGATTCTGAGTCTGAATCTGTTTGGTCACCTTGGTCTGATTTGGACTGATTCTCAGATTCAGCATCTGAACTACTAGCAGTTTGACTGTGTGTAGCTTCCGAGTCCTCTTCAGATTGTGACTCCGAGTCATCATCCCTTGGGTGTGAAGCGGATCCTTCACCCTGTTCCATTCCCCTTTGTTTCTTCTTATCAGCTTTAAATTTGGCTATGCTCTCTTCTGTGGCCTTTCTGAGCTATTCTTCTTCCTCATCTCTTGTCGATGGCGGTTCAAGTTGCTCATATGATTTATCAGTCATCTTTATTGTTTTCCCCTTACCTGTGCCCAATGTCTTATCACCTTTAGCCAGTGTAGATGTGAACTTTATAATCGATTTCCTTCGTTCCTCCGTCATATCTATGAGTTCTTCTTCTTCCTCTTCCGAAGTTTCATCTCTGAGTGTTACCTTTTTCTTTGTTTCAAGAGTGATCTTTTTGGTCCGCGAGGATGAAGAAATGACAGTTTTACCTCTTCCGCGACCTCTGCCTCTCGTCGCCTTAGTTCTTTTAGCTGTAACACCAACTTTGCCAGCTTTTTCAGCTGCATCATACCAGTCATAGGCTTCAGTTGCCTTAACCGGGTTAGACAATAGCATTGGAGAAATCCTCAGTCCTCGTTTGGTGGTGTTAGTAGCATGGATCCTGATAGTTGTGAGAGTGTGATCCTTGCTTTCCATGTGATAGATCTCGCTTGGGCGTCTGTCTATCTCTGGATACTTATCCATGAAGTAGGAGATGATCAGCTTGGTGAAGCGGGGAAATGGTACTTTGTATGTTTTCTTCTTAGCAAATTGTTCGTACTGATAAATCATATCGGTCCAGATGTATTGAGCAAAGTCCACGGGGTGCAGATTAATTACACATGAAAGAACCTGAGGTGTTCAAGTCTAGGGTGTTCTAATCCTGTTTCTTTTCCAGTGATGCTGTGACTGATGATGGTGAATAGTGTCAACCAAGGTTGTGGAATGTACTTTCTGTCAACCTTAGAGCAGGAGGTGAGGTCCTCGCTGTCTTCATCATAGCCAAGAGTTCTCAAATTGTCAACAATCTGCTCAAAGGTAGGATCTTTGCGAAAGGTTCCATTGGGAGTGGACTCTGGTGGAGGAAGATCAAGAATAGTCCTATGAGTGTTGAGACCGAACTTGATTCTCTTGTCATTAATGGTTATTCCCATCGTCTTCTTATCTTTACTGATAAACAACTTGTGCCAGAACTGGTGCATGTATACCTCAGGTACACTGGCGGTCTTAGTCATGACAGGATTGATGAAGTGTCGCTTCAGTATTTTGACCATTATCTGACAAGACTTGTGACATCGTAGGTCATCGAAATCCACTCTGGAGTTGGATTTGCTAATCTGGCGCTCATCCCCGTCTGGGATCATTTCTGTTCTAGCAATGGAAGTCTGAGACATGACTATCCTGTAGATCACAAAACAAAACAACCACACAAAAGAGGGTATAGAATAATGTCAGTGTTAGTGATATGTTTCATGATCTCAATTCGGCTGAAATGATGTATCATATAGAAAGAGACAATCACTGATTATCATGCATAGTTTACACAGCCAATCATGTATACTACATTAGCACAGATCATCACATATATTGTAACACCCCCAAAATATCGCAGCGGAACGATAGTGTCATTGGGATGCTACTTCAGGGCACAAAGTACGAGTTATAGAAAACGACCTCTAAATGAGACGTTTTGAAAAGTTACCATTCAAATAGATAAAAGTCATAGTTTACAAAACGAAAGATCCCAAAGTAGAATAACACATAAGTTTTTAAAGTGCATCGAATGGTAAATGATAAAAGCGAAAGTCTCCAAAAGCATGCCCTAAGACTCTCTGCTCCATGCACCTGCTATCGCCTTACTAACCTGAGATAAACATGCTTAAAAGTGTCAACACAAAGGTTGGTGAGTTCATAGAGTTTAGTGTAAAATGAATTGCATTTAAAATGAAGATTTTTCCAGCAAAGGCATTGTAAATCCACTCAGTTCCAAGCCTTGTCCATTCAAGACTTGCAACCTGTGTGTTCACAACCCACTGCTAATGTATAGTATGATCAAGTCACATGTGTATACGATATATGCACGCTTAATGTAAAGTATAGCCTACTGAACCTCACGACAAGAATAAGCAAGCATGCTTCATAGCTGGATTATATTCACCCAAGGCCATGAATCGTAGGCAAAGGGTGGGGGTGTCAACCCGATAGTACTATCAATACCTCTCCGTTGGCTCCATCCAGGAGTTAAACAGTGGTTTAAAGAATATAGCGTATAGAATAGTTTTCACACATTAAGTCACATATCGTAATAAAACTACACATCATGTTTAAGAGTATGAAAGTTAATGAAAACAATTGAGCATGTACCTCCCCCAAGGAGTTTAAAACAAGTATTAAAGAGTAAAAGTGGGGCTATGAACTCACCTGATGAAATAGCACTATGACAATAATGGATATGATGTAATGATGGCTCGGTCTCTAACCGCAACCTATGATGAATGATGTGACCCAATGTAAGCAATAATACCATGCAACTCATGCAAAAACGTATGTTTAACGATACCACTCGTTATTTTTGAAAATAACGTTTTCTGTCGAAAAATATATTTTTGACATCTCGGCAAGTCATATACTAGATTTCGTGTAAAAATGTTGGAATAATACTCCCCGATCCCTACTTGGTGTTTTATTGTCAAATAATATAGTTTCGTCGCAAAATATTACTTTTACAATTGGTGAAAATATGCCCGAACGGCCTTGCAAAGCTAGTCGTAAAATATTGTACGTTAAGAGTTAGGAATAGAACTTAACGTTTTTGAAATCCTTGCAACAACATCTCAATGTCGTCTCTTTTGAGTTTTGATCATACGCGTCACGATCATAAAGAAAATCGGCTTTGAATATGGCGTCTTGCAAAACAATTTCCCACACTTAGAAACATTTTCTTAAAATAGTTGTTTTTGGCGATACTAGGAAATTCATAACTTTCTCAATATAAGTTCAATCAACAAGCGGTCGATTGATTTGGAAAATAGGCCGGGAATACTTCGTTTCACTTCAAGGAGTTGATGGCTCAAACCATCTCGCTCAACGGGAAAATAGCTCGAAAGATGGTGCCTCGCAAAACTGTTTATACTTAGAAAATATTGAGATTATTGTAAAGCTGTCAAAATGAGTTTTGTTTGTCGGATTTTCAGAAATTCATATCTTGGTCGTTATAAGTCGGTTTTTAACGTTCTTTATATCCACGCGATCGTCATAACATGAACTAACATATTCTCACTGGCTTGGCTCATCTAGACTACGGCTAACGCCTCGCTCTGTCCCCTGAAGTTCGGCCAGCAGCCCAAAATTTTCAGAAAATAATAGTTTTACGTAGTTAACTTTAAAATATCGTATCTCCTTCGTTATAACTCGGTTTTTAGTGATTCAAGCGACCACGTTTTCGTATTTGAGAGTACTTTCTATTTATAAAAGCTAAAATAAAGCCATGGTTACTGATTTTTCCAAGGTTTACATTTCTGGACAGCGGGTATATATATATGTTAAAAACTCGTTTTCTTGGTTCGCGGCTTGATCAAACGACTACAACACAACTCCACAAGTACACACATCCTACCATACACCTTCTTAGGGTGTCATGGGTCCTAAACATCACTAAAAATAGTGGGTTTCGCGGGGATAATAATAAAACATGCCGATCTAATGTTTGAGATAGTTATTGTGAAAAATAGAACAAGTGGTATGTTTACATATCATACGTGCATGTTTTACTTCTAGAGCATAAAATACATCAAGTAAATATATGAAAGGTTAAGAAAGATCATGAAAAGCTTACTAGTAGTTTGAAGAGGTTTAAGTAACTAGGTTTCTAAATACTCCTTGGTTTTTATTTCAAAACCTAAAATAGAAGTATACTAAGGTTGTCAAAATCACTTGTTCTTGAAAATTTTGGTCTTCTTTCCTTGTTCTCCTTTGTTGCCGTGGGATAGAGAGAAGAAAGAGAGAGTATTGCTTTGCTTTGATAGCTAAATGTGTTATGTAAAAGTATTAATGAATAAACTAGTTTAAATATCAAGTACCATTAATGTTTCTTGGTTTATTAGGCAAGCAAAAAGGGGGGCGGCACATGGGTTTGCAAGAGGTGGTTTTGTGGTATTTTTGGACTAGTTAGATATTTGATGCGCGTGATGTGTCGTTGCGGTTTAGCAGTTTTAATGCCTACTCAAGTTTTAAATTTATATTTAGCCGACTTATCAATAACACACACACTTAACGAGCAGTGTACCCGGTCAGTATGAAGATAATGGTAAGTAGAGTGTCGATCACTAGAGTGGAACGTATTATCTCGTTATTCTAATCAGTATTTTAATATCCTAACGCAAGGGGGTTTCAGCCTGAGAGACTGGCACAGTTTTGTTTGCAATTAAATAATAAAATAAACAAATAGGCACGAATCAGCAAGTAGCACACACGTACACAGATAGATACTAGAGACAATAAGAGGGCTGTCCTTATGATTAAGTAGATTGTCACTTGTTTTATTGATAGCTTTATATGAAGTGTATGTAATTAACCCTTTCTCGTTGGTCCTATTCTTATCGGCGAGTAAACCCTTAATGACGACTTATGTCTAAAAGTTATTCCTAAGTGATCAATTTAGAAACAACCGTGGGAGCCACACCTTGTCCCGCAGTCGGGTGCCCGCAAGCCACTAATAAACACAGAGGTGGTCAATGCACTAATAAGTAGTAACCAAAGACATCAACATATAAACTTTAATTAATGGGAAAGCAAGTATTAAAGGGAGTGCAATCTTTCCGTTGTCACATTACACAAGCCACCAATCCTGATGAATTAAAGTTTGCTAAAACAATAAAACAAAACTACTTAATGAATTAAATACATGCAGCACCTTCTTACAGCTCTTGTATCTTCGATTTGGGTGTGTCTTGTGCTGCCTTCTTGACTGAATTCGTCCTTCTCTTCTGTTCGGTCTTTAGGTTTTCGAACTTCCGAATCTCTTTAATGCGTCTGGTCTACGGGGTATTTATAGTTTGTGTCTGAGGAAAGATGCGGCGCATCTACTTAAGTAGATGCGGCGCATGTACTTAACTTCGCGTGGGGTCCAAGATTATAATATTCAGGAATATTCGTACACCGCCAGAAGATGCGGCGTAACTCTTTATTAGATGCGGCGCATGTCCTCTTGTATCTTGGATCGTATCTGGTGATATCTTGATAGAGATGCGGCGCATGTTGATAGTGAGATGCGGCGCATCTGGAGCAGAATTGACTTGATCTTGTCCATGTCAGTAGACTTCCACTTTATGTACGTTTTGCTCCATTATTAGTCCATAATCGCTAAGTTTCACCAAATGATTGTTTTTACCTGAGAATTACAAAAGTAAACAATTAAGTATCAATCCTCATACATAATATAGTAAAACAAGTCAAATTAATAGGATAAATGATAGTAATAAAATGTACTTATTTGAGTTCATCAAATATCCCCCCACTTGAACTTTACTTGTCCCCAAGTAAACCTTAGAATTTCATTTATGAAAAATGTATCCTAAAAGATGTTAGGATTTATTTTTATATTTAAGCATGTATTCGTTTATTTCATAATCACACAACTAAACACTTAACGAATTAGAAGTAAAATAAAATAGGTCGATAAAAGCAAATCTAATCGTTTAACTGTCCAGTCGCGACGAATATTCTATCATAAGCTTGGCAAGTATACACATCTCCACCACTAAAGCTAAGGAATAACAAGTCTAAAGCGGTAAAAAGGGTTTTTAGGCTTAAGGGTTAATTATTCTCTTTTCACTATCGATCTCAAATTCCAGAAAAGGCGACAAAATCACAAATACATGATCGAATCCACGAACACGATACTTGCAATTGCTCAAATCCTTAACTCGAATAGGCTAAAGATAGGTCCAAACTTCACCAATAATAATATATCAAAAAGGGCGACAAAATCATAAATACATAGCCGAATCCACGACTACGATACTTAAGATTGCTCAAATCCCTAATCTCAATAAATCAAAGGTTTGGTTGGATAAAGAACAATACAGGGTATGGATAACATTTGGGATATAAATTGGTGTAAAAAATAAAAATAAACAAAACAAATAAATTAAAATCCTAAGTGTGGTTAATCACTATCCCAACCATCCCATGAATAAGACTCATATCATTGAATAACTCACGCTTTAACACTTGAAACACACGCTTTAGGTAGACACGAATTATACTCAACAATATCTTAATCAAAGAATAATCCTTAATTGGCATTCCCATAACTGCCAATTCCCATTCAATCCATAGATATAATACAACAAATAGTGGTGATATCGACCACTTACATAACTCTACATCGTTGGCTTAAAACAGACTTCCAACTTTTCTTTCTTTCTTTTTCTTTTCTTATTTTTTTTCGATATTTTTTTTTTTTTTTTTTTTTTTTTTTTTTTTTTTTTTTTTTTTTAACTTGAAACATAGATGTGTAAAATTTCACCACATCACTATAACTTTCTTTCCGGATAATTTTTATTCATACTTTTCATACTTTCAGAAATAACGCTAATAGTGAAAGTAGTAAACACACGAAAAATAAACTCAAAAGATATACAATATTTACTTTCACTCCAATTTGCATTGTGCAATTTCCCGACCTAACCATAGATAATGAATTACGCACGCGAACACAGGTAATGTAAGGAAACACACTCTGCCTATAGCAATTAACCAACCACGGATTCTAATCTACAGGGTAGGCTAAGGTTTAAGGTGTAACGAAACATTTTAAACATAGGTGTAAGAAACGAAAGGAATGGCTCTGAGGGTTTTTCTAGGGGTATCTTACTCTAAAAATGAGAGTAACAAAAGGGTTTATACGGGGGTTAACTAACCAGTGTAGCTAGTTAATAACACATAACATATAAAGGCTATTTGGTGTAATCCTAGAATTTTACCAAGTTAGACAAGTCATTCCAATTAAATAAATAATACTCATTATGGTGGTCTCGAATAGTATACAAGCCAAGTTCTAAAGTCTACAAGTCACCGGCACACTCATAGATTTGTGAATTTTGAAAAATCACAATTTTTGAAAATAACGTCATGTGTGCAGCTATGCAACTTAGATCTTAAACAAAAACATGCTAAAAAAAATTTTAAGTTTGATATATTAAGCACATTTTAAGCATAATTTTTGAAAAAGTTTAGGACAAGTAAGTGTTAAGTGTTCTAATTCTCCTATCCCCCCACTTAAGTTAAACAACGTCCTCGTTGTTTGTATAAAAGGTTAAAAACTGGAAATAAAAGAATTAGAACGGAAAAACTCCCCTGAGATTTGCTCGGTATGATCCTCCATTTGTATATGAGCAAAAATCAACTTCTTGTGGATTAGAACGTTAAAGCTTCATACTTGATTTATCCACAGGAAATCCAGGAAACTATAATACCACCAACACTTTTAAAACACACCTAAGATAAGAAAGGTTCAACTTGCATAATACATTAGTAGTTAGGTAAAATAAAACTTAAAAAAAAAAAAAAATTAAAACTGAAAATCATCAGGTCAGTCGATGCGCCGTATCTTATTGAAGAAGATACGCCGTATCGAGCCTGGAATAAATACGGATCAGAATAAAGATGCGCCGCATCCTTAACCAGGGATGCGCCGCATTAAAATAAACTGATAAATAGTTTTAAAGTCGAAAAATAAAAATGCAGAAAAATAAAATAAGATATGACCATTGCAGAGGATGCGTCGCATCTCAGGACTGAGATGCGCCGTATCTTCGTGCGGCCTGGACTGACTCGACTCAGAAAACAGAATAATAAAAGATAAATCCGGGTTGTCTCCCGGTAAGCACTTGTCTTTATTCCAGAGTCTTCAAGTTAGACTCACGTTCAGCACTTTAGTATCGATCATTGATTCCTACATGGCCACGTAGGATCCATTTAGCAACCGAATCGTCTCGTATATATTCAGGTCCCAAATTCAAAACTTCTTTGTAGAATCCTTCCTTCAATTGATATGGGTACTCAATCCCTCTCTTATTGTCATCATCACTAACAAAAAGGAATGGAGAAAATTTGTAGCAAATCCTACTAGTAGCATATTTAAATCCAGGGTGAGTACGGGGCATCATATAAGTGATAATGTCGCCTCCACATTGGAAGGTGATCTTTCCTTCAAATCGTTTTGCATTAATAGTGATCTCCCTACAAAATGGTTTTCCAACAATCACGTCACCCATATTGCTGTCACAATAGGCATTCATGTCTTCAATAACTACGAACTCAGTAACAATAGTGAAGCGTCCAACGAAGATCGGGACATTAATGAAGGCTCCAACTACATTCTTTCCTTTATACTCCTTTTTATTTCTCATAATAGAATTGTAAAATCTTCTTGACATGACATTGATTGATAAAATAGGAAAGAAATTGGCGTCAATACACTTGTACCCAATCATGCATGGGAATTGTAAATTGTAAGCACAATTGGTGTTGATCCTACTACCGTAATCCCAAGAACCATCATATCCCTCAAATTCATCGTAATTTCTAGTAGTAATAACGTTGACTCTTGGACTATCCACAATTTCTCCTTCTTCTAACTCAGATTCAGCATCAACCATGAACAGGTCATTGGATTCCATTGGTCCATTAAGGTCATTAAGTTCAATGTAATCCCCATTGTGATGTTCGGGTGTTTTTTCATGCACTAATACTTCATTCATAAAATTGGCTTCGAAGTCGAAGTCAATTAGCTCTCCGTATCCTTCCATTATCCTTCTGAAACAACCACGAAAAGCATCAGTAGGATTTGTTCGCTAGAAGAGAAATTAATGAATATAGAAACGGATAATAGAATAAAAATAGCTGATATCTGCAGACGATGCGCCGTATCCAAAGAGTTGGATACGCCGTATCTTAATACGTTAAAATTTAATCAGACTTTTATTCAGAAAATAGATACGCCGCTTTAAATTTATGAATGCGCCGTATCGAATTAATCAATCAAAAATCAATTTATCTAATTAAAATTAAATGCGTCGTATTAACGAAAGTTAATGCGCCGTATTTTCGTTACGTTTAAAAATAAAAGACTTTTGATTCAGTAAGATGCGCCGTATCGACAGAGATCGATACGCCGTATCTGTTTAATAATTCGCAAACTGTTTTTAATTAAAATAATAGATACGCCGTATCTTCAAAAGAAGATGCGTCGTATGGCGTTAATGTTTTAGAAAAATTTTTATCAAAAACAGATACGCCGTATCTGCAAAAGCAGATGCGTCGTATTATTTTATCGCTTAGAAAAAAAAATTTTCTTATTAAAAACAGATACGCCGTATCTTGGGGAAAAGATGCGTCGTATCGAATTAATTAAACGCGTTGTATATAAAAAAATAAACGCAATACGCCGTATCTGAGAGATCAGATGCGCCGTATCGTTCGATTTAGCACAGTACAACGATAGCAGAACAGAAAAATACGAAAATAAAAATAAAAATTAAACACACGAAACAAAAAAATAAAACACACAAAAATAAAAACAAATAAAAGCAAAAATAAAAGAAAACAAATAGCACACAATACAACAAATATGCAAAAAGTACAATGATGCAATTTAATCTAACAAAAAGAAAAACCTAATTAAAATACTAATCAAATTAACAGATAATAACAATTCACTCCCCGGCAGCGGCGCCAAAAAACTTGATGCGCGTGATGTGTCGTTGCGGTTTAACAGTTTTAATGCCTACTCAAGTTTTAAATTTATATTTAGCCGACTTATCAATAACACACACACTTAACGAGCAGTGTACCCGGTCAGTATGAAGATAATGGTAAGTAGAGTGTCGATCACTAAGAGTGGAACGTATTATCTCGTTATTCTAATCAGTATTTTAATATCCTAACGCAAGGGGGTTTCAGCCTGAGAGACTGGCACAGTTTTGTTTGCAATTAAATAATAAAATAAACAAATAGGCACGAATCAGCAAGTAGCACACACGTACACAGATAGATACTAGAGACAATAAGAGGGCTGTCCTTATGATTAAGTAGATTGTCACTTGTTTTATTGATAGCTTTATATGAAGTGTATGTAATTAACCCTTTCTCGTTGGTCCTATTCTTATCGGCGAGTAAACCCTTAATGACGACTTATGTCTAAAAGTTATTCCTAAGTGATCAATTTAGAAACAACCGTGGGAGCCACACCTTGTCCCGCAGTCGGGTGCCCGCAAGCCACTAATAAACACAGAGGTGGTCAATGCACTAATAAGTAGTAACCAAAGACATCAACATATAAACTTTAATTAATGGGAAAGCAAGTATTAAAGGGAGTGCAATCTTTCCGTTGTCACATTACACAAGCCACCAATCCTGATGAATTAAAGTTTGCTAAAACAATAAAACAAAACTACTTAATGAATTAAATACATGCAGCACCTTCTTACAGCTCTTGTATCTTCGATTTGGGTGTGTCTTGTGCTGCCTTCTTGACTGAATTCGTCCTTCTCTTCTGTTCGGTCTTTAGGTTTTCGAACTTCCGAATCTCTTTAATGCGTCTGGTCTACGGGGTATTTATAGTTTGTGTCTGAGGAAAGATGCGGCGCATCTACTTAAGTAGATGCGGCGCATGTACTTAACTTCGCGTGGGGTCCAAGATTATAATATTCAGGAATATTCGTACACCGCCAGAAGATGCGGCGTAACTCTTTATTAGATGCGGCGCATGTCCTCTTGTATCTTGGATCGTATCTGGTGATATCTTGATAGAGATGCGGCGCATGTTGATAGTGAGATGCGGCGCATCTGGAGCAGAATTGACTTGATCTTGTCCATGTCAGTAGACTTCCACTTTATGTACGTTTTGCTCCATTATTAGTCCATAATCGCTAAGTTTCACCAAATGCTTGTTTTTACCTGAGAATTACAAAAGTAAACAATTAAGTATCAATCCTCATACATAATATAGTAAAACAAGTCAAATTAATAGGATAAATGATAGTAATAAAATGTACTTATTTGAGTTCATCAATATTTTAGAGTAGGATTAGTTGGTTTAGTGTGAAATTTCGGTGTTATCGGGTACCGGGTTAACTGAAAATAAAACGTGACGAATAAAAATAAAATTCGACGAAGTCGTGAAAATTATGAAATCATGTTACTGATAAGAATCGGGTGTAAAAATAGTGATCGTGATGAAATATCGCAAAACGACGAAGTTATAAGCTCTTAACGTAAAATATCGCAAAAGGTTTCAAAACACCGGGTAAACTAATAATATATATATATATTTTTTTATATCATTAAAAATAGCATGAAAGTATTTTAGGATCATAATCGGGAGTACTTGAGTATAATATTAGTAGTAATGACTGAGTGGTAACGTTTAATGAATATACGTAAATTGAAATGATGCAATCCCGTGCATAGTAAAGACTCGAAAATGCGAATTGTGACATATATTAGCAAAACTCTTAACTACTGAACTTATACACAAGAAATATGCTAAGTCTGGAAAACAGTAGTTACTCGGAGAAACAACACATTACTCGGAGGAAATAAGCCTTAATCGGAGGATTTTGTCCAAACTTGGAAATGTCTGGTCTAAGTAGGAGACTACCAGTTTCCTTGCTCGGAAACTATACAAAATCCTCCTAACTCGAAGTTTTGGCTTACTCGGAAAATTGGTCCAAATATGCTACTCGGAAAAATTGAATATTATAGTTACTCGGAAAGCCAGATGAGCTATAGTTACTCGAAAACAGTTAAAGACCTTATTCGAAAGTCTAATTATCACTTTACTCGAAGACAAACTGAGTTACTCGGAAGATTTAAAAAAAAAAATCTTCTAAGCCCCTAAGTTTAATATTCCTTGCTCGGAGATAAATAGGCTTTCTCGAAAAGTTCATTAACACTTTCAAAGTAACCAAGAACAATCTCCTAACTCGGAGAGAATCAGACTTATTCGGCGACATCCAACGCTAACTCAAAAACATTTATATAATCCACATATGCATTCAGGACACGTTCAAGTAACAAGTTGTTAACTGCTAACATCTTAAAACACTGTCCTAAGCACAATCATGCACCCAGATGTTCATAACAAACCATACAGAAAGTTCCACAACACATATATGTCCTATAATCTTTTGACTTAGAACATATGTTTGATAAATGTAATGAACTCCTAAGCGCATGATTACAATACCCAAACATACATATCCCACCAAGAAAATCACATTAACATACACTATTTTGTTGCCAGTCTTTAATTCGACCTAGATAACCCAACTAATCTCAATACACATCAAATGAAGTTACACAGGACAATTAAGCATTGTAAAATCACTTCTAAACATGTTGTTACGATCAGGAAAACGCACAATTAGACTGAAACATAACAAACAAGAAATCCCCAAATTAATTCTATGAACCCTAATTTTCGTAAGAACAAATTGAGCCACAGATAAGTTACAAGATTTCATGCGAGTGATAACAACACATAATTAATCCTGTTTAACACTTACAAATGAGTTTTCCAGAAAAATCAAAGTTCTTGAGTTAGTGCGAATTGTTTTGGCGGGTTTTTGCAAGTTTTCTGTGTATTGTGAATTTTGTGAGATAAGAAAAATGACTTTGGGCTTATATAGTTTTTAAAGTTTGCATTCTTATCACTTTTAGCCCCTTAAATCTATTTCTTATTCACATTATATTGTAAAGTGGGAAACTTATGACAAACATGACACAAACAGTCCTCGTGGTATGAAGGGATAACACCTATATCTACTTTGATGAGAAAATGTTTTTTTTTTTTTTGGAAACAAAAATATTTACAAAATAATATTCATGATGCGTGACTCGTTTAGCTTTGTTTGAGAAAATTGTCCAAATCCTCTGGAGTCAAACATCGCATACCAATCTGGTGAACTAATCCCACAAATCTTGCATGAGGCAAGGCTTTGGTGAATAAGTCGGCCAGTTGGTATTCTGTACCCACAAAGTAAAGCTCTACGGTACCCTGTTCCACATGCTCTTTGATGAAGTGATAACGAAGAGCAATATGTTTGGACTTGGAATGCTGCACGGTGTTGCTGATGAACTCAAATAAGTACATTTTATTACTATCATTTATCCTATTAATTTGACTTGTTTTACTATATTATGTATGAGGATTGATACTTAATTGTTTACTTTTGTAATTCTCAGGTAAAAACAAGCATTTGGTGAAACTTGGCGATTTTGGACTAATAATGGAGCAAAACGTGCATAAAGTGAAGAGTCTACTGAAATGGAGAAGATCAAGACTAATCTGCTCCAGATGCGCCGCATCTCACTATCAACATGCGCCGCATCTCTATCAAGATATCACCAGATACGATCCAAGATACAAGAGGACATGCGCCGCATCTAATCATGGAGTTACGCCGCATCTTCTGGCGGTGTACGAATATTCCTGAATATTATAATCTTGGACCCCACGCGAAGTTAAGTACATGCGCCGCATCTACTTAAGTAGATGCGCCGCATCTTCCCTCAGACACAAACTATAAATACCCCGTAGACCAGACGCATTAAAGAGATTCGGAAGTTCGAAAACCTAAAGACCGAACAGAAGAGAAGGACGAATTCAGTCAAGAAGGCAGCACAAGACACACCCAAATCGAAGATACAAGAGCTGTAAGAAGGTGCTGCATGTATTTAATTCATTAAGTAGTTTTGTTTTATTGTTTTAGCAAACTTTAATTCATCAGGATTGGTGGCTTGTGTAATGTGACAACGGAAAGATTGCACTCCCTTTAATACTTGCTTTCCCATCAATTAAAGTTTATATGTTGATGTCTTTGGTTACTACTTATTAGTGCATTGACCACCTCTGTGTTTATTAGTGGCTTGCGGGCACCCGACTGCGGGACAAGGTGTGGCTCCCACGGTTGTTTCTAAATTGATCACTTAGGAATAACTTTTAGACATAAGTCGTCATTAAGGGTTTACTCGCCGATAAGAATAGGACCAACGAGAAAGGGTTAATTACATACACTTCATATAAAGCTATCAATAAAACAAGTGACAATCTACTTAATCATAAGGACAGCCCTCTTATTGTCTCAAGTATCTATCTGTGTACGTGTGTGCTACTTGCTGATTCGTGCCTATTTGTTTATTTATTATTTTATTGCATACAACAAACTGTGCCAGTCTCTCAGGCTGAAACCCCCTTGCGTTAGGATATTAAAATACTGATTAGATTAACGAGATTATACGTTCCACTCTTAGTGATCGACACTCTACTTACCATTATCTTCATACTGACCGGGTACACTGCTCGTTAAGTGTGTGTGTTATTGATAAGTCGGCTAAATATAAATTTAAAACTTGAGTAGGCATTAAAACTGCTAAACCGCAACGACACATCACGCGCATCAAGTTTTTGGCGCCGCTGCCGGGGAGTGAATTGTTATTTTCTGTTAATTTGATTAGTATTTTAATTAGGTTTTTCTTTTTATTAGATTAAATTGCATCATTGTACTATTTTGCATATTTGTTGTATTGTGTGTTATTTGTTTGCTTTTGTTTTTATTTTTGTTTCGTGTGTTTAATTTTTATTTTTATTTTTCGTATTTTTCTGTTCTGCTATCGTTGTACTGTGCTAAATCAAACGATACGGCGCATCTGATCTCTCAGATACGGCGTATTGCGTTTAATTTTTATATACAACGCGTTTAATTAATTCGATACGACGCATCTTTTCCCCAAGATACGGCGTATCTGTTTTTAATAAGAAATTTTTTTTCTAAGCGATAAAGTAATACGACGCATCTGCTTTTGCAGATACGGCGTATCTGTTTTTGATAAAAATTTTTCTAAAACATTAACGCCATACGACGCATCTTCTTTTGAAGATACGGCGTATCTATTATTTTAATTAAAAACAGTTTGCGAATTATTAAACAGATACGGCGTATCGATCTCTGTCGATACGGCGCATCTTACTGAATCAAAAATCTTTTATTTTTAAACGTAACGAAAATACGGCGCATTAACTTTCGTTAATACGACGCATTTAATTTTAATTAGATAAATTGATTTTTGATTGATTAATTCGATACGGCGCATTCATAAATTTAAAGCGGCGTATCTATTTTCTGAATAAAAGTCTGATTAAATTTTAACGTATTAAGATACGGCGTATCCAACTTTTTGGATACGGCGCATCGTCTGCAGATATCAGCCATTTTTATTCTTTATATTCGTTTCTAAATTCATTAATCTTCTAGCGAACAGATGCTACTGACGATTTTACCTATGATAACAGGTTTTGCTATGGAAGATATGTCAATGAACGGATATCTTGCTAAAGGAACAACAAAACATGATTAATGGATTGGCAATTGAGTGCACCAATTGTCAACGGTGCTTAACAAAGTTCTTTTGGTAAAACACGATTTGAAAGGGATTACAACTAGAGGCGGAAATTCAACCTTTCAAATGTGATCGGTATTAAGGAGCTGAACGTGAGTCTAACTTGAAGACTCTGGAATAAAGACAAGTGCTGACCGGGAGACAACCCGGATTTATCTTTTAATATTCTGTTTTCTGAGTCGAGTCTGTCAGACCTGCAGAAGATGCGGCGCATCTCTATCAATAAGATGCGACGCATCACCTGCACTGGTCATGTCTTATTTTATTTTATTTTCTGCATTTTTATTTTTGACTTTAAAACTTTCTGTCAGTTTATTTAATGCGGCGCATCCCTGGTTAAGGATGCGACGCATCTTTTATTCTGATTCGTATTTATTCCAGGTTCAATACGGCGTATCTTTTTCTATAAGATACGGCGTATCGACTGACCTGATGATTTGCAGTTTAATATTTCCTACAGGTTGTTGATGCGGCGCATCCAATATTCCATGGATACGGCGAATCGACACTCTGACCTGTAATTTTTAGTATTTTTATTTTTCTAACCAATGATTAACGAGATGTTTTCGAGTCTATTTTTCTGTGGTCTCTATATTTTTACAGGTCTGGGCAATTGAAGGTATTGATGAACTCCCATATTTTATATGCTCGCATTCTTACATTGGAGGATCATACCGAGCAAATCTCAGGGGAGTTTTCCGTTCTAATTCTTTTAATTTCCTGTTTTTAATTTCAAATTAAACAACGAGGACGTTGTTTAACTTAAGTGGGGGGATAGGAGAATTAGAACACTTAACAATTACTTGTCCTAAACTTTTTCAAAAATTATGCTTAAAATGTTAATATGTACTTAATATGCTTAAACTTAAAAAAATTTTAGCATGTTTTTGTTTAAGATCTATGTTACATAACTGCACACATGACGTTATTTTCAAAAATTGTGATTTTTCAAAATTCACAAAACTATGAGTGTGCCGGTGACTTGTAAACTTTAGAACTTGGCTTGTATACTATTCGAGACCACCATAATGAGTATTATTGATATAATTGGAGTGACTTGTCTAACTTGGTAAAATTCTAGGATTACACCCAAATAGCCTATTATATGTTATGTGTTATTAACTAACTACACTGGTTAGTTAACCCCCGTATAAACCCTTTTGTTACTCTCATTTTTAGAGTAAGATACCCCTAGAAAAACACTCAGAGCCATTCCTTTCGTTTCTTACACCTATGTTTAAAATGTTTCGTTACACCTTACACCTTAGCCTACCCTGTAGATTAAAGTCCGTGGTTGGTTAATTGCTATAGGCAGAGTGTGTTTCCTTACATTACCTGTGTTCGCGTGCGTAATTCATTATATATGGTTAGGTCGGGAAATTGCACAATGCAATTGGAGTGAAAGTAAATATTGTATATTTTAGAATTTATTTTTCGTGTGTTTACTACTTTCACTATTACCATTATTTCTGAAGTTATGAAAAGTATGAAAAAAATTATCCAGAAAGAAAGTTGTAGTGATGTGGTGAAATTTTACACATCTATGTTTATGTTTATATAAAAAAAAAAAAAAAAAAAAAAAAAAAAAAAAAAAAAAAAAAAAAAATGAGAAAAGAAAAAGAAAGAAAAAAGAGTTGGATGTTTATTTTAAGCCAACAATGTAAAGTTATGTAAGTGGTTCATATGGCCACTATTTGTTGTACTATATCTATGGATTGAATGGGAATTGGCAGTTATGGGAACGCCAATTAAGGTTTATTCTTTGATTAAGATCTTGTTGAGTATAATTCGTGTCTACCTAAAGCGTGTGTTTCAAGTGTTAAAGCGTGAGTTATTCAATGATATGAGTCTTATTCATGGGATGGTTGGGATAGTGATTAACCACACTTAGGATTTTAATTTATTTGTTTTGTTTATTTTTTATTTTTACACCAATTTATATCCCAAATATTATCCATACCCTATATTATTCTTTATCCAACCGAACCTTTGATTTATTGAGATTGGGGATTTGAGCAATCTTAAGTATCGTAGTCGTGGATTCGGCTATGTATTTATGATTTTGTCGCCCTTTTTGATATATTATTATTGGTGAAGTTTGGTCCTATCTTTAGCCTATTCGAGTTAAGGATTTGAGCAATTGCAAGTATCGTGTTCGTGGATTCGATCATGTATTTGTGATTTTGTCGCCTTTTCTGGAATTTGAGATCGATAGTGAAATAAGAATAATTAACCCTTAAGCCTAAAAACCCTTTTTACCGCTTTAGACTTGTTATTCCTTAGCTTTAGTGGTGGAGATGTGTATACTTGCCAAGCTTATGATAGAATATTCGTCGCGATTGGACAGTTAAACGATTAGATTTGCTTTTATCGACTTATTTTATTTTACTTCTAATTCGTTAAGTGTTTAGTTGTGTGATTATGAAATAAACGAATACATGCTTAAATATAAAAATAAATCCTAACATCTTTTAGGATACATTTTCATGAGATTTAATCTAAGGTTTACTTGGGGACAAGTAAAGTTCAAGTGGGGGGATATTTGATGAACTCAAATAAGTACATTTTATTACTATCATTTATCCTATTAATTTGACTTGTTTTACTATATTATGTATGAGGATTGATACTTAATTGTTTACTTTTGTAATTCTCAGGTAAAAACAAGCATTTGGTGAAACTTGGCGATTTTGGACTAATAATGGAGCCAAACGTGCATAAAGTGAAGAGTCTACTGAAATGGAGAAGATCAAGACTAATCTGCTCCAGATGCGCCGCATCTCACTATCAACATGCGCCGCATCTCTATCAAGATATCACCAGATACGATCCAAGATACAAGAGGACATGCGCCGCATCTAATCATGGAGTTACGCCGCATCTTCTGGCGGTGTACGAATATTCCTGAATATTATAATCTTGGACCCCACGCGAAGTTAAGTACATGCGCCGCATCTACTTAAGTAGATGCGCCGCATCTTCCCTCAGACACAAACTATAAATACCCCGTAGACCAGACGCATTAAAGAGATTCGGAAGTTCGAAAACCTAAAGACCGAACAGAAGAGAAGGACGAATTCAGTCAAGAAGGCAGCACAAGACACACCCAAATCGAAGATACAAGAGCTGTAAGAAGGTGCTGCATGTATTTAATTCATTAAGTAGTTTTGTTTTATTGTTTTAGCAAACTTTAATTCATCAGGATTGGTGGCTTGTGTAATGTGACAACGGAAAGATTGCACTCCCTTTAATACTTGCTTTCCCATCAATTAAAGTTTATATGTTGATGTCTTTGGTTACTACTTATTAGTGCATTGACCACCTCTGTGTTTATTAGTGGCTTGCGGGCACCCGACTGCGGGACAAGGTGTGGCTCCCACGGTTGTTTCTAAATTGATCACTTAGGAATAACTTTTAGACATAAGTCGTCATTAAGGGTTTACTCGCCGATAAGAATAGGACCAACGAGAAAGGGTTAATTACATACACTTCATATAAAGCTATCAATAAAACAAGTGACAATCTACTTAATCATAAGGACAGCCCTCTTATTGTCTCAAGTATCTATCTGTGTACGTGTGTGCTACTTGCTGATTCGTGCCTATTTGTTTATTTATTATTTTATTGCATACAACAAACTGTGCCAGTCTCTCAGGCTGAAACCCCCTTGCGTTAGGATATTAAAATACTAATTAGATTAACGAGATTATACGTTCCACTCTTAGTGATCGACACTCTACTTACCATTATCTTCATACTGACCGGGTACACTGCTCGTTAAGTGTGTGTGTTATTGATAAGTCGGCTAAATATAAATTTAAAACTTGAGTAGGCATTAAAACTGCTAAACCGCAACGACACATCACGCGCATCAGTTGCACAAAATAGCAATGGCACTCTTGGATTCGCAATACATTGGAATCTTGTTGAAAACGTATCCATAATCCATCAGCTGTGATCGCATCCAGATGACCTGAGCACAACATGCCGACATGGCTACGTATTCGGATTTTGTTGACGACAGTGATGTACAATCCTGCTTCTTTGACTGCCAAGATACGAGTTTGTCACCTAAGAATCGCACTCCCCCTGAAGTACTTTTCCTTGTATCTAAGCATCCTGCATGATCAGCGTCTCAAAAGGCAATTAGTTCAAAGCCAGAATCCTTCGGATACCAGATCCCCAAGTTAATGGTTCCCTTTATTTATCGAAGAATTCTTTTAAACTCAGAGAGGTGTCGTTTAGTTGGTCTAGACTGATAGCGGGAGCAAAGATATGTGCCAAAGACTATGTCTGGTCTGCTGGCTGTTAGATACATGAGTGACCCAATTATACTATGGTATTTGGTAGAGTCAGTTGGTGTCCCATGTAAATCAGCATCCAGCTTAGGGGATGATGAAGACATCGGTGTATTATAGGTATCACTACTTGACATGCCATGCTTTTTCAAAATCTCTTGTGCATATTTGGCCTGGTTTAGAAAAATACCACGGGGTGATTGATGAACTTGCAGTCCTAAGAAGAACTTCAGTTCACCCATCATGGACATCTCAAAGTTATGTTTCATTAATTTAGCGAAATCGTTTGAGTATTTCTTATGTGTTGAACCAAAAATGATATCATCCACATATATTTGAACAATTAAAATGTCCTCCACGTGTTTTTGTATGAACAGCGTTGGATCAACAGAACCTTTTGTGAAATGATTAGCTATTAAGAATGCTAACAGTTTATCGTACCATGCCCTCGGGGCTTGTTTAAGGCCATAAAGAGCTTTCTTGAGTCGGTAAACATGCTTCGGATGTTCTGGGTCGACAAATCCGTCTGGTTGTGTGAAGTACACTTCTTTCCGGAGTTTTCCATTCAGAAACACCGTCTTCACATCCATTTGATATACAGTAATATTCTTGTGAGCTGCATATGCCAGAAACATACGAACGACTTCAATTCTAGCCACTGGTGCGAAAGATTCCTCGAAGTTGATACCCTCTTCTTGACTGTATCCTTTAGCTAGCAGGAGAGACTTATTACAAATAATTGTCCCATCCGCATCCAAATTTTTCTTCCAGATCCATTTCAGTCTGACAACGTAAACTCTAATTGGTCTTTCTACCAATTCCCAAACTTCCAGACGCTTGAATTGATCAAGTTCTTCTTGCATTGACTCAATCCAATTGTCATAAATGAGAGCTTCTTTAATGTTTTTTGGTTCAGTTTGACAAACGGTGAGTGCATAAATGCAGTGTTCACCATCGGTTTGGAGTTTCTTGCGTGTCATGACCAGATTGTCTGGATGACCAATCACGTTCACTAAAGGGTGATCCTTAGTCCACTTGTGGGTTGATGGGTAGTGTTGAAAGTTTTGGTGCATGTTTGAGGGATCCAAGTTGCTCGTTGATGATTCGGCCGTATCTGGAAAGGTGGGTGCCAGAGCAAATGGATTGAAAAGTGCGTCTCCGTCAAAACTTGATGGTGTGGGTACACCAGAAGGTGAGGGTGGATCTTCAGCTGCAGTCTTGGAATTAGAGGTTGATTGATCGACTGATGATGATGGTTCCGTAGGTGGTGCATCTTCAGCAACTATGGTAGACGTTGCTGGTGTATCAGGTGCCTGTACTTGAACAGGTATTGCAGTGGAACTGGTGGATTCATCAGGAGCACGACTAATGAACGAATCATCAAACAGTGGAGCAAACAAATCTTCTAAGTCCTTGCGGTTGAATGATAGTGGTGCAGCTGAATGATCAGGAAAGTTTAGACGGTTAGAATTGGGTCCTAAGCTGTTTTGCTCAGAAGCCATGTCCGTGAGTTCATCAAAATGAGCGTGTATCGTCTCTTGAATTTGTCGGGTTCGACTGTTCCAGATGCGAAATCCTTTTGAATTCTCGCAATAGCCAACAAAAATACCAATATCCGCTTAGGCTTTCAACTTACCAAGGTCATCACGATCATTATTCGGGTAACAGAGGGCCCCAAATACATGAAAGTAATTTATGTTCGGTTTTCGTTTGTGAACAAGTTCATACGGGGTTTTGTTGTGTCTTTTGGTGATCATGCAACGGTTTTGGGTGTAGCAGGCAATGGAGACAGCTTCAGCCCAAAGGTAATCAGGTAATTGAACGTTAATCAACATCGTTCTTGCAGCTTCGACTAACGTTCTATTTTGTCTTTCAACCACTCCATTCTGTCCGGGGCTGCGAGGAATAGATGTTTGTTGTTCAATACCGACTTTCTCAAAGTACTCACGAAGAGTGTGGTTCTTAAATTCGGTTCCATTGTCTGTTCTAACTTTACGAACGGTGTTGCGGAGCTGAACCTGAATTTTGGTGAGAAAGGTGATGATCATCGAAGGAGCTTGATCTTTGGTGCGAAGAAAGTAGACCCAAGTCCATCGTGAGAAGTCATCGACGATTACCAGAATATAACGCTTCCCGTTGATTATTTGCACCCTCATTGGTCCACACAAATCCATATGAAGAAGTTGGAGTACATGATCGATACTGTGCTCGGTTTTAGGAGGAAAGCGAGCACGAGTGCTTTTCCCTTGTTCACATGCCGAACAAATGTGATCTTAGGCATACCGAAATCTAGGAAGACCATCGACTAACTTATGACGAGCAAGTTCCGTCATTGTTTTGAAATTCAAGTGAGACAAACGCTTATGCCATAACCATGCTTTTGTGGGTTGTGCCTTAGAGAGTAAGCATATTGGAGAAGAGGCGGTCATCTCTGATAATGAAATGGTGTACAGATTCGTTTTGCGTTTACCTTTCATAGGATCATTTCCGTGTAGATCTCGAACAAAGCAAGTTTTCTCCCTAAATGCGACTTCCAAGTCACCATCACAAAATTGGCCAACGGAGAAGAGGTTATGACCAAGGCCTTCTACGTAGTACACACGACTGATTTCGATGTTCCCGCTGACATAGTCCCCATAGCCCATGATAGCGGAAAATTGATCATTCCCGAATCTGACAGTTCCTATGAACTTTTCAACAAAGTTTACTAAAAGATTTAGGTTGCCTGTCATGTGTCGGGAACACCCGCTATCAACAATCTATAGTACGATTTGTATCACCTGCATCACAAGAAGACAATGCAGATGGAGAGACAGTGATGGTGGAACCCGTTGGGTTAGTAGCACAATTATTAAGCTTCTTGGGTAACCAAGTAAAACTAGGTTTATTCTGAAGCCAACGTTGCCAATTCCAACTAGATTCTGCTTTCTTCCTAGTAAAGGCACTAGGTGTTTGGATTGTTCTTTTAGGGCCTATGGTCTTGTCTACGGTATTCTTAGAAACTACTTTTGGCGGTTTCCCTAAGATTGACTTGGCAGCGGTAGGGGGCCTAGAGGAAATGCCATTAGTACGTTTCTTCTTACGATACAAAAGGGTTTTTGCAACAAAACTTTTATGATCACCAGACAAAACACTTGTACGACAAAACACACAATAAGCATCAATAAGAACATCGTTTGAAACATTCAAAGTATCAGCATTCGTTACATCAGAATTAGAATTACACGTTTTAAGGCTTGATTTTACTCTAGATATAACTTGCTTCTTATTCAAATTTCTAGTGTGAACTTCTACTTCTTGGTCCTTAGGGGAGCTGCTCTTAGGTTTCCAAACACTATTCTTCATGGTAGTCTTCGATCTGCTAACCTTAGGAGAGATACCTAGTCCTGTAGAAGTGGAAGCATGCACATTAGTGTTCTGGGAAGATACTTTCTTAGGTATTTTTTCTACTTTATACATACCTGGTTTTATCACATTCTTGTTTACATTTTTCCCCTTTTCACGTATATTAATTTTCTCTCTCAATTCAAGGATGATGTGTTTTTGTTGTTGAATTTTAGAGTCCAATTCACGATTTAATCGAAGAAGGTTATTTCGGTTTTCGCAAACTTTATCGATGTCCTTTTCGTATTTAGAAATTTGCTGTTTTAAAAAAACATTTTCTTTCTCAATCAGATTTTCAGAAGCATGACTATTTTGAAAGGACAAAGATGTGATTTGGTGCTGTAGTTTTAACTCAAAGGCGAGACTCTGAGTTTGACACCAATGCAACCTCTTGTTGAATTTGCAAATTTCTTTTGAAAAATCGTTTTTCACATCATCATTGACTTGTTTAAGCCTCTCATTTTATTGTCTCAAATTATCTATCTCAACACGCAACATTTCAATATCAACAGAATAAGCATCAACAGTCATATCATTACAATCCACAAAACTAGAATTCATAATAACATAAATAACATCAGAACATAGAACACTTTCCAAAAGTCGATCTGCTTCTTTTTCCAAGGTTTTCTTTTGAAATTTTTGTTTCAAGATTTTGTCGTCTTTTGCTTTGAAAATGCTCATCATTGATGCAATGTCCGATTGCAGTTCATGTTCCCAATGTGTGGCACAAAGTCGCAGGTGTTGAACGTGTGGTAAAAATTGTTGACGAAACGTGCCCACCGATCCAAACACCACATCAATTGGGACGAAACGTGCCCACCAATCCAAATACCACCACAATTGGGATGGAACGCGCCCACCGATCCAAGATAATTATAATGAGTAGAGCCACTAGGACTTTCCCACTCAAATAATCACCACAATTAAACGCCACAATAACATGCAGTATAAGTATAATAACAATTACACGTCCATGCCTTTTATTAAACACATAATCACAGTAATCTCAAAACAATTTAAATATCAGCATCATCTCCATCCCAAGTTTAAAACAAAGTAAAAATTGGGACTATGAACTCACCTCAATCTTTGCAGCTTCCAAATACCAAATCACAAATCTATATCACAAAAATAACAATCACGTTACACGCGACCAAGCTAAAAGCCACAGTCCATGTAACACACATATGATGGATGTCTAAGGTTCATATAACCCACCATGGATTACCTAGACTCCATACTAATCACCACCCAATACTTTACACTTACTAAATCCCTTAATCAAAACTTTCAGAAACGCAGATTTCTAAAGTACTTTCACCCACATAAAATCACAGCGAATAAAGCTTCACAACTCACACCAAAAATTCACCATGATCCTTCATAAGCATACAAGCTTTTCCCAGAAGATCATGCACTAAAAACACACACAAGTACTCAATGAAAAATCAAACATGTCAACTATCCAGATTCGGATCTGATTGGACATCAAAAAGTTTTGACCTCTTAGACATACTCGCACAACTTATTATCGTCTAATTTTCGCGTGGAAGTCAAACATAATATAGAAATCAATTCCCACAGAAATCCTAACCCTAATTACACTTTAAAAGCCACCATTGACCTCAATACTTTTACCCTAATTCTGTCCCGGTTTAACAGTTTTGACACCTTAAATTACAAAAATCGTTTGACTGACCTCCCGACCTCAAAATTGATCGTGGTCAGACGTTTTGGAAAGCTCTTTCTCTGAACTATAATTTAGACATAAAATTCATGATCTAACTCATTTTCATCTATTAATTACAATCGCATCTTTACAGCCTATTAATTCTGCCAGATTCATAACTCATTAATTAACATGTTTAAACCCTAATTACTTCACCAATCATTATAATATCACTAATTAATGATTCCAACATGTTTTATAATCATAATTTACAGATCTAAATATAAACCCTAATCCATCATATTATTGCTACATGAATTATATAAATTAATTAAACATTAGTATTAAAATTTTACCTCAATCCTTGAATGATGAAAACCCTAAAAAAAATTCTCTTCTTCCTTTTTTCTTACCGTGGGTCGAAATTCTAAAGGGGAGAATGAGGGGATTTTGGTTTTGTATTTATAGTGTGCTATGGAAGATTCTAGATAACTTTTCCTCCAAGATTTGTTATTAGAATAAGATTTTGTTTCCCTTTTTTTTTCTTTATCCCTAACCTGCCATATATATATTATATATATATATATATATATATATATATATATATATATATATATATATATATATATTTTTTTTTTATTTTTTTTTATTAAATTTAATTATTACACTAAAAACCTTATACTCTTGATATTTTATAAAAACCCTATATTGATTTTAACACCTTACGCGATAAACCTTCGTTTTTACGACAAACCGGAATAATATCATTTTCAAAATAAAGTTTCCAAAAATAGATTCTTCACCCTTAACATTAATATACTTCATAAAAATAACCTCCACGTAACTTACTAACGCTCAAATAATTGAACGGAGACTCGTTACGCAAAACCACAAAACACCAAAATTACACAAGTCATTTCTACACCACCAAGGCGATCAAAATGAACTTTTCCCAAAATTTAACACTACTCAATATGACGAAAAATCTCACACCAAGGGATTTAGTGCTAACACATAAAAGTTAAATAGGTTGAGACTATTAGTCAAACTAACCTGCTAAAATCACGGTTGTTACATTATCCCCCACTTAGGGAAATCGCGTCCCGAGATTTATTAGCTCGTCTCATCACCCTTCTCAGCAAACAGCTTCGGGTACTTGGACCTCATCTGATCCTCACGCTCCCAAGTAAACTCAGGACCACGCTTGGAATTCCAACGTACCTTCACCAACGCTATCTTACCACGTTTCATACTCTTGACCTCTCGATCCATAATCTCAACAGGTTCCTCAACAAAGTGAAGAGTCTTATCAATCTTAATTTCATCTAACGGCACATGCAAACTAGCATCGGCCAAACATTTCTTTAAATTAGATACGTGAAACGTATCATGCACATTACTTAACTCCTCGGGCAATCTCAACCGATAAGCCACAAATCCAATCCTTTCCGTAATCTCAAACGGTCCTACATATCTTGGTGCCAACTTGCCTTTCTTACCGAAACGCACAACACCCTTCCAAGGAGACACTTTCAGCATTCCAAGATCACGAACACTAAACTCCAAGGGCTTAAAGCGATTATCCGCATAACTCTTTTGGCGATCTCTTGCTGCCTTAAGTCTTTCCTTAATCTGAAACACCTTATCCGTAGTCTCTTGTACTATTTCAGGACCAATTAGTTGGCTTGTTCCAACCTCTGCCCATAGAATAGGTGATCTACACTTCCTCCCATATAACATCTCAAATGGAGCACATCTAATACCGGAATGATAGCTGTTATTATAGGAAAACTTAGCCAAAGGCAAATGAGTATCCCAGCTCCCTCCAAAATCAATAGCACACGCTCTAAGTAAATCCTCCAAGGTCTGAATCGTTCGCTCACTTTGCCCATCAGTCTGTGGATGATAAGAAGTGCTCATATCCAAACGCGTATCCAACGCCTTTTGCAACGATTGCTGATGCGTTTCATAATAGAGGATCTTATTTAGTTTATTATCTCCAAATTTCACTTCAAATTTTAATTTTTTTTATATTCTTATTACTATTATCATTTCAAAGAAACACACACGAGCAAGTATACTCGTTCAATTGTAGTATTGTTGATGGTAAATAAGGTTCGTCCCAAGGAACTAGTTAATTGTGATTTTAGTAACATTAATGGTATAGCACTTAAGATTGTCACGATCAAAAGTACTAGAAACGATTTAAACGAACAATGGTTTCAATGTAACTCGAGCAAACAAACAATTAAAATAAAGCATACTTATTTAGGAATCATGACTAATCGTGATATGATGTAGAACATGTTTGGGTGAAACTTAGAAGGCACATATCAATATTCACAAGGACTTCTAATCAAATGGTAATATCAAGGAAATCCATGTTTCTACTAGTTTTACGGGTGAGTCCTTTCGGCCAAATCTTATCCCACTACGCTAGCTCTTTCGTAATAAAATGTATGAAAAAGTTGATTAGTTAAATTGGTTCTTACGAGTCTTTTCAACCCATTCTCGTGATTAAATATTTTCGAATCCGTTTAAAACTTGTATATTCGATATTCGTCACTTATCGAATACCAATTTGTTTGTCACTAACTCTTGGAATCAAATAATTATTAGAAGTCTTTTCATCCTTTAAATCCAACATTACTCAACCAACAAGTTTTAGGACACAAATTTATTTAAACAAACCCATAGAATTAATCACTTTTTACAACCTACTAAACGTCCAACATTCATACAATTAGTCACATCATTCCCAAACAAGTATCACGAATCATTCCATAACAAGTATCATAATAAAACATAAAATTGCATTCAACTTAAACCAATTCAACATGATTAATAATAAAGAAAATTACCCAATAGTAAAATTACAATGAGTAATGAAAGAGTTGTAGCACTCTTTGAGGCCTCCAATCGAACAAGGGAATCTTCCACCTCTTCTACTAGTTATCTTCCTTGAGAATGGCAGAGATTTTTAAGCTCTTTTGGGTTAGAAAGTAGTATAATCAAATCCTTATGGTGTAAGGTTTGATTGTGAGTGTTGTCTCTAAAACGAGTGATTAGGGGTCTTTATTTAAGCTTGTAAGACACCCCTAAAACTGATATTCTTCATCAATAATCATAATTAAGAAGCAAATGATCGGACTCAATTCTTAAAGGTGCTTAAAGTGGAGAGTTAATTCAACTCTTCAGGTCAGTTTTTCTGCATACCTCGGGTATGAAAATGTAAACCCGGGGTATGGGCTAAACCTCAGGTATGAATTCCCATACCTCAGGTATGAGCTCCCCCTTCTCAAACCTAGGGTCTTGAAACTTAAACCTTGGGTCTGGAACCAATTTTCTTCACATATTTTGGCTTCAACCTAGCATAGAGCTCAAACTTTTAACACACTTTTTGGCTCCTAATCTTGACTTAATCCTTTCATCGTCTAACGTACAACCGGAAATGATCATATCATGCATCCATGTATTTGTTGATGAACTTTTCTTCGATATTTTCTTGAATTTCATAGCTTTTCTTCGTCTTACTTGATATTTCCTTGTACCTAGACTTAAACACTTCTTCAACAACTTTTAAGCATAAAACCATCATAATCATGACTATATTTCGCATAAAAACACACAAATAACGCTATAAAAACATGTACAAAATAAGCGTTATCAAATCTCTCACACTTAAGTTTTGCTTGCCCTCAAGCAAAGTAATCATTTGGAAAATTATTTTTTCAATAGCCATCATCCATTATTTTCTAAAATGTCACTAATTTCCCTTAATACCGAAGTAAAAAGTCAAAAAGTGATTTCTATTATTTTATTTGTGAAATCAAAATGATTAACTCGATCAAGCTAGATAACACAACTAAGCTCCTCAAGAAAAGAAGAGAATAATTTAATTCACTCACACTCATTTCTTTTGTTTGGGAAGATATTTCACTCAATTGCTAAGTCGTGATTCATGTCATACCATAAGCTTGTACAAGTATCAAAACTAATCCAAATCATGTAAGAAATAAATTAATTTATCAAAGAGGACTTTCATTTGGGTTCAAGGCTTCAAGGGTTGATATCAACTTATGCTCAAATAACTATTGTACAAAATATAATAGATCGCTAACAACGAATTCTTGAATAGTCAAATAACGGATGGTCACTAAAACACGTTCTAGTTCGCTAGCAACGTTGTTCAACTATTCAAAAACCGGATGGTCACTACAATATTCATACATTCGCTATTTTCACAAAAGCAAAAAGGGTAGGATAAGACATGGGATTATTTGGTTAATATAATTTTCAAGAATCAAGTTAAATACCAGAATTACTTGATGCAAAAACAATCGAACCATGTATCCTCAAATGATTATAGCCTTTCATCACAATTCTTCCTTCCTCCTTTATTCATCCATCGATCAACATTCATATCATATCATTTAGCGCATTGGCTAATTCTTACGATCATAGCTCATTGGCTTTCTTTTTTCTTTTTTTTTTTTTTATTTTTTTTATTTTTATTTTTTTTTTAACTTGCTTCCCCCACACTTTGGATAAGCATATACCTCAAAAAGATACAAATAAGAAGTAGCTACCTTCGTCTTCGTCAGAAAGGTATATTCGAAATTCAAAGTGTAGACTCATAATCATCAAAAATTCTTCTGATCAACAACAAGTAATTCATCGATTCAACTTGACTAAAAAAGGTAGGCTAAGGTTTAAAGGTGCAAAATTTCTCTTTTCTGGGTTGAATCAAGAAATGAAAAGATAGGCTCAAAAGGGTTGAACTAAGGGTAACTAGCACTAAAAATGAGTGCTAACAAATGGGTCCATATGGAAGGTTAACTAACCGATGTGGCTAGCTAATATATCATTAGATGCAAAATAGAAGGCCATTTGGTTTAACCCTAAGTCGCCTCTTATCATTTAAATTCATTTATATCCCAAAAATGTGACTTCACTTTGGAATTCGTAATGCATGACAAGTACAAGTTCTAGAATCAATTCAATCACCGGCACACTCTTAGCAAGAAAATAGAATTTAAGCATAAAATATATGCTTCAAATAATAGGCTCAAATCCTCACATATTTGGTAGAATCGGCTAAAAATGCTCAAGCAATGTTATCAATCCTAAGAACATATTTATTCACTTAACCGAGATTCGTTAAAAATTTTAAAATTGCCATTTTATGCTATTGTAAAAACAACTACTTCCTTAAGGGCAATAAAAACAAACTCCAAAATAATCACAAAAAATTAAAAATCAAATCATTTTCACTATTTACTTTCCCCCCCCCCCCCCACACTTAAGTTTTGCATTGTCCTCAATGTGAAAAATTAACTTCAAAGTAAAGGAAATAGGGAAAAATAAAATAGTAAATGACATCACCGAGAAATCAAGCGCATTCCATATTTGGTGTTAGAACGCATGAGTTGGAAACTCCAAGTTCCAAAATATATCAACCATATGAACTAGCCATGATCTCATGGTATCGCAAACCTGAAAAGTAAGCAAAACAAAACACAAAACACAAAATGCAATAATACCAATAACCAAAGTAAAAATCCTAACCACACATAATAATAATAAGAGGTCTAAGACATAATATTACTAAACAAACATAATAAAGTACGAACAAAAACATAAATATTGTTCAAAACTCGCCATAGCCGTGAATGAAATTCATTCATCATCCGTCTCATCTCCTGCATATGTAACCAAAGGACCATATCCTCCTCCTGATGACGTTCCTGCTTTATAACTTTGTGTCCCAACATTAGAATAATATCCCGCAAAAGCTTCTTAGCTAACATTGCACCCTTCATTACTTGGACCTGTGCTATATGTTGGGTAGGGTACATGTCCCGAAGGATAAGGCGTGTAAGGGTAAGGGTAGGGTGGAACTTCAATTGGTTCATACGCCATAGGAAAAGTATAAGGTGGTACACAATTTTGTCCAACGTGGGTGAGAATTGGTGCACAATAATCCATTTGATGTCCAATTCTCATCAAGCTCAAGTCCCTCCACACTTCTCTTCTTTCCACTTGTGGTAAATTCGTGTGCCAATCACCCCAACTAGCATTTAATCCCGAAGACTCTCCAACATTTTGTTGATCTTGTCGTGGTGGTGGTGGTCCGCGATTCTCATTTCTAAGTCTATCAACCAAACACATCCTTTCATCATCAAGTAAATCTTTTAACACCTTCTTGTCAAGCTTCTCGCATTCTTTTATCACTGTTATCTTACTCAACTCTTCCTCCGTATCATATCCTAAAGTTTTTCCAATCCTAGTCACATAGTGTCCACTATTTATATAACCATGTTCAGACATGATAGTCGCACTTTTTGAAAAATATACCGCCAAAGTCCACAGAACATTCATATTTTTATCTGGATCCATAAGCATTTCCATTATCCACAAATCTATCGCATGAACTTTATGATTACTATGCCCCCTATGCAAAAACGAATTCACAATGATTTTGTGTAGAAGTAGGGCTAGCGGTGATTGAATGTCCCTTTCTTTATAAGGTGCAACACTATTCGGATCTCCTATTTCATTCCATATTTTCCTTCCAACATACTTGTCCGGTTCTCTCTCTAATTGAGTCATATGTGCTTCAAAATCTGCATGCTCAAAGTCATCATCGTCATATAACCCAAGTAATTGCCCGAACTCCGGCAAAGTACACACATGATCATGTCCACATAACCTAAACCAAATACATTTCTCATCCATGATATCTTTCACCTTTTGGTTGAAATAAATGGTGGAAAAGAACTCTAGACACCATTCTTTATAGATTACCTTTTCTGCTCCTACAACGGCATACTCAAAACTACGATCTTCATATGCTTGATCTCCATGCTCCGTACTCATCCTCCATAGGTCTTTAAGAGTGCCAATGAGATTATATTGTCGCAAAAAATTTCCACTCAATAACCTAGGTACCGCAATCTCTTTCTTTTGTAACTTTGCCAATCTCCTATTGTAACATGCTTTCGCTTCTTTACTCAACTTAGTCCATCTCAGATGTTCACTTGTCACGGGCATAAGATTAACAACTTCGTCGTCACCGAGTTTCTCATTCAAAGCAATGAGTGGATTGACATTTATGTCTCTTCCAACTCGCTTCTACAAAACAACCAATCAAAACACAAGAGGAATATTGATATTAAAGGTTAGAACATAAAATCGTTAACAAGAAGAAGAAATAATTTTTTTTTTCAACACAGTAGCCCCATGCCGCCCGGTTTGCGATTATACCGGCGGTATGGGTTGAATATGATCCCAGGCCGGCGGCATGGTTTTTCCGGCCGTCGGTCTGCAGCTTCTCTTTTCAAAAAAAAAAAAAAAAAAAATTCTATCTTCACTTGAAACAACTAATTCATCTTAATCCTTCTTGATTCTACCTTTCAATCCATAATCTCCTAATTCCTTCCATGTCTCATCTTAAAAATCAAGATTAATCACAACTAAATAGTGGTCCATATAACTAATCATCTAGCATTCAAACACTAATTCTTAACCATATACCACATCAAACTCATTTAATCTTGATGAATTATCCCAAAATTTTCGACATATATAAACCCTAAATCTTATAACATCAAATTCTCTCTCAATTCTTAATCATTTCATTCAATTCGATTTCCAAACAATCCTTATAACCCATCTCTAGTAAACCCATCAACTAATTGCACTAAATTCAAACTATGTAAAAATCGCCCAATTTAGAACCCTAAAAATCAAATTCGAAGTAGAACAATCTAGTTTAGTTAGGATGGATGTTACTTACTCTTTTTGATGCCATAGGTTATCTATCAACTCAATTGATCTCTATCTCCAAACTTTTGAAATGATGATGATGATGAACTTGTGGGTTTTTTTTCTTTTCTTCTTTCTTTCTTTCTTTCCTTTCTCAAAGTTTTTGAACATTCATACCAAACCGAAGGTTTAGTACTTGGACAGTAGGTTTGGTTCTAAAAACCGAGGGTCTTGACACAAAATTCATTTTTGTCTTCTCAAAAACATTAATTCATTGAATAAACATTTCCACAACTTCAAAACACTTTCATCATTTCATTCAATCTTATCATTGATCAATTCAAATAAACTAACAACCCAAACTTTTCATTGCTTATTCTCATAAATACTCAAGAGCTAAAACACACTTCAACTTAACAAAGAAATGCAAAACATCATAATAATAAGCAAACAAGATAAAAACTCATAAGAACAAAATGAGCACAAGCTTAATCATAAGCTTCTTTATTCTTCCTCATCCTTGCTTCGTTTAGTCAAAATAACTCCCAAACCTAAGAATATCCTCCGAATGAAACTTCCCCGAAAGAACTCTATCAGTTTCCTTTGTTTTAAAAGCACGAGTGAATCGGCGTCCACCCGGACTAGTGATCTCTATCTTAGTGTGCCAATCATTATCACCTTCAATCTTTTGATATTTGCTATACCCATCCGATATCCATTCAATATTTATAAGCTTAATTGGCATGGAACCAAGGAAATCAACCATTTTCTTGAATACTATAATGTTCTTGAATGGATTGAAGTAATTCTCCATAGCCAACGCTCTTTCCATATCATCTTCAATGTGATCAAATGATGGGGCTGTTTTCCCATATTTTGGATTGCCTTCATTATCATGGCTTATATCAAATACATCCAACCAATCTTCATCATCCGACTCTTCATCGGCTAAAACTTTTTCTCTCTTCTTTGCATGGTAGATCCTTCTTGCTACTCCATCATCTATTTTCATAGTTCCTTTCCCATTATCAATAATCGATCCTATTGTGCTCAAGAACGGGCGTCCCACCAACATAGGTGTCTCTTTATCAACAGGTACATGCATAACCAAAAAGTCACACAAATAGGTTTGAAATCCAATTTGTAACCTCACATTCTTAACTTTACCATAAGCTTTTGCCACTGAATTATCAGCCATCAATAAAACATCATTAGAAGGAATAGCTCTTCCCAATTCCATAATTTCATAAAGCTTATAAGGCATTATGCTAACACTTGCACCCGTATCTGCCAATGCATTGATTGCAACAGTTTCATTCACTTTTAGTGGAATGAGATAATTACCCGGATCTTCTTTCTTTTTAGGTAACCCTTTCTCCATCACTTTCTCCTCTTCTTCTTCCTCAATTTCCTTCTTCGTATCAAGCTTCATTTTCTCCACCAAAATTTCATCCAATAACTTCCTATAGTGAGCGTAATGTTCCAACACATGAAGTATTGGCTTTTCATTCAATAATTCTTTAAACTTCATAGTAATCTCTTCAACACATTTTGCTTCATCAATGGGTTCTTTAGTTGGTTTTTCATTTAGTGAGGATGTTTTGTTGGAAGAACCTTCTCCTTTAATGAGGGTGGTAGGGTGTGGCAATGATGATGGTAAAGGTATGAGACCTTTAAAGGGTAGGTGTTTTTGTTTCAAACGGGTGGCCTTTCCCATTTTAACCATTTCAATACTTCCATTGAAACCATCTTCATTTTCACAAACTTCCTCCATTTGTTCAATCAACCAACTAACAACTTTATCATCTTGCAATTCTCCAACTCTAACTTGCATTTCACCCAAATCAAAATCAATAACACATTTGGTTGCCAACAAGAAATTTCGCCCAAATACCACGGAAGGATCCGTCGTATCTTCATATTCATCAATAACCAAATCCATGGCAAAAGCAAAACAATGAATATCAATCTTCAAATCTCTTGCAATTTTCCTATTATACTTGTCAACTTCAAATTTTCCATTCCCAAATTTTTCATAGAAAGCAAAAGTCACATGACTATCATTTTGTCCAAGATTACATTCCGCATCCCAAGCTCCTAATCCTTCCACTCCACACGGTGTGGAATACCTCATAAATGGCTCGTCATATTCTCTCAACTTAGCACGAGTAAAAGTAACTACCCGAGGTTTTTCATGCTCAAATTCCATACTTTCAACTTCCTTCCCTTTCTCTTGCAACTTCACCTTTTCAAAATCAATCATTTTTTCCATTCTAGACATAGCATCTCCTTCGTCCATCAATTCCTTTTCCAAATTTTCCAAGTAAGCCGAAACTTCGCTAAGTGTATCCATAACTAAGAATAAACTAAACATACATAACAACATAACCAAACCAAACGTTAGGGGTTAGTAAAAATAAAACTAATTAACTACGAGGAAAAGAAAATCATACAAAAAGTTAGAACAACTAAATACAACCAAGGTACAAGAACAAATACAACTAATTACCAACAAAGAAAAAAAAGAAAAAAAAAAATTTAAGCCATACCGGCGGTATCTTTTTTTTTTTCGGTCGGAGGTTTTTTCGAACAGAAACATTATACCGCCCGGTATGCATTTATACCGGCGGTATGAGTGAAGACATTTTTTTTTTCTTTTCGAGAACCGGAGGTATTGAAATTGCTGGCCGGCGGTATCCGTAGACAGTGAGTTTATACCGCCCGGTATAGGATTATACCGGCGGTTTCAGAAAATCTTTTTTTTTTTTTCGACTGCTGCCATACCGGCGGTATGGAAAATCCAGCCCAAGGTTTGCAGCAAAATTTTTTCTAAAATCATCTTAAAACTTGTTTTTCTTTTATAGATTTCGACATCCTTATGCATAGTACTCATTATATTAAACTTAATAAGAAGAAGATCAAGGAAACTCAAAATAAAACAAACAATCAAACACTCAACAATCATCAACCAAACACACCAAATATGCAAATAAGCAAAAATTGAAACTAAAATGACGCAAACAAATACTAAAACAACTTATACCATTATATATACCAAACATAATTAAAAATAATCATAGTCCCCGGCATCGGCGCCAAAAACTTGATGCGTTTCATAATAGAGGATCTTATTTAGTTTATTATCTCCAAATGTCACTTCAAATTTTAAATTTTTTTATATTCTTATTACCATTATCATTTCAAAGAAACACACACGAGCAAGTATACTCGTTCAATTGTAGTATTGTTGATGGTAAATAAGGTTCGTCCCAAGGAACTAGTTAATTGTGATTTTAGTAACATTAATGGTATAGCACTTAAGATTGTCACGATCAAAAGTACTAGAAACGATTTAAACGAACAATGGTTTCAATGTAACTCGAGCAAACAAACAATTAAAATAAAGCATACTTATTTAGGAATCATGACTAATCGTGATATGATGTAGAACATGTTTGGGTGAAACTTAGAAGGCACATATCAATATTCACAAGGACTTCTAATCAAATGGTAATATCAAGGAAATCCATGTTTCTACTAGTTTCACGGGTGAGTCCTTTCGGCCAAATCTCATCCCACTACGCTAGCTCTTTCGTAATAAAATGTATGAAAAAGTTGATTAGTTAAATTGGTTCTTACGAGTCTTTTCAACCCATTCTCGTGATTAAATATTTTCGAATTCGTTTAAAACTTGTATATTTGATATTCGTCACTTATCGAATACCAATTTGTTTCTCACTAACTCTTGGAATCAAATAATTATTAGAAGTCTTTTCATCCTTTAAATCCAACATTACTCAACCAACAAGTTTTAGGACACAAATTTATTTAAACAAACCCATAGAATTAATCACTTTTTACAACCTACTAAACGTCCAACATTCATACAATTAGTCACATCATTCCCAAACAAGCATCACGAATCATTCCATAACAAGTATCATAATAAAACATAAAATTGCATTCAACTTAAACCAATTCAACATGATTAATAATAAAGAAAATTACCCAATAGTAAAATTACAATGAGTAATGAAAGAGTTGTAGCACTCTTTGAGGCCTCCAATCGAACAAGGGAATCTTCCACCTCTTCTACTAGTTATCTTCCTTGAGAATGGCAGAGATTTTTAAGCTCTTTTGGGTTAGAAAGTAGTATAATCAAATCCTTATGGTGTAAGGTTTGATTGTGAGTGTTGTCTCTAAAACAAGTGATTAGGGGTCTTATTTAAGCTTGTAAGACACCCCTAAAACTGATATTCTTCATCAATAATCATAATTAAGAAGCAAATGATCGGACTCAATACTTAATGGTGCTTAAAGTGGAGAGTTAATGCAACTCTTCATGTCAGTTTTTCTGCATACCTCGGGTATGAAAATGTAAACCCTGGGTATGGGCTAAACCTCAGGTATGAGCTCCCCCTTCTCAAACCTAGGGTCTTGAAACTTAAACCTTGGGTCTGGAACCAATTTTCTTCACATATTTTGGCTTCAAGCTAGCATAGAGCTCAAACTTTTAACACACTTTTTGGCTCCTAATCTTGACTTAATCCTTTCATCCTCTAACGTACAACCGGAAATGATCATATCATGCATCCATGTATTTGTTGACGAACTTTTCTTCGATATTTTCTTGAATTTCATAGCTTTTCTTCATCTTTCTTGATATTTCCTTGTACCTAGACTTAAACACATCTTCAACAACTTTTAAGCATAAAACCATCATAATCATGACTATATTTCGCATAAAAACACACAAATAACGCTATAAAAACATGTACAAAATGAGCGTTATCAATTGCCAAAACCGCGAGGTAAATCTACTATCGCGATCAGAGATAATCGATACAGGCACACCATGTCTCACCACAATCTCATTAATATAAATCCTCGCCAGCTTTTCCATCTTATAATCTTCACGAATGGCCAGAAAATGTGCAGACTTCGTCAGCCTGTCCACTATGACCCATATCGTGTCATGTCCACTACTCGTCCTAGGCAACTTCGTAATAAAATCCATTGTTATTCTCTCCCATTTCCATTCCAGAATCGGCGGCTGTTGTAACAATCCTGAGGGTTTCTGATGCTCAGCCTTAACTTTCAAACAAGTCAAACATTGGCTAACATATTCAGCTATTTCCCTCTTCATTCTCGGCCACCAGTAAGCATCTCTAAGATCATAATACATCTTATCCGATCCTGGATGAATCGAGTATCTCGTCTTATGAGCCTCATCCATGATCAACTTCCTTACACCTCCTACCGATGGAACCCATATTCTATCTAAGAAATACAGTCCACCATCCTCCTTTTTCTCCATTTGTTGATCTAAGCCACGCAACATCTTAGCAGTCGCATTCTCATCCTTAAGAGCTTCCTCTTGCGCTACCAATATCTTACCCTTAATTCCTGACTGTAGTGTCATACACATCGCTCACACACGCTTAGGCTTAATCCGCTCCTTTCTACTTAAAGCATCAGCCACCACATTCGCCTTTCCAGGATGATAGCGAATCTCACAATCATAATCACTAAATAACTCAATCCACCTTCTTTGTCGCATATTCAGCTCCTTCTGACTGAAAATATGCTGAAGACTCTTATGATCTGTATAAACAACACTCTTTGTGCCATACAGATAATGTCTCCAATTTTTAAGAGCAAATACTACCGCACCAAGCTCTAGATCATGAGTGGTATAATTCTTCTCATGAATCTTGAGTTGTCGGGATGCATAAGCTATCACCTTACCCCTTTGCATTAATACACACCCAAATCCTTGATTCGATGCATCACAATACACAACGAAATCATCTGGCCCATCAAGTAACGTCAGAATAGGTGCATTACACAAACCATCCTTTAGTGACTGAAAAACCAGCTCCTGCTCTTCTCCCCAAACATACTTCTTGTTCTTCTGAGTCAACAAAGTAAGGGGTTTAGCAATCTTCAAAAAATTCGCTATAAATCTTCGGTAATATCCTGCCAATCCTAAGAATGAGCGTATTTCGAACGGCGTCGTAGGAGCCTTCCAGTTCTTGACCGCTTCTATCTTACTAGGGTCCACATGTATTCCTTCACTATTCACCACATGTTCAAGAAAATGTACTTCCTCAAGCCAAAACTCACATTTTGAGAACTTGGCGTACAACTTCTCCTTCTCCAATAATCCCAACATTAATCTCAGATGTTCTCCATGCTCCTCCTTCGTCTTGGAATAAATTAAAATTTTGTCTATGAACACAATCACGAACTTATCCAAGTAGGGCTTGCAAACGTGATTCATCAAACCCATGAATACCGCAGGTGCATTAGTCAGCCCGAATGGCATAACCGTGAACTCAAAGTGTCCATAATGAGTTCTAAAGGCGGTCTTCGGAATATCCTCCTCATGCACTCTTAGCTGATGATACCCCGAACGTAGATCTATCTTCGAGAAAAACCAAGCACCTTGTAGTTGATAAAAAAGATCATCAATTCTAGGAAGAGGATACCGATTCTTAACCGTTAACTTATTCAATTCCCGATAGTCAATACACATCTGGAACGAACCATCCTTCTTCTTAACAAATAACACAGGTGTTCCCCACGGAGAATGACTAGGTCTAATAAACCCCTTCTCTTGAAGTTCTTGCAACTGCGCGGACAACTCCTGCATCTCAGAGGGTGCTAAACGATACGGGGATTTCGCCACAGGTGCCGCTCCAGGAACCAACTCGATACGGAATTCAACTTGACGGATTGGAGGCAATCCGGACAAGTCCTCAGGAAAATGCCAGGAAACTCACATACCACAGGAATCTCTTCTATCTTACGTTCTTTAGCCTTCGCAGTCTTAAGGGTTTTCAAGTCCTTCCCTAAGCACTCTCATTGTATCCGAAGGACACCACCACTCTCCAAAGGTATACGAACAACCTTTTCGTGGCATATGACCTCGGCCCTATGCTTAGACAACCAGCTCATCCCTATCACCACATCAAAACTCCCATGCCCAAAAGGTATCAAATCAATTGTGAACGGAATACTCTCTAGCACTATAGTACACCCATGAATAACCTTGTCAACCTCTACCTCCTTACCACTAGCTATTTCACTCACAATACTAGGTTTAAGTTCACTAGGCTCATCATTCAATAGTCTAGCAAATGAACCAACTTAAATATCACAACATTAGTACCAACGGACAATCGAGGTATCAGTATATGATAGGTAGAATGGAATCCTACCACCCACACACTCCCACATACAATGATTTCCCAAACGGTTAAGAGAATACATCTCTAACCATACAACCATCATCAACATGATATCACATAACACCTACCACAACATATAACAACAAACATCAATCAATGTAATCATGGTCACAAGTCCACGTGTGTGATACCCTTATAATTATGTTCGCGACCATAGTTATAAGGCCTATTCCACACGTATACTTACTTCCAAGACCACACATCTCGATGATAACGCACATATAACACATAGCACCTAATACACAACACAATCCATGCTATCATACTTGCAAGTCCACTTGTGTTGTGAAGCCTGTATAATTATGTTGGCCACCATAATTATCTATGCTCCCTTTCACAAGTGTACTTCCTCCTATGACCACACTTCATGCAAACAACCATCTCACATGGAACAATTCCAATGATCATGGAACAATTCCAATGACCACTTTAACTCTATAATCAAAATCACGTGGATAAAATCGATCCAATATTCAGGAGTAATCCTGCTCCAACATGGCTCCATACGGCAAAAGACAATATAAGAATTCCAAAACATGACACAAAACAAAAGACGTCGCACAATGGCTCAAGCTCCACTCTTGCACTTGCCTCCCCACTCAGAACGGTTAAACTTACCACCTACTGCGGACTCCAGATCCGTATCCACGTCATTCCATCCTAACTCCCCTTCATCTTTACTCGACCACCCATTCCTGTTTCTTTCTTCCAATTCCGCATGATCCACAAGTACATACAACTCACGAGGTTTAGACAGAACCACCTTTCCTTCATATGAGAAATGAGGACACTTCCCAGAGTACTTGGTAACAGCTCCATCTTCAACAGTCACCGTGGTTGCAAACCTCTCCACTTCTTCTCAATCAATGTTATCTATATACATTCCGTCCTTGCCCGAACATAGATTTATGCTAGCGGGAACTCGGATTCTGCGGTTCGTCCGCTTCATCCTACCACTTCCCTTACGACCGGTAGCTGAATGATAACCCAACGAAACTTCTTACGCGAGGGAGGTCGACGTATACAATACTAAGTATGAGGGTCCAATCGGCGTCCGAAACTCGACAAAACTACTCATAAACTCAAGAAAAATAGACACATAAAATACCATACTCACACATAGGCCCTAAATGCAACTATATGAGGGACTCCTAGGTTATAGTCTAGGTTCAACCACCTACTTCTCTATAACCAAGGCTCTAATACCAATCTGTCACACCTCGCCGATGGCGGAAACGCGAGTGCAACATCATGGATATCATCACAATACTTGGTGTCTAAATAGAGAAAATACTACATGCAAATAAATAGAGCAAAGTACAAACACAAAGTGTCGTAACGATACCCCAAAATAAATATCCAGAACAATCTCCAAGGTATCTCCATTAAAACATAAAGTAAAAATGAAAGACATTCAAGTATCACAAACAAAATCCATCTTAATCAAACTAAACTCAAAGATAAGCCATCCTCAATGCAAACTAGGTCTCTTCTAATCGCGCCCTTCTATCTTAGCCTTAGAATGCTCACCTAAAAATGATGCTTAAAACGTCAACATAATGTTGGTGAGATTCATAGGTTTAAGACACACAAAACACCTCGATTATCAATTTACTGTGATTATAAAACATAGTATAGCATTGCAGGACAGTAAAAGTAAAGTTATCATACAACTAACATGCAATCACAGCTTACGGGACGGAACGTGCCCACCGATCCAAGTATAAATTGGGACGGAACGTGCCCACCGATCCAAACACCACATCAATTGGGACGGAACGTGCCCACCGATCCAAATACCACCACAATTGGGATGGAACGCGCCCACCGATCCAAGATAATTATATTGAGTAGAGCCACTAGGACTTTCCCACTCAAATAATCACCACAATTAAACACCACAATAACATGCAGTATAAGTATAATAACAATTACACGTCCATGCCTTTTATTAAACACATAATCACAGTAATCTCAAAACAATTTAAATATCAGCATCATCTCCATCCCAAGTTTAAAACAAAGTAAAAATTGGGACTATGAACTCACCTCAATCTTTGCAGCTTCCAAATACCAAATCACAAATCTATATCACAAAAATAACAATCACGTTACACGCGACCAAGCTAAAAGCCATTGTCTATGTAACACACATATGATGGATGTATAAGGTTCATATAACCCACCATGGATTACCTAGACTCCATACTAATCACCACCCAATACTTTACACTTACTAAATCCCTTAATCAAATCACAGCGAATAAAGCTTTACAACTCACACCAAAAATTCATCATGATCCTTCATAAGCATACAAGCTTGTCCCAGAAGATCATGCACTAAAAACATACACAAGTACTCAATGAAAAATCAAACATGTGAACTATCCAGATTGATAAAAAAAATTTGATCTCTTAGACATACTCGCACAACTTATTATCGTCTAATTTTTGCGTGGAAGTCAAACATAATATAGAACTCAATTCCCACAGAAAGCCTAACCCTAATTACACTTTAAAAGACACCTTAAATTACAAAAATCGTTTGACTGACCTCCCGACCTCAAAATTGATCGTGGTCAGACTTTTTGGAAAGCTCTTTCTCTGAACTATAATTTAGACATAAAATTCGTGATCTAACTCATCTTCATCTATTAATTACAATCGCATCTTTACAGCCTATTAATTCTGCCAGATTCATAACTCATTAATTAACATGTTTAAACCCTAATTACTTCACCAATCATTATAATATCACTAATTAATGATTCCAACATGTTTTATAATCATAATTTACAGATCTAAATATAAACCCTAATCCATCATATTATTGCTACATGAATTATATAAATTAATTAAACATTAGTATTAAAATTTTACCTCAATCCTTGAATGATGAAAACCCTAAAAAAAATTCTCTTCTTCCTTTTTTCTTGCCTTGGGTAGAAATTATAAAGGGGAGAATGAGGGGATTTTGGTTTTGTATTTATAGTGTGCTATGGAAGATTCTAGATAACTTTTCCTCCAAGATTTGAAATTAGAATAAGATTTTGTTTCCCCCCCCCCTTTTTTTTTTTTTCTTTATCCCTAACCGGCCATATATATTATATATATATATATAATTTTTTTATTTTTTTTTATTAAATTTAATTATTCCCAAAATTTAACACTACTCAATATGACGAAAAATCTCACACCAAGGGATTTAGTGCTATCACACGTACTTATTACCCATAAACCGCACATATACCACATCTAAGCACATAGTACACACCACATAAAAGTTAAATAGGTTGAGACTTATTAGTCAAACTAACCTGCTAAAATCACGGTTGTTACACTTATCATGGGGCTTCTTCTGCTCGATAAATCGTGGGAAACGACTCGACCATTGCACATAGTTACCCGGAGTAAGCATTGGTGGGGTGTCTAGAGATCCGGCCTCGTGTCGGGACTGTTGACTGCTTATTGCCTCGCACATTTTGTCAAACCAGTGTGGTTGCTTTTGAGGTAGTTGCTGGTAATTCTGCATCGGCTTTGGTTGAGGAATAACTTGGTGTTGTTGCATGAGGATGTGTGGTTGTTGATACTGTGGTAGTGGGTATTGTTGTTGATGCATCGGTTGAGGGTACTGCTGTTGGTACGGTTGTTGCTGTTGATACTGTTGTTGATTGTTGAAGTAGTTGTTGTATGGTGGTTGAGACATCGCGTTGTAACCTGTGGATGTTGGGTCGTTCCAAGGAAATAGGATTTGTGTTCGTTTGTTTTGAAGTGTGCACAACTTGTTTCCTAACTCGGAAATAATTTCCGCAGTTGCTTGGTAATTGCCTTACTCGGAAGAAATACAATAACTTTGGAAGATAAAACGTTTCCTTACTCGGAAAACTTTAGAATGTTCCTTGCTCGAAAATTTGAGAAAAATTCCTTACTTGGAAGATTTAATACCGTTCCTTACTCGGAAGATATATAATTATTCCTTACTCGGAATTTTTTGAAATTTTCTAAACTTGGAAGATTCACAATTTTCCTAACTCGGAAATGTTAAATCTCATTAAGAAATAGCGTTTCTTCCAAACTTGGAAATTACAAAGCTAACTTAGAAATCTTTCCTAACTCGGAAATTATCTTTACTTTACAATTCCTTAACTCAACAATTCCTAACTCAGAAAAGTTAAATATAAAAAAATTGTTGTTGAATTATTTCCTAGCTCGGATATTTAGTAACTCGGGACAAGCTTGAAAATTTTCCTAACTCGGAAATTTTCAAATTTTCCTAACTCGGAAAAGTTCTGTTAATCGGGACTTGTTGAAAATTTTCCTAACTCGGAAAAGTTTCAGTTACTCGGGACTTGTTGAAAAATTTTCCTAACTCGGAAAAGTTTCTGTTACTCGGGACTTGTGGAAAATTTTCCTAACTCGGAAAAATTTCGGTTACTCGGGACTTTTGAAAAACTTTCCTAACTCGGAAAATTTCCAATTTTTCCTAACTCGGAAAAATTTCGGATGAACAGTAACGAATCACAAAAAAAATTCCTAAATCCTTGTTTATCTCTGATGCCACTTGTTAGGTCTTTGTAATATCAAACAAGGTTACTAGGAAGATTAAAAGAGAGAGAGAAATGTAGGTTAAATCTTAAGTAATATGAAAATCAATAGTGCATTAACCAACACCCTTCCCTTTCAATGGGAGGGGTATTTATAGAGTTTAGAGTGTAATGGGCTTGGCCCTAAAATAGAAAATAAACAAATGGGGCGCAGCCCATAAGATAAATAAATAAACGCCCACAGCCCATGGGCCTTCTACACAGGCTGTAGAATAAAACTAACCTAAAGACCTAAGCAACATATTACAAAATATGATTGATACTTCAATAATCTAAGACGTGTTCCCAACAATTCATTTGACTCTTATGATATATGACATTTTGTTCAGCAGATTCTTTTGGGGTACATTTTGTATACTTATTCAGATTTATTATTCGTTGTTATATCTGTTCACTAGGCTTTTTAAGCTCAGCCGCATTTCTTTTCCTGCGGCAGGTTTTAGGATGGAAGTTGGGATTTGAGTGAAGAGTGCATAGGAGCTCTTAGTGGACCACCTAACGATAAATCCCATTTGCTTTTGGATTAGACTTTGGAGATTACACTTTATTTGGATTTAGTTAGAATTGTATTTTCCTCTTGGATGTCATAACGTTTTAACTTATTATTTCCTTTGAAACTTATGTAACCTTTTTATTAATAAAAGTCTTCCACATGCGTTTGTTTTGTTGACACCATAATGTGGCATTTTGACCCTTGTCGGGTTGGGGTGTTACAATTATAGTATCAGAGCCAAGTTTCGACTTGTAGCACATAAGTTATGGCTTGTGAAGATTTGGACCCTTAGGTTTTCACGGTAGGAGCTTATGGAATAACCTTTGGAAGATTTGCTTTAGGTTCATTTCCACTTTAGTTATGATCGGTGAGGATTGGGTAAGACTATATGATAAGACGTTCGCTTTTGCATCATCCCTTCGCATCATTTTGATTCATGTTCTAGCCTTTAGTTGAGCCTCGTTGTGATCATTCCTTTCGGAGATTAAGAAAGTTATTAGAATACGCAACATAAGTTTAGTGATCAATTAAGTTTAGAATGTATTTGAGAACTTTGTGGAAATGCCTTCACTATTTAGCCTATTTATCTTTAGTTTCGGGATCATATTATATCCGGTTGATTCGTTGGATGCCTCTTCGTTTGTTCTGAGTATTCTTATAAGTATGAACATGATGTGTTTGACACATTCGGTGGTTTTCTTTGCTTTTGCGAACATATAAAGTTTCCCACATACTATCAGATTATGCCTTACCCGATTCTATTCTTATGAAAAATCTTGTGGTTAGTAGTCATGAGTATTTGAATGGTCAATTACGTTTTGATGTTAAGATCCATTATGCTAGTTTTCCTCCTTTGGGAATATTTGAATTCGAATTTGTTTGGGTATGGATTTGTTGACTAAGCATCGAGATGCTAAAAACTGTCGTACTAGATGTATCATCGTTGGCGATTTGAATGAACCTAAATTCTTGTATCATGATTTCCGAATGATAAACCCATTTGAATCATTTCCGCTCTGAATGCTCGTACGTAAATCTCTTAGGGTCGTGAAGGTTTCTTAACATCCTTTAAAGATACTTCATTGGAGGTGCCTCGCCTTGAGAGTCATTTGGTAATTTGAAACTTCTCGACAAATTCCATGTATAGATTACCACGGGGTTGTGAAGTTGTTTTGATTTGTTACTGAGAGATTGTTTACTCACGACTCGAGGTAGAATATGATTGCAATAAAGGCATGTTTATATGATGAAAGTATTATGACGCCTGGCCAACGTGATAATAGTTACATCATATAACTTGAACTTATTGAAATCATAGGACGTCTTGAGAAGTGCCAGAGAACAGAAAAGTTAGATGAAACATAATCCTATCCGTATTGAACGATGTTTTTCCAAATTCTGAAACTCCGTATCGTATGGCACCAGTTGGAATTGGAAGAACTGAACTTTTGGAGAGTGGCTTTATCCGTCTTAGTGTATCTCCGTGGGGTGCTCCAATCTTGTTTGTGAAGAAGAAGGATGGAGGTATGAGAATGTATATTGATTTCCGGGAGCTGAATCGAATTACAGTTTGAAGCGGTTATCCTTTACCTCGAATCAAAAATTTGTTCGATCAACTTCTGGATGCGTAGTTTTCTCTAAGATTGATTTAAGATCTGGTTTTCATCAATTGCGTGTAAAAGAGCAAGATATTCTTAAAACTACCTTTTCGTACTCGTTATGGTTACTATGAGTTTTAGTAATGACAATTGTATTGGCTAATGCTCCAGCTGTTTATATAGACTTTATTAATCGTGTCCTTCATGTGTACTTAGACAATTTGGCTAATCCAATAGATTAGAATTGGAAGTCCTTAGGTATGATTGAAAAAAGGAGTAAAGTGATGAAAGGAGAAAGAAGGGGTTGAAGAATTAAAAATAAAAGTTAATGAAATGGTGAAAAGAAATATCCCTCCATGAAAACTTAGGGTAGAAACCGGGTCAATACATCTGCTACTGGTTATCACAAAGATGATACCGGTATTAAAGACAAGACATCATGGACCCAGTGACGCATCGCACAACCCCTCCTAGCCACTCAAGTATCTCTTAAAAGATATTTGTTTCATTTCTCACGGAGAACCTTGCATAATCTATCGGCCTCTCACTCTGAGATGTGTTGGTATTGTAAAGGAAGCAATCTTCTCCACGCCTCCGACCACTAAAACCAAAACGCACTTAATCGAGTCTTAAGCCTTGAGATTCATCTAAAGATCTCTTAGGATACACTTTCCAAAACAAGCACTTTTGTTGGCCAAAAAAGGACACAAGTTGTATAAGATTCTTTTATAAGATCTTCGGATCTTGCCAATTACATCATTGTGGTTGCTACTTTGTACCAAACGATCTACAGTCGTGGAGTGATACTTCGGTATACTTCAGCGGCTCACTTGATTTGTAGGTATACTTCGGTATATCTGAGTAAACCTTCTTGAGGGTATCCAATTCAGGAACAACCTTTGTAAGGATTAGAAATGTGTTTTCACACGATGCTGTTAATACTCTCGACGTCCCAACTTGTGAGTGCTGGAAATCCCGCTAAAGAGATTGATAACGCTCAAATTGTACATGTTTTTAGGACCGTTATTATGGATTTTATGCATATATTTTGGTTAATTTTATGAAATTATGGTACTTAATGAAGTATAATTTCTATTTTAGGTTCATGAAAGTTCACGACAAAAAAAATGAAGAAAAAGACAAAGAAACGATCAATAAACCAAAGATTTATGCATGTACGAAGAATTCTCGAAAAATTCAAGTCTCATGGAGTATATTCGAGAAGATAAAGTCATCAAGTTATTGGTTTAAAGACTCAAGAATAAAATAAAAGAGGGGAAACGAGAAAGAAATGAAGAAACTAAGCTAAAACGAAGAAATAATAGAAGACTCGTTGTTCCCGACACACCTTCACCATTTTGGCCATAAGTTGAGTATACGGACTCCGTTTGACTCCCCGTTTGCGGCCCCGGAACCGGAAGAGAAAGATCTACAACTTTTGTTTTTATCATCACCCTCCACCCTTTTTCCAGAGGTGTTTGGGGGTTGTTTGGTCATCATTTCCAGAAGGCAAGGCTTGGACAAAGATGAACCAATCAAACAATTCATACATCCCCATCAATCCTTGTTACCAAACACTCTCACCATCTGTTACGTGTTATTAGTGGGTATTTCTAAAGTTATGGGTTGTAATAAAAGTCCTAATTGGCTTGGTATTATGCTTTGGAACATTGGAGGATTCATGTGTGAATCCTAGGACTAGTTATTCCATCTTATAGATTTCGGTAAATTCTTTGTTAATAATATTCATGTTTGGTTCCTTTGATTGTGTTGATGGTGTTATTCTTGTTATGTGCTTTGTCTTGTGATGATGTCTTAATGCTTGTTTGGTTCATATGAGAACTTGTGATAAAAGGATATTTGGATATTTGTAGTGTTTGTTTGGATTATGATGATAACATCATATTTGGTTAAATTGGAACTTGTCTTGTTTATTGTTTTGATTAATCATTGTTGAGTCTATAGGTCTGAAGGATTCTCAATAGTTATTGATTTCAATTCATGGGTCGACGAATGTGTTGGTCTTGTACTTTGTGATGATTGTATGAGAAACTTAATAAACAAAACAAGTAAAGGTTTAATTTAGATTATAGGTCGAAAGGAGTCTTTTGAATATGTGTTCTAATCATCTTTCAAGTAAATGGAACTTCACGAATTAATAACATCAAAGTCTATAGGTCATAAGGATTCTTTGTTGTTGTTGGTTTAGGCATAAGTCTCATGACATGACCATTTGATTGAGGCTTATGCATATTTGATTTATAAAATACTAAACTGTTTTTATTGGTTCTATAGATCGAAAGGATTACCTTTGATAATATGTTTCCAAACTAAACATCCTAATATCCATGTGATCATTTGTCCAAACATGTATGTTCTTTGTGTGCTTATTCTTATACTGCTTTTCTTGTGGTTAGATCCGTGACAATCATAACCACCAACTTGTTACTTGATTAAACAAACAAATGATACTTGAGTGCAACCAAGTCTCTTTGGATGACCTTGACTTATCAATCCCTAACTACACACGACTAGGGTATACTAGCCCGAATGTTTTCCTAGTTAAGCAGTAATTCTTGTTTATAAATTTAAAGCTTAGTGTGAACGCATCAAGTTTATGGCGCCGCTACCGGGGACTTGCGTTTTTATTTTTGTGTTTGTTTGTTTGTTTGTTGAATTATCTGCTTGAAATTTTTGCTTGTTTCTTATGCTTGATCTTGATGTTTGAATTATACTTGTCTCTCTGCTATTTGTTTGATTGCTTTTGATTGCTATTGCTTGTGGCTCGTGATTTTTGCTTAATTGCTTCTCATGCTTTTTGTCTCAAAAATCTCTCATTTTCTCATATTTTCTTCAATAATCTTGGCATCAAAATCAAATTTTTGATGTTGGGATTTCGTTTCATGTGTTCTAAAAAAATGCCCATTTCAATGTTTGCTTTCTAAGTTTGCTCGAAAGTGCTTGCGAAAAAACCACCAAAACCTGACCAGAATCATCTAGTCGATCGGCTGGAGCACCTAAACCACTCCAAGTGATCGGGTTACCCCCGTAACCGATTCGGTTGGAGGCTTCTGAACAAATTTTTTTAGTTTGCGTTTTTCTTGTTTCGTGAGTTTTGTGTTTTACATGTTCTGTCATCTCTTGCGTGTCTTTGTGTCATGTGTTCGCATTATTCTTGTCTAGATTAGTTTCATATTAATTTTGAAAAAGACTATCTTATTTTAGATCATCTTGTTTTAGTTTATGTTACGCGACTAATTATGTTTGCTTGCGTCTATGTGCTTGCCGTTTTCTGTGATCGTCCTTTTATTTGTTTATGCTTATTTTCGTTTTAAGTGTCATTTTATGTTCTTGATGTTCTTCTAGTTAATATGTGTTTATGTGTTTTATTTACTTGTGTTTATTTTCGTGCTTGTTAATTTCTTCGTTCTTATTTTATTTTATCAATAAAAGTGAATAAGTGAAATTTGCTTTTATTAGAAAAAGCTAAAAATTGCCTTCAGTCGATCAGTCAACCCTTGTAAACAGTTCAGCTGGAAGGTGGGTTGCATTTTGGTTCATCCAAACCGATCAGTTAGATCCCCTGACCGATCAGCTAGACCAATCAGTTTAAAAAAAATATATTTTTTCGTATTTTGTTTTTGTGTGTTTTTGTTTAGATGTAATATGTTTTAGTGTCTTCCGGGATCATTCCAAAGATACTTGAGCATTATTATTATTGTTATTATTCAACATTTTGCATTTTTATGTTTTGATAACTTTTAGTGCGTTGTGAATAAATAAGTACATGTTTTTAAAAATAAAAATGTTTTGAACTTTGTGCGTGTGTTCACTGAAAACCCTCACGAGACTATAACTCGTCCACTCAGGATACTGAGGGTTTAAAGGCTTGTTGCATATGCTAAATGCAACCGTGATGCCTACGAAAGTGAGTTTTAGGATTTTACGCATTTTTTGTAGTTTAGTTTGATTTTGCAGATTTAATAAGCTCTTGGAGGATGGATTGGTTGGATTGTAACCTTACACTCTTGATTGGACATGGTTGGTTGAATGAGAAACTGATTGATCTCACACGCTTATGCTAGCGTTTGCTTAGTGTCTTATCATTTGGAGTTCGATCATGATTTCTTTAGCCCGGGAAGTTTCGTTTCCCTCATACTTTTCTTATTTCATTTTTTCCCTATTTTTCATAAATTGAAGTTAATTTTTCACATTGAGGACAATTCATAACTTAAGTTTGCGTGTGGTGGGGGGGAGTAAAATAGGAAAAACGAAACCAATTTTTAAATTTCCATATTTTTTTGGCTAATTTTAAAAAAAAATTTGTATACTTGTTTGCCCTTGTCATCTGGTTGTTTTCACGCGTATAGGGTAATATATTAGAATAACTGGTTCAATCCACTGGTGAAATACTGTAAAGTTTGAAAATGTTGAGATGTGTCCCGACAAATATTGCAATCCATTCTGGAATCGATAACATTTGCTAGCACATTTTATAGCCCATTCCACTAAAATTGTGAGGATTTGAGCCTCTTTCATATATAGCATACATCTTTTATGCTATAATATTTTGCTATGAGTGTGCCGGTGATTTTATTTATTCTAGAACTTGTACTTATAAATCATTATCAGAACGCATTAAAATCATATACGTATGATATAAGTGTATTCGCGTGATATAAGTGTATCAGACCGCATTAAGAACTTGTACTTATAAATCAATAACGTTCAAATTGTACATGTTTTTATGAGCATTATCGTGGATTTTATGCATATATTTTGGTTACTTTTATGAACTTATTGTACTTAATGTAGTATAATTTCTATTTTAGGTTCATGGAAGTTCACGACAAAGAAAATGAAGAAAAAGACGAAGAAGCGATCAATAAACGAAGATTTATGCATGTACGAAGAATTCCCGACAAATTCAAGTCTCGTGGAGTATATTCGAGAAGGTAAAGTCATCAAATTATTGGTCTAAAGACTCCAGAATAAAGTATAAGAGGGGAAACGAGAAAGAAATGAAGAAAAGAAGCTAAAATGAAGAAATAATGGAAGACTCGTTGTTCCCGACACATCTTCACCATTTTGGCCATAAGTTGAGCATACCGACTCCGTTTGACCCCCCGTCGCGGCCACGGAACCGGAAGAGAAAGATCTACAACTTTTGTTTTTATCATTTTTGGCCAAAAGGCTCCAGCCGATCGGTATGGGCCCGCAACCGATTTGGCTGGAGCCACTTTCCTCAATCAAATCAATCCAGCTGATCGGCATGACCCCGTGACCGATCGGTTGCTTGAATCTGACCTCCCTAAGTAAAGTTTAATGCAAAATTAAGTGCCATTGAGCCATAAGTCTGATCATATGGTCATAGTAACTCTATTTCGCGCTATTTAAATGTTACCTTGGTGGCTAATGAGTATTACAATTATATAAACACCCCTTGGGCATTGCATTTGGACAACTAACAAGCTTTAATAATCTCTCAACATATCTCTTAACCAACCTTTTCACCATTTTGATGCAGGATTTTTGACAAGGTTTTAATATTTATAAAGTCTCGTCTACCTAAGGTCTACCTAATGCACTAACGGGCAGTGTACCCGGTCGTGTATAGTGTAGTTATCGGTAAAGCCGAGGTCATCCCAAGAGCTATGCGTGTGGATTCTAATCTAAGTTCTAGTGTGACTGGTTTTAAAGGGGGTTTTGAAATGATTAATTATAAACTAAGAAATGAAAATGAAAGCAAATAAACGTGGAAGAGATAATCAATAGGGAGAAATGTGCTAGCCTAATTACTAATCTTGTGATGCTATGGTTACGTTTTCTAATTAGTGTTTTCTATCTCTCCATATGGGGATTAAAGTCACTAGACTCCTCGGGAAGATTTGTCTAGCCTATTTTCCATAGCGTCCTATTCTATAACCGAATGATTATGAGAATTCGTGGGTTAACCCTACAGAAGAGTCATTAGGCACCGCTATATTCTACGAAAGCCAGCCTTTTGGAACTTAGGTTCCCCCCTAACTTCTTAAGCATTTCTGTCTCGTAATTGAACCTTTGGTCAATTCTCACACAAGATAGTGGTAGTCCTATGGTCAATTCTTACCACTACTCGCAATCTATTTCTCTAGGGTCCGATAGTCAATTCTCCTAGTGTCCTAGATACTACCAAACATCCATACTAACAAAACAAGGGTGTCGTGAATAAACAAAGAAAGCATACATATAAAGCGATATGAAAACTAGAAAACTAACTCATAGCAATAACAATTTCATAACTAGGCTAACACCAAAGGTGTTTAGCCAATCATACTAATACATGTAGAAAATTCAATATTTATCATTGATGAGTGGCCTTTTACTCATCATTTTATACCCGAAAAACCTCAAAAAATGACCAAAAACATCCACATAGACCAAATATTGTTGCAAATACCCTTGGATTGTGTTTTTATGTATTTTAGGTACAAAAGGATTGAAAACAGGGCAAAACGGACAAAACCGAGCTTAGAATGGAAAAGAGCATTTAAAGCTGAGACCGGGAGAGAAATCATCGAAGGACATCATATTCAAGCTCAAAAATGCCAAAACAACCCTTGGAAAATTTTTAAGTGACAAAATCAATCCCTGGATTAACTTTGCAAATTTGGCAGGATTGGTCCCTGAAATTACCAAGTTTACACAATTGGTCCTTGGATAAAATCCTAAACTATTATTAAACTACACTTAACCCAACCCAAAACTATAATTAAAAACCCAGCCCACTCATGCCCAACACATAAGCCCACCACTTTTTAACTAAAACCACGGCCAACAAAACAGTCAACTCCCAACCCTGCTTATCCTTTCCCGCCAATACACTGTTAACCCTTCCCTGTCCCTTTCTTCTTTCCAGCTCACCTTGCTACAGTCCAAGGGTATCACATGCCCATGTGTCACCCCCTCCATTGCCACCTTGGCAATCCAAGGCATAAAACCCATCAACGGCTGAGATAATTGGATTGGGGACCAAGAATATCCAAGGGTCAAGATGAAGCTGTGAAAGCACAAGAGCTGAACTCTCTCACACAACAAGCACAGCAACAAGAGGAGGAAACCCTAATTCTAATAGTATAAATAGGACGCTTGTGGTTAGTTTTTCAGTTGTTAATTTTTTTTTAGATATTCAGCTTTAAAGTTTTTTTTTAATGTAATGTACTTTCTTTTAAGTTAATTTAAGTTTAATTTGAAGTTTAAATTCTGTTTTCCAATTTTCAGTTTTATTATTATTAAAAAAAAAAAAAAAAAAAAAAAAAAAAAAAAAAAAAAAAAAAAAAAGAATCAGGAGCATGGTAAATATTGGATGACCATGGGTTAGAGCTTCTTGGGAAGCATTAGGATGATTTAGAACTGAATTTAATCTTTGTTTTGAGTAAAGGGTTGTAAGTTCAAAATTCCAATTTTTTTTTCATTTACTGTTCATGTGCTTATTTACTGCTTATTTGCTTATTTACTGTTTCAATCTGCTTATCATTGCTTTTATTAGTAATTTGTTGCTTATTTAGAAGGTTGTTCTTAGTTGTTTCTGTTTTTACCTTAAAAAACCTTAAAAAAAAGCCAAAAATAGCTTATTATAGGAATTGCTTATTAGTGCTTAATTTTCCATTCAAAGTTGATCATTAGTGCTTAAATGACATAGTTGTAGCTCTGTAATTCAAAATCTCAGCTTGTTTAGCCTTAAATCAGTTACAAAAATCAAAACAGCCCCCTAAAAGGAGTGTTTGGATTAAGCTTGAAAGTGGGTCAAAATGATGGTTTACTATTCACGTGCCATTGGGTAAGCTTTAATCAGTGTTAATTTAGTTTATTTAAATTGTTTGTAGGAGTTCTTGAGCTAATTTGAAGTATTGATAGGATTTGAGTAGGCTAGTATAAGCTTAGGAGAAGCATTGTTCCAATAAGCTTTCTGTAGACTTACACTGAATTAGCCCTTGTTTTTGGTATATTTATGTCACATTAGGGTTGTTAAGATAATGTTCATGAGATAGTTCCACTTGATTTAAGTTTGATGTAGTTTTGTTCCTTAGCAATACATTAGTAGTCATTTCTGCATAAGTATACTTTTTTTTGTTTTGCCTCAAACAGCCTTATGACTTTTATTTATCATATGCTCAATTTAAGCTCATTTGTTCTGAATCTTTGTATCTTGACTGTTTGACTGCTTATCTATTTAGTCCCTATTTTTTGAATTTTTTTTTAGAAGCTTTTCTTAGCTTATCAGTGGCTTAAAGTATCCATTTTTCCCCTGCACCACTGCAAACTAAGTAGCCATTTTTGCTTTTTAAATTAGATTCAGAGCTTATTTGTTCACCTTGTGGCTTATTCAGCTTCCCTTATTTCATTTTTAGCTTATTGTTAGTCATTAGCTTATTTCAGATTTTAGTTTAAGCTTAAAAATAGCGTAAACAGTCCTTTTCCTTATTGCCTTAGCTTCATTTACTTTAAAAGTCTACTGATCTGGTTCTATAGCTTATTTCCCAGCTTATTTTTGGTTTTTAAAAAGTGTTGTAGTTATTAAATATGCTTATTTTCTAGTGCTTAATAGGTTTGTAAAAAGAAAAATTAAAAAAAATAATAATAATAATTTGCAAAAAGGAAGGCCACAGGGTTCGAACCTGTGACCTCCCCCTTTCTAAGCACCACACACACAAAACATCACCATCTGCGCCCTTGGGTCTTTTCTGACCAAGGGTGCAGCCCTTTTATTTTTAACCACTTTTTCAATCTTTTGCTTATTTCCCATTTTTAGCTTAATTCCAGCTTATCTGGATAAGCTGACACCTCAAGCTTATTTTTCCCCGATTCAGTTTTTTTAATTAATTTTTCCTTTAAAAGTAGTTTTTAATTCATAATAAAAAATATAAAAGTAAAAAATAATATAATTCTTTTTTTCAAAATTTTCTTTTAACATTTAGGACATGGGAAAATTAAATTTGCATCCGTAGGGTTAATTTTTAAAGATTTTGGTTTTTAGGCTCGTTTTTTAATTCCCAATTATGTTTTTAGCGTGATTTGATTTTTGCTTTATTCTCGTTGCTTATTTACTTTCCTAGCCTTAATTATAATTTGAAAACAAAATCAAAAGTGAAAATCCATATTTCAATCATTTTAATACCAAACCTCAAACGATATCCTCGATTCACACCTCGTTGGGAAACGACTCGGGTATCACTTATCCGGATTCTTACATCGAATTGCATTGTGTTTTGCACAGTTGACCTCTTTTCCAAAACGGTTGACTCCTGAAACTCACAAACCAATTTTTGGTGCCGCTGCCGGGGAGGTGTGTTGCGACAATATCGTTACGGTTTGACGATTAGTAACTTGAAGATCCTTCCTAGTGAAGTTACGTGTTTTTCTTGTGAATAGTTTTTTATCGAAAACCCAAAAAAAATTAAAAAAACCTTGAAAAACCCAAAAATATTTTCCTTTTTCTAAAAATTTTTTCAAAAAACCAAAAAGATTTTCTTTTCCAAATTCATTTTTCGTTTAAACTTTATGTTTTCGGTGCATGCGCACACGTTCTTCTACTTCATCGAGTCCCTTTCTTGAACTCGTCGCAATTTCGCGAAGACGTAATCGAAGACGTGCTGCCCCATTAGTCGAACCCGAGATTCGTACTAATCCCAATCCTCCCATTGACATAATGGTGGATAATCGCACCATGTCAGAGCTTCTCCAAGCACCCACCGAGGGTTACGGAGATGCCGTCGTTGTTCCGGCAATCGTTGCCGATAGCTTTGAGCTTAAACCGGCGTTACTATCCTTAGTAACGTCAAACCAATTTTTCGGATTTGAGAGGGATGACCCTCATTCTCACATTCAATGGTTTAACAAGATCTCATCTACCATCAAATGTTGAAATGTTCCTCAAGAAGCAATCAAATTACTTCTTTTTCCTTTCTCTCTCGAGGGGGCAGCCCGGACTTGGCTTGAAAAACAACCCCCTCGTTCTATCTTAACATGGGAATATTTGGTTTTGAAATTTGTGAATGAATTCTTTCCCCCTTCTAGAACTACAAGTCTTAGAAATGAAATCACCAAATTTACTCAAAAATTTGATGAATCCTTTAGTGAAGCGTGGGACCATTTTAAAGAATTACTTCGTAAATGTCCTCACCATAGTTTTTCCGAGTTACATCAAATTGATACTTTTTACAATGCCTTGAACCAAACCGATCAAGATTCTCTAAACGCCGCCGCCGGTGGTAATCTATTGAATCGAACTCCGAGAGATGCCTTTGTTAATACAAATATCGTCCTAAAAACGTTATTTATATTTTACGATCTTTGCTTAGTTTTGTTAATGACAATTACAAAGTATATCTTCAAGCAATTTATAAATACTAGCTAAAGTCTCTTTAGAACACATTTTACATTTCACAAGTTTACTTGGAAATACATTTCATACATCTACATGTTTATTTCCTTAAAAGGAAACTTTATTTCTAAAATGATACAATGACATCATGGCATGCATCATACATGTAATCTTGGTAAGATCTTGTAATATCTTGGATAGATCTTCAAGTAAGATAGTTGACATTGGAAGATCTTGATATGACAACACAAAGATATGGAAAGATTGGAGAGATTTGGAAAATCTCTTAGCTGTCTTACCTCTGGCATACCCACGGATCCCTTCGACATAAAGGACGGATCCCTTTTAAGGGATCCGCCGAGTGTTTATCAGCTTGCCTATAAATAGCAAGCTGATCACTTGGCCTTCTCATCACTCATATAGCTTAAGTACATACTCATTCATATTACTAACATCATTCATTCATATCATTTGATCTATCTTTTGTAGCAAAGAAGATTAAGCATCAAGGTTCAACACAGACGTGTAAACCTTTAGTATAGTTACTGTGTGATCTTTGTGTAATTCACACATCATTATTTGTATCATTTATCTCAGTGAGTGTGGTTAGTGTTTTAGTCCTCAAAACACAAAGTGTGTAGGGAGTGGTTGTACCCTTGTGAAAGAACTCGACATCTAGCTTAGTGTCGGTAATTGTATAGGCAACGTTGGGTTGGTTCTGCCCTGAAGTAGAACTCGGTGTTTAGCTTAGTACCGGAAAAGGAAGTAAGCAACGTGTAAAGGTTTTCTCCACCTAGAAGAGAGTTTGTTTCTTAGTGAAGGATAACTCTCGAGTTAGAGGCTCGAGGAGTGGAGTAGGGCAAGGAAGAGAGTCCTTGTAGCCGAACCACTATAAACATCCATTTTGTGTGGTTTGATCTTTCCTCTCTTTACTTTTCATATATATTGTGTGAATACTTGTTTGTGTTTGTTTCCTTTGAATTAACATAGAGTAACAAAACGAATTAATTTTAATCGGTAAAACTATTCAACCCCCCCCTTCTAGCTTTCCACAATTGGCATCAAGAGCTACGTTACTTAAGACTTTTAAAATATATTGTATTTTAAAACTTAAAACAATCCACGGATTTTGAAAACTTTAAAGAAGGGAAATCTATGCAAAGACCACCTCTATTTGAACCAAATTGCTTTATATATTGGAAGAATCGCTTTGAGACATATGTAAAGTCATAGGACATAGATCTGTGGTATATAATTGTTGAGGGTGATTACAAGCCCATTAGTAATGATATTTCGGGTGGTCGGGATGTAGGAGCTTCTCTTGCTCGTCACAGTGATGAGCAAAAGAAGTTGATTGCCAAAAACAATGAAGCCAAAATGATGCTTTACAATGCCTTACCTAAGAAAGAATATGAAAGAGTTTTTATGTGTAAAACGGCTAAAGATATTTGGCAATCTCTTATTATCACTCATCAAGGGAAATCACAAGTCAAAGATAACAAATTTGATCTTCTTGTTCAACAATATGAAAATTTTGTTACCTCTGAAGATGAGACCATTGATGGTTCTTTTGCTAAGTTTATTACTATTATTACATCTCTTAAAGCACTTGACGAATCTTTTTCTAGTAAGAACTTTGCCAGGAAATTTCTTAGAGCACTTCATCCTAAGTGGAGAGCAAAGGTGACGGCTATTGAAGAATCCAAGGATCTCTCGAGCATGACACTAGATAAGCTCATAGGAAATCTCAAAGTTCACGAAATGGTGATGGAAAAGGATTCAGAAATAGTTAAAGGGAAAAAGGAGAAAATTAAGTCCATTGCCTTGAAAGCTAGAGTTGAGTCAAGTGATGATGAAAGATCTTGTTCAAGTAGCGAAGACGAAGAATATGCCATGGCCGTAAGAGATTTCAAGAAGTTCTTCAGGAGACGAGGAAAGTTCGTAAAACCACCTCGTGAAGAAAAGAAATCTTTACGAAAAGACCGTGATGATAGAAAGGGCAAGTTAGATAGGAAGTGCTATAGATGTGGAGATTCTGGTCACTTTATAGGTGAATGTCCAAAGCCTCCAAAGAACAAGTCTCAAAAAGCATTCGTTAGTGGAGCTTGGAGTGATAGTGAAGGAGATGATGATGAGCCTAAGAACAACGAAGTTGCCCTTATGGCTCATGACACAGAAGAGGTACATTCTGACTCATACTCCTCTATAGATGATGAAACCTTAGAAATAGAATATAACAAGCTGTGTGATATCACATTAAAAATCATCAACAAAAACAAATTCTTGAAAACTAAAACAACACTTTTAGAAAAAGAAGTGTATTGGCTTAAAGAAAAAGAGATACGAATGAAAAAAGGGAAAAATAGTAAAGATACTTGTGTCTCTTGTCAAGAACTAAAATTAGAATTAGATACACTAAAAACTTCACAGGAAGATCTCATTAAGCAAAACTCTAAGTTTAAAAGGTTTGATAAAAACATAAGTTGTGCAGATGAGAAAATGAAGATGCAAAAACTTCCTCATGATAAAACAGGATTAGGTTTTATGAAACTAGGAACCTTAAGTGACTTTAAGAAACAAACTGTGAATGAAAAAGAAACCGTTTCAACTAAGTCAGAAGCTCACGGATCCGACGGATCCAAAGTTTTGGATCCGCCAGTTGTACCCAAGGTATCCGCGGGTACAGAAGTTGAACAGAAGGTTCAGAAAATAGACAATACTGAATTTGTTGAGGTCACTAGAAAACCTAGTACTAGTACAACAAATAACAAGCGAAAACCAGCTGTGTTTATAGGGAGAGGTCAAGCTAGGAATGAGTATAGAGTTAAAACAACACAACAGAGACCTCAAACTAGTTTTCCCAAACACCCCTTTCCTAAGAGTAATGTTAATTCACAACATCATTATCAAAATAATTGGAACCAAAATATGCCTAGAAACTTTCAAGGTCCCAATTACATGCCATGTAACTATTATCCTCCATTTGCTTACATGAACCATGATAATGTTATGTTTAACACAAACGGACCCATGAGATATTGGGGACCAAATGCTTGAGTCATTACTGAACTTAGGTGTGCTTAAAAGTTGAACTTGAACCTGATGAGTGGATCAAAGATAGTGGGTGTTCAAGACACATGACGGGAAACAAAAGCCTTTTCTCCACTTACCAAATGTACGACGGAGGTAATGTCACATTTGGTAGCAAGCTTAAAAGTAAAATCATCGGAAAAGGTACAATCTCTCATGACTCCCTATCTATTGATGATGTTGCTCATGTTGATAATTTAGGTTTTAGCTTACTTAGTATAAGTCAATTGTGCCACAAAAAGTATAACGTCCTTTTCAGTGAAAATGGAAGTAAAATACTTAAAGATGGCATAACAGTAGGAAAAGGTGTCTTAAAGAATAACGTTTATGTTATGAAATTAGATAAAACACCGAAAGACAAGCTTTGTCTTACTTCTCTAGACGAAAACTCAACCTTATGGCATCGACGCTTAGGTCACGCCAATATGAGGTTAATTCAATCCTTATCATCCAAAGAACTCGTTAGGAACCTACCTAAGTTGAGATATGACCAACACTTTTGTGATGCTTGCAAAATTGGAAAACAAGTGCATAATAGCCATAAGGCAAAAAACATGGTATCTACATCTAGGTGTCTAGAGTTGTTACATATGGATTTGTTTAGCCCGTCGGCTATACAAAGTTATGGAGGTAATTTTTACACATTAGTTATAGTAGATGATTACTCTAGGTATACATGGACTAATATTTTGAAAACTAAAAATGAGGCCTTTGATAAATTTGAAATTCTAAGCAAGAAAATTCAAAATCAATTAGGAAGTAACATAGTATCTATTAGAACTGACCATGGTCGAGAATTTGACAACGAAATCCAATTCGGAACATTCTGTGATAAAAATGGAATAACTCATAATTTCTCGGCTCCTCGAACTCCACAATCTAATGGTGTAGTAGAACGGAAAAATAGGACAATTCAAGAAATGAGTAAAACTATGTTAAATGAACAAAACATACCTCAAAAGTTTTGGTGTCACGTAGTAGATACTTCCACATATATCCTAAATAGAGTTTTAATTAGACCATTTTTAAATAAAACTCCTTATAAACTTTATCGAGGCAAAAAGCCTACTTTAGGATATTTTAGAGTGTTTGGAAGCAGGTGCTTCATTTTAAACACAAAGGATTATCTCACCAAATTCGACCCAAAGTCGTATGAAGGTTTATTTCTAGGATATTCACAAACTAGTAAAGCATACATAGTTTTGAACAAGGAAACCTCAAGAGTTGAGGAATCATTGAACGTAACATTCGATGAATGTCCACCTCCCTCTAAGACATCACCTTTAGTAGATGATGACTTAGTTGAAAACCAAATGGTTGATAATCAGGAAAATGTTGAAAATGATAAAGAAGATGAACCAGTAAAAAGAGATTTAGTCAACATCAAAGAAGATAAAAGTCATCCATTAGAAAACGTCATAGGAAAACTCAATAAAAGAACATTAAGGTCTAAAGCTCAAAATGAAAGTAATTTCTTTTGTTTTGTTTCAACAATAGAACCTAAAAATATAAATGAAGCAATAAAAGATGAATCTTGGGTCATTGCGATGCAAGAAGAATTAAATAATTTTATTAGGAATGACGTTTGGACATTAGTTCCTCAACCTAAAAATCAAACCATAATAGGTACCAAATGGGTTTTTAGAAATAAAATGGATGAAAATGGCATATTATCTAGAAACAAAGCTAGACTAGTAGCACAAGGCTACAATCAACAAGAAGGAATAGATTACGATGAAACATTTGCACCCGTAGCTAGACGTGAGTCTATTAGAATACTACTTGCATATGCATGTGCACATGATTTTAAATTATTTCAAATGGATGTCAAAAGTGCATTTTTAAATGGCTTTATAAATGAAGAGGTATATGTAGCACAACCTCCCGGCTTTGCCGATTTTGAAAAACCAAATCATGTTTACAAAATAAAGAAAGATTTATACGGACTTAAGCAAGCACCAAAAGCTTGGTATGATCGACTTAAGACCTTCTTAGTTGACCATAAGTACACCATGGGCCTAGTAGATAACACTCTCTTCACCAAGAAAAAGGGATCACATATTATCATCGTCCAGATATATGTAGATGACATTATATTTGGTTCAACTTGTCAAGAGTTATGTGATGATTTCTCAAAAATCATGCATGACGAGTTTGAAATGAGTATGATGGGGGAACTGAACTTTTTCTTAGGTCTCCAAATAAAACAATTAGAAGATGGGATATTCTTCAACCAATCAAAGTATATCAAAGATATGCTTAAGAAGTTTGGTCTTGAAGACTCAAAACCAATGAAAACACCTATGTCCTCCGATACCAAAGTCACAAAGGATGAAGAAAATGAATCCGTAGATAGCACTAAATATAGGGGAATGATTGGTAGTTTACTCTATCTTACGGCTAGTAGGCCGGACATTATGTTTAGTGTTTGTCTGTGTGCACGTTTTCAAGAAGATCCCAAAATATCCCATCTTGAAGCCGTTAAACGGATATTTAGGTACATCAAAGGCACTACACATGTAGGATTATGGTATCCCAAAGAAACGGGTGTAGAAACCATAGTGTTTGCCGACTTAGACCATGCCGGTGACTATGTTGATAGGAAAAGTACTAGTGGTATTTGTATTTTTGTAGGACATTGTCTCACCTCATGGTTCGCTAAGAAACAAACAGCCCTCGCAATCTCAACGACAGAGGCAGAGTATGTGTCTACAGGAAAGGCGTGTCAACAAGCACTGTGGATGAAACAAGCTCTCGTAGACTATGGAATTAAACTCAACGACATCCCCATTCGTTGTGACAACAAAGGAGCTATCGACCTCAGCAAAAATACGGTCCAACACGCAAGAACCAAACACATTGAAATACGTCATCATTTTCTATGCAACAATGTTCAGAAGGGAAATATCTCAATTGAGAAAGTTTCCTCAGAGGACAACATTGCCGACATCCTCACAAAACCTCTCAAAAGAGAACCTTTCAACGACCTTAGACTTGGATTAGGATTAATGGAACATAGTGATTAGAATAGACAGTAGCGTAAACCTTAGTTTAACCAAACTCGACACTAAACCAAAAACTGTGTTCTGATCCCCGCGGATCCAAACGATAATAAAGGCGGATCCTTTGTTTTGGATCCGCCGGATCCGTCACATGCACAGTTTTTTATATTATAAAATAAACAACACCATGTACTATTCATCACTCTCCTAAAACTTATCACCTACTGAATTCGTCCCATACTTCACCAAATTCATAAATTAAGCCATTGTTCTCAACCAAATTTTGCTCCAAACATCACTGTAAGTATCCTTATCATGTTTATACTCCTGATCTGCGTCTAGGATTTCTATTTCATGCACAAAACCAAACCTTGGGGTTATGCATAATTCTTGAAAAATCATGAAGCATACTTTCCAAATTGCATAACAAATCATGTTTTTGATAGTTAGGAATTGCATCTTATAGTACATTGTCATCATTCATCAAAAACCCCATGAGAAATTTTTGCTAAAATATTCTCACGACTAGGAAAAACGGTTTTTGGACATTGTTCATACAAATACAAAAATGTTAGGTTTTAAGCATCACTTGCATCATGTCTCTTGAATGCTAAAGGGAATACATAACTAATATGTATTTTCGGGTACATTCAAATGTAGCTACATTGAAGTAGGAGCGTTTGGGTTATCTCTTGTTTTATTATAAAACTTGCATAAACATAATTTTCATGCATCAAAATGAGTCGAGATAATCGCACCTCCACATTGTCCCCATGTAGGCACACACTAGACATATATTTTTTTTTTATAATTTCAACTAAACTATATATATTTTTCGTGTCTAGGATAATCATGCCTCCCGTCACCAACTATGATCACAAACACACCGTCAATTACCTACCTAAACACCATAAAACCAAAGGACTTAGTGAACAACAGGTTGAAACTTTCAAAGCTCTAGAAAAACACTACGTACATGAGGGTAGGTTTGTAGAGTCCTCATTCTATGAAAGAACAAATCTTAGGGAACAACTAGCGGCCATTCACTTTGATTCCCTCCTAGATATCGATGAACCAATAGTTCCACGATTCATTTTAGATTTCTATGCTAGTGTCACTCAAGAGTCAAATGATCATGGTTACATTAACATTCGCTTCAGTGTCAATGGAACACAATACAACATCCCTTTAAATCAGTTCGGTGAGGTCGTTGGAGTTCCAAGTTATGGAACGAGTGTTTATACCAATAAATGGTCATTAACCATTCTTGAGTCAAATCTTGAACGAACGGCACCATAGGTCACTCCTTTAGCCTCAAAAGAAGTCATTCGTGAGCATCTCTTCATTCCTAGGAACAACCCCACTAGGATGTACCGAGGTAAAGAAGTAGCTAGAGATCCGTTTGCTATGGAGCAAAATGAGATTAAGCCCGAGTTTAGGAAATTGGAAGAAGTCTTAAGGGCCAATGTCATGTGCACAGTAGGAAACCGTGATCACATCAATGCTTGTCTTTGCCACATGATGTACAATGTGTCAACCCATCAGCCTTTCAATCTGGCTTACTATATCGCCAAGAGAATGGCCGATATTCCAGTTCAAGGAAAAATGGCATTGCCTTATGGAATGTTCTTAACCCATCTTTATCGAGCATTTGCACCCATTCCTAGAAATGCCTTGGTTTTTGTTCCTGACTATGATGAGATCCAACCCACCTTTGCTCCCTTAAGCGACCATAGGGTAGCGCTTGATAAAGGCAAACGTCCTCGTGCTCAAACCTCATCATCTTCATCATCAATGAGTGACGATGATGGCTTACCAAATTCAAGACTTCCTCCACCCGTGTACTTGAGACAACTTCCACCAATTCAGAATGAATCACCTGAGCATCATCAAATGAAGGGAATGGTGAAGAATTTAGGTCGATGGATCATGAAGCTTCACAAGGGTATGAAGAAGTCAAAGAAGAAGTTGAGTTGATAGGAGTGTTTGGAACAAATTGTTTCTAGACAATGTTATGTTGAATGGTTATGTTATTAACTTGTTATGATGCTACTTGAATTGTTAGTGAACTAACTAATACTTGCAGGTCGATAACACTTAATGTTATCAATTTTCCAAGTGTAAGCCAATGTTTGGCTTAACTCCTATTAAGGTAAGTTCACATGATCGGATTAATCTATGAATAAAAATGTGTTAGTATCATCATATTTAGTTGTTTTGCATTACATATTAGACGATAGATATGCTCCAAGAGAATTTTCGGGTTTTCATCGAAAAACGCGAAATATGACATACTCTCTGTGAAGTTTTAGCATTTTTGCCAGACGGATCTGGCGGATCCCTTAATTTGGATCCGCCAAGTGTTAGCGTTGGCTCCGTCATTTTACAACCTGCAGATCAGGCGGATCCCAAATTTGGGATCCGCACGCCTTGTCGTTTGGATCCACAAGTATAACGGTTAATTTCTTTAAACTTTTCGACTCATCCCGATTCTTTGATTTTAGTTTCTAGTATTCTTTAGAATAGGTTCACTGATCACTATAAATCTTAGAATGATTTAGAAACTCTTAGAAACTTAAGAACAAAATTTCCCACCAAAATTTGAATTTTCAAATCTTAGGAGTAAGTTACCTTTCTGTTACAAGTAAGGAACCCTTTTTAGGGATCCTTCAAATCCGTGGGTACATCACATCACAGGATTTTCCACTATCCCTTTGCATTTACTGCATATCTCCCTCCTCTTACTCAACATAAGTTCTATGGATTGACTTATGTGATGTGATTTGCACAAATTTTTGTTCCAAATCATTCAGAACCAACATTCTCTATTGGATTCACATCAAATCCAAACACACAGACTCATATACCTTCTGCCTATAAATTAGTGCTTTAGGATCATCACTTCACACAACAACCATTTCCTCTCCTGTACATCTTAGCCATCATACTTCACCATGACCAAGTCAAACAACTCTTCCACATCTAGACCTCCAAGAAGAACAGCCCGCATTAGTGTTAAACCTTGTTGTTTTATCAACTTAGCAAACTCCTCATCTGAGGAAGATTCCCCTCTCAATATATCATCATGATGAGTGTCTAAATACTCATCATTTCTTTCACATTTGAGCTACAGAAACAGTCAAAAACACTTTAAAAAGTCTAAAAATGTATAAAAATATCATCTGACTGTGTTTTTATAAGTTTCAGGGAAAAACAAACAATAAACGGCATAATTTGCATTTTAGTCCCTGAACTTTCATAATTTGGCAAATCTAGTCCCTAGAATCTAAAAAAGTGGAATCTTATCATTCAAGGTCCCTGAAATATTCAAACTTGGCAAAATTGGTCCTTGAATGAAACTTTAAAACAAATGGCAGTTTTAGTCCCTGGGGTTTTAAAAATGACAAAACAAGTCCCTGGGTGTTTTAAAATGGAAAAATATGTTTTACGGTCCTTGCACTATTGACACTTGGCAGTTTCAGTCCTGAGAGATAGTTTTGGAATTTGGCAGGAATGGTCCATGTATTTTCAACAAATTACAAAATAATCCTTGTGTTTTTAGCAATCCAAATCCGGACCCTATTATCCTAAACCTTAAATAAACCCACCCAATAAACCAAATCCAATCCACTATCCTAATCCCCAACCAAGCCCAAAAATACAAAAGGCCCAACCCACCTTTTTAAATAAAACCCGGATCCAACTAACTCTGGTATTTAATACCAGAGTTTGACCCTCGGTCAAACTTCATCACCCTCACACCACACCCCGCCAAAACCACCCTCCTCCAAAACCACCTGGTTTTGGCCACCTATCACTTCCACCTCACTCACCTACTCTCCTACTTGTCCCTTCCACCTCCACATCCCTCCAAAATCTTTAATTGATAAAAACCTGCTCAATCCACTTGTTAGACCTTTTGGCGCCAAAATGCAAATGGACGATTGGGATTGTTTTGAAGTAATCCAAAGGTGTGGAATTGATCAAGGATGTCGACAGAGTCTTTCCCAGCAATACTTAGTGTATATAGGTCAATGTAATAGACTAGTGAGAGTAGTTAGTTAGTTTTTATTTTCCGTAGTGTAATTTAGGTAGAATGTAGTTTAAATTATTGTAATCTTTCAAATTCAGTCTTGTAATCTCTTTTTCAGAACTAAATTTATCTTTTCAATCAAAGTAATTCAGTTTCTTGTTGCAATTATTCACAGTCCAATTTTATTATTTAGATTAAAACTCAATTGTGCTCAATTAGCTCTCATAAGCTTCAATCCCTGTGCATTAAGCTCATTCAAGCTAATTATAACTTGTTATGAGCTTAGTTATGTTCAGAACATCACTTTAGTGCAAGAATTTCAAAAGTCAACAAAAGTCAACTTCAGTCAACCAGCACTGTAGCAGTGCTTATCTCTCAGCTTATTGCTTTCTGTTTGAGTACTTGTCCCATTTTAAGTCATATTAAGTTGTTTTTACAGTTATTATAAGCTTAAGTCTAGATTTCCATTTATAAATTCAAAACAGTCATAAAAGTCAAAATTGGGCATTAGCTTATTAGGAGCTTATTACTAGGTATATTTTACATTTCTGAGTTCCATTAAGTTATTAAAACTTTATTAAGTCAGGTTTATAAGTTCTTTAGGTCTAAATCAGTTTTAAATTTCTAAACAGATAGATTAAGGAGTGTTTGGCTGCATGGGTTAAAGAGGGTCAAAGCCACTTGTCACTGTTCCATTACCTCTTGGTCAAAGTTGATTAAGCTAATCTCAGCTATTTTAAGCTGTTTTCATCATTTCTTTGGTTGTTTGAGTATTATTGCAGGTTTGATCCAAGTTGATGCAGTCACAAGGCTCAAACTGCCCATCATAAGCTCCCATAAGCTCTTGCTAGTTCTGAGCTCATTTTTCCATTTTCAGGTTCCATTTTCATCCATTTCAATGTGTGGTTAGGACCCTATAGTCTTGTTGATTAATTTCACTCAAAACAGTCAACCATTAGCATAGCAGTACCTTGTTTCAAACTTTCAGACTTTTGCAGATTTTCAAGATTTTCTATAGGTCTCATTTTAAGTTGAAATTAGTTGAATTTTTGGATTATTAGAGTTCCCTAGCTGATCTATCTTAGGTATTTTTTTTGAGGATTTTTAGATTAGCTTATCCTAGCTTTTTCAGGCCTTGAAAAAGGCCAATTTTGCCCTGTGCAGGGCTGCTTCAGCAGACCTCTGCAACACCACCACCTTTGGTGGTTGATTGTGGCCACCCCTGTGGGTCCCACAGTCCAATCTTTGGTTCTCCCAACCCCCCTCCTACCAGGCTTCAATAGTTGACCATTTGTTTGACCTTAGGACTAGTGGACCCCACTTGGATTAAGCCTTGAATCTTGTCCCATTTTTCTGTCTCAGTCCACAATAAGCAAGTGCTTATTGTGGCTTATTGGCTTATCCAGTGGACCCCTTTTGCTTATTCTTACTTAAACAAGTTCACATAAGTCAGAGGAACTAGATTTTACCATAGTGGGTCCCACACAAGTCAGTTTTGGCTTATTTGCTTGTTTGGTCAACTGTGGTCAACTGCCTAGGTTAGTAGCTTATAACTAGCTTATTAATAAGTTATAAAAATATTGTTTTTACAAAAGTTGCTTATTTTTAGTGTTAAAATAGTTTTGTAAAAGAAAATTTAAGAAAAACCAAAAAAATAAAATAGTAGTATAAATTGTTTGTTTGTGAGATTCGAACCTGGGACCTTGTGGTTATTAGTGACAAAACCAAAAGGACCCCGTGCACCATCTCCCCTAAGTATTTCTTGTTGTTATTATTTTCCAATTTTATTTTTATAGTATTCAGTTTCCTTTATAGCTTATTTAAGCTTATCTGCTTATTTTCTGCTTATTTGTTAAACTCAGTACCACTTTTATATTTTTCCTAGTCTTATATTACTACTTAGTATTTATATAAAATGTTTTGTAATTTTTACTGTTCATCTTCTATTTATTATAATTTTAATTATTTTAAATAGTTTTTAATTAATAATAAATAATATAAAAGTTAAAAAAATATATTTTTCTTTTCCAATAATTTTCTTATGTCATTAGGTTTGTAAAAATATAATTTTCATATTCGTAGGTTTTTTATTTCTTAAAACTCGCGTTTTATTTCGTACGTTTACGTTTATTTAAATTTAAACGTACGTCTTTTAGTTTTAAACCTTATCGAAAAACGAAATAGAAAAATAGTGATAGCTTCTATTTAAAAAGAATTTATCTATTTAAATAAGTAATTTTCATATTTCTAGCTTTATTTCACGTTTCCCTAGTGTAAATCAAATCAAAACCTTTTTCGTTCAATTATCACCCGATCACAGATTCGTTTTACTACAGATTTCACACCTCGCTGGGACTTAACGACCCGGGAATATTCTGTACTCCTTGGATTATTGCATTGTGTTCTCAATTGGTTTGACTTTATTTGACCACATCCGTGGTTGATTTAAGTTGACTGTTTCAGGACCAATCAAATTTTGGCGCCGCTGCCGGGGAGGTGTGCTGCGTTGAACGAATTTGAAGCATCAGTGATTGTTGAATATACACCCATTGTATATTTACCATCTTTTGTTCATATTTCCTTATTTTCAGAAAAAACCAAAATTATCGTGAAGTTAATTTGTTTGACTAAACGATTACCAAAAATATTTTTATTCAAGTTTTCAACGAACAAAAAAAAAAAAAAAAAAAAAAACCCAAAAATATTCATCTTTACCCTCTCACCCTTTTTGATTCTTTATCCCTTTACCTTCTATCCATTTGATTCTAAACTTCTTATACCCTTCTTCTATGGCGTCTCTCGGGTACAAATGTTTTGATTGTAAAATCCCGTTGATTGACAGCCATCGTTGTTCTAAGTGTGCGTGTGAGCGGTGTGGAAAGCATGCACCAAAGGATCGTGGATCTTGTTATTGGTGTGAATTATCCACTAAAGAGTCTCTCAAGGATTCTCAAAGTCCTTCCTACTACCCTCCACAGCCCGAGATACGTGCTATTAATGACAAACCATCGAGAATCGATCCTAACCTTTCAGGATTTACGGTTAAAAGTTTGTCAAGCAAACGTACAGAACTTAGAACAGTGACTAAAAAGAACGACTTGCCCAATCTTCACGTTATTCAAAAACAAAAACCAGAGACCATAACGGAAGTGGTGGAAATTCCTAGCTCTCAGAGCACTCCACTTGTCCCACCTCCGGATTTTATTCCTTGTGTAGGTTGTGGTGAGCCGCTTTTTGGTTTACCATGTCGTTGGTGTACATGTGAACAATGTGGTAATGATATTCGAGACGGAAGTTGTTTGTTTTGTAGTTCGAGGAGTTCATTTTCTTATGATCCTGATCCGAACTCATTCAACGACTTTTCAAATTTCTCCAACTACCCATCACATTCATACGAGCAAGTATCATATTGTCCAAATCTCAATGATGCATCGTATCAAAATACACCGAACTTTTCTTGTGAGTACTGTGGAGGTCCACATTTTAGCTCTGATTGTCAAACAGGGAATCCATTTCCTTGTAACAATTACGACGATCCATATCACGACCAACCTCCACAGTGCCAAATAACTCAAACTCCTCAGCAAACCCAGCAAGACACTTATCTAGAGCTTCTAGAGTTAGTGAAAAGAGCTGAGGAGTTTAATAAAAAAACATTTCAGAATGCTCCCAGTTTTTCTTGTGTATATTGTGGGGGTCCTCATGATGATAATCAATGTCAACCTTCTGGTTTTGACAGATCCCCACCCCCGCAATTTTCATTAATTCTAAATTCACATGAGAAATCCATGGTAGAATTGTTAGCTGAAGAGCAAGCTGCTAAATTAGATTCCCAAATTGCCAGTGAAAATTCTATTAGGGAATTAATTAAAATACAAAAAGCAGCCAGATCTAGCTCTCGATTCCGTTTCATTCCTGATGACAGTGATGATGAAGATATCTTTGATGATGATTCATCAAGTTCATCAGTTGAAACTCATTCTGTTGTTATCACACCCGAGGTTCACACTCACTCTCTAAGTATGGGGGATGAGCATCTTGACACAATTCCTGCAAAGGAATCAGACGTATTCATAAAGTCTAGTGTCGAGAACCTTGTCCCAATCCCAAGAGAGTCACAGGGAATTCTCGAGCATATGTGTGATATCCCTCCTCCTCTTATCTTCCCAAAAGATCATGTTGAGATGTTCTCCGATTCTAATGATGACGATTCGTTATCTTGTGGAGACATCATCTATGTGGAAGAATTTCCTTCTGAGCCAGTCAGCTTAGAAGAAGAGAATGATGAGGAAATTGACACTGAAATCAAAGATGAAGCTCTTCGAGCAACATTATTGAATGTCAGTCTTCTCGTTTCTAAAATCGAGGCTTTCAAGGAAAAATCCATTTCATCTCCTATCCCCATAAAGGATAGTGACATATTTTCCGATGATTCTATTCCGGAAATGGAAGCCTTCTATTTTGATCAGATGGGAGAGAAAATTAGTAGCAACACCACTTCTCATTCTCATAATTCTCTCCCCGATTATGAATCATTTACATTTGAGGAGTTCACTAATGAACTCACTCACATCAAATCCGAATATGATTCATTCATCTTTGATGAGTTCTTTTGTGAACTCACTCATATCATATCTCCGCCAGAGTATGATAACTTTTACTTTGATCTTGACAAAGACAATCTCTGTGTTCCGGAGGGAAATGTTCTCAACACTGAGAATTTGATTATTATCAAAATCCCATCCCTCCCACCCAGAATATGTCTTGATCATCTGAGCTTAAATGATGCGATTCATGATACTGAAAGCATGAATTCTCCTTCTTCTGATAATGATGAGTTAGTCATGATTTTTATCATGACTTTCTTTCTTTTCTTCACCTACACGGTGACTTCTCCTGTTCTTCACTCCTTCGGGAATGAAGACACTATATTTGATCCCGGCATTTTCATTTATCATTTATGAGCCGGATCTCTGTGAATATCTCATCGGTGTGGAACTTTCATGAAATTCAATGTTTTTCCAAACCACATTGAATGAAAGTCCGATGGAGATTGTTTGTTCCACATGCTTCCCCAAGAACAAATGAATGCGGGGTCGAGTCAAGCTAGTGACTCGGTGAACAAAAATATTAGCTCACCATATGGGTTTTCACCCATATTTCTGACTTCTTTCTCTTTTCTAACACCTAAGTGTGGGGGGATGCCCCACATGTTGTAATTATGTACAGTCAAAAAAAAAAAAAAAAAAAAAAAAAAAAAAAAAAAAAAAAAAAAAAAAAAAAAAAAAAAAGAGGGGGAATTTGCATGCCTTAACGGCTTAAATGCAAATTAAATAAAATAAATAAAAATAATGGCTATTCAGTATTTCCCTTTTACGTTCTAAGTGTTGGTTTAACAGCCGGTACTTTGAATATTGAGGGCAATATTCAGTTCTAAGTGTGGGGGGGAATTCTGGCGAATTTGTTTTTGCTCACATATGTACCTTTTTGTGCCCCAGTACCCCCATTTTGGCCAAAATTTTAAAATTTTTTCTCACTTAGAACTCAATAAATGGTTATCAGTCCGCCATGTCTAACCCACATAAGGATTGGCTAATCCAGGAGCAAACGGCTCTTGGTAAAGATATATCAAATCCGTTAATGGCTTGCAATTTGCCCAAAATTGTATGGTATTCGACTCACCATATCTTTAATTAGTGAAGAGTTGGCTAGCCCGCAAGTTCATGGCTTGTGGTAAAGGCAGTGGAATACCATGATGGGTAATCAGCTCACCAAAGATAATAATTATTTTATCTAAGAGTTGGCTAGTCCAGAGGCAAACGGCTTCTGGTAAAGACTTCCCAAATCCGTTGACAGCTGGTGGTTTGCTCAAAATCACTTGGTTATCATTGTACCAAGGTCTAACACACCGAAACAATGGCTACTCCAGAGGTGATGGCTTCTGGTAAAGAGATACATCCATAAATTTTTGGAAAAAAGATTGCTAGGGACTAGCAATAGTTTAGTGTGGGGGATTGATGAGTGTCTAAATACTCATCATTTCTTTCACATTTGAGCTACAGAAACAGTCAAAAACACTTTAAAAAGTCTAAAAATGTATAAAAATATCATCTGACTGTGTTTTTATAAGTTTCAGGGAAAAACAAACAATAAACGGCATAATTTGCATTTTAGTCCCTGAACTTTCATAATTTGGCAAATCTAGTCCCTAGAATCTAAAAAAGTGGAATCTTATCATTCAAGGTCCCTGAAATATTCAAACTTGGCAAAATTGGTCCTTGAATGAAACTTTAAAACAAATGGCAGTTTTAGTCCCTGGGGTTTTAAAAATGACAAAACAAGTCCCTGGGTGTTTTAAAATGGAAAAATATGTTTTACGGTCCTTGCACTATTGACACTTGGCAGTTTCAGTCCTGAGAGATAGTTTTGGAATTTGGCAGGAATGGTCCATGTATTTTCAGCAAATTACAAAATAATCCTTGTGTTTTTAGCAATCCAAATCCGGACCCTATTATCCTAAACCTTAAATAAACCCACCCAATAAACCAAATCCAATCCACTATCCTAATCCCCAACCAAGCCCAAAAATACAAAAGGCCCAACCCACCTTTTTAAATAAAACCCGGATCCAACTAACTCTGGTATTTAATACCAGAGTTTGACCCTCGGTCAAACTTCATCACCCTCACACCACACCCCGCCAAAACCACCCTCCTCCAAAACCACCTGGTTTTGGCCACCTATCACTTCCACCTCACTCACCTACTCTCCTACTTGTCCCTTCCACCTCCACATCCCTCCAAAATCTTTAATTGATAAAAACCTGCTCAATCCACTTGTTAGACCTTTTGGCGCCAAAATGCAAATGGACGATTGGGATTGTTTTGAAGTAATCCAAAGGTGTGGAATTGATCAAGGATGTCGACAGAGTCTTTCCCAGCAATACTTAGTGTATATAGGTCAATGTAATAGACTAGTGAGAGTAGTTAGTTAGTTTTTATTTTCCGTAGTGTAATTTAGGTAGAATGTAGTTTAAATTATTGTAATCTTTCAAATTCAGTCTTGTAATCTCTTTTTCAGAACTAAATTTATCTTTTCAATCAAAGTAATTCAGTTTCTTGTTGCAATTATTCACAGTCCAATTTTATTATTTAGATTAAAACTCAATTGTGCTCAATTAGCTCTCATAAGCTTCAATCCCTGTGCATTAAGCTCATTCAAGCTAATTATAACTTGTTATGAGCTTAGTTATGTTCAGAACATCACTTTAGTGCAAGAATTTCAAAAGTCAACAAAAGTCAACTTCAGTCAACCAGCACTGTAGCAGTGCTTATCTCTCAGCTTATTGCTTTCTGTTTGAGTACTTGTCCCATTTTAAGTCATATTAAGTTGTTTTTACAGTTATTATAAGCTTAAGTCTAGATTTCCATTTATAAATTCAAAACAGTCATAAAAGTCAAAATTGGGCATTAGCTTATTAGGAGCTTATTACTAGGTATATTTTACATTTCTGAGTTCCATTAAGTTATTAAAACTTTATTAAGTCAGGTTTATAAGTTCTTTAGGTCTAAATCAGTTTTAAATTTCTAAACAGATAGATTAAGGAGTGTTTGGCTGCATGGGTTAAAGAGGGTCAAAGCCACTTGTCACTGTTCCATTACCTCTTGGTCAAAGTTGATTAAGCTAATCTCAGCTATTTTAAGCTGTTTTCATCATTTCTTTGGTTGTTTGAGTATTATTGCAGGTTTGATCCAAGTTGATGCAGTCACAAGGCTCAAACTGCCCATCATAAGCTCCCATAAGCTCTTGCTAGTTCTGAGCTCATTTTTCCATTTTCAGGTTCCATTTTCATCCATTTCAATGTGTGGTTAGGACCCTATAGTCTTGTTGATTAATTTCACTCAAAACAGTCAACCATTAGCATAGCAGTACCTTGTTTCAAACTTTCAGACTTTTGCAGATTTTCAAGATTTTCTATAGGTCTCATTTTAAGTTGAAATTAGTTGAATTTTTGGATTATTAGAGTTCCCTAGCTGATCTATCTTAGGTATTTTTTTTGAGGATTTTTAGATTAGCTTATCCTAGCTTTTTCAGGCCTTGAAAAAGGCCAATTTTGCCCTGTGCAGGGCTGCTTCAGCAGACCTCTGCAACACCACCACCTTTGGTGGTTGATTGTGGCCACCCCTGTGGGTCCCACAGTCCAATCTTTGGTTCTCCCAACCCCCCTCCTACCAGGCTTCAATAGTTGACCATTTGTTTGACCTTAGGACTAGTGGACCCCACTTGGATTAAGCCTTGAATCTTGTCCCATTTTTCTGTCTCAGTCCACAATAAGCAAGTGCTTATTGTGGCTTATTGGCTTATCCAGTGGACCCCTTTTGCTTATTCTTACTTAAACAAGTTCACATAAGTCAGAGGAACTAGATTTTACCATAGTGGGTCCCACACAAGTCAGTTTTGGCTTATTTGCTTGTTTGGTCAACTGTGGTCAACTGCCTAGGTTAGTAGCTTATAACTAGCTTATTAATAAGTTATAAAAATATTGTTTTTTACAAAAGTTGCTTATTTTTAGTGTTAAAATAGTTTTGTAAAAGAAAATTTAAGAAAAACCAAAAAAATAAAATAGTAGTATAAATTGTTTGTTTGTGAGATTCGAACCTGGGACCTTGTGGTTATTAGTGACAAAACCAAAAGGACCCCGTGCACCATCTCCCCTAAGTATTTCTTGTTGTTATTATTTTCCAATTTTATTTTTATAGTATTCAGTTTCCTTTATAGCTTATTTAAGCTTATCTGCTTATTTTCTGCTTATTTGTTAAACTCAGTACCACTTTTATATTTTTCCTAGTCTTATATTACTACTTAGTATTTATATAAAATGTTTTGTAATTTTTACTGTTCATCTTCTATTTATTATAATTTTAATTATTTTAAATAGTTTTTAATTAATAATAAATAATATAAAAGTTAAAAAAATATATTTTTCTTTTCCAATAATTTTCTTATGTCATTAGGTTTGTAAAAATATAATTTTCATATTCGTAGGTTTTTTATTTCTTAAAACTCGCGTTTTATTTCGTACGTTTACGTTTATTTAAATTTAAACGTACGTCTTTTAGTTTTAAACCTTATCGAAAAACGAAATAGAAAAATAGTGATAGCTTCTATTTAATAGAATTTATCTATTTAAATAAGTAATTTTCATATTTCTAGCTTTATTTCACGTTTCCCTAGTGTAAATCAAATCAAAACCTTTTTCGTTCAATTATCACCCGATCACAGATTCGTTTTACTACAGATTTCACACCTCGCTGGGACTTAACGACCCGGGAATATTCTGTACTCCTTGGATTATTGCATTGTGTTCTCAATTGGTTTGACTTTATTTGACCACATCCGTGGTTGATTTAAGTTGACTGTTTCAGGACCAATCAATATATCATCACCCATTGCTAGTGAAAATTTCCTTACACTCTCCACCCCAACACCATCAAATGTTGTTATACAAACACCACCACCAACCATTACTCCAATAGCCACTACTCCACCACCGGCTCCATCACAGCCTGTTAGATCACCATCACCACCAAAATCACCCAAACTCCAACCCTTGGAATTATTTAGGACTCCTCCTACATCACCACATCTTGATGACTTAGAAGAACTTTCACCAAGATTACCCAATCTTCCACCCATGACCTTTGAAGGTCAACAACCCATGCTTTTTCACCCGGATATCCATGGTCCTTTATACTATGATGCACCATCATCTCAACCTCAACCACAACCTCTATCACCCACATCCACTCTAGTTGCCATTGACGAGGCAATGTGGATGAATATGCCTCAAACCCAAGAAGAGATTAGTGAAGAGCTCAACCGTCTCTACACTCTCTCGGGTATAGTTGATCACCGCCTAAATGAAGCCATGGACATCCAAAACATCCTCATGAACTCCCTCCAAACACCACCACCAACCAATGAACAACAACAACAACCATCCAACAACAACAACCAACCACCACCACCACCACCACAAAACTTGGAGCCTAGTCTTCCTCCCGGCTTTTCAAGTCATGATTGCGCACATTGTGAGAGAACGGCTCACTTGGCCCAAAGGACCAACATTTTGGTCCATGAGCTTCAAAATGAGATGAGGTTCATCTTGAACCATGTTCTCGAGCGTCTCAATGCAATCTCTCATCCGCCTCAATAAAACCGCTGTTAGGAACTTTCTAGGATGATGTTGTAGTAGTTGTCTTCATTTAGGATTTATTTTGTAATGTAACATCATATCATACTTGTGACTTTTGTCACATAATTTTCAATTAATGAATGTGATGTTTTTATGCTTATGAGTGATCAACATACAGCATATTATCATTATTTAGGTGACTAACATTATATTTATTTGGAATCTACATTTTGATCATGTACTTTAGGTACAAAATTTTGATCAGACACTATATTTTGACTTTTTCAAGTCAACTAGATTGAAAGTCCTATTTGGATGACCATTTCATATGCATTATGCTTCTCCATTGAAGCTATTCACAACTAACATTTTCTTGTAGCATCTCAAACTCTTCAAATGTATACGTTGGGACTCTTGTAATGGGGAGTATACACCGAGGGGGAGCATATCATATTCTGACCATTTGTTTTGTAGAATCATGCATCATCACCTTGTTGCTCCATTTAGGGAGAGTATCAAACAAGGGGGAGCTCTTAATGTTCTCAAAATCGCATTCCGCTACGCAACTCTTCTTTTTGTTTTGACAAAAAGGGGGAGAAAGGATTAAGTTTGCATAACTGTGAATCATCACAGTACATACACTTTTTGCATAAAAATAGTTTTTAAACTCAAATAAAACAAACTTAATCTATATTTTAAAGAACTCATGCTATACTTATTCTTTTGCTCAAAAATATACTTTATGTTTTGTCATCAACAAAAAGCGGGAGATTGTTAATACAAATATCGTCCTAAAAACATTATTTATATTTTACGATCTTTGCTTAGTTTTGTTAATGACAATTACAAAGTATATCTTTACGCAATTTATAAATACTTGCTAAAGTCTCTTTAGAACACATTTTACATTTCACAAGTTTACTTGAAAATACATTTCATACATCTACATGTTTATTTCCTTAAAAGGAAACTTTATTTCTAAAATGATACAATGACATCATGGTATGCATCATCCATGTAATCTTGGTAAGATCTTGTAATATCTTGGATAGATCTTCAAGTAAGATAGTTGACATTGGAAGATCTTGATATGACAACACAAAGATATGGAAAGATTGGAGAGATTTAGAAAATCTCTTAGCTGTCTTACCTCTGGCATACCCACAGATCCCTTCGACATAAAGGACGGATCCCTTTTAAGGGATCCGCCGAGTGTTTATCAGCTTGCCTATAAATAGCAAGCTAATCACTTGGCCTTCTCATCACTCATATAGCTTAAGTACATACTCATTCATATTACTAACATCATTCATTCATATCATTTGATCTATCTTTTGTAGCAAAGAAGATTAAGCATCAAGGTTCAACACAGACGTGTAAACCTTTAGTATAGTTACTGTGTGATCTTTGTGTAATTCACACATCATTATTTGTATCATTTATCTCAGTGAGTGTGGTTAGTGTTTTAGTCCTCAAAACACAAAGAGTGTAGGGAGTGGTTGTACCCTTGTGAAAGAACTCGACATCTAGCTTAGTGTCGGTAATTGTATAGGCGACGTTGGGTTGGTTCTGCCCTGAAGTAGAACTCGGTGTTTAGCTTAGTACCGAAAAAGGAAGTAAGCAACGTGTAAAGGTTTTCTCCACCTAGAAGAGAGTTTGTTTCTTAGTGAAGGATAACTCTCGAGTTAGAGGCTCGAGGAGTGGAGTAGGGCAAGGAAGAGAGTCCTTGTAGCCGAACCACTATAAACATCCGTGTTGTGTGGTTTGATCTTTCCTCTCTTTACTTTTCATATATATTGTGTGAATACTTTTTTGTGTTTGTTTCCTTTGAATTAACATAGAGTAACAAAGCGAATTAATTTTAATCGGTAAAACTATTCAACCCCCCTTCTAGTTTTCCACAGCCTTATCTATCATCGAGAACAAGTCTAAGGTTCGCACTACACGAAGCAAGCCGGTTGTTTCCCAAGTGAGTGCTTCTCCTTCTTCTTCATATCCGGTGAATACTTCTAGCACGAATGCTAAAATTGACAAGCTTACGGATGCGATCCAAGCTTTGGTTCTCTCTAATCAGAAAAATCTTTCTCCTACCCCACAAACTTCTCCACCCAGTCAAATCAAAGCGGTGGAAGAAAGTTGTGTTACATGTGGTGGTCCTCATGCTTATTACAATTGTACCGCCACCGATGGCCGTCCTTTTGAAATCATTGTCGTAGCCGGGTCTTACAACCAAGGAGGTACTCAATACCGTCCTCAAGATTACCCGAGCTATCGTGCTAGCTATCAAGCAGGACCACCCGGGTTTTCTCAAAACAATCAAAATAGGTTTAATCAAAACCAAGGAAGAGGGAAAAATGTTCAATTTCAAGCCCCAATCAATCAATACCCGACCCAAGGGGTCAATTTCAATCAAGGGTATCAAGCTCCAAATTACCCAGCCCCGATTGTTCCCTCAAATGATCTTGCAAACTACATTAAGACAAATGAGGCCAACATGAGGGCTATGCAGAATCAGATCACAACTTTGAAAAATGAATTTCAAAATTCTATGACAAAGCAGGGTAATGAGCTTAAGAACAAAATTGATCAATCAGAAACAAAGATTGAAAATTTGTTTGATACTCTCATTAATCAATTTCACCAAGCTTCATCTTCGGGATCTCTCCCGAGCAACACAATTCCTAACCCAAAGGGTGAATTGAAAGCCATCACCACCCGAAGTGGTGTAGCTTACGAAGGACCCACGGTTCCAACTACTACTTCTTCTTCTCCAAAAGTGGTTGACCATGAGACCGAGGTGACCAAGGACAAGGAACTTCCTACTAATAATGGAAGTGCCAAAGACGTCCAACCTCCGGTTGTCCCAATTCCAGAGCCAAAAGTTGCTCCCGCTAATCATCAAAAGTCTCAACCTAAACCGTCAATTCCATACCCATCAAGACTAAATGATCAGAAGCTCCATCAAAAAGCCAATATTTAAATTGAGAAATTTTCCAAATCTTCCAAGATTTGCATTTTGACATAAGCTTTGAGGATGCTCTTCTTCTCATGCCAAAGTTTGCTTTGACAATCAAAAATTTGCTCAGCAACAAAGAGAAATTATTTGAATTAGCTAAAACGCCGCTGAATGAGCATTGCTAGGCGATTCTCCTTAAAAAACTTCCAAAAAAATTAGGAGACCCCGGCAAGTTTCTCATCCCTTGCGATTTCTCAGGAATGATTGAGTGTCTCGCCTTGGCCGATCTTAGCACTAGCATCAATCTCATGCCATTCTCCGTTTATAAAAAGCTTTCTCTCCCAGAACTGACCCCTACATGTATGACTCTTGAGCTAGCCGATCGGTCGATTACTCGTCCTATGGGTGTAGCTGAAGATATTTTCGTGCATGTAGGAAAGTTCCATTTTCCGATTAATTTCGTCGTCGTAGATTTCGATGCCGACCCCCCGAGTTCCCCTCATTCTAGGGAGATCCTTTTTAAGGACGGGGCGTGCTTTAATTGACGTTTATGGTGAAGAACGTACTCTCCATGTAGATGATCAAGCTTTGACGTTTAAACTTGACAAAACTTCAAGCTACTCCTCCATTTCTGATAAATTCTCGGTTAACCGAATCGATGTAATTGATGTTGAGGAGTATGCTCAAAAAGTTCCTGGATTTTCAAAAAATTCCTCGAGTGGCAACCCCACTCCGACTTTTGAACCAATCATTTCCGACTCTTCCCATCCTTCTCCTCCGCTTAAGGGAAGTGATATCTCTATGGAAGAGCTCGAAGTTTTCCTTATTGATGATCCAATTTTTCCAGAAATTGTTGATGCTGATTGTGATCCGGGGGGAGATGCTCCTTTATTAGAAAAGATGATATTTGATGAACCGTCACTTTCCCTCCCCCCGAAGGAAGTTATTAAGGAAGTTATTGTTGAAGATAAAGATCCTTCGGAGCTCGAGCTCAAGGATTCTTTTCCCGAATATGAGAGTTTTATCTTTGATACCGAAGAGGAGATTAGTGGCAATCCCACTTCTGATCCTGATTATTCTATTCCAGCTTATGAAGCCTTTTGCTTTGATATCAATCATACGGAAGAGACGAGTAGTGGCAGTACCACTTATCATGCTTATATCTCTCTTCCCGAGTATGACTCGTTTCTTGTTGATAAGAATGATCTTTATCATGAGGAGTTCTCCGGTGAACTCACTCACATCATATCTCCTCCAGAGTATGATCATTTCTATTTTGATCTTGAGGAAGATCTTGACCCGGGGGGGGAGGTGTACTTTATCATAAGAATTTCCTTATTGATGATATCACCCCAACCCTCCCTCCCGAGGTTTTTGTTGCAAATGAACATAAGAGCTTTAATGTTGATATACAAATTAAGGAAAAATTTGCTCTTGAAGATGGAGAATTTTTCACATTAATTATCAAATTTTTTTCTTCCCTTCATCACATATGATGTGACTTCCCCTTTCCTTCACTCCTTCGGGAGTGAGGATACTATCTTTGACCCCGGTATCACCGTTTATGGTTGCTATTCCTTTGAACCGTGGGTATCTCGTCGGTGTGGAACTTTCGTATGCTTCAATGTTTATCCAAACCTCTTGAACGGAAGTCCGATGGGGATTATCTTTTCCACATGCTTCCCCAAGAACAATTAAATTCGGGGCGAGTCAAGCAATACGACTCGATCAAATACAAGCGCTTCGTGGGTGGCAACCCATGCTTATCCTTCTATCTTTTTTCTGTTTTCTGACACTAAGTGTGGGGGAATTCCTTACTTGTTGCTTTGTTGTTGTATGTTTGCCTTTGTTTTCAGGATTCCCGTAGATCGTGATGATTGATGCGCCTGTTTTCAATCCAGCCGCCCAATATCCGATCTTTTTGCTTATGTTTATCCAGGGATATCTTATTAATCCTTTTTGTGAAAAAGATTTCGTTTCCACACTTAGCTAGTAGTATTACCTTTTTACGTTCTATAGTGTCGGCATAATAGCCGGTACTTTGAATATTGAGGGCAATATTCAATTCTAAGTGTGGGGGAGAATTCTTGTGAATTTGACCCAAATTTTAAAAAAAAAATCACATTTTGTACCTACTAGTCCCCTAGCACCCCCGTTTTGACCAAAATTTTAAAAATTTTATCGTCTTTTAAAAAAAAAATTGCATGAAAAAGAAGTGCTTTGAAAATTAAAAAATAATTTGCTATACAGTAATGCTTCGGTATTAGTGGAAGTTTAGACTTGATTAGGCTAGAACAAAGGGAATCCCGACTCTGCCAAAGTGTTGATTTGGCTACTACCCTTAACGTTTAGGCTAAGTTTTTACGAATTGTGCAAATGAAAATGCTAAGCGTGGAGTAGTTGGTTCTCTTTAGATCTTATATAAGTAATCTATGGCTTTTCCTCCCAGGAGCTCCTAATCTGACTAAATGAGTGCTATTTTCAAACTTTTGAACGTTAAAAACCGTTTTGTTAAGCAAAAATAAATTTTTATACAATCTTGATATAGAGTACTAGTTCAAATTTTTATTTAAATTTTGGAACAAGCATACTTTCTTACAATTGGAATAAATGTTGCAAAGTAGAGTGAGTAATATTGCTTGAATGTTGCAAAATAAAAAAAAATGAAGTTGCAAATATTATGATTGTAAAAAAAATAAAAGAAAATAAAAATAATAATGTGATGAAAAATGAAGAAAAAAATGAAAAAAAAAAGTGTGTTGTTTGAATAAAAACGTTTATGTTGCTAACAAATAAATGTTCGAAAGTTGCTTTTTTCTTAAATTTAAATCGGAAGTTGAACTAGTATTCGTCAAAATTGTCTAAAGGTTGGACGATAATTTGGAAATTTTTTATTTTAAAGGTCCCGTGAGCTCCGGTACTATTCTCTGTGGGGTGTCAAAAGCCTGGTCACCTAAAACCAACTGGTTTGGGATGTGCCGAGAAGAAAGCTGTTACATGGAGTGATCTCTCATTTGAATCTCTAATCTCTAAATGATCGTTTGTTGCTATCTATTCAAGAATTTAATATTAACTTGGCGGGAATCTTGTAAATCTTTGAAATCGAAATCCCGCTGATTCCGGTACTATTCTCCGTGAGGTGTCAAAAGCCCGGTCACCTAAAACCAACTGGTTTGGGATGTGCCGAGAAAAAAGCCGCTACATGGAAAAGGCCTTTTCGATCCTTAGATTTCGAGGTTCCCGGTAAATTAGTATTTGACTTAAATACATAACAGCCATAACAAATGTCAATTTTTACGGTCAAAATTTTGAAAACAAGCACACTCGCCTAAGTACTTAAATAATTGTGGGAGCAAAAAGTTAAGTCTCGGCTTACATAGATTACTAATATAAGTAGTGTTAGCATTTTACAAAAACGTTTGCACAAGGGTTTTAAACTTAGTTGGGGAGTATAAAAAAGAGGATGACGATTACAATTCCCCGGAATCACCCACTGATTGCGTGGTTTTGTAACCTTACAACAGGTTTTACCTCTCGAGGGATCTCAAGAGGCTTACAACCCCACCAGGCAGTGTACCTGACCGATGTAGTATAGTGTAGTGGTAAGTACGGGGGATTGATCGTTCTCCACAGGGAATAGTGTTCGTTAGGTATGAAAGACTACTCTAATTAGGTCTAAGGGTTGAGGAAGATTCTTTTTTATGTTTTTATAATTTTATGAAAGCAAGTAAAATCTCGGGTTTGAAGGAGTGGGCGGAATTAGTTGCTAGTCAACTAACCCAAATTACTACGAATGCAATAAAATTAAATAACTGAAAATAAAATGTGGTGAGAAACTTATGTGTAGAGAAATGTGTTTACTTAGATTTCCTTACTCCCTAACTATCTTTTACCGGTTAATTAGTGTGTATTAGTTGCGTGGATGACGGGTGTATTCCTTAATACCATTCGTGGGGTGGCGTACTTACTTCCCCAACTCTACAAGCTCCTACTTCACTCCTATGTCGAGCCGGCTAGGAAGCTCCTAACATGGGATCACTAGAATTCGCTTGTGCATTAAATACAACCATAAAAACCTTTAGTACGCGTTTGGTTCATGTTTCTTAAGACGTTCAAGCAAGTTACCGAATAGGAAGTTAGCCAGTTTTCTTAAGCCTAACATAGATAAACAATCATCCAATACAACTAATAACACACTAACAACCAATAATCAATAGCTAGGTTTCATTAGATCTAAGCAAACACAAGATGAATTTAGCCTAACATGTTAAACAAAAGACAAGAATAAGATAGAATCAAACAACACATAGACATATTGAATGATTAATTGATAACTTATCTTTCAATGAAACATGGAAGATCTCAAGGCAAAAAGCCCTGAAAAAGTAGCTAAAATCGTCTTAGGGTTTTCTCCCAAAATTCCACACACTAAGCTCTCCCTAATGACAAAAAATTAGAAAACTATATATAGATTTTTGGATCTGACGGCGTCACCTTATGGAGTGTGACGCCGTCACCTCGCCGCTTTTAGGGTTCCCGGATGACCTTCTTGACGCCGTCCCTCTTTAGCTCTTCAAAAATCCATTCTGGCTTATCAAGGCTTGACGCCGTCTAACCATGAACGTGACGCCGTCCCCTTATGATTTAAGCCGTGACGCCCTCGATCAAGTTAAAGCGTGACGCCGTCAGAATTCACATGCTATTTTCACTGGCCCGTCATGAGTAAATTTCACGTCCCACTTTTCTTGCCAAGGCATGACGCCGTCCAGAGTAAAGTCTGACGCCGTCAAGAGTAACTTTTAGCCGATTTTTGAGACTTTGCCGTTTTCTTCACTTTAATGCTCCAAAAACGTCCAAAATGCCTCCTTTTCCAGATTTCTCCTCAAAAGTACCTAAAATGACAAAAGGAACGATTTAGGGCAATATTTGATCAAATAAATACGATTTAAGGCTTAAATGACCCCTTAAAAGCGGTACACTTTTCGCTTCATCAAATACCCTTACACTTGAGATTTGCTTGTCCTCAAGCAAATGCGCTTTTATTCTAATCAAAATACAAGTTAGGGGTCATTTAATGCTAACATAAAAGTAATTACAACAAATAATCGTTCAACTTCAATCATAATAAGCACGGAGATTACATGCTAGCACCTCACAAGTAGTGTTTAGATACTCACATCTCTCAAGTGTCATCAAAATAAATCTCATAAATGAAAACGGATAATATCTCTCACTACCTGTCATAGCAAATAGATTACCATAGGCTTGGGAAAGGATCGAAAACCTCCTCCACTAGGCGTAAGCACCTAAGATAAACTATCAAAGAGGGCTTTTAAATGGGTTATAACGTAAGGTGTAGGGAAAAGGAAAACACGGTTTTGTTGGATACGGGATATTTTACTGGTGGCGAGTTAAAGATCTTGATCAATTACATGTACTATACAATGTTGCTAAGCCAAGACTAGACTCGATCTTAAGCTAGAAACGAAATAACAAAATAACAAAAATATAAAACAAACATAAAATGAAACGGGATGGTAGTCCGTATGTTTTTTCTACTTTTCTTTTTCTCTTTTTTTTTTTTATTTTTCTTGATTTTTTTTTTTTTTTTTTTTTTTTTTTTTTTTTTTTGCATACACTTTTACCCTACCATCCAAAATAATACATCATAGGGGCATTGCATCCCCCTTACACTTGAATTTTTACATAACTTTACAACTACTAATCTAATGACTCGAATTAAGATAATTAAAACACTTGGAGTACTTTTAAAACATTTAGCATATATGGGGGTAATAAATGATGTTCATCCCCATTACTCCATTATACTAGTACTTTACCCATGAGTCCCAATCGTCCCAAAACAATATGTACAAGGATATGACTCGACTTAGCAACCATGTAATCAACTAGATAATTAACTTGGGTTTAAACAAATGTTGTAACAATAATGCACTAAAAATGAGTGCATACAAGGTAGGCTAAGGCGATTTGGGTGTACATTTTAGTGGGGTGTAACAAATTCTTCCTTTAAGTAAAATGCTTAAAGGTTGAAACGAAAAGATAGGCTCTGAGGGGTGTACTAGGGGTATCGTGTACTAAAAATGAGTACAACGCAAAGGGTGTGGGAGAATTACTTGACCAATGTAGCCAAAGTAATTATAACAAAATCACAGGTGTAAAACAATGGGTTAATCCTAATGCCTCTTATCATGTAGTAAATCTAACTACACGAATGTAGCCTCACTTGTGGCCTTGGAATGGTCCTAACGCAAGTTCTAGAATCTAAGTGCTACCGGTACACACATCATAGCAAAAATGCTTTTCCTACCAATTCTAGGGGCGAACCTCACATATTTGGGGTGGAAAATTTTTTAGTGGTACGGTTTTTTGTGCTAGTCATATAACTCCTATCCGTGAGACGCTCATTAAGATCAAAGTTTCACTCCTAAATGTTGTAAAAAATTTTAAATTTGGCACTAAAATTGCCTTAACAAGTATTTCTCTCAGTTTTATTACACATCTACTATTAAACAAACAAAAATCAAGCGCAATTGTATTTTCTAAAATCGTACTTTTACCCTCCCCTTACACTTAAGATGAACATTGTCCCCAATGTTCAAATAACAAGATGTAAAAGCATAAAGTAAAAGAATGAAATCAAATACTCCCCTGATTCGCTCGGTGGATAATGAAATTACACGGTTAAATCTTCCTCCAAAGAGAATGTTGAAGCTCCATGACTAATGCATCGCCATAAGCTTGATTCCATAAACATCTCCTTGTCCAAAATAACCTGTTAAACCTGAGAAAACAAACACGAAAACCTGCATAACATCGGCGGGAAAAATCTATATATAAGGATATAATGCTTGTGGACTGATAATTTTGCAGATTCCTGGAGATTATAAGTTGGAGATTTAATAAAAACTTTTTATGAAAACAAAACTTTCAAAAATTTCTGGAAATTAAATATGACGCCGTCAGGTTATAACCCCTGACGCCGTCAGAAATGACCTAACAAAAATTTTCATTTTAAGTTTCCGGAAAATTTCTAGAAAAACCTTTACCTTACTTCCTGGAAATCCTGCAAAACATCATTATGACTCGATACAAGCATTTGACTCAAACAAATACGGATATGTATGTTAATTTATTATTATTACGATTCATGTTCATATGTGTTCTAATAAACCAATTTAGATTTCCCTTACACTTAACTTTTGCAAAATACCTTTATATGTAGTTAAGACGAAGTTAAAAACAACATAAAGCATTTTCACAAATTAGTTTTTAACATGAATCAATAATAATAAAAATTAAACACACATATGGAAACTAAAATCAAACAAGCAAATAAATAAACACACAAAGCAAATAAAACAAATAAAGCTTGGGTTGCCTCCCAAGAAGCGCTTTTCTTTATTAACGAGTCTTGTAGCTAGACTCAAAGTCACGCTACCCTATGTAAGTGAGCTCGTCATCAAGGACGTCTTTAGGGTTAAGCTTGGATTGAAGTTTCCTATTGGTTCGCTTAGTACGATATATCTTTTCAAACTTCTCTCCATCCGGGTCATACAACGTCATCTTAATATGCCATGACCCATCTCCATCTTTGGGTGGTTTATCCCAATTCCACTTATGATCATCTTCCTCACAAATCCACTTATTCATTCCTAGGTTAATTGGCAGAACTCCTAGGAAATCAATCATCTTTCTAAAAACTAGAGGGTCTTCAAATGGATCCAATTCGGTGTCCCTAGCCAAGAGTTGCTCCACCGAATGCGTTCGGTTAACAAAGTCCTCTTCTAGGTAAAATGGGCGTTGGGGTCCTATGAAGTCTCTATCAATCCAAGGTCCATATCTAGATGGTCTCCTATTTGATTCTAGCCAATGTGGTGTTGGTTCCTCACTAGTATCATAGGCATGTTTCTTAACATCATAGACTGACCAAGTATCTCCTTCTCCTACCGCTATCTTGGATTCCTTACAATCAATCATAGCACTAGCGGTCGCCAAAAATCCTCTACCTATCAACAAGGGGCATGTAGGGTCGCTAACCATATCAAGGACGTGGAAATCGGCTAAAATGGTTAGTTTTCCAATGTGCACTAACACGTCCTTAACTACTCCAACCGGGTAAGCAACACTTCCATCCGCTAAGCCTATTATCACCTCGGTTTCTTCAAGTTTTCCAAGTTTTAGAGAGGTGTAGAGAGGTAACGGAAGTAGGTTAAGGCTTGATCCAAGATCGGCTAATGTGTCATAAGCCTCCAAATTACCGATCTTGCAAGGTAGAACAAATAAGCCTGGATCATCTAACTTCTTAGGTAGCTTGTTTTGAACAAAGGCGGTCCCTTTTTCGCCTAACTTGAGCTTCTTCTCATCCAACTCATCAACAACCGGACTTTCAAGGTGGAGCTCCTTGAATTCTTCGTCAAGGTTTTGAGTGGGAGGTGTTTCAACTATGTTGTTGACCAATTTGGATGTCATAACTTCTTGGTCATTTGGAACGACTTGGGTTTGTTTGAAACACGTGCTCATGGAATTGACCGAATAATATTGTGGACAAGAACTAGGGGACGAAACCGATGAAATAGCGTTGACGTTTAGTTTCGGGTTCTTGACCGTGTTGCTAGGGAGTGCTCCCATTTCTCGGTCATTGAGGGCTTTCAACAAGGTGTCAATCTTATCGGTCATCTCGCTTTGTTTTTGTTTGAAATCGGCTTCAAACTTGGCTAAACGAGCTTCTTGAGATGCCATAAATTGAGACATCAATCCTTCAAAGTTATTGGTACTACCATTGCCGGAAGGATTGTTGTTGAAAGTACGGTTCGAGTTGGAACCGCTTGATTGGAAACGATTAGGTGGGTTGGAAGAATTGGTTTGTTGAGTGTTTTGGTTTTGTTTCCACCTAAGGTTCAGGTGATTTTTCCATGAGGGGTTGTATGAATCACCGTAGGGGTTTGGCTCGGGTTTGAAAGTGTACCACTTGTCTCCCGCTCCGTCGGTACGCGAGGATGCGTAGTCCACAAAAGCCTGTTCGGGGAGTTCCATGCAATCACGAGTGTCGTGGGGACCACTACATAATTCACATGAAGAAGTGATTTTGTTCACTTGGTTTGAAAGTTTAGGAGCCTCGTAGGATTTTATGAGAAACTTGACTTGGTCTTCAAGTTCTATGATCCTACGGTCGGAAGTGCTTGAATTGTTCGAAGGCAAAGATATTGCCTTGACCGTTTTATTCAAATCACGGGGATCACTCCAACTTTCGTTGTCATAAAGAGCAAGATCCTCTAGGAGAGCCCATGATTGTTCCGCACTTAGATCACGTAGCTTGCCACCGGCCGATTGGTCAATGGTTTGCCTCGTGGAGAGATTGATATGGTCATAGAAGATTTGGACTTGGAGCCAAAGTTCTATGCCATGGTGGGGGACTTTTTGGAGTAAGTCCTTGAATCGAGTCCATGCCTCGTAGAGAGTTTCGCCTTGACGTTGTTGGAACATCAAGATATCATTCCTTAGCTTGGTAGTTCTTCCCGGTGGGAAAAACTGAGCAAGGAAATGAGTAGTGAGATCATCCCAAGAGGTAATGGATCCTGCGGGTTGACGTTCTAGCCACTGACTAGCTTGGTCCCGCAAAGAGAATTGGAAGAGACGCAATCGGGTCGTCTCTCGAGTGGCAACATCAAGGTCTATAGAATCAACGATTTTAAGAAAGTCCTTGAGATGTTGATTAGGATCTTCAGAACGAAGTCCATGAAATGCGCATCCGCTTTGCACCAACCGGATGGTGTCGGATCGCAAGGGTGTGATATTGGCTCCTTGAGTGAGCTCAATAGTGTTTCGATAGCCATGGTGGCTAGGACGGGAATACTCTCCTAAAGTACGGGCTCTAGGAGGTGGTGGTGGTTGTTGTGGTGGTGGGTTGTGGTGGTTAAGGATATTACCATCTTCCATGATGTCGGACGGTAATGGTTACGAACAAAGACACGAAGAAAATAGATAGACTAAAGAAAATCTAGAAAAATAAAATAAAAATCTCACTAGAAAGGAATCTAGTGAGTAGACCTAATAGAAATAAAAATTCAACCTAAACAATAACTATTCCCCGGCAGCGGCGCCAAAAACTTGATTGCGTGGTTTTGTAACCTTACAACAGGTTTTACCTCTCGAGGGATCTCAAGAGGCTTACAACCCCACCAGGCAGTGTACCTGACCGATGTAGTATAGTGTAGTGGTAAGTACGGGGGATTGATCGTTCTCCACAGGGAATAGTGTTCGTTAGGTATGAAAGACTACTCTAATTAGGTCTAAGGGTTGAGGAAGATTCTTTTTTATGTTTTTATAATTTTATGAAAGCAAGTAAAATCTCGGGTTTGAAGGAGTGGGCGGAATTAGTTGCTAGTCAACTAACCCAAATTACTACGAATGCAATAAAATTAAATAACTGAAAATAAAATGTGGTGAGAAACTTATGTGTAGAGAAATGTGTTTACTTAGATTTCCTTACTCCCTAACTATCTTTTACCGGTTAATTAGTGTGTATTAGTTGCGTGGATGACGGGTGTATTCCTTAATACCATTCGTGGGGTGGCGTACTTACTTCCCCAACTCTACAAGCTCCTACTTCACTCCTATGTCGAGCCGGCTAGGAAGCTCCTAACATGGGATCACTAGAATTCGCTTGTGCATTAAATACAACCATAAAAACCTTTAGTACGCGTTTGGTTCATGTTTCTTAAGACGTTCAAGCAAGTTACCGAATAGGAAGTTAGCCAGTTTTCTTAAGCCTAACATAGATAAACAATCATCTAATACAACTAATAACACACTAACAACCAATAATCAATAGCTAGGTTTCATTAGATCTAAGCAAACACAAGATGAATTTAGCCTAACATGTTAAACAAAAGACAAGAATAAGATAGAATCAAACAACACATAGACATATTGAATGATTAATTGATAACTTATCTTTCAATGAAACATGGAAGATCTCAAGGCAAAAAGCCCTGAAAAAGTAGCTAAAATCGTCTTAGGGTTTTCTCCCAAAATTCCACACACTAAGCTCTCCCTAATGACAAAAAATTAGAAAACTATATATAGATTTTTGGATCTGACGGCGTCACCTTATGGAGTGTGACGCCGTCACCTCGCCGCTTTTAGGGTTCCCGGATGACCTTCTTGACGCCGTCCCTCTTTAGCTCTTCAAAAATCCATTCTGGCTTATCAAGGCTTGACGCCGTCTAACCATGAACGTGACGCCGTCCCCTTATGACTTAAGCCGTGACGCCCTCGATCAAGTTAAAGCGTGACGCCATCAGAATTCACATGCTATTTTCACTGGCCCATCATGAGTAAATTTCACGTCCCACTTTTCTTGCCAAGGCATGACGCCGTCCAGAGTAAAGTCTGACGCCGTCAAGAGTAACTTTTAGCCGATTTTTGAGACTTTGCCGTTTTCTTCACTTTAATGCTCCAAAAACGTCCAAAATGCCTCCTTTTCCAGATTTCTCCTCAAAAGTACCTAAAATGACAAAAGGAACGATTTAGGGCAATATTTGATCAAATAAATACGATTTAAGGCTTAAATGACCCCTTAAAAGCGGTACACTTTTCGCTTCATCACCCACTTTGTGTGATTCCCGTTCCATGATGCCATTTTTGAAAATCAAGCATGTTATTTACATTTGTTCTCATTTAAATTCCTTGCATTTAATAATAAGTCAAAATGGGGTATTCTTGGTAATCTTGATATATTTTTTATCCTTTCATTACTTTATATGATCGTGTTACGTCTCAATAATATCACACGGTTACTAGAAAGATTAAGAGAGAGAGAATGAGGTTGGTTAAATCACAAGTATAATGTAGAAAATGAATAATGCATTAACCAACAACCCTTCCCTTCAATGGGAGGGGTATTTAGAGTGTGTAGAGTAAAATAGGGCGCAACCCATTTAGAATATTTAATAAAAGCCCACAGCTCATGGGCCTTCTACACCGGCTGTAGAATAAAACTAACATAAAGGCCTATGCAACCTATTACACAATATGATTAATACTTTAATTATCTAAGACGTGTTCCCAACAATCTCCCCCTAAGTATTAATCATCTAGGTTGCTTGACGTCATCTTTGCTTCGTAGGCTTCGACGTCATCTGGATCTTTGTTCTTCGTTCTTGAATACGTGATATGGTAATAATCTTGATCTGCCTTTCCACCAACATTCTTTAACACTGGTGTCTTTGCGTCTTTTCCACCATGCTCATATATCTTCTGACTTTTGTTCTTCTGATATCAAGTAATTATGACTTCACAGAGATCTTGAACTTGTGAAATGTAATTCTGCTTGATATTAGACTTCTCATCGGAATATGAGCATGATGAAATGGTGGATTTTGAACTTCTGGTCTCCATGATTCGCTGCATGTAAAGAGTTAGAAATAAATCATTCGGTACTTATAGGTTCAGACTTCGAGATCGTCAACCGCATATTGTGAAGACTTTCTCTAATCCCAACCCAGACCGTTCTGAATTGGATACCCCCGAAAGGGCTTACACAGACACACCGATGTGCACCTACGATTCAGTGAGTCGCTGGAGATCACCCCACGACTGTAGATCATTTTGGAACTAACACTAAGCGTAACCCACTAGGGATTACCGAAGTGACCTGCTGTCAGGGCTGTTTAATGTGGACCCTGGCAGGATTTCCATTCAATCACTGAGAATCACATTTGTGGTTTCTCTCATGAATGTTCTCGGCAGATTACTAAGATCTGCGAAGGACACTCTTATAATTTACAACTGGCGTCCATAATGCCGAACAACCTGTGTAATGCTAAGTGTTCCTATGAGATCTTTTGTTGCATTTCTTGGCTCTAGACTTGATTTGTGCATATTTGTTTGGTCGTCGGAGGCGTGGAGCAGAGTGCCTCCTTTTCAATATCAACACATCTCGGAGTGAGAGGTCAATAGCTGATGAAGGGTTTTCCATGTGAAATGAAACAAGTGCCTTTTGAGTGACACCTGAGTGGCTAGAAGGTTTAGTGCAGTGCGTCTCTGGGTCCATGACGACTTTGATCTTCAATACCGGTGTTAACGTAGTAATAGCCAGTAGCATACGTATTGAACCCGGTTTCTGCCATAAGGTTGAACAATTTGGAGAGCTATTTCTTTTCACTATTTTCTTTACTTTTCTTTTTAATTCTTCAACCCCTTCTTTCTCCTTTCATTTCATTACTCCTATTTATCACAATACCTAGGACTTTCTAGTTCTAAACTATTGGGATTGTCCTTGGGTAGATCCCTCCAGCTCTGGCGGATCATAGGACGGATTCCTATCCTTAGTCACCTTATAACTCCATGACTAATCCTATATATGCTATAAACCAAACCTTTTGAAAATCCCTCAAAGTGTTTATGATTGTAAAAACATGTTTTGTTAACACTTTGAGGGTTTTGTGATTTTCAGAAATACTACCCCTTAACATGTGCTTATAAGTGTTAAAAATAAATTTGCACATGTCGGGTAGAGTTGGCACTTTTTGAATTGATTGATTTTCAATGAACATGATCGTTGCGAGACACGTTTACATCACTAGTAGAACTAGCTTGAAATTATTACTCGTCCAGATCATATTCAAGGAAAATCTCTCGAAATCGATACATTCTACTCAGACAAGTCCTTTGCGAGACACGTTTACATCACCAGATAAATTGGATTGAAGTTATTACCCGTCCTGGATATGTCTTTTCGATTACTGACAGTTGATATCGTCAATTCGAGGGTTAAAACTTGAGTTGAGCTCTTGTGAGATTTCAACATTTAATTTACCATATTTTAATCATCACTTATTCTCCCCCTCAAAAATAGCATACTCATGTTGTTTTTGTTAAACAGTTGATTAAAATATGCTCTTTTTGAGGATTACGGGAAGAATTTCAAGAACTTGTGTTTGTAGAACAAAGATTAGTTTTCAAATACTCCCCCTTACCAAGGGAATACTTGTACTTATGAGCAGAATTTTGAAAAACTTTGAAAAATTATTGTTAATTCTACTCATAAGTAAGAAGCTTTCACTCCTTTGATCAGGATTGAGGCACTGAAGTGTACCTTAGGGTCCTTTCTTTACAAGAACAGGTTGTACACTGTTATGTGTGCACAAGCCATTGTCATATTAAACAAAGGATGAGAGAATGAAAAAAATATGGACCAAAATAGCGTTGATGTTTGACTCTTTTAACTTTGTTTAAGAAAGTTGTCTAAATCTTTTGGAGTCAAATATCGCATACTAATCTGGTGAACTAATCCCACAAATCTTGCATGAGGCAAGGCTTTTGTGAATAAGTCTGCCAGTTGGTATTCTGTACCCACAAAGTAAAGTTCTATTGTACCATGTTCCACGTGCTCTTTGATGAAGTGATAACGAAGAGCAATATGCTTGGACTTTGAGTGTTGAACCGTGTTGCACAAGATAGCGATGGTACTCTTGGAGTCGCAGTACATCAGAATCTTGTTGAAAACGTATCCGTAATCCATCAACTGCGATCTCATCCAAATGACCTGAGCACAGCATGCCGACATGGCTACGTATTCTGATTCAGTTGAAGAAAGTGATGTACAATCCTGCTTCTTTGACTGCCAAGATACAAGCTTATCACCTGAGAATTGCACTCCTCCAGAGGTACTTTTCCTTGTGTCTAAGCATCCTGCATGATCAGCGTCTAAAAAGGCAATTAGTTCAAAGCCATAATCCTTCGGATACCAGATCCCCAAGTGAATGGTTCCCTTTATGTATCGAAGGATCCTTTTAACCTCCGAGAGGTGTCGTTCAGTTGGTCTAGACTGATAGCGGGAGCAAAGATATGTGGCAAAGACTATGTCTGGTCTACTGGCTGTTAGATACATGAGTGACCCAATCATACTACGGTATTTGGTAGGGTCAGTTGGTGTCCCATGTAAATCAGCATCCAGCTTAGGGGATGATGAAGACATCGGTGTATTATAGGTATCACTACTTGACATGCCATGCTTTTTCAAAATCTCTTGAGCATATTTGGACTGACTTAAGAAAATCCCATAGGGTGATTGATGAACTTAGAGCCATAAGAAGAACTTTAGTTCACCCATCATGGACATCTCAAAATTTTGTTTCATTAATTTAGCAAAAGCATTTGAGTATTTCTTATGTGTTGAACCAAAAATGATATCGTCCACATATATTTGAACAATTAAGATGTCCACCCCGTGTTTTTGGATAAACAGTGTTGGATTAACAGAACCTTTTGTGAAGTGATTAGCTATTAGGAATGCAGACAGTTTATCATACCATGCCCTCGGGGCTTCTTTCAGGCCATAGAGGGCTTCCTTGAGCCGGTACATGTGATTCAGATGTTCTGGATCCACGAAGCCCTGTGGTTGTGAGACGTATACTTCTTCACAGAGCTGTCCATTCAGAAATGCCGTCTTCACATCCATTTGATATACTGTGATATTCTTGTGAGCTGCATATGCCAGAAACATACGAACGGCTTCAAGTCTTGCCACAGGTGCGAAAGATTCCTCGAAGTCGATTCCTTCCTCTTGACTAAATCCTTTTGCAACCAGACGAGATTTGTTATGAATTACTGTGCCATCTGCATCTAATTTGTTCTTCCAGATCTATTTCAGGCCTAAAACGTAAACTCCAGTTGGTCGTTCTACCAATTCCCAAACTAGACGCTTGAATTGATCAAGTTCTTCTTGCATTGACTCAATTAGGTGAGAGCTTCTTTGATGTTTTTTGGTTCCGTCTGACAAATGGTGAGAGCATAAATGCAAGTTTCACCATCCGTTTGGAGTTTCTTGCATGTCATGACTAGATTGTCTGGATGACCAATCACGTTCACTAAAGGTGATCCTTAGTCCACTTGTGGGTTGAGGGGTAGTGTTGAAAATTTTGGTGCATATTTGACGGTTCCAAATTGCTTGATGAAGACTCGGCAGTATCTGGAATGGTTGGTGTCGGAGCAAATGGATTGAAAAGTGCGGTTCCGTCAAAATCTGGTGGTGTGGGTACTTCAGAAGGTGAGGGGGGATCTTCAGCTGCAGTTTTGGTATTAGAAGCTGATTGATCTACCGAGGATGATGGTTCCGTTGGAGGTGCGTCTGCAGCAACTGTGGTAGATGTCGTTGCTGTCGTATCAGGCACCTGTATTTGAACAGAAATTGCAGCGGGAATGGTGGGCTCGGCAGGAGCACGACTAAGGAACGAATCATCAAACAGCGGAGCAAACAAATCTTCTAAGTCCTTACGATTGAAGGATAGTGGTGCAGCTGAATGATCAGGAAAGTTCAGACGGTTAGAATCGGGTCCTAAGCTGTTTTGCTCAGAAGCCATGTCTGTGAGTTCATCAAAATGAGCGTGTATCATTTCTTGAATTTGTCGGGTTCGACGGTTCCATATGCGAAATCCCTTTGTGAATTCTCACAATAGCCAACAAAAATTCTAATATCCGCTTTGGCTTTCAACTTTCCAAGGTCATCACGATCATTATTTGGGTAACAGAGAGCCCCAAATACATGAAAGTAATTTATGTTCGGTTTTCCTTTGTGAACAAGTTCATATGGGGTTTTGTTGTGTCGTTTGGTGATCATGCAACGGTTTTGGGTGTAGCATGCAGTGGAAACAGCTTCAGCCCAAAGGTAACCAGGTAATTGAGCGTTAAGCAACATCGTCCTTGTAGCTTCGACTAACGTTCTGTTGTGTCTTTCAACCACTCCATTCTGTTCGGGGCTGCGAGGAATAGATTTTTGATGTTCAATACCGACTTTCTCAAAGTACTCACAAAGAGTGTGGTTCTTGAATTCAGTTCCATTGTCTGTTCTAACTTTTCGAACGGTGTTGCTGAGCTGAACCTGAATTTTGGTGAGAAAGGTGATGATCATCGAAGGAGCTTGATATTTACTGCGAAGAAAGTAGACCCAAGTCTATCATGAGAAGTCATCGACGATTACCAGAATATATCGCTTCCCGTTGATTATTTTCACTCTCATTGGTCCACACAAATCCATATAAAGAAGCTGGAGTACATGATCTGTATTGTGCTCTATTTTTGGAGGAAAACGAGCACGAGTGCTTTTCACTTGTTCACATGCCGGACAAAGGTGATCTTTGGCATACCAAAATCGAGGAAGACCGTAGACTAACTTATGACGTGCAAGTTCCGTCATTGTTTTGAAATTCAAGTAGGACAAACGCTTATGCCATAACCATGCTTTGGTTGGTTGTGCCTTAGAGAGTAAGCATATTGGAGAAGAGGCGGTCATATCTGATAATGAAATGGTGTACAGATTCATTCCACGTTTTCCGGTCATAAGATCATTTCCGTGTAGATCTCGAACAAAGCATGTTTTCAGACCACCAACGAAAAGGTAGCTGTTGTTGGAATGAAGTAGCGGAGCGTATTATTGAGGGTCCGGAGTTGGTTCAGACCACCAACGAAAAGGTAGCTGTTGCTAGGGAAAAGTTAAAGGAGGCTCGTGCTCGTCAGAAGAGCTATGCTGACAAGCACCGTCGTGACCTGGAGTTTAATGTTGGTGACCGCGTATTTCTGAAAGTATCTCCTTTCCGTAGGGTTAAGCGTTTTGGAATTAAGGGCAAGTTGAGTCCTCGATTTATTGGTCCCTTTGAAATTCTGGAGCGTATTGGGGAAGTTTCTTATCGTCTGGCTTTACCTCCTCAGCTATCTCATGTGCATAATGTTTTCCATGTATCTCTTCTGAGGGGATACAATTATCACCCATTGCATGTGGTGTCTTATCCGTTTGATCAGATCCGGCCCGATATGTCTTTGTCTGAAGAGCCGGAAGCAGTTATGGATCGCCATGAGCGAGTTATGAGAAATAAGGTTATTCCGTTCGTAAAGATTCTTTGGAAGAATCACCCAGAGCGTGAGGCTACCTGGGAAACCGAGGAGTCGATACGAACCAGTTATCCGCAGTTCTTATTCTGATCTGGTATGTCTCTGTTTTGTTTCTGTCCCTTTTCATTTCTGATTCCTTGCAAATTTCGAGAACGAAATTTTTCTATTAGAGGGGAAGAAGTTGTAATACCCAAAAATCTTAATCATGTAAAAAGACCAAAATGCCCCTACAATCTTGAATTTGATAAATAAACTTATGAAGTACCAAAATATATCCAAAAATTTAAGTAATAAGCTATACATGAAATGAAATAATTTCTACTTGTTCAAAAATCATTAGCTCCCATAACTACATGTACAAAATACCCAAATACAAGTTTATTTAAATTAAATTAATTTAATTACATTCAAGTTATTATAATTTGCAAATAATTAACAATTTAAGACCAAATCAAAGCCCAAAATTTTGGTCAAGGAAGGACCGAATTCTAGGCCCATAATCCCCCCCTGATCGGCATTTTATGTTATTAGGTCATTTCATTTTATTGTTACCCTAAAAACCCTAGCCGCATAATCCTAAACACACAAATAATTTCACCATTCGATCATACGAATTTCTGGAGCTTGGAGGATAATTTTTTGGTGTTCTTTAGCATCCAAGAAGGCTTGAAAAATTCGTTTAGGGCTGTGCTTGGCCTGGTTCGATCGTGGCATCATTTTCTTGTCGCTAGATTCCATTTGATAGGTAATTCGTCCATAATTAATTCGACCATCCTAAAATTTGTTTACCATTTTTCTTATGTTACTTATATTGGTTATAACCTGGGAAAAATATCTACAAGGTTTGTAGATCGCTCGTTGGTCGTGGTGAATTCTTCTTGTCGAGCAATACAATCCGAGAGACAAAAATTCGTGCACCCTTTACCACACGTTCTAAAATTGACCTGGTAATTTTCTCATGTTCTACACATCACATAAGTCTCATATAAAATATAAAAGTTAATCCATGCATGTTATACGAATTGTTTGTGATTTTATGTAATCGAAACCCTAAAATCGAATTAAATCTCAAACTAAATTATACGAATTTCCTGGACATGTTGAATATTTTTTCTGGCCTCTAAATACATGTTATAACATCATAAAAATGTCTATTCAAATTATTGAAGCTTAAAATCCTTGTGTTCGAATTATGGAATAATCGGATTAAATGGAAATATAAGGAAGAATTATGAAAACCCTAAGAATCATTCGAATTAGGGTTTGTGTATTTGGATCTGCAGTTTTAATGTATTATAATGATATTGTAATGATTACAAAATGATTTGGATGATTAGGGTTTTGATTTTGATAATAAAAATGTTTACCGATTGAAATAAAATACTTAAGGGTGTGTTTTGCAATTTTGTAAACTATGGGGATATTTTTTGGAAGGTGTTATAAACCTGTGGGAAAGTGTGTAAAATATGCTTGAAGGACCATTTGCGTTAATTTGATAATTATGGGGATTACTTGGTAAATATTTATAATTATAAATAACCGAATGGGAATAATTAAAATATAGGGACCAAAAATGTAAATTCTGGAAAGTGATGTGTGGTTCGAACATTAAAATATAATTAGGGTGGAATGTGTAATTTTGGAGATTTATTGGGCTAATGTGTAAATTTTAATAATTAAAGATTGAAAATGGAAATTAAGGGTTTAATATGTAAACTTTATAACTTAAGGGACTTGTTGTGTAAATCATGAATAATTGAAGGGGGATCGTACAACATGTTAAAATAAAGGATATGTTGTGTAAAATTGGGAAACTAAAAGTTTAATGTGTAATTATGAATACCATAAAGCTTAAAATGTAAATTATGTAATTAAAGGGTGTAAATCGTAAAATTGAAAAATCCAAAGGACTAATTATGTAAATCTGGATAATGTAACAATTAAAATGAGCTACTTATGATATGTTCACTTTAAAACTTCATCTTTGGTACAATTACTTTTAAAACCCTAAAATATGGAAAAGTGGTTAAAACCTATGGTAATACTCTTCTGCTCCTTTAGGTGTGAAGAAGGAGAGGTCCTGAGCCTGTCAGTATTTGCTATTTCTGGTTCTTGTTTTGCTTTGCAATAAGGTACAGATACTCTGCCCTTTTTCAGTAAGGGTGTCCTATCTCATTGATATGATTCTGATTCTGATTCGTTTAAGATTTCCAAAGCCATTGCTATGATCCCTTTTTGTTATGAACCTTCTGATTAAACTCTGATTTGGACCTTTGGTATTTCATCTGATATATCTGTTATGAACCATCGGTTATGGACCATCTGATTTGATCTTTGTTATATGACACTCTGATTATGATATGATATCTGACTCTTAGTTTGATACCCGAGCCATTTCACTAGTCATGGGGGTTCCATGTCCGTGTCATTGATGCACCAATGACATGACTCTTGGGCGGTAGAGTGATGTTCCGCCACGTCCCCATTTTGATTATGATATGCGCATTATATATTTGTTATGGCCAGTATTTGTTTGAGGGGCGCATGGATGCATCCTAGATCTGTTCTGTTAGTGGATTATCTATATATGATTTGTTTATGTCTGGTGATTGGTACTGTGTGCTATACATGCCCTTCACATTTATCTGGGAGCTGATCACTCCATTTGATACATGAGGACACCCCTCATATTATCTGGTTACTTAAGAGGTATCCCCTCTGGATTATGATGGTTACTATCTGATATGTTCTGGGCTCGTGGTGGATGACTATCCTATTCTTCTTTTATATTTCTTTCTCTTTGTATATACTTCATGATAATTTCCCCGTGCACCATATTTCAGTTCTATTTCATTATCATTGCTTTGTATATGTATCTGTTCACTGAGCTTTTTAAGCTCAGCCGCATTTCTTTTCCTGCGGCAGGTATCTAAGCTAGGAGCTGGGTTTTAGCTTTGGGATGAGATTAACTTGTGTGAAGCTTAGACCTTAGACATTCTAGTTATACCATTTTGGATTCTGTTTCTGTTATGCCATTGTTTAGGCATTTGGATTTGTGTAATTCAGTTTATTTCTGTTTTGGGTATAAGTTATGTTGACTTATTTTCCCTTTTATCATTAATGTTATGGACTTATGATGTTTTGGATTTAATGCTTGTAATCTGATGTGAAGCCATTATTGTGATATCTTTACCCTTGTCGGGTTGGGGTGTTACAATTTATGGTGTCAGAGAACAGGTTTTCCGAAACCCTTAGAGCTTAGGCTCGTGACCTGTGAGGATTGGGTAGAAATTAGGTTTCCTTTCGCGCACTCTTTTCCTGTTTTACTCTGTCATATATTCTTGATCTGCCCTGTCATATTCTATCTGAGTTGCTAATCATTTTTGTAATCGTTCAGATGGTGAACACGCGCTTTAACGAGTATGATGCTCCAAATTTCGAGGCCATGATTGCTGAGGCTTTGAAAAACGTCCTCCCTAACCTTTCTGCTCAGGTGGTGACCGAGGTCACCAACAACATCCGCAATGGTGTTGGATCTTCTGGTAGCGGTGGTGGTGGTGGTGCTCCACATGTTGTTAACCCACCAGTTGGCATTCATGTGTGGATCGAGAGGTTCAACAAGCTTAAGCCTCTCTCTTTCAAGTCCGCTGCCACTCCCCATGAGGCAGAGGACTGGATCACCCATGTCGAGAAATTGTTCAGGGTTCTCGGATGTGCTGACGAGTTTAAAACTCGTTTGGCCACATTCAAGCTGGAGGGTGACGCTCTTAATTGGTGGACTGCCCTTGTTCAGGCAAAGGGAGATGATTATGCTGAGACCTGTTCTTGGGCGGATTTCATTGAGGTGTTCTATAGGCAGTATATTTCATTATCCGAGCAGCAGAGGTATGAGAGGGAGTATGGGACGATTCGTCTGGGGGATCGTGAGTCGTCCGGTGAGTTTATGCAGAGGTTCTTACGTTTGGCCAGTTTTGTGGGGGCCAGAGGTTGCTGGGGATGCTCATCGTCAGGCACGTCATTTTAAGTGGGCATTAAAGACATGGGTATTAGACCGTATCGTGAACTTTGAGCACGAGGATGTGGCTGCTGTTGCGGATGCTGCCCGCAACGTTGAGTTGTTACATGCGGACGGGGGTTCTAATAAACGGGACAGGGACGGTAACCGTGTGGATTTCCGGGGACATGGTCGACAAGACCAGAGGCAGGATTTTCGGGGTCGTCAGGACCATGGGACTGATCAGAAGGGTCGCCAGGACCAAGGGTATAGTCATAGGCGCCAGGACTACAGGAACCAGGATCGGCGGGATTCTGGTAGGTTTGGTAGTGATCGGCAGGGTCAGAGTGGGGGCAACCAGCGTAGGAGTTCACAGCAGATTCAGTCGTCGGGTTCGTCTAGTCAAAGGGGGTCTGGTGAGGTTCTACCTCCTCCTCCTACATGTACTTCCTGTGGGAAGACTCATCCGGGTCCTTGTTATAGAGCTTCTGGTGGTTGTTTTTCGTGTGGCTCTACTCATCATAGGATCAAGGACTGTCCCAAGAGGAACCCTATCGTGCCAGTAAACTCGACTAGGCCAGCTCCCACCATGGGTCGAGTTTATGCTACTACTCGGGATCAGGCGGCCAACACATCAGGTACCATTATTGGCATACTTTATATTGGAGATCGTACGGCTTTCGTATTGTTTGACACCGGTGCTACTCATTCTATTATATCTGTAAACTTTGTTAAGAAACTTAATCTGAAACCAACACCATTAATAAATCGTATATCCATCGCAACCCCAATGAAAACCCAAGTGATTATTGATCATGAATATGTGAATTGCCCTCTACGTTTTGATGATTGTGTTCGTCCGGCAAATCTGCTTCCCATTGATATGATCGATTTTGATGCGATTCTGGGCATGGATTGGTTGGCTGCTCACAAGGCTACCATCGATTGTTATGCCCGTAAGGTGATCTTTGGCAATATTCATCATCCTGACTTTGTTTATCATGGTTCCCAGCCTCTGAAATCTGTTAAAATCATCTCTGCTATGAAAGCACGAACCCTGATATCTCATGGTTGTCAAGGCTATCTGGCTTCTGTTAAAGATTCATCTGTAGGAAGTCCCGATGTTGCTAGCATTTCCGTTGTTCGGGATTTTGCTGATGTTTTTCCTGATGAACTTCCTGGTCTTCCTCCGGCTAGAGAAGTTGAATTTTCTATTGATCTGATTCCCGGTGCCAAACCTATCTCTAAGGCTCCGTACCGGATGGCGCCTGTTGAGTTAAAGGAATTAAAGGAGCAGTTGGAAGAACTATTGGAGAATGGTTTTATTCGGCCTAGTGTTTCGCCTTGGGGTGCTCCGGTTCTATTTGTAAAGAAGAAGGATGGGACTATGCGTTTGTGCATTGATTATCGTGAGTTGAATCGTATTACCATCCGAAACCGTTATCCACTTCCTCGCATTGATGACTTGTTTGATCAGCTGCAAGGAGCCAAGGTGTTCTCTAAAATTGACTTGCGATCTGGTTATCACCAATTGCGAGTTAAAGAGCAGGATGTCTCTAAGACTGCTTTCCGTACCCGCTATGGACACTATGAGTTTCTGGTTATGCCTTTTGGCCTAACAAATGCTCCTGCTGTGTTTATGGATTTGATGAACTGGGTCTTTCATGAATTTCTTGATAAGTTCGTCATTGTTTTCATTGATGATATTTTGGTGTATTCTAAATCGTCTGAGGAGCACGAGCAGCATTTGCGTATTGTTCTGGGTATTCTGAGGCAGCAGAAATTATTCGCGAAATTTTCCAAGTGTGAGTTCTGGCTGAACCAAGTCGCTTTCCTTGGTCATATTGTGTCTGCAGAGGGTATCACCATGGATCCCGCTAAGGTTGAGGCTATCACCAAGTGGCCGAGACCTACCACGGTGACTGAAATTCGGAGTTTTCTGGGATTAGCTGGTTACTACAGGCGTTTTGTTGAAGGATTTTCTAAGTTAGCTTTGCCTTTGACTCAGTTGATGCGGAAGGGTGAAAAGTTTGTATGGACTGATGAGCGTGAACAGAGCTTTGAAGAGTTGAAAAGGCGATTGGTGTCTGCACCTATTCTGACCTTACCGTATGGTTCTGGAGGTTTTCATATCTATAGTGATGCGTCTAAGAAGGTTTTGGGCTGTGTGCTTATGCAACACGGCAAGGTGATTGCCTATGCTTCTCGGCAATTGAAATCCTATGAAGAAAATTATCCAACTCATGATCTGGAATTAGCAGCAGTTGTTTTTGCATTAAAAATCTGGAGACATTACTTGTATGGTGAATCGTGTGATATCTTCACCGATCACAAGAGTCTCAAATACATCTTTACTCAGAAGGAGCTTATTATAAGGCAGAGGAGATGGTTAGAACTTCTGAAAGATTACGACACGAACATCCAGTATCATCCAGGCAAGGCTAATGTGGTTGCTGATGCACTTAGTCGTAAATCTGGAATGATTGCTAGTTTGGAGATTGATCCGCATGTTCTTAAGGATTTGGAGCGTTTGGATGTCGAGTTGTGTGTTCGGCGTGATATTGGTTACTGGGCTAGTTTGAAAATTGAGTCGAATCTGATGTTGCGTATTAAAGAGGCTCAGAAAGATGATGGTGAGCTCTGGGCTATTGTTCAAAATATTGAAGAGGGTAAGCAAACTGAGTTTAGAGTTGATGATAACGGAGTTGTCTGGTATGAGGATCGTTTATGCGTGCCTAATGATTCTGACTTGCGTGAGGCTGTGTTGACTGAGGCTCACAGTTCTCCTTTCTCTATACATCCTGGTTCTACCAAGATGTATCGGGATCTTAAGCAGCATTTCTGTTGGAACGGTATGAAGCAAGATGTGGCGTTATTTGTTGCTAGATGTATGACCTGCCAGCAAGTTAAGATTGAGCATCAGCGAGCTAGTGGTCTGTTACAGCCTTTGGAGATTCCTACATGGAAGTGGGATGAGATCTCCATGGATTTCGTTTCTGGTTTGCCTTTGACTCGTAAAAGACATGATGCGATTTGGGTGGTCGTTGATCGACTAACTAAATCTTCTCATTTCTTACCTATCCGTATGACCTATATTATCAGTAAGTTGGTGGAGATCTTTCAGCAGGAGATTGTCAGATTGCATGGTATGCCTTCATCTATTGTTTCTGATCGTGATCCTCGTTTCACTTCGCGGTTCTGGAAGGGACTTCATAAGTCTTGGGGCGCTCGCCTTAAGTTTAGTACTGCATTTCATCCCCAGACAGATGGTCAGTCGGAGAGGACCATTCAGACATTGGAGGATATGTTACGGTCTTGTGCTTTGGAATGGACCGGTAGTTGGGACGAGTATTTATGTTTGGTGGAGTTTGCGTATAATAACAGTTGGCATGCTAGTATTCGGATGGCTCCTTTCGAGATGTTATATGGGCGCAAGTGTAGAGCGCCGGTTTGTTGGAATGAAGTAGGGGAGCGTATTATTGAGGGTCCGGAGTTGGTTCAGACCACCAACGAAAAGGTAGCTGTTGCTAGGGAAAAGTTAAAGGAGGCTCGTGCTCGTCAGAAGAGCTATGCTGACAAGCACCGTCGTGACCTGGAGTTTAATGTTGGTGACCGCGTATTTCTGAAAGTATCTCCTTTCCGTGGGGTTAAGCGTTTTGGAATTAAGGGCAAGTTGAGTCCTCGATTTATTGGTCCCTTTGAAATTCTGGAGCGTATTGGGGAGGTTTCTTATCGTCTGGCTTTACCTCCTCAGCTATCTCATGTGCATAATGTTTTCCATGTATCTCTTCTGAGGGGATACAATTATCACCCATTGCATGTGGTGTCTTATCCGTTTGATCAGATCCGGCCCGATATGTCTTTGTCTGAAGAGCCGAAAGCAGTTCTGGATCGCCATGAGCGAGTTATGAGAAATAAGGTTATTCCGTTCGTAAAGATTCTTAGGAAGAATCACCCAGAGCGTGAGGCTACCTGGGAAACCGAGGAGTCGATACGAACCAGTTATCCGCAGTTCTTATTCTGATCTGGTATGTCTCTGTTTTGTTTCCGTTCCTTTTCATTTCTGATTCCTTGCAAATTTCGAGGACGAAATTTTTCTGTTAGAGGGGAAGAAGTTGTAATACCCAAAAATCTTAATCATGTAAAAAGACCAAAATGCCCCTACAATCTTGAATTTGATTAATAAACTTATGAAGTACCAAAATAAATCCAAAAATTTAAGTAATAAGCTATACATGAAATGAAATAATTTCTACTTGCTCAAAAATCATTAGCTCTCATAACTACATGTACAAAATACCCAAATACAAGTTTTTTTAAATTAAATTCATTTAATTACATTTAAGTTATTATAATTTGCAAATAATTAACAATTTAAGACTAAATCAAAGCCCAAAATTTTGGTCAAGGAAGGACCAAATTCTAGGCCCATAATCCCCCCCCCCCCTGATCGGCATTTTATGTTATTAGGTCATTTCATTTTATTGTTACCCTAAAAACCCTATCCGCATAATCCTAAACACACAAACAATTTCACCATTCGATCATACGAATTTTTGGAGCTTGGAGGATAATTTTTTGGTGTTCTTTAGCATCCAAGAAAGGCTAGAAAAATTCGTTTAGGGTTGTGCTTGGCCTGGTTCGATCGTGGCATCATTTTCTTGTCGCTAGATTCCATTTGATAGGTAATTCGTCCATAATTAATTCGACCATTCTAAAATTTGTTTACCATTTTTCTTATGTTCCTTATATTGGTTATAACCTGGGAAAAATATCTACAAGGTTTGTAGATCGCTCGTTGGTCGTGGTGAATTCTTCTTGTCGAGCAATACAATCCGAGAGACAAAAATTCGTGCATCCTTTACCACACGTTCTAAAATCGACCTGGTAATTTTATCATGTTCTACGCATCACATAAGTCTCATATAAAATATAAAAGTCTATCCGTGCATGTTATACGAATTGTTTGTGATTTTATGTAATCGAAACCCTAAAATCGAATTAAATCTCAAACTAAATTATACGAATTTCCTGGACATGTTGAATATTTTTCGTGGCCTATAAATACATGTTATAACATCATAAAAATGTCTATTCGAATTATTGAAGCTTAAAATTCTTGTGTTCGAATTATAGATTAATCGGATTAAATGAAAATATAAGGAAGAATTATGAAAACCCTAAGAATCATTCGAATTAGGGTTTGTGTATTTGGATCTGCAGTTTTAATGTATTATAATGATATTGTAATGATTACAAAATGATTTGGATGATTAGGGTTTTGATTTTGATAATAAAAATGTTTACCGATTGAAATAAAATACTTAAGGGTGTGTTTTGCAATTTTGTAAACTATGGGGATATTTTTGGAAGGTGTTATAAACCTGTGGGAAAGTGTGTAAAATATGCTTGAAGGACCATTTGCGTTAATTTGATAATTATGGGTATTACTTGGTAAATATAAATAATTATAAATAACCGAATGGGAATAATTAAAATATAGGGACCAAAAATGTAAATTCTGGAAAGTGAGGTGTGGTTCGAACATTAAAATATAATTAGGGTGGAATGTGTAATTTTGGAGATTTATTGGGCTAATGTGTAAATTTTAATAATAAAAGATTGGAAATGGAAATTAAGGGTTTAATATGTAAACTTTATAACTTAAGGGACTTGTTGTGTAAATCATGAATAATTGAAGGGGGATCGTACAACATGTTAAAATAAAGGATATGTTGTGTAAAATTGGGAAACTAAAAGTTTAATGTGTAATTATGAATACCATAAAGCTTAAAATGTAAATTATGTAATTAAAGGGTGTAAATCATAAAATTGAAAAATCCAAAGGACTAATTATGTAAATCTGGATAATGTAAGAATTAAAATGAGCTACTTATGATATCTTCACTTTAAAACTTCATCTTTGGTACAATTACTTTTAAAACCCTAAAATATGGAAAAGTGGTTAAAACCTATGGTAATACTCTTCTGCTCCTTTAGGTGTGAAGAAGGAGAGGTCCTGAGCCTGTCAGTATTTGCTATTTCTGGTTCTTGTTTTGCTTTGAAATAAGGTACAGATACTCTGCCCTTTTTCAGTAAGGGTGTCCTATCTCATTGATATGATTCTGATTCTGATTCGTTAAAGATTTCCAAAGCCATTGCTATGATCCCTTTTTGTTATGAACCTTCTGATTAAACTCTGATTTGGACCTTTGGTATTTCATCTGATATATCTGTTATGAACCATCGGTTATGGACCATCTGATTTGATCTTTGTTATATGACACTCTGATTATGATATGATATCTGACTCTTAGTTTGATACCCGAGCCATTTCACTAGGCATGGGGGTTCCATGTCCGTGTCATTGATGCACCAATGGCATGACTCTAGGGCGGTAGAGTGATGTTCCGCCACGTCCCCATTTTGATTATGATATGCGCATTATATATTTGTTATGGCCAGTATTTGTTTGGGGGGCGCATGGATGCATCCTAGATCTGTTCTGTTAGTGGATTATCTATATATGATTTGTTTATGTCTGGTGATTGGTACTGTGTGCTATACATGCCCTTCACATTTATCTGGGAGCTGATCACTCCATTTGATACATGAGGACACCCCTCATATTATCTGGTTACTTAAGAGGTATCCCCTCTGGATTATGATGGTTACTATCTGATATGTTCTGGGCTCGTGGTGGATGACTATCCTATTCTTCTTTTATATTTCTGTCTCTTTGTATATACTTCATGATACTTTCCCCGTGCACCATATTTCAGTTCTATTTCATTATCATTGCTTTGTATATGTATCTGTTCACTGAGCTTTTTAAGCTCAGCCGCATTTCTTTTGCTGCGGCAGGTATCTAAGCTAGGAGCTGGGTTTTAGCTTTGGGATGAGAGCAACTTGTGTGAAGCTTAGACCTTAGACATTCTAGTTATACCATTTTGGATTCTGTTTCTGTTATGCCATTGTTTAGGCATTTGGATTTGTGTAATTCAGTTTATTTCTGTTTTGGGTATAAGTTATGTTGATTTATTTTCCCTTTTATCATTTAATGTTATGGACTTATGATGTTTTGGATTTAATGCTTGTAATCTGATGTGAAGCCATTGTTGTGATATCTTTACCCTTGTCGGGTTGGGGTGTTACAACTCAATGATGATGTGTTTGAGTTCTTGATTTTTTGAATCCAAAATTCTGTTTAAACGAGCAGTGTCATTTTGGTTTTTGCAGTGCTCATCTATTTCCTTTTCATATTGAAACATTTGATGTCTTAAAGCATCAATTTCGTTAACTTTCTTAAATTCTGAAGCATGACTATTCTGAAATGACAAAGACGCTTTTTGATTTTGTAATTATAACTCACAGTCAGCACTTTGAATCTGACACCAATCCAACCTTTTGTTAAGTTTGAAAATTTCTTTTGCACATTTGGTTTTCACATCATCATTGATTTGTCTAAGTCTCTCATTTTCATGTCTCAAATTATCTATCTCAACACGCAACATCTCAATATCAACAGAATGAGCATCAATAGTCATATCATTACAATCCACAAAAATAGAATTCATAATCACAGAAATAACATCAGAACATAGAACATTTTCCAAAAGTTGATCTGCTTCCTTTTCCAAAGTTTTCTTTTGAAATTTTTGTTTCAAGATTTTGTCGTCTTTTGCTTTGAAAATGCTCATCATTGATGCAACGTCTGATTGCAGTTCCTGTTCCCAATGTGTAGCACAAAGTCGCAGGTGTTGAACGTGTGGTAAAAAATTTTGTTGAAAAACTTCTCTCTTTTCCTTTTCATAAGGAGAAAGAAAAGTAGAGACTTTTATTTCAGAGTTTCGCTCAATTGCGTCTTCCAAAAATTTTATATCCTCCATAAAAGTATTAAAATTTCGAAGGATACGACATGGTTTTGGCAATGAAGAAACTACACCTAGATTTTGTAAAGTGTTATTTACATGTGCTTCATTGGTTCCAGAGACTACCTCAGGAGATGCATTCATTTCATTTACAGACCATGTTAGTTCTGATTTTTCCTGTTGCGGGACGAAGGTGTCGCTAATATGAGGTACTCGAAAATAATCATATTGTTTATGAAAATGGACTTGACTCATTTTAGATCGACTTTCATCCTCCTGTTCTATTTCCTCCTCACGATTGTAAACAACAACACGCATAAAAGAATCATCAAACAAATGTTCAGCACTATATAACTTTGGATTTTCTTTGAGTGCTTTATGTAGAAAACATGGTTTGTCACTGCCTATAGCAAAACCATATCCTTTTGGATTTGGTTTTACCGTTAGCTTTTGAATGGTTGTTATTGATTCGCTAGTTTTATACACAACGTTCTGAAATTCTTTAAGTTTGGATTCCAACACAAGAATTTCCTCAAGATATGAATCAACCCGTTTCCTTGAACTTTCTCGGTGTTCAGAAAAATTATTTTGACAAGTGGACAGCTCTGTTTTTGTTTGAATAAGTTCAGAGTGAAGAATGTCAACTTGTTTTTGAAAGTCTAATTTTTCTTTCTCTTTTTGTAAAATTATTTCATTTTTGGAAATGGTTAGTTCATAAACTTGATGTTCTAAGTCTTGTACTCTCACATGAGATTGTTGGAATGCAGCCTCAAAGCTTTTCTCCGGATTATCTTTGATTACATAGTTTGAAAGTTGGAGCTTGTAGCACTCATTATCCTTAGTTAATAATGCGACTTTTGCTTTTAGATTTCTATTTATTTCATTACACTTTTCAATTTGTGATTTTTGAGCATCTAACTGTGTCTGGGTGGTCAGCACTAAGGTCATGAGCTCTGAGTCAAGCAAGAGATTGTCTTTTTCAAATTGGTCATTATCATCATCAGAGAGAGGATCATCAAATGAAACAACGGGGTTAATTTGATCTTCATCAAATGTAACAACGATGTTTATTTGGTCATCGACTTGAGAGGATAATGATGAATCATTTTGTCCAAGATTTTCTCCTGCTGATGCAGATGCAAAGGGTGACACAATTTCATCAATGAGACATTTCGAATTTGGTAACTGTGACAAGCCATCGGTATCATAAACCGGGCCTGTTTCACCTATAGTCATCTCCTGCATGTTAGCCATCAGCATCACAGCTGCTTCCAGGTCCTCCATGTCATCATCTGAGTAAGCATTCGCCATGAAGCTTTGCTCCTTTTCAGTGAGAGTGCCTCCACATTCATCTTTGAGGGCCAGAAGAAGAGCTTCCTTGTGATATGCACTTCCCCTAGTTCTTGGCTTGGGGCATGCATTGGCTACATGACCCTTTCCCCCGCAGTTGTAGCATTTGATCCCTGTGTTTCCAATCCCAGAACTCCCAGTTTCAACAATTTTAGCCCTTCGCTGTGTGTTACCAACACTGTTCCTACCACTGCCGGCTGCATTGAACCTCTGTCCACCTGAATTCCCCATATAGTTGCCTGAGTCATATCTCCCAGAAGCCCTGTTCTGTATCCCAACTCTGCCATCATTGACAACTGCCTGGTTACGGGTGTTCGAAGAAGATCTTAGACGATTGTTGGATTTATTTGAGAATTTGCTGAATGCTTTGGCTATTAGTGCAAATCCCTCGTTCAATTAGTTGAACGCATCGTCTTCATCATTGTCAACATTGGTGTACATACTTGAATCGGTGTTTTCGTACGATACCAGTTGATTGTCCGAATATTGAGGTGGTGCTTCATATGGGACGATTTGGTTTGATGGGGTTTGTGAAGAATACATTGGGGGATTTAGCGACAGGACATAACTCTGATCTGGTTGTGGTGCAAAGTATGACTGAGCCATTAAAGCGAGTGAGTTTGGAGTAGGTGCTGGTGAGAATCCTCCACGTGCTGCTCTGTCCTTGTCAACTTCAGATTGGTGTTGTTTTAGGTAATCATATAACAACCCATAAGAAACGTCATTTATCCTTTTGGCTTGTCGAACAAACGTCACGTACTTTTGCGAATCTGGTCCGAGACATCCCAAAAACTTAGAGTTCACTGCAATCCTGGGTAGTTTGATGCTGTGACGGTCCAAGTCGTTGACGACATTTGTAAACCTGTGGTAGTATGAGTCCAACGATTCCCCTTGTTCAATCATGAAATTGGTATATTCCATGTAGAGTTTAGATTCCATGTCCTCCTGATTTAACGCAGTACCTTCCATAAGAAGGTGTACATGTTCCCACATATCCTTGGCTGTCTTTTGTGCATCAATGCTTCGTAAGATAGGATTTGGAATCCCTTGAAGTATATAAGACATTGCCAATTCATTAGCTTCTTGCTGTTGGACCTGTTCTGTGGTGAGCTGAGCAACAGGAACAGGGGTAGTGGTTGCCGCTCTTGGAGGAATGGCATTGGCATCACCTGCAACCGTGATAGTAGGATGTGGGTATGGTCCTTCAATGATGACCTTCTTCATGTACTTACCATGGGGCTTCTTCTGCTCGATAAACCGAAGGAAACGACTCGACCACTGCACGTAGTTACCCGGAGTAAGCATTGGTGGGGTGTCTAGAGATCCGGCCTCGTGTCGGGACTGTTGACTGCTTATTGCCTCGCACATTTTGTCAAACCAGTGAGGTTGCTTTGGAGGTAGTTGCTGGTAATTCTGCATCGGTTGTGGTTGAGGAATAGCTTGGTGTTGTTGCATGAGGATATGTGGTTGCTGATACTGTGGTTGGGGGTACAGTTGTTGATACGGTTGTTGATATGATTGTTGATACGGTTGTTGCTGTCGATGTTGTTGTTGATTGTTGAAGAAGTTATTGTATGGTGGTTGAGACATCGCGTTGTAACCTGTGGATGTTGGATCGTTTCAAGGAAATAGGAGTTGTGTTTGTTTATTTTGAAGTGAGCACAATTTGTTTCCTAACTCGGAAATAATTTCGGATGTTGCTCGGTAACTGCCTTACTCGGAAGAATTACACTAAACTTGGAAGATAATACGTTTCCTTACTCGGAAAAGTTTAGAATGTTCCTTGCTCGGAAAATTTGAGAAAATTCCTAACTCGGAAGATTTAAGACCTTTCCTTACTCGGAAGATATGTAAATGTTCCTAACTCGGAATTTTTGAAATTTTCTTAACTTGGAAGATTCACAATTTTCCTAACTCGGAAATGTTAAATCTTACTAAGAAATAGCGCTTTTTCCAAACTTGGAAATTACAAAACTAACTTAAATATTTTCCTAACTCGGAAACTTTCTTTACTCGACAATTCCTAACTCGGAAAAGTTGAGTCTTAGAATTTTTTGTTAACTCGGGACAATTTCCTAGCTCGGAAATTTTATGATAATTCGGGACTTGGTTGGAAAATATTCCTAACTCGGAAAGTTTCCAGTTTTTCCTAACTCGGAAAAATGGCAATCACTCGGGACTAACTTGGAAAAAATTTCCTAACTCGGAAAGTTTCCAATTTTTCCTAACTCGGAAAAATGTCAATAACTCGGGACTTACTTGGAAAAATTTCCTAACTCGGAAAAAAATTCGTATGAACAGTAACAGGACAAACAAAAAAAATCCTAATTCCTTGTTTAGCTCTGATGCCACTTGTAAGGTCTCAACAATATCACACGGTTACTAGAAAGATTAAGAGAGAGAGAATGAGGTAGGTTAAATCACAAGTATAATGTAGAAAATGTATAATGCATTAACCAACAACCCTTCCCTTCAATGGGAGGGGTATTTATAGTGTGTAGAGTGAAATGGGGCGCAACCCATTTAGAATAATTAATAAAAGCCCACAGCCCATGGGCCTTCTACACAGGTTGTAGAATAAAACTAACATAAAGGCCTATGCAACCTATTACACAATATAATTAATACTTTAATTATCTAAGACGTGTTCCCAACAGATCGGATTGCTAGGGACTAGCAATTGAATAGTGTGGGGGGATGATGAGTGGCCTTTTACTCATCATTTTATACCCGAAAAAAACCCCACAAAAATGACCAAAAACACCCACATAGACCAAATATTGTTGCAAATATCCTTGGATTGTGTTTTTATGTGTTTGAGGTACAAAAGAATTAAAAACGGGGCAAAAATGGACAAAGCCGAGACCGGGAGAGAAATCATCGAAGGACATCATATTCAAGCTCAAAAATGCCAAAACAGCCCTTGGATAATTTTTACATGACAAAATCAGTCCCTGGATTAACTTTGGAAATTTGACAGGATTGGTCCCTGAAATTACCAACTTTACACAATTGGTCCTTGGACAAAATCCTAAACTATTATTAAACTACACTTAACCCAACCCAAAACTACAATTAAAAACCCAGCCCACTCAAGCCCAACAATAGCCCACCACTTTTTAACTAAAACCAGGGTCAACAAAACAGTCAACTCCCAACCCTGCTTATCCTTTCCCGCCAACACTCTGTTAATCCTTCCCTGTCCCTTTCTTCCTTCCAGCTCACCTTGCTACAGTCCAAGGGTATCACATGCCCATGTTTCCCCCCCCCCTTACATTGCCACCTTGGTAATCCAAGGCATAAAACCCATCAACGGCTGAGATAATTAGATTGGGGACCAAGAATATCCAAGGGTCAAGATGAAGCTGAGAAAGCACAAGAGCTGAACTCTCTTACACAACAAGCACAGCAACAAGAGGAGGAAGCCCTAATTCTGATAGTATAAACAGGACTCTTGTAAAGCCCTAAAGGGCTGGTTAGTTTTTTAGTGGTTAATTTTTTTTAGATATTCAGCTTTAAAGTTTTTTTTAATGTAATGTACTTTCTTTTAAGTTAATTTAAGTTTAGTTTGAAGTTTAAATTCTGTTTTCCAATTTTCAGTTTTATTATATATATATATATATATATATATATATATATATATATATATATATATATATATATATATATATATATAAATCAGGAGCATGGTAAATATTGGATGGCCATGGGTTAGAGCTTCTTGGGAAGCATTAGGATGATTTAGAACTGAATTTAATCTTGGTTTTGAGTAAAGGGTTGTAAGTTCAAAATTCCAATTTTTTGCTCATTTACTATTCATGTGCTTATTTACTGCTTATTTGCTTATTTACTGTTTCAATCTGCTTATCATGGCTTTTATTAGTCATTTGTTGCTTATTTAGAAGGTTGTTCTTAGTTGTTTCTGTTTTTACCTTAAAAAACCTTAAAAAAGCCAAAAATGGCTAATTATAGGAACTACTTATTAGTGCTTAATTTCCCATTCAAAGTTGATCATTAGTGCTTAAATGACATAGTTGTAGCTCTGTAATTCAAAATCTCGGCTTGTTTAGCCTTAAATCAGTTACAAAAATCAAAACAGCCCCCTGAAAGGAGTGTTTGGATTAAGCTTGAAAGTGGGTCAAAATGATGGTGTACTATTCACGTGCCATTGGGTAAGCTTTAATCAGTGTTAATTTAGTTTATTTAAGTTGTTTGTAGGAGTTCTTGAGCTAATTTGAAGTATTGATAGGATTTGAGTAGGCTAGTATAAGCTTAGGAGAAGCACTGTTCCAATAAGCTTTATGTAGACTTAAGCTGAATTAGCCGTTGTTTTTGGTATATTTATGTCACATTAGGGTCGTTAAGATAATGTTCATGAGATAGTTCCACTTGATTTATGTTTGATGTAGTTTTGTTCCTTAGAAGTACATTAGTAGTCATTTCTGCATAAGTATACTTTTTTTAGTTTTGCCTCAAACAGCCTTATGTCTTTTATTTATCATATGCTCAATTTAAGCTCATTTGTTCTGAATCTTTGTATCTTGACTGTTTGACTGCTTATCTACTTAGTCCCTATTTTCTGAATTTTTTTCTAGAAGCTTTTCATAGCTTATCAGTGGCTTAAAGTATCCATTTTTCCCCTGCACCACTGCAAACTCAGTAGCCATTTTTGCTTTTTAAGTTAGATTCAGTGCTTATTTGTTCACCTTATGGCTTATTCAGCTTCCCTTATTTCATTTTTAGCTTATTGTTAATCATTAGCTTATTTCAGATTTTAGTTTAGCTTAAAAATAGAGTAAACAGTCCTTTTCCTTATTGCCTTAGCTTCATTTACTTTAAAAGTCTACTGATCTGGTTCTATAGCTTATTTCCCAGCTTATTTTTCGTTTTTAAAAAGTGTTGTAGTTATTAAATATGCTTATTTTCTAGTGCTTAATAGGTTTGTAAAAAGAAAAATTAAAAAAATAATAATAATAATTTGCAAAAAGGAAGGCCACAGGGTTCGAACCTGTGACCTCCCCCTTTCTAAGCACCACACACACACAACATCACCATCTGCGCCCTTGGGTCTTTTCTGACCAAGGGTGCAGCCCTTTTCCTTTGAACCACTTTTTAAATCTTTTGCTTATTACCCATTTTTAGCTTAATTCCAGCTTATCTGGATAAGCTGACACCTCAAGCTTATTTTTCCTAGATTCTGTATTTCATTTAGGACTTTTCTGCTAATTTTTAGGTTTTTCCATTTTTATTTAGTATTTTTAATTAATTTTTCCTTTAAAAGTTGTTTTTAATTCATAATAAAAAATATAAAAGTAAAAAAAATATAATTCTTTTTTTCAAAAATTTCTTTTAACATTTAAGACTTAGGAAAATTAAATTTGCATCCGTAGGGTTGATTTTTAAAGATTTTTGTTTTTAATCTCATTTTTTAATTCCCGATTACAATTTTAGCGTGATTTGATTTTTGCTTTATTCTCGTTGCTTATTTACTTTCCTAGCCTTAATTAGAATTAGAAAACAAAAATCAAAAGTGAAAACCCGTATTTCAAGCATTTTAATACCAAACCTCAAACGACATCCTCGATTCACACCTCGTTGGGAAACGACCCGGGTATCACTAATCCGGATTCTTACATCGAATTGCATTGTGTTTTGCACGGTTGACCTCTTTTCCAAAAGGGTTAACTCCTGAAACTCACAAACCAATTTTTGATCATCATAAATGAAGACATGGAATTAAATACAAGAACGTAATAAGAATTGAAATACTAAAACTTATGAAGTGTATGGCGTGAATTCTCCCTTGAAAATGACTTGTATGCTGAATATCGTCCTCCTTGAAGCCCTAAATCGTCCTCTGGTTTTTGTGTGTTGAGAAGATGTGTCAAAATGCGGAATTAGGGCTTGTATTTATAGCCTCGTTATAGTTACGGCGTAACCATTAGGGTTAGTTATGTCGTAACCTTCATCTCTCAGACAATCTTATCCATAGTAATAACTCTTACGGCGTAACTTAAACTTAAGTTACGATCGTAGAACTCTCGTTAAATAATTCACCACTTCTACGCCGTAACCCAGAGAATAGTTACGGCGTAACTATCTTGACCACGAAATTCTTCTAAGTCTGGAAACATATACGGCGTAACTTATGTTGGAGTTACGGCGTAACCTTGATCAGCGTTGACTTTTGGTCTTCTAGTGTTAATCCTAGTTATGGCGTAAGTAGAGTAGGGATTTACTCTCTAACTCTTGTCGGGCCAGCATACTCTTCTATTATTGCTTTAATAATCTTTCAATTCCACGTCTCTTTGTTCCTATGCTCATTAATAACCTGAAAACGAAATATTAACAAATAAGAGTATATATTCAAGTAAAATGATACAAATGATGAGCATAATAGGGGAAAATTGACACTAAAATATCAGGACTATTTGATGTTATCAAATATCCCCCCAATTGAACTCTACTTGCCCTCAAGTAGACCTTATTATTCAATCTATTTAATAGTGAGATTTTAGGCTTTGCAAAAAAAAAATCTTCAAAGATCATTAAGAAGGTGACTAGTATATGAATGTGTGGCTCATATCGGTGTTTTATAGTGTCTACTACTGTACATGCCACTGTATTTCACTATTCATGTACTATTCAAAACCATTAGACAGTCATTAAGTAGTTTGGAAAAAAAGGGATTATTTCCTTTTTAATCACAAATATACTTCTGGATCTTTCTTGGTCTTTCTCACTACAACATCTTCCCATTAAACCACAAATCACATGCTTCTACAAATCGAAAACCTACGAACACCCACAAATACAGGTGATAATATGTAAGTTTTTTTTTCTTTTAATTGTATTTTTCTTTTGATTTTGAACTTAGGGTTTCGTCTTAAATTTGGGGTTTTAATCGATAGGACCCTTCACTCTCATAAACACACACACACATACAGACATCTCATATCTAGCAAACCCATCAAGAAAAAAAAGACACCAATTTCTAACCTACCATTTATAAAAAGGCAATTTAGTTTTCTTGATGGGTGGATTGGTTATTGAATATTGATCTATGTTAGAAGCCAAATTCGAACTGTAAGTTTTGTTCATTTTCAGGTTAGCAATTTTGTCACCCATGGATTAGAAAGAAAGGATGTAGTATAAATAGGAACGCCTAATGGTTTCTTCATCTTTTTCAATATCTTAAAGTATTTAATTTTCCTTTTTTTTTTTTTTTTTTTTTTTTTTTTTAGTATTTTGATGTCAAGCTTCTGTCAGTTCATTAGTTGTGAATATGATTGTTACATCATCTATACTTATAACTTCTTTGGTGGCAATTTGGAAGGTGCCCATAAAGTGTTTGATTAAATGTTACTATCGGATGAAATTATATATACGGTAGAAGAATCACATAGGAGTTATGCTGTATGTTGTCGTCATAATGATATAAGTGTTTTTTTTTTTTTTTTTGTAGGTCATCAGGATTGTATGGCTTATATGCAGCTGGAACATGATGGGTGAAAGCGGCCTGTATCTTGGCGGGGCATCACGATCATGTTCGTGTTTGCAGCCATGGCAGTTTCGCAAACCCTTTTATCCGGTTACACCCCCGTCTCCTTTATAATGTTTTCTATAAGGCTATGATGACATCTGTAATATCACACAAATAAACTGTGTCTTGAATGATTTGGTCGTAAGCTGGCGGGGCAACAACCGGATGGCATAGTTTAAATACTCACTATGCAACCGTGTTTGTTAGCAGCCATTACAGAATAAGGATAATTTTGTGACTTGAACCCTGCATACAGATCTGAGCCAGTTATTTGTCGCAACATTTTAGTGGTTGGATACCTTTTATGTCATGTTTTGGTGTTTGGCATGTGGTAGCGTGGATTCAAGCAAACATGTTACCACAACTATTACCTTTTTTTTTCTTTTCTTTTTTTTTTTTTTTTTTTTTTTTTTTTTTTTTTTTTGTTGTTGTTGTTGTTGTTGTGAAAATGGCGATACATACCTGCAATCATTAGCATAGGATTAAGAATTGAAGGTATGTTCGTTGTTCTAACAACCCCTTAGCGTGTGTGGAAATTAGTATTTAGATCACTATTGTTTTGCTTTTGTTCTTTTCAGGTTATTTGGTTCCGAAAAATGTTGTTTGGTGAATTTGTGTTAGAATCGAGTTCATATGTTTTTGGATAAGCTTCATGTCAACAGGTAAGCTTCTAATGGCACATAGATCATAAGATTAGTGAATGTGATGTCAACAGGTAAGCTTTATGTACATGTCAAAAATGTTATATGTGATGTTGCAAATACCTTTTTAGCCATTTATATCATAAATACTTGCTTTGTTTAGTGGCTAATTCATTTAATTGTTCTCTAAGTACACATAACTCAAGGTAATTATGATGGAAAATCTGTGATTATAATGTGGGTGACAATTAACAACTGTCAAGGTCAACCATTGTCGCAATATAGTTCCTCTGTTCAAGTTTATATGATGCTCCATCATCCATTTTATAAACTGACATATCTTAATTTACATAACCTAATTTGCAGGTATTGAATGTGATACTGACACTTGCCGATGAAAACAATACTGAATTTCACCGATACCCCTTTCCTAATTCCAGGTGAAGTTGGTAAGAGGGAGTTGAGATATGGTTATCACTTAGGCTAGCGCATTACGTGAATTTGAATTGTGCATATGGTGCAATAAACTAATCAGAAATGAAAGAAACACTAACACTAGACAAGGATGGAGGTGCAAGGTAGGAAGCGTTCATGAATGTACAAACATCATCTTCTTGAACATTCTTCCAACCAAACCCCCCAAAAAAATCCTGTTCTAGAACCCACTTTTAGCAACAAAAAAACACACACTGATTTACACACCAACTCATTATCTCTTTCCCTCACCACAGAAACATTGAACAAACACAGATATCTGACAAAAGATTTGGGTTCAAAAGCATCGACGGTGACACCTTCACTGGAAATCTCAGGTTTGTTTCAAATTGGCTTAATTAATATCACAGTCATCATTAATTGTGTTTTGGTGGGTGTATTTTATACAGATTTATGTTCACATATTGCTTTGTTAAATTTTTTTGCAAGGAATGATACTGTTAAATTAAATCCTTAATTGTAATGATTGATTTAATATGTATAGATGTATTGATCTTTTGAATTTTTAAACGGTTTAAGATAGATAAGTGAATAGATGTGTAGAAATGATTGCTAATGGACTAATAAGATAAACCCCTAGGGCAGTTTGATCGAATGAACTTGATTAAGATGGTGATTTTTTAATGATTTGTTTGTTGTTTGAATGAAGTTATGTTGTTTTTTTTTCTTGCCTTTTATGTTGTTTTTTTTTTTCTTGCCTTTATTTTGTTGAATTTTGTATGCAATGATGTGATAAGTTAAATGCATATAATTGTGATCTTCGAACTCACATGCATATAAAATTTGGGAGTAATTGGATTTTGTGGCTTATTTTGATACTTTTCGGCAACATAAACTGAAGTTGACAAGGTACTTTTTTTTTTTGCAATTTCTGGGCCAGATGCCGATCAGTTGCCTTCAATGATTGCTATACTGAAACGCATATCATGAAAATGCGTATGCAACCATAGCTGCTACTACTCAATGCAGTTAGAAATACGATGGTGATAGTGCAGAGTAAGTATTATGTAAACATATCACTTTTAGATTAAGTAAAGGTTTTGTGTACCATGAGGCAGCTAATCTTCTATTAGGATTTGTGTGTTCTTTATATAATTTTTATATTTGATTATTTTGTCACTGGCTTTTTTTCCCCTTGCTTATGGGTGTTGATTTGCATTTATTTTTGGGCCAGGCGTGAAAGTAGGAAGAAAATATTGTATGAGATCATTGCGGCACATTGCGACAAGTAGGCAAAATTGTATGGGATCATTGCGGCTGTTGAAAGCACAGACTAGGAACAAAATATTGTTGAATAAGAGTGCCACGACCACTATATTATGGTATGATTAAGGGGGTGTTTCGATTAGCTTATTTTACAGCCATATTAGCTTACTTGTATTGGGAAAAGCTCATGACCAATACACAGAGATTTAGACATTAGAGCAGTTATAAGTTCTCACTACCGTAGTTGTTTTTATGCCATATTTTATCATGATTGTTCCGTTTATCTTATTGATACTCTTATGTGGTTACAGATTATCCGCAACTTCAGTGCTAAAATGTCTCCAAGTGTTTTTTACGTGCTGATATTGTGAAGGTGAGACTACCATAATTGAATTTGGATGCTGAAATGGGTGTCGGATTGGCTTGCTGAAATGGAAGCTAAAACAGGTCCGTTCAGGTACTGAAATAGCGGCTGAAATGGATGCGTTTAGAGCCTGATATTGGTCGAGGTGGGAGCTAAAATGGGTCAATGTGGAGACTGAAATTGGTGTTGGATTGGAAGCTGAAATGACCCATGACATGGGCACATCTGGCTACTGAAATGCAGACCGAAGTAGGTGCATTTGACTACGGTTGTGTTGATGGTAGATTAGGGAGCAAAAAAGATTTTGTTTCACAAGTAGAGTTACGAGTCGAAAGCTATGATTAACACTCCCTGAAAGTTGTAACATTGACCATTATATATAAATGATAAATTGCTTTGTGTTTGGCCACAAGAAATTTATATCATGTTTACTATCAAATTGAACGTATGGAGGCAGCTGGAACTGTAATGGCCATCGGTCCTGCAGTTGCTACATGTAGCATTGGAGACACTGTACCATATGCTAGCTATCCAGTATGCGCATACTCTGAAGAAACAATAATTCCTGCAGAAAGAGCTGCACCACTTCTGATTATTTCTGCATTAAATAAGTTGCTTTATCTGATTATTTCTGCGTTAAATATCAGCTTATGGGTTGACGACCTCAGTCAGTTGAAAGACATGCTAAAATTTAGCAACGGCTGTAAACCAACACACTAACGGTATGTTTGAAATGCAAGATATTCGCACCAGTAATGTGATTGTATTTGTTGAAAATGTGTACTGTTGACGCCAATTTTGTCGAGGTATTTTTTCTCACGTTGCATAGCACTATAATGGCTATGATAAACAGGCCGAATTTCACCAGCTGTTTCATGTCGTTTTATTAAGCCATGACCATGGAAGAAAAACAATCGTTTACAAAAATTTATCCACTTTCTACATATACCAACAGCAGCCAAAATAACATTAAACACCCCCCCCCCCCGCAAAGCGCTCCCGCTGCAACGCGTGAGTTTCCTAGCTCGTTAGAATCATTCTTAAAAAGATATCTTCTATGAGAATTGGAAAATATGAGTTTAAAAACTTCCTATGCTAGAATTTACCAAATCCGAACACCTCACGAAATAGGAACAAAACACTCATACTCTCTCTATTCTAAGTGTTAATTTCAGGGTGATCACTCATTGTACGGTCGTAGCATGTATTCTATCATAGGCTTGGTTGTTACATAAATCTCCGACACTGGAGCTAAGGTCAAGACAAACTTTAAAGGCAAAGTTGGGTGAACAATTTAATAAGGCTAGGGTGAATTGTCATTACTAACATGCTACGGCGAAGGCGATAAAGACCATCGATACATGACTAAATCCATGGCTAAGACACCAATGACTGCTCACTCCCTCACCTAAGCATGATTCTTGACTAAAGGGTAGGATAAGACATGGGATGCACATAAATGGTGAAAAATAAAAATAAACAAACAAATAGTCTTAGCATATAACGGAGTTGTCACCGCCAACCGTCCATCCAAAGTCCAAGCTTCAAGACGCGAAAACCGGATCATGATGTAATAAGTTGGTGTGCCATGATTAGATGTCATAACGTGAGGTTCACACTAAATTGGTCTTCAAAAATATTCAATCGAATGCGATCGAGGTAGGATCCTCGACTCTAGTCCAATAAGCTCCATAAATAAGGATTAGTGCTTATAATACATGCACTATCCTTTTTACAACATTAAACAAATAAATAAACTACTATTTTTTTCTTTCTTCATTTTTTCCATTTTTTCTTCACTACAAACAATAAATAGATATCCCCCCACTTGAGATGAATCATATATGAGGAATATGGGGGGTCTTCAATGTAGGCGTGATTCCTGAATCTCTCTACCCAAACCTTAAACTTAAGCAAACGGTGACTTCCCAATCATTAACTAAGACTACACGGTAGGCTAAGGCAAATAGGTGTAACAAAATAAGACATTATATGGGTAAAGAAACGAAAAAAATGGCTCGGAAGGGTGTTTCTAGGGGTATCTTGCACTAACTGTGAGTGCAACAAAAAGGGTTTAACATGGAGGTCAAAAAGTCAAGGTGGCTAATCGATAAACGCACACAATTAAATACATATGGGCTATTTGGTGTAAATCCTAAACATTGCCTTCTTAAAATGTCTCTCCCAGATGTATCGAGCTAACTCGACACACTACTCGTCTATGGTTTCGAAATGATGTAAAAGTCATGTTTTAAAGTTTACAATACTACCGGCACACTCAATATTTGGTGGATTTGAGTAAAATGAGAAAAATGAAAGGCTAAACCTCACCAAGGAAATCAAAGGTTATAGTGTGCTCGGCTAAGGTCTATTCTAGTTCGGTTAAGAAAAACTTGTCAAAAGTTTAGAAATGGCATAATTTTTCAAAATAAACTAGAAAAATGGGCAAATAAATTTCAAGTTATAATACTACTCCCGTCCCCCCAATTGAAATGTACAAAGTCCCTTTTGTACGCAAATATGTTAATAAAGCAGAAAAGTAGAATTAAAACGAGAACTCCCCTGAAATTTGCTCCAAAAATGATAGAAGGATCATGTTTGAGAAAACGTGCCTTCGCTTGAGAATCTCCACTGTTCAATCAACAACAACAGGGAGGGATGCCCCCGAGGGCATCCCGATCGATTCAATCAACAAAGCAAGTGTTGTGAGCCCACCGGCGAGTGAGGGCTAAACGGTATTTATAGATTGAAACTAGAAAACCTTCATTCGCCTCATGAACAAGCCAGTCTCAACTTTCCTGTTCAACTTCCCTAAAATCATGTCACTACCCACAAGCATAAATCTAAAAATAAAAAGAAAATAGAAACAAAACAAAAACCTAACTCATTTTCGTAGGAATCATGGTTGCATTTAGCGTATGCAACAAGCCTTTTAAACCACTCGGTGTCTCGAGTGGACGAGTGAAGTCTCGTGAGGGTTTACAGAGAACACACTCACAAAGTTCATTTAAAAATTAATAAAAGGTTAAGGTATGTAAGTCATTTAAAATAAAAAAATTTCTGGTAAAGGGGAAGATTATGGCGTAAACTCATGGATTGAGTTACGCCATAAGTAATGACACCTGACAAAACTGCAGATATCTGACGATGGTTACGGCATAAACATAGCATAAAGTTACGCCGTAGAAACTCTCAGAGAAGAATTCCAGGAGTGAAATACTCCAAGGTGCGTTTCCAATCCATCCTTCTTTCTCCAATACCTTCAAAAAAAGTCATAACAAAGCATACCAAACCAAAATAAACTAATAAAATGAAAGAAAAAGGATAAATTGGGTTGTCTCCCGAAAAATCACTTTTTTTTAATAATGAATCTTTAAGTTAGACTCAAGGCCATGGTCAGAAGTGATTATTAGTCATCTCGTGGGAGCTAACATGCCCACGTTTAATCCAGTCAACAACCCTTTCGTCCCTTTTGTACTTATCTCCAAGGTCTAAGCATCCCTTGTAGAAATCCTTAATCTTTTGATATTGATAATTGTACCCATTTGCTTTATCTTCTTGACTAATTTCTATAAGAGTTTGGCCTTGCTTAATTGTTTCTTCGTCCAATGTTTGAAATTGGACACTATTTTTGGCATCCAAAAGAAGGTTTTCTCGTTCTTACTTGTCAGCCAGACCAAACCTTTGATAGCATCTTCCTCAAGACCTGATGTTTCCTTGAATGGTTTTCCTAAAATAACTCCTTCTAATTCATTTTCAACAAACTCATTTGTGTCATCAAACACCATAAAATCTACTAGAAATGTATATATTCCAATAAATACATGATTATTACTAGCCACTCCAAAAAAGTTATTTTCCTTATACTCTAGTTCTTTGTTTATGATTTGATTATAACTTTCCTTAGACATGATATTTATTGGTGAGCTTGTGTTAATGAAAGGGTGAAAGTCAACAAACCCGATTTTGCAAGTAAGCTGCAAATTGTAAAGATTCCGATGGTGAACTCTCATGCATGCTTCAAGAAATCTAGGTTGAGTTGGTTGCATGTACGTGTTGCTCTAATCATCCTGCCATGGAACTAAATCAATAAAATTTAGCTCTTGTTTTGAATCTTCCATCTCCATTCCTGTTCTTTGATCATTTTCTTCAAATTCCACGAAGACATCGAAGTTTCCTATAGGGGAGAGATGATCATGCTCAAAATAATTTCCTTGAACCACGTCTTCATTTTTTAGAAATTCTTCCAAATCAAATTCTTCAAGCTCCTGTACCTGGTTGATTACACAAACACTTCCGTTCTGGGGAATAGACACAATTTCGTTAGCTTTAAAAGTAATTTCTTCCCCTCCTACTTCTAAGGTCATTCTTTTTCTGTAAACATCAACCTTAGAGTGTCATGTGGCAAGCATAGGTCTTCCCAGTATAATTGGGATTTTCGTATCTTCTATGATCTCTAAAATAAGAAAATCTACTAGGAAAACAAACCTATCAATTTTTACCAATACATTTTCCACTATTCCCATAGGGAATTGCATGGATTTGTCGGCGATTTCAATCTCCATTTGGATAGCTCTTAAACTCCCCACTCTCAAACGTGTAAACATAGAATAAGGCATTATCATAATACTAGCTCCTAAATCTGCTAATGCATTGCAAATTTTAAGATTACCGATCAAACATGGGAGAGTAAAACTTCCAAGGTCTTTCTCCTTTTGTGGTAATTCGTTCTGTAATATAGCTGAGCTCCTAGCATTGAGCTTCACTTAATCGACCCCTTCCAAGCTATCCTTCTTGTCAATTAATTCCTGCAAACATTGAAGATCGTTAGATTTATTCTTAATCAAATCAACTAAGGGTAGATTAACAAGAAGAGTTCCCAAACTATCGACCAAACGTTTCTCATTCACAAGTCTCCTTTTTACTTTTTTGGAAAACGTTGTTGGTTCATTTGATGCTTCATCAGTAAACACCAATTTTGTTTCTTCAATAGTTTTGACAACACTTTCTTCTGCTTCTTCATCCTTTTTTTCCAAACACTTTTTAATTGCATTGGTACATTGCTCTACCTTTATTTCAAGATTTTTTATCCCGATATCGTGAGCCTTAAGAGATGAAACGGTGCTTACAACAAACTTCTTTAGCGTTTCTTCCTCTCGTGCTTGTCTTTTTGTAGATTCATCAATGTACTTGTACACTATCTCCTCTAAGCTTTTTCTATCTTTTGTACCAATCATACTTTTTACTTCCTCTATATGTTGAGTATTTTGCGCTTCCTTTCTTTCCTTTCTTCTTTTCTCAAATTCAAATGAATAGTCATTGTCTTTCTTAGTTATTGTCTTCATGACTTTATGTTTGAAGTTATCCCTAGGTCCATACCCTGTTTCAATATGCCACTTATGACAGTGGTTCGCTATCATTTGGATGGATTGCAAAGCTTGATCTGGTGTCATTCCCGGAATAGGCTTCTGATAATCTAGAGTTGGCGAGTCGCGGCATCCAAACCTCTATAAAAAATGTATATTTTTTGATGTTTGTATAGATCATTTGTGGGATCATTATATCTTTCCCAAGAGTGGTAAAGTGTCTCCTCTCTCTCTTGCACAAACTGGTGAATTTTCCTAAGAAGGGTTGCTAGTCTAGAAGTCGGGCAAAATTTTTGTACAAATGCTCTCCGTAGAACATCCCAAGTTGCTTTTTGTTGGGATTAAAAGCCTTCTTTTTGGGATTGTTGGGCTTCTTGTTACTATTGCTCAAGTTGGTACTACTGCTGCTCTTACAAAGTTACAACTGCTCATGAACTTCAAAGAAAATAAGCTGAGTGTTTACAACTGCTAGTACAAAGTTACTGCTACTCAGACAAAGTTACTACTACTAGGACAAAAGTTAAGACTGGTGCAAAGTTACAACTGCTGGTGCAAAATTTAAGACTGCTAGTGTAACTTAGTGCTGCTAGAAGTTACTGCTGCTTATAGGATATGTATTTGATATGTATAGATAAGATTTGATATATTCGTATCTTTATAGAAGATTTGATATACTTAGGAAAGTATTGTAAGCCATATAGGACTCCTTGGTTTATAAAAGGATGTCCTAGGGATAGAGTTATACACACGAAACACACCAACACACGAATTACATAGAATACAAAGTCGTATAATTCTTATAGCTTCAATGTTTTGTAACCCTAATACTGTTAGAGTATTTGTATTATTCTTAATAATATTGAGCTTGATTTTTTGTTTGTTCTACTGTTCCTTTAAGCAATTCTTCTTAATATTAAAGATTAGATTCCGCATAGTCTTTAATACACTCAAACACAGTTTCTACCATAGTTATGTTAGATTTATCTAATATAACTAAACCTTAAACAAGCTTAAGGAATTCAAGCTAAGTTCAACTGGATTCAACAAGTGGTATCAAAGCTTGTTGAGAAGCTGTGATCAAGAAGAATCTGTCTGTATACACAAGATCTTGCTAGAAGATATGGATCAAGAGTCTGGACACATGGTGGCTGCACCCAAAGTTCCTATGCTCAAAGCTGGCGAGTTTGAGATATGGAGGATGAGGATTGAACAATACATCCAAATGATAGACAATTCAATATGGGAAGTCATAGAGAATGGTAAAACTTTGCCAAAAACACAAGAAGTGGAAGGTGTTGTGACAGTATTGCCTATTTCAACAGCTGAAGATAAGGCTCAGAGAAGACTGGAGGTGAAAGCAAGAAGTACTTTAATGATGGGCATTCCCAATGAACATCAGTTAAAGTTTAACTTCATAAAAGATGCTAAGTTGTTGCTGGAAGCTATAGAAAAGAGATTTGTCGGGAATGATGCTACAAGAAAGACTGAGAAGAATCTCTTAAAGCAGTAATATGAAAACTTCTTTGCTCCATGCTCAGAGATGGTTGATCAAACTTTTGATAGGATTCAAAAGCTTATGAGTCAGTTGGAGCTTTTGGGTGAAAAGCTTTCACAAGAAGATGTTAATCAGAAGTTATTGAGAAGTTTGTAACCTGAATGGAACACACATTCTGGTGTGTGGAAGAATAAAGCTGATTTGGATACAATGAGCTTGGATGATCTCTACAACAATCTCAAGTATATGAACCAGATGTAAAAGGGATGTCTAGCTCAAGCTCAAGCACAGAGAACATGGTTTTTGTGTCCTCTTCAAATAACAACTCTAGCAGCACTAATGAAGAAGTTAATACTGCTCATGGAGTTTCTGCTGCTAGCACTTAAGTTAATGTTGCTAACTCTTCAAATATTGATAACTTGAGTGATGTTGTTATTTGTGCATTCTTTGCTAGTCAACCAAATAGTCCTCAACTTGCACATGAGGACTTGCAACAAATTCATCCAGATGACACTGAAAAGATGGATTTGAGATGGCAAATGGCCATGTTGACTATGAGGGCTAGAAGGTTCTTGTAGAACACAGGAAGAAAGCTTACTGTCAATGGCAATGAGAACATTAGTTTTGATAAGTCCAAAGTGGAGTATTACAACTACCACAAGAGGGGACATTTTGCTAGAGACTGCAAAGCTCCTAGAAATCAATACTACAAGAACAAGGAAAGCTCAAGAAGGAGTGTGCCTGTGGAAACATCTACTTCCACAGCTTTGGTGTCACGTGATGGTCTTGGTGGTTATGACTGGAGTGATCAGGCAGAGGAAGGACCTAATTATGCACTCATGGATTACTCATCTTCAAGTTCTAACTCAGGGGTATCCAATAATTCTATTTGTTTAAAATCTTGCTCGGAAATTGTTGAATCTCTTAAATCTCAAAATGATAAACTATTAAAAGATTTAAAGAAATTTGAGTTAATGGTTGTAGGTTATAAGACAAGTTTAGAGTCAGTGGAAGAAAAACTTGAATTTTATAAAGCAAATGAGTCGCTTTATGGAGAAAAGATTAAGGGCTTAGAATTTGAAATTCATTGTGGAGAAATAGCTATTAGAGAGCTTAAGAAAAAGCTTGAAATAGTTCTAACAGAAAAAGATGGCATTCAACTTAATGTAGATAAATTTGAATATGCATCTAAAAGTGTAAACAAACTCTTAGAGTGTCAGATTGTTGACAAATGCAAGTAAGGTGGTTTAGGCTATAATGAAGTTGCACCTCCCATCATAGGAAAATTTATGCCCCCAACACTTGACTTATCTTTTACTGGATTACATGAGTTTGTTAATGAGCCTGCAGTTGAGAAGAGTAAAGCTAAGTCTAGTGAAGAAGAGTCTAAGGTAGATAGGAAGAATGATGATGCCCCAATTATTGAAGATTGGGTGTCAGATGTTAAGGAAAAGGATGTGTCTCAACCTAAGATTGAAAAGAAAACAGTTAGGCCTAGTATTGTTAAGAGAGAGTTTGTCAATTCTAAACAACAAAAACAAACTGCTAGGAAAACTGTTAAACGTGTTAAGCAACCTAGGCAAAACACTCACAGTTCGAGAGGTAATCAAAGAAACTAGAACAATATGATGTCTCAAAAACTAGGAAGTAATTTTGAGATGTTTAATAAGGCCTTTTATGTGTGTGAAAGTTTTGATAATTTCCTGGTTGATTGCAATTACCATAAAAACTCTTTCAAATATAAGGATGGTAAAACCTGTTTGGAACAATGTTCAAAGGGTGAATCATCAAAACTTTGCTAAAAACACTCACCCCTATGCTAAAAAGAACATGGTTCCAAGAGCAGTTTAATTGATGAAGCGAAAAGTGTACCGCTTTTAAGGGGTCATTTAAGCCCTAAATCGTATTTATTTGATCAAATATTGCCCTAAATCGTTCCTTTTGTCATTTTAGGTACTTGTGAGGAGAAATCTGGAAAAGGAGGCATTTTGGACGTTTTTGGAGCATAAAAGTGAAGAAAACGGCAAAGTCTCAAAAATCGGCCAAAAGTTACCTTTGACGGCGTCACAATTTACTCTGGACGGCGTCATGCCTTGGCAAGAAAAGGTGGACGTGAAATTTACTCATGATAAGCCAGTGAAAATAGCATGTGAATTCTGACGGCGTCACGCTTTAACCTGATCAAGGGCGTCACGGCTTAAATCAAAGAGGGACGGCGTCACGTTCAAGAGCTGACGGCGTCAAGCCTTGATAAGCCAGAACGGATTTTTGGAGAGCTAAAGAGGGACGGCGTCAAGAAGGTCATCCGGGAACCCTAAAAGCGGCGAGGTGACGGCGTCACTCTCCATAAGGTGACGCCGTCAGATCCAAAAATCTATATATAGTTTTCTAATTTTTTGTCATTAGTGTGGAACTTAGTGTGTGGAATTTTGGGAGAAAACCCTAAGACGATTTAAGCTTCTTTTTCAAGGTTTTTTGCCTTGAGATCTTCCATGTTACATTGAAAGATAAGTTATCAATTAATCATTCAATATGTCTATGTGTTGTTTGATTTTATCTTGTTCTTGTCTTTTGTTTAACATGTTAGGCTAGATTTATCTTGTGTTTGCTTAGATCTAATGAAACCTAGCTATTGATTATTGGTTATTAGTGTGTTATTAGTTGTATTGGATGATCGTTTATCTATGTTAGGCTTAAGAAAACTGGCTAACTTCCTATTCGGTAACTTGCTTGAACGTCTTAAGAAACATGAACCAAATGCGTACTAAAGGTTTTTATGGTTGTATTTAATGCACAAGCGAATTCTAGTGATCCCATGTTAGGAGCTTCCTAGCCGGCTCGACATAGGAGTGAAGTAGGAGCTTGTAGAGTTGGGGAAGTACGTACGCCACCCCACGAATGGTATTAAGGAATACACCCGTCATCCACGCGACTAATACACACTAATCAACCGGTAAAAGATAGTTAGGGAGTAAGGAAATCTAAGTAAACACATTTCTCTACATATTAGTTTCCACCAAACTTTTCATTTTTGTTATTTTATTTTATTTGCATTCGTAGTAATTTGGGTTAGTTGACTAGCAACTAATTCCGCCCACTCCTTCAAACCCGAGATTTTACTTGCTTTCATAAAAATTATAAAAACATAAAAAGAATCTTCCTCAACCCTTAGACCTAATTAGAGTAGCCTTTCATACCTAACGAACACTATTCCCTGTGGAGAACGATCAATCCCCCGTACTTACCACTACACTATACTACATCGGTCAGGTACACTGCCTGGTGGGGTTGTAAGCCTCTTGAGATCCCTCGAGAGGTAAAACCTGTTGTAAGGTTGCAAAACCCACGCATCAAGTTTTTGGCGCCGCTGCCGGGGAATAGTTATTGTTTAGGTTGAATTTTTATTTTATAGGTCTACTCACTAGATTCCTTTCTAGTGAGATTTTTGTTTTATTTTTCTAGGTTTTCTTTAGTCTATCTATTTTCTTCGTGTCTTTGTTCGTAACCATACCATCCGACATCATGGAAGATGGTAATATCCTTGATCCCCACAACCCACCACCACAACAACCACCACCACCTCCTAGAGCCCGTACTTTAGGAGAGTATTCCCGTCCTAGCCACCATGGCTATCGAAACACCATTGAGCTCACTCAAGGTGCCAATATCACACCCTTGCGATCCGACACCATCCGGTTGGTGCAAAGCGGATGCGCATTCCATGGACTTCATTCCGAAGATCCTAATCAACACCTCAAGGACTTTCTTAAAATTGTTGATTCTATAAACCTTGATGTTGCCACTCGAGAGACGACCCGATTGCGTCTCTTCCAATTCTCTCTGCGGGATCAAGCTAGTCAGTGGCTAGAACGTCAACCCGCAGGATCCATCACCTCTTGGGATGATCTCACCACTCGTTTCCTTGCTCAATTTTTCCCACCGGGAAGAACTACCAAGCTAAGGAATGATATCTTGATGTTCCAACAACGTCAAGGCGAAACTCTCTACGAGGCATGGACTCAATTCAAGGACTTACTCCAAAAGGTCCCTCACCATGGCATAGAACTTTGGCTTCAAGTCCAAATCTTCTATGACCATATCAATCTCTACACAAGGCAAACCATTGACCAATCGGCCGGTGGTAAGCTACGTGATCTAAGTGCGGAACAATCATGGGCTCTCCTAGAGGATCTTGCTCTTTATGACAACGAAAGTTGGAGTGACCCCCGTGATTTGAATAAAACGGTCAAGGCAATATCTTTGCCTTTGAACAATTCAAGCACTTCCGATCGTAGGATCATAGAACTTGAAGACCAAGTCAAGTTTCTCATGAAATCCTACGAGGCTCCTAAACTTTCAAGCCAAGTGAACAAAATCACTTCTTCATGTGAATTATGTAGTGGTCCCCACGACACTCGTGATTGCATGGAACTCCCCGAACAAGCTTTTGTGGACTACGCATCCTCGCGTACCGACGGAGCGGGAGACAAGTGGTACACTTTCAAACCCGAGCCAAACCATTACGGTGATACATACAACCCTTCATGGAAAAATCACCCGAACCTTAGGTGGAAACAAAACCAAAACGCACAACAAACCAATTCTTCCAACCCACCTAATCGTTTCCAATCAAGCGGTTCCAACTCGAACCGTACTTTCAACAACAATCCTTCCAACAATGGTAGTACCAATAACTTTGAAGGATTGATGTTTCAATTTATGGCATCTCAAGAAGCTCGTTTAGCCAAGTTTGAAGCCGATTTCAAACAAAAACAAAGCGAGATGACCAATAAGATTGACACCTTGTTGAAAGCCCTCAATGACCGAGAAATGGGAGCACTCCCTAGCAACACGGTCAAGAACCCGAAACTAAACGTCAACGCTATTTCATCGGTTTCGTCCCCTAGTTCTTGTCCACAATATTATTCGGTCAATTCCATGAGCACGTGTTTCAAACAAACCCAAGTCGTTCCAAATGACCAAGAAGTTATGACATCCAAATTGGTCAACAACATAGTTGAAACACCTCCCACTCAAAACCTTGATGAAGAATTCAAGGAGCTCCACCTTGAAAGTCCGGTTGTTGATGTGTTGGATGAAAAGAAGCTCAAGTTAGGCGAAAAAGGGACCGCCTTCATTCAAAACAAACTACCTAAGAAGTTAGATGACCCGGGCTTATTCGTTCTACCTTGCAAGATCGGTAATTCGGAGGCTTATGACACATTAGCCGATCTTGGATCAAGCCTTAACCTACTTCCGTTACCTCTCTACACCTCTCTAAAACTAGGAAAACTTGAAGAAACCGAGGTGATAATAGGTTTAGCGGATGGGAGTGTTGCTTACCCGGTTGGAGTAGTTAAGGACGTGTTAGTGCACATTGGAAAACTAACCATTTTAGCCGATTTCCACGTCCTTGATATGGTTAGCGACCCTACATGCCCCTTGTTGATAGGTAGAGGATTTTTGGCGACCGCTAGTGCTATGATTGATTGTAAGGAATCTAAGATAGCGGTAGGAGAAGGAGATACTTGGTCAGTCTATGATGTGAAGAAACATGCTTATGATACTAGTGAGGAACCGACAGAGGCTTCATAGGACCCCAACGCCCATTTTACCTAGAAGAGGACTTTGTTAACCGAACACATACGGTAGAGCAACTCTTGGCTAGGGACACCGAATTGGATCCATTTGAAGACCCTCTAGTTTTTAGAAAGATGATTGATTTCCTAGGAGTTTTGCCAATTAACCTAGGAATGAATAAGTGGACTTGTGAGGAAGATGATCATAAGTGGAATTGGGACAAACCACCCAAAGATGGAGATGGGTCATGGCATATTAAGATGACATTGTATGACCCGGATGGAGAGAAGTTTGAAAAGATATATCGTACTAAGCGGACCAATAGGAAACTTCAATCCAAGCTTAACCCTAAAGACGTCCTCGATGACGAGCTCACTTATATAGGGTAGAGTGACTTTGAGTCTAGCTACAAGACTCGTTAATAAAGAAAAGCGCTTCTTGGGAGGCAACCCAAGCTTTATTTTATTTATTTGCTTTGTGTGTTTATTTGTTTGTTTGTTTGTTTTTATTTGTTTCCGTATGTGTGTTTAATTTTATTATTATTATTGATTCATGTTCAAAACTAAAATTGTGAAAATGCTTTATTTTGTTTTTAACTTCGTCTTAACTACATATAAAGGTATTTTGCAAAAGATAAGTGTAAGGGAAATCTAAATTGGTTTATTAGAACACATATGAACATGAATCGTAATAATATTAAATTAACATACATATTCGTGTGTGTTTGAGTCAAATGCTTGTATCGAGTCATAATGATGTTTTGCAGGATTTCCAGGAAGTAAGGTAAAGGTTTTTCCAGAAATTTTCCGGAAACTTAAAATGAAAATTTTTGTCAGGTCATTTCTGACGGCGTCAGGGTTTATAACCTGACGGCGTCAGATTTAATTTTCAGAAATTTTTGAAAGTTTTGTTTTTAAAAAGTTTTTATTAAAATCTCCAACTTATAATCTCCAGGAATCTGCAAAGTTATCATTCCACAAGCATTATATCCTTATATATAGATTTTATCCCGCCGATGTTATGCAGGTTTTCGTGTTTGTTTTCTCAGGTTTAACAGGTTATTTGGACAAGGAAATGTTTTGAATCAAGCTTATGGCGATGCATTAGTCATGGAGCTTCAACATTCTCTTTGGAGGAAGATTTAACCGTGTAATTTCATTATCCACCGAGCGAATCAGGGGAGTATTTGATTTCATTCTTTTACTTTATGCTTTTACATCTTGTTATTTGAACATTGGGGACAATGTTCATCTTAAGTGTAAGGGGGGGTAAAAGTACGATTTTAGAGAATACTATTACGCTTGATTTTTGTTTGTTTAATAGTAGATGTGTAATAAAACTGAGAGAAATACTTGTTAAGGTAATTTTAGTGCCAAATTTAAAATTTTTTACAACATATAGGAGTGAAACTTTGGTCTTAATGAGCGTCTCATGGATAGGAGTTATATGACTAGCACAAAAACCGTACCACTAAAAAATTTTCCACCCCCAAATATGTGAGGTTCTGATGAAGCGAAAAGTGTACCGCTTTTAAGGGGTCATTTAAGCCCTAAATCGTATTTATTTGATCAAATATCGCCCTAAATCGTTCCTTTTGTCATTTTAGGTACTTTTGAGGAGAAATCTGGAAAAGGAGGCATTTTGGACGTTTTTGGAGCATAAAAGTGAAGAAAACGACAAAGTCTCAAAAATCGGCTAAAAGTTACTCTTGACGGCGTCAGACTTTACTCTGGACGGCGTCATGCCTTGGCAAGAAAAGTTGGACGTGAAATTTACTCATGACGGGCCAGTGAAAATAGCATGTGAATTCTGACGGCGTCACGCTTTAACTTGATCAAGGGCGTCACGGCTTAAATCATAAGGGGACGGCGTCACGTTCAAGGTTCGACGGCGACAAGCCTTGATAAGCCAGAATGGATTTTTGAAGAGCTAAAGAGGGACGGCGTCAAGATGGTCATCCGGGAACCCTAAAAGCGGCGAGGTGACGGCGTCACACTCCATAAGGTGACGCCGTCAGATCCAAAAATCTATATATAGTTTTCTAATTTTTTGTCATTAGGGAGAGCTTAGTGTGTGGAATTTTGGGAGAAAACCCTAAGACGATTTTAGCTACTTTTTCAGGGCTTTTTGCCTTGAGATCTTCCATGTTTCATTGAAAGATAAGTTATCAATTAATCATTCAATATGTCTATGTGTTGTTTGATTCTATCTTATTCTTGTCTTTTGTTTAACATGTTAGGCTAAATTTATCTTGTGTTTGTTTAGATCTAATGAAACCTAGCTATTGATTATTGGTTGTTAATGTGTTATTAGTTGTATTGGATGATTGTTTATCTATGTTAGGCTTAAGAAAACTGGCTAACTTCCTATTCGGTAACTTGCTTGAACGTCTTAAGAAACATGAACCAAATGCGTACTAAAGGTTTTTATGGTTGTATTTAATGCACAAGCGAATTCTAGTGATCCCATGTTAGGAGCTTCCTAGCCGGCTCGACATAGGAGTGAAGTAGGAGCTTGTAGAGTTGGGGAAGTAAGTACGCCACCCCACGAATGGTATTAAGGAATACACCCGTCATCCACGCAACTAATACACACAAATTAACCGGTAAAAGATAGTTAGGGAGTAAGGAAATCTAAGTAAACACATTTCTCTACACATAAGTTTCTCACCACATTTTATTTTCAGTTATTTTATTTTATTGCATTCGTAGTAATTTGGGTTAGTTGACTAGCAACTAATTCCGCCCACTCCTTCAAACCCGAGATTTTACTTGCTTTCATAAAAACTATAAAAACATAAAAAGAATCTTCCTCAACCCTTAGACCTAATTAGAGTAGCCTTTCACACCTAACGAACACTATTCCCTGTGGAGAACGATCAATCCCCCGTACTTACCACTACACTATACTACATCGGTCAGGTACACTGCCTGGTGGGGTTGTAAGCCTCTTGAGATCCCTCGAGAGGTAAAACCTGTTGTAAGGTCGCAAAACCACGCAATCAAGTTTTTGGCGCCGTTGCCGGGGAATAGTTATTGTTTAGGTTGAATTTTTATTTTATAGGTCTACTCACTAGATTCCTTTCTAGTGAGATTTTTTATTTTATTTTTCTAGTTTTCTTTAGTCTATCTTATTTCTTTGTGTGTTTGTTCGTAATTTCCATTGACTCTTCCGTTCACCATTATGGAGAACGTAAATCCACCATACTACCAACCACGTAATTCACCCACTCCATATGACATCTTGATGTTTAAACAACATAAAGATGAACCTCTCTATGATGCATGGACTCGTTTTAAATATTTACTCCAAAAAGTCCCTCATCATAACTTCGATTTTTGGTCCCTAACTCAAATCTTTTACAATCATGTCGACCGACATGCCCAAAGGGACATTTACCATATTGCCGGCAGGGATATTAGGGAATTAAGTGCTGAGAAAGCATGGGAAGCTATTGAAGAGTGTGCCCAATATTATTATATAGTAGACAACCCAACAAACGTTAGTACAAGTCAATTGACCACAAATTTCGAGGATCATGAAACAAGTTTGTTTGGGGATGAATATGTTAGTGTTGAGATACCTAAGTGGATGTCATGTAATGCCATATTACAAAACAAACACATAGGTGACCTTGATATGACGGAGGATTTAGCCGAACATGATCACATTGATCAAAAAGACCTAGGTTTTGTGATTGATGACGTCGAATCTCAAGAAACACATGATGAATCTTTTAGGCAGTTTGAATATAGCAGTCAGAATATTGAGGATGATCCGTATGATTTGGACATAGAAGTTGAGATGCCTAGAGAAGCACTTGAGATACTTAGGAAAATGTTAGGGTTAGATCCTACTAAAACGCATGATGAGGATATAGGTGAGCTTGACGTAAGGAATGATGAGGTAAGTAACATAAGCCCACCAAGTGCCCCACAAGTCCTACCATCATTCGAGGCATACACACCGCCCGTGACTTACCCGGAAGAAGTAGAAGGGACTATAGGAACCCCAATTGAAGTAGAACCTTTGGAAGAAACAAAACTTGAAGAAATAGGTTTGAATACTTGTAGTCATAACCTTTCTTTTAGTTCTATGGAAGTTCCTAGTTTTGATGAACCGGAGCCTAAACCAAAACCGTTACCTAATCTTCCATCCTTAGATGTGAACTTAGGAATTGAATTAGGTCCCGATCCACCCATCAAACCATGTAGTCCGGGTAATGTTAAGATTAAGGTAGTAGACTCTAAGCCTTGTAGTGAGGAAGACAACATAGGAGTGAACCATGACCTTACATACTTACATCACCCATTCATGATTGATCACAAGAAACATTATGGGTTTAAACCGGGTTTATTAGGTCAAGATGGATTCCCAACTAGGAATCTCTCGAAGTTGATAGAAGATGATCCCTTTCTAGGAGAAAACTTCAATTCACCCATTGACCCAATTGAACTAAGTAAGGTTATGATGATTGGATCCCACATCTTTGAGCATATAATTCATCCACCACTCTTTCCTCACGTGGCATACTCCTACCGAGCTGGTGTGTATCGCTACTATCACCCGCACTTAATCCTAAGTGTAGGGAAAACCTCTCCTTTATCCATTAAATAAGGGTAGAGTCAGGCTCATGACTCGAACAAAAACAAGCGCTTCTTGGGAGGCAACCCAAGCTTTATTTGTTTTATTTGCTTTGTGTGTTTATTTATTTGCTTGTTTGATTTTATTTTCCGTATGTGTGTTTAATTTTTATTAGTATTGATTCATGTTCAAAAGTAATTTGTGAAAATGCTTTATGTTGTTTTTAACTTCGTCTTAACTACATATAAAGGTATTTTGCAAAAGATAAGTGTAAGGGAAATCTAAATCGGTTTATTAGAACACAAATGAACATGAATCGTAATAATAATAAATTAACATACATATTAGTATTTGTTTGAGTCAAATGCTTGTATCGAGTCATAATGATGTTTTGCAGGATTTCCAGGAAGTAAGGTAAAGGTTTTTCCAGAAATTTTCCGGAAACTTAAAATGAAAATTTTTGTCAGGTCATTTCTGACGGCGTCAGGGTTTATAACCTGACGGCGTCAGATTTAATTTCCAGAAATTTTTGAAAGTTTTGTTTTCATAAAAAGTTTTTATTAAAATCTCCAACTTATAATCTCCAGGAATCTGCAAAATTATCATTCCACAAGCATTATATCCTTATATATAGATTTTTCCCGCCGATGTTATGCAGGTTTTCGTGTTTGTTTTCTCAGGTTTAACAGGTTATTTTGGACAAGGAAATGTTTTTGGATCAAGCTTGTGGCGATGCATTAGTCATGGAGCTTCAACATTCTCTTTGGAGGAAGATCTAACCGTGTAATTTCATTATCCACCGAGCGAATCAGGGGAGTATTTGATTTCATTCTTTTACTTTTTGCTTTTACATCTTATTATTTGAACATTGGGGACAATGTTCATCTTAAGTGTAAGGGGAGGGTAAAAGTACGATTTTAGAGAATACAATTGCGCTTGATTTTTGTTTGTTTGATGGTAGATGTGTAATAAAACTGAGAGAAATACTTGTTAAGGTAATTTTAGTGCCAAATTTAAATTTTTTTACAACATATAGGAGTGAAACTTTGATCTTAATGAGCGTCTCACGGATAGGAGTTATATAACTAGCACAAAAACCGTACCACTAAAAAATTTTCCACCCCCAAATATGTGAGGTTCACCCCTAGAATTGGTAGGAAAAGCATTTATGCTATGATGTGTGTACCGGTAGCACTTAGATTCTAGAACTTGCGTTAGGACCATTCCAAGGCCACAAGTGAGACTACATTCGTGTAGTTAGATTTACTACATGATAAGAGGCATTAGGATTAACCCATTGTTTTACACCTGTGTTTTTGTTATAATTACATTGGCTACATTAGTCAAGTAATTCTCCCACACCCTTTGCGTTGTACTCATTTTTAGTTCACGATACCCCTAGTACACCCCTCAGAGCCTATCTTTTCGTTTCGACCTTTAAGCATTTTACTTAAAGGAAGAATTTGTTACACCCCACTAAAATGTACACCCAAATCGCCTTAGCCTACCTTGTATGCACTCATTTTTAGTGCATTATTGTGACAACATTTGTTTAAACCCAAGTTAATTATCGAGTTGATTACATGGTTGCTAAGTCGAGTCATATCCTTGTACATATTGTTTTGGGACGATTGGGACTCATGGGTAAAGTACTAGTGTAATGGAGTAATGGGGAAGAACATCATTTATTACCCCCATATGTGCTAAATGTTTTAAAAGTACTCCAAGTTTTTCAATTATCTTAATTCGAGTCATTAGATTAGTATTTGTAAAGTTATGTAAAAGTTCAAGTGTAAGGGGGATGCAATGCCCCTATGATGTATTATTTTGGATGGTAGGGTAAAAGTGTATGCAAAAAAAAATAATAATAATAAAAAATAAAAATAAAAATAATAATAATAATAATAATAAAATCAAGAAAAACACAAAAAAAAATGAGAAAATGAAAAATAGAAAAAAACATACGGACTACCATCCCGTTTCATTTTATGTTTGTTTTATATTTTTGGTTATTTTGATATTTCATTTCTAGCTTAAGATCGAGTCTAGTCTTGGCTTAGCAACATTGTATAGTACATGTAATTGATCAAGATTTTTAACTCGCCACCAGTAAAATATCCTTTATCCAACAAAACCGTGTTTTCCTTTTCCCTACACCTAACGTTATAACCCATTTAAAAGCCCTCTTTGATAGTTTATCTTTGGTGCTTACGCCTAGTGGAGGAGGTTTTCGATCCTTTCCCAAGCCTATGGTAATCTATTTGCTATGACAGGTAGTGAGAGATAGGATCCGTTTTCATTTATAAGATTTATTTTGATGACACTTGAGAGATGTGAGTATCTAAACACTACTTGTGAGGTGCTAGTTTGTAATCTCCGTGCTTATTATGATTAAAGTGGAACGAATATTTGTTGTAATTACTTTTATGTTTGCATTAAATGACCCCTAACTTGTATTTTGATTAGAATAAAAGCGCATTTGCTTGAGGACAAGCAAATCTCAAGTGTAAGGGTATTTGATGAAGCGAAAAGTGTACCGCTTTTAAGGGGTCATTTAAGCCCTAAATCGTATTTATTTGATCAAATATTGCCCTAAATCGTTCCTTTTGTCATTTTAGGTACTTTTGAGGAGAAATCTGGAAAATGAGGCATTTTGGACATTTTTGGAGCATTAAAGTGAAGAAAACGGCAAAGTCTCAAGAATCGGCTAAAAGTTACTCTTGACAGCGTCAGACTTTACTCTGGACGGCGTCATGCCTTGGCAAGAAAAGTTGGACGTGAAATTTACTCATGACGGGCCAGTGAAAATAGCATGTGAATTCTGACGGCGTCACGCTTTAACTTGATCGAGGGCGTCACGGCTTAAATCATAAGGGGACGGCGTCACGTTCATGGTTAGACGGCGTCAAGCCTTGATAAGCCAGAATGGATTTTTGAAGAGCTAAAGAGGGACGGCGTCAAGATGGTCATCCGGGAACCCTAAAAGCGGCGAGGTGACGGCGTCACACTCCATAAGGTGACGCCGTCAGATCCAAAAATCTATATATAGTTTTCTAATTTTTTGTCATTAGGGAGAGCTTAGTGTGTGGAATTTTGGGAGAAAACCCTAAGACGATTTTAGCTACTTTTTCAGGGCTTTTTGCCTTGAGATCTTCCATGTTTCATTGAAAGATAAGTTATCAATTAATCATTCAATATGTCTATGTGTTGTTTGATTCTATCTTATTCTTGTCTTTTGTTTAACATGTTAGGCTAAATTTATCTTGTGTTTGTTTAGATCTAATGAAACCTAGCTATTGATTATTGGTTGTTAATGTGTTATTAGTTGTATTGGATGATTGTTTATCTATGTTAGGCTTAAGAAAACTGGCTAACTTCCTATTCGGTAACTTGCTTGAACGTCTTAAGAAACATGAACCAAATGCGTACTAAAGGTTTTTATGGTTGTATTTAATGCACAAGCGAATTCTAGTGATCCCATGTTAGGAGCTTCCTAGCCGGCTCGACATAGGAGTGAAGTAGGAGCTTGTAGAGTTGGGGAAGTAAGTACGCCACCCCACGAATGGTATTAAGGAATACACCCGTCATCCACGCAACTAATACACACTAATTAACCGGTAAAAGATAGTTAGGGAGTAAGGAAATCTAAGTAAACACATTTCTCTACACATAAGTTTCTCACCACATTTTATTTTCAGTTATTTTATTTTATTTGCATTCGTAGTAATTTGGGTTAGTTGACTAGCAACTAATTCCGCCCACTCCTTCAAACCCGAGATTTTACTTGCTTTCATAAAATTATAAAAACATAAAAAGAATCTTCCTCAACCCTTAGACCTAATTAGAGTAGCCTTTCACACCTAACGAACACTATTCCCTGTGGAGAACGATCAATCCCCCGTACTTACCACTACACTATACTACATCGGTCAGGTACACTGCCTGGTGGGGTTGTAAGCCTCTTGAGATCCCTCGAGAGGTAAAACCTGTTGTAAGGTTACAAAACCACGCATCAGGTTCGCCCCTAGAATTGGTAGGAAAAGCATTTATGCTATGATGTGTGTACCGGTAGCACTTAGATTCTAGAACTTGCGTTAGGACCATTCCGAGGCCACAAGTGAGACTACATTCGTGTAGTTAGATTTACTACATGATAAGAGGCATTAGGATTAACCCATTGTTTTACACCTGTGTTTTTGTTATAATTACATTGGCTACATTGCTCAAGTAATTCTCCCACACCCTTTGCGTTGTACTCATTTTTAGTACACGATACCCCTAGTACACCCCTCAGAGCCTATCTTTTCGTTTCTAACTTTAAGCATTTTACTTAAAGTAAGAATTTGTTTACACCCCACTTAAATGTACACCCAAATCGCCTTAGCCTACCTTGTATGCACTCATTTTTAGTGCATTATTGTTACAACATTTGTTTAAACCCAAGTTAATTATCTAGTTGATTACATGGTTGCTAAGTCGAGTCATATCCTTGTACATATTGTTTTGGGACGATTGGGACTCATGGGTAAAGTACTAGTGTAATGGAGTAATGGGGAAGAACATCATTTATTACCCCCATATGTGCTAATAATTTTAAAAGTACTCCAAGTTTTTCAATTATCTTAATTCGAGTCATTAGAATAGTTATTTGTAAAGTTATGTAAAAATTCAAGTGTAAGGGGGATGCAATGCCCCTATGATGTATTATTTTGGATGGTAGGGCAATAGTGTATGTCAAAAAAAAAAAAAAAAAAAACAAATAAATAAATAAATAAATAAAAAAATCAAGAAAAATACAAAAAAAAAATGAGAAAAAGAAAAATAGAAAAAAACATACGGACTACCATCCCGTTTCATTTTATGTTTGTTTTATGTTTTTGTTTTTGTTATTTTGTTTCTAGCTTAAGATTGAGTCGAGTCTTGGCTTAGCAACATTGTATAGTACATGTAATTGATCAAGATCTTTAACTCGCCACCAGTAAAATATCCTTTATCCAACAAAACCGTGTTTTCCTTTTCCCTACACCTAACGTTACAACCCATTTAAAAGCCCTCTTTGATAGTTTATCTTAGGTGCTTACGCCTAGTGGAGGAGGTTTTCGATCCTTTCCCAAGCCTATGGTAATCTATTTACTATGACAGGTAGTGAGAGATATTATCCGTTTTTCATTTATGAGATTTATTTTGATGACACTTGAGAGATGTGAGTATCTAAACACTACTTGTGAGGTGCTAGTATGTAATCTCCGTGCTTATTATGATTGAAGTGGAATGATTATTTGTTGTAATTACTTTTATGTTAGCATTAAATGACCCCTAACTTGTATTTTGATTAGAATAAAAGCGCATTTGCTTGAGGACAAGCAAATCTCAAGTGTAAGGGTATTTGATGAAGCAAAAAGTGTACCGCTTTTAAGGGGTCATTTAAGCCCTAAATCGTATTTATTTGATCAAATATTGCCCTAAATCGTTCCTTTTGTCATTTTAGGTACTTGTGAGGAGAAATCTGGAAAAGGAGGCATTTTGGACGTTTTTGGAGCATAAAAGTGAAGAAAACGGCAAAGTCTCAAAAATCGGCCAAAAGTTACCTTTGACGGCGTCACAATTTACTCTGGACGGCGTCATGCCTTGGCAAGAAAAGGTGGACGTGAAATTTACTCATGATAAGCCAGTGAAAATAGCATGTGAATTCTGACGGCGTCACGCTTTAACCTGATCAAGGGCGTCACGGCTTAAATCAAAGAGGGACGGCGTCACGTTCAAGAGCTAACGGCGTCAAGCCTTGATAAGCCAGAACGGATTTTTGGAGAGCTAAAGAGGGACGGCGTCAAGAAGGTCATCCGGGAACCCTAAAAGCGGCGAGGTGACGGCGTCACACTCCATAAGGTGACGCCGTCAGATCCAAAAATCTATATATAGTTTTCTAATTTTTTGTCATTAGTGTGGAACTTAGTGTGTGGAATTTTGGGAGAAAACCCTAAGACGATTTTAGCTTCTTTTTCAAGGTTTTTTGCCTTGAGATCTTCCATGTTACATTGAAAGATAAGTTATCAATTAATCATTCAATATGTCTATGTGTTGTTTGATTTTATCTTGTTCTTGTCTTTTGTTTAACATGTTAGGCTAGATTTATCTTGTGTTTGCTTAGATCTAATGAAACCTAGCTATTGATTATTGGTTATTAGTGTGTTATTAGTTGTATTGGATGATCGTTTATCTATGTTAGGCTTAAGAAAACTGGCTAACTTCCTATTCGGTAACTTGCTTGAACGTCTTAAGAAACATGAACCAAATGCGTACTAAAGGTTTTTATGGTTGTATTTAATGCACAAGCGAATTCTAGTGATCCCATGTTAGGAGCTTCCTAGCCGGCTCGACATAGGAGTGAAGTAGGAGCTTGTAGAGTTGGGGAAGTACGTACGCCACCCCACGAATGGTATTAAGGAATACACCCGTCATCCACGCGACTAATACACACTAATCAACCGGTAAAAGATAGTTAGGGAGTAAGGAAATCTAAGTAAACACATTTCTCTACATATTAGTTTCCACCAAACTTTTCATTTTTGTTATTTTATTTTATTTGCATTCGTAGTAATTTGGGTTAGTTGACTAGCAACTAATTCCGCCCACTCCTTCAAACCCGAGATTTTACTTGCTTTCATAAAAATTATAAAAACATAAAAAGAATCTTCCTCAACCCTTAGACCTAATTAGAGTAGCCTTTCATACCTAACGAACACTATTCCCTGTGGAGAACGATCAATCCCCCGTACTTACCACTACACTATACTACATCGGTCAGGTACACTGCCTGGTGGGGTTGTAAGCCTCTTGAGATCCCTCGAGAGGTAAAACCTGTTGTAAGGTTGCAAAACCCACGCATCATTAATGAATTCTGGCTTAGTATCAATTAATACTGCTAGATAAAATATTTCAAAACCAGTAGTATTGGTTAATACTGCTAGACAAGTTAATACTGCTCACTCAAAAACAACAGTGAATGATGCTAAATCAATGTCATATCTTTCTAAAACAACACATTCAACTGTTAAGAGGCCCATTCAAAAGAACACAGTATTTAATACTGCTAGGTCACAAGCAGTAGTTAATACTGCTAGGCCAAAAGCAGTAGTTAATACTGTTAAGGGAAATAATGTTAATGCTGTTAAGGCCTCAGCTTGTTGGGTTTGAAAACCAAAGATTAAAGTTTTAGACCATGTTTCTAAACACAACAGTGCATCAATCACCTTGAAAAAGGTTGATTATGTTATTGCACAAGGCAGATCCAAGTCAGTGATGGCTTGGGTCCCCAAAAGGATTTACATGATCAAGGAGTGATTGATAGTGGATGCTCAAGGCACATGACAGGGAACATGTCCTATCTTACAGACTATGAAGAAATTGATGGAGGATATGTTGCTTTTGGAGGGAACCCCAAATGAGGGAAAATCACAGGAAAAGGTACCATTAAAACTGGTAATCTAGATTTTGAAAATGTGTATTTTGTGAGAGAGTTAAAGTTTAATCTCTTTAGTGTCTCACAAATGTGTGACAAAAAGAATAGTGTTCTTTTTAATGACACTGAATGTATTGTTTTATCTCCAAACTTTAAGCTAATTGATGAAAGTCAAGTTTTGCTTAGAGTTCCTAGAAAGAACAATAAGTATAGTGTTGATTTAAAGAGCATAGTTCCTAAAGGAGGTTTAACTTGCCTTTTTTGCAAAAGCCACATCTAATTAATCTAAACTTTGGCATAGAAGGCTAGGTCACTTAAATTTTAAAACTATGAACAAACTGGATAAGGGAAATCTTGTAAGAGGTTTACCTTCCAAACTTTTTGAATATGATCAAACCTGTGTTGCTTGTCAAAAGGGAAAGCAGCACAGAGCCTCTTGTAAGTCCAAAACAGAGAACTCAATCAGTCTACCTTTATATGTTGCATATGGATTTGTTTGGTCCACCATTTGTAAAAAGTTTTATGAGGAAAATGTATTGCCTAGCTGTCATAGATTATTTCAATAGGTTTACACGGGTTTTCTTTCTAGCTACTAAGGATGAGACTAGTGGCATTCTTAAGTCCTTTATAATGAGAATAGAAAATCTAGTAGATCACAAGGTTAAGGTGATTAGATGTGATAATGGGACTGAGTTCAAAAATAGAGAGATGAATCAGTTTTGTGAGATGAAGGGTATTTTGAGACAATATAGTGTAGCTAGAACTCCTCAACAAAATGGAGTTGCTGAGAGGAGAAATAGGACACTAATTGAGGCTACTAGGACTATGCTAGCTGATTCTAAGTTGCCAACCACTTTTTGAGCAGAAGCAGTTAGTACTGCTTGCTATGTGCAAAACAAAGTGTTAGTAGTTAAGCCTCATAACAAGACCCCATATGAACTTTTCCATGGTAGAGCACCACCATTAAGTTTTATGAGTCCATTTGGGTATCTTATTACCATTCTCAAATTTGATGGTAAGGCTGATGAAGGTTTCTTTGTTGGATACTCTTTGAATAGTAAAGCCTTTAGAGTATTCAATAGTAGAACAAGGATAGTGGAAGAGAACTTGCATATTAGGTTTAGTGAGAGTACACCTAATGTTTTAGGTAGTGGACCAGATTGGCTATTTGATATTGATGCACTAAGAACAATAAATTATGAGCCAGTTGTTGCAGGTACACATTCTAATAGTTTTGCAGGTACAAAAGCAAGTGATGATGCAGGTCAAGCTAGAAAGGAGACAGAACCTTCAAAGATTACATTTTGCTACCATTATGGACTGATGATCCACCATTCTCCCAAGATCCAAAGAGTTCTCAAAAAGAAGAATTCAAACCTTCAAGCGATAATGAAGATTCAAGTGATGATGAACAGAAGGTTAATGAAGATCCAAGAACAGAAAGTGAATGCGATGATCAAGAGAAGGAAGATAAGGTTAACAACACTAATGATGTTAATACTGCTAGTGATAGAAATAACACTAACAAAGTTAATACTGTTAGTTCAACTGTTAATGCTGCTGGTATAGAACTTAATGCTGGTGATCCAACAATAAGCATTGAACTTCCATTTGATCCACAAATGCCTGCTTTGGAAGAAACTAGCATATTTGACTACTCAAGTGCTGATGAAGATGATGCTGAAGTGGCTGACATGAACAATTTGGATCCAACAATCTAAGTCAGTCCTACTCCAACTACAAGAATTCATAAATATCATCCTCTTGATCAAGTGATTAGAGATATGCAATCAGCTATACAAACAAGAAAAATGTCAAATAATTTGATGGAACATAGGTTTTTTAGTACTCTTCAATAAAGAACAAACATCAAGACCTTCAAAATTGCTTGTTTGCTTGCTTTTATCACAAGTAGAACCCAAAAAGGTAAATCAAGCATTGAAGGATTCAAGCTGGATAGAGGCTATGCAGGAAGAGCTTCTACAATTCAAGTTACAAGAAATGTGGACTTTGGTGGAGTTACCAAATGGGAAAAGGGCTATAGGACTAAATGGGTTTTCAGGAATAAAAAGGATGAAAGGGGTATTGTGATAAGATATAAAGCAAGATCGATTACTCAAGGGTACACACAAGAAGAAGGGATTGACTATGATGAAGTATTTGCCCCTATTGCAATAATTGAAGCAATTAGGCTATTCTTAGCTTATGCCTCATTTAAAGACTTATCAAATGGATGTAAATAGTGCTTTCCTCTAAGGGAAGATTGAAGAAGAGGTGTATGTATGTCAACCACTAGGATTTGAAGATCCAGACTTTCCTGATAGAGTATACAAGGTTGAAAAAGCACTGTATGGACTACATCAAGCTCCTAGAGCATGGTATGAAACCTTGTCAACATATCTGTTAGACAATGGGTTTCAAAGAGGAAAAATTGACAAGACCTTATTCATCAAAAGGCACAAAGATGATATTTTACTGGTTCAAGTTTATGTGGATGATATCATCTTTGGTTCAACAAAGAAGGAGTTATGCATTGCATTTGAGAGGTTGATGCATGAGAAATTTTAGATAAGTTCTATGGGAGAACTTACATTCTTTTTGGATTACAAGTGAAGCAGAAAAAGGACGACATATTTATTAATCAAGATAAATATGTTGCTAAAATTTTAAAGAAATTTGGGTTTACAGAAGTCAAGACTGCAAGCACACCAATGGAAATTGGAAAGCCTCTGCTAAAGGATGAAGATGGTGAAGAAGTTGATGTTCATCTCTATAGATCAATGATTGGTTTATTGATGTACCTTACATCTTCAAGACCAGATATCATGATTGCAGTGTGTACATATGCTAGATACCAAGTCAATCCAAAAGCTTCACATTTTCATGCTGTGAAAAGGATTTTTAGGTACTTAAAAGGTCAACCAAAATTGGGCCTTTGTTATCCAAAAGCTCTCTTTTTGATTTGGTAGCATACACTGATAGTGATTATGCTGGAGCAAGCTTGGATAGGAAGTCTACAACAGGAGGTTGTCAATTTTTTGGATGTAGATTGATATCATGGCAGTGCAAGAAATGGACAGTGGTTGCAAATTCCACAACAGAAGCTGAATATGTGGCCGCTTCAAGTTGCTGTGGACAAGTGCTTTGGATTCAGAATCAACTAATTGATTATGGGTACAATTTTATGCATACTTTATTGACAATAATAGTACTATTTGCATAATTAAAAATCCTGTTTTTCATTAAAAAAAACAAAGCATATATAGATCAGACATCATTTTATTAGAGATTGCAATGAAAAGAAATTGATTCAAATGGTTAAAATCCATACTGACAAGAATGTTGCAGATTTGCTTACAAAAGCTTTTGATGTAAGTAGATTCCAATATTTGATTGCTAGTATTGGAATGTTAAATCTTTAAAGTCTTTTATCTCTTTATGTTTTTGAAGAGTTTTATATGAATTAGTACTGTTATTCATGTCATTAAAAGTTTCTATTGTTAAGTATAATTAGTACAGTTGGTTATACTTAAAACTGCCAAGTTTCTGCTGTTACTTATACTTAAAACTGTTAGGTATAATTAATGTTGTGATCATTGTGAAAATTGTTATGGCTTGTGTTTTCTTGGTTTTTGGACTAACATTTTGCAGGAAAAACAAAGAAAAGTGTTAGATTGATGATAGACAAGTGTTTGGAATGGAATTAGAGTTAATGCTGGTAACTCAAAGTTAATGATGCTAGGCATAACTTACTACTGCTGGGTTACTACTGCTGGGTTGTTCAGGGTACTTTTCATAAATACATCGATTAAGGGTTTTAAATCATTCAATCACTCATTTAATTGATTTCATTCGTTCAAATACTCTCTCAAAACAAACCCTAACTCAATTTTATCATCTAATCGCAAAACCCAACACAATCTTCAAACCAAACACAATGACAACACTAAAATTTTCTGATTCACACAACATGGTTGCGTTCTTGTCTAAACCCACTGAAAGTGAAGCGTTTGAATAAATAGTGGATTTTCTGAATGCAAACCCTATAAGGTATGGTCTAACGGTCCATCCTACTATATATATTTCTTACATTGAACAGTTTTGGTCTTCTGCTATGTTCAAAACTATCAATAAGAAAGTACAGATACATGCCGTTGTAGATGGCAAGGATATAATCATAACTGAATCATCTGTTAGAAGAGATCTTTTACTAGCAAATGAGGAAGGAATTGATTGTCTCCCAAATGCTACTATTTTCGAACAACTTGCATTGATGGGGTATGAGAAACCTTCTGATAAACTTACTTTTTATAAAGCATTCTTCTCCCATCAATGGAAATTCTTAATTCATACTATCTTGCAGTGTTTAAGTCCTAAGACTACTGCATGGAATGAGTTTAGCAGCACTATGGCATCTGCCATTATCTGCTTGGCTACAGACCAAAAGTTTAATTTTTCCAAATTGATTTTTGATAGTATGGTTAGAAATTTGGATAATTTGTCTGGCAAATTTTTAATGTATCCAAGGTTTTTACAAGTTTTTGTGGACAAATATCTTGTAGAAAAACCAACTAATAAAAAACTATATGTTACACCCTCTCACACTAAAAACATTTTTGCTAACATGAGAAGGGTAGGTAAAGGTTTTTCTACTAGAGTTACACATTTTTTTCCAAAAATGGTGGCACTAAACCAACCTCAAATGGGTGAAGGTTCAGTCATTCCTACTGATTCCCAACACACACCCACCATTTTACAAACATCCACATCTCAACCCCAAAAGACACAAAAACCTAGGAAGCCTAAGAGAAAGGGCACTGAGATACCTCAGTCTAGTGCACCTACAGACATTGTAGCAGATGAGGCTGTCCATAAGGAGAGGGGTGATAGATTGGTTAGGGCTGCCACTACTGCTTCTAGCTTAGAAGCAGAGCAAGTTAGTGGTAACATAAGTAAGACCCATTCCAAGGAAACATCTAATGAATCTAATTCCCAAGGAATTAATTTAGGTGATGGTCCCAGGTGCCAAGAAACCATGGGGGATACTATTGCTCAAACTAGGTTTGAGAATGTATCTAAACTATCCAATGATTTACCACTCGGAAGAGGTAACACACTTCAAAGTGATGAGGATAGAATAAAACTAAATGAATTGATGGAATTATGTACCACTTTACAAAATGATGTCATTGATTTAAAGATGACCACTTCTTCTCAGAAAAAAGAAATCACAAGTTTAAAGAAGAGGGTCAGGAAACTTGAAAAGAAGAAAAAGTCAAGACCTCATGGGCTCAAGAGATAATACAAAATTGGTGCTACAAGAAGGATAGACTCCTCTGATGATAAAGAGGTTTTGGGTAAGGATGCCTCCAAACAGGGGAGGAATGATGTCATGGATGCAGGGGAGGATGAGGAGCTGATGGATGTAGAAACAAAAGTTGTTTTTGAAGTGGTAAATGATGTTGCTAATGTTGTTGAAGAAATAGTTGAAGGTAATGTTGTTGAAGAAACAGTTGAAGGTAATGTTGGTCAAGTTAGTAATGTCGATGTACTTGTTAGTGCTGCTACTACAATAACTGCTGATGAAATTACCTTGGCTCAAGTTCTTTCTGATATGAAAAGTATAAAACCCAAGGAGAAAGGGATTGTCTTCAAAGAGCCTACCACAAAAACAACAATAAATTCACCACAGGGCAAAGGGAAAGGCATATTAGTAGAACCTGTGAGTAAGAAAGATCAAATCAGGCTTGATGAAGAAGAGGCCAAAAGACTACAAGCTGAATTTGATGAGGAAGAAAGGATTGATGCTGAGAAAGCAAGACTTGTAGCAGAGAAAGAAGAAGCCAACATTGCCTTGATGAACACATGGGATGATGTACAGGCAAAGATTGATGTTGACTGTGAAGTGGCTCAAAGACTGCGAGAAGAAGAAAGGAAAGAGTTGTCTGAGGGTGAAAAGGCCAAGTTATTTGAGAGGATTCGATACAATTGAAGGGTGTTAGTCCTTTATAACGTGTGTATATAATATCTTGAGTTAATATGATTAAGTATGCGGAATCTACTTAACCACACTTAGAAGGTTTATTTGGTTATGGAAATGGAATAGTGATCTTTGTTATTGAACAATGAGCACAGAAAGTTTATTACCAAACGATTCAATATTATTCAAAATAATACGAGTGATCTTCACTATCACTAGGGTTACAAAACCTTGAATCTTATGTTATCTATGACTTGTGATATTGTTTGTTCTTATTCTAAACAAATATGATCTAATGGATGTGTACAATATCTAAGACTATAATCTCCCTTTTATACAAACAAAGGAGATTATTACAATCTATGTTAAGTCTTGTCGAGCACATGCATAGACACACTTGGATTGTGTCAGTCATTAAGATACAACATGTATCTATGTTTACCAACTAGTTGATGACTAACCACAAAGTCTAAGATATTATCTACCGTATATACTTGACTTTAGTACAAAATATCTTCGTATACTTATCCATCCAGCAGTAGAATACTCAACACTTATCTCTTCAGCAGTAGGATGAGTAACCAACATCAGTGTCTGATACACTAGCAGCAGAATGCTTGCGGCAGCAGAATGTCTAACGCTAGCAGTAGAATCAAATGCACTAGCAGCAGAATGACACTTAGAGAATTTCCCGATACTTAATCTTCAGAATATTTAATTCCCAACAATCCTCCCCTAAACATGTGAACCCTTTTCAACATGTTTCTTCTGAATTAAATTATGATTGTGAGGATCTTGCAAACACTTCATAGTCAGACTCTTGATCTGAGCTTTCTTCTATTCTGTAAGATTAATATCTATCTCAGTAACTCATCTACCTTCTGTGAATCTCTTTCATCAATAACATCATCTTTCTTTGTCTTGAACACAATCAATACCTTGAATGAAAGATGGTGCAATTTCCTTGGATGGAGGAATTATAAGAGGCAATGGTGCTGTGTATCTTGGATGCTTGTTTCAACAAGTGAAATCATCTATCAGCATGCCTTTGCAAGTGATGAACAAACGTAGTGAACTGAAATTGAAATTGAAAGAATATTCTTCATTTGAAATGCTTCATCCTTTCTGAATATATATAATACTCCAGAATCTTGTTCTTGTCATTTTCAACCTCCATGTTATCATCTTGTATGCCCTTGTCTTTTCCTCCTTTACATTTGGTTAATCTTCCTTCCTTGGGCTTTATTTCCTCCCCTGAGATACAAATAACATTTCCTCCTCCCCTGTTTGGAAGATCTCTCACCATCATCCCATTATCATCTGATCTACCAATGTGAACGTGTTTTCAGACAATGTTATACATGTAGCCATCAATTCCTTAAAATTTTATGTGTTGCCCTCTATCACTTCTAGGTGTGTTAACTCCAATGAGAGGTGATTCATGGGGCATTGACTCATTATCCATCAATGGATGGTTTTGCTGAGCCCATTTCAAAAATCCTTTTTAAGAAACTTTTGATTTAGCAGTATGTTCATGATTTTATTATAGAAAAATCATACTGCTTGCAACCATTTTGAAGGGATTAAGTGTGTAACAGACACTTAATCAAGATTTCGGTTTAAAGCAACCTCTGGTTGTGTGAGAACCAATGTTTTTCAGTTATAAATAACTGCCTGTGTAAAGATAAACCTATTCAAAAGGCTTTCTTGACAGGGTTTCCAAGTCATAGCAATTGTTACCTCTAACACAAGTGTTAGATTCACTTTTACTAGCTGTTCTTTCTATCAGATGTCCTTAGACTTGCTCATTATACTAATTAAAGTATAAAATGATAGAAAGTGAGTTGAATCAGTTACTATCTGATCAACTGAACCATCAATTCAATGTGAAATATCATAATCAGATTTCAAGAAATAAGTTCTAAGGGATCAGTTAACTTAGGTGTAAACCTTTGTTAATAAATTCCCAAACTCAGTCCATCATAAACCTATTATGTCAGCAACTGATATCATTATTCTGCTGCTTCCATTTCACTTGAAACTTCCTTTTTGTTCAATGTTCATACCTGAAAATGTTAGACCAAAACCAAGAAACAAAATGCAAAGCATTTGTCTTATAGCAGCATTATAAATATGACTAACAAAATGAACTTAAACAAATAAAATTTGTACTAGCAGCACAAACTTTTCACTAACAGTAGTATTTTATAAAGCCAGCAGTATAATCAAAAATTTATATACAAAAACCACACAGATTAAAAAGTTTAAGGATTAAGCATTCCAATACTTGCTACCAAGTATTGAAACCTTCCAACATCAAAAGCTTTTGTAAGAAGATCTGCAAAGTTGTGTTCAGAATCAATTTTAAGAACTTGAATCAACTTTTTCTCATTGCAATCTCTAATAAAATGATGTCTAATTTCAATGTGTTTTGTTTTAGAATGTTGTACTGGGTTTTTAATTATGCAAATTGTACTACTATTATCAATATGTATGACAGTGTTCATAAAATTGTACCCATAATCAAGTAATTGATTTTGAAGCCAAAGTACTTGACCACAGCAACTTGCAGCAGCTACATATTCAGCTTCAGTTGTTGAAGTAGCCATAATTGTTTGCTTCTTACACTACCATGAGATAAGTCTACACCCAAGGAATTGACATCCTCCAGTTGTTGACTTTCTGTCCAAGCTAGCACCAGCATAATCACTATCTGAAAATGCTACCAAGTCAAAAGGTGATTCCCTTGAATACCATAGACTCAACCTAGGTTGACCCTTGAGATATCTAAAAATCCTCTTGACTGATGTTAAGTGAGAAACCATTGGAGCTACTTAAAATCTTGCACAAGCACAAACAGAGAACATGATATCAGGTCTTGATGATGTAAGATACATCAAAGAACCTATCATAGATCTGTATGTGTGTACATCCACATTATCTCCATTTAAATCTTTAAGAAGTGGCTTCTCAGAGTCCATTGGTATGCTTGCTATTTTTGAATCTGTAAAGTTGAACTTCCTAAGTATCTCAGCAACATATTTATCTTGACTAATAAATATGCCTTCATATGATTGTCTAACTTGCAGACCCAAAAAGAATGTAAGTTCCCCCATGGAACTCATTTGAAACTTATGATGCATAAGCTTCTCAAACTCTAAACACATCTCCTTTCTTGTAGACTCAAAGATAATATCATCCACATACACCTGAACTAGCAAAAGATCCTTCTTGTGCCTCTTGATGAATAATGTCTGATCAATCTTTCCCCTTTGGAATCCATTTTCTGTCAAATAGGAAGCCAGTGTTTCATACCAAGCTCTTGGTGCCTGATGAAGGCCATACAGAGCTTTAACTACCTTGTACACTTTGTCTGGATGTTCTGGATCAATAAAACCAGGAGGTTGTGAAACATACACCTCTTCTTCAATAGTGCCATATAAAAATGCACTCTTGACATCCATTTGATAAACTGTGAAGCCAATAAATGAAGCATAAGCTAAGAAAATCCTGATTGCCTCAAGTCTTGCTACTAGAGCAAAAACCTCATCATAGTCTATACCTTCTTCTTGTGTGTACCCTTGGGTTACTAATCTAGCCTTATTCCTAATCAATATGCCCCTTTCATCCCTTTTATTCTTGAAAACTCATCTAGTGCCAATTACCCTTACATCCTTAGGTAAATAAACTAGCACCTAAACCTTCTAAATCTTGAACTGAAGAAGCTCTTCTTGCATAGCTTCTACCCAGCTTGAATCATCTAGGGCTTTAAGAACATTCTTTGGTTCAGCTTGAGAGAGAAAACATACAAACAAGCAAGAGTTTGAAAACTCATGCTGCTTTGAAGCATAAAGGGCATCAAGAAGCCCTTGTTGGTCTGAAGACATTAGTTGTTGCCTTGTCTTCACACTTGATTGTACATCTCCAATCACATTTTCTAGGGAGTGGACTTTGTGAATCCTTGTGTGTGGTGTAGAAGGAACTTGATAAGTAGGTGGAAGATTGCTAAAATCCACCTCATCTTCTAAGAATTCTGCTTCTTTTGGTTTTGATGGGCCAGTAGTAGAATCATTTGGCCTAGCAGTAGAATGCTCTGTCTCAGCAGCACTATCATCAGCAGAAACATTTTCTTGTTCCTTGGTTCCATCTTTCTTGTGTTCATCTTCAAAATCTTCTTTAGCTTTACCAGAAGAAGATTCTTCATTTGTTGAAGTTGAAGCCACACTTGTACTTGACCATATTGGCATCATCACATACTCTTGATCTTTCTCTAATCCTGCTTCATTTGTTGTATCATCAGAACCTGCAAAATCATTAGTTTCTGCAACAACAGGCACATAATTCATTGAATGGGTTAGTGTCTCAAGATCAAATAGCCATTTAGGTCCTTCACCTGCTACATTGGATTTATTCTCTAAAAATTCCACATGCAGGTTTTCATCTACTCTTCTAGTTCTCAAGTTGTATACTCTAAAAGCTTTGCTATTGAGAGAATATCCAACTAAGAATCCTTCATCTGCTTTGCCATCAAACTTTCCAAGATGGTCTAAGGTATTCAGAATTGTCACATGACATCCAAAAGGTCTAAGAAATCCTATTGCAGGAGTTCTACCTCTAAAAAGCTCATATGATGTCTTATTGTGAGACTTTACTGCTAAAACTCTGTTTTGGACATAGCAAGCAGTGTTGACTGCTTCAGCCCAAAAAGTTATAGGCAATTTAGAGTCAGCTAACATGGTTCTAGCAGCCTCTATGAGTGTCCTATTTTTCCTTTCAGCAACTCCATTTTGCTGAGGAGTTCTAGCTACACTAAATTCTCTCCTAATACCTTTTTCCTTGCAGAAGTCATCCATAACTCTATTCTTAAACTCTGTCCCATTATCACATCTAATGACTTTTACTTTCTTGTCTACTAGGTTTTCTATCTGAGTAATGAAAGTCTTAAGGATGCTAGAAGTCTCATCCTTAGAAGCTAAAAAGAAAACCCATGTAAATCTACTATAGTCATCAGTAATAACTAGACAATATCTTTTATGCTTTAGGCTACTAATAGAAGTAGGTCCAAATAAATCCATATGAAGCATAAACAATGATTGATTGATAGAGTTAAAAATTTTGGGCTTACAAGTGGCTTTGTGTTGTTTGCCTTTAAGACAAGCAATGCATGTTTTGTCATTTTTAAATCGTTTTTGAGGTAAACCTCTTACCAAACCATTCTTAACAGTCTGATTTATGGTTTTGAAATTTATGTGACCACGCCTTCTATGCCATTTCATTGATTCATCCAATGTAGCCTTTGCAACAAGACAAGTAAGAGCCTCTTTAGGAACAATGCTCTTCATATCAACACTGTACATATTGGCTTTTCTTGGAATTTTAAGAAGTACTTGACTTTCATCAGGCATCTTAAAATCAGAAGAAAGTACAAAACATTCAGTCTCAGTAAAAAGAACTTTGTTCTTTTTGTCACACATTTGTGAGACACTAAAAAGATTATAATTAAGCTCTTGAACATAGTACACATCTTCAAAATCTAAATTTCCAATTTTAATAGTACCTTTACCGGAAATTTTGCCACCAACACCTCTTCCAAAGCTAACATAGCCTCCATCTATTGATTAAAAATCTGAAAGGTAAGACTTGTTGCCTGTCATGTGCCTTGAACATCCACTATCTGAGTATCCTTGATCCTCATGTTTATCAGATGAATGTTCCTGCACAGAAATAAGGAGTATTAGTTTCCTTTGGGGACCCAAGCCATGACTGACTTGGATCTGCCTCTTGCATCAATGAAATGTAATCTTTTGAGAACAGTTGATGCAACATTGGATTTAAGAACCCAACATGTTGAGGCCTTAACAGCATTTGCCCTGTTTTCCCTAGCAGTAGTATAAACTACATGCTTAGCAGTAGAAAATGCTAGCTTTGCGGTTGTACCCTTTGGTTTACAAACTTGTTTTTGGACCACATCTATTGTTTTAATGGGCCTTTGAACAGTCTTTGGTGCATGTTTGAAAGTTGTTTTTGCACCTTTAGCTATTTGTTTTGGGTAAACAGTCATATATGGTCTAGCAGTAGGAAAAATTGCTTTTGAAACTGCTCTGGGTTTTATTCTAGTAAAGTTAGAGTGATCTTTAGTTGTTTGCCATTTGTAGTTCACCCTATTGTTTGTATACCCAGTTACCCTTTGGTTGCAGAAAATTGCAAGATGGTCAAAACTACCACATGTGTAACAAGCTTTGTTATAAAAAGCAAAGTCATCACCTAGTTGGTGAGACTTGAGGTTATTCCAACTCCTTTGGTTACCTCTGGGCTTGTTTGCAGTTCTATATTGTTCACAATATCTAACTGGTTGCCTAACATGTTTAACATTTTTTTAGGCCTATTAGTATCATGTTTGACTATCTTAGGAACATTTGTTCCTGCTTTCTTAACCACTTCAGGTTTAGACATAACCTGTTCTTCTTCATCACTATCAGTTGTACAGTCCTCAATAACTATAGGATCTGATTTTCTAACAGAGGACACCTTGTCCTCAGGAAGTGAAGTTTTACTTAAACTCTCACTTACTTCTTCTACCTTAGTGTTCTCAGTAAACATAGAACCATATTCCATTTTTGGTTCTTGAAACTCAGCAAAACCTGTTTGTACTAGGTCAATACCTGGAGGTGAAGGAACACCTCTATATGGTGGAGGAACAGATTTATAACCTATACCAGACTTAGCTTTAATAATAATTTGAGCTTCCCAAAGTCTATTGATTCTTACTGAGGCATTATCTAGTCTGTCTACTGTGATCTTAACATTTTCACATTTCTTTTTGTGATCTGCTAGGGATTCATTCAGCACAGAAATACACTCATCTTTGAACTCTATGTTTCTTTTTAGTGCATTCATGTCATCAGTAAACCTAGATTCATTTTCTTGAAAATGCAAGATTTGTTTTTCAAGAACAACTATACCTCTTTTATGATTAGCTAAGTTAGCTAATGCATTATATAACTCTTCTAGTTGATCATCAGACTTCTTTTTAAGATTTTCATAAGCATTAAGAGCAGAGCATGATTCAGTACACTTGATTATAGAATTTACCTCTGAATCAGAAAAGGCCATTAGTGCAGTCTTAGTGGCCACCATTGCAGCTTCTTTTGGTGCTTCCTCCTCATCAGCCATGAAGCTCCGATCATAGCTAACACCATCAATGGCTAGCATAGCCCTTGGCTCTTCCACTGTGACTTCCTTCTTCTTCTCTTGCTTATACCATGTGTTCCTATTATCCTGCTTTCTTGGGTTTCTACATTCTCTAGCAAAGTGTCCTAACCTGTGACAGTTGAAACACTCTACTTTCTTCTTATCAAACCCAGCAGTTTCATTACCATTAATGGTAATCTGCTTACCAGTTCTCTGCCAGAACTTCTTAGCCCTCATGCTAAGTAAAGCAACCTGCCACTTGATATCCATCTCTTCTAAATCATCATCATCCACCAGATCAAGGTCTTCATGAGTTAGAGGAGAACCACTAGTTTGACTAGACATGAATACATAAAATGATGGATCTCCAAGTCCAGCAGCATTCTTTTGTGAACTAGTAGTAGGACCACCATAGTTAGCAGTAGAAACATCTGCATCTTCATCTACCTCTTCTGACTTACTAATACTAGGAGATGACAAGAGTGCCACATTCCCAGAACTAGTACTATAGTTTCCAGACTTCTTTAGACTTTGTTCAACAATTTTGAAGTTGTTGTACAAATCATTGAGTTTCATGGTTTCAATGTCTGGTTTATTCATCTAGACAACCACATGAGTATGGAAGTCATGAGATAGGCTTCTTAAGAACTTCATGTTGAGATCTTCCTTGGCTATCTCAACACCCAACACAGCTAACTGACTGACAAGCTTGTGCAATCTTGAGAACAACTTATCAAGAGTTTCATTGCTATTTGAATTGAAGTTTTCAAATTGTTGTTTCAGCAATGTCTTATGTGTTTTCTTGGTAGTTTCATTACCACCAAACCATGCACAAATCTCTTCAAAAAGAGTTTTTGCATCAGGATACTTGCTAAAAGATAGCATCTGTTCACCTGGAATGGTCATAAGCAACAAATTCCTTGCTTTTTGATCATTCCTCTTCTGTATCCTTTCTTCATTGGAAGATGGCCTAGTATTCCTTTTCCGAATTGTCTTACCTTCGAGAATGACATCTAAATAACCTAGTGAAAAAGAATCACCATACAGAATGATATCCCAAAGAGCATAATCTTGAACCATAAAGTATTGCTCAATCCTTAACCTCCACAACTCAAACTCATTATGTTTGATCATGGGCAACTTTGCAGCAATATTCGTAGCCTGAGTATTCTCCACATCCATTTCTTCTTCTTCTTCTTCTAAATCAAAGATATCAACCTTGCTCTGATACCAACTGAGAGGATGTGATACACTTGAAGGGTGTTAGTCCTTATTAACGTGTGTATGTGATACTTTGAGTTAATATGATTAAGTATGCGGAATCTACTTAACCACACTTAGAAGGTTTATTTGGTTATGGAAATGGAACAGTGATGTTTGTTATTGAACAATGAGCACATAAAGTTTATTACCAAACGATTCAATATTATTCAAAATAATACGAGTGATCTTCACTATCACTAGGGTTACAAAACCTTGAATCTTAGTTTTCTATGACTTGTGATATTGTTTGTTCTTATTCTTAACAAATATGATCTAATGGATGCGTATAATATCTAAGTCTATGATCTCCCTTTTATACAAACAAAGGAGATCATTACAATCTATGTTAAGTCTTGTCGAGCACATGCATGGACACACTTGCATTGTGTCAGTCATTAAGATACAACATGTATCTATGTTTACCAACTAGTTGATGACTAACCACAAAGTCTAAGATATTATCTGCCGTATATACTTGACTTTAGTACAAAATATCTTCGTATACTTATCCATCCAGCAGTAGAATACTCAACACTTATCTCTTCAGCAGTAGGATGAGTCACCAACATCAGTGTCTGATACACTAGCAGCAGAATGCTTGTGGCAGCAGAATGTCTAACGCTAGCAGCAAAATCTAATGCACTAGCAGCAGAATGACACTTAGTGAATTTCTCGATACTTAATCTTCAGAATATTTAATTCCCAACATTATTTGTAGAATTCTTGGAGAAAATACTTTGCAGCAAAGAGAGCAGAGGATAAGAGAAACAAACCACCAACAAAGGCTCAACAAAGAAAAATAATGTCAACTTATCTGAAGAACATGGAAGGATGGAAGCTTAACAAGTTGCAACATTTTGACTTTGAGACTATCCAAGAAAAGTTTGACAGAGCAATAAAAAGGGTAAATACATTTGTTGACGTAAACACAGAGTTGGTAGAGGGCAGTGGAAAAAGAGAAGGAACTGAGCTAGAGCAAGAGGTCCAAAAGAAGAAAAAGGTGGAAGATGATAAAGAAATAGCAGAGCTTAAACAGCTAATGGTGATCATTCCTAATGATGAAGAACCAACAATTGATGTTATTCCTTTAGCTTCTAAGCCTCCAAAGATTGTTGACTAAAAGATATATACAGAAAACAAGAAAATTTACTAGAAAATCACAAGAGCTGATGGAAGTTCACAGCTGTATAATATATTTGGTCACATGCTTAAAAGTTTTGACAAAGAAGATTTGGAAGATCTCTGGAAATTGGTCAAAGCTAAGTATGGGTCAACAGGGCCAACAAATGATCATGACTATGTATTGTACGGTGATCTAAAGACTATGTTTGAACCACATGTAGAGGATGAAATATGGAGAAGTCAGCATGGTTACAAAGTTTTGGAATGGAAGCTATATGACTCATGTGGAGTTCATTCCTTGATGATGCAGTCTATGGTGGTCTACATGTTCATGGAAAATACATATCCCCTCACATTGTCTACAATTGATATGATGCTGAAGAAGAAGCTTCAAGTTGATTATTTTACTGAAATGGCCTATCAGCTTCTTATGAAATTGGAGAAACAGCTTAACAAGAAGTGAAGTGTTTGGAAGCATCCTCCTGGTGTTTATTGAGCTTTGAATGAAGAAACTTAATGATTTTGGATAAGAATATCAAGCTTAAGGGAGGATTGTTGGGATTAAAAGCCTTCTTGTTTGGATTGTTGGGATTCTATGGTGGTCTACATGTTCGTGGAAAATACATATCCCCTCACATTGTCTACAGTTGATATGATGCTGAAGAAGAAGCTTCAAGTTGATTATTTTACTAAAATGGCCTATCAACTTCTTAAGAAATTGGATAAACAGCTTAACAAGAAGTGAAGTGTTTGGAAGTATCCTCGTGGTATTTATTGAGCTTTAAATTAAGAAACTTAATGATTTTGGAGAAGAATATCAAGTTTAGGGGAGGATTGTTGGGATTAAAAGCCTTCTTGTTTGGATTGTTGGGATTCTTGTTACTACTGCTCGTGGTTGTATTACTACAGCTCTTTCAAAGTTACAACTCCTCATGAACTTCAAAGAAAATGAGCTGACTATTTACAACTGCTAGTACAAAGTTACTGCTGCTCAGACAAAGTTACTACTGCTAGTACAAAAGTTAAGATTTTTGCAAAGTTACAACTACTGGTTCAAAAGTTAAGACTGCGAGTGTAACTTAGTGCTGCTCAAGGTTACTGCTGCTTATAGGATATGTATTTGATATGTGTAGATAAGATTTGATATATTCGTATCTTTATAGAAGATTTGATATACTTAGGAAAGTATTGTAAGCCATATAGGACTCCTTGGTGTATAAGAGGAGGTCCTAGGGCATACAGTTGTACACATGAAACACACCAACACATGAATTACATAGAATACAAAGTCGTATAATTCTTTTAGCTTCAAGGTTTTGTAACCCTAATACTGTTAGAGTATTCGTATTATTCCTAATAATATTGAGCTTGATTTTTTGTTTGTTCTACTATTCCATTAAGTAATTCTTCTTAATATTAAAGATTAGATTTCGCATAATCTTTAATACACTCAAACACAGTTTCTACTATAGTTGTGTCAGATTTATCTAGTATAACTAAACCTTAAACAAGCTTAAGGAATTCGATCTAAGTTCAACTGGGATTCAACACTTTTGATTTGAGAGGAAGTCGATTAAACCATCTTTTTGCCGATCCAGTGAGGGTCATAGGGAAAACCTTTAGCATAAGAGTATAGCGCGAGATATTTTGGAACACCAAAAATGCTTACAATGTATAAGATTTACTCAACCTGTTCTTGGACATTGATAACGCTCAAAATGAACATGTTTTTAGTCACGTTATTGTTAGATTTTTGCATCATATTTGGTTATATTTGTGTATATTTGTTACTAAATCATGAAAAAGTGTATATGCAAGTAAATATAGCCAAGTACAGGAAAAGATGATAAAAAGATGAAGAAATAAAGAGATTATGCACATTTGAAGAATCACGAGAAAAGAACTACACAAGAATTTCAAGGATTTGATAAAGTCAAGATTTCTATGTTTATATATCAAGAAAAGATCCAGTTCTATGGAAGGAATTAGTGGTACAACAAAGGATCAAGCACGTAACGAGAAAAGGAAGAGAGAAAATAAAGTATGCATGGCAGAATGGCCCATCCGATCAGATAATGCCCGCATCCGATTCGGATGGAAGAAAAGTGATTTACCGAGAGATCCAACCGATCGGTTGGACCTCAATACCGATCAGTTGGAGGAGACTGAAGTTACAAAAACGCATTTAATGACGAATTTAAGCCCCATAATCATGGTGGCTTATCATTTCTCGGTTATTAACTGATTAAGGATGTTTTTGCTTGAGGGAAAAAGGTTCCTTCACTTATTTAAAGAACCCTTGGCTAGTTTACAAAGTGTGACAACCCAAAAACCTAGTAAGGCTTACACCAAGTCTTGCTAAACTTATTATCATTGCCCGAAAGCTTGTAGTTGCGGTGAGAACGTCCAGGGAACCTTGAGTTCAAGTCTCAAGAGTTGTGTCCAAGTGTGGAGTTGTTTACGTGTGATCATAGGCGATTGGAGGAGAGTGGTTGCTATAGTTCCACAATTCTAGTTCTTGTAATTTCACAACTAGGTATTTCTTGTTTGAGTTATTATGAACTACTTTTACTTTAAGATGAATGAAAGTATGGTTGATTACTTGTGTTTGATTATGATTATTATGGAGTGATTTTGGTTATGCTTGTGTGTATGATGTGATAATTGTTGGATTATTCTTATTTCATAGTGATGCATGAAATCATATCTTGTTTTATGAGTTTGTTGAAATACAATCTAATTTTGCTTAATTGGTTGGTAAAAACAGTTTTAAAGATTAACAAATGCCGAAAGGATTTTCTTTATGTTTTTATTCCAAAAAGTTAGTGCACGAATTAGTATGGATTATGGTGTGTGACAAGCACCATATTAGCTTATTAAAATGGATTTGGAAACGATTTCATCACGAGAAAAGGCCGAAAGGATTCGTAGGAATTCTTAGAATAAGAAATGCTTTTCAAACAACAAAGAGTCTAATAGAATTATCGCACTAGTTAACAAAGGCCGAAAGGAATTAACTAGGAGATTGAATTCTTAGAGATGATTTCTCATGATAAAAACCATTGATTGTGAATCACTCATTTTAAGTTGTGCATCATTACAAGTTACACCAAACTTGTTAGATTACCCTATACAATTGTCATGGAATTACACACAAGTATATTTGTTTTTGATTGATTGATTTTTACTTACCTTAGAATTTACACCAAATCGGATTGACAATCCTTTTTGTCAAAACTTATTTTGCAAACCTAAACCCCAATTCCCTTGGGACGATCTCAACTTATCCACCTTTACTACTACGGACGAGTATACTTGCTCGTATGTGTTGATTAGAGAATTGGATAAATTGATTTTATAAATTTTTAAAACTTGCACTTCACACGACACATCAAGTTTTTGGCGCCGCTTCCGGGGAATTGTCTAAATTACTTGGTAGTTTGGTTTGCTAGTTTATAAGTTTTGTAGTAAAAAAAAAGTAAAAATTTTCTGGTTTGGAGCCAACCGGACCGGATGGATTTCCATCCCATCAGTTGGTGGCCTCGGAAATTTTTTTATTTTATTTTTAGGATTAAGTGTTAATTTTCAGTTATTATGTTTATTTAATGTTGTGTTTAATGTATTTAAGTGTTATGTAACACCCCCAAATTATCGCAGCAGAACGATAGTGTCATTGGGATGCTACTTCAGGGCACAAAGTACAAGATATAGAGAACGACCTCTAAATGAGACGTTTTGAAAAGTTACCATTCGAATAGATAAAAGTCATAGTTTACAAGCAAAAGATCCCAAAGTAGAATAGTACATAAGTTTTTAAAATATATCGAATGGTAAATGATAAAAGCAAAAGTCTTCAGAAAAACGTGCCCTAAGACTCTCTGCTCCAAGCATCTGCTATCGCCTTACTAACCTGAGATAAACATGCTAAAAAGTGTCAACACAAAGGTTGGTGAGTTCATAGAGTTTGTTATAAATAAGTTGAAAAGTTCTCCGAGAATGTTTCCACAGCAAAGGCATTGTAAATCCACTCAGTTCCAAGCCCCGCCCATTCAAGACTTGCAACCTGTGTGTTTACAACCCACTGCTAAAATATAGTATGTCAATTATGTATACACGCATCTTAGTAGTTAAAAGTATAAATGTTTCATCACAAGTAGACTTTATGCTGCTCACGAGGAGACTTATCAATGCTGCTCACGAGGAGACTTATCAATGCTGCTCACTAGGAGACTTATCAATGCTGCTCACGAGGAGACTTATCAATGCTGCTCACGAGGAGACTTATGTTCGGCTACCCCAAGTGTTTGATACTTAGGTCCGGGATATGATATGCACGGCTACCCCAAGTGTTAGATACTTAGGTCCATGATATGTACTGTACGGCTACCCCAAGTGATAGATACTTAGGTCCGCGAGTTGCTTTCAAGAATAACGCAAATAAGTTTAACACAATCATGTATGTAAGCAAGCAGTTTAAGCATGTATCTCCCCCGAAAATTCAAAACGTATAAAGTAGGGGCTATGAAACTCACCTGATATGATAGCACAATAACCACAAAGGATATGATGAAAATGAGGCTCGGTCTCAAACTGCGACCTATGATGAATGATATGATCTAATATAAGTAAATGAAATGCTTCTACTCATGCATTTACGTATGTTAACGATACCACTCGTTGGTTTTGAAAATAATGTTTATCGTCGAAAACTACATTTTTGACATCTCGGCAAGTCATATACTATATTTCGGGTAAAAATGTTGAAACGTTACTCCACGATCCCCATTTGTTGTTCTATCGTCAAATATAATAGTTTCGTCGCAAAATATCACTTTTACAACTTGTGAAAATATGACCAAACGGCCTCGCAAAACTAGTCGTAAAATATTGTACGTTGAGAGTTAGTAATAGAACTTGACGTTTTTGAAATCCTTGTAACATAATCTCTCAGCCGTCTCCTTTGACTTTTGATCATACGTGTCTCGATCATGTAGATAATCGGTCATCAACTTGGCGACTTGCTAGTTTTACACTTTTTATTTTCATATAATGGCTGTTTTTCTGGGAAACTAGAAAAATCATATCTTTCTCGTTATAAGTCCGATCAACAAACGGTTGATTGATTTGGAAAGTAGGCCGGGTATACTTCGTTTCACCTAAAGGAATTTATGGCCCAAACCGACTCGCTCAACGGGAAAATGGCTCGTAAGATAGTGCCTCGCAAAAACTGTTTACACTTAGAAAATATTTGAGTTATAGTGAGGCTGTCAAAATGAGTGTAGTTTGTTGGCTTTTCAAAAATTCATAACTTGATCGTTACATGTCCGTTTTCAACGTTCTTGATATCCACGGGTTCGTACAAATATGAACTAACATATTTTCAATGGCTCGGCTCAGCTAGACTTCGGCTATCGCCTCGTTCTGTCCCTTGAAGTTCGGCTAACAGCATGTATTTTCTGAAAATAATAGTTTTTGTCGCCTAACTTTAAAAATTCATAACTTCTTCGTTATAACTCGGTTTTTAGTGATTCAAGCGCCCACGTTTTCGTCTATGAGAGTATTTTCTGAATATGAAGGCCAAAATAACGGCATGTTTACTGATTTTTCCAGATTTTTTATTTTTGGACAGCAGGTTTGTATATACGTTAGAAACTCATTTTCTTGGTTCGCGGCTTGATCAAACTACTTCAAAACAACTCCACAAATACACAAATCCTACCATACACCTTCTTAGGGTGTCATGGGTCCTAAACATCACCAAAAATGATGGGCTTCGCGAGGATGTTAATGAAACGTACAGATCTGATGTTTGAGATAGTTTTTAAGTAAAGTGGTATCAAAACATAGGTAAGTTGCATTTTAAACCAACATAACTTGAAAATACATGAATATATGGGTCAAATAAAAGTATAACGTGATCAAAATGTGTTCTTGAAACTTACTTGAAGATTAATGAGTTTGGATGAAAAAGGATCACAACCTTGGAGTTTTTATTTCAAAACCCTAACAAGGAAGATAGGAGGGACTTGTATAACACTTGATCTTGAAAAATCTATGGTTTCTTCTCTTGGATCTTGTTTGGCCGTGGGTTATAGTGAAGAAGTAGAGAGTGTTTTATTTTTGTTTAGCTAATGAAATTGTTACTTGTATGTGTTTTTGTGAAATAAATCAAAATTTAAGTAAACATTAGCATTAAATGTATCTTGGAGTATTAGGCAAAGATAAGAATGAGGGGGGGCGGCATGTGTAAGAAGTGAAGAGATAAGATAGAGTTTTGAGCTTATTAGTTGATATTTTGCAAGTATTGATTAGTTAGTGTATATTTTAGGTGTTATCGGGTACCAGGTTAACTGAAAATAAATCGTGACGAATAAAAATAAAATACGACGAAGTCGTGAAAATTATGAAATCATGTTACTGATAAGAATCGGGTGTTAAAATAGTGATCGTGATGAAATATCGCAAACCGATGGAGTTATAAGCTCTTAACGTAAAATATAGCAAAAGGTTTCAAAACACCGGGTAAATTAATAATATAAATTTTATATCATTAAAAATAGCATGAAAGTATTTTAGGATCATAGTCGGGAGTATTTGAGTATAACATTTGTAGTAATGACTGAGTGGTAACGTTTAATGAACATACGTAAATTAAAATGATGCAATCCCGTGCATAGTAAAGACTCGAAAATGCGAATTGTGACAATCTCCACCCGTCAAAGGAATTCAGTCCCTGAATTCAGCTCGCTCGTTCTACCTACGTACGTTCTCGTGGTCGGGTTTGATGTTGGTAAACTTTCCCATTCTCGAGCGTAGCCCTCAAAAGATCTCTAGGTAACCGATTTTTACTTAATCCCACAACTCATCAAACAAGAACTGTCATGGGATTAGGCTAAATCGGTTTGAGGTTATCGATTCAAATTTAATCTCACAACTCATCAAACAAGAACTGTCATGAGATTAAACTGAATTGGCTCGGGTAACAACTTGACTCTTATCTTGATTTTCGCAACTCATCAAACAAGAACTGTCACTAAATCAAGCTAGGAAACAAGTTGTCAGAAAGAATGGATTCAACATCCTGAAATGAGGTCTTTTGAAAGATTGGCTCGATTTTGGAATTGCTTACACCAATCAAATCAATATAACTAAGGTCAATAATATTAGGTATGAATTTAGCAGGGCAAAGCTATATCTTACTGGAATCACACAATACAATAGAATACTTAATCGTCTAGGGAAAACATACCCGTTACGCGTTGCGGGCTGCCTCGGTACCCACATAGAATGCTCGACCCCTTGGTGGACTAATATTGATTTCAGGCTGTGGGTTGTTTCCCTCAATTGCTAAAGCTAGTGTCAGGTTACCCTGTATTTGTCTTGGTGCCCTATTCAACCTAGGACAGGCATACCGGAGGTGATCCGGGCTGTTACACTCATAACATGTCTTTTGGTTATTCTTCATGTTGCCCACATTCACTGGCGCTTTACACTGATTTGTAAAATGACCCCACTGATTGCAATTTGTACACACGCGGCAGGGCGCAGACTTCTGATGATGATAAGCACATTTCGTACACTTAGGATGTGGTCCTTCATACCCTTTTTGACCAAAACTAGTTGCCGCGAAGGTTCTTGCCTTTTTGTTGTCAACCACCGTGCCCATTTTCTTTTCCGACTCACTCGGTCCCTTCCTTTTATCACTGCCTTTCAAAGTTCCATTCCTAACCATCTCATCTGTGAGGGCTCCAGCCTTCAATATTGCACTCTGGATTGTGGGAGGCTCAGTTGCCTTTACAGTTCCTCGAATTTCAGGAACAAGGCCATAGATGTACCTTTCGATCCTCTTAGATTCAGGGGTAACCAGATGAGGTACTAGTTTCGCTAACTCATGGAATCGGTCCGTGTAGACTGCGTGGCCAGCTCCTATCATAGAATGATGCCAAAGTTCATTCTCCAGTTTTTGCATCTCATTTCCCGGACAATACTCCTCTTTCAGTAGTGCCTTAAAGTCGTCCCATGTCATACCTATGGCTGCTTCCCTACCCCTAGCTTGAATCTGTGTGTTCCACCAAGTCAATGCCTTTCCCAACAGCAAGCATGCAGAATACTTCACCCTCTGATGAGCGGCACAATTACTGATGTCGATCACCGACTCCATCTTCTCTACCCATCGTGTATATGCCAAGGCGCCTCCAGTACCATCAAACTCTATTGGTTTACATGCCGTAAATTCCTTATACGTGCATCCAGTTGCACGCGTGGCAGTCTCATTCACACCTACCCCATTGGTGTCGTCATTTTCGCTTCCGTGGTTTCCCGAGTTGTTGATATGTTTGCTAACTTGAGTGACAATAGTGGGAAGCAAGTTTTGAAGTTGCTGAGCGATGATGGCGGCAAAATCAGGATTTCCACCATCGTTGTTGTCATTGTTGTCAATGCCGCGACCACCTCCTCTACCTCCACGTCCACCAGTCCTTCCACCCCTTGACGTCGCGCCTCCTCGGCTAGTACTGCGAGTTGTCCTCCTTGTTGCCATTTCCTACAAGGAAGGACATGCGGTGAACGTTAGAGATGAGGGAAAACCGTTGACTACCCAATCTATACTCATCGTTCTCATATATAGTACCACGTCGCGAGTTGTCTCCTAAATGGTGCCAATGCCGATCAACGTAAGCATGGTCACATGTCCAAGTGTGTCGTGACGCATTCATAATTATGTTGGCCACCCATAATTATAATTGCCTCCTTTCACACGTGTACATATTACCAAGCACACATATCTCAGCGATTGATGTTCCTTAAGTAGGTAGTCATTCTATCATCCGATCCTAAATGGTGAAGGAGTACTGTGGTGAGGGTACTTAGGGAGTGTCGCACTCGGTATATAGGAGCCTCTCTTAGGTGATGAAGTCACGGTAAGGTTTAGTCTCTAAAAAGTATCTTCAAGAGAACTCCCATCCTCCGCGAATCAGCAAATCTCTGCAGCTAAATAATAACCTTTATTTAACTCAATCTCATGTCTCATCAAACAAGAACTGTCACAAGATTGAGTTAAATAACCAGTTATTATTGAGCTCCACATTTCTGATGACTCGACTAGAGCTTGGGACTTCCCCATCAGTACCATAAAATATCTAATAGCGTAGGTCTAGACGAAAAGTTATCAGCAAGCGTACGTGTATGAAAAGTGCAAGGCGATAGGGAGGAGAGTCTAAATGTATGTAGTTATAGTCTAGGCTCTAAAAGCAACCTAGTTCACTATAACCAATTCTCTTATACCAATCTGTAACACCCCCAAATTATCGCAGCAGAACGATAGTGTCATTGGGATGCTACTTCAGGGCACAAAGTACAAGATATAGAGAACGACCTCTAAATGAGACGTTTTGAAAAGTTACCATTCGAATAGATAAAAGTCATAGTTTACAAGCAAAAGATCCCAAAGTAGAATAGTACATAAGTTTTTAAAATATATCGAATGGTAAATGATAAAAGCAAAGGTCTTCAGAAAAACGTGCCCTAAGACTCTCTGCTCCAAGCATCTGCTATCGCCTTACTAACCTGAGATAAACATGCTAAAAAGTGTCAACACAAAGGTTGGTGAGTTCATAGAGTTTGTTACAAATAAGTTGAAAAGTTCTCCGAGAATGTTTCCACAGCAAAGGCATTGTAAATCCACTCAGTTCCAAGCCCTGCCCATTCAAGACTTGCAACCTGTGTGTTTACAACCCACTGCTAAAATATAGTATGTCAATTATGTATACACGCATCTTAGTAGTTAAAAGTATAAATGTTTCATCACAAGTAGACTTTATGCTGCTCACGAGGAGACTTATCAATGCTGCTCACGAGGAGACTTATCAATGCTGCTCACTAGGAGACTTATCAATGCTGCTCACGAGGAGACTTATCAATGCTGCTCACGAGGAGACTTATGTTCGGCTACCCCAAGTGTTTGATACTTAGGTCCATGATATGTTCTGTACGGCTACCCCAAGTGTTAGATACTTAGGTCCATGATATGTACTGTACGGCTACCCCAAGTGTTAGATACTTAGGTCCGCGAGTTGCTTTCAAGAATAACACAAATAAGTTTAACACAATCATGTATGTAAGTAAGCAGTTTAAGCATGTATCTCCCCCAAAAGTTCAAAACGTATAAAGTAGGGGCTATGAAACTCACCTGATATGATAGCACAATAACCACAAAGGATATGATGAAAATGAGGCTCGGTCTCAAACTGCGACCTATGATGAATGATATGATCTAATATAAGTAAATGAAATGCTTCTACTCATGCATTTACGTATGTTAACGATACCACTCGTTGGTTTTGAAAATAATGTTTATCGTCGAAAACTACATTTTTGACATCTTGGCAAGTCATATACTATATTTCGGGTAAAAATGTTGAAACGTTACTCCACGATCCCCATTTGTTGTTCTATCGTCAAATATAATAGTTTCGTCGCAAAATATCACTTTTACAACTTGTGAAAATATGACCAAACGGCCTCGCAAAACTAGTCGTAAAATATTGTACGTTGAGAGTTAGTAATAGAACTTGACGTTTTTGAAATCCTTGTAACATAATCTCTCAGCCGTCTCCTTTGACTTTTGATCATACGCGTCTCGATCATGTAGATAATCGGTCATCAACTTGGCGACTTGCTAGTTTTACACTTTTTATTTTCATATAATGGCTGTTTTTCTGGGAAACTAGAAAAATCATATCTTTCTCGTTATAAGTCCGATCAACAAACGGTTGATTGATTTGGAAAGTAGGCCGGGTATACTTCGTTTCACCTAAAGGAATTTATGGCCCAAACCGACTCGCTCAACGGGAAAATGGCTCGTAAGATAGTGCCTCGCAAAAACTGTTTACACTTAGAAAATATATGCATAATAGTGATGCTGTCAAAATAAGTATAGTTTGTTGGCTTTTCAAAAATTCATAACTTGATCGTTACATGTCCGTTTTCAACGTTCTTGATATCCACGGGTTCGTACAAATATGAACTAACATATTTTCAATGGCTCGGCTAAGCTAGACTTCGGCTAACGTCTCGTTCTGTCCCTTGAAGTTCGGCTAACAGCATGTATTTTCTGAAAATAATAGTTTTTGTCGCCTAACTTTAAAAATTCATAACTTCTTCGTTATAACTCGGTTTTTAGTGATTCAAGCGCCCACGTTTTCTTCTATGAGAGTATTTTCTGAATATGAAGGCCAAAATAACGGCATGTTTACTGATTTTTCCAGATTTTGTATTTTTGGACAGCAGGTTTGTATATACGTTAGAAACTCATTTTCTTGGTTCGCGGCTTGATCAAACTACTTCAAAACAACTCCACAAATACACAAATCCTACCATACACCTTCTTAGGGTGTCATGGGTCCTAAACATCACCAAAAATGATGGGCTTCGCGAGGATGTTAATAAAACGTACAGATCTGATGTTTGAGATAGTTTTTAAGTAAAGTGGTATCAAAACATAGGTAAGTTGCATTTTAAACCAACATAACTTGAAAATACATGAATATATGGGTCAAATAAAAGTATAACGTGATCAAAATGTGTTCTTGAAACTTACTTGAAGATTAATGAGTTTGGATGAAAAAGGATCACAACCTTGGAGTTTTTATTTCAAAACCCTAACAAGGAAGATAGGAGGGACTTGTATAACACTTGATCTTGAAAAATCTATGGTTTCTTCTCTTGGATCTTGTTTGGCCGTGGGTTATAGTGAAGAAGTAGAGAGTGTTTTATTTTTGTTTAGCTAATGAAATTGTTACTTGTATGTGTTTTTGTGAAATAAATCAAAATTTAAGTAAACATTAGCATTAAATGTATCTTGGAGTATTAGGCAAAGATAAGAATGAGGGGGGGCGGCATGTGTAAGAAGTGAAGAGATAAGATAGAGTTTTGAGCTTATTAGTTGATATTTTGCAAGTATTGATTAGTTAGTGTATATTTTAGGTGTTATCGGGTACCAGGTTAACTGAAAATAAATCGTGACGAATAAAAATAAAATACGACGAAGTCGTGAAAATTATGAAATCATGTTACTGATAAGAATCGGGTGTTAAAATAGTGATCGTGATGAAATATCGCAAACCGATGGAGTTATAAGCTCTTAACGTAAAATATAGCAAAAGGTTTCAAAACACCGGGTAAATTAATAATATAAATTTTATATCATTAAAAATAGCATGAAAGTATTTTAGGATCATAGTCGGGAGTATTTGAGTATAACATTTGTAGTAATGACTGAGTGGTAACGTTTAATGAACATACGTAAATTGAAATGATGCAATCCCGTGCATAGTAAAGACTCGAAATTGCGAATTGTGACATGTTAGAAGTAATTAAGTTAATTAAATAGGGTAATAAGAATAGTTTTTTTTGTTTTTACATGCTTTTAATGTTTTTAATTAATTTTAGTTAATAGAGTTAATTTTAGTTTAATGATTGATAGCTAAAGAGTTTTAATTAATTATGCTAGTTAATTAGTTTAATGATTGTTAAAGTTAAGAATTAATTGTTAAGATTAGTGGATTAGTAAGTTATTAATTATTTGTTAATTGTCATCTTTATTAATTGGTTTAATTTTAGATTTTATTTTTATTGTATTTATTTATTAAGTTTTTACTCTTCAACAATAAATAATAATAAAAAAAATTAGAAAAAATTGATCTAACCGATCGGATGCCGCCCGCATCCGATTCGGTTGGGCAAATCTGAGTTTTAACGATTCAACCATCTGATCGGATGGGTTCTAATACCGATCGGATGGATGCCTCGGTAAAATTTTTGAAATTTTTAATTTTTTAGTTGTTTTGAAGTTTTAATAGTTAGAAGTTGTTTGTTTGTTTGCTTTGATTTTATTTATAAGTTATCTCGATTGTAACTAACCTTCACGCTAATAGTTTGGATTTCTTTTATTTTTGTGGTTATGTTATAGTTAGTATTTAAGTAGAATCACTAGTACAAAAATGGGATTTAGTCACACATGCTGTTTTTCGAACAGCCACACAGTCGCCTATTTATGTGACTAAATGTACCAGAATAAAATAAATAGCCACACTTGATCCGATTTGCGTGACCATTTCGGAATTACATCCGAGGCTACAGCCACACATTTGAATATTTTCGTGACTATACGTATCTGGTAAAAAAAATTTGATTTTTTAGTCACTTATAATTTGGGACGTGTGACGGATACAAATAAGGTTGAACCATTAGTCACACTATATATATACATATGTGACAAATATATGTCACGCAATTGAAAAGTGTGACCAAAATCCATATATGGTCACACGAAGTAATTGTGTATGTGGCTAAATCATATGCTCAAGTTTGTCACACATTATTTAAGCGTAACTGCTAGTTTTTGTTGAAAATTTAGCCAATTATGAATTTGAAATGTGTGACAACTGAAAAGTAAGTTTGAAGCATAGTCACGATATGCTTTTAAAAGTGACAAATATATGTCACACACTTGAGATGTGTGACCAAATGTCATATATGGTCACACTAAACCATAGGCATACATGATTAAGTGTGACCAAAATTCGATACAAATAGTCACGTAAGTTAATATGTGTGTCTAAAGTTAAGTGTGTGTTTTCCTGCCAATTCATAATGTGTATGGTCATATTTAATTGTAGCACAATCATGTGACTATAGGAAATAGTCAAATTTTTTCACACATTATTTAAGTGTAGTCACAATTCGATACATATGGTCACACATTTCTGATAACTTATGCAATAGTCAAAAATTTAAAAATATCAATGTTTTGGCTCCATTGTAAGCATTTATGTAAGCATATTTTGTCAGACTATACATTCTAGCAGTAATAACTATACATTCTAGCAGTAATAACTACACATGTTTATCTCATAAGCAGTAATAACTATACATGTTTAAGTCAAACTATACATTCTAGCAGTAATAACTATACATTCTATTTCTTGTCCTTGGGTCCCAGATACTCTTCCATCTTCCTGAGCAGTTCATATGCCATGTCATCATAATTAAGCTGAAGCTTGAGTATTTTCTTCCCATGCAACATCTGATGTAGAATGTCTTTGTGAAACTTTAAAGGGTAATCCTTTTCTACAAGCATGTAGATCACCAACTCATTCACAGTTAAAGCATGTACTCCACATCGTTGAAAAATTTTCCATTCTTTAACAGTATTGTGCGTTAGTCTTTTCCAACATTCATCTTCATGATTTGGTTCAAACATTACCTTCAAATAATTCCAGACTTCTCTATCATAAGCTTGTTCTGGTGTCTTATTACCAAATCTTTGTTTGAGTAATTTCCATAGAGCTATCATATCTCGTCTATCAAAATCATGAACCATGTGAAGAAAGCTTACAAACCTTCTAGAAGAACCATCATGCCTATTAATATCGTAATAAACTGTTTCCCCATGAGATCCAGACTTATAATCAACAATGGGATGTTTGACAGTTAAAGGTTGTGCATCCATGGCTTCTCCTACAGAGTCAACTGCAAGTTCAGTGTGAGCTTGCATTTGTTCTTTAGCAACAGCTTGCTCAGTTTGTTCTTCTTTTCTCTTTTTACTGCTTTCTATTTCCAACTGTTCACCTGCTCTCTTTGAACTGTCATTCAAGAAGAGTTCATTGTTTCTCTTGGCAATTGCATATAATTCTTCAATTCTTTTATCATCCAAGAATTTCAAATCCTTTAGTTTCCAACTGGCCACATTCTTCAAATACCTACACATGAGTAGATGTTTATGATGTACATATTGGGGTGTTGTTGATATTAATATAAATTTACCTTTGCAAAAAAAAAAAAAAAAAAAAAAAAAAAAAAAAAAAAAAAAAAACTACACATGAGATCTCTTCTTTGTTTTTGAGTGGGTGGCTTGTTCTTCTTAGCTGCATATCTTTGTTTTGCATACAACTTCTTTTTTGCATCAAAAATTTCTTTCAGCATCCTGGCTTTTTCATCTACTGAGTACTTATCTTGCTCTTGTTTATGTAGTTTCTTAGCAAGCTCAGAATCAGCTGCAACCTGAGCCCTTTCCTCATCCCATGAAGCTATTAACTCTGCATCATTTTCTTCTTGTATTCTCCTTTGTTCCATACTCGCCTTCCCTACATTTCTCCAAAATATGTTGGGATATGCCTAATTTTTTATATTCTTCAGGCATTGGAGGAGGAGAATCATCCCTTGGGCGTTTGTTTTTGTTTGAAGAAGGAGTTGAAGAGGATTCAGCCATTGAAATTTGAAATTTATTTTCTAATGAAAATATCAAAGGAGTTGATTATGAACGGTTTTCCATGTCCATAGGTATAAATAGGCTGCAGACGGTATACGAACGGTTCCCAATACTTTAGGCGGGAAGAGGGACCATCGAAATGCGCCAAAAGTAAATAGATGGATAATAGGATTTGGTTTGTCTTTGGTTTGGATCGACTAGTTTAGTTGATTTGGAAGTGTATTTGGTGTTGGATTGACTAATTGACTTTTTGATTAGGGTAATTGATATTTTATATATTAATGATATTTTCTATATTAAATTATTAATGATATTAAATAAGTTTATAGGGTTTGAAAATAGTTGAGTTAAAGGTGAGTTAAGGGTGAGTTATGATTGCGGGTATTTTTTTTGAGTTAAAGGTGAAAAGGTTAAAGCTGACGTGGCAGTGTGTTTAAGATCTTATAGGATCCCGATCTTTACCATAGGATCTTAAGAACTAATATATTTGGATCTTACTTTTCTCGAACCGCAAACTAAAAAAGTAATGTTTTATTGGACTATTCGTTTGGTTATTGTTTGAGTTACGGATTGGTTTAGCTTTAAGGGTTTAGGGTTTAGGGTTTTTAGGGTTTGTAAAAAATTGTAATGTTTTATTTGCCTCTTTGATATGGTATGTAATGTTTTATAAAAAATTGTAACGTTTTCTAAAGTATCAAATAGAAATACATTAAACATCAAATAGAAATAATACATTAAACGTCAAATAGAAATTACATTAAACTACGATACGGAAATTAAAACCAAACTACAAATGAAAATACGATAAGGAAATTAAAAAGAAACTACGAATGAAGACTTGCATATCTTTCAAGTTGTTCCATTTCCAGGAAGACTTGCATATCTTGGTCCATTTGTCTGAGTTGTTCCTTTGTCAAACCAAACGGATTTGGGTCTTGGTCGACAACCGGTGGATTGTGCACCGGTTCATTTTCCGGTGGATTGTTAAAATAGGCTCCAACGGCTAACGAATTAACCAGCAGAGGTGCAAAAGGCTATCCTCACCCGATTACGCAATGAACAAGAAAAAGAACTCAAATTGATTAACAATTTCCTAGGTGAGATAACTCGTATTATGCTACAGATGCATAATCGTGCTCCAGATGTCGAAAGGTTGCGTGAGTTGCCTCAAGACCATCCAGCTATCAGGGTCGGTCTAGTAAACTCTATTAAGAAATGATGAAACAGGGTCGAAAGGTTGCGTGAGTTATTGTTAGACCACCAGGTATTATGACATTGCCATCCCTCTTCATTCGGGCCCCACAGGTGCCACATCACCACAACTAACAACCCCTCCTTATCATAACATACCACAACTTACTCATTTAGGCCCCACCACTATCTATTTTTTTTTCAAATACCCAAATAAACTAAATTAATTTCATTCAAATAAAAACACATTACATCAAATTTTAACACATACTAATTTATAAAGTTACGATACGAAAAAAAACGATACAGGAATTAAAAATAACGATACAACAAATACTAATACGATACGAAATTTTTTATAGAGTTGTAGTTGTCAATGAGATCCGAATTCTAATCCCAAACTTTGACTTTGGGAAACTGCCACCCAAATTTCAGCTAGCAACTTCTCTTCCTCTTTAGACAAACGATTATTCATTTCAGATTTGTTGAACACCCAAGAATGGTATGGTATTTATAACCGTTTGAACTTTTAAATTCAAAATTCGAATTTAATTAACGAGCGGGATATTCAAAACATAAAATTTGAAATTCAAATTCAAACTGGAGGGCGGGATATATTTCAAAATTCAAATTCAAATTGGAGGGCGGGATATATTTCAAATTTCAAACTTTCAAATTTGTTAATTCTTGTCCACTATAAATAGCATGGCCTCTGAAACAAATGTCACACACAAACACATTCAACATCCAAACTTTTCAAATTCAAGATCCAAACATCTCAAATTCAACATGTCTTCCAGAAAAGATTTCGGGCAACAATTTCCAAGCCCACCTCGCCAAAGGGATTTCGGGCAACAATTTCCAAGCCCACCTCGCCAAAATGAAGAATTCCATACTCCACCCGAGCATATCTTTCCGGTTTTCCAACCGGAAAATTTTCCGGTGAATAATCAACCGGAAAATGAACCGGTGCACAATCCACCGGTTGCCAACCAAGACCCAAATCCGTTTGGGTTAACTGAGGAACAACTTCGCCAAATGGACCAAGATATGCAAGTCTTACTGGAAATGGAAGCACTTGAAATAGAAAAGGAAGCTGCTCGTTTGGAGCGGCAAGCTAGGGAGGATGAAGAATGTAGGCAAAGGTGGGAGTTTGGGTTTTTCACAACTTCTGAATCCTCTAAAGATGGTTACCCAGACTCAGATGATACATTTCATTAGTCTGTGGTTGTTTATGTTAATCGTATGTTGTTTATGTTAATCGTTCGTTGTTTACGTTAATCGTTTGTTGTTTTTTCAAGTGGCTGTTTAATGTAGGTTCAATTTGATGTTTAATGTATTCTACTTGATGTTTAATGTAGTTTCAATTTGCAAGATCTTCAACATTACAAGTTTTAAAATAAACTTTACATTTCTAATTACAAATAATATCTATTTTACCAAAACTATAAAAAGCAAAGAAAAAAAAAGGCAAGAAAACAAAAAAAGAGGCCCACTTCGTCAGTAATCTTGCTCGTCGTCTGCACGATATTGTGATTCACAACGAGGTCCGGCGAGCCTTGCCGGTGTCACGGCGAGGCACAGCGAGGCTCCACCTCAGCCACGGCGAGCCATGATTTTTACCACACCGGTTAGGTGTGTTAAAGCAGACATGGCAGTGTGTTAAAGTTTAAAGCTGAGTTATTGTTCAGAGTGGTTAGAGTATTTTCTTTTGTTTTGTCGATGGATTTTAGCGTGACTTAATCTTAATACCGCCAATTTTGTCCATATAATATTCAACTACGGATAACTGATACCCACGGGGAAACCCGAAAAAACCGATGGATAATATTAATCGGGTATCCGGTGGGATATGGGGCGGGTACGGGTATATTATAAATGGGTTCGGTTACGGGTACACTAAAACCCGCCCCGAACCCGAACCGTTGCCATCCCTATTTACCGGCTATAGCCGGATTTCACCGCCACGTCATCACCATTAGCCTTTTTTTTTTTTTTTTTACAAATCTTGCCAAGTCAGCTATAGTTAAACCAAACCACAAATTCAATATTCAACCGGCAATTAATCCCTTTACCCTATCATTTGTAAACATATACAATAATCAATAAACCCTAATCAACACACACATTCTTCTGGCAAACACAAGCACGCAAACGATGAATCCAAATAACAACAAAGGTATGTTTTTAAATGTTTTCACATATCAGTTGATGATTGATTGTACAATAATTAATATCAGGCTTTTGATCTATAAATGGTGATGTTAGTGGTTGTTACCGATCGATTCTATTGTAAAATGGGGTTGTTTTGTATTTTATAATGGTTGTTATGCTATGTCTAATGTATGCTCTGTTTTTTTTTTTTCCATACTCTGATTTTCGTATACATAATGGTTGTTATGCTATGTCTAATTAAGTGTTTTGTGTCTGAGTATTTTTTGTTGCCTGTTTGTGAGTACACTGAGAGGTCTAAATCAATGAGAGCATTGGAATGTGCCTAGTTTGTGATTGGCCAGTAATGAGAGTACCTAGCAGACTTGCACTACAAAAAAACAGGCTTTCAGAGACTGAAAAATCAGTCTCCGATACACCATGATAAGTTATTGATGGTCTATCAAGGACTGATTTTTCTAGTCACTAATCAGTGATAGAAGCTTAGTTACGGAAAGTGACGTTATCAACTGAAATTCAGTCCTTGTTGTATCGAACCAACGAGGACCAGAGATCAGTCACCAAAATAAAAAAGTCAGCCCTTATTTCTATGGGTTGGTATCATGTTATTTCAGTCCCCAATGCATATTATCGGCGACTGAAAAGTCAGTCGCCAATACTATGTTTGATCAGTTACTAACACATGGATTTAGGGACTGAAAATTAGTCCATAAACATTGTTTATAGTCCCTAATACGTTTCGTTGTTTTGTAGATCACCGTACCAAATCAGTCTCTAATAATAGGATTTAAAAACTGATTAGTCTTCGATGAAAGTCTTTAAAGACTGATTGTTAGTCACAGAATACAAACGATTTCAGTCTATGATTTGCTACTTTTGGTGACTGAAAATTAGTTTCAAATCATCACCAAATCATTCTCTGTTAAAAGGCTTTGGTAACTGATAATTAGTCCCAAAAATTAGGCAATTTTAGTCCTTAGTTTTATCTTTTTAGAGACTGAAATTTAGTTTTAAATCAGTCTGCAATAACAAGATTTAAAGACTAATTAATAGTCCCAGAATTCGGACGATTTCAGTCCATAAATTGTTACTTTTTGAGACTGAAAATTAGTTTCAAATCGTCACCAAACCAGTCTCTAATAAATGGCTTTAAAAACTGATAATTAGTCACAAAAACTTAACGTTTTCAGTCCATAAACTGCTTCTATTAAAGACTAAAATTTAGTCTCAAATTAGTATCTGATAAACGGATTTAAAGATTGATTATTAGTCGCAAAAAACAGATGAATTAGTCCTTAATTTGTTTTTCTAGTGACTGAAAATTAGTTTCAAAATATATATTAATCGATACAAAATAACATTCAAATCAGTCTCTAATATGATGGCGCCGTTCCATTATATTTCTATTATAAACTAAAAGTTAGTGGCAAATACAATTTAATTCAGTCCCCATTCACAATGCATACATGACCCCTTACAATAGTATATAAAACTCCAAACCATAAACAATAATAATAACAATATTTCTTTAAAGCATAATATTCACCAATCCGAATAACAAGAGTTTACAATTCAATATGTTTAAAAATAAAACCAAATTCAATAGAAATAAATTTGAACGTCCTATATATCACTATCGGTGAATGGATCATTGTTACCATCACCGTTACCAACACCTTCAGTAGTATTTGGTGAGTCTATTGTGCTCTCGAAGTCTAGAAATTTTTGGCTCAAGAATTTTGCCAAGTTCTCATAATTACGTTTATATGGTTCAAGTTCACTAACCTTTGCTCTCAATTCATTAATCTCAGTCGAGTTTTGTTTAGGTGTTGAGTCAGCTTGTTGAGATGACTCAGCTGCTTCTTTCATCCAATAATCTTTTTTCCTCATCACTAGCCCAACACCCACCTCCTATGCTGATTGTATTGTCTTCTTTCGGCCACAAACACTTTTTATGGCTTGTCTCTCAACCTCGTGCTCCATAATAGTAGTAATCTGAGTCGTTCCTTCATCTTTTAATTTATCAAGAGCCATCTGTTTATGTTTACAAATATTTTCCTAACATGATCGAAGGTATGAAAACAATATTAAAAACTAGTTGCACCCAATATCATATTTGACAAAAAAAAAATCATAATCAAATGCTTTTAACAAAAAGATGCTTACATATTCATTACGTGCATGATCATTGAGCCATCCGTCTCCGTCCCCGTCCTTCTTTTCTTTATAATGCAACTTATAATAAACTTCTAGCGGGCTAGGCGACGTTTGGGTCTCCGTATTTGTCTGTAACCATATCTTATTAATAAAACTAGAAGAAATAGGCAGATTAAGCAACAGATTGTTATGAATAAATTTTCCAAGGGAATACTCCCATAGGAAGGTGAACGCAAATTGTATTGACCACCCTTAAGAGAAATTGTTGCAGTTAACACTGGACTTAAAAACAGATATGAGTTTCTCAATCTAGCAAGTCATCATGTCAAAATAACAAGTATAGGAAATGGTACAGAGAGCATCTACATCAATACACTAAGCAAACTTTTGGTTGTATGATCTTACAATTAGTTATCTTCAACTCCAGGAATAAAATTCTAAAAACATATTGGAATCAGAGATATGTTGTTACCCGAAATTGCTAAGGTACAGGTAGTGCACAAGGGAGTGTTAAAGATTAGACCTGAACTTTAGCTGAAAAAATATTTACCATGCCAATGCTAATGCGTTCCAAATCATACGAAATTAAATTAAGCATTTAGTTTGAATTTTCAAATCATTCTGTTGCGATGACAACAGCCAACAGATGCTATCTTAAAACATATGACACAATCAAACTTTCTTGAGAAGGGTGGCCCATCTGAGAGCAAAGAGTATACAATCAAAATATCTTAAAACTTATTTAAGGGAATCATTCCAGCTAGTCAAAGACACAATCCACAGAGCACATCAGAATAGAGATTTGTCCATGAATAGTTGAATGGCAGAAAAAGATGATTACTCATGTTTTCAGCAAGAAAAGAACAGCAAAAAACAATCATAGTTTAAACCTTTTGGCTTTTGCAAATGGCACAAAGTACATTCTTTAGTGCATAAATTCCTCTATGCTCGTGATTCTAAATTACTTTCAGTGTAATCTCATGTAGCCTGTTTATCCTATTTGCTTAAATTAACTCAAAGTTAAGTAGGCTTGCATCAACAAATACTCTACAAGGTGATGTTCCTCTTAAGGTGGTCATGCCTCAACCTGAATCGAATTGTCTCATATAACTTAACCAATAATTTGCTTTCACATTCCCGACCAATCTATATCTCTCCGTGCTTCAGTGGCCCATCTATGCTCACTAAAATCAAACCTTTTTTTTTAATGTATCATACATTAAGTATCATATTTGCAGTTCCAAGTATAAACATCAGAAGTTGGTCTACTCCATATCCGAATGGGTGGGTCTGTGTAATTTTGGATAAAGAAAACTTGACGCAAAATGTAAGAATGAACTATAGTTGAAAAAACAAGAAGCGGCGGTGGTGATAATTGGTAGTTACAATGATACTAGTGGCAAGGTGTGAGTTAGTATAAACTTTGAGATAAACCATTCTAGAACTGGATCCTAAAATAAAACATACACGAAGAAGGTGGGCAGGGTGGTAGCAACAGCAGCAGGGTGATAGCTACGATGGTGCTGGCCGACCCAACTAACCCATAACTTTATCGATTTGTTTCATGCTAATCATTTTTTGTTCTATTAGATATCTTACAATAATAAATTTAAACCCATGACAAACCATTTTAAACTATAATAGGTGACATGGGAAGGCTTTTCATCGGGCAGGGTTGTGTTTGCCATCTCTACAAACTATCATGATAGAGATAACCCCCTGCACCGGAGCTAACAGAAGGCACTAAGCCAAAACCTAAGAGAAGCTCGAGCCTGTAAACGTCTACATGTTCAAGTGTATACAAACATTACAGTACAACCATATAGAAACCCAAAAACTTGTACACAATCTCAAAACCCTAAAATGAACGCTGAAACACACAATTCTACGGCACTGGAATATATTTGTTCATGTTTACATATTTTAAATCCAATTTTTCTATTGCAATTGAGTAAGAACTTATAAATAAAACAAGAGGTACCTGGTTACACACAACTCAGGGTAGACGTTTCATTTATTACTATGGTGGGTGTTTTGCAAAACTAGCTGGAAGTTGGAGTTGGACATTATTTTAAAAGCTACTTGGTTGAAGTAACCTAAGCTTACATTGTTTAAAAGCTCTAATAAGTTTTGACAAACAAACGAAGCTTAATTGATGAGAGCTAAGTTTTGCAGATAATAAACTTTTACTATGTTTGCTCGTTTAAGGTTCTTAAATCCTAGTTGTTGGCCGCTAAAAATAAACAGTGGCACAACAGTTGTGATAACAACTAAGTATACCCACTTTAAGACACCCTTTGCCAAAACAGGGGAAAGGGCCAATATTATAGACAAAGTTTAAGAATGATGAAAAGTCTTACAATTGAGTGCACAAGATTGGCTATCGAACGCGAGCCCCCTCTGCTTACATTAACTTGTTTCTTTCTGTTATCTTCCATCTTATCACTATAATTCTAGAAAATCAAAAGTCGGAAATGTATCATGGTTTGTAAAATGAAAAAAAAAAAAAAAAAAAAAAAAAAAAAAAAAAAAGTTAACGCATATGTATCTTGATTTGTAAAATAAAGTTAGCACACTCACCCGGGTTTTTTCCAACTCCCAATAGTTGCACAAATGATTCCAGTTATCTGGGTGACAACCAAGTTTAATTTTCTGTCTCGCCAATTGAGGATTTGTTTTCCCTCCAACACTCTTCCAATGCCTACTCAATTCGCCTCGGTAGCGTTTCCAATGTTCACGTAGCCGAGCATCCACATAGTCCATAAATTTCATATCTGTTCGTAACAACTCGAACTTTCCCTAGATTTTATACATATGTTAGTAGTAGAACTGAAATTGTAACAAGTAACAATATAAAGCTTTACATTAAAACTGAAAATATACACAACTTACTTGTAATTTCTCATACATCACATTTTTTTCAGCTTGAGGAATTGAATCCCATCTATGATACTCCATTGAACAAACATTGCGAATAATGATTCCACACTCGGTCACAAAGGTTGTTGCTGAGGGCCCGACGAAGGCCTTTGTGGCTTTATCCATTTCCAAACAAATTTTAGTACCCTTAGGCAAACTTTCTAAAATCTTTATTACCTTTTTATTTGTATTTTGCTTGCGCCTTCTGGGTGGGTTCACAACATTTGCGACCTCAGCATTACTTGGTTGTTTAATAGGTTCGACTTGAGCATTACTTGGTTGTTCAATAGTTGCGACCTCAGCATTACTTGGTTGTCTAATAGGTACGACTTCAGGAATAACAGTATGGGGATCAGGTGCATCTGCAAAAACTGATTGAAATATCCAAAGAGCAAAAGCCTTAGATGATAGATCCTTATAAAATTTTCATGTACAAAATAAATAGAATTTAACCGTTTATCAAAATATAAGAAGTTTAAGAAAAAGGGAGCTTTACCACTAGCTACAGTTTTTGACAAGCGGTGACGTGGGGTTTTTTGTAATATCCGACTTCCATCAATGTTGGGGTTTTGTGCTAACGCTCTCTTTCTTGTAAGAGTCGTAACCATCATCATCAACATAAATTTCCACATTGTACTGTTTAAAGCTTAACTAACAACAAAAACAAATTAATAAATGACTTAATCTGATAACAATAATCATCAATATATTATGTAATAAGGAGTTCGAAGATATGTTCATTAAAAGTGGCTTAAAATCTGATAACAATGATTCAAGCAACCACCATAAATCACTAAAAACTTTATTCAATAATTATTATCTATTTTTTTAACGGCATATTCAATAATTATTATTATGGTCATAACATAAGTAATCAAAACAAAATCATACATAAATTTTATAAGGTATCGGCATAGCAAAAACAAAAATTAACAGCAATGAATTAAGACTAGTTATATGAAAAACTAAAATTGAGGAACCAACGAATTAAATATCAATTAAGCATAAAAATTTTTGGGAGAAAGTACCTTAATCTTCTGAATCGTTATTAGAGAAAATGGGTATAGAACTGAATTGTGATGAGATAAAATTAACATATCTAGGGTTTTTTTTATGTAAATGGGCTGAGATCAAGAAGGAAATCCCGAATTCCATGGGATTGAATTGATTTTTGATTTTGTAGAAATCACTCTTTCCCTCTTGATTTTCCCTCTCAAATTTTTATGGATCCGGAACATGGTGGTGATTAAAATCATTTTTTTTTAATTTATGAAAGGCATAATGGTGTGGTGGTTAGGGGTGTTATAGGGTCGGGTTATCGGGGTTATCGGGTTTGGGTTTTTTAAAAACTCACTCGATACCTGACCCGATAATGAATCAGGTTTTTGGGTGGTACCATTTCTTCACTTGACAAACTACTACATCAGAAACTGGTAGTGGTATTGGGTTTTTGGATGTAAGCTTGTTAAGCAACAATCTCCATAAAAAGACATTAACTTTTATAGGAATACTACGGTTCCAACGAGTAGCATTAGGGCCAACGTATAGGATACGAGAATCAATCAAATATCGAACTGAGGCAACGAAGTATCCTTTTGAAATATCAGGCGACCATATCCAAGAATCGTGTTGATCAGTTAACACAACGTCTCGAATAAGATTTTGCAAATTCGAAAATTGAGAAGCTTCAGTGCCACCTCTCGGATTTCTTCTAAAAAAGCACTCCAGTCATGAAAAGAAATCCGATTGACAACATAACATCCTTTGTCTTTATCGAGCATATAAACGGGCGGGAAAATGCTTTTTAAAGGCAGATTCCCACACCATGTGTCATCCTAGAAACGAACAGAAGCACCATTCCTTAACTTCCGAGTAAACAAGGACAAAAGATCGATTCCTTTATGTTTAAGGGATTTAACCATAGACAAGATACCACTCCGATCCAAGTACCTTGATTAGAATAATGCATGGAATCAGCAAATATACCTCTGCTATGACCATATATCGCCTTAATCACTGTAGCCCAACGATCAGTCGAGTTTTGCAAGAACCGCCAAATCCATTTGAACAAAAGACCAACATTAACCGTCAAATCCATTGGAAACAGGTGCCCTGTAAACCGACATGAAATAAGTGGGGAAGCTACTAAGAACCGACTTGATTAAAGAAAGACGGCTACCAACAGAAATCAGACGAGCTTTCCAATTAGAGAGATTGGAATACATTTCTTGAATGATGACTTCCCAATTAGAACTCCGCTTCATATTACAACCCATATGAATGCCAAGATACTTCAAATCCAATTTAGATAATATATTCTACCATAGCATAAAATAATAATAATACATATGTCACAATAATAAACCGTGCAATTGCAATGAATTAGATTTTTAACTTTGCAATTGCTAGATTTTTGTGAAAGAAATCTGTGTTTAGTGAGTAAGAAAATTGAATGCTAGTCTTAGAGGTGTAAACGAGTAGAGTCGAGCCCGTTTATTTTCAGATAGCTCGAGCTCGGCTCGCTTATAAAGTAAAACCACTTGAGGTGCCTAATTTACCCCTCTCTTTTAGTTATTAGTTTAAAGACATGATTTATTTAAAACCATATTAAAACAATAAATAACGCGAGGGAAAAAGCTAAACTAAGGCAAACGTATCATAAAAACGCAAAAGAAACCTAAATACGAACTTATACCGGAAATCCCGAACCTAAATGTCAAAATAGTGAAATATTAATCCTAGGGGTGCCAAATTAATTTTCCTAAGTCGTAATTAGCAAAATAAAATTTTAGAAAAAAGAATTACATTTTTTTGATTTTTATTTTAATTAATATGAATTAAAAACTTAATAAAGAAAATTAAATGATTAAAAATATTAAATGAAAAGAGAAAAATCTGAAAATTTTAATAAAATTACTTTAAGGTATACTGAGGCTAGGAAAATTCGAAAAAATGCACTAGCTTATTGGTATAAGTTGATTCTAAGCTAAACAGTGTATTAAGCTTATAAGGGAAAAAGAGGGTTAAGAAATAAATATTGCAAACTGGTATTGAAAAAGACCCAAGGGCGCATTGTTAAGTGTGTTGTGTTTGAGCTGAGAGACTGGGGTCCGAACCCCAGCCTTGGCTTTTTGAATTTTTTTTTTTTTTTTTTTTTTTTTTTTTTTTTTTTTTTTACTTTTTGCAGACTTAAACAAGATGAAAAATACCCTTAGTCCCTGGTCCCTTTTTTGCAGACTTAAACAAGGTGAAAAAGACCCTTAGTCCCTGGTCCCTGGTTGGTTTGCACGCTCACAGCAACAAGGGTAATCTAACCCTTATCTTCAATTAATTTCAAGGTATTCTATGAATTTTATTTTCTTTAATCTAGAATTCAAGTAAAATTATAATTTTTAGAAATTATGATGAAATAGGCAAAAACAATTGATGGGTTGGGTTCTAGCATGACATTGTTATTACAAAAATTAAAACTTTAAGTTTTGATAGTTATTGAAATTGTATGATTAAACAAATGGATTACATTGTTCGTTGAGCTTATGAAGTTAGGCTGCTAAGGTTTACTAGATGTGTGGTTGCATTAAACTATTACCAGTGCAGGAAGGCCGATCAGATCGTTGTTACACACGGATATCGCACATAAGCAATATCCAGCATAGTCGTGCTAATTCTGATCCACGACTGCTAAGGTTTACTGCATTCTCAGGGGGTGTTTGGGTAAGCTTATTTTTGGGAATTACTGGCTTATTAGTTGGCATGTACTCCTGTCGAATTGGTTGGTAAGGTAAAGAGGATCACATAGTCCCTGGTCCGTCATAGTTAAATATTGTCCAACACAAAGCCCATCATGAACTTCTGTAGGGTACGAATAATTTGCCTACACAATAAAATTACTATTTGGAAAAGGTTTGATGTTGATCAATGGTCATAGACACTAGCAAATATCCTTATCAATTTGTTCTCTCGGGATTATTGCCATAAGCATAACATATTGCCAATTCATACACACACGATAATATCCCACCTCGCAAATGATAAATAAAGTCTGCGACTTGATCAACCATCCAAAATGTCTTTGCCCTAGCGATATCAAATGTGCCTTTATCATTCCACCAACCATATGTTGTTGGTTCATGTCCTATCAGAGACGTGTTTGTTGTTCCAAAAAAATCTTAAGCTAAGTTGACATGGAGATGGCGTATATTCATTGAAAATGTCAATGAAGCTTGCTGCAAAGTGTGTAGGAAGCTTGTCTGCACTTCACATCTCATATTGCTTATGTGCGTAGTGAATCTTCTTGCTATTGGTTGTCTTTAGTGCAAAGAAATATATGAACTTTTTAATGATACTGAGCAAACATACCAGTTACAGAAACTGGTATTGATATAATCATAACCATTTGTCTAATAACAAAGCTTTGCATATAGGGACTTCATGATAGAACAGTTGTGAGTGTGTGGTCGAAAATAGTCAAGCTTTGACTTTGAAGAGTCAAACCTAGTGCTACATTGTAATCAGTAGTTGAATATCTGAATAACATATGGTCATTTACAGTTTCTTAAGATCCATCTGTTCTATATATATATATATATATATATATATATATATATATATATATATATATATATATATATATATATATATATATATAATAAAAAAAAAAAAAAAAAAAAAAAAAAAAAAAAAAAACTAGCAGCATATATTTAGTTTAATGATAATTTTTTTTTTTTTACCCATTATTCGCAATGAATTTGGATAAGAGCTGGACTAAAATCACTAATAAGTTTGATCCAAGGTTCATCAATGGCGCACTGGCTTTTGCAGAAACGGGTAAAAGATACGTTGATAGTGAAGGCAAAATCCACTGTCCATGTAAGGAGTGTGTGAATTCAAGAACAGATGTTCCTTCACTTGTTGCTAGGCATATAATTCATAATGGTTTTGATCCAACATACGACATATGGGTATATCACGGTGAACATCTGCCTGGTTATGAATCAGACGCATCAGACAGTGAGTGTGAACAAACTGAAAGTGAAGCAGATGACAGTGAAAGAGAGTTACTTGATGATGCGTTTCCAACTGGCGGCGAAAACATATCAGAAAACAAAATTAGGGAAAGTGTTGACCAACACGACAATCCAAATGTGGAAAAGTTATTTGTCGATATGGAGAAGCCTCTATACCCGAAATGTGATGAGTTTTCCGTACTGGGCTTTTTACTGGAGCTGATGAATGTAAAGGTAACATGTAAAATGACTAATGTGGCAATGGATATGATTTTGAATTTATTTAGCCGAGCATTCAAGGACGCAAACTTGCCGAAAAATCATTATCAAGCAAAAAAGTATTTACGTACTCTTGGACTAGGATACCAATCTATCCATGCTTGTAAATATGATTGTGCATTATTTTGGGATGAAAATAAAAACTTGCAAAATTGTCTAGTTTGCAACACTAGTCGTTATGAAGAAAAGAGTAATGGGAAGAAGAAACCGGTAAAAGTCTTGCGTTACTTTCCCATCACAAGTAGGCTTAAACGCTTGTATGCATCGAGGCACACTTGTAAGGATATGTCATGGCACCATCAAAAGAGAACCAAAGAGGAGGGGGTTCTTAGGCATCCGGCAGACGAAAAGGCATGGAAACACTTTGATACATTGTTTCCTGATTTTGCAAATGATCCTAGAAATGTTCGTTTAGGGCTTGCAAGTGATGGTTTCAATCCTTTTAGGGCAATGAGTCTTTCGTATAGTATGTGGCATGTTGTGCTCATACCATACAATATGCCTCCTTGGAATTCTATGGCAGATGCTTCATTTATGTTGACATTGTTAATTCCTGGACGCAATTCACCAGGAAAGGATATTGATGCATTTTTGCGTCCACTCATTGATGAGTTGAAACTTCTATGGGATAAGGGTGTTAAAACATATGATTTTGAATCTAAACAGACATTCAAAATGCGTGCCGCACTTCTATGGACAATCAATGATTTTCCTTCGTATGGTTACCTGTCAGGATGGACCATGAGTGGATACAAGGCATGTCCAGTATGTAACGACGATGGCTGCGGTATAGGTATAAGAGATAAAATAGCATATGTGGGTCATAGGCGATTTCTTCCAACCAATCACTCATGGAGGAGATCACGAGACTTTAACGGGAAGACAGAGACTAGGCTTGTACCTAAACCTATCAGTGGAGATGATTGCTTACGGCAGTTGGAACTTATCAATATACATCAAAATTGTAAACATCCTCATATAGGAAAAAAAAGAAACGGAACACAAAGGATCCAAATTGGTATAAGAAAAGTATCTTCTTCAAACTCCCGTATTGGCGTAAGTTGCTAATCCGTCACAACATTGATGTGATGCATGTTGAAAAGAATGTGTGTGATAACGTCTTAGGAACCCTATTAGACATAGATGGAAAGACGAAAGACACATACAAAGCTCGAATGGATTTGGAAGATATGAATATACGTAAAGAACTTCACTTAGTAAGAAATAATGATCGCCTGCTTAAACCACATGCTTCGTATGTTTTAACTCGAGAGGAAAGAAAACAGTTTTGTGATCTAGTCAAGTCTGTACGTTTTCCAGATGGATTTGCAGGAAATTTAGAGAAAAATGTGAATGCTGACCAAGGAAATATACATGGGCTCAAAACACATGATTGCCACATTTTACTACAACGCATAATTCCTATTGCAATTCGACCTTTTATGACAAAACAGACTCGGGATGCACTATTGGAGTTGTGTCGGTTTTTTAAGAAACTTACTGAAGTGACATTATATGTGTCAGAGTTGGAAGCGTTGCAGAAAGAGATAGTTAACATTTTATGCAAGCTTGAAAGAATATTTCCTCCATCTTTTTTTACAATTATGGTTCACTTATGTGTGCATCTTCTTCAAGATTTAATTTTCGGAGGACCTGTGCAATCAAGGTGGATGTATCCAATCGAAAGATACCTTGGTCATTTAAAGAAATATGTTAGAAATAAGGCTAAACCCGAAGGGTCGATAGCAGAAGGTTATGTTGTTGAAGAAGCTATGACATTTTGTTCGCAATATTTAAGAAGTGTTGAATCAAAGTTTGACAAACGTGGCAAGAATGATGACAAAACACATAACGATGGTCAAAGCTTTGCATTGGATATTTTTAGATTAAATGGCCGAGGTGTTGGGAAGAAAGAAGTTCGTGTCCTTCCTGCTGATCTTTTGAAAAAAGCAATATGGTTTGTCTACAACAATTGTGAAGAAATTACACCGTACTTGGAGTAAGTTTTTTTCCTAATCATTTGTTTTTGATAGTTAGTGTTAAAGTTCATAAGTCAATAAATTTATAGTTTATATTCACTTGGCAGAGAACACTTACATTCATTACAAAGTCAACATCCTCAAATGTCAGATTTTTCCGAGATGCAACGAGCGAAATTCCTGGATTGGTTTGCAAAACGGGTACCAAGGCCACTCAATTTAATTAACTTTGTGATATTGTATATCAGTCTACTAATATTATATTTGATTTTGAATTTAATTGGTTTGTTGATGTATGTCTACTTGTATGTTTACATACTATTGTTTACATTATGATCATATACATACTTGACTTACTTTCACCATGTTACAAATTTGATATCAGGCTAACGAGATGTATACCCTAGATCCATCCCAAACTAATGAGGAGTTATATGCAGTGTCTTGCCTTCCAGATCATCGAGTTTCATTTTACAAGGGATACATAGTGAACGGAGTTAAATATATAGTTAAGTCAACTGATGACTGAAGACGAACACAAAATTGTGGAGTTACTGTCCAAGGAGTTCATAATGATGTTGAAGACGACTATTATGGATATATTGATGAGGTAATTGAATTGTCATTTATAAAGGATTATCATGTTATATTATTCAAATGCACATGGTTTGACACTAATCATCGAAGAAAGCACGTGGTATATGAACCTCACTTCATAAGCATAGACACGTCCCGACATGCTTATGAGGAAGATCCTTTCATTTTAGCAAACCAAGCCAAACAAGTATTTTATATCAATGATTCCCTTAAACCAAAATCACAATGGAAAGTGATTGAAAGGATTAACTACAGACACTTATGGGATATTCCAGAAGACAATAATGCAGAGGATTTGTTGGAAGATGTCAACCTTGTTCGTGAAGATATTGCAGGAGAAACGGTTCAAAATGTTGATGCTGGGCATTCTGAAGATACTGTAAATGATTTTATCAACGATGAGATAGAGGATTCTGATCATGATATGGAAGATATTGGTTCGGATTCAAATCTAGATGATTTAGACAATAATGAGATAGGCAATAATATCTCAAATCTTGTTACTGAAAGTGATGAGTCGGACGGTGATGATTAGGTAACCCATCAATCATAAATAAAAACTCATCATCATCATTGACAAGAAAGAAATAATCAAACAAAACATAAGCCTTAATCCTGTCAAGAATCAATTGATCAATGGATTTGGCAGAGTTATGGGCGATATTCGGACCAGGTGCGGCAGGAGCGGTGTTTGGTGCAGGGTGGTGGTTTTGTGTTGACGCCGTTGTTTGTAGTTCTGTTCAAGTCTCTTTTCGTCATTATCTTCCTGGTTAGAATTCATTGTTTTTTAATTTGTTTTTTAATAATAGCTGTATTTTATTATCTCTAGTATAACAACTGCTGACTGATAGGTTAGTTTCTTGGTTTTATCTATGCCTCGGTGGTTATTACCAACTTAGGATTACTAATTCATAAGACACCTCAGATTATGTAAACCTTATCATAGTCATAAGTTAATGTCTTGGGGGCCATTGAGGGGTGTTCAAGATCTTTGGGAGTAGTGGGCAACACGGTAATGAACCAGAGTACGCATTTTGGACATGCTTGAAAGTATCAATTAGACAGTCTCTATGTATTGATGGTGGAAATTCATGATATCTGTGGTAGCTATTTGACAATTGATATAAATAATGCCGTTTTGTAAATTTTGCTGAAACATTTGTTAGCTAATGGTTTACAAGAATGCACCCAAGAATGCATGTTTATTATCAAGTATAAGAAAATCAGGGGATGTAAGTTACTGATTTTTTTTTATCGGATTTTTTATCTGATGTAAGTTACTGGTTTACAAGAAGCTCCTCCACTTGAAGCATATATCTTAAAATTAGTCGACCAAGTTAAAAAATATGCTATGCCATGTCTTCTGATGAAGGAAATCCTGTTGAAAATGTAGGAGAAGCTAGACAAGTTCATGTAATTGATCTCGAGATCAGGACCGGTATTAAGTACATGGTTATGCTGCAAACTCTTGCTAGAAATGAACGGCATCTTGAGCAATTCAAGATAACTGCTGTTGGTACACGAGTAGAATCGAAGATAAAAGATGCTGGTAAGTCCTAGTCCCTTTGTTAATCAACTATTAGTCAATATTTGGTAGGTGTCAAAACGGGTGGGTTGGTCAGCAATTAAAAATGGTTAGTTTTTAGTGCCTGTCAAAGCAGGTCAGGTCAGTTTGGCCCACAAAATACGTCTCCGTTTTTCTTTAAAGTCTTATAGATAAACGAAATCCTAAAATATAATAATAGTGTCAATATGATCAGTAACTTTCAATTTCTAGTGTAGTTTTAAAAGTTTTTGCTATATGAAGGCAAGTGTCTTGCTGAGTTTGCAAAGTCGATAAACATCCCGTTTAGTTTCAAGATAGTAATGGTAGCAGATATGCTAGATTTATAGTGCGCGTAACTATATTATCATATGACTTCCTAATATTGAGGTTCTTATATTAAAAAAATATTTTGTTTCAGTGCTTGTTCGCCACAGAGACATTCAGCATAGGTCTTAATATGCCTGCAAAAACTGTTGTATTTTCAAATGTTCGCAAGTTTGATGGATATAAGTTCAGATGGCTATCAAGTGGGGAGTATATACAAATGAGTGGCCGTGTGGGTCATCGAGGAATTGATGACCGTGGTGTCTGTATTCTCATGCTTGATGAAAAATTGGAACCTTCCACTGCTAAAATGATGGTAAAAGGAAGTGCCGATTGTTTGAACAGGTAAGTCTTTTTTTTCTGCTTCTAAAATACTGCATTGCTCAAAGTGCCGAGTTTTATGAATTGCATCATAACTTGACTTTTCTTTGTTGACTTTGTCAGTGCTTTCCATTTGAGCTACAATATGCTTTTAAATCAATTGAGATGTGAAGATGGTGATCCAGAGAATTTGCTTAGAAACTCATTCTATCAGTTCCAAGCTGACCGAGCCATCCCTGATCTTGAGGTTGTCTATCTTGTTTAAATCTACCTAATGGGTGGGTCCGATGGGTTGGTTAGCCAGTCAAAATAGGTGATCTGGTATCAGTCAGGTTGAGTTGATCCAAAACAATTTATAAATAGCTATCAATAAAAGTAGTATTAGCTATCAATGAAATGATTTAGACGATTTAAGCAATGAAGATATACTTTGTGGGCTGACTTCTGCCGCCGCCACCACCACTTCCACCATCACTTATCATAGCTTCCACCCTTCCACCACCACCTCTTAATGCTCAACCTCGAAAAAGAAAACCATATCATGGTTGGTTCACCGATGATGCTGCTGATGATGTTTATAAGGAGTGGAACTTTATAAATTTACCACCATGGTTCAACAAACCGATTTTGCCACGAGTAACACCATCAACAAAACCAGTACGACGTACAAGGTGGGACGTGAAGCCTGAAGAGATCTAGTTATCAGACATTCCTCGGTGCAGTCTAATTGATGGATTACTGATATGTGTCTAAATACACATATATTTACCTTGTTTAAACCCACATAAACAGTCAAAAACACTTTGAAAAGTCTCAAAAAGACAGAAAAATATTTAGACTGTGTTTTATTCATAAATTGTCAAATCTAGTCCCTAGTTATTCAAAATATGGAAAATTATCATCAAAGGTCCTTAGGGATTCAAAAGTTGTCAAAATTAGTTTTTAGAAATCAATTTTACAAATTGACAACTTAGGTCCCTAAAAATTCAAAAATGTCAAAATTAGTCCTCGGATTTTTAAAATTGGAAAATTATTAAAAATAGGACTTATAAAATTGAAGATGGCATGAATAGTCCCTTGGCATTATTTTGGAAAAATGGCAGAATTGGTCCCTCATTTTTAGGAAATGTCACCTTTGGTCCTTGGGCTATTACAATCCTTAATATCCAAAAATACATAAACCCATTTCCTGTCCTAACTAAACCCGGCCACAAACCAAAAAAAAAACCAACCCATTACCCCTTAATAAACCCAAGCCCAATTTTAACTAACCAAAGCCCAACACAATTAACCCATACCCGTTTCATTTTAATTAACCAAAAAAGGTCAACTCGGTCAAACCCTTTCAATACCATCTTCCCACCTCACTAACCCGCCATTTCAAAACCAGGATACCACCATTCATCATCAACCCCTGACAACACCAACCCACCCCATTCCTATCACTGCCAACACGCAAGCAACCCCCCTCCACTTAGCTAATCCCACCAATTAACCCACGTGAGCAGGAAAGTCCAAATCCCACTTATCTAATTTTCCCACCATTTTTATAATTGAACGATGGAGATGGTTTCAAAGTTAACCAACGGATGGGATTTAATGTGATGAAAGAGAAGAAGCTTTGGAGTGATATAAAGAAGAAAGAAGACAAAGAGTTAAAGGGTCGCAGTTTTAGACCATTTTTAGTGTAAAAGTTAGTTTAAACTCGTTTTCTTAAATTATTGTAATTTACTTTTCTGTATTGATTAACTTTCACAAGAAGTGTACTCGTTTGGTATTATTACATTTCCAGTTTCATGTTCATTCAGTTTCAAATTTCCAAGTAAGCCAACCTTAGTCAATTATTACTGTTCTGCTGCTTAACTTGTGCTTATTTGATCTTTTGTTAACCTGTTCTGATCATATCTGTGTTACATAGTTCTAATTGATTAACTGAGGATCTGAGATTTATTTGATCATAGTTGTGGTGATTAGTGGTGAATCTGAACAGGTTGTAGTGTTAAGTGAATATTAAGGGAGTGTTTGGATCTAGTAATTGCTGTACTGAGTTGTTGTTGATTTGCTGTTTCTTTTTTATATTTAGGTTACATTAGAGTAGTAATAGTCTAATATAGCTTTAAATCAGTAGGTTAGTTCATAAATAGTCAAAGTAAGTATAAAATCTCATTGACTGTTAGATGATATAGAAATCAGTTAGTGTGATTGTTCATTTAGTTTATAAATAGATAAGGTTAGCATAATTTAGAGTAATTAGAGCTTAGTACAACACCATTGTTAGGATTAGATGGTTGGGATTTGGAATTAGTCAAAGTAGTATAAGCAATTAAATAGTCAACTCTTTTTAGTTTTAAGCCTCTACAGGCTGCTGATCTTGGGTTAATTTAGATTAGCAATTGAGTAATTCTGATAGGGCTTTTAGTTTTTTTAGATACTCAGTAATATAGATGAGCTTTTGCCCCCATAATCTATGTTTAATTGGCTTTTTAGGACTGCTAATAAGCTGTTGCTATTTAGGTGTTTAGAACATGTTTTCTGTTTGAAGTTTAGGCCTGCTAGTATTAATTTGGCTTGTTACCTGAGCCTAATTGAGATTTCTGTGCTTATTTGTTGTTGTTAAAGTGAATTGCATTGGTATTTGGTCTCTGGCTTAATTTGTGAATCATCTGCTTATTGTAGTGCTTTATGTGACTGCTTATTGTTCAAATTTGTTGCATACTGTGATACACCTGTCATAATTTGAGTTTCATTGAGCTTAGTTGAGTGTTTTTAATCTGTGTTTAAAGTTTCACATAAATTGGACACAAGTGCTTATAAATAAGCACTTGTGATAAGCTGTTTTTGCCTAATTAAGCACTTTTTCAGCTTATTTTCTTTTCAAAATTTTTCTCCAAGTTTCTTATAATATTTTAGATTTACTCAGAATTTTTCATAATTTTCCTAAGTCATTTAATATTTTTAATCTTTTTAATTAGTTTAAAATAGTATTTAAATCATAATAAATAGAAAAATAATCAGAAAAAATATAATCCAATTTTTATAATTTTCTTTTGTCATTTTTAATCTAGGAAAAATATAAAAATATTTTTAGACTTTAAGAAAAACCAAAAATAGAAATAAAGTGATAGCTTCTATTTAATAGAATTTATCTTTTTAAATTTTAATTAAGTAATTTTCATTTTTATAATTTTCTTAGTTTCTATTTACTTAATAATATTTTTAGAAAAAGTTTTAGATTTTTCTTTGCTCATTTAGTATTTTTTATAATTTAAATTAGTTTAATTAGTATTTAAATAATTAATAAATAGAAATAATTAAATAAAAAGTGTAAAAAAATATAATTTAAGTTTTTAAATAAGTTTTTAGTAATTTTACATTTTTAGGTTTTAAATTTCATAAATTTTACTTTTTAGTCCTTTTTAGATTTTTCGTTGCACGTTTTTAAGTTAAGTACTTCGCGTTTAATTTTGTTGTGCATATCTGATTTAAATTTGTTATTTAGAATTCTTAAACAAAGCAAAATCAAAAGCAATCTAAATCTTCAATCACTCTAATCCAAAGCTTTCCACAATGGCCCATTCACATCTCGTTGGGACACGACCCGGGTGATCACTTGCCCGGTATCACACACATCACATTCACGGGTTTTGCAAGTTTGACTTTTCCTAAGGTTTGACTTGTCATTTCCCAAAGTATCACGTGTGCACGATACTATATTTATTTATATATACTCACACACGGATCAAATTTTGGCGCCGCTGCCGGGGAGGTGTGCTGCGACAATTGTGTTAAGTTCAAGCGATTAGTGATTCGAGATCCTTCTTTCAAGAAGTTCCTATTTCCCAAAAACAATATAAAAAACAAAAATATTTTTTTCTTTTCTTTTCTATATATATTATCATATAAAAAAATAAAAACCCAAAAACATTTTCCGTTTTCTTTGTTAATAATAAATAACAATAATAATTTACCATCGAGAACCAAGACAGAGTACTACCTAACTGGGGGTACGACCATAATAAGTTCCCAAACCAAAGATTAAAACTTGCCTTTGTATCCTTGTGAGTGGTGTACCTTTTTCAAAGAAGCCATTCATCTGTGATTATTGGTTTAAGTTCCTTGTGTTGTGCTTTGATCTTGTTTTAATTGAAAAAAAAAAAAAAAAAAAAAAAAAAAAAAAAAAAAAAAAAAAAAAAACCAAAAAATAAAAAAAAAACCAAAAATATTCATCTTTACCCTCTTACCCTTTTTGATTCTTTATCCCTTTACCCTCTATCTATTTGATTCTAAACTTCTTATGCCTTTCTTCTATGGCGTCTCTCGGGTACAAATGTTTTAATTGTAAAAGCCCACTGATTGACAGTCTTCGTTGTTCAAAGTGTGCTTGTGAGAGGTGTGGAAAGCATGCACCAAAAGGATCATGTTATTGGTGTGAAGTAGCCCTCAAAGAGCTTAATTCCACCAATGATTCTCAAAGTCCTTCCCACTACCCTCCACAGCCCGAGATACGTGCTATTAATGACAAACCATCAAGAATCAATCCTGACCTTTCAGGATTTACAGTTAAAAGATTGTCAAGCAAACGTACAGAACTTAGAACAGTGATTAAAAAGAACGACTTGCCCAATCTTCACGTTATTCAAAAACAAAAACCAGAGACCATAACGGAAGTGGTGGAAATTCCTAGCTCTCAGAGCACACCACTTGTCCCACCTCCGGATTTTATTCCTTGTGTCGGTTGTGGTGAGCCGCTTTTCGGTTTGCCATGTCGTTGGTGTACATGTGAACAATGTGGTAATGATATTCGAAACGGAAGTTGTTTGTTTTGTGGTTCGAGGAATTCATTTGCTTATGATCCTAATCCGAACTCATTCAACGACTCTTCAAATTTTTCCAACTACCCATCACATTCATACGAGCAAGAATCATATAATCCAAATTTCAATGATGCTTCGTATCAAAATACACCAAGTTTTTGTTGTGAATTTTGTGGAGGTCCTCATCAAGGATTTGAGTGTCAAACCGGGAACACGTTTGTCTATGAACAGTTTTCTGGTAACACTCAGGACTTTGGAAATGACCAAATTCCACATTATTCACTAAATCCGTCACAACAATCATTTTGTTGCGAGTACTGTGGAGGTCCACACTTCAGTTACGATTGTCAAACAAGGATTCCATTTCCTTGTGACAATTATGACATTCCTGACCAACCTCCACAGTACCAAATGAATGAGGATGTCTATGAGTGTGTTCCTAATGACACTTCTAGCAAAGATATTCCTCAAAACATTCTCCTTGGTCTTCTGGAAATATTAAAAAATCTAAAGGAAGATAAACGTGCCCAAGAAAATCCTCATGCTGATAATCAATGTCAACCTTTCGGTTTTCACACATCAGCCGAGCTAAGAGCAGCTAGAGCACGTGCCAATTTCCGCAATGCTGTTCTTATCGATGACGATGATGACAGTGATGATGAAGATATCATTGATATTCTTCAAAAAGATTCATCAACTTCATCAGTTGAGATTCCTTTCGTGGAAATACAGGGAGAAAAATCTATGGAGGAACTGCTAGCAAAAGAACAAATGGAACTTGTAGAATCCATGACTGCTAGTACTTCTCAACTCCTTCAGTCTGTTATCACACCCGAGGTTCCCACTCACTCTCTAAACATGGGGGACGAGCATCTTAGCACTGTTCCTGAAAAGGAATCGGACGAATTCATAAAGTCTAGTGTTGAGAACCTTGTCCCAATCCCAAGAGAGTCACAGGGAATTCTTGAGCATATGTGTGATTTTCCTTCCCCCCCGAGTGTTCAAAAGATCAATTTGAGACTTTCTCCGATTTTAGCGATGATTGTGCATCGTATGGAGACGTTGAATATGTTGAGGCATCACTCCCACAGATTGATGCTGATCATCTTCTTGAGGAGTTCGCCGATGAACTCACTCACATCAATCCACTTCCAACGGGAAGTGACGATGATCTCATTGACTTTGAAGCCGATCTAGGAGAGATTGAAAGTCTCCTTTATCATGATCCGTCACTCAGTTCTTATCCCAGCAGTCCAATAGAGAATGATAATCACTTTGTTCCCGAAGCATTCAAAACAACTCTCACCAATCCTCTGTTTGAATTCGAATCTGAATTCACTTTGATTTCTGATAACCCAATCTTTGGAGCTCAGATCGAGGATAGTGATGAGTCTACTTCGGAACATGAGTTCACGGATTTACATCCTGTGATCGATTCTCTTCACGAGGAGTTCTCCGGTGAACTCACTCATATCATATCTCCACCGGAGTATGATAACTTCCACTTTGATCCAGACACACCCGGGATATGTCTTGATCACATGAGCTTAAATAATGAGATTCATAATGCTGAAATTATGGATTCTCCTGTGGGTGAGGAAGAGTTAATCATGATTTTCATCATGGTTTTCTTCCTTTTCTTCACCTATTCCGTGACGTCCTCTCTTCTTCACTCATTCGGGAGTGAAGACACTATTTTTGATCCCGGCATTTTCATTTATCATTTGTGAGCCAGATCTGTGTATCTCATCAGGGTGGAACTTTCATATACTTCAGTGTTTATTCAAACATCTTGAACGAAAGTCCGATGGAGATTTTTTGTTCCACATGCTTCCCCAAGAACCAATGAATGCGGGGTCGAGTCAAGCTAACTGACTCGGTGAACAAAAACATTAGCATAACATGGGTTTTCACCCGTGTCTCTGTTTTCTTTCTCTGTTCTACCACCCTAGTGTGGGGGAGATGCCCCACATGTTGTATATATGAAAATTTCAAAAAAAAAATAAAAAAAAATAAAAAATAAAAAAAAAAAAAAAAATGTGTGTGTATATAAAATAAATGGCTATTAGTATTTCCCTTTCACGTTCTAAGTATTGGTTTAACAACCGGTACTTTGAATATTGAGGGCAATATTCAGTTCTAAGTGTGGGGGGGAATTCTAGCGAATTTGATCAAATGTACCATCTAGTACCCCCATTTTAGCCAAAATTTTAAAAAAAATTTCTCACTTAGAACGCAATAAAATGGTTATCAGTCCGCCATGTCTAACCCACAAAAGGATTGGCTAATCCAGGAGCAAACGGCTCTTGGTAAAGATAACTCAAATCCGGAATTCTAGCGAATTTGATCAAATGTACCATCTAGTACCCCCATTTTAGCCAAAATTTTAAAAAAATTTTCTCACTTAGAACGCAATAAAATGGTTATCAGTCCGCCATGTCTAACCCACAAAAGGATTGGCTAATCCAGGAGCAAACGGCTCTTGGTAAAGATAACTCAAATCCGTTTATGGCTTGCAATTTGCCGAAAATTGTATGGTGTTCGACTCACCATATCCTTAAAAGTGAAGAGTTGGCTAGCCCGCAAGATTATGGCTTGTGGTAAAGGCAGTGGAAAAACCATAATTGGTAATCAGCTCACCAAAGATAATATTGATAATTTATCTAAGAGTTGGCTAGTCCAGAAGCAAACGGCTTCTGGTAAAGACAAATCAAACCCGTTTACAGCTGATGATTTGCTCAAAATCATTTGGTTATCATTGTACCAAAGTTCTTACTTGAACTAAAACAATTGGCTACTCCAGAAGTAATGGCTTTTGGTAAAGAGATAAAATCCATTAAAGTTTCAAAAATATTGCTAGGGACTAGCAATAGTTTAGTGTGGGGGATTTGATATGTGTCTAAATACACATATATTTACCTTGTTTAAACCCACATAAACAGTCAAAAACACTTTGAAAAGTCTCAAAAAGACAGAAAAATATTTAGACTGTGTTTTATTCATAAATTGTCAAATCTAGTCCCTAGTTATTCAAAATATAGAAAATTATCATCAAAGGTCCTTAGGGATTCAAAAGTTGTCAAAATTAGTTTTTAGAAATCAATTTTACAAATTGACAACTTAGGTCCCTAAAAATTCAAAAATGTCAAAATTAGTCCTCGGATTTTTAAAATTGGAAAATTATTAAAAATAGGACTTATAAAATTAAAGATGGCATGAATAGTCCCTTGGCATTATTTTGGAAAAATGGCAGAATTGGTCCCTCATTTTTAGGAAATGTCACCTTTGGTCCTTGGGCTATTACAATCCTTAATATCCAAAAATACATAAACCCATTTCCTGTCCTAACTAAACCCGGCCACAAACCAAAAAAAAAAACCAACCCATTACCCCTTAATAAACCCAAGCCCAATTTTAACCAACCAAAGCCCAACACAATTAACCCATACCCGTTTCATTTTAATTAACCAAAAAAGGTCAACTCGGTCAAACCCTTTCAATACCATCTTCCCACCTCACTAACCCGCCATTTCAAAACCAGGATACCACCATTCATCACCAACCCCTGACAACACCAACCCACCCCATTCCTATCACTGCCAACACGCAAGCAACCCCCCTCCACTTAGCTAATCCCACCAATTAACCCACGTGAGCAGGAAAGTCCAAATCCCACTTATCTAATTTTCCTACCATTTTTATAATTGAACGATGGAGATGGTTTCAAAGTTAACCAACGGATGGGATTTAATGTGATGAAAGAGAAGAAGCTTTGGAGTGATATAAAGAAGAAAGAAGACAAAGAGTTAAAGGGTCGCAGTTTTAGACCATTTTTAGTGTAAAAGTTAGTTTAAACTCGTTTTCTTAAATTATTGTAATTTACTTTTCTGTATTGATTAACTTTCACAAGAAGTGTACTCGTTTGGTATTATTACATTTCCAGTTTCATGTTCATTCAGTTTCAAATTTCCAAGTAAGCCAACCTTAGTCAATTATTACTGTTCTGCTGCTTAACTTGTGCTTATTTGATCTTTTGTTAACCTGTTCTGATCATATCTGTGTTACATAGTTCTAATTGATTAACTGAGGATCTGAAATTTTATTTGATCTTAGTTGTGGTGATTAGTGGTGAATCTGAGTAGGTTGTAGTGTTAAGTGAATATTAAGGGAGTGTTTGGATCTAGTAATTGCTGTACTGAGTTGTTGTTGATTTGCTGTTTCTTTTTTATATTTAGGTTACATTAGAGTAGTAATAGTCTAATATAGCTTTAAATCAGTAGGTTAGTTCATAAATAGTCAAAGTAAGTATAAAATCTCATTGACTGTTAGATGATATAGAAATCAGTTAGTGTGATTGTTCATTTCGTTTATAAATAGATAAGGTTAGCATAATTTAGAGTAATTAGAGCTTAGTACAACACCATTGTTAGGATTAGATGGTTGGGATTTGGAATTAGTCAAAGTAGTATAAGCAATTAAATAGTAAACTGTTTTTAGTTTTAAGCCTCTACAGGCTGCTGATCTTGGGTTAATTTAGATTAGCAATTGAGTAATTCTGATAGGGCTTTTAGTTTTTTTTGATACTCAGTAATATAGATGAGATTTTGCCCCCATAATCTATGTTTAATTGGCTTTTTAGGACTGCTAATAAGCTGTTGCTATTTAGGTGTTTAGAACATGTTTTCTGTTTGAAGTTTAGGCCTGCTAGTATTAATTTGGCTTGTTACCTGAGCCTAATTGAGATTTTTGTGCTTATTTGTTGTTGTTAAAGTGAATTGCATTGGTATTTGGTCTATGGCTTAATTTGTGAATCATCTGCTTATTGTAGTGCTTTATGTGACTGCTTATTGTTCAAATTTGTTGCATACTGTGATACACCTGTCATAATTTGAGTTTCATTGAGCTTAGTTGAGTGTTTTTAATCTGTGTTTAAAGTTTCACATAAATTGGACACAAGTGCTTATAAATAAGCACTTGTGATAAGCTGTTTTTGCCTAATTAAGCACTTTTTCTGCTTATTTTCTTTTCAAAATTTTTCTCCAAGTTTCTTATAATATTTTAGATTTACTCAGAATTTTTCATAATTTTCCTAAGTCATTTAATATTTTTAATCTTTTTAATTAGTTTAAAATAGTATTTAAATCATAATAAATAGAAAAATAATCAGAAAAATATAAATCCAATTTTCATAATTTTCTTTTGTCATTTTTAATCTAGGAAAAATATAAAAATATTTTTAGACTTTAAGAAAAACCAAAAATAAAAATAAAGTGATAGCTTCTATTTAATAGAATTTATCTTTTTAAATTTTAATTAAGTAATTTTCATTTTTATAATTTTATTAGTTTCTATTTACTTAATAATATTTTTAGAAAAAGTTTTAGATTTTTCTTTGCTCATTTAGTATTTTTTATAATTTAAATTAGTTTAATTAGTATTTAAATAATTAATAATTAGAAATAATTAAATAAAAAGTGTAAAAAAATATAATTTAAGTTTTTAAATAAGTTTTTAGTAATTTTACATTTTTAGGTTTTAAATTTCATAAATTTTACTTTTTAGTCCTTTTTAGATTTTTCGTTGCACGTTTTTAAGTTAAGTACTTCGCGTTTAATTTTGTTGTGCATATCTGATTTAAATTTGTTATTTAGAATTGTTAAACAAAGCAAAATCAAAAGCAATCTAAATCTTCAATCACTCTAATCCAAAGCTTTCCACAATGGCCCATTCACATCTCGTTGGGACACGACCCGGGTGATCACTTACCCGGTATCACACACATCACATTCACGGGTTTTGCAAGTTTGACTTTTCCTAAGGTTTGACTTGTCATTTCTCAAAGTATCACGTGTGCACGATACTATAATTATTTATATATACTCACACACGGATCAATTACTAGTATCATACTTCATATTAGTATATCAAATATCCTAACATTTTGTTAAAAGTTAGAAATATGACAATCATATTGAGAATCAAGTCAAAACTGAAACTTTTTAGTTCAGTTATTTTGTAAGGTACTAAGCTAATGATGGAGCTTAAGTATGCTAGTAGGTGCTTGTTGATCTTCTTAACAGGATATATAGACAAGCGTAGTTGTTAGTTAATACTGAACAACATTAGGAATTATGGTTTTGTTGTGAATCTGGTATGTTGTAATACTGCAATATGTGTCAGTGAAAAAAGGAGTCTGTGCACAAGGTCAAAGCTTTCCTTTCTTATGAGATGTTTGCATAAATTGGATATATACTCTTTAGAGTTTAGAATTTGTAATGAAATCCCATTACATAGACTGTATATGAATGACAATCACTTTATTAGCAGATAGACAAACTTAGAATTTATATCTTTCAAGACAGAATGTTGACTTTTTGAATAAGTAAAAATTAAAAATTGTACATTTTTATAGGTAAAAGAAATTGCAAGAAATGATTATAGGCTACCTTATTGCAGCATTTTACTATGATTTCTTCTAACAAAAGTACATTAGTTTATTTTAAAGACCATTTAGTTTTGAGTCTTTTGACATCCAGTAGAGGTTTTTCCAACATAGTTATAGAACAATTACAGGCATATATATACTTGTTTACAAGTCTTGTCAAAATTACCTTTTTTATTTTGTATACGTATTTGTAACTGAAATTTAGTCATAGCTATGATGTCCATGTATTAGGGACTGAGTCGTGATTGAAATTCAGTCACTAACAAATTTCCCTCCAAACCTTTTTTATTGCGCAGACATATTTGTAACTGAATTTTAGTCTTAGGTATGATGTCCATGTAATAGGGACTCAGCTGTGACTGAAATTCAGTCACTACAAATTTTCCCTACAAACCTTTTTATTGTGTTGACATATTTGTAACTGAATTTTAGTCTTAAATATGTTGCCCATGTATAAGAGGTTTATGTGGGACCAAAATTCAGTCATAAACAATTTTCTCTCAAAAGTTTTTTTATTTTGCATACGTATTTGTAACTGAACTTTAGTCTTAGCTATGATGTCCATGTATTAGGGACTAAGTTGTGATTCAAATTCAATCACTAACAAATTTCCCTCCAAACTTTTTTTATTGCGCAAACATATTTGTAACTGAATTTTAGTCCTAGGTATGATGTCCATGTAATAGGGACGCAGCTGTGACTGAAATTCGGTCACTAAAAAATTTCCCTCTAAACCTTTTTATTGTGTAGACATATTTGTAACTGAAACTTAGTCTTAGCTATGATCTCCATGTATTAGGGACCGAACTGTGACTATAATTCAGTCACTAACAAATTTTCCGCCAAATTTTTTTATTGCGCAAATATATTTGTAACTGAAATTTAGTCTTAGATATGATGTACATGTACTAGGGACTGAATTGTCACCTTTATTCAGTCACTAACAAATTTTCCTCCAAATTTTTTTCCCGTACAGGCATATTTAGTAACTGAAATTTAGTCTCAGATATAGGGTCACTGAATCGAGGACTGACTTTTAGTCGCCGCAATCAGTCAATAAAAGGTCAGTCCTTAAAAGTATCAGTAACTGATGGTTCAGTTACCGATGCTATGTATCAGCGACTGATACATCAGTCCCTAGAAATTCAGTCTCTGAAAGCCTGTTTTTTTGTAGTGTTGTTTGTGCTTGGCCACCAATGAGAGGTCCAAATGCAGCCTATTAGAGTACACTGACATGTCCATTGAGACTACAAATACAGTATTTTGAACTATTTGTGAGTACCCTGAGAGGTCCAATTGAGACTTCAATTGCAGCCTAGTTGGCCACCAATGATACTTGAAATGCAGCCTAGTTTGTCCAACATTGCTTCATTGTTTGGGATACCACAAAAGAGGACCAAAATTTTAGAACACAGTACAATGGATTCTTCTGCAATGGTAAACCATCAAAAGGTTTTTCTTTGATTGTGATATAGTTTAACGTTTGAATCAATAAAACTAATCTAACAGTTTTTATTTGTAGATGTCATACAAATGTCTTCTGATTCAAGCAGTTCAGAATCAAATGACGGTGCTCTCAACAACCTTCCTGGCCTCCTTGCTTGGTATTATCCAGAGCAACATTCTGATGCAAGTACTGATACTTGGGAAGTGGAACATATCCAAGCCATTGAACCTCCAGAGGAACTCCCATCTCAAGCTCCTATCCTGGCTCTCCCTGTGCAAGTTCAAATACCAGTTGAAAAGGCACACAAAAAGAAATTTACTCAGGATATTGTCTTGGGAATGCCGTGTAAGAAGAATCCTATAGGTTTTGGAGCATCTTCTAGCAGCCATGGGAAAGGCAAAACTAAGATGGTTTAGGGGTTTAGGATATACATTAACAGCTTTTGTGTTTTGTAAATGGTATTTGGTTCAATTCTGACATTTAATTTGGATACTGATTGTACTGTATTATGTTTTAAATATTCTCCTTTCTGTATTCCCCAGCAACTTGCTGGTTTTTGTTTTCAATAGAGTATTACTTACTTAATAAAAAGTCTTCAATGTTCAAAAAAAAATTGTAGCAATTTGTGTTTTGTAAATGTAATTAGTAAGGGTACAATAACTGGTAATTATGTAAGTATTTTGGTTTGTTAAAAGGGTAGTAGTTTGTACTGTTGATGTGATGGTTGCACAGTATGGTACATTTGCGATTATTAAGATAATGATATATAACATTTGGAGCCAAAATTTTGATTTATTCAAGATTATGCTTTAATTAATAGGTTCAAAGGCAAAATTTTCAAATAATTCAAATGTAAATTTCAAATTACAACTTGGAGGCAAATTTTTGGATCGAAATTTTTTGAATCACAACGATTCATATTCTTGGTGTATAGCCTCTTTTCTCTCCTTAAAAAAAAGACTGCAAAGAAAAAACAAAAATCAAATCTTCTATCACCATTACTCTCTAAACTAAGCCATAATCATTTTATTTTACCCTTTGTTGCTCAAGAGTCATGGATATTGAACCCATTGCTGATAATCAAAGTTTGCTTCCTCTTGATCATGATGTTGTAGTTGATGATAACGTCTTACAATATGAATCCGAACACTATTCTGATGATGAAGATATAGATGCGACTGGAACCAACCAAGCAGAGATACTAGCTAAGAGGGGCTCAACCAGGCTAGTAAAGTTTCGCGTGAAGCATGACAAACCTGGTGCAATAAAGCTCAAGGTAACCTTCGATGCATTCGGTAGGGTATCAGGGGCAAACAGAGCAGTGTTTGTGAGTTTTTTAGGAGATGTGGCTCGTGAGCAGATAGGTGTGAAGATTCTACACAGGAAGAAGGTGAATAAACAATCAAGAGATAAACTATGGGATGAAATCACGGTACATATATACTATTTTGTAACCCAGTACTACATAAGTTTATGTATGCAGTTACATTATATGCAACTAATTAACAACATTGTGTTAATCTTTGCAGAAATTTTTTGATGTTTACTTGAAATACAGAAAATTTATAATGAGTCATCTTGGTAAAATGCTAAGGAATTACCGAAGGAAGCTCAAATTCAACTACATTTTGCCCAACCTAAATACACCTTCCAAACTGACTGAAGTCCCAGACTTGTATAGTACAATAATGAAATCACAAGACTGGGTCGAGTATGTTAAATACACGACCACCGAAGCATACAAGGTTTTAATTAGTCATCTTTATTTAAGTGTATATGTCATTTTATAATTTTCAGTTTGCATCATTACCGCATCTAAACGCCTTATGATTTTTTGTTTTTAGGAGAAATCTAAGAAAGCTAAAATGGCGCGTTCCCAAAATATTTATCAGCATAAAATGGGATGAGGTGGATATGTTTATGTCAAAGAGAAAATGGTAAGATTACATAATGTTTGTTTTACAAATTGCCCATGAGAAATGAATCTGTCTACATTGCCCAATTTGCACATTTGCATTAATACCCTCATATTTTCGTTTATCTTGGTTTAACTTTACATGTGTATGCATTTGATGTTTATTAGATCCAAAATAAAGAGATTGAAGCGGATGAAGAACCCCCGCGTGATGTAATGTGGGTGAAAGGAAGGGTAAACAAAGACGGCGAATACCCAAATGATGATATTAAATCAAAGGGAGATCAACTTGTAAGTTTGACTGCTAATTCTATTATTATGCTTACATAGCAGCAGCATTAACTGTGTACTAGCAGTAATAGCTTGTATACTAGCAGTAACTGTGTACTAGCATATTTTTCATTGAAGTTCATGAGCAAAACTAACTCCAGCTGAGCAGCATTGACACAAATATGAGCAGCAGTTACTCTAACAGCATCAAGAAGACTTTTAATCCCAACATTTCCTATATTTTTTGTGCAGAAAGAAGCTGATGACAATATCAAGGAAGGAACCTCGAGTGTTGATGATGGCACTGATGCCATGACAGTTGTATTTGGTAAGGAAAAGGGCGGTTATGCCAGAGGAGTGGGAGGTGGAGTAACATACAAAGAGTATTTTGGCCTTCCTCGAAGAAAACAAGAAGCCGATGAAAAACTTGCGTTACTTCAAACTCAACTGGATAATGAGAGACACGAGCGTGAAGAAAAAGATAAATTGGTCAAGAAATTGTCCACCGAGATGACCGAAAAAGATGTGCAGGTCAAGAAATTATCTGGTGAGGTGGAACACACAAATAAAGTGCTTGCTCAAATTATGAAACAGTTGAATGATCAAGGGATGAATATAAGTTTGCCATCTGAACCATCGCCAATAGCCTCAGTTGTAAGCCATTTTTTATGTTGTTAACAATTTCATTTTCTAATGCTAACACCACTGATGCTAATGATACCAGGCATTGAACATAAACTGATGAGTGACTTTATTTCTTAATTTATATTGTAGGTGACTCCAATGGCCGCCATTGACAATATAGAGAGCAGCGCTAATGAGGTGGACGACACTCAGACAAGTGATGTTGTAAGTGCTAAAGATGCGGGAATTGAGGAGAAGTCCAATGGCCTTGAAACTTCTAAAAAGGTAACGGAAACAATGGTAATTAAGTATAGTAATAAAACATCCCCCTTTGATTTTTGAATTTTACATACATGATCGACTAATGTACCATGTTTTATATATACGTATAGGAACCTGCTAAAACTGTCAGGCCTAAGCATAACCATAAGTCACGACGAAACGGGTCTCCAGATTCCCAATCGCTACAAAATGTGTCGTCTCCAACACATCCACTGCCAACAGTATGTATTTCAACATGTTTCTTGTTACACTTTTGTTTAAATAATGTAACGTGTTTTATATATATATACATATAGGAACTTGCTAAAACTGTCGGACCCAAGACAAAGCAAAAGAAGCAAAAAAACGGGTATCCGGATTCCCAATCGCAACAAGATGTGTCTCCAACACAAGCACTGCCAACAGTATGTATTTCAACATGTTTCTTGTTATTCTTTTGTGTAAATAATTTCTGATATATACATGCAAAAATTCTTTTTTTGTAGACACTTAAGTGCAAACTGTGGATTATAAAGCAAACAAATATTGTTGCTTTGGGTACCGTATACCAGTCTCTTGGAAAGCAATTGCTGCATAACCGACCACTCCCAAGTGATTGCTACAAAGTGTCAATTGATGAATCGTTAGTTGATGCAGCATGCATACCGGACGTAGCACATAATGGGTTAAAAACAGTTAAGAAAGTCGAAGGTAGTTTCGTTGCATGGCCAAAGGATCAAGTTATTTTTGAAGAGGAGGTACATACATTGTGTTTTTTCAACCTACATATATATAATTATTCATATGTAATTCAATGTTTGATAGAAGCGTCTTTTGTTTACTACAGGTTACACCAACAAACCATGTGACTAAATGTGTACCACCGGCACCATTGAAGAAACAATATATATCTGCTAATGACTTAAGGCAAACTGCTAATAAGGCGGTGAAGTTTCAAAAGTCTTTAGATTATTGAGAATTTGATTAATTAAGTACGACATTACAATTGTATATCCTGTCCAGTTATATACATTCGAGTTTAATTTAATTTGAAATTTCTTGTGGTTTTGAATATTGTTTTATATATAATATATATACTCATTCCAGCAGCACTAGCATAGTACTAGCAGTAGTAACTCTACTTCAGCAGGACTACCTTAGTACTAGCAGTAGCAACTCTGCTCCAACAGTATAGTAACCCTGTGACTAAAAGATGCAGTCACATAATATGGTCACGCTTATCAACATTATTGGTCACTCTTTGTTTAATTCGATGTGTGACTAAATAGTACCAAAGGCCACACAAACTAAAAATTCATGTGACCATTGGATGAACAATAATCACGCAAAATACACATTTCTTCACTTTAAACAGCATATGGTCACATTTATTAACACCTTTGGCCACTTTATGCTTAATTGTATGTGACTAAATACCCAAAACAAACATGCTTTGTGTGACTAAATATTACAAAAGGCCACACAAACATAAAATTCAAGTGGCCATTGGATGATCAATAGTCACACAAAATACAAATTTCTTCACTTTAAACAGCATATGGTCACACTTATCAACACTTTTGGCCACTTTATGCTTAATTGTATGTGACTAAATAACCAAAACAAACATGCTTTGTGTGACTAAATATTACAAAAGGCCACACAAACATAAAATTCAAGTGGCCATTGGATGATCAATAGTCACACAAAATACAAATTTCTTCACTTTAAACAGCATATGGTCACACTTATTAACACTTTTGGCCACTTTATGCTTAATTGTATGTGACTAAATTGTTAGGATTGTTGCACACGGTTAAGGTGGTTAAACCTTACGTTCTTTGTGTGTATGATATATTGAGTGAATATGATTAAGTACGCGGAATTTACTTAACCACACTTAGAAGGTGATTTGTATTATGGAAATGGAATGGTTGTGTTAGTTCTATGACAATGAACAATGAAAGATTTTCACCAAAACGATTCAATATTATTAATGATAATAATACGAGTGATCTTGAAATATCACTAGGGTTACAACCTTGAATCTTAAGTTTTTCTAACTTGTGATATTCTTGTGTTTGTTCTATGTCTTAACAGTTATATGCACTTAACATCGACTTATTCACTTAACATCGACACATAATATCGAGACTAAGATCTTTTTTTATAGTCCAAGAAGATCTTTACATATTGCTTAAAGTCTAGCCGACTTACTTGTTAACTTATCTTGAGTGTGTCAGTACATAAGATACAACATGTATCTGTGTACACAACTTGTTAACTAAGCACATGGGGTAAGATATTATCTACCGTATATTGTTGACCAAAATACAAATAATATCTTTTCATACTTATCCATCTAGCAGCAGAATGTACATTAGCAGCAGCAATGTTAACACTAGCAGCAGAATCCTTCAGCAGCAGAATGTTAAGCCTAGCAGCAGAATCATTTATCGCTAGCAGCAGAATCAAATGTTCTAGCAGCAGGAACAAACATTAACAGCAGGAACCAAATGCACTAGCAGCAGAATCACACTTAGAGTATTTCTTTGAATAGAATCCGATATTAAACTTCTTGAATATTTAATTCCCAACAATCCTCCCCTAAACATGTGAATCCATTTCAACATGTTTCTGAATTAAATTATAGATTGTGAAGATCTTTCTATCTTCTTAGTAATTCATCTGCTTTGTTCTTTGACTTTAACAATATCAACACATTGCTCCAATCTTGGACTAAAAGATGGTGCAATTTCCTTGGATGGAGGAATTATAAGAGGCAATGATGCTGTGTATCTTGGATGCTTGTTTCAACAAGTGAAATCATCTATCAGCATGCCTTTGCAAGTGATGAACAAACGTGGTAAACTGAAATTGAAACTTTTCTTCGTTTGACCTAGATAGAACTTTCTCCTTTGGAATGTTCTTGTCATTTTCAACCTCCATGTCATCATCTTGTATGCTCTTGTCTTCTCCTTCCTTTACATTGGGTTTGTCTTCCTTTCTTGGGCTTTTATTTCCTCCCCTGAAGCAAATAAAATTTTATCCTCCCCTGTTTGGAAGATCTCACCATCATCCCATCATTATCTGATCTACCAATGTGAACTTGTTTTCAGACAATGTTGTACATGAAGCCATCAATTCCTTCAGAGTTTAAGTTACTGCCCTCATCACTTCTAGGTGTGTTAACTCCTATGAGAGGTGAATCAGTGGACATTTGATTCATGATCCATCAATGGATGGTTTTTGTGAATCCTTGAAAATCCTTGTTTAAGAAATTATTTGACTTAGCAGTATGTTCATGATTTTAGAATTGAAAAATCATACTGCTTTCAACCATTTTGAAGGGATCAAGTGTATAACAGACACTTAATCAAAATTTCGGTTTAAAGCAACCTCTGGTTGTGTGAGAACCAATGTTTTCAGTTATAAATAACTGCCTGTGTAAAGATAAACCTATTCAAAAGGCTTTCTTGACAGGTAAGGAAGAGGGGAAAAAGGCGCTGTCATCTATCTCGACCAGTTTCCCGAGGTGTTGGAAATCTAGACCGGCTCAGAGAATCACTGGTGCTATTTAGCCCTTCGTTTCGACAACAAAGAAGTCATCTTTGACGATTTCCCATTCCTTCCCTGCCGAGCCGCCTCTCTTCGCCATTCGATGCCTCTATTGTTACCTCTAACACAAGTGTTAGATTCACTTTTACTAGCTGTTCTTTCTATCATATGTCCTTAGACTTGCTCATTATACTTAAAAGTATAAAATGATAGAAAGTGAGTTGCATCAGTTACTATCTGATCAACTAAGTCATCAATTCAATGTGAAATATCATAACGAGATTTCAAGAAAGTAGTTTTAAGGAGTTATAAATTCCCAAACTCAGTCCATCATAAACCTAATACGTAGCAACTAATATAATCATTCTGCTACTTCCATTTCACTTGAAACATCCTTTGTGTTCACATGTTCATACCTGAAATTGTTAGTCTAAAACCAAAAGAACAATGTACAAAGTACTTGTCTTGTATTAGAATAAACATAGGACTAACTGTATGAATAACACAAATTAAAATTTGTACTAGAAGCACAAACTTTTGTAATAACAGTAGTATCTTTTAAAACTAGCAGCACAAACAACAATTTATTTACATAAACACATCAGATTGAAAATTCAAAGATTAAGCATTCCAATACTTGCTACCAAGTACTGAAACCTTCCAACATCAAAAGCTTTGGTTAGCAGATCTGCAAAATTAAATTCTGAAGCAATTTTAAGTACTTGAATTAATCTTTTCTCATTGCAGTCTCTTATAAAGTGATGTCTAATTTCAATTTGTTTTGTTTTAGAATGTTGCACTGGATTTTTAATAATACAAATTGTACTACTATTATCAATATGAATAACAGTGTTTAAGAAATTGTACCCATAATCAAGAAGTTGGTTTTGAAGCCATAGAACTTGACCATAGCAACTTGCAGCAGCTATATATTCAGCTTCAGTTGTTGAATTTGCTACACTTGTTTGCTTCTTACACTGCCATGAGACAAGTCTACACCCAAGGAATTGACTTCCTCCAGTTGTTGACTTTCTGTCCAAGCTAGCACCAGCATAATCACTATCCAAAAATGCTACCAAGTCAAAAGGAGATTCCCTAGAATACCATATACCCAACCTTGGTTGACCTTTAAGATATCTAAAAATTTTCTTGACTGCAGTTAAATGAGAAACTTTTGGAGTAACTTGAAATCTTGCACAAACACAAACAGGAAACATGATATCAGGTCTAGATGATGTAAGGTACATCAAAGAGCCTATCATATATCTGTAAGAGTGTACATCCACATTCTCTCCATCTTCATCTTTCAGAAGGTGCTTCTCAGAGTCCATTGGTGTGCTTGCTATTTTTGAATCAGCAAATTGAAATTTTCTAAGTATCTCTGCAACATATTTGTCTTGACTAATAAATATGCCTTTAGATGATTGCTTAACTTGCAAACCCAAAAAGAATGTAGGTTCTCCCATAGAACTCATCTGAAACTTATCATGCATAAGTTTCTCAAACTCTAAACACATCTTTTTCCTTGTAGATCCAAAGATAATGTCATCCACATACACCTGCACTAACAGAAGATCCTTCTTGTGTTGTTTGATGAAAAGTGTCTGATCAATCTTTCCTCTTTGAAATCCATTTGCTAATAAGTAGGAAGCTAGTGTTGCATACCAAGCTCTTGGTGCCTGATGAAGGCCATATAGAGCTTTCACTACTCTGTACACTTTGTTTGGATGTTATGGGTCAATGAAGCCTGGAGGTTGTGAAACATACACCTCTTCTTCAATTGTACCATATAAAAATGCACTCTTGACATCCATTTGGTAGACTGTGAAGCCTAAAAATGAAGCATAAGCTAAGAAAAGCCTAATTGCCTCAATCCTTGCTACTGGAGCATAAACCTCATCATAGTCTATCCCTTCTTCTTGTGTGTACCCTTGGGCTACTAATCTAGCCTTATTCTTAATCACTATTCCCCTTTCATCCCTTTTGTTCTTGAAAACCCATCTAGTGCCAATTACCTTTGCACTGAAGAAGTTCCTCTTGCATAGCTTCTACCCAGCTTGAATTATCTAAGGCTTTCAGAATATTCTTTGGTTCATCTTGTGAGAGAAAACATACAAACAAGCAAGAGTTTGAAAACTCATGCTGCTTTGAAGCATAAAGGGCATCAAGAAGCCCTTGTTGGTCTGAAGACATCAGTTGTTGTCTTGTCTTCACACCTGACTGTACATCTCCAATCACATTATCTAGGGAGTGAACTTTGTGAATTCTTGTTTGTGGAGTAGAAGGAACTTGATAATTTGATGGAAGATTGTTGAAATCCACCTCATTATCTGAGAATTCTGCTTCTTTTGTTTCTGAAGGGCCAGCAGCAGAATCAGTTGGCCGAACAGCAGAATCAGTAAGCTTAGCAGCAGAATCACCAGCAGAAACAGATACACTACCAGCAGCAACAGAAATACTACCAGCAGAAACATTGTGTTGTTCCTGAGTTCCATCTTCTTTGCTTTCATCTTCAACACCTTCTTTAGCTTTGCTAGAAGAAGATTCATCAGTTGTTGAAGTTGATTCCACAATTGTACTTGACCATATTGGCATCCAAACATGATCTTGGTTTGACTCCTTTTCTAACCTTGCCTCATATGTTGCTTCTGAACCTGAAAAATCATTAGTTTCTGCAACAACAAGTACATAATTCATAGATTTGGTTAGAAATTCAAGATCAAATAGCCTTTTTGGTCCTTGACCTTCTACATTGGATTTATCCTCTAAAAACTCCACATGTAGGTTTTCTTCTACAATCTTAATTCTTGTGTTGTATACTCTAAATGCTTTGCTATTAAGAGAATATCCAACAAAGAATCCTTCATCTGCTTTACCATCGAATTTTCCTAAATGGTCTAAGGTATTGAGAATTGTCACATGACATCCAAACGGTCTAAGAAATCCTATTGCATGAGTTCTACCTCTAAAAAGTTCATATGATGTCTTATTGTGAGGCTGCACAACTAAAACTCTATTTTGAACATAGCAAGCAGTGTTGACTGCTTCAGCCCAAAAAGTTATAGGTAGCTTAGAATCAGCTAACATTGTTCTAGCAGCTTCTATTAGTGTTCTATTCTTTCTCTCAACAACACCATTCTGTTGTGGAGTTCTAGCAACACTAAATTCTCTTCTAATACCTTTTTGTTTGCAGAAATCATCCATAACTCTATTCTTAAACTCTGTCCCATTATCACATCTAATGACCTTCACTTTCTTGTCTACTTGGTTTTCTATCTGTGTAATGAGTGTCTTAAGGATGCTTGTAGTCTCATCCTTAGTAGATAGAAAGAAAACCCATGTAAATCTAGTATAGTCATCAATTACAACAAGACAATATCTCTTATGCATTATACTACTTACTGAAACAGGTCCAAATAAGTCCATATGCAGCATAAACAATGATTGATTGATAGAGTTAAAAATCTTGGGCTTACAAGTGGCTTTGTGTTGTTTGCCTTTTAGACAAGCAATGCATGTTTGATCATTTTCAAATCTTTTGTGAGGTAAACCTCTTACCAAACCATTCTTAACAATTTTATTTATGGTTTTGAAATTAATATGACCATGCCTTCTATGCCATTTCATTGATTCATCCAATGTGGCCTTTGCAACAAGACAAGTTAAATTCTTTTTAGGAACAATGTTCTTCATGTCTACATTGTACATATTGTCTTTTCTAGGAATTCTAAGAAGTATTTGACTTTCATCAGGCATCTTAAAATCAGGAGAAAGTACAAGACATTCAGTCTCACAGAAAAGAACATTGTTCTATTTGTCACACATTTGTGAGACACTAAAAAGATTATAATTTAGCTCTTTTACATAGAACACATCTTCAAAATCTAAATTTCCGGTTTTGATTGTACCTTTACCAGAAATTTTGCCACCAACACCTCCTCCAAAGGTAACATAGCCTCCATCTATTGATTGAAAATCTGAGAGATAAGACATGTTGCCTGTCATGTGCCTTGAACATCCACTATCTGAGTATCCTTGATCCTCTTCCTGATCATTTGAATGTTCCTGCACACAAATAAGAGTGTTAGTTTCTTTTGGGGACCCAAGCCATTACTGACTTGGATCTGCCTCTTGCATCAATGTAATTTAATCTTTTAAGCACAGTTGATGCAACATTGGATTTAAGAATCCAACATGCTGAGGCCTTAACAGCATTTGCCCTGTTTCCCTTAGCAGCAGAATGAACTGATTGCTTAGCAGCTGGAACTGCTAACTTTTCAGTTCTACCCTTTGGTTTCCAAACTTGTTTTTGAACCACTTCTTTTGTTTGAATGGGCCTTAGAACAGTCTTTGGTGCATGTTTGAGAAATGTTTTTGCACCCTTAGCTGTTGATTTTGGGTTAACAGTCATAGATGGTCGAGCAGCAGGAACAAATAGTCTAGCAGCAGGATCCATTTGTCTACCAGCAGAATCAACTTTTGAGATAGACTTGTTTTTTACTGTTCTGGGTTTTGTTCTATTAACACTAGACCTAGAGTGAAAGTGAGTTTTAGGTGTTTGCCTTTTGTGGTTCACTCTATTGTTTTCATACCCAGTTACCCAATGGTTGCAGAAAGCTGCAAGATGGTCAAAACTACCACATGTGTATCAAGGTTTGTTATAAAAAGCAAAGTCATCACCTAATTGGTTAGACTTGAGGTTGTTCCAATTCCTTTGGTTACCTCTGGGCTTGTTGGTGGTTCTATATTGCTCACAATATCTAACTAGTTGCCTAACATGCTTAATGTTTGATTTAGGCCTATCAGTATTGTGTTTGACTATCTTAGGAACACTTGTTCCTACTTTCTTAACCACTTCAGGTTTAGACATAACCTGTTCTTCTTCATCATCACTATCAGTTGTACAATCTTCAACAACTATAGCATCTAAGTTCTTAACAAAGGACACCTTGTCCTGATAAAGTAAAGTTTTATCTAAACTTTTACTTACTTTTTCTACCTTAAGGCTCTTGCTAGCCTTAGAACCATATTCCATGATTGGTTCTTGAAACTCAGGTAAACCTGAATTTCCTAGGTCAATCCCTGGGGGTTTAGGGATGCCTCTATAAGGAGGTGGGACACTCTTATATCCTACTCCTGTTGTGCACACCTTTAGAAGCATGTTCTAGTGCCTCAGTAGTCAAGTGAATGTTTTCATTTTCCTTTTTGACCCTATCATAAGCTTCTCTCAAAAGCTTAATTTCAGCATCTCTAAAGAATATGTCCTGTCTTAGGAGAGCTTTGTCATCAGAAAAAGCTAATTCATTTTCCTTATAGTGTGTGATTTGTTTCTCTACCTTTTCTAATCCACACTTATAGTTTATAAAGTTTTGAAAAGTCTTGCTTAGCTCTTTCTTTTGATCATCAAATTGTTTCATTAAAACCTGTAGAGCATTAAGAGCAGTGCAAGTATTTGAACAAGCTTTATGATTTTGTACCTCAGTAGCAGAAAAAGCCATAAGAGCCATTTGTGTAGGAGTTTCTTCTTCATCTGCCATGAAGCTCCAATCAAAACCTAAACCATCAATAGCTACCATAGCTTTTGGCTCAATCACATCCTCTGTTTTGGATTTGCTTCCAAAACCTCTATTCTTGCTATCTTGCTGCCTTGGTCTTCTATACTCTCTTGAGAAATGACCCATCATGTGGCAGTTATAGCACTCTATCTTTGACTTATCAAAACCAGCAGCATCAGTGTTGCTGATTATGACCTTCTTCCCCGTCTTGTGATAGAACTTTTTGGCTCTCATGCTAAGAAGAGAAATTTGCCATTTTAGATCCATTTCCTCCAGATCATCTTCATGGATCTCTTCGAGGTCTTCATAGGAGAGCATGGACCCATTATTCTGACTTGTAAGAAAGGCACAACAAGTCTTTTCATCCAAAATACTTATGGTACTACTTGATGAACTAGCAGCACCAACATCATCAACAACTTTGCGGAAAAGGTAGAGGGGGGGGGGTGAATACGTTTCCATTTAAAACTTAAAACTTTTGTATCAAACTCCCGATCAAGTGTGATGTGATATGAAAAGTGTCAACTATGATCATATAGCATCAAGAGATGAATATAGTAAACTACAACATATACACAATCAAACCACGACACATAGATAATCAACATAACATAAGCAACTAGCCACACAAGCAAAAACGCAATGCAAATATAAAGCGATAAATAATGAAATGAAAGTAAAGAGATAAGTAAGAAGGCCAAACCGGACACGGTGATTTATAGTGGTTCGGTCACGAAGCTCCTCTTCGCCCTACTCCACTCCCCGAGTACCCAACTCGAGAGTTACTTCACTAATCAACAAACTCCCTTCAGGCGGAGAAAACCGTACACGTCGCTTAACTTGTTTTCCGACACTAAGCTAGATGTCGAGTGCTAATCTTAGCTAGCACCAATCTACCACGATCTACCCGATCTACACCTTACACGTCACTTATCCTATTTCCGACACTAAGCTAGATGTCGAGTGCTAATCTTAGCTAGCACCAATCTACCATGATCTACCGGATCTACCCTTGATCCACATGATCAATCACACAAGCCCAATGGCTTTAAGAGATCTTCACTATCTCTTAAGATCACAATGATCTTGACTCACTCTCTCACAAAAGAAAAATAATCTTGATGTATGCTATGATACAATCAAGAGTGTAACCAATGTTTCAAGATCTAACAACTACAACTCTTGTATCTTCTTGCATACTTTGAGTTCTTCTCTTGCAAATGAAGAGGAATGATAACACTTTGTATCTACTTGGATACTTGTGTTCTTCTCTTTCTAATAAAGAGGGATGACAACACTTTGTATCTACTTGGATACTTTGTGTTCTTCTCTTGCTAATCAAGAGGGATGACAACACCTTGTATCTACTTGGATACTTTGTGTTCTTCTCTTGCTAATCAAGAGGAATGAAGAAGATCACTTGAATGGAGGATTGGATCACTCTTAAACAAACTAAGACTCTCCAAATGATCAAAGAAAGTCATCTAAGTGAGGAGAGATTAGACCAGAGAAAAAGGACTGGAAAAATCAAGTTGAAAGTGTGGAATGGTCCACTATTTATAGGCAAGGGAAAATCTGACCGTTACAGACCCACGGCTCTACTAAATACCCGACGGCTCCGTTAAATTAAATGGAGTCGTCCCTATTTAAAGGTGCCGTGGATGCTCCTTCGTTTGTCTTTAGTGGGGAAGGTTTATTTGGGAAAGTTAGGAGCTGTTTTGGGGGGAAATTTGACTGTTGGGATTTTCAAACATATTTTTCAAAATAAAACATTTCTTTTTAATTCAAAAATAATTTGTGAAATATATTTTTGAAAAAATGTTTTGTCACATTAAAAATGTGAAGTTTAGAAAAATAAAATCCTTTGATCATTTGTCAAGTAGTATATTTGTTTGTCCATACCTTGAGTGATTTATGTCGGGATGGAAATCTACGACTTCGTTGAAGCATACTTGAGACGTCGGGAGGTGTTGATGTAAGTATGCATTGATGATTTGTGTTTACAAGTAACTTGCACATTTTACGTTATGTATTACAAGTTACATGTTTGTCATTATTAAAACCGAAGAAATCGTTTAGTTTAAATATCGTAATATTTGCACTAACAATCTCCCCCTTTTTGATGATGACAAATATGTAAACCGTAAGACATAGTAAAATGTAAAAGTTACCTGTTTACACTCCCCTTCTCCCCCTTTTGTCGAATCAAAAAGGTAGTTGCCTCGAGCGCTCCCTTGAATTTACTTCCTACTCCCCCTTACTACTATCCTTTCTCCCCAGAAAGGCGAGTTTGCATCATCCCAGTGAAGCCTTCTATCACCACTTGTGAAGACCACTCCATGCTATGTATTCAAATACTCCCGAGCTCCCCTAGCTCAATGCTCCCCTATGGTGACTTAATCCCCTTGTTTATTTACCTTAGTATCTAGCGGATCCATGGATCAAATACTTACAAAGGCTTTTCCTACATCAAGGGTTAGCTTCGTGCAGCATAATATATAACAGTATAGGAGCAACATTATAGGGATAGAATACACATAGCAAGACATGCATGGGTTAAACTATGTTAACACGTAAGTGTCACAACCCGACCGAAAACCTAAGGTGTAATTGTTCACTCAATCACACTAATCAAGAACGAGATTCGTTCATTGACTGACGCACTAAATGACTTATTCCAAGTTGTCATTGGAAAGGAAAGTTCTAACAAACCTTTCGAACAACATAATCATCTACCTAAGATGATTGATGTTAAGGATAGTTTGTTGATAAGACATACTCTAAATGATTACTATTATGACAAGTCGTGCCATAAAGTAGACTCGATAGAGGTTATACCTAAATGATTCCATAAGGTGGGAGAGTGTTGGTTGTGGTGACAACAAGGGCAACTTGGGTTATGTGGTTGTAGGGGATAAATAATGGGATGACCCATTAGTAGTTGTGGTGATGGTGATAGTGATAAGGATGATGTCTTAGTGCCAAGTTCAAAAGGTGATGTAGGTGACAAGGTTAGTGTGAGAGCTAAAGGTTGTGGTGATGGTGATGGTGATGGTGATGGTGATAAGGATGATGTGTTGGTGCCATTTCCAAAGAGGTTTGATGGTGATAGGGTTAGTGTGATAGCTAAAGCTTGTGGTGGACTTGGTGGAGGTAAGGGTGTAGGAATCCTAAAGGTGGAGGATGATGATGATGTGGTTGGAGATGTTGGTTTTGCCCTTTGAGGAAAGGTGGGAAAGGATGGTTTAGGTTAATATATCGTTTGCACTGACAATGAGATGCATGATATATTTCAAAAGGGAAAAAGAAAAGGTGCATGTGATCCTAACAGGATTGTTGGTGGATATCTCTAACGGGGTTAAGGTAATGAAGTTCTAGGTTTCTAGGTTGGATGATCCTAGTTGTGTGTTAGAGATAATTTGGTGCATGAAGGGTTTCGTGTGTTTGTGAGGATTGAAGGTTGTTGAACTAACTGTCACTTATCCAAAGTGAGGAGTAGCTGTAAGGTTTGAGTGTAATGAGTTGAAGGTTATAAGGTTTGAGTGTGATGATGAAAGATGTTAATGTGAGGTTTGAAGATGAGATGCAAGATAAGCTTGCAGTAGTGAGGCCTTATATAGGCAAGGGTTGTGGGATTCAAACTAAAGTTGGTGATGGTGTCCTATGGTGTAGTGAGGAAATCTTAGGGTGTGTGTGAGTTTGCAAAATTTTGCAGGTTTGAGGTTAGGGATGCAGGGATCAGGAGGGAACAGTGAAAATTCGTCAAACATAGGCACGGTACCACTAAATACCACACGGTACCGTTAAATTTAACGGTACCGTGGCCTATTTAACGGTACCGTGACCTGGAAGTCACGAATTTTCCTGTGCAGCCTAGTTCTGGGCAGCTAAAGGGTAGTTTCCTAGGGAATAAGAACCACATTTGTGTGTTCTTGAGAGTGTTTGGTGAAAGACAGTATGAGTGTGTTTTCGCTCCCCCTTAATCTATTACCATCCGGACAAGATGTAGAAGATAAAGAGGAAAACGAACGATGACGGAAGCGATGAGCTTAGTAACGTCATGACAGGTGGTGGATAGCATACGTTAAACTTCACCTTTGAAGTCACGTAGCTCTTCTCAATCATTGTGAATATTCATAGAATATTATGATGAGGCAAGTGATCGCGTGGAGATATCCTAGAGGTTAAGAAGATAAAATCTTCAAGGTTGTGAGGTTAGTGATAAGGTTCTAGTGGGTTATCTATGTTGATGAGGAAGGGTTATCTCAACGTATCCTAGCGATTCTTCGTTTGAAGTGTGTGGAAGATGAGTGGGATGCAGAAGCATTGGTAGTGTTTAATACCATGCGGAGGTGAAAGGGAAGAAGGCTTAGGAATCAGAAGATAGATACAATCTGTTCTGATAGGATACGGTTCTGTTTCAAGACTACATCGAGTGGGTTTCGATAGTGTTTTTGAAACAGTGAGAATAAACTGTCTCAGCAGACAACGGTCCGACAGTACCGTTAAATTTAGCGGTACCGTCCCCTATTTAAGGGTACCGTGACCTGCTGAGGTCAGTTTTGACCCAGAATTAGATTTCTGACAAAGAAATTTCACATATGTTGTGATTTTTCTGGATCTTAGATTAAAAGAATTTATACCGAATAAATTCTTTTATGAATGAATCCAATGGGATTCGATGAACGTTTGTCGAAAACGAGAAATGACATTTAATTGCATTTCGCAAATTAAATAAACTTTAAATATTTCGGATAAAATATTTAAGTTGTCATTGGAGTTTAAGAGGATTTTACGAATAAATCTCGCTGTATTTTTCGACACGAGGAGAGAATTTATACCTAATAAATTCTTTGAACAGTATTGGACGAGAATAGATGACTTTTATATTTCCGAGGAAATACATAGGTAGTCATTAGAGCGATGTGAAAGATGACTTAATATTTCCAGTGAAATATTTAAAAAGTCATCAGACGAGACACAGGATATGACTTGACATTTCCAATGAAATATCTAACAGTCATGGGACGAGATAGAGGGAATGACTTGATATTTCCAGTGAAATATCTAATAGTCATGACACGAAATAGAAGAGATGATCTCAATATTTCCAGTGAAATATTCAAGAGATCATGCAAGGAACGTGAGGGATGACTTAATATTTCCAGTGAAATATTTAGATAGTCATGAGAGGAATTTAAAGAATGACTCAATATTTCCAGTGAAATATTTAAAGAGTCATGAGACGAGACACACGAGATGACTAAAATATTTCCAGTGAAATATTTAAATAGTCATAAGATTTATGGAAAGTGTTCCATCATTCCTAGACCTAGACGAAGATGGTTAGGGGATTCTCGGTTGAGAGGTTTGGTTGATTTACGGATTTTGATGTGCTTCGCACATGAGTGTTTCATGGGGTTTTGAAAGACGTAAAGCTAAGCCTATGGTGCTGATTCGCAGCAGGGTTTGGGATCTTAAGACGTGTATAATCACACGAGGATGAAATGAACTACTAATCACTTATATAGTAACTTGTGAGTCCTTTGTCATCCGAGGGTTGATGTTAGCTTTTAGCTTTTGGATGAGCGTTTTAACATATGTTGTTAAAAGGCTTGAGTATGATGTTTCGGATATGACATTTAACAATTGCGATCGCAAGTTAAACTTACTTGAATATTTCGGATGAAATATTTAAGTTGTCAATCCTACTCCGAGTTCTACTAGGTTTGTTCCTAACCTTCCCATGACAAAAGGGTGTATTACTTGGAAGAAGGCAAAGTGATGACTAGGGAATTAGGGTAACTTCGCGACTACTTTGACTTATGGGTTTTGACACTAGTGTATAGCTCTATGACTTCTAAGGGTTCATAGTGATGGGCATACCTAATTCCTAATGTGTCAAAAGGACATAGTGTGGGTGCAAACTTTACAAGTAAATCATGTAAAATGCACATAAGGAATAAATGCAAGCATCATGTAAAATATGATAATCATTTAGCATTTAAGATCATGAAGACATTTAACCATATCTTATGAGAACATGTTATCATTTTGAAACACGTATGTGGGATGCAAGCACTCTAGGTTTGCTAAGGCAGATCCTAATTACTACTTGTTTAAGATGACATCCTAATGGGAGATAAAGTTCACTGATGTAAACTATCTCTAGTCAAATGTAGGAATGAAAATTTTTCAAGTTAGAGAATGAGTATGAGACTATCACTAGTGGTGCTCAATTAAGGCTAAACACGACCATTTTTACGGGTTATACACGAACCCAACTTCTCTCCTGGAAGCAATCCAACCGTTAGGTCAAATTGAATTTCTAGTGCGATAGATTCTCCAGTAGTCATTCTCATGTTAGAAAATTTAAATTCCTATATTTGCCTATTAAAGTGTAGCAAAGATGATATTAGCTTATTTCGCTAATACATGGCCTAATATGACTCAATTAACCATACTTTGAAAGTCGGTTAAGAAAATGACATGTCTTACACAACTCCTAACAAAGGCAAGCGAAATGTTTTAATTTCGTGTTTGAGGTTTAAAGGTTATTTGATGGAGATGGTGTATTTTATGATCTCTTGGACAACATCTTTGTTTGTTGAGTTGTTACATGTTATTTTAACATGATTTGGTTTCCTAGAACCAAGAGACACTCTAATGTGATACAATGTAGAATCTACTACATCGTGTGTGTTTCAAGAATGCTCCTTTGCATATCTTGAGTGAGAATCTAGTAAAGGTTACTTACCTCAATAGATCTCGTGAGCATTTTATTTGAAATGAGACATACTGTTTATTTCAACAAGTATGCTTTTCTAAGAAGAAACTTATCACTCTTAAGAATGCTTTGTGAAACAAGTATTTTAGTGTATGACCAATTTTACTTGTTTATGCAATGACACATGTAGTATTAGGTTATTATTCAACTCTAATATCCTATATTTGTTAACAAGATGCAATGTACTCTCTTGTAACATAACCATTCATGTTACAAAAGGAATAAGATGCATAGGATATAAGTTATCCTTTGTCAATCTTTTGATAAGAGAAATACATGTGATATTCTCAAAGATTGATGACTTACATAATAGTTAATAACATATTATGTGTGACACTTTTACTAGACATGTGACTTTGAGTGTTGAGTCGTTCATGAGCAAAGTTTACATATGTTGTTTGTTTGCTCGTGTTTGGTTTTTCGGAAATGACACATTTACTTATTGCATTGCAATGTAAATTACTTGTATATTTCGGATGAAACATCCAAGTTGTCAATCCTACTTGGTTGTGTATTTTATGCATCTTTTAAACATATTAGTTTAATATTTGGAACACAACCATTGGACAAGAAGACTCAATATGGCATCTTCAACACAAGTGTGAGTTATGATCCGATGCATATTATTTTCGTCTTGAGAGGACGTCATTATTTTCATAACAATCGAGTGTGATTGAGTATGTAGATTCAAGATAATACTTTTCATCATATTTTGATGTTATCTTGAAGCTAGACAAATAATGACTCCAATTTCATGTCCACACTCAAAAACTTGTCAATTAGATTCGATAATGATATCAATCATAATTTGAATAATGAATTGATATGTACTCGAGATCTTTCTTGACCCTCACAATCACTCCTTTTTAAAAAGAAATAAAAATTTTAGGAGTGTGTTCCATTTATTCTAACACTAGTTGTATGTGTGAGGTTAATGACATATTAAGTTACTACTTTGATATTGTCATTTATTTTTATTTGAGAAAAACTATTTTATATTATTGAGTATAATATTCTTAGTTTTTCGACACCTCATTTGTATAAAAATAATTATCTTAACTATTTTTATACAACATACGTAAAATACTAAATGTTTAAAACATTTTGTATGTGTGTTAGATCAATGCAAGTTTAATATATTTTCCTTTACTTAAGTACTAATGTATTAAAATGACTTTTTATCTTGTTTAGACAACCCATGGTCAAACAAGACAAAATAATGTAATGTTTTAAAGATCATGTTACGGATTTTATGAAAGTGTTAAGTATTTTGGGGTGATATACTTTTTACACTTAAACCTTTGGAAAAATAATTGTGTAAGACAATATCTTTCGACACACATGATCTACCAACTTAGTTTCTATTCCTAAGAAGGTTACTGAACCATTTTGAAAACTTGCAACAAATGCAAGAAAAATGGTTGATGCCTATATGCAATGCAAACTAATTACTTAATATAGTGCAAGTGATTTAGCATGAGCCTTATAAATGCATAAACCTGAAACTATAATAAGCAAATAGCAATTTAGCTTAACACACAAAAAAAATACTTATCGTCATTTTGTGTATTAGGTATAACAATGTATACTAAGCTTGATTTTATTTGAGAATGAATTGGTTTCCTCCCCATTTCAAAGATTTTTGCTAAGTCACTTTGAAAACACGTCAAGGTTTAAAAGTTGAATCGCCCTTTTTCAGTTTAACCAAAAATTTACGCAAACTGTGTGACCAGAAGACCTTTAGTCAAAAATCAAGGACTTTAATATGCTTTCATTTAGAACTAATTCATAAAATTATTTCTCAAATGAAAGTAGACTCAACATTGTTTAAAATAATGGGCGACACGACTCGTACAGACTTGTGGTTGATTTTATATGGATTTCTGAAAATGAACCAAAAGTGAAAAATAGACAAACAGATGCACGGCACCATTAAATGACTCGCGGGTACCATTAAATATAATGGTACCGTACCATATTTAGTGGTACCGTGGTCTGTTTTCTGATTCAGAATTGCATGACTTAATGACTCGTTCTGAAAACATGACCGGACACTTAAAAACACTATTCTTTTAGTGGTTTAAGAAAACCTTCAAGCTAGTATGACAAAGTATACTTGACAACAAAACTTGTAAGTATTAAACAACTAAATACTTTTCATATTTTATCACCTTCATAGGTAATTTGATACATGGATCGTACTCAATTTTGAAAACCATTTGTATTAAAAATTTGAGCGACGTGGCTCTGGTACCAATTGTGGAAACCGTAGAGGGGGTGAATACGTTTCCATTTAAAACTTAAAACTTTTGTATCAAACTCCCGATCAAGTGTGATGTGATATGAAAAGTGTCAACTATGATCATATAGCATCAAGAGATGAATATAGTAAACTACAACATATACACAATCAAACCACGACACATAGATAATCAACATAACATAAGCAACTAGCCACACAAGCAAAAATGCAATGCAAATATAAAGCGATAAAGAATGAAATGAAAGTAAAGAGATAAGTAAGAAGGCGCAAACCGGACACGGTGATTTATAGTGGTTCGGTCACGAAGCTCCTCTTCGCCCTACTCCACTCCCCGAGTACCCAACTCGAGAGTTACTTCACTAATCAACAAACTCCCTTCAGGCGGAGAAAACCGTACATGTCGCTTAACTTGTTTTCCGACACTAAGCTAGATGTCGAGTGCTAATCTTAGCTAGCACCAATCTACCACGATCTACCTGATCTACACCTTACACATCGCTTATCCTATTTCTGACACTAAGCTAGATGTCGAGTGCTAATCTTAGCTAGCACCAATCTACCACGATCTACCCGATCTACCCTTGATCCACATGATCAATCACACAAGCCCAATGGCTTCAAGAGATCTTCACTATCTCTTAAGATCACAATGATCTTGACTCACTCTCTCACAAAAGAAAAATAATCTTGATGTATGCTATGATATAATCAAGAGTGTAACCAATGTTACAAGACCTAACAACTACAACTCTTGTATCTTCTTAGATACTTTGAGTTCTTCTCTTGCAAATGAAGAGGAATGATAACACTTTGTATCTACTTGGATACTTGTGTTCTTCTCTTGCTAATCAAGATGGATGACAACACTTTGTATCTACTTGGATACTTTGTGTTCTTCTCTTGCTAATCAAGAGGGATGACAACACCTTGTATCTACTTGGATACTTTGTGTTCTTCTCTTGCTAATCAAGAGGAATGAAGAAGATCACTTGAATGGAGGATTGGATCACTCTTAAACAAACTAAGACTCTCCAAATGATCAAAGAAAGTCATCTAAGTGAGGAGGGATTAGACCAGAGAAAAAGGACTGGAAAAATCAAGTTGGAAGTGTGGAATGGTCCACTATTTATAGGCAAGGGAAAATCTGACCGTTACAGACCCACGGCTCCACTAAATACCCAACGGCTCCGTTAAATTTAATGGAGCCGTCCCTATTTAAAGGTGCCGTGGATGCTCCTTCGTTTGTCTTTAGTGGGGAAGGTTTATTTGGGAAAGTTAGGAGCTGTTTTGGGGGGAAATTTGACTGTTGGGATTTTCAAACATATTTTTCAAAATAAAACATTTCTTTTTAATTCAAAAATAATTTGTGAAATATATTTTTGAAAAAATGTTTTGTCACATTAAAAATGTGAAGTTTAGAAAAATAAAATCCTTTGATCATTTGTCAAGTAGTAGATTTGTTGGTCCATACCTTGAGTGATTTATGTCGGGATGGAAATCTACGACTTCGTTGAAGCATACTTGAGACGTCGGGAGGTGTTGATGTAACTTGCACATTTTACGTTATGTATTACAAGTTACATGTTTGTCATTATTAAAACCGAAGAAATCGTTTAGTTTAAATATCCTAATTTTTGCACTAACAAACTTTCACCTCTTCACTTGATTTTGAGCTACTAGGATTTGACATAAATGCCTTGTTCCCAGTATTAGAACTAGTACCTCCGTTCTTCTTCAAATCTTGCTCCACAATCTTGAAGTTGCTATACAAGTCCATCAGTTCCATGGTGTCTAAGTCTGGCTTGTTCTTCCAGACAACAACATGCATAGCCCACTCTTCTGGTAAGCTTCTCAGAAATTTTGAGTTCAAATCTTCTTGAGGCATTTCAATCACAAGAATAGCAAGTTGGCTCACAATATTCTGAAGCCTATTAAACATGTGGTCGAGAGATTCATTGTATGTTGAGGAGAAGTTTTCAAACTGCTGCTTGAGCAGTGTTTTGTGGGTCTTCTTGGTGGCTTCATTTCCACCAAACCTGGCAATAATAGCTTCAAATAATGACTTGGCATCTTTGAACTTGCTGAAGTTTAAAAGTTGATCATTGGGAATGGTCATCATCAGCATGCTTCTTGCCTTCAAGTCATTTTTCTTCTTTACCCTATCTTCTGCAGATGATGGCTTTGTCTGCAGAGTTGACACAGCTTTGCCGTCCACTATTGATGTAGTGGTGGTAGGCTGGTAAGAGTTTCCATCTTCAATGATTTTCCAAAGTGCATAATCTTGCACTTGGAAATATTGCTCTATCCTCAGCCTCCACATCTCAAACTCATTCTGTTTGAGCATGGGAATCTTTGCAGCAACATTCGTCTGAATAGATTCAACATCCATTTCTTTAGCTTCTTCTTCTAAATCAATAATATCATCCTGATGCTCTGATACCACTTGTTAGGATTGTTGCACACGGTTAAGGTGGTTAAACCTTACGTTCTTTGTGTGTATGATATATTGAGTGAATATGATTAAGTACGCAGAATTTACTTAACCACACTTAGAAGGTGATTTGTATTATGGAAATGGAATGGTTGTGTTAGTTCTATGACAATGAACAATGAAAGATTTTCACCAAAACGATTCAATATTATTAATGATAATAATACGAGTGATCTTGAAATATCACTAGGGTTACAACCTTGAATCTTAAGTTTTTCTACCTTGTGATATTCTTGTGTTTGTTCTATGTCTTAACAGTTATATGCACTTAACATCGACTTATTCACTTAACATCGACACATAATATCGAGACTAAGATCTTCTTTTATAGTCCAAGAAGATCTTTACATATTGCTTAAAGTCTAGCCGACTTACTTGTTAACTTATCTTGAGTGTGTCAGTACATAAGATACAACATGTATCTGTGTACACAACTTGTTAACTAAGCACATGGGGTAAGATATTATCTACCGTATATTGTTGACCAAAATACAAATAATATCTTTTCATACTTATCCATCTAGCAGCAGAATGTACATTAGCAGCAGCAATGTTAACACTAGCAGCAGAATCCTTCAGCAGCAGAGTGTTAAGCCTAGCAGCAGAATCATTTATCGCTAGCAGCAGAATCAAATGTTCTAGCAGCAGGAACAAACATTAACAGTAGGAACCAAATGTACTAGCAGCAGAAACATACTTAGAGTATTTCTTTGAATAGAATCCGATATTAAACATCTTGAATATTTAATTCCCAACATAAATACCCAAAAAAAACATGCTTTGTGTGACTAAATATTACAAAAGGCCACACAAACTAAAAATTCATGTGACCATTTGATGATCAATAGTAACGCAAAATACACATTTCTTCACTTAAAACAGCATATGGTCACACTTATTAACACTTTTGGCCACTTTATGCTTAATTGTATGTGACTAAATACCCAAAACAAACATGCTTTGGGTGACTAAATATTACAAAAGGCCTCACAAACTAAAAATTCATGTGACCATTGGATGATCAATAGTCATACAAAATACACATTTCTTCACTTTAAACAGCATATGGTCACACTTATTAACACTTTTGGCCACTGTTTTTTAAATTGTATGTGACTAACTCGAAAAAAACAACACAATTTGTGTGACTAAATCATCACAAACGTCACATTTATTATATTTTCATGTGGCCATAGGATGGGAAATAGTCACACATACTGATGAATCCAACAAAACTTGTGCCTAATTAGTCACACATATTCGGGTTTTGGTCACTCTTTTTCAATGAAAACGGCCACAAAGTAAACAATGTGACCATATGATACCTACGGTGGCGCGACTTTTTGTCACACACACCCAAAAAAACATGTGTGACTATATGCATATAGTCACGCATTTTGGGTGTGACGAAAGGTGAAATCTGTACCAGTGAATGGAGAGTTTAAGCGGAGTTTCAGAATACTTGAGAAATTTGGAAGAAATGCTGAAAGATTCAGGTGATTCATTGGAAAGTTTAGGAATTATTTTGGAAGAAGCAAAGGTTGATTTTGAAAGACAAGAGGAAGTTGGAGAAAGTCATGTTAGTTCACCTAAGGAGAAAAGAGTTGTTGTGTTTACACAAGCACCACCTAAGGAGTTTGATGCACCGTTCATGAGGTACTCTACACCTTGTGGAGTGGAAGGTATTAAAGCTTGGGATGCTCATCTTAACATGGAATATGGAGACAACTACATTACGAAAGATATGCTTGGTAAGCTTGGTTTTGTTAGGCTTGATTATGAGGATTATGGAAGAAAGATAGTGAGAGATTTGAATGTTAATATTCATGGTCATGTGTTCAAAGTTGATTTTGTTGTTTTGGAATATGGAAAGGCGGATGAACCAGAAGTTGTGTTTGGTAGAGATTTTATGGTTAAGACTAAATGTAGGATTGATTTTGCATTGGGAGAGATGAGGATAGATGTTGATGATATGGTAGAAGAAAAGGTAGGAAAGGGAGAGATTGTTAAAATGGGCAAAGCAAATAGAAAGAAAGCACCACTTAACAAACTTACCCAACCCTCCACCCCTAAGAATGAGAGTTATTCATCTAGTCCACCACCAAAAACACCATAAATAGTTAAACCATTAACCCAAAAGCAAAAAGAAGCAATTTTGGAAAATTTGGAAACAAAGTTTAAGGAGCTTATGGAGGAGAAGCCGGTAATTGAAGTATTGAATAATTACATGACTTATCGTAAGAAGTTGGATGCAATTATGATGGCAAGGGCTAGGTTAGAGGATAAGAATTTTGATGAGATTACAAGAGAAAGGATAGTTGAGAATGGGTTGCCTAAAAAGGAGAGCGATCCGGGAAATTTTGTGTTACCTATTAAAGTTAATGGAACCGATGAGATGTATGCGTTGGCTGACACAGGAGCAAGTGTGAATGTAATGCCGTATCCATTGTATAAGAGATTAGGACTTGGTAATCCTCAACCAAATCAGTATAATCTTACTATGGCTGATAATTCACGAGTAAAAGCGATGGGAGAAGTAAAGAATGTTAGAGTCCAAGTAGGATATCAAGCTTTCTTAGCCGATTTTCTTGTGCTTAATATTCCGGTGGATAAGGAGTTACCATTGTTGTTAGGTAGAACATTTTTGAGAACTTGTGGAGCTATTATAGATATGGGTAGAGGTACTATGACTATAAGTGATGGAATCTTGAAGCATACCTATTATCCTAAGCCTAGAGGAAAGATTGTTAAAGAAGTTCATGGTGAAGAAGATGAAGAAGAAAACCACTTGGGTTGTTTTGAAGTAGGTAGAGATGAAGAAGGGAGGCCTAAATATGGGCCGGTTGTCCCAAGTTACTTTGATATTGAAGATGAGATGGAAAGAGCTCTAGCGATGGAGGCTTTCTATAACCCGTTTAAGAATATTTTTGTGTTTAACAAATTGACAGATTTTCTTGGATCTTTACCGGTCCAACTAAAGAATTTGGAATGGGGACCCGAAGGAGCTAGTGTTTACAAGAAGGAAAAAGAAGACGGAGAATGGCATGTGAAGTTTGATATAGTTTGTCCGGATGGAAGGAACTTTACAAGGAAGTTTAAAACGCAAATGACTAACCGAAAGTTGTCCGGGAAGTTCCAAAATGAAGATATCTTGAGGCACGAATATTTTGAAGAATAAAAGCACAAAGCTTGTGCTAGTGTTTTGTTTGTTTTCTTTTTAATTTTTATGCATTTTAGTAGTTTAATGTTTGCATTTAAGTTTAAGTTTAAGTTTAAGTTTGAGTTTAGACCTTTTAATTGTCTTGGTTTATTAAGTTTTAAGTCTATGAAGTTATGTTTTGAGTTTAAGAGTTAAGTTTTGTTTTAGAAGTTGTAGAGATAGAATTGAAAAACAAGTTGGGAGATTAAGTGTGTTGAAGTATTTTTATGCTTAAAAGAAATATTTTTGAAGAGTAAAAACACTTCTCATTTGTTCTTACAAGTGTGAAAAAGTGTTGACAAAAGAAAAGTGAAGTTTTTGCAAAAATTCAATCCGAATCGGTTGGATCAAATACTGATCGGATGGATTGAAATATATATACTCAAGATTTCAAAAATCACAAAAAAACACACACACACTCAATCCACCAAACTTGGGGTTCAAAAATTCGACCATTAGAAGTCTATTAAGTGTTGCAGGAGTGTTGAAGAATCATCTATGGCACCTAAACAAGTAAGTAACATCATCAATTTGTACTAATTAGGTTTTTATTCGAATTTCTTGAATTAGGTCAAAATTTGGGTATTTTTGATATAGTTTGAATTGAGATGTAATTTTTTGTGAATAGATGGGTAAATGATTGAGGAATTCATTGAAAAAAGAATTAGATAGATTGATTTAGTTTTGAGAAAGAATTGATTGATTGAATTTTTGGATTAAAATGGGTCAAAACTTTAAATCGATTTGGATTGCAATTGATGATTTCCAGGTGTTATTTAGTTGTTGATTAGTGATTCTAGGATGATGCATTGTTGATTAGAACATCAATGGAAGAGATTTGATTTGGTAGTGTTCATATGTTCTAGGAAGATTGAGAAATCATGCGAATATGTTATGAACGTGTTTGGAGACGATTAGGATATGTAGGAACTATGATAATCGATCAAATGCATGATAGGATAGAGTTGGATTGTTGGAATTGATTAGAAATCGGGAAAGAAAAAAAAATTTGAGACAGAAAGCCTCAACCGATTCGGTTGCGGGGAGATACCGATCGGTTGGGCTGGGACATTTACTCCATCCGATCGGATGGTGAGTAATACCAATCGGATGGAAGGCTCGGTAAATAAAAATGAAATTTTTTCCAAACGAGTTTTGTGACTTCTAAATCATGTCATCTTGGTTTTTATGCTCTTATACTATCATATATTTGTGTTTTCTACAGAGTTATCTTGCAGGTGGATCAAGGATTGCGAAAAGAACTAGAGAAGGAATCCGAAAGAGAGAACAAATGCCGATTCCCGAATGTCATCCTAATCTACTATGGCGAGGGGAAGATCCGATGGTTCGACAATCTTTTAATGCTATTCTTCTTAAGATCGGCGGATGGGTGATTCATTCACCAAGGGTTATGAATTGGAATGATATGAAAGAGCTTGGTTGTGATGAGTTTTTGGAAGATATGTTTCTTATTAGGATTATGTGGAACAAACGGATATTGACCTCTAACATGTGGATGAGAGCATTAAGCATCAGGGAACCAATATACAAAGAATGGTGCTTGGAGTTTTTATGTTCGATGAGGATGAAAGAGAGGGTTACCGATATCGGAGTTACCACCGACAAATTCCTGGAATTCAGACTAGGGGGAAAGAAACATGAAGTCACGCTCTTCGAGTTTGGAAACCTGTTAGGTTTATACTTGGAGGAAGACTTAAGTAATAGGGATTTTAAGTTTTTAGTAATGAGTGGAGAAAGGAGTAAAAATAATTTTGACGCACATGGATACTGGAAAAGGATTAGTACGAAAGACAAGCTAGTGTTTGGGGAAAGTAAAGTTTCAACAGTGAAGAAACCATTGTTACGTGTGCTCCATAGGGTTGTAGTACAGTCATTGTTACATAGGACGTCTAGTGTTGATCTGACTTATGAAGATGATTTATGGGTTCTTCAAGCATTAGACGAGAAGCATCCCTATAGGCATTTGAACGTAGCTTGGGTGATAGTGCAACATTTGCACAAACGCGCGGCGGTTGGAGCGAGAAATTACATATGTGCAGGTCATTTTATTTCACGAATAGCTAGGAATCTTGGGCTATTTACTGAGGAAGAGATGAGTCTTTTTAGTGAACCAGTTACTCCATTGAACATTGACATCAAAGGGTTCACAAATCTTCGAGAAAGCAGGGATGGAAAACTGAGAGGACTTCCAGAAGTCCTAGATGTGCAACCAATAACCACCTGGGATGGTTGAGCAATGGTTATGTTTTAAAAACAATGTTGGTTGAATAATTTCTATTTCCACTACTTTTAACTTAACTTTATTAGGATTTTATTATTTATGGTTTGTTTTGAATCTTTTGTTTGTTTTAGTATGTTGTTTTGTTTGTTTCGCATATAGTTTTTGCAGTTTTTGCAGGGGAAGAATTCACGAAAGCTTAGTGTTGATCAATATTCGGAGTTAGGAGAACTCATGTGCTTACGTATGATCAAATATGCCTATGCGATTTATTTTTTCCGGGTAGTATTTTTATGTTTTCTTTTTAACTAATTTTTTTCCCATTTCCTTTACTTTTAAGTTCATTTTATTACATTGAGGACAATGCAAAACTTAAGTGTGGGGGAGGGAAGAAAATAGGAAAAATTGGTATAATTTTTTAATTTTTTAGTTTTTAGTAGAATTTTGGGATTCGAGTGACTAGAGTTAGGTTCGCCCTTGATGTTCTAGTTATTTATTTTGTTATATAGATTGATTCAATGGTAAGAATGAGGCTATTTGAAAAATCTTGGAATTTAATCAAGAAAGGAGAGTTATTGATAACTATTGCTAGCACATGTTATAACCCACCTTAAATTGTGAGGATTTAAGCCTTTTTTGTATAAAGCATTTCTTATGCTCTATATTTCGTTATGAGTGTGCCGGTGATCATGTTGATTCTAGAACTTGTACGTGTTATGCATTACGGTTAAAATTACTTTCGAGTAATAAAATATATTCGAATGATAAGAGGCAAATTAGGATTTACACCAAATGGCCTTCCGTTTACAAAAATATTTTTGCTGACCGCATTGGTTAGTTATCCTTAGTATTTGGAACCCATTTGTTAGCGTGAATATTTTACGCTAGATACCCTTAGTTACACCTTCTGAGCCTTATCTTTTCTTTTGATTAAATCCAGAAAAGTACAAAAAGATTTTACACCTTACACCTTAGCCTTACCCGAATCAAGTTCAATTGAAGTTCAAAACTAGTTATTTTTTGATGATTACATGTTAACCACACTTTGTATGTGTATATGTTGTTTCATTGAAGAAGGAGGTCGCTACTCTTATTTGTATTTTTGTAGCGTGTGCTCATCCGAAGTGTGGGGGTGACGAGAAAGAAGTTGAGAGAAAAAAAAATAAAAAAAAAATAAAAAAAAAATGAATGAATAGCCAATGAGCTATGAATGTATGGAATGATGAAAATAAAATAGTCAATAAGCTATTAAGGAAGGAAGGAGTTAGTATGAGATGCGGAAGAATGATAATCGAAGAAGTTTGGTGGAGTGATCATTTGAGGTATAAAGAGTTGGGAACGGTATCTGGACTTGATTCTTATTTATTCGTTTTTATTTTGTAGAAACCAATCACAAATATATCAAGAAAAGATCCAGTTCTATGAAAGGAATTAGTGGTACAACAAAGGATCAAGCACGTAACGAGAAAAGGAAGTGAGAAAATAAAGTATGCATGGCAGAATGGCCCATCCGATCGGATGGTGCCCGCATCCGATTCGGATGGGAGAAAAGTGATTTACCGAGAGATCCAACCGATCGGTTGGAGGAGACTGAAGTTACAAAAACGCATTTAATAACGAATTTAAGCCCCATAATCATGGTGGCTTATCATTTCTTGGTTATTAACTGATTAAGGACGTTTTTGCTTGAGGGAAAAGGGTTCCTTCACTTATTTAAAGAACCCTTGGCTAGTTTACAAAGTGTGACAACCCAAAAACCTAGTAAGGCTTACACCAAGTCTTGCTAAACTTATTATCATTGCCCGAAAGCTTGTAGTTGCTGTGAGAACGTCCAGGGAATCTTGAGTTCAAGTCTCAAGAGTTGTGTCCAAGTGTGGAGTTGTTTACGTGTGATCATAGGCGATTGGAGGAGAGTGGTTGCTATAGTTCCACAATTCTAGTTCTTGTAATTTCACAACTAGGTATTTCTTGTTTGAGTTATTATGAACTACTTTTACTTTAAGATGAATGAAAGTATGGTTGATTACTTGTGTTTGATTATGATTATTATGGAGTGATTTTGGTTATGCTTGTGTGTATGATGTGATAATTGTTGGAGTATTCTTATTTCATAGTGATGCATGAAATCATATCTTGTTTTATGAGTTTGTTGAAATACAATCTAATTTTGCTTAATTGGTTGGTAAAAAAAGTTTTAAAGATTAACAAAGGCCGAAAGGATTTTCTTTATGTTTTTATTCCAAAAAGTTAGTGCACGAATTAGTATGGATTATGGTGTGTGACAAGCACCATATTAGCTTATTAAAATGGATTTGGAAACGATTTCATCACGAGAAAAGGCCGAAAGGATTCGTAGGAATTCTTAGAATAAGAAATGCTTTTCAAACAAAAAAGAGTCTAATACAATTATCGTACTAGTTAACAAAGGCCGAAAGGAATTAACTAGGAGATTGAATTCTTAGAGATGATTTCTCATGATAAAAACCATTGATTGTGAATCACTCATTTTAAGTTGTGCATCATTACAAGTTACACCAAACTTGTTAGATTACTCAATACAATTGTCAAGGAATTACACACAAGTATATTTGTTTTTGATTGATTGATTTTTACTCACCTTAGAATTTACACCAAATTGGATTGACAATCATTTTTGTCAAAACTTATTTTGCAAACCTAAACCCCAATTCCCTTGGGACGATCTCAACTTACCCACCTTTACTACTATGGACGAGTATACTTGCTCGTATGTGTTGATTAGAGAATTGGATAAATTGATTTTATAAATTTTTAAAACTTGCACTACACACGACACATCAGACATCTTCCTCTTCTTTGTCACTAGAAAACTGTTTGTTCTGTATTTCTTGGATAATTTGTCCTCTAATTTCAAACTTCACTATTTCAGGGGTCGAAGGTTTGGTTACCCCTCTAGTGGAGTTCTCATTAGTTATGCCAAGGTATTGTTCCATGGTAAGGGCATCGATGTCGGGTTTTCTATTTAATTGGGAATCTGAGTTTGAATGCTATGATTCGTAGAAAGAAAAAAAATGTTATGGACATAAATAGGTGTATAGTTTCTCTTTGCTCGAAATTGCTTTTCCGGATTATCATACGGTGTTACTAAGAAAGGTTTAGCGCTTCAAGTTTTGTAACCTGACTATTCAAAAATTAATTAATTAAAATAAAACAAGAAATATAAAATAACTTAAAATTAAAAACCCTAAAATAGCTCCCCGGCAGTGGCGCCAAAAACTTGATGCAGGATTTCTGACCAGGTTTTAATATTTATAAAGTCTCGTCTACCTAAGCTCTACCTAATGCACAAACGGGCAGTGTACCCGGTCATGTATAGTGTAGTTATCGGTAAAGCTGAGGTCGTCCAAAGAGCTATGCGTGTGGATTCTAATCTAAGTTCTAGTGTCACTGCTTCAGAGAGTAGGGAGGCTGATCTTCAGCTCCGAGTTCAGCATTTGGAGGAGATTGTAGTTGCTATGGACAGAGAGATCCGCCGGCTTAGAGGTGGATCAGGTGGAGCACCAGGAGGTGCCTAGTATTAGACTCTTATCATGTAGCTTGTACTATTATTATCCTAGTCCCGGGGTGTGGGACATAGTTAAAGAGCTTGTTTTCTTTTGATTGTTGTACAAACAAATGTATCAATTGTGACTCTACTATGCTGGAATAGTTGTGCTATTTATGATATCGGCCTACATTGACCGAAATTTTCATGTATTATATTCATGTGCATGTGATTATATCTATGATGTTTCATGGTGTTTCTCGTTGTGATTTCGTTGTATTTATACATGTTATGGTTGTGTTTATACATGTTGTGGTTTGTTGTGGTTGTATATATTGTGCATGATGATCGTTTCTATTATGAGTTCTTATTGTTGTTATCTTTTGTGATTATGAAGAGTCATTCCGCCAAAAAGAACTGCTACTGCTATGACACCAGCTGAGATCAGGAAGCTTGTTGCCGACAGTATTGAGGCAGCACTAGTGACGGAAAGAGAGGCTGTAGCTGCAGCCGCTGCTGAAGCCGCTTCCCGGGCAAAAAATGCAGAAACTGTCGGGCAAGCTGCGAATGGTACTAATGGTCGTAAATGTACTTACAAAGACTTCAAGAGTGGTGATCCTGTAAAATTCAAGGGCACTGAAGGAGCCACTGCCATTATTCGATGGTTTGAAAAGACAGAATCAATATTCCTTTTATGCAACTGTCCAGAGGACAGCAAGGTAAAGTTTGCAACCAGTACGCTCATTGATGAAGCCATGTCGTGGTGGAATTCCTATGCCCAGCCTATTGGTATGGAAAATGCTCACAAGCTCACATGGGATGAATTCAAGAAGTTACTGTCAAAGAAGTTTTGCCCACGTACTGAAGTAAAGAAATTGGAAACAGAGCTTTATGAGCTAGTGACTAAGGGTAATGAGATTGAAGCATACGTCAGAAGATTTTAGGAGTTGGCTGCATTGTGTCCAACTATGGTTCCAGACAACGAAAAGTTGTTAGAAAATTTCATTAGTGGTTTACCATCCAGCATCCAAGGGATGTAATTTCTTTTTACCCACAAACATTGGACGAGGCTATCAGGATATCTCAGAAGCTTATGGCTCAGGTAGTGAAGAAAGGGACAACTGAAGCCATGTTGTGGTGGAATTCCTATGCCCAGCCTATTGGTATGGAGAATGCTCACAAGCTCTCATGGGATGAATTCAAGAAGTTACTGTCAAAGAAGTTTTGCCCACGTACTGAAGTAAAGAAATTGGAAACAGAGCTTTATGAGCTAGTGACTAAGGGTAATGAGATTGAAGCATACATCAGAAGATTTTAGGAGTTGGCTGCATTGTGTCCAACTATGGTTCCAGACAACGAAAAGTTGTTAGAAAATTTCATTAGTGGTTTACCATCCAGCATCCAAGGGGATGTAATTTCTTTTTACCCACAAACATTGGACGAGGCTATCAGGATATCTCAGAAGCTTATGGCTCAGGTAGTGAAGAAAGGGACGACTGAAGCCATGTTGTGTTGGAATTCCTATGCCCAGCCTATTGGTATGGAGAATGCTCACAAGCTCTCATGGGATGAATTCAAGAAGTTACTGTCAAAGAAGTTTTGCCCACGTACTGAAGTAAAGAAATTGGAAACAGAGCTTTATGAGCTAGTGACTAAGGGTAATGAGATTGAAGCATACATCAGAAGATTTTAGGAGTTGGCTGCATTGTGTCCAACTATGGTTCCAGACAACGAAAAGTTGTTAGAAAATTTCATTGGTGGTTTACCATCCAGCATCCAAGGGGATGTAATTTCTTTTTACCCACAAACATTGGACGAGGCTATCAGGATATCTCAGAAGCTTATGGCTCAGGTAGTGAAGAAAGGGACGACTGCAAGCAATAACAACACCAACAGTAACCGTAACTACAACAACAACTCCAGCAACTACCGAAACAACAACAATTATAACAACAACCGAAACCGTTCCAACAATAGCAACAACAACAAAAGAAAGTGGGACAATAACTAAGGTGGCAACACCACTCAACCACCACCCAAGAGGCAAGAAGTTGCAAAGGCCTATGCTGCAGGCCCAGCTGAAAAGAGAGGTTACAATGGTACCTTACCCAAGTGCAACAAATGCCAAACCCATCATAACCCTGGAAACTGTCCTAATCCTTGTGGAAACTGTAAGAAGGTTGGTCATTCGACCAGGGATTGCAAGGCTCCGATTGTGGTTGATGATCAGAGGCCCCCATTGACATGTTTTGGTTGTGGAGAAAGAGGACATTTCAAGAATGAATGTCCAAAAAGAAAGAATCAAGGAAACGGGAACCAAAGTGGAACAGCTAGAGGCAGAGTGTATGTGATAGGAGGTGAAGATGTCAAGGAGGACCCGAATGTCGTCACGGGTATGTTCCTCATCAATAATCGTTATGCATCCATTTTATTTGATTCAGGAGCCGATAGAAGTTTTGTTTCTACTGCATTTGCACCTTTACTCAATATCGAACCAACCATACTAGACACTCCTTACCACATTGAACTAGCTAACGGTAGTTTAGTTGGCACAAACACCATCATTCGTGGTTGCACTCTCAATTTTCTTAATCACCCATTCAATATAGACCTCATGCCTATAGAACTTGGAAGTTTTGACGTCATAATCGGTATGGATTGGTTATCCCGACATCAGGCAAGGATCATCTGTGATGAGAAGGTTGTCCATCTTCCTTACGACAACGAAACCTTGATCGTTCGTGGTGAACGAAGTAGGACTAGACTCAGTATCATCTCATGCATCAAAACCGAGAAATACATAAAGAAGGGTTGTTATGCTTTCTTGGCTCATATTACAGAGAAGAAGTCGGATGAGAAACAACTTGAAGATGTTCCAATTGTCCGATATTTTCCGGAAGTCTTTCCCGAAGACTTGCCAGGACTACCACCTACTCGCCAAGTAGAATTTCAGATTGACTTAGTGCCAGGAGCTGCACCAGTCGCAAGAGCACCTTACCAACTAGAGCCATCAGAAATGCAAGAGTTGTCTAACCAATTGCAAGAGCTCTTAGACAAAGGATTCATTAGGCCAAGTTCCTCGCCTTAGGGAGCACCGGTCTTGTTTGTGAAGAAGAAAGATGGATCTTTCAGGATGTGCATAGACTATCGAGAGCTGAACAAGTTAACGGTGAAGAATCGTTACCCACTGCCCAGAATCGATGACTTATTTGATCAGTTTCAAGTAGGGGTGAGCATTGGTCAAGGACCGGACCGGACCGGACCGAGGACCGGACCGAATGTGGTCGGTCCGTTCCGGTCCGGTCCGGTCTCGATCGGTCCGGTCCAACAAGGCCAAATAATCGGATTGTGGTCCGGACCGGACCGGACCGAGGACCGAATTAGCCAAAATGCCAAGACTGAGGACCGGACCGAATGTGGTCGGTCCGGTCCGGTCTCGGTCGGTCCGGTCCATTCGGGTCGTTTGCTCAGCCCTAGTTTCAAGGCTCTAGTTTCTACTCAAAGATTGATTTAAGATCAGGTTACCATCAGCTCAGAGTACGGGAGGGAGATATCCCGAAGACAGCATTCAGAACACGTTATGGTCATTATGAGTTTCAAGTAATGTCGTTCGGATTAACCAATGCACCTGCGGTATTCATGGATCTCATAAACAGAGTATGCAAACCGTATCTGGATAAGTTTGTGATTGTATTCATCGACGACATCTTGATTTACTCGAAGAGCGAAGAAGAGCACAGAGAGCACCTCAAGACGATCTTAGGGCTACTCAAGAAGGAGAAATTGTATGCAAAATTTTTGAAGTTCGATTTTTGGATCCGAAGAGTACAATTTCTTGGTCATGTCATTGATAGTCAAGGATTACAAGTCGACCCTGCAAAGATCGAGGCTGTTAAAGATTGGGCAACACCCAAGACTCCAACAGAGATTCATCAGTTCTTAGGACTTGCCGGATATTACAGAAGGTTCATTGAAGGGTTTTCTAAGATAGCAAAACCATTGACCAAGTTGACACAGAAGAACCAGAAGTACGAGTGGGGAGAAAAACAAGAGTCCACTTTTCAGTTATTGAAGCAGAAGCTTTGTAGTGCACCAATTTTAGCATTACCCGAAGGGATTGAAAACTTCGTGGTATATTGTGATGCTTCACATAAAAGGCTTGGAGCCGTGCAAATGCAAAACGAGAAGGTGATAGCTTATGCATCTCGTCAGCTTAAGAAGCATGAGAAGAATTACACTACTCACGACTTAGAGTTGGGTGCCATAGTTTTCGCACTCAAGATTTGGAGGCACTATCTTTACGGAAATAAGTGTGTAGTATTTACCGACCACAAGAGCTTACAGTACATACTTGATCAGAAAGAACTCAACATGAGGCAACGTCGTTGGTTGGAATTGCTTAGTGATTACGATTGTGAGATTCGATATCACCCAGGAAAGGCTAATTTTGTGGCAGATGCCCTTAGCCGGAAATAGAGACTCAAGCCTTTGAGAGTCAGATCATTGAGAATGACGATCATTTCACCTTTACCGTCAAAAATCCTCGAGGCTCAGGTAGAAGCACTCAAGGAAGAAAACCGACCAAATGAGAAACTCTATGGAATGCCAGAGAATACAAACGGCCTTGTGAAAAGAGCAGACGGAGTATTGTGCTTCAGGACAGAAGTTGGATACCTCTCTATGCTGGAATACGAGAGTTGATTATGCACGAGTCGCACAAGTCGAAGTACTCCAATCACCCAGGTTCTGATAAGATGTATCAGGATCTCAAGTGACTTTATTGGTGGCCGAATATGAAAGCAGAAATAGCTACGTATGTTAGCAAATGTCTTACTTGCGCCAAAGTAAAAGCCGAATACCGAAAACCATCAGGATTTCTTCAGCAACCAGAAATTCCCCAGTGGAAGTGGGAACGCATTACAATGGACTTTGTCACCAAACTACCCAAGACATTAGGCGGTTTCGATGCTATTTGGGTAATAGTTGATCGACTCACTAAATCAGCCCATTTCATTCCAATCAGAGAGACTTATTCTATAGATCAGCTTACCAGACTTTACATCAAGGAAATAGTCTCAAAGCACGGTGCACCAGTTTTCATCATTTTCGACAGAGATAGTCGATTCACTTCAAACTTTTGGGGTCATTACAAGATTCATTTGGAACCAAATTAGACATGAGCACTGCCTATCATCCTCAGACCGATGGTCAGAGCGATAGAACAATTCAGACGTTGGAAGACATGCTCAGGGCATGTGTGATAGGCTTTGGAAATGGTTGGGCTAACCATTTGCCATTGATCGAGTTCTCTTACAACAATAGTTATCACACGAGCATAAAGGCAGCACCGTTTGAGACCTAACTTTTGTAACTCTGAATGTTTTTAATTAATCAAACGATGTATTTTCAAAACGACACTTTAGGTCGTTCAATATAACTGTAACTGTGGTGCTATGTTCACTCACGCCCTCAAGTGTTCCATTCCGCTGCAAGTCACCAAATTTGGGGGTGTGACATAATTGATGTGTAACACGACCAATTGTTTCTTTCATTTGTTTTATGTTGTTTTTTAATGCTGATATCTTTGTTATGGAAAACAAATTCATATACATTTTTAAGTCAAATGGTCCTCCCATATTATATCTTATAGGAAATTTCAAGAATAAACACACAGATCACCCTGTTTAGAAAATGAACCTTTGAAATGTGTTACCAAAATCGACTATACGTGCAAATCAATTTTGAGCGCCATGATCATTGCACGCGTTGTTTAAGATTACTACACGTGTATTTTTTTGATAGTAAGAATGAATCTTAAGTTGACACGTGACTCAATCTCGCAATTGTATTTGCTCACTGTTGATACAAAAGTTGGGCGTTCCTTGTTTGGATTCCTGTTCCAGTATCAATTGGATCTTAATGCTTGAGACCTGCGCACTAAGAGAACAAAAAACACCGTTAGGCTTATCGTGGGATTTTCTCCCACGATTATCCTCCGGCGTGAGAGTAAGTAATCGGTTTTAGGGTTTTAGTGAAGAGTTAGGGTTATGAAATGATACCTTTAATGAGAGCCGAGATGCCCTTTATATACACACGAAATCCTTGTTGGTTTCGTGTTCCTTACTCTTCGGCGTATCCCGCCTTATTCGGTCCATTGATCCTTATCCCGTAAATAAGAGATCCTATATCAAGGCCAATAATAGATTTCGGATTTGGGCCGTTGTAAGCCCAAATCTTTATCGTGATAGCCCACGCGTGATGGGCTTTAGTATTGGTCGGGTTCGTGACCCGAATGCGGACTATACGTCATCATGTCCCCCCAGTCTAGTATGCGCAAGGTGAAACTGCGGATGCTAGACTAACAACTGTAGCAAAAAAAATATTCCAGAATGCGTAGCGGAGAAGTTTCAAGTGTTTCCCGCCTAAAAAGCAATACGATGAATCTAGTCCAAGTAAATCCGAATATCCCTCGTAAATCGTGAGGGGTGGGTGAAAAAGTGTTTCACCTCTTGATCTCCCAGCCACACGATTAGAGCGAGTGGGTTACACATGTCAATCATCCATGAGAGCATGTAACCCTATATAAAGTGTTGTCTCCATTTCACTGTGGCTATCACAGTAAAAACGTCCATTGCCACCATTGTTAAAAACTCTAAACAGCGAACAAGAAATCAACAACTCTTAAGGTAATAGTGCGTGCGCTGCAGAATCCATTGAATTCTAACCATGGTTCTTCAATTATCCGACTTTACATCCGATATAACCGAGGACGAACTTCGTCTGTTCACCTCGGATTATTATATCCCGATCGCGTTGCACCCGGTGGTTCCGGTGGCGACTGCGTCCATAGCGAACTTCCCTGAAGGGAAAGTAGGGGTATACACACGCTTCTTTGAATTCGCTAACCAACGTGTGCCCATTTCTCTATTCTTGTGCGATGTTTTAAACTACTATCGCCTCCATATTTCCCAACTGCACTGTATAGGTGCAGCAAAAATAACAAATTTTGAAGTAAATTGTCGCTTGTTGGCGATTAACCCCACAATCCATCTGTTCCGCGCGTTTTATCACTCGTCGTGGTCAAACGGGTGGGTGTCCTTTTCCAAGCGCGCAGGGCGACTGCAGTGCTATACGGAAAAGTTAGACACACTTAGGAATTGGAGGGAGAAATTCTTTTGGGTTGATGATGCATTGTTTCCATGGGATTTTGAGTTCTATACCCAAGCTTCATTACCGAAGGATGAGCGCCCCATCCCCGGAGCGTATAACGCAGATGATGCGGAAACGATTAATGCCAATCGCATCCCTATCAACGCTTACCCAGAAGAGTTTTTGGTGCATATGGGCATTAGTCGCAACTACTTCGGAGGTCCTGACGAGGTGCCAACCTTTTTGGATGAGAATAACCGGGGTGGGTGCTTGTCCTTTCTTCTCCTTCACTCAGTAGTGTAAGCGCTCTTCACTATTGTAGCTTTTGTAACCCTCTTTGTGTTTGTTTGTGGTTTGTTGCGCAGAGATGGATCTATTCAGCGTGGTGCACTTGACGAGACCCAAATAGGTGACCGTAGGAGTGCGCCCTTTAAGAGAAGGTGAGGAGCCAGTTTTGGAGGCTACCGCGGGGCGCACTATGGAGATCGTACAGGAGGAACCAGAGGATGTCCCCCCAGTTGTTTTAGAGGCGATTCCTATTCGCAGTTTTCCAACTCCTGGGGTACAAGTCCCTGTGGTAGAGCCATCGCACACAGACTCGTCAGAGAGTGTGGGGATTGCCATGTCTGAAAGTGGGCCCGAGGAGGCTAGCCAAGGGGTGAAGCGCAAGAAAACTTCTGGTGATGATGGCGCGGGTACATCTAAAAGAAGGCGTCATGTTATCTCTGGTGGGCAATCATCATCAGAAGAGGATGCGTCGCCAACTAAAACTCCTCCCCCCAAGTAAGTAATGAGACTTGTATCTTTAGATCTTCAGTTCTTTATTCCGCGTTGATACTATAGAGTAACTTTGTTATTTGCGTGCAGTGTTGAAGCTGCTGATGATGATGCTGCTCGTGTTGGGAATTCGCCACCCAAGGCGAGTCCCTCACATACTGATGATCTTGCGCAGAAGAGCCAAGAGACTGAGCCGAAGGCATTTGAGGATGTGCCAACGGACCATCTGATAGAGGAGCTAGGTTTGGCTGCTGCGCACCAGGCCTCCTTAGTTGCACAGCTACAATCAAGGTATGCTGGTGAAGGTAGCCGCTATGTGCAGAAAGATGAGGAGATTGCGCTTCTGAAGGCGCAGTTGGCTGATGCTCAGGCTGAGGTAAAGGCAACAGATGCGTATGCCCAGAAGCTTGCTGAAGAGAAGATGTCATTACTTGCCCAAGTGGGCCAAGAGCGTGCTGGGTTAACAGATTACAAGGCCACTTGTCTTTGGGTCTTGAAGTACATGGAGCTTAACAAGAACGCTCACTTCTCTAGATTGGATGAATTTCGTAAGGCTGTGGAGGGATCGCTGGAGAAGCAGGAAGTTAAGCTGCGCAATCTCAGTATTGAGTATGATGAAGAGTTGTACCCACACCTAGTATCTTCAATTGCTGAGCGCAGGTGGCTTATCAGCCATGGTTTGCGCCTTGCTGCTTTGAGTACTCTGGAGTCTCAAGAGGTGAGGGGGAATTTGGGGATGTTGTTGAGCGTGCGTTGGCACGTGGCAAGGCGCAGGCTATAGAGGAGCTTTCTGAGAGCAAGTTATTGACAGTTCCTGCCGCACAAGTACCAGGTTATAATGCTGATGCCTATGATGAGCTTGTCGCTGCTATGGAGAAGATGAAGCTGTTAGATCTTCCTCACATTGCTCAACTGGAGCGCGATCAAGATTACCCCATAGGTGTTAGTATGGAGGGGTTAACCTTGGCTAGGCACGCAGCAGAGGACGCAGAGGCACAACCTGATTACTTTCTTAAGCCAGATGTGTCGCAGCTGCAGGTACCTATCTTTTCTCGTCCTCGCAATATCTTAAATCCTTTTTCCCTCGAGAAGGAAATCCCGCTAAAGGAATCCTTAGAGGCCCATGCCATGAGGCTTGCGAAGAAGCAGGGTGTGAAGGGGAAGGTCATCCTTTGTGGTATTGGTGCTGCACATATTCCAAGATCTGATGGAGTACCTGTTAGTGTACCGGTAGTGTCGCCCAAGGATCATGATCTCCTGAAGAAGCTTGAGGAAGCTGGGAGTGTTGCGTACCATGTTAGCAGTTCAGAGCTTAGACGCTCCCACAGCCTTTAGATTGTTTTGACTTGGTGATGTTTTGTAATAGGTTAACATTTTGTTGCACATGTGCATGTTAAATCTATACTTTGTATGAACTCGTATTCCATAATAAAATGATATTTTGAAAGTGCGATTGTACGCATATTGTATGTGATTGTGGTTATGATGTTTGTACTTAGTTATCTGTCTTTGCGTACAAGACATCTATGTTATGTCTAAGAATCAAACCGTTATATAAACGTACTTAAAAAAGATTACAGGAATCTATAATCACTTATAACATAATCGTGTATGAAATTCATGACTTAATGTCAAGCGCGAATATATATGAAATTCACAAGTGTATGGGCTGACATGCAGCGTACTGCGAATACCATATCAAGGGGTTAAGAGTCTTAACTCCTAATTTGTTAAACACGCACAGTGTGCATTGTTGTGTATCCGTCGTGGGATGCACAATGAACTTACTCCAACGTCTTGAGAGTAAGGTATTTAACAAGGATGCGTGATCCGATGTTGATGGGTTTGCAACCCTCTTACTCAACGAGTTATTTAGTAGGTTTACTCATCCTTTACCATCGTGGGTTTTAATAAGTGCATGCACGCCATGTAGGCAAAAGGTAATATAACAACAATATTGAGACATAAATAATATGTAAACAATAAAGTAAAGTGTGTCGCGGAGTTAGCTAGAAACCGAGGCATTTAATTAATACTTGCAAGTTTTTGGAAAAAGAAAGACATTTGCCTAGATGAAACAAAAATGTAAATACACGGATATTTATTGAGCACTTACTAAAGTGTGGAAGTATCCGTGGGCGGGGTCGTAACCTTTCCTAAAGATAGCATCTCTTGAGATTGCAAATATTCCATGTGCGTTGTAGCTCACGGCCATCCATGTCACGCAGCTTGTACGCGCCTTTTCCTAGTGCTTCAACGACCTCATAGGGTCCTTCCCACTTTGGTCCAAGTTTACCTGTATCTTCTGCGTGGCTCGCATCATTAGCGCGATATACAAAGTCTCCTGGTCTGAATGAGGTGCTTCGAACTTTAGCATCGTAGTATCCCTTCATTTTTGACTTGGCTTTTGCCTCACGTATAGCTGCGCGTTCACGCCTTTCTTCCAATAGGTCCAAGTCTATACGTCGTTCGTCGTCATTGGTTGCGACATTAACTTCCGCGGTACGAATAGTTGGCATCCCAATTTCAGCTGGTATGACAGCTTCTGTCCCATAGACAAAAGAAAAGGGAGTGTCTCCATTGCTAACTTTGATTGTCGTGCGGTGCGCCCACAAGACATGCGACAATTCATCCACCCATCTTCCTTTGTGTTTGTCCAGGCGCGCTTTAATTCGTTCGCCTAGACTACGATTTGCGCGCTCAACCAAACCATTGGTTTGTGGGTGTTTAACCGACGCGAAGTGTTGTGTAATATTTAGTTCTGCGCACCAGTCTTTGAACGGGTTATCGCGGAATTGTTTTCCGTTGTCCGAAATGATTTCCCCAGGTAATCCAAAGCAGCATACAATATTTTCCCAAACGAATCGTTTTACTTGATTACCTGTGATTGTCGCCACTGCTTTTGCCTCAATCCACTTAGTGAAGTAGTCTATAGCCACAATAAGAAATTTCAGTCCCCCTGCTGCAACAGGGAAGGGACCCGCAATGTCGATACCCCACTTATAGAATGGCCATGGCGAAGTGATAGGCATTAGCTCTTGTTGTGGTTAGCGCGGGATGGGTCTATGAACTTGGCAGTCGCTACATTTCTTTATCATATCACGCGCATCGCGATGCATAGTGGGCCAGTAGTATCCTGACCGCAAGGCTCGTGCTACGACGGACCGTGGTCCTGAGTGCATACTGCATGAACCGGCGTGGATCTCTCGGAGTACGTAATCTGCCTGAAGAGGCCCAACGCACCGAAGCCATGGTTGTAGAAATGAGCGCCGATATAGGATACCATCTCGAAGTTCGAACCTCTGCGCTGTGCGCCGTATCCGTCGAGCGTCCTTCTGCTCATGGGGCAATATGCCTTTGCTTATAAATTCAACAACAGGGGTCATCCACGTAGGATTCTGCTCCTCTATTACCGTGGATATCTCCATCTCCGAGATGGATTTATTTTTTAGGATCTCCACCAACACTTGTTTTGACAGGTGCGCAAAGCTTGTAGATGCGATCTTGCTTAGCGCATCCGCTTTTTTGTTTTCCCCTCTAGGAACTTGTTTAATGGTAAACCTGTCAAAACCTTGGATTAGTGACTTGGTCTTGTCGAGGTATTGAACCATGTTATCCTCTTTAGCCACATATTCGCCCAACACATGGTTGGCTACTAATCGGGAATCCACATTTGCTTCTAGGTTGCGTACACCCATTCGAGTTGCAATGCGTAATCCAGCAATTAGGGCTTCATACTCTGCCTCGTTATTCGTAGCTGTGAATTCAAAGCGCAGTGCTTAAGTGAATTCCATTCCTTCTGGATTGGTGAGGATAAGGCCTGCGCCCGACCCATCCACGCATGAAAATCCATCCGTGAACAGGACCCATGGTTCTTGTAGTTCTACCTCGCTCCGTGGAGGTGCAGCATCGGTTTCTGGTTTTTCGATGATGAAGTCTGCTAGTATTTGCCCCTTAACCGCAGTGCGTGGTCTATAAGAGATGTTATACTTGCCTAGCAATACACTCCACTTTTGTAATAGCCCCGATGCGTCGGGTTTGGAGATAACTTGCTTGATTGGTTGGTCTGTGATCACCGCTATTGGGTGTGCTTGAAAGTACCTGCGCAATCTTTTGGCGGCAAATACTAATGCCAAGACCAACTTTTCCATTGGGCTATAGTTAATCTCTGTCTTCTTGATCGCTTTGCTTACAAAATATACCGGTGTTTGTACGGAGTTCCTATCTGTCAGTAGCACCGCGCTGACTGCTCCATGAGTCGCAGACAAGTACACAATTAACTCCTCCCCTGGTCGGGGTGCGACTAGCTTGGGAAGCGCTGCTATATGTTGCTTAAGCTGTGTAAAAGATTCTTCCGCTTCTTTAGTCCAACGAAAGTCTCCCTTTTTTGTACACTTCTTGAGTGTTTTAAAGAGGGGGAGTGACTTATCTGCTGATTTGGACAGGAATCTGTTCAACCCGGCTAGTTTTCCATTCAGAGACTGGACTTCTTTCAAAGTGCATGGTGAAGGGAGTTGGATGACAGCCTCTGTTTTTTCTGGGCATGGTTTAATGCCATCAGGTTCTATCAAGTATCCAAGGAACATACCTTCTGTAGCGCAAAAAGTGCATTTCTTAGGATTTAACTTCATGTTGATCTTTCGTAGTGTTCTAAATGTTTCTTCAATATCGCGGACCAATTCGCCTTCGGTATGGCTTTTTATGACAAGGTCGTCAACATAGACCTCTAGGTTGCGGCCCACTTGCTTTTCAAATGCATTATCTACCAATCGCTGGTAGGTGGCGCCCGCATTCTTTAGGCCAAAAGGCATCTTTGTATAACAGTAGACACCTTGGCTTGTGTGAAAGGCTTGTTTTTTCCTCGTCTTCTTTAGCCATTTGGATTTGGTGGTACCCTTTGTATGCGTCTAAAAAACATTTAAAGGGGTATCCAAATAAAGATTCTACCTTCCAGTCTATCTCTGGTAGTGGGTAGCAGTCTTGTGGACATGCTTTGTTGAGATCAGTGAAATCCACGCACATCCGCCAACTACCATCACTCTTCTTGACCATCACTGGGTTGGAGAGCCAGTCATGGTAATAGACCTCTCGCATGATACCTGCGTCAACAAGTTTGTGTACTTCCTCTAGAATGGCTTTTGCGCGCTCTGGAGCCTGGCCGCGCTTTTTCTGCCGTACTGGGGAGTTTCCTTGTCGGATTTTCAACTTGTGTTCTGCAATCGAGCGTGGCACACCAGTCATGTGCTTTGGTTCCCATGCGAAGATATCCAGATTCTTTTGCAAGAGCGCGCACACGGCAGCTCTGCCTTTATCAGACAGCGATCCCCCAATCGATACTTCTTGCTCCGGGTAATCAGGATGAATTGCGACCTTCAGGTTTGATACTTTAGCTGCACTCTGTTCTGGGGTGTGCGTCGTCTCACATGTAATCGTGTTACACTCTCTAGGTGGCACGGCGTTATTGTAGATGGTGACAATACCGCCTTCTACCGGGAATTTGAGCATCCCATGTGCTGTGGACGGTACTGCGCTTATTGCCGAAATTCCTGGTCTTCCGATAATGCCATTGTATGGCGAAGGAGATCTGATCACCATAAAATTCATCCAGGCTGTCGTGGAGTGTTCCTTATTACCAACAACAACTAGTAGTCGTAGTTGCCCTATGGGCCATATCTTTTTCTCCGTGAAGCCAGTCAACGACGTCGTGGCCGGGCTTAACTGTCTTTGTATCTCAGGTCGCAATCTTTTGAAACAATGCTCATACATTATGTCTGCTGATGCCCCTCCATCAACATACATGCGGTGGATATCATGACCCCCCGTATTTATCTCGATGGTGAGTGGTTCCGCCACTGCGTTGTCCGCAGCCAAGGTGGGGAAAGAGATTTCGCTTCCATGAGAAAATTTCTGGCTAACCTTTTGCCTAGTCTTTCGCTGCCATGATTGTATCATGTAGATTGTGTCAGCCTTGTCCTTAGGTGCTTCTTTCTTGCTCCCGGTCTTCTGTTTGTCTTTCTCATCCTTGATGTTCTTAACTAGATGGTCTAATCTGCCTTCTTTTACTAGCTTATCAATTAGTTGGCGCAATTGGACACACTCATTGGTGGTATGGCCCTTCTGTCCATGATACTCGCAGTATCCGTTCCCTACGCACCGATCTTCTGGGGTGCGTATTGGTGGGGGTCTCGGAAAGTTTGCGCCTTCCGTCGCAAATATCTCCCTTGGAGTCTTCGTTAGTGGGGTATACTTGTCATTCTCTCGTCCGCCCCCTGACTGCGGTAGCTTTTGTTACGATTGCTACTCTGGTCATTGGATTGTCTCATGGGCTGTTCTTGTGACCTATAGTTTGAGTAGCCTTTCTTGCTATCCGCAGCGGCGGCTTCTCCTTGGATGAAGGACCTCGTGCGCTTCATAAGTTCGTCAAAGGTTTGGGGAACCCTATCATTTAACTTTTTGATAAGTTCTGGGTTATTGATTCCGTTCATAAACCCTGAGATCTTTAGTATTTCGGGGCATGCCTTGACATGTATGCATTCGTCCTTATAGCGCTCCACATAAGCGCTTGTGGATTCCCCTTGGCGCTGTTTTACCCTAGCGAGTTCGACAGGGTTCTTGGCGCACTTCTTCCTCTGAGTAAAGTTCAAACGAAACGCCTTCCGCAACTCTTCAAACCCATCGATGCTTCTACGTGGAAGCTTACTGAACCAGTTTCGCGCATTCCCTACTAATGTAGAATTAAACATGTGGCACCACACAGGTTGTGGCCAATTTTCTATGGTAGCTGCTGATTCGAAAATTTTTAGGTGGTCGTCAGGATCACCTGTCCCATCATAAGTTTTAACATTAGCGGGCATGCGCCTTCTCTTATCTTCTGAAAAATCACTGATGCGCCGAGTGAATGCGTCAAACTTTTGGCGGCGCCAGGGACGAGACATATCTTCGTCCTCCTAGTCGCGGTATCTTCTCCTGGACTTCCAGTGTCCTGTTTCTTCGTCCTCGTTGTCCGAGGAGTCACTTGAGGATGAGCTTACTCTTTTGCGGCGCTTGCGCCGACTATCCTTGGAATCCGAGCTTGAAGGGCTTTCGCTTGGGGAGCACCGTCGCCCAAGTCTATCGTGAATCCTGCGACTGCCAAGCCTAGTGTGGACATTGGTCCGCCGTCCATCGTCTTCATGCTCCTCCAGATACTGTAAGTCGGCTGCTTCATCATCCACAACTTTCCTTCCGATCCTAGTAAACACTGGGTGTCGGCAGCTATCCTTCTCGCGCCTTTCCTTTCGGTAACGCGGTGGGGATGCTTCATGCTCAGGGTCGAAGTTGAGCCGGGCTTGCAGACTCTGGCTTGACCTCTTTTTCGCTTCCTCTCGCATAAGCGCAGCCAAGGTTTCATAGTTTTGAGATACGAAATCACTTGGCGCTAGTTCAGGCGTGACTCCTTCTAGCGCGAGGATGTCTGTTTCCAAATCAGGACCCTTGTTTCGGATAGGCGCATTTGGCGGCTCAGTGAGGTCTAATTCTGGCATGGTGAAAGGAGTGCGCTGTAGATCTTTCGCGCTAATGGTTGTTGTAGTAGCATGGGTAGTCCTTGTGAGCGGTCCTACTGTAGTAAAGGCCAGATCTGAGCATGATCCTAGGTTTTTGGGCGCACTGATTGTTCCAGAGGCCTGCTTAGGGGCTGAATCAGTTTGCTGCTTCTGCCCTTGTAGGTCACCATGCGTTTTCTTCGCCTGCGGAGTCCGCTGATTTAGGTTTCCGTGCTTTGTCATTCTAGTTCTTCGTAGAGTTCTTAGTGTCTGGTCCCACGGATGGCGCCACTTGTTGATACAAAATTTGGGCGTTCCTTGTTTGGATTCCTGTTCCCGTATCAATTGAATCTTAATGCTTGAGACCTGCGCACTAAGAGAACAAAAAACACCGTTAGGCTTATCGTGGGATTGTCTCCCACGATTATCCTCCGGCGTGAGAGTAAGTAATCGGTTTTAGGGTTTTAGTGAAGAGTTAGGGTTATGATACGATACCTTTAATGAGAGCCGAGATGCCTTTTATATACACACGAAATCCTTGTTGGTTTCGTGTTCCTTACTCTTCGGCGTATCCCGCCTTATTCGGTCCATTGATCCTTATCCCGTAAATAAGAGATCCTATATCAAGGCCAATACTCCCTCCGTCCCATATTAAGTGTCCATAATAGAATCTTGGGATGTCCCAAATTAAGTGTCCAGGGAATATTTTCAACCAATGAGAAGAGACTTTAGTGGGTAATAGTGATATTTGATTGGTGGAGAGTGTAGTTGGCCCCACTTTCCTAAAACTTTGTGCATTTGAAAAGTGAACACTTAATATGGGACGGAGGGAGTAATAGATTTCGGATTTAGGCCGTTGTAAGCCCAAATTTTTATCGTGATAGCCCACGTGTGATGGACTTGCGCATTGGTCGGGTTCGTGACCCGAATGCGGACTATACGTCATCACTCTCCAAGCTTCTTGCGTGCGAATTTAATTCAATAAGCGATTATAAAAGAGACACGTGGCTTAAGCATGCAAATTGTTTGATCATCGTGGTTTTTGCGCGCCTACAAATATATTAAAAGGAATTACCATAAAAGTGACACGTATGCTAAGACGTGTAAAAACATTTACACTCCAAGCCTATTTGCGCTCCATCAAATTTTGCACTCTTCTTTTTGCACGCCAAGTCCATCCAATTTTTTGTATTTTAAATTTTAAAGAAAATGTAACATTTCTCTTTTAATAAGATAATGTAACCTGACATTTTATTCGGATGGGGATCAAAACATTCACAAACAAAAACTCACAAGTGCAATATCCGTGTGTTATCCGGGTAAACTGCTAAATCTTATTTGTTAAATTAAGAATTGTTATAGAAAATAGAAAAACTAAATATAATCACACATATTCGATTTTACATAGTTTTTATTGGATACATTATGAAAAAAAAACAACAATTAAAAATTTATAAAACCGTATTACAAATAGTTGGATCCTTGTTACATGTCGTTCCACGTTTAGTTAAGTTTATAGAATTGGGTGTCATCTATGTATAACGTAGGCATGGATTAATGTCTTTTACTTCTATATTTTTTGTGACTCAATTAAAGTATCAACATATTTAATCATTGGTTATATGCTATTATGGCCAATATCTAAAACATCATATTACAAAATCTATTATAACTAAACTGTAAAACACAATGACAAACCATACCCTTAATATTCAGCTCCTTTAACCGAAAGACCAAATACATTCTTAAAAGTGTCAAATCTCACACGCTTAACCGAATTTTTTGTCCGGTATGAGTTTGTAGTTTCTAAATATGACAAAATCGAAACCTTTGTGTGCCAAAGAAGAAACTGAAGGTCTATGAAAAATAAGACAACGTGATTGTTGATTTTTTGTAATAAAAGGTGTAGTTAATTACTGAAGTCAAACGCCAATATGAGTCCATGAGGGGGTGCCAAGAAGTATTGTCCCTCATTGTCATTACACCATAATCTTAATTTATACATGGATTGAAGAGGGAAGTGGTTTAAACGAATTAAGCGAAGAAACTCAATACAACCTTGAACAACATGTACCACAACAACAACAAATTGGAAACCTTCTCCTAAATGTCATTCAAATCTGATCGTAACTGAATCCATAAAACCGTAAACAATGGCTTGTGTGAAAGCATGTTGAAACATGTGTAATTCAAAATAGATACACAGTTTATTAATCTTTATCATGAGCCATGATATAAAAGGTAGTGCCAAAAGCAAGTGATTTCTTTCAAGAGAATTTTGAAATTTAATTGGCATTAAAGTATCAACAAACATCACGATATTTTTGCTACAGATTCTTTAGATTGAACCTAGCTAGTTACATTTGTATTCAAACTTATAATTATAATAGAACATGTGCTAATTAAATATTTGCCTCCCTAAAATTAAGGTAATTATTAAGTTCATTTTAAACGGTTGAGATTTATTATCAATTTGATCCTACGGTGAAAAGAGGATGCCATGTCATTATTTTTTCTCTCTGCTCCATCAGCGATATACATTTATCAAGCAAAAATATTCTTGATAATCCTTGTCATCTAGCTAGCTGATAGTGAGGCCAGATCGCCACAAGGGTAAAGACATGGATTTGCCAGCAGCCTATGGGCATTCACCAACGCGGCAACGCACTCCTTGGTTAATGTTACTTTGTCCCACTAATAAAATAAAGGGCAATCATGTAGTTTATGTTGGTGGTGAGACATATTTACAGTCTATGATAATATAAAATTGTAGGTATAGTAGATATAAATATAAAATTGTAGGTATGGTAATGTTTGTCATCATCGATTTGGAAGGGATCAGTCCAATACTTAAAGTTAAAGCTTAGTGCAATAATTACCCCCTTTTAACTTTTTTTAATCTTTAAACTTTATATTATACATGTGACTAAATTTAGATTTTGCCAAGTTTCATTTCCAGCAGCTTCTATAATCTTTTTTCTTCCAAACTTTTTACCTCCTTTTTTTTTTTAAATCCTCATGTTTGACAATTTAGATTTTGCCAAGTTTCATTTCCAGCAGCTTCTATAATCTTTTTTCTTCTAAACTTTTTACCTACTTTTTTTATTTTTTATTTTTTATTTTTTTTTTTTTATTTTTTTTTTAATCCTCATGTTTATCTGATCTATGAGAACAAGTGCAATACTTATGCGTTACCCGAGTAAACTACTAAATCTTATTTGTTAAATTAAGAATTGAGATAGAAAATAGAAAAACTAAATATAGTCACACATATTCTATTTTACATAGATTTTTTTGGATACATTATGAAAAAAACAACAATTAAAAATTTATAAAATCGTATTACAGTTGGATCTTTGTTATATGTCGTTCCACGTTTAGTTAAGTTTATAGAATTGGGTGTCATCTATGTATAACGTAGGCATGGATTAATGTCTTTTACTTCTATATCTTTTGTAACTTCAATTAAAGTATCAACATATTTAATCATTGGTTATATGCTATTATGGCCAATATTTAAAACATCATATTATAACTAAACTGTAAAACACAATGACAAACCATACCTTTAATATTCAGCTCCTTTAACCGAAAGACCAAATACATTCTTAAAAGTGTCAAATCTCACATGCTTAACCGAAATTTTTTGTCCGGTATGAGTTTGTAGTTTCTAAATACGAAAAAATCGAAACCTTTGTGTGCCAAAGAAGAAACTGACGGTCTATGAAAAATAAGACAACGTGATTGTTGATTTTTTGTAATAAAAGGTGTAGTTAATTACTGAATTCAAATGCCAATATGAGTCCATGAGGGGGTGCCAAGAAGTATTGTCCCTCATTGCCATTTGCCATTACACCATGATCTTAATTAATACATGAATTGAAGAAGGAAGTGGTTAAACGAATTAAGCGAAGAAACTCAATACAACCTTGAACAACACGTACCACAACCACAACAAATTGGAAACCTTCTCCTAAATATCATTTCAATCTGATCGTAACTGAAGCCATAAGACCGTAAACAATGGCTTGTGTGAAAGCATGTTGGAACATGTGTAATTCAAAACAGATACACAATTTATTAATCTTGATCATGAGCCATGATATAAAAGGTACTGCCAAAAGCAAGTGATTTCTTTCAGAAGCATTTTGAAATTTAATTGGCATTCAATTTAAAGTATCAACAAACATCACGATATTTTTGCTACAGATTATGTAGATTGAACCTAGCTAGTTACATTTGTATTTAAACTTGTAATTATAATAGAACATGTGCTAATTAAATATTTGCCTCCCTAAAATTAAGGTAACGATTAAGTTCATTTTAGAAAAAAGATTTTCGAAAAAAAAAATTTTGTAAAAGATTTTTTTTTCTGCTATTACAAAAATTTTTATTAGAAAAATTAATTTTTTTTTTTGAAATTAATTTTTTTAGAAAAATTAATTTAAAATTTTTTTTTTTTGAAAGTATTTTTTCAAAAACTTTTTTTTTAAATTTTATTTTATCAAAATTATTCTTTCTAAAAAAAAAAAAAAAAAAAAAAAAAAAAAAAAAAAAAAAAAAAAGGTACTTTAGCTACAGTACTAGAGCACTGTAGCAGCACTGTGCTGCACTGTTTATTAAAATATTAATTTTCTGCCTTTTTAATATATTGATAATGGGTACATCGGTTTGGTTTAAATTTTATTAACATTCACAATTTTTTTATTTATTTTAGAGTTAATTTCATAAATGGTCACTGTGGTCTATCGAGTTTTACGGGTTTAGTCCCTAAACTTTTTTTTCTAACGGATCCAGTCCCTGTGGTTGCGACCCATAATGGTTTTGGTCCCTAAAACTAACTTTCGTTAGTTTTTTCCGTTAATCCTTTATACTAACATTTGCACCGTTAGTCCTTCAACGACCGTTTGCAACAAACATTTGCACCGTTAGTCTTTTATACTAACGACCGTTTATACTTAACAAAAAATTTGTTTAATTGGTTTTCTTATAATTTTTTTTTCTAAATATCTTTAAAATTTATACACGTTTTTATACACATTTTCATATACACATTTTATTACACGTTTTTATATACATGTTTTTATATGCACGTTTTTATACACATTTTTATACACCTTTTTAAACACACATTTATACACATATTTTTATACGCTTTTTTATATACATGTTTTTATACGCATATTTATACACACATTTTTATACACGTTTTTATAAATACGTTTTTATACACACATTTATACACAAATACACATATTTTTATACACGAGGATAAAAATGTGTGTATAAACGTGTGTATAAAAACGCGTATAAAAAATATGTATAAATGTGGGCATAAAAATGTGTGTATAAATGTGCATATAAATGTGTGTATAAAAACGTGTGTATAAAAGCATGTGCATAAAAACATGTGTATAAAAAACATTTGTATAAAAACGTGTATAAAAATATGTGTATAAATGTGTGTATAAAAATGTGTATAAAAACGTGTATAAAAAAGTGTGTAAAAAAACATGTAAAAAAAGTTGTGTATAAAACGTGTAAAGAAACATATATATAAAAATGTGCGTGTAAAAAATGTGTATAAAAACGTGTATAAATTTTAAAGATATTTAGAAAAAAAATATATAAATATAACCTATATATTTATTTTTTTATTTTTTATTATTATTTTTTTTTATTTTTAGTTTTTTCAGAAGGAAAAAAAAAACAATTTTTTTGTTAAATATAAACGGTTGTTAGTATAAAGGAGTAACGGTGCAAATGTTTGTTGCAAACGGTCGTTAAAGGACTAACGGTGAAAATGTTAGAATAAAGGACTAACGGAAAAAAACTAACGACAGTTAGTCTCAGGGACCAAAACCGTAATGGGTCGCAACCACAGGAACTGGATCGGTTAGAAAAAAATTTAGAGACTAAACTCGTAAAACCTGACAGACCACAAGGACCATATATGAAATTAACTCTTTATTTTATTTTTTAAAGAATGAGAAATAAATGGTAGTGGTAAGCGCACAAAATGGAGGAGAGCAAAACCCAATTGCATGCTAATTTTTTTTAATACCTAAAACCTGTCGTTGGGCACACAAGGAGAACTAGAATTGTACCTGATGAGTGTCTAAATACTCATCATTTCTGTCACATTTAGACTGCAAAAAATATTTAAAAACATGCAGATATGCTTCAAAATACAGGAAATATCATTTGATTGTGTTTTTATGTGTTGCAAAGTGCAAAAGGATTGAAAACAGGTAAAAACGAACATAGTTTGCATAATTGTCAATTTCAGTCCTTTAACTTTCAGAAATTGGCAAAAATAGTCCCTGGTGTTAAAAATATCATTCAAGGTCCCTAAGCTATTTAACTTTTACAATATTGGTCCTTGGATGAAAGTTTTAAAGAAATGGCAGTTTTGGTCCTTCAAGTTTCAAAAATGGCAAAACAAATCCCCCGGGTTTTAAATATTGAAATTTAACATCTTAAGTCCTTGGGGAATTGAAACTTGGCATAAATGGTCCTTTTGATAACTTTGGTGAAATTACAGTTTCAACCCTTCAAGAATTCAGAAAGTACAATTTTGGTCCTTGGGTTTAAATATCTACAAACCAAACCGGACCCTTATATAATAAAACCCAACCCACTTAAATTAAACCTAGCCCAATCCCAAAACAGATAACCCAAGCCCAATCACCAAAACCCGATCCACCCCCTTAGCTAAACCCAGAAGTTGACTCAAGTCAAACTTCTCTTCTTCCCTCAAAACCACCTATCCCGCCAAACCAGAAACCACCACTCCACCTCACCTCTTATCTCCACTTGGCTTCCACCTCACCACAAAATCCTCCTCTTTGTCCCCTCCACCTCCACATCCTTCCACAATTCTTTAATTGCTCTAAACCTGCTCTAATCCACTATCAAGATTTTTGGCGCCAAAATGCCACATGTGTGGTTTTGATGAATGCAGAGGATCCAAGGGCTAAAATGAAGTGGGATAGTTTCAGAGGACACCTAGAAGTGCAAAAGATCAATATAAAGCAGCTGAGGAGGAATGTGGATAGCTATCTAGTGTAATTTTAATTTACTTATGTCGACTTAGTTATTTTTCAATTTCCAGTGTAAAATTTAGCTTTCAAGTACTTTGTTTAAGTGTTTTCAGTGTATAAGAATCTATTTCCAATAATCAATTTCAAGTTTCAGTATCATTTTCAGTTTATGCAATTTCTTGTTCAAAAATCTCATATAGCTGAATTTTGATAGTGTTAATTGGACTCATTAGATCATATAAGTCCTAGAAAGCTTCTGAAAGCTTTTAGATACTATAAAAGTCATATAGTTAAAACTCAAAAATACAAGAATCACAAAATAGATCAAAAATCCAAATTCAGTGAAGATGATCAAGAAAGCTGGAGCAGGGTAGATTTTGGATGGCCTTGAGTTTAGAAGCTTAGTGGTAAGCTATTAGGATTGAACTTGGTCCTTGTTCTTGGTTCTTTAGCTGGATTGCAAAAATTGTAAGCTTTTTACCATTTTTTGCATTTCACTGTGGTTCTGTGTTTCATGCTAATATTGTTGTTGTTTTATGCTCATAAGGTCTTCTTTAATGATAATATAAAGTTTGAAAACAGAGTTTAGGTCTAAATCATTAGGTTGCTTTGAAAATCACAAATTCAGTGTGTTAAAGGGTTGTTTGGTTCTACTGTATTAAATGTGATCAAGGTTGATTGTGGTGTTGTTCTTGTTTGATATATGTCACATTAGGATCTAAAAACTCAGTTAAACAATCAAAACCAATACTTACTTGATAGAAAGTCAAGATAGTCTCTGATCTCACTTAACTTGCTAACTGTTAGAATTTACTTATTCATTTTCATCACACTAGTTCATAATCTGGTTATCTAGCTTAATTTAACTTCTTTTCAGCTTAATATAACATAATCAGTAAGTAGAATCAATACTAAGTTCATATAAGTCAACTTAGCTCATTTCACTAAAAAGTCAAATTTCATAGTTGTCAGTTTTTGATCAAACTAGTTAATTTTCTATAGGTCTTAATATTGAGTTTCAGTACTTGTGCTTTTAGACAATTAATATTTTGCTGCTTATCTTCATTAGGATAATTTTAGTTTAATTTTATTCAGCTTATAATCTGCTTATTTGATAGCTTCCATTTAGTACTATTTCTGAAAAATGCCCTGTGCATCAGTCTAGATAGTTTTTTTCATAAGCTTGCATAATCTTCATTATTTAGAATTAGCTTGTGTGACTTGTTGATTTAGAAAGCCCTTCTAGCTAGCTTGGTTTGTATGCTTTTGCTTTTCCCTTTATCTGCTTATTGGACTGCTTATTATGCCTTCATATTTTCTCAAAAACCACTCATTACACTGAGTCATCAGTATACACTGATAGTTCAGTGTAATTGAGCCATTTTTCATAAGCTCTCAAAAGCTCTCTAGTGTACTTCAGCTTGTGTGATTTAGCTTTTTGTGAAGCTTAACCACCCATCTCAAAGTTCCAGTCCTTATTTTGCTTTTTCTAGCTTATTTGATAGGGCTGCTAATAGCTTTTTACTTGTCCCATTTTCATAGTATACTGAGTATTCAGTGTATTTTGGCTTATTTCATAAGCTTCTCAAAAGCTCTCCAGTGGGTCCCACAGTGTGAGTTTGGGCTTTTTGGAAAGCTCACCAACCCAGCTTGCTACTTCAGAACTTATTTTGTGATTTTAAGCTTATTTGATAAGCTGGAATTGCTTTTGAAGTTCCTTGCAGGCCTGTTTGAATATGTGTTCTTTGGATTTGCTTATTTGCTTATCCTGGCTTATTCTGTGTGAATCTCTTGTTGTTTCAACTTCATTCCAGTTCCTTAAAGTTGTTTTCAGCTTATTTGCTAGCTTGTGTACTCTGTGAAGCTTATTTCAAGCTTATTCAAAGCTTAAATTCTTAATTTCAAGCCAAAAGCTTGATTGTTAAGCTCATAAGCTTCCAAACTGCTTATTTTTAAGTTTTAATAATTTTGTCTTCATTAAAGTTTGTTATTATCAGTATATTAATAGATTTGTAAAAGAAAATCAAGAAAATCAAAACATAAAAATAAGTGATAGCTTCTATTTAAGCCATTTGGCTTATTTTCAGCTTTTTCATTAAGCACTTTTCATTTTTATATTTTTCTTATCTTCCTGTCACCTTAGAATATTTATAGAAAAAGTTTCAGATTTTTCTTTGTTTATTTAGTATTTATTAAAAATCAAAATAGTTTAAATAATAATTAATTAGTAATTAATTAATAATAATTAGATAAAAAGTGTAATAAATATATTTTCAGTTTTAAATAAGTTTTAGGTTATTTTAGATTTATCTAAGTTAAAATTTTAATTTTCTAGGATAATTTCCTATTTTCTTTTAATTTAGTGAATTTTAAATAATTAATAAATAGTTATTAATTAATAATAATTAATTAAATAGTTAAATAATTAATTTTCTTTTTCTTAAAATTTTCTTTTATCTTTAGGTTTATAAAAAAGTTATTTTCATATTTGTAGGATTAATATTTCTTCATTTTCACATTTTATTTTGTACGTTGACGTTTATTTAAACTAAAACGTACGTTTCTAGTTCCTTTACGTTTTTCCGGGTATTTGATCTTACGTATTTGTTCTTATAGCTTGTTTAAGCTATTTCCTTTTATATTTCCTTAGTTTAATCACTCACAACCTTTTCCGTTCAATTATCACCCGATCACAAATTCGTTTTATTACAGTTTACACACCTCGTTGGGACTTAACGACCCGAGGAAACACTAAACTCCCTTGGATAATTGCATTGTGCCCTAGATTGTTTGACTCTTGTTGACCATTTACTTGGTCAATATTAGTTGACTGTTTGGGAGCGATCAAATTTTGGCGCCGCTGCCGGGGAGGTGTGCTGCGTAAAAACGTATTTGAAGAATCAGTGTTGTTGAATATACATCCATTGTATATTAACCATCCTTGTCCATATTCTCTTATTTTCAAATAAAAACCAAAATTATCGTGAAGTTAATTCGTTTGACGGATCGATAAGCCAAAAATATCGTATTTCAAGTTTCAATAAACAAATAAAATCCAAAAAGAATCTTCTTACCCTTTTCTAAGTTTCCATCACTCTTAAAGGATTCGTAGACTCGTCGTAGTGCATGCGCACTCGTTCTTCTAGGTATTCAAGCCCTTTTCGTGAGCTTGTAAACATACCTCGAAGACGTCGTAGACGTTCTGCCCCATCAGTCGTATCTGAGGTACGTACTGACCCTGTCATCATGGCAGATTTGCCAATGAATGAGCTTCTCCAAGCACCCATCGAGGGTTATGGAGATGCCATTGTTGTTCCAGCCATCGTGGCTGATAGTTTTGAGCTCAAAACCGGGTTACTGAATCTTGTAACCTCAAGTCAATTCTATGGTTTTGAGAGGGATGATCCTCATGCTCACATTCGATGGTTTAACAAGATTACATCTACCATCAAATACAAGAATATCCCTTCTGAATCAATCAAGCTTCATCTATTCCCATTTTCTCTCGAGGGGCAAGCCCGGATATGGCTTGAAAAACAACCCCCTCGTTCAATTGAGACATGGGAGGATCTAGTTACGAAGTTTGTAAACGAATTCTTTCCCCCGTCTAGAACGACAAGTCTTAAAAATGAAATCATCAAATTCACACAAAGATTTGATGAATCTTTTAGTGACGCGTGGGATCGTTTCAAAGAATTGCTTCGTAAATGTCCTCATCATGGTTTCACCGAGTTGATGCAAATCGACACTTTCTATAATGGTGTGAGCCAATCTGACCAAGATTCTCTCAATGCCTCCGCTAGAGTTAACTTTTTGAGCAAAACCACCAAAGAAGCTTTAGCGATTATTGAAAATAAGTCTAAGGTCCGTACTGCACGAAAAAAGCCATATCATTCTCAGGCTAGTGCTGGTCCTTCTACTTCATCTCCCGTGAGTACTTCTAGCACCGATGCTAAGATTGACAAGCTCACGGACGCTATTCAAGCTTTGGTTCTCTCAAACCAAAAGAAAGTCACTTTCACACAAAATCCTTCACATGCTGAAGTGAAGAAAGTGGAAGTCTGTGTTACTTGTGGTGGCCCTCACGCATACTACAACTGTACTGCCACCGATGGTAGTCCTTTTGAAGCTAATGCTATAGCCGGTACTTCAAATCAGGGAGGTAATCAATACCGTCCTCAACTGGAACCAAGTTACCGAGCTAACACCTACCAAGGACCACCCGGTTTCAATCAGAACCAGAATTTGCAAAACCGAAACCAAAACCAACCTCGAATGAACCAAGGTTATCAACACCAAGGGAATTTCAATTCTGGACATAATCAAGGTTTCCAACACCAAGGAAACTTTAACCGAAACAATTCCAATCAGGGAAATCATTTTCAGGGAAATGGTAATCCAAATCAAGGGAATTTTCAACATCAAGGTTATAATCAAAATAACCGAATCCAAAATTTCCCTAATCAACCTCAAGCCATTCCAGCCTCACAACCATCATCTGATGAGTTATTGAGGCAATTCATGAAAGCTCAAGAGGACACAAACAGGTTGTTGGTCAGCCAGATCTCTGAGGTAAAAAAATCTTTAAATGATCAACCTTCGGGCTCAGGAAAACTTCCGAGCAACACGATCGCTAACCCAAAGGGCGATGTTAAGGCGATCACAACCCGAAGTGGTGTTTCATATGATGGACCCACTATTCCTACTACCACTTCTTCTTCTTCCCCCAAGGTAGTGGAAAGTGAACCTGAGGTGACTAAGGACAAGGTACTTCCTTCTAATAACGGAGGTACCAACAACGTCCAACCTCAAGTTGTCCCGAAACCCAAGACTAAACCTGGAGTTGTCTTTGAATCACATGAAATCCCTGTTGAAAACCCTAAATCCAAACCTTCTATTCCCTACCCATCACGTTTAAATGAGCAAAAGCTCCGCAAAAAAGCTAGTCAACAAATGGATAAATTTTTCCAAATTTTTCAAGAATTACATTTTGACATAAGCTTTGCGGATGCTATCATTCTGATGCCCAAGTTTGCATCCACAATCAAACACTTGTTAAGCAACAAGGAAAAACTGTTTGAAATGGCAAAAACTCCATTAAATGAGAACTGCTCAGCAGTTATCTTGAAAAAGCTTCCCGAGAAGCTTGGAGATCCTGGAAAGTTTCTAATACCTTGTGTATTTCCGGGAATGGTTGAATGATGTGCCTTGGCCGATCTTGGTGCAAGCATCAACCTGATGCCTCATTCAGTATGGAAGAAACTTTCTCTTTCGGCTCTTACTCCTACATGCATGACTCTTGAGCTTGCAGATCGTTCAATATCTCGTCCTCGTGGCATTGCTGAGGACGTATTTGTGAAAGTAGGAAAGTTCCATTTTCCAGCTGACTTTGTGGTTGTTGATTTCGATGCTGATCCTAGGGTTCCTCTCATTCTTGGAAGAGGATTCCTAAGAACGGGCCGTGCTCTCATAGATGTATTTGAGCATGAAATCACATTACGTGTGGGTAATGAAGCTGTTACCTTTAACCTCGATCAAACTTCGAGGTACTCCTCAAATTATGATTCTGAATCGGTTAACCGAATCGATGTCATTGATATTGCTTCAGAGGAGTACTCTCAAGAGTTTCTTGGTTATTCTCATAATTCTGTGAGTGGGGATCCCACCACATCTTCTCTACCTATCATTTCAAACTCTTCCCCTTCTCTCACTCCGTTTGAGAGAAGTGATTTCATTTTGGAAGAGATCGAGGCTTTTCTCAAGTGTGATTCATTCCTAGAAGGGATTGATAACGCTGAGATTGATCTGGAGGGAGATATTCTTCTTCTTGAGAAATTGTTGAATCAGGACAATTCTCCTCCACTCCCTCCCGTTGAACTTCATAATGAGGAAATCAAATCAGTTGAGAAAACCGATGAATTTCCTGAGGTCGAACTCAAAGACTTACCACCTCATCTTGAGTACGCATTTTTGGAGGGTGATGATAAATTACCCGTCATTATTGCTAAAGATTTAAGTGATGAGGAAAAGATTGCTCTAATAAAGGTCTTAAAGTCACACAAGCAAGCCATTGCTTGGAAACTCTCCGACATAAAGGGTATCAACCCTGAATTTTGTACTCACAAAATTTTAATGGAGGATGACTTTAAACCAGCAGTCCAACATCAAAGAAGGGTAAATCCTAAAATCCACGATGTTATCAAACAAGAGGTTCTCAAACTTCTTGATGCAGGATTGATTTATCCCATCTCTGATAGTCCTTGGGTTAGTCCCATTCACTGTGTTCCAAAAAAGGGTGGCATAACTGTTGTCACAAATGATGAAAATGAGTTGATTCCAACTCGATTGGTTACGAGGTGGCGTGTTTGCATTGACTATCGTAAGTTAAATGATGCCACCCTTAAAGACCATTTTCCTCTACCCTTCATGGATCAGATGCTTGAGAGATTAGCGGGAAACGAGTACTATTGTTTCCTTGACGGTTTCTCAGGTTATTTTCAAATCCTGTAGGATCGAGTACTTCGAGCTTGATTGAGCTTGGTTAAACGAGAACCTCTAGGTGTAAGACTTGTGTTTATGCGGAAACTAAACAACAAGAATATTAAAGAAGAAAATAAACAAAGACAATGATCCTCTATGGATCAGACTATGAACTAAGAATTATGTTATTGAATATTGTAATCGTCAAAGGTACATTGAACTCATGGACGGGATGTTTCTTTTATAACAATAAGAAACCCTAACCCTAACCCGTCTTACAAGAAAACGTGTGAAGAGATAAACGAGATCTCTTCTAAAAATAAATCTAACAACCTTACTAAACATACGGATAACAAACAGTAATATCCGCAGCAATAACCACTATCGGCAGAAACAAAACAATACTATCGGCAGGAACCAACCGCAGCAGCAATGGATAACTATCAGCAGGAACCAGCTTCACTATCGGCAGCAATGAGAAATTCCTTATTTCTCAGAGATCCCAACAATCCTCCCAGCAATGAGAAATTCTTATTTCTCAGAGATCCCAACAATCCTCCCCTAATCTTGAGGTTGACTAGGTTAACCTGCAAGATTCCAACGTGATAGAGCTTTAACGTCTCAGGCTTGAGGATTGCGACTTAGCAGCAGCAATAAGTAGTAACCAGCAGCAACATCTAGAACCTGCAAGATTCCAACATCTATAACATGCAGCAGCAACTTCGATAGTTCAGCAGCAATAGGAAATCTTCTTCAAAACATGTAAGCTGGTCACCATGACATTCACTTGAGCTTGGCTGCTACTATGACAATATGTACATCAAATCACTTAAGTTTCATACTATTCTCATCACATCCAGGTGTGTTAACTCCTGTGAGAGGTGAATCACTGAAAATTAATGGATTTGATGTCTCTTTACCAATAGCCATCACTACTGGAGTAGCCAATGTTCAGGTGTGTTAGACCATGGTACACTGATAACCATCTGATTTATTAGCAAATCAGTAACTATAAATGGATTTAACTTGTCTTTACCTGTAGCCGTTTGCTCAGGACTAGCCAATTCTTAGGTTACAGCAAACCTTGGTGAATTGAATACCAAATATGGATACCAAGTGTCTTTATCACAAACCATACTTTTGTGGACTAGCCAATCCTTTGGATCCCATAAAGGGTTACATCCATGGTGAATTGAGAACCATTTTTCAACTCTCAGAACTGAATCATGGGTGAGTTGAAGTACCTTATAGCTTTGAGCAAGCTATTATAGCTATCAACGGATTTGATTATCACACCAGAGCCGTACCCTCATGGTGAGCCAACTCTTGTCTGTAAGACATGGTGAGTTGAGTACCATTTATTATGTAGGTGTAAACACCAACACTGTACCTGCAAGGTGTTGCTCAAAACCAACTTATTAGCACACAAAATATACAAAAGAATTTATTTATTTATTTTTTAACTAAGAAAAATAAATCAAAAACAAACCAAGAGAAAAGAAAGAAAATAAGAAAAGAAACCAAAAGAAAGAAAGATAGAAAGATATACAACAACAACAAGAAACCTCCCCTTAAGCTTCATCCTCCCCTCAAACTCAGTATCTAGGGATTTACCATCCCAATATGGACCACCAAATGTTTAAACCTTGGTCCATCAAAAGCCTTGGTCAGCAGATCAGCCACATTGTCATCAGTATGAATCTTAACCACCTGAATAAGATGCTTCTCATAAGCATCTCTGATGAAATGGTGTCGAATCTCAATATGCTTTGTCCTTTGATGATAGACAGGATTCTTAACAATGCACATAGTACTTTGATTATCAATAAAGATCTTAGTGTTCATGAAGTTGAACCCATAATCCAACAGCTGATTTTGCATCCAAAGAACCTGTCCACAGCAACTAGCAGCAGCAACATACTCTGCCTCAGTAGAAGATGTAGCCACTATAGTCTGCTTCTTGCACTGCCAAGAAACCAACCTCCTACCCAGAAACTGACAACCTCCAGTAGTTGACTTCCTATCAAAGTTAGCCCCAGCATAATCACTGTCACTATAAGCTTCCAACACAAAAGGAGAATCTTTGGGATACCAAAGTCCCATCTTAGGCTGTCCTTTCAAATACTTGATGATTCTCTTAACTGCATTTAGGTTAGAAGTCAAGGGTGTAACCTGATGTCTAGCACATGCACCAACAACAAACATGATATCAGGTCGTGAAGCTGTCAAATACATAAGTGATCCAATCATGGACCTGTATAGATGAACATTAACAGCAGCATCAGGTTCATTATTGGATTTAGGCTTTGGAGGTTCAAAAGGAGTTGTGGCTGTTTTCACATTTTCCATATCAAACTTCTTAAGTATGTCATAAACATACTTCTCCTGACAGATAAAGATCCCATCTGGTTTCTGCTTAACCTGAAGACCCAAGAAGAAAGTCATTTCACCCATAGCACTCATCTCAAATTCACTCTTCATCAATTCTTCAAATTCCCTGCACCAGGCTTCATTAGTGGAACCAAAGATGATATCATCTACATAAACTTGGACCAGAATGATATCTTTGAAGTTCTTTCTGATAAAAAGAGTTTTATCAATAGCTCCTCTTCTGTAACCATGTTTTAGCAAAAAGGCTGAAAGCCTTGCATACCAAGCCCTTGGTGCTTGATGAAGACCATAAAGTGCTTTAACCACTTTGTAAACCAAATCAGGATTCTGAGGATCCACAAATCCCTGTGGTTGAGTAACATAAAACTCTTCCTCAATCCTTCCATACAAAAATGCACTCTTCACATCCATCTGATATACTACAAACCCCATAAAGGAAGCAAAAGCCAAGAACAATCGGATAGCTTCAACTCTTGCCACTGGTGCAAACACCTCATCATAATCAATCCCCTCTTCTTGTCTATGACCTTGAGCTACCAACCTAGCTTTATTTCGAACCACAATTCCCCTAGCATCCCTTTTATTCTTTAGAATCCATTTAGTTCCAATAGCATGCTTTCCTGCAGGCAAAGGAACCAACATCCATACTTTCTGATTCTGGAACTGCTGCATTTCCTCTTGCATAGCCTCAACCCAATCATCATTAGCAAGAGCTTGAGCTATACTACTTGGTTCAACTTGAGATAAGAAACAAGCATAGAGACAATGTAAGTAATCAGTATGATTGCTCCTTAACTGATCCTGTATATAACTGAGAAAAGCAGATTCTCCAAACTTGGGTTGATGTAGTTTACTTCTTGTCTGAACAGGGGAATTTAGATCTCCAAGAATCAAAGACTGAGGATGAACTGTATTGATTCTCTTGGTAACAATGGGATTGACATCAATGGAGGATGCCTGATTAGTAATTGAGGGGTTGAAGTCATCATCATATGAGGAAGAAGTGAAAATGCCTGTTCTAGATTGATGATGAGAATCATCCAGCTTATCTCTTGAAGAGACTGAATTTCCAAGATCAGAAGGAATTGGAAATCTTTCAGGGGAGTTATCAATACCCAAAGAGTCAACAGGTGGAGAAGACACAGGAACATCAGCAGGAATGGAGACATCAGCAGAAGCTTTAGAAGAATCGGCAGGAACAGATCCACTACCAGCAGAAATGATAGCAGCAGGAACAGGAATACCACCAGTCGAATTCAGTTGCCTTCTAACTTCAGCTTCAACATTTCTCAGAATCTCCTCTGTCTCCTTAGAAAACCCAGAACCAAACATTTCAGCAGCTCTCTTGGCATTATACTCTTGTCTTTGAAGCCTAGCAAGATCTTCTGCAAAACTAGAATCACCTCCATCCATATCAGAAGAATCTTTGAGCTTTGAACCTGAAATGTTGTTAGAGGGAAAAGAAGGAGCAACTATAGGTCGTTCATCACTCCCTACATCAGAATCATCATCTGAGGTACCTGCACTGTTAGATTGAAAAACATGTGTACCAACAGATAGATTTGCTTTGAATCTATTATAACCTAAAGAGTCAGTCAAATAGTCCAGATCAAAGTACCACTCTGGACCTGCACCCTGCAAATTAGGTTTATCCTCAAGATATCTTAAGTTGAGAGTCTCTTCTATTCTCTTAGAAGACAGATTATAAACCCTATAGGCTTTACTATGAGCAGAATATCCAACAATAAATCCTTCACCAGCCTTCCCATCAAACTTGCCTAGGTAATCACTAGTGTTCAAAATAGTGACATGACATCCAAAAGGCTTAAGGTAACTAATGTTTGGAACCTTCCCAGACAAAAGTTCATAAGGTGTTTTATTATGAGGACTAGTAATAGATACCCTATTCAACACATAACAAGCAGTGCATACTGCTTCAGTCCAAAACATAGTGGGCATCTTAGATTCAGCTAACATAGTCCTAGCTGCTTCTATCAGGGTCCTATTTTTTCTTTCTGCAACTCCATTTTGTTGTGGAGTTCTAGCATTACTATAGTCCCTTTTTATCCCCTTACTCCCACAAAGTTCAATAAGATTAGAATTCTTAAACTCTGTGCCATTATCACACCTTATTGACTTAAACTTTTTACTTAGCTGATTTTCTATTAAGGCAATAAAATCCCTAATACCTGGATAAGTTTCATCTTTAGTACCCAAAAAGAAAGTCCAAGAAAACCTGCTAAAATCATCTGTAATCACCAGGCAGTAATACTTGTGGTCAATACTTCTGATAGAAGTAGGACCAAAGAGATCCATATGAAGAAGCTGCAGAGGCTCAATGATGGTGCTCACAGCAGTGATAGCCTTGTATGAAGCTTTGTGTTGCTTTCCTTTGTTGCAGGCAACACAATTGTGTTCATTCGAGAAGATCTTGAGAGGAAGCCCTTTAACCAAACCATTCTTAGCCAGCTTGTTAATGGTCTTGAAATTCACATGAGCCATTCTTCTGTGCCATTTATTAGATTCATCCACAGAAGCTTTTGCAACCAGACAAGCAAGTGAACCCTCAGGCTGAACATCACTAAGATTGAAGCTGTAAAGATTGTAAGTCCTAGGAACTTTAAGTTCAACCTGACTTTCATCAGGCAACTTGAAGTCTTTGGACAGCACAAAGCAATCATTCTCAGTGAAGAGAACACTGTTCTTCTTGTCACAGATTTGAGAGACAGAGAACAAATTGAAGTTTTGGAGTTCCTTCACATAAAGCACATCTTCAAAGTCCAGCTTGGCAGTTTTGATAGTTCCCTTCCTAGTAATTATGCCATCTCCTCCTCCAAATGTCACAGTACCTCCATTCAAAGGCACAAAGTCATGCAGTCTTTCTAAATTCCCTGTCATACTCCTGGAACATCCACTGTCAACAATGCCAACATCTTTACTTCTAAAAGGAAAATCCTGATACAAAGAATACATTTACAACATTAGATACAAGAGAGACCCAAGCCATTGCTGACTTGAGCCTGCCTAGTGGATCAATAAGAATTAAACCCTGGAGATTGATGAGATCCACCATTGATCTTGGACCCCATTTTCATATGTTGGTTATTGATTCTCCAAGAACAACCTGCTGAGGACTTAACAGCAGTTTTCCATCTTGCCCCTCCCTTGTGCATGGTGTCAAAACAAACAGGTCTCATATCATTTTGAAAGTAAGTGCTAGTAGGTCTGCTGAAAGGTCTAGCATTATTGCTTCTCCAACCAGCAGGATTGATCCTACCGGCAGGAACTGGATAAACAGCAGGAACAGGCTTATCAGCAGGAATGAACTTATCAGCAGCAACAGGCTTACCAGCAGAAACTGGCTTGCCAGTAGCAACTAAAGTTCTCCTTGCTGCCTGAGGAATATAAGGGGGAATATCATTGACATTTTTCCATACAGACCTATTTTTACAAGCATATAAACCCATCTGTTTTTCATAATAGTCACAATCTTTAATAAGATGATCATAACTACGACACACAAAGCAAGATTTCTTTCTAGGGGACTTTTTCTTAACAATATTTTTCTCATTGCAAACAGAATAATTCAAACCACCACATGAAACAAAATTATCCTTAACAGAATTAAAACCACAACCAAAATTGTTTGAAACAGAACCACAACTAGAAACATTATTGTTTTTAACACTATCAAAAGAAATATCTTCAAATGCAGTTGTCTTTGAGTGAGATTCATTAGTAGCTACTTCTGAGGAGAGATCTTCTGACTTTATTGAAGCTGACTTGTCACTTGATCCACATGTGGCATAGTCATTAGTCTTGATTTCTGAAGATTTGTCACTGTAAGAACAAGAGACAAATTCATTAGAGTCACAATCAAGATTAGGCAAGTCCTTTGCCTGTTTGCCATAGATCATTTGTGAATCATCAAAGTCATCAAAAGGATTAGCAGGTTTAAATGTTCCAGTTATGGGTGGAGGAACAACATTCATTCCTCCTTCCTTCACATATTTTACAGGTTTTCTATAATCTACAGGTTCCGGGTCAAAAACACGATACTCATTAGGGTCATAAAATTGATTTGGCCCTATCAGGTCACCGAACCCTAAACCTCTTTTAGTTTTAGTAGACATAGAACTATCAATAAGCATGTGAAGGTTTTTGGATGAGTCTTTCCACTTATCAAATCTAGCCAAGGAATTATCTAGCTTAGACTGTAAATCCTGATTTTCTAACACTACCTTAGCTTTTTCCCTTTCAGAATGTTTAAACTCATTAATGGCATTTTTTAAATCTCTTTCCAAAACCTTTATTTTCACTTCATAAGCAGATTGTTGTTGTTGATACCAGACCTTTTGTTGTTCTAATGTTTTAACAGCCTTTTTATGAGCCTTAAGTTGTATAAAATTATCCTTATATTCACTTTCTTTATCATCAAATTCCTGTTTTAGTTTAGCATATAAAGATTCACAACCAAATGGGCAGTTTTGTACTTGAGATGGATGACCCATCATTCCAAACTGACCAGCCACTTGTTTCTTCTCACCATATCCAGCTATCATCCCATAGACCTTCTCTGCTCCACTTGCAACAGCTTTCTCATGATGTTCCCAGTCCACCATCGAATCCACAGATACCAAGGCCTTGGGGTCCTCTGATTCCAACTCTTGAATTTTGAAAGCAGAATACCGAGCTTTATCATCCACCTTCTTATCTGTACATTCCCTGGCAAAATGTCCTGTTTGAGAACATTTATAGCACCTCACCTTCCTTCTGTCAAACCTGGCAGGCTCCTGTCCATCAAAGTTGACCCTTCTTCCTGCCTTCTTTTCAAACCTATCCATCTTCAATGATATCATAGCCACCTGCCATCTTATGTCCATCTCTTCCATATCCAATTCATCAATCTGATTGAAATCTTCATAAACAATCTTCTGCTGTGGAGTACTCTCAGCAACAAATGAATGAAGTACCTCCTCCAGAATATTATCAGATCTTGTCTGAGCTTTTGGTGTAGCAGGTGAGTAGGAAAGTGATGAAGATGATGGTGTCAGACTTTTTCCATATGATGCTTTATTAGCACCAGAAGCACTAACAAAAGCAGTATGGGTTGGAGTTTGAGGTGAATAGGTGGAATACCCTTTGATATCAATTTCAAGGGTTTTCAGCTTGTTGTACAGATCATCAAAACTCATAAAATCCAGTCCACCTTTGGCCTTAAGTGTTATGGAAACCTGAGACTAGGATGGAGGCAAGGCCCTCAGAAACTTGATGCTGCATTCCTCATCGTCTAGCCTAGCTTTCAACTGGTTGAGTTGGCTCAGGATCTTGTGAAACCTGTCATACCCTTTGTGAATCCCCTCAGCCTCAGAGATCTTAAATTCCTGGAACTCTTGCTTGAGCATAGACTTTCTCATTTTTCTGGATTCATCATTCCCACCAAATCTGGCTTTTACAGCCTGCCAGATCTTTCTCGCATAATCAAGGTGATGGAAATCACTCATATGATCCTCTGGAATAGCTTGAAGTAAAAGGGTTCTTGCCTTGGTTTCCCTTTGAACAGCAAGGTGTTCTTCTGCTGTAACAGGTGGCTCTATATAGATATTGCCATCATTATCCCTTCCAGTATTCTTCTTGCTATTTCCCCTAAGAATCACATTCCACAGATTGTAATCACTGTTCGTGATCCAATATTCCATTCTCATGGCCCAGACTTCATACTCATCTTTCTTTAGGTATGGGAATTTAGCATTGTTATTGGACATAGTGGTGACGATTTGTGTTTGGACTTGTGATGTTTCAGGTTTGGGTTGGTGATCTTCCTGGTTAATGACATTGTTTTGAGGGATTTCCTCTTCCATTGAAAGAGGGTTTAAAGATATGAAAGTGAACTTTTTCTTCTTTATCAGAGATCCTCACCAGGCTCTGATACCACTTGTAGGATCGAGTACTTCGAGCTTGATTGAGCTTGGTTAAACGAGAACCTCTAGGTGTAAGACTTGTGTTTATGCGGAAACTAAACAACAAGAATATTAAAGAAGAAAATAAACAAAGACAATGATCCTCTATGGATCAGACTATGAACTAAGAATTATGTTATTGAATATTGTAATCGTCAAAGGTACATTGAACTCATGGACGGGATGTTTCTTTTATAACAATAAGAAACCCTAACCCTAACCCGTCTTACAAGAAAACGTGTGAAGAGATAAACGAGATCTCTTCTAAAAATAAATCTAACAACCTTACTAAACATACGGATAACAAACAGTAATATCCGCAGCAATAACCACTATCGGCAGAAACAAAACAATACTATCGGCAGGAACCAACCGCAGCAGCAATGGATAACTATCGGCAGGAACCAGCTTCACTATCGGCAGCAATGAGAAATTCCTTATTTCTCAGAGATCCCAACAATCCTCCCAGCAATGAGAAATTCTTATTTCTCAGAGATCCCAACAAATCCCCATTGATCCACAAAATCAAGAAAAGACTACCTTCACGTGCCCTTATGGAACCTTTGCTTATAAACGAATGCCTTTCGGCTTATGTAATGCTCCAGGCACGTTCCAGAGGTGTATGATGGCCATATTTACCGATATGATCAGGAAAACAATGGAGGTCTTTATGGATGACTTCTCGGTCATTGGGGATTCGTTCCAAGCATGTCTCTTCAATTTAGAAAATATGTTAAAACGGTGTAAAGACACCAATCTTTGTCTAAATTGGGAAAAGAGTCATTTTATGGTCAAAGAGGGCATTGTCCTCGGCCATAAGATATCAAAGAACGGGATTGAGGTTGACAGAGCTAAAGTTTATGTCATTGCTAAATTACCTCATCCCACTACCGTCAAAGGTATTAGGAGTTTTCTGGGTCATGCCGGTTTCTATCGTAGATTCATACAAGATTTTTCTAAAATCGCCCGGCCTATGAATCATCTCCTTGAAAAGGATGCTCCTTTTATCTTCTCACCCGAGTGCATCGAAGCTTTTGAAATACTAAAGAAAAAGCTTACTGAAGCACCCATTCTGGTTGCCCCCGACTGGGATTTTCCCTTTGAGCTCATGTGCGATGCAAGTGATTTTGCTATCGGTGCAGTTCTGGGGCAACGAAAAGCCAAACACTTTCAGCCTATCCACTACGCAAGTAAAACCATGACTGAAGCTCAAACTCATTACACCACTACAGAAAAAGAATTATTAGCTGTGGTGTATGCCTTTGAGAAGTTTCGGCCATATTTGATCTTGACGAAATGTGTAGTGTATACGGATCACTCGGCTCTCAAATATCTCTTTTCAAAACAAGATGCAAAGCCGAGATTGCTCCGTTGGGTTCTCCTCCTGCAAGAATTTGATATCATTATACGTGATAAAAAAGGAGCTGAGAACCTAGCTGTTGATCATCTATCCCGATTAGAGAACCCACACCAAGATGTTTTCGAGAAAAAGGAAATAAATGAAACATTTCCTCTCGAGACACTCAATGCGGTTACTTTTCATGGAGATTCTACTACCCCATGGTTTGCTGACTTCGCAAATTACCATGCGGGTAACTTTATAGTGAAAGGGATGTCGACCCAACAGAAGAATAAATTCTTCAAGGATATTAAACATTACTTCTGGGACGACCCCTACTTATTCAAAATCTGTGCGGATCAAGTCATCCGACGGTGTGTTTATGGACAGGAAGCTATTGACATTCTCAAAGCTTGCCATGCTGGACCCACTGAGGGCCATCATAGTCCAAACTACACCGCCAAAAAGGTGTTTGATTCCGGGTTTTATTGGCCCACAATCTATAAGGATGCCCATGATCTCATCAAAACTTGTGACGCTTGTCAGCGTCACGGAAATATTTCACAACGAAATGAAATGCCACAAAATGATATTCAAGTTTGTGAAATGTTTGATGTCTGGGGCATTGACTTTATGGGGCCATTTCCATCATCTCGAGGAAATAAATACATTCTCGTGGCTGTTGACTATTTGTCAAAATGGGTTGAAGCAAAAGCTTTACCCACCAATGATGCCCGAGTTGTTGTAAAATTCCTGAAAGCTCTTTTTGCCCGTTTTGGAACTCCACGTGCTATAATCAGTGATCGTGGTACACATTTCTGCAATGACAAGTTTGATAAAGTCATGCAAAAGTATGGTGTAACTTACCGTCTTTCTACTGCGTATCACCCACAAACAAGTGGGCAAGTAGAAGTTTCAAATCGGGGTATTAAAAGAATCTTGGAAAGGACTGTAGGAGAAAATCGTGCATCCTGGTCGGATAAATTGGATGATGCACTATGGGCCTTTCGTACAGCTTACAAAACACCCATCGGGTGTACACCTTACAAGCTTGTGTACGGAAAGGCATGTCATCTTCCGATCGAATTAGAGCACAAAGCCTACTGGGCCTTGAAACATGCTAACTTTGACCTCCAAACTGCGGTTGATCACCGTAAAGTTCAAATGAATGAATTAAATGAACTACGTGATCAAGCTTACGAGAACTCTTTGATCTATAAAGAAAAGACAAAGAAGATTCATGACTCTAAAATCAAGAACCGCGTTTTCAACGTTGGTGATCGAGTCCTTCTTTTCAATTCAAGATTAAAGATTTTCTCGGGAAAACTCAAATCCCGTTGGTCTGGTCCATTCACTATTACAAAGGTTTATCCATATGGTACCGTTGAGTTATCTCAAAATGACGGTCCAAATTTTAAAGTGAATGGTCATCGTTTGAAACACTACTTTGGAGAGGATATACCACCCATGGTTATCCCGGATCTTCAAACTTTCCCCATGAACCAATGAATGCGGGGATCGAGTCAAGCTAGTGACTCGGTGAACAAAAATATTAGCACACCATATGGGTTTTCACTCATATTTCTGACTTCTTTCTCTTTTCTAACACCCAAGTGTGGGGGAGATGCCCCACATGTTGTATATATGTACATTTCAAGTATCAAAAAAATAATAATAATAAAAAAAAAAATAAAATAAAATGTGTGTGTGTTTATATAAAATAATGGCCAGTAGTATTTCCTTTTCACGTTCTAAGTGTTGGTTTAACAGCCGGTACTTTGAATATTGAGGGCAATATTCAGTTCTAAGTGTGGGGGGGAATTCTAGCGAATTTGATCATATGTACCATCTAGTACCCCCATTTTGGCCAAAATTTTAAAATTTTTTCTGACTTAGAACGCAATAAATGGTTATCAGTCCGCCATGTCTAACCCACATAAGGATTGGCTAATCCGAGAGCAAACGGATTTTGGTAAAGATATCTCAAATCCGTTTATGGCTTGCAATTTGCCAAAAATTGTATGGTATTCAACTCCCCATATCTTTATAAGTGAAGAGTTGGCTAGCCCGCAAGGTTATGGCTTGTGGTAAAGGCATTGGAAAACCATAATTGGTAATCAGCTCACCAAGATAATAACTGTATTTTATCTAAGAGTTGGCTAGTCCAGAAGCAAACGGCTTCTGGTAAAGACAAATCAAATCCGTTGACAGCTGATGATTTGCTCAAAATCATTTGGTTATCATTGTACCAAAGTATCACATACTAAAACATTGGCTACTCCAGAAGTAATGGCTATCTGGTAAAGAGTAAAATCCATTAAATTTTCAAAAAGGATTGCTAGGGACTAGCAATAGTTTAGTGTGGGGGATTGATGAGTGTCTAAATACTCATCATTTCTGTCACATTTAGACTGCAAAAAACATTTAAAAACATGCAGATATGCTTCAAAATACAGGAAATATCATTTGATTGTGTTTTTATGTGTTGCAAAGTGCAAAAGGATTGAAAACAGGTAAAAACGAACATAGTTTGCATAATTGTCAATTTCAGTCCTTTAACTTTCAGAAATTGGCAAAAATAGTCCCTGGTGTTAAAAATATCATTCAAGGTCCCTAAGCTATTTAACTTTTACAATATTGGTCCTTGGATGAAAGTTTTAAAGAAATGGCAGTTTTGGTCCTTCAAGTTTCAAAAATGGCAAAACAAATCCCCCGGGTTTTAAATATTGAAATTTAACATCTTAAGTCCTTGGGGAATTGAAACTTGGCATAAATGGTCCTTTTGATAACTTTGGTGAAATTACAGTTTCAACCCTTCAAGAATTCAGAAAGTACAATTTTGGTCCTTGGGTTTAAATATCTACAAACCAAACCGGACCCTTATATAATAAAACCCAACCCACTTAAATTAAACCTAGCCCAATCCCAAAACAGATAACCCAAGCCCAATCACCAAAACCCGATCCACCCCCTTAGCTAAACCCAGAAGTTGACTCAAGTCAAACTTCTCTTCTTCCCTCAAAACCACCTATCCCGCCAAACCAGAAACCACCACTCCACCTCACCTCTTATCTCCACTTGGCTTCCACCACACCACAAAATCCTCCTCTTTGTCCCCTCCACCTCCACATCCTTCCACAATTCTTTAATTGCTCTAAACCTGCTCTAATCCACTATCAAGATTTTTGGCGCCAAAATGCCACATGTGTGGTTTTGATGAATGCAGAGGATCCAAGGGCTAAAATGAAGTGGGATAGTTTCAGAGGACACCTAGAAGTGCAAAAGATCAATATAAAGCAGCTGAGGAGGAATGTGGATAGCTATCTAGTGTAATTTTAATTTACTTATATCGACTTAGTTATTTTTAAATTTCCAGTGTAAAATTTAGCTTTCAAGTACTTTGTTTAAGTGTTTTCAGTGTATAAGAATCTATTTCCAATTATCAATTTCAAGTTTCAGTATCATTTTCAGTTTATGCAATTTCTTGTTCAAAAATCTCATATAGCTTGAATGTTGTTGATAGTGTTAATCTTGGACTCATTTAGATCATATAAGCTCCTAGAAAGCTTCTGAAAGCTTTTAGATACTATAAAAGTCAGTATAGTTATAAAACTCACAAATACAAAGAAATCACAAAAATTAGATCAAAAATCAAAATTCAGTGAAGATGATCAACAAAACTGGAGCAGGGTAGATTTTGGATGGCCTTGAGTTTAGAAGCTTAGTGGTAAGCTATTAGGATTGAACTTGGTCCTTGTTCTTGGTTCTTTAGCTGGATTGCAAAAATTGTAAGCTTTTTACCATTTTTTGCATTTCACTGTGGTTCTGTGTTTCATGCTAATATTGTTGTTGTTTTATGCTCATAAGGTCTTCTTTAATGATAATATAAAGTTTGAAAACAGAGTTTAGGTCTAAATCATTAGGTTGCTTTGAAAATCACAAATTCAGTGTGTTAAAGGGTTGTTTGGTTCTACTGTATTAACTGTGATCAAGGTTGATTGTGGTGTTGTTCTTGTTTGATATATGTCACATTAGGATCTAAAAACTCAGTTAAACAAGCAAAACCAGTACTTACTTGATAGAAAGTCAAGATAGTCTCTGATCTCACTTAACTTGCTAACTGTTAGAATTTACTTGTTCATTTTCATCACACTAGTTCATAATCTGGTTATCTAGCTTAATTTAACTTCTTTTCAGCTTAATATAACATAATCAGTAAGTAGAATCAATCCTAAGTTCATATAAGTCAACTTAGCTCATTTCACTAAAAAGTCAAATTTCATAGTTGTCAGTTTTTGATCAAACTAGTTAATTTTCTATAGGTCTTAATATTGAGTTTCAGTACTTGTGCTTTTAGACAATTAATATTTTGCTGCTTATCTTCATTAGGATAATTTTAGTTTAATTTTATTCAGCTTATAATCTGCTTATTTGATAGCTTCCATTTAGTACTATTTCTGAAAAATGCCCTGTGCATCAGTCTAGATAGTTTTTTCATAAGCTTGCATAATCTTCATTATTTAGAATTAGCTTGTGTGACTTGTTGATTTAGAAAGCCCTTCTGGCTGGCTTGGTTTGTATGCTTTTGCTTTTCCCTTTATCTGCTTATTGGACTGCTTATTATGCCTTCATATTTTCTCAAAAACCACTCATTACACTGAGTCATCAGTATACACTGATAGTTCAGTGTAATTGAGCCATTTTTCATAAGCTCTCAAAAGCTCTCTAGTTTACTTCAGCTTGTGTGATTTAGCTTTTTGTGAAGCTTAACCACCTATCTCAAAGTTCCAGTCCTTATTTTGCTTTTTCTAGCTTATTTGATAGGGCTGCTAATAGCTTTTTACTTGTCCCATTTTCATAGTATACTGAGTATTCAGTGTATTTTGGCTTATTTCATAAGCTTCTCAAAAGCTCTCCAGTGGGTCCCACAGTGTGAGTTTGGGCTTTTTGGAAAGCTCACCAACCCAGCTTGCTACTTCAGAACTTATTTTGTGATTTTAAGCTTATTTGATAAGCTGGAATTGCTTTTGAAGTTCCTTGCAGGCCTGTTTGAATCTGTGTTCTTTGGATTTGCTTATTTGCTTATCCTGGCTTATTCTGTGTAAATCTCTTGTTGTTTCAACTTCATTCCAGTTCCTTAAAGTTGTTTGCAGCTTATTTGCTACCTTGTGTACTCTGTGAAGCTTATTTCAAGCTTATTCAAAGCTTAAATTCTTAATTTCAAACCAAAAGCTTGACTGTTAAGCTCATAAGCTTCCAAACTGCTTATTTTTAAGTTTTAATAATTTTGTCTTCATTAAAGTTTGTTATTATCAGTATATTAATAGATTTGTAAAAGAAAATCAGAAAATCAACAACATAAAAATAAGTGATAGCTTCTATTTAAGCCATTTGGCTTATTTTCAGCTTTTTCATTAAGCACTTTTCATTTTTATATTTTTCTTATCTTCCTGTCACCTTAGAATATTTATAGAAAAAGTTTCAGATTTTTCTTTGTTTATTTAGTATTTATTAAAAATCAAAATAGTTTAAATAATAATTAATTAGTAATTAATTAATAATAATTAGATAAAAAGTGTAATAAATATATTTTCAGTTTTAAAATAAGTTTTAGGTTATTTTAGATTTATCTAAGTTAAAATTTTAATTTTCTAGGATAATTTCCTATTTTCTTTCAATTTAGTGCATTTTAAATAATTAATAAATAGTTATTAATTAATAATAATTAATTAAATAGTTAAATAATTAATTTTCTTTTTCTTAAAATTTTCTTTTATCTTTAGGTTTAAAAAAAAAGTTATTTTCATATTTGTAGGATTAATATTTCTTCATTTTCATATTTTATTTTGTACGTTGACGTTTATTTAAACTAAAACGTACGTTTCTAGTTCCTTTACGTTTTTCTGGGTATTTGATCTTACGTATTTGTTCTTATAGCTTGTTTAAGCTATTTCTTTTTATATTTCCTTAGTTTAATCACTCACAACCTTTTCCGTTCAATTATCACCAGATCACAGATACGTTTTATTACAGTTTACACACCTCGTTGGGACTTAACGACCCGAGGAAACACTAAACTCCCTTGGATAATTGCATTGTGCCCTAGATTGTTTGACTCTTGTTGACCATTTACTTGGTCAATATTAGTTGACTGTTTGGGAGCGATCAGTACCCGTACGTTGTATCGGGTTGATTTTATGTCATAATATTTTTCATTTACGAACCATACGAATAAATTAATAACTTGATTGTCTAAGAAGTTTAAAACATCATTCAAATATTAAAACTTTAAAATACGTAAAAAACAGTATAAATAATTTCTTTCAAATTAATTGAAAAAAGTTATCAAAACAGTAAAAGAAATCATTGTTTAAATTCATATAAATGTCAAAGCCGAAAAAATAGTATTCAAGTATTATATAACACGAAAAAAAATAATTAATATCAAAGTCCAAAAAAAAAAGACTTTGAATAAACAAAATGGACTTATATTTTGGGACGGAGAGAGTAGTCTCTATTTTAAAACTTGGAGGGTTTTTGTGTTTTACTGCGAAAGTATAAGGTAAATATTGCTATATGATTTGTTATTGTAGGGCCTTTTATGACTAAACGTTATTTTTCAGGCGTTTATTATGTCCTTTGTATATTTCCCGTTAAATACCGATTATACTGCTACTGCAAGGGAAAGAGAAAACTGGTTCAATTACTCTTTGCAATCATGACTGCTCAGTTTCCATTATGTCTAATTTGTTTAATATCTTTTTTTTATATATAAATATATAAAATATATATATTTATTTGAATTCGGTTTTCGGTTCGGTTTAGTAAAACAATAACCGAACCGAAAACCGAATATTTAATTCTGTTCGGTTCGGTTACAAGTTTGGTTCGATTATTTTCGGTTCGGTTTGGTTTCAGTTTATTCGGATATTACCCAAATAATGAACACCCATAAGTTTAATCGGGTTTTAAAAGCTTATCGGGTTAGTTTGACTCAAACCCGAGAATCCAATATTGTAGTAGATTCCGATTAGGGTTGAGTTATTTATATTATCGAGTCCACCTGATAAATAATTCTTTTAATCATACTATTATACAATATATATAAAGGGCAGTTTTTTTGCGACAGGAGATTACAGTGGACTGAACAGTGTTTTTGTGAGTGTCGCTACTGTGCACTTTTTACTGTAGTTACTGTAGCAGGTACTGTAGCGACGATGTTCACTCTAAAGTGGATGCTACAGTAATTTATTATTATTATTATTATTATTATTATTATTATTTTTTTTTTCGGAAAAAATGTTTTCGAAAAATTAAAATTTTGAAAAAAAAAGTTTTTAAAAAAATATTTAAAAAAAAAATATTTTCATTGAAAAAAAAAAGTTTTTGAAAAAATATTTTCCAAAAAAAATTAATTTAAAAAAAATTTCTAAAAAAATTAATTTCGAAAAAAAATTAATTTTTCTAAAATAATAAATTTTGTAAAAAAAATAATTCTTAAAAAATTAATTTGACAAAAAATAATTAATTTTTCTAATAAAATTTTTTGTAAGAGCAGAAAAAAAAAATCTTTTTCAAAAATTTTTTTGGTGATGAACAGTAACTTTTTTTTTCGGAAAAAATAATTTCGAAAAAAAAAAATTTGGAAAAAAAAAATAGTTTTTGAAATAATTTTTAAAAAAAAAATATTTTCAAAAAACTTTAAAATTAATTGTTCTAAAAAAATTAATTTCGAAAAAAATTTAATTTAAAAAAAAAATTCTAAAAAAATTAATTTCGAAAAGAAAAATTAATTTCGAAAAAAAATTAATTTTTCTAAAATAATAAATTTTGTAAAAAAAATAATTTTTCTTAAAAAATTAATTTCGAAAAAAAAAATAATTTTTCTAATAAAATTTTTTGTAGTTTTCGAAAATCTTTTTTCTAAATTTTTTTATTCAAAAAAATAATTTCGAAAAAATAAAATTTTGAAAAATAAAGTTTTTGAAAAAATATTTTCAAAAAAACATTTTAAAAAAACTTTAAGAAAAAAAGTTATAGAAAAAAAAAATTCAAAAAAAAAAATATATATTTTTAAAAATTTTTAATAACCTAACATGTAATGATTATATAAATTCACTGACCAATCATATCGTACAACAAAAAACAACTATCTAAACAACCCGCCGCAAAACATAATTAAAAATAGAAATAACCAAAAAAAAAAAAAAAAAAAAAAAAAAAAAAAAAAAATCTACTAAATACATCACAAAATAATTGTCAACCTACAAAACGTAAAACAAATATCGTACAACAAAAAACAATTATCTGAACAACCCGTTGCAACGCGCGGGCTTCAATGCTCGTTTTATAATAAATACTCCCTCCGTCCCAAAATTATTGTCCCATAACAAAAAGCACATTCTTTTAGAAAAACATCACTATCACTACTTTATCTCTCTTACTTTTTTGTCAAATAACAAGTTTACCCTTAACCAATTAATTAATACTTCATTAAAGTTTGTAATATTAATTTCAACCAAGGGTAATATAGTAAACTTACCAAACTCCACTACCTATTCACTTTCCATTTTTGGTATGAGACAATAATTTTGGAACGCCCGAAATGGAAAAATGGGACAATAAAATTGGGACGGAGGGAGTATTAAACTACTGTTGTATGTATTTGATCAAGGTTTGGTACTGCTATAAACGTGCTTTTTCCATTCGATAAAATGTTTATGATGTCTACTGAAAGACGGTTTATTTTTGTTTTTTTTCATTCTTTATCCCATAAAATGTTTGATTATAAAAATTCTACTACCATTATTTTTTTCATATGCATAAAGGTTACTGGTGTTTATATTTTGCCTACTTCTACTTGTATTTTTTCCATCTTTTCTTGTTTCACTTGTACAACTTAAGGTATTGAAAGCCATAAGCAAAATTAAACCACGAAATATTTATGGAGATAATTAAACCAAGACCTAATTGACCAAAAATAACCACACCCAATACCCACCGAACACGATTACCCATATCGAGTCAAGTTTTGGGTCACTTTTCTAGTAAAAAAACTTGAATCAACCCAACCCCATAACACCCTTATACACAACCATTCTTTCATTAACATTACAAAACTTAAATTTACAAAACTAACAAACTCATACGTTAAGTCCAAATCCAAATAGCGTGAAGCTTCTTGAAAACATCATCCACAATCTAGTTCAACAACCATTTAGGAATCAGTAAGTACCCATCTTTAGCAGAATCCATTTTAGTGCGTACCATATCATCAAAGTTTTGAAAACCGAACCGGTAAGTGAACCGATCGACCAACCGGTTCTCGGTTTATCCGAAGGTCGAACCGTTTTGATGCAAAAGTTAGCCTATCACAATTTAAAACTAAATCCCCAAATAATATACCTATAAAGTTTATACAATAGAAATTAACTAACAAAACCTTGTATTATTCGGTCACTTTTTTAATGTACCAACCTAGCAGCTACACACCCTTGACTCATTGACAATGCAACGAAAGCCTTTTTGCCTCCATGACATATGGTATTTTCAGCATGAGATCCATCAACTTACTATTTCCAGCAACCAAAACCTGTTACCAGAAATCATTTTAATCAGCTTGCAGTTGCAAGCAAGCATTACTAAAGCACATATACCACCAAAAGCTGCAACTTCCATGCTACACTTGTCATCAACAGCCAAATTTTCAAGTACACCAGCTGCTCGTTCTTGTAAAACAAAATATCAAAATCCTTGTTAGTTTATAGTTTTGCTAAGGCGTTAGGAAAGCCATAACTGTGGGACATAGGAATAAAGGCACAAACCAAGACTCGTCACCATCATTAGACCACTTGAAAATCATATCAACTAATGCTTTTATACCACCAGCTTCAGCAATAGCGTCCTGAAATTAAGACCAATAAGTGTTAATTATATGAAATGATAGAACAATATGTTTATGAAAAACGGTCAAACAGTATGCAACCTTATGATCTTCACCAAAAGAAACATGAGCTTGACTACCAATGAAAGCTTAAATTTTCTTAAGAAACACCTCATCAGAAACCACAGATCAGAAACCTAACACCAGAATCCCGGCATTAAAAATCCAAAATCCGAAGCCCGTCCTCAGAACCCCTCATCATAAATCCATACATCAGAAACAATATATCAGAAACTACTCATCAGAAACCACGCATCAGAAACCCGACACCAGAAAACCCGCCATCAAAAACCCTCCATAAACCCGCCATCAGAAACCCTCCATAAAAAACAATCCATCAGAAACCAAACCACGCATCAGAAAACCGACACCAAAAACCCGACATCAAAAACCCGAAATCAGAAACGACGCATCAGAAACCCGACACCAGAAAACCCGCCATCATAAACCCTCCATAAAAAACAATCCATCAGAACCCACTCATCAGAAAATCGACACCATAAACCCGACATAAGAAACACAACATCAGAAACCCGACACCAGAAACCCGAAATCAGACACCCGAAATCAGAAACCCGTAATCCTCCATCAGAAAACCCTCTATATGCACAGTTCTGTCAGTATTTTATCAGCAAATATTTGATTATTTCTTGAAACACAAAGGACAATTAGTTTTTCCATGTGGCTTTGCCATCAGAAAGTTTCCAAAGGGTGTCTGATCACACATTCTTATCAAAATAGATAAGAGTTTTCTTCATTGATGCCCTATCTTCTGATCCTGAAAAGAGACCAACAAAAAAATAACAGATGAAATTGTTAGTTCATGAGGCTATTGTTCTATACAATACGAAATATGAGGAAAAGAGTCGACACATAAAAGATTATATGTATACCCTATTCCTTCATCAGAAGACTGCATCAACAGGGTGTATTAGAAGGCTCCATCAGCAAGCCACATTAGAAGGCCGTATTAGAGACCCCTCATCAAAAAACCTTCATCAGAAACCCATCATCAGCAAACCTTCATAAATGCTTCAGAAATGCTTCATCATTAATGCCTAATCAGAAACTCTTCGTCAGCAACGCATCATCAGCAGCCCGTCATCAGAAATACCTCATTAGAAACTACTCATCAGAAATGCCTCATTAGAAAATAATTCTTTATAAAGTAAAAGTACCATTAACACCCCATTCTAATTTCTATACAATCAGCAACAATCAATATAACCTTATGTATACTGAGAGGATTATGTAAACACTTAGGATGTTACTCCTTTGTAATGTATTTGAGATACTTTGAGTATATGCAGTTAAGTATGCAGAATCTACTTAACCACACTTTATTACATACACTAATCTCTTTGAATATTGGTTTGTTAATGGAACAGTAATGCTTTGTATTCGACAATGAACATAGAAAGTTAACTGTTATCCCTTAAATCTATCATATCATACACACTAACAATCAATAATAATCAAAGAGAGAAGAGTGGTTCATGAATTCTAGTGAGAGAAACTAGAGAGAAACTTTATTACACACACTAATCTCTTGATACAACCCTAAAGCACCAACCCTTACAAGTGGGGAGGGTGGTGCTATTTATAGTTTTTCACTAATGGAAGGCTTATGGGCTTGGGCTTTTCTTTTAGCTAACATATAACCTATTAGATTAATATACCAAGCCCATTAACTATTCTACATAATACACAACGACACATTTACTAAAAATATTATAACGACAAATGACCATCACTTTTTTATAAATGCTAACAATCTCCCCCTAAGGGATGGTCATTCAAATGATGCTCCGTGTGATTTGGTCTTTCGTCTTTATTGTCTTGTGCTTTGTGTGTCGTTGCAGAATAGTCTTGCTTCTTCGTTCCTTCATGCTATGTGATCTTCAAAGTATCGTCTTTTGGTCGTTCTTGCCTTGATCAACATCTTCATGTGTTTATAGCGTCGTATCCTCCAACATACTCATACCTCTTGAGCTTCATACTTATGTCTTCCTCACTTGATACATGAACTTGTTCTTGACATCTTGATTAGCCTTTTGACTTTGTCGTAACACTTTGTCTTTAACTTGATCCTTTTGTATTGAACTTTTACACTTGAGCTTTGTTGAGGATGATCTTCATAAGTATGAGTATGCGGAGGTGAAGATGTTTGATATATCAGATGATTGTGTTCGGTCTTTCTCCAGGGGACTTTCTTCAGTAACTGCTACGTGTTAAACGAGCTCAACAGTCGATCACGGTGGACTTTTCTTAAAGAATCGACCACTACGATTGTTTTACTGATGAATGTCTTGATTCCATGCACCTTGGTCGGACAAGTCAGCCGTCCTAATCCCGTTAGGGATAGTTATCACTACTTTGGATAAATCTAAGTAAAGACCCACGTCATAAGGACTCAATTCGTGAAAGGAATCTCATTGGCGGGATTTCCAGCACTTACAGGTTCAGACTTCAAGAGAATTAACAGCATAGTATGAAAACGCTCTCTAATCCTTACAAACGTTGTTCCTGAATTGGACGCCCTCAAGAAGGCTTACAACAGATATACTGAAGTATACCCACAATCCAGGTGAGCCACTGAAGTATAACGAAGTATCACTCCACGACTGTAGACCGTTTGAAGCAAATAACCATCATGATATAAATGGCAAGATCTAAGGATCTCATTCAGACTCTTGTACACCATGTGTCCTTTTTGGCAAACACAGGTGTATAATGGAAGTGTTCTGAAGAGATCTTTTAATGAATCTCATGGCTCTAGGATCGATAATGTGCGTTTTGGCTTTAGTAGTCGGAGGCATGGAGCAGAGTGCCACCTTTTTCAATATCAACACATCTCGGAATGAGAGGCCGATAGATTAAGTAGGTTTCTCTGTGAGAAATAAAACAAATATCTTTTAAGAGATATCTGAGTGGCTAGGAGGGGTGGTGCAGCGCGTCACTGGGTCCATGACGTCTTTGTCTTCAATATCAGTATCAACTTGTGATAACCGATAGCAGATGTATTGACCCGGTTTCTGCCCTAAGTTTTCATGGAGGGCTATTTCTTTTCACCATTTCAATAAACTTTTCTTTTTCATTCTTCAACCCCTTCTTTCTCATTTCTTATTTTACTCCTTTTTTAAATCTTACCTAAGGACTTCTAATTCTAATCTATTGGAATTGTCCTTGGGTAGATCCCTCCGGCTCTGGCGGATCATTGGACATAACCTAATCATAATCACCTTATTACTCCATGATTATCCTAGATTTGTTGATCACTTGCCATAAAACCTTTTGTGAAAATCTCTCAAAGTGTTTATGAATAAAACACATTTTAGTTAACACTTCAAGAGTTTTACATTTTCTGAAATACTCCCTCTTCACATGTGCTCATGCATTTTTAATATAAATTGCACACGTTGGGTAGAGTTCGCACATTTTGAATTGATCGATTTTCAGTTAATATGACATTCGCGAGACACGTTTACATCACTAGTTAGACTAGCTTGAAATTATTACCCGTCCCGATCATATTAAAGGATAATCTCTCGAATTGGTACATTATACTCAGACAAGCCCTTTGCAAGACACGTTTACATCACTGGATAACCAGCTTGAAATTATTACCCGTCCCGGACAAGTCTTTTCGATTACGGACATTTATTTTTCTTCAATTCAAGGGTTCAGATCTGAGTCTTTTTGTAGAGCTCTTTTTGAGATTCAATCACAATCTTTAAGTTTTATTGATCACATTTTAATCAAGTCTTCTCCCCCTCAAAAATAGCATTTCGTGATATTTTTGATATCAACGGATTAAAATACGGCTTTGGGAAAGATAGACGGATCATTTTTAGCATGATTTGGAACATTTTTCTTAAATTTTTTATACTCCCCCTTAAATAAAGCATATTTTTAAACATTTTTAAGTTTAAAATCAATTTTAAGGGTATAGAGGGAGTTCTCTTGAGCACATAATTTTGAAAAAGATTTTGAAATTTTTTTTTGAAAAATCTTGATCATGTGCTCAAGGGTTATTTTATTTTGCCATTAACAATACGAGTCCTGATCGGAAATAATCAGAAGTCATCATTGTAGCGCGGGTTTCGTACTGAAGTATACGAAAGCCGTGGTGAGGAAATTTTGAGAAACGACATGTTTTGAAAACTTTTAAATGAACTCTCGCTCAAGCATCTGTACATGTCCGTATCATTGTTGAATGACATTTCTAGATACGTACAGAATATCGATTATATGAGAGACATGTCGTTAGAAGAATATTTTTGGTTTTTATATTTTATATTGTTTTTGTATTTTTGAAATTTTTCTATTTTTATGTTTTGTTTTTTGTGTTTTTTCAAATTTTGTATTTTGTTTTTTGAAAAAATATTTACACGCGAAGCTTTTCGAGATAAAATTCAAGAAGATTCGAGAAGACTTTCTAACTCTTCAGGAGTTAGGCTTTGATATGTGTTAAATTACACATATCTTTTACCTAATAAAACGGACCAAATAGACCAAAAACAAACTAAATATGCCAAATATATTGTGTTTTTGTGTTTATGCTTGTGCAGGTACGGATATTGAGAAACGGACAAAAACGATGACAAAATGGACAAAACCGAGCACGAGATTGGAAAGTCGTCAAAAACCGAAGCCGGGAAAGGAATTTACAAGTTTGGATCACATTTATGCTCAAGTTATCAAAAGTCAACCCTCAAGAATATCAAAATGTCAGGATTGGTCCCTGGAAATAATTTTCAGATTTGGCACAAATGGTCCCTGAATTTACAAACATGGCAGTTTTGGTCTCGAAAGTTAATTCTAATTCCAAAACCTATCCTAAACTAATTAACCCTTTAACTAACTAAATCCTAATCCAACCCAAAACAATTACCAGGCCCAATCCCATAACCCAACTAAACAAACCCGTACCCTTTTTATTTAACAAACCAGGGTCAAAGAAATAGTCAACCCTCACCCTTTTTACCGCTAATACCCAGACACCATGTCCCCCCTAGCTTTTCCTAGACAACCATGTCCCCTCTGATCATCACTGCCACAGCCACCTTCCCCATGCGCTACTTCCTCACAAAGTCAACCATTGCCAGCCGGAAATCCACCTAAGATGATTTTGGTGCCAAAATGCAAATCAATGGCTGAGATTGAATGAAGCCAATCCAATGGCTGGGGTGAGCTCAGAAGAACCCCAAAAGCTTTTTGGATGGATATAAAGCATCCTCACATACACAGAAGAATGTTTTAGTTAGTTAGATAGTTAGGAGTAGTCGTATTTATAGTTGTAGTATGTAATTAGTTTCAATTTTAGTTCTTAATTTTAATTCAAGCTCATTTAAGATTGTTTGTCTTTAATATTATCAGCATTGTTCCAATTTCCTAGTTTAATGAAATTTCATGTTTCCAGCTATTTCTATTAATTCTAATTAAGTTCACTAGTCATTAAAAATAGATAATAAGCTTCATTTACTGTTTGTATAAGCTTACATAAGCTCTTAATGCTTATTGTGAGCTTACCCTTGTTTAATTCACTGTTTCATTTCAAAAAGTCAGATGGTCAACGAAAGTCAAACTGCTTATGGCTTTCTTAATTCAGTGCTTATTTCCAGTGAGAAATGTTCTTTAGTGCTTATTTAACTTAGGTAATCATTTAAGTCTTAGATTTCTAGCTTAGAATGGTCTGATTCAGTCTAAATTCCAAAACAATCCCCATAAAGGACTATTTGGCACTAGGTCAAAATGGGTTAATATTAGTCAGTACTATTCATATGCACTTATGTTAAGTTTGACCTAGCTTACTTTAGCTCATATAAGTAATTTGTAGATTGTGTTAAGCTGTTTTAAGAGGGTTCATAGTTTTATACAGTTAGGCTTAAAATAAGAAAATAATCTGCTCATTAGGGATAGTTATAGAGATAAGCAGTTTGGCTTTTGGATTTTGCTTGTTGTAGGTTCATTTGGAGTCATAATGAGACTTCTGAAGGTTTGGCTTCTGGATCAGTTGGAGTTGCCAAGCCTGCACATCAGCATACCTAGGTCTTATTCAGCCTTTCATTTTTGATTTTTCCTTAGCTTAATTTAAGTCCCTTTGTTCTGAAATTTTGCACATTTACTGTTTCATTTCTTAACTACTTATTCCTTATTTTTATGATTTTTATTGAACAACTTTTGATAGCTTTTTATTAGCTTGAAAAGGGCCATTTTTGCCCTGCACATAGCTGCATGTCAGCAGACCCCCATGCTTATTTAGTCTTTTATCAGTGTTTATTAGCTTTTATTGTTAGCTTATTTTGAATTTCATAGATCATTTAGGTAGTTATTAGCTTAATTTAGCTTTTTCCAGTTCCCCTTTAGCTTAATTATAGTTTTTTAGCCCACTTGCTTAACTGCCTTTAGCTTATTCCCTTTTAATGCCTACTGTTCTGTTTCCCCAAGCTTATTCTGAGCTTATTTGTAGTTTGTAAAAATAGCTGCTTTTATAAAAATGCTTATTTTGTTGTGCTTATTTAGTTTGTAAAAAGAAAAAATCAAAAAAATAAATAAATAGCAAAAAGAGGTGCACCAGGTTCGAACCTAGGACCTCTTGCTCACACACCACAAACCTTACCAGTCGCCCTTGGGTCTTCTCTGGTTAGGTTGTGTAAAATTTATTACTTAACCCCTTTGTGTTCCTATTAGCTTATTTCCATTTTAGCTTATTTACTGCTTATCCGAATAAGCAGTTAATCCCATTTTATTTTTATTAGGTTCTGCTTATCATTTAGGAATTTTCTGTAATTTTTCATAATTTTCCATTTTCATTTAGTATTTTTAATTAATTTTTCTTTTAAAAACTGTTTTTAATTCATAATAAAAAAATATAAAAGTCAAAAAAAATATAATTCTTTTTTTTTTTTTTTTTTTTTTTTTTTTTTTTTTTTTTTTTTTTTTAATTTTCTTTTATCATTTAGAACTTAGGAAAAATAGATTTGTACCCGTAGAGTTAAAATTTTTAAGATTTCACGTTTTAGGCTCGGGATCTCCCGGTTTAGGTTCGTTTTCAGTTTTCCTTTACGTTTTTAGTTACGCGTTCTTTAAATTATCGTTTTCCTCGCTTATTAAATCGTTTTTAGTTTATGTTCACTCATTTTTGCGTAAAAACCAAAAATCTCTTTGTTCTCACTATTCATCACACGTAATCACGAAACGAATCACAAATTCCATTCAATCCTTCGTTTGGAAAAACGACTCGGGTTTACATATTTCCTTTGTTAATCCTTTGAGAAAATAAAATATGCATTGATTCAAACGAATCAATTTTTGGCGCCGTTGCCGGGGAAGGTTGAAGTGAATTTTTTATTCTCGTTTGTCGATTCGTGTTTCGAAGATCCTTCCCTGTGAAGTTATCATTTTCTCTTGTAAATATTTTCTTATTATTTTTATAAAAAACCCAAAAATATTTTCTTTTTCAAAATTTGTTTTAAATTTGTTTTTCTTCTATCTTCATTTGTTTTCCATTTTTCCTTTCTTTTATAACAATCCCATAAAAAATCTTCGCTATCCTCTTTTATGTTTAATTCTTATCTCTTTACCCTCTCATTGTTTAATTCTCCATAATGATCGATTTTCCACCATATCATCCCCATGATCCTCGGACCATGGAGGATTTCTATCATCCAACACTGATCGGTAGAGGAGGACCGATCACTCCTACATCAGTTCCGGGAACCGATTTCAAATTGAAAAATCATATGGTTCGACTGATCCGGCAAAATTGCCAATTTCACGAATTTCGAGATGAGGATGCAAACGAACACTTAAACAAATACCTATCCATCACTCAATCCATAAAGCAAAATGGAGTTTCCCAAGATAACATCCATTTGAATCTCTTTCCATTATCTTTATCCCACAACGATGAATCTTGGTTTTATACTCTTAAAACCCACTCAATTCATACTTGGGAAGAGATGTTCCTCAAGTTTCTTTCAAAATACTTTCCATATTCTAAAATGGTGCAGCTAAGGAAAGACATTCGAAATTTCCAGCAATTGCCCAAGGAATCAGTATTTGAAGCTTGGGAGAGATTCAAATCGTTATTGCGGAAATGTCCAGACCATAAAATTTTGCTTCTTGATCAAATCCTAACCTTTTATAATGGCATAACTCCGATTAATCGAGACAAAATTATGTTGGCAGCCGGTGGGAATCTCATGCAGAAAACTCCGAAAGAAGCTTATGATTTGATCGAGAATATGACACTTCATCATTATCAGTGGGATGCTGAAGTTCAGCATGACCCTACCACTATGATGAGTGATCATTATTCCGAGAAAATTTCCGTATCGAGTACACAAATTGAGGTCCTTGGCAAGAAAGAAAATTATATAAGTGAAAATTGTCAATCTCAGCCAGGACCAGGTCATCCACACACCTTTTACTATTCAGACTTTGACGAGAGTGATGAGGATGAACCTTTAGAAGTATTGAAAGTTCAGATGTCGATTCTTCCTCCGAGTGGAAATCCCACTCCGACTTCTGAACCAATCATTTCCGACTCTTCCCATCCTTCTCCTCCGCTCGAGGGAAGTGATATCTCTACGGAAGAGCTCGAAGTTTTCCTTATTAATGATCCAATTTCGCCGGAAATTGTTGATACTGATAGTGATCCGGGGGGAGACGCTCCATTGTTAGAAAAGATGATATTTGATGAACCGTTATTTTCCCTCCCCCCGAAGGATGTTATTGAAGAAGTTATTGCTAAAGACAAGCCGTCAGATCCTCCGGAGCTCGAGCTCGAGGATTCTTTTCCCGAATATGAGAGTTTTATCCTTGATACGGCAGAGGAGAGTAGTGGCAGTCCCACTTCTCATCCCGATTATTCTCTCCCGGCTTATGAAGCCTTTTCTTTTGATATCGATCTTTCGGAAGAGACGAGTAGTGGCAGTACCACTTCTCATGCTTATATCTCTCTTCCCGAGTATGACTCGTTTCTCTTTGATAAAGATGATCCACTTATCTTTGAAGAGTTCTCCGGTGAACTCTCTCATCCAGAGTATGATCATTTTTATTTCAATCTTGAGAAAGATTCTAGTCTGGGGGGAGGTGTCCTTGATCATAAGAATTTGCTTATTGATGAAATCACCCCGACCCTCCCTCCCGAGACTTTTGTTGCAAATGGACCCAAGAGCTTTAATGAAAAAATTGCTTCTGATGATGAAGAATTGATCTTAATTATCATAAAAATCTTTCTTCCCTTCATCACATATGTTGTGACTTCTCCTCTCCTTCACTCCTTCGGGAGTGAGGATACTATCTTTGACCCCGGTATCACCGTTTATGGTTGCTATTTCTTTGAACCGTGGGTATCTCGTCGGTGTGGAACTTTCATATGTTTCAATGTTTATCCAAACCTCTTGAACGAAAGTCCGATGGAGATTTTCTTTTCCACATGCTCCCCCAAGAACAATTAAATTCGGGGCGAGTCAAGCTATACGACTCGTTAATAAACAAGCGCTTCGTGGGAGGCACCCCATGCTTATCCTTCTATTTTCTTACTAATAAGTGTGACGTGAGGAGTTCTATCTCTTCCATTTCTTGTGTTTTGTGTTTGTTGTCTTGTGCAGGATTTGCCCGACATGTGAAGACTCTCGTGCTCATGGTTTTGTCTATCTCCACTCGAGTCTCATCATACAGGAAATCTGGTATCCTTAATCTTATCGACTAACGTTATCTATTTGGCATAATTCATAAACGGCCTTAGATTTGCGTAGGATGACCCTTACCTTTAAAACATTGGGGACAATGTTTCGTTTTAGTCTTTGGGGGGGGGGGTGATCTTTCGATTTGATTTTGCCTTGCATTTTTGCCTTTTTACCCTCGCAACCCCGCTTTTTTCCACCAAAAATCCAAAAAATGAGAAAATTTTAAAAAATTTTGCAAAAATATCATAAGTGTTTTGACACATTGTTGACTTTCTGCTGGTGAGAGTAGGAATAAAATTTTGACTTGACCGGGCGTGTTGAGCTCTAGCTTGTCCCCTTAACCTTTTCGACTAAGCATTCGCGGATCTTTTTATTAAAGATTTTAAATTTGCGAAGAACGAGAAATGATAGAGTTAATTATAAGTTGTGATGCTAAGCAAGGATTAGTTGGTTATCCTAAAGGCTCATTAGTGTAATTTGTGGTTTTTTCCTCCCAAAAGCTAAAAAAAGTGTTGTTTTCAAATTTTTGAACATTAGAAATCATTTTGTTACAAATTTTTATACAATTTTGATATAGAGTCCGAGTTCAACTTTTTATTTTAATTTTTGAGAAAGCATATAAAAAAAAATGATGAAAAAATGAAAAAAAATGGAAAAATGGAATGATATTGCAAAATAAGAAAATGGAATGATATTGCAAAATGCAATAAGTTATGATGTTGCAAAAATAAAGATGTATATGTTGTTTATATGAATAAATGTAGGAAAATTGCTTTTTCTTAAATTTAAATCGGAAGTTGAACTAGGATTCGTCAATTTTGTCATAAAGGTTAAACGATAATTTGGTAGATTATTGATTTCAAAGACCCCGAAAGCTCCGGTACTATTCTCTGTGAGGTGTTAAAAGCCTGGTCACCTAAAACCAACTGGTTTGGGATGTGCCGAGAAGAAAGCCGTTACATGGAGTGATCTCACCTTTGAGTCTCTAATCTCTAAATGATCGTTTGTTGTTATTTATTTAAGTATTTAATACTAACTTAGTGGGAATATCCAAAATCTTTGAAATCGAAATTCCGCTGATTCCGGTACTATTCTCTGTGGGGTGTCAAAAGCCTGGTCACCTAAAACCAACTGGTTTGGGATGTGCCGAGAAGAAAGCCGCTACATGGAAAAGGCCCTTTTTGATCCTTAGATTTTTGAGGTTCCCAGTAAATTAGTATTTGACTTAAACAAGTAACAACCATAATAATATCGATTTCTGTGATCAAACTTTTGAAAATGAGCACACTTGCCGAACTTATAGAATAATTGGGGAGTGAAAAGTTTACAAGTTACATTCATGAGTAGCGTTAGCATCTTAACTTGTATTTAACAATGATTTCGTTTTTAAGCTTGGTTTGGGGACTTGTGAAAAATCAGGGACGATAAATTTTATCCGTATGGTCACTTCTTTATGAGTTTTGTTTCCTACTCAGTGATCCTAAAAGTTATTGTAAAATAATGAAAGTCAACATCCCGTCACAAGAGAAAGAGAAAAATACAAAAATAATGTAAGTGTGAATAAAATGGAAAAAAGGGGGCGTTTTTAGAATTTTTGATTTCTTAAATCTCTTTTGAATATTTTGCTATTTTTCAAAGTTAGTAAAAAGATGTTTGAAATTTTTGGTTTCAAAAGCGTGAGTTGATAACATTGCGTGAGGACACGGCAATACCTTAGTCTGGGGGATTTTGATATGTGTTAAATTACACATATCTTTTACCTAATAAAACGAACCAAATAGACCAAAAACTAACTAAATATGCCAAATATATTATGTTTTTGTGTTTATGCATGTGCAGGTACGGATATTGAGAAACGGACAAAACTAATGACAAAATGGACAAAACCGAGCACGAGATTGGAAAGTTTTCAAAAGCCAAAGCCGGGAAAGGAATTTACAAGTTTGGATCACATTTATGCTCAAGTTGTCAAAAGTCAACCCTCAAGAATATCAAAATGTCAAGATTGGTCCCTGGAAATAATTTTCAGATTTGGCACAAATGGTCCCTGAATTTATAAACGTGGCAGTTTTGGTCCCTAAAGTTAATTCTAATTCCAAAACCTATCCTAAACTAATTAACCCTTTAACTAACTAAATCCTAATCCAACCCAAAATAATTACCAGGCCCAATCTCATAACCCAACTAAACAAACCCGTACCCTTTTTATTTAACAAACCAGGGTCAAAGAAATAGTCAACCCTCACCCTTTTCTCCTTTTTACTGCCAATACCCAGACACCATGCCCCCCCCAGCTTTTCCCAGACAACCATGTCCCCTATGATCATCACTGCCACAGCCACCTTCCCCCCCTCAAGTGCTACTTCCTCACAAAGTCAACCATTGCCATCTGGAAATCCACCTAAGATGATTTTGGCGCCAAAATGCAAATCAATGGCTGAGATTGAATGAAGCCAATCCAATGGCTGGGGTGAGCTCAGAAGAACCCCAAAAGCTTTTTGGAAGGATATAAAGCATCCTCACATACACAGAAGAATTTTTTAGTTAGTTAGATAGTTAGGAGTAGTCGTTTTAATAGTTGTAGCATGTAATCAGTTTAAGTTTTAGTTCTTAATTTTAATTCAAGCTCATTTAAGATTGTTTGTCTTTAATATTATCAGCATTGTTCCAATTTCCTAGTTTAATGAAATTTCTTATTTCCAGATATTTCTATTAATTCTAATTAAGTTCACTAGTCATTAAGAATAGATAATAAGCTTCATTTACTGTTTTTATAAGCTTATATAAGCTCTTAATGCTTATTGTGAGCTTATCCTTGTTTAATTCACTGTTTCATTTCAAAAATTTAAATGGTCAACGAAAGTCAAACTGCTTATTGCTTTCTTAATTCAGTGCTTATTTCCAGTGATAAATGTTCTTTAGTGCTTATTTAACTTAGGTAATCATTTAAGTTTGTTGGGAATTAAACCAACAGTTGGTACTGCTCATACACAAATTAGTACTGCTGAAGATCGTTCAAGAATACACTATCAGTACTAAGTCAGTTTGTACTGTTGGTACAAGAAGTTAGTACTGTTTATAAGATAAAGATAGACTCACGCATGGATAAATATGGAATTGATATGATGTATATCTTATTATTATAGGTTGATACGTATAATAGTTTTACTTGTATAGGACTCCTTAGTTCTATAAAAGGAGATCCTTTGTTAGGGTTTTAGATATATCAAAAGTACGAATCATTGTTAGAGCTTCAAGGTTCTTTAAACCCTGGTGATATTGTAGATCATCCGTATTAATATATTGAAGCTATTCGTTTGATTAAACCTTGTGTTCTTACTGTTACATTCATACAATCACACATAACATCATACACAAAATCTTCTAAGTACGTTGTAGTAAATTCCGCGTGCTACATAGTATATACTCAAAGTATCTATCTAACACAAGGAGTGTGTTCAGGTCCGGTCAAGTGGTATCAGAGCCAGGTTTCTGATACTTTGATTTAGAAGATCCAGAAGTACCTACTCTCTTGCAACCAAGAAGATGGACATGGAGACATCTCAAACCTCAATCCTTGCTAAACTCCCCATGTTGAAACAGAATGAATATGATTTATGGCGGCTCAGAATTGAGCAATATTTCATGGTGCAGGACTATGCATTGTGGGATATCATTATCAATGGTGATTCGTTTAAACCAACGACTTCTGAGGAAGTACGTGCTGATGGTTCCAAAGTCTCTAAACTGAATACTGAACCAGTCACTAATGAAGAGAAAATCAAAAAGAAGAATGATGAGAAGGCTAGGAATTTGTTACTCATGGCAGTTCCAAATGATCAAGTGTTAAACTTTAGTCACTATGAGATTGCTAAGACACTTTTTGAAGCAGTTGTGGAGAGATTTGGTGGTAATGAAGCTACCAAGAAGGCACAGAGAATTCTACTTAAGCAGAGTTATGAGAACTTTAGTGGCTCAAGCACTGAATCACTTGATCATATCTTCAATAGACTTCAAAGGATTTTCAGCCAGCTAAATGTTCTGAAAATTGTGATTCCACAAGAAGATCTCAATATGAAGTTTCTCAATAGTCTACCTAGCTACTGAGTGGAACACATATGTAGTTGTCTGGAGCAATAAGCCAGAACTGGAAAAGATGTCACTGAATGAGCTGTACAACAATCTCAAGATTGTTGAACAAAAGGTGAAGAAAGGAAGAAGCACCAGTTCTAGTTCTGGAAACATAGCATTTTTATTTTTCTTCTAGTAATAGCAGTCCTGAAGATGTTGAAGCAGTTGATACTACTAGCCCTAAAGTTAGCACTGCTAGTGTAAAAACTAGTACTGCTGGCTTAACTGATGAGACCATATATGCATTTGTGTCAGAACAATCTGGTGGGTCTCAAATCTTCAATGAAGACCTTCTTCATATTGCTGAAGATGATTTGGAAGCTATGGATTTAAAGTGGCAGTTGGCTTTGATAAGTATTAGGGCTAAGAAATATTATCAAAGAACTGGGAACAAGATTACTTTCAATGGAAGAGATGTGGCTGGGTATGATAAGTCTAAGGTGGAGTGCTACAATTGTCACAAGATGGGGCACTTTGCCAGGGAATGTAGAAGCCCAAGACAACAAAGCAACAAGGGTCAAGGGTTCAAGAGTTAGCAAGGAACAAGGAGAACAGTGAATTTAGAAGAGCCTTCTTCTAAGGCTATGGTAGCTGTGGATGGAGCTGGATTTGATTGGAGCTTCATGGAGGAAGAAGATGAACCAGCTAACTTGGGTTTGATGGCCTTCTCAGACTCTGAGGTACATATGGTTCAAAAATGTTCAAATACTTGTTCAGCTTTAAAAGATTATGAATGTCTTAAGAAACAGTATGATGATCTAAGAGTAGAATTTAATCAAGTAAATTTTAGTCTGTTAAATCATAAAAGAGGACTAGCTATTTTAGAAGAACAACTTGTGTTTTATAGACAGAATGAGTCAAACTTCTCAGATGAGATAGGTGTTCTAAAAAGGGACTTGCAACTAAAAGATGACAAAATGAGTGGACTTGTAGATGAACTAGAAAAGCTTAAAAAGGAAAAAGAAAACATCCAGTTAAGTATAGATACTCTTGAAAATACTTCAAAAGGAGTTCAGAAAATCATTGAGAGTCAACTGGTAAACAAAGCTAAGTCTGGTTTAGGTTATAAGTCAGTTGCACCCCCATTAGAGGAATGTTTGTCCCACTAGGAATTGATTTAGCTCATACAGGTTTAGAAGAGTTTAAGGACATTGATTTTCCTGGTTATGGTCCTAAAAACATAGAATGTTCTACTAAGTTTGTTAAGGCTGAGGATATTTTTAAGAGTGTAACAACCGTGATTTTAGCAGGTTAGTCTACCAATTAATTTCGATCAATTTAACTTTTGCTTGGTGTGACTTAAGTGTTTTGTGTGGCATATGTGTGATATACGTGTGCTTTGGCACTAAATCCCTTTGTGTGACTCTATTGGTGTGTCTTGAGTAGTGTTGTTTTGAATGCGTTCATTTTGTTCACCTTGGTGACGTGGAAATGACTTGTACGGTTTTGCATTCGGGGTTTTGCGTAATGGGTTTTGTTCAAACTTGTGAGCGTTGGTAAGTTAAGTGGTGATCGGTTTAATGGGTTATATTAATATTGAGTGTGAAATTCTATTTTTGGAAACTTTATTTTGAAAATGATAATTATTCAAGTTGTCGTAAAATGAAGAATTACTGCTTAAGATGATAGGTTTCGGTATACGCTTTTATAAAATAACGAAAACACGAGGTTTTAAGTGTAATAATTAATATATATATATATATATATATATATATATATATATATATATATATATATATATATATATATATATATATATATATATATAGGGGCGGCTGAATATGGGTTTTAGGGGGAAAAAGGAAACAAATTTTAGTCAAATTATAGTTACTAATTAAAAGGGTTATCTAGAATGATCATATGGGTAGTATAAATACAAAACCAAAACCCCCTTACCCTTTTTTTTGAGATATACGGTCGACCAAGGGGAGGAGCAAAAGAAAAAAATTAGGGTTTTCAGTATTTTGAAGAAAAACAAGCTTAAGGTATGCCTAGTGATCCCTAATTCATTTAATTATTGATTTGATTCATGTAATACAAGTTATGATGGATCTAGGGTTTATGAAGGTTCTGTAAATTATTAATATAAAACATGTTAGGATCATTAATTAGTAATGTTAAGATGATTGGTGAAGAGATTAGGGTATAAAACATGTTAGTTATTGAGTTAGGGTTTGGACAGATTCATAAGGCTGTAAAGATATGAAGATATTTAATAGATAGAAATGAGTTATTACATGAATCTTGAGTCTAAATTGTAGTTCAGAGAACGTGCTTTCCAAAAAGTCCAGCCACGAGCGATTTCGAGGTCCGGAAGTCAGTCTAATGATTTTTACAAGTAAAGGTGTCAAAACAGTTAAACCGGGGCAGATTTAGGTTAAAAGTATTGAGGTCAAAAGTGGTTTTAAAAGTGTAATTTGGGTTAGACCTTCTGGAGAAATTGAGTTCTATATTCCCTTTGACTTTCAAGCGAAAATTAGCCAATAATAAGTTGTGCAAGTACGGTTGTTAGGTCAAAACATTTTGGTGTGCGTTCAGATTCGAATCTAGATAGTTTTTATGTTTTATTTTTCAAAGAGCACTTGTGTGTGTTTTTAGTGCATGGCCTTCTGGGAGAAGCTTGTATGCTTATGAAGGACCATGGTGAATTTTTGGTGTGAGTTTTAGAGCTTATTTTGTTGTGATTTCATGTGGGTAAAAGTACCCCAAAAATCTGCGTATTCTGAAAAAGTGTATGCAAGGGATTTAGTGAGTGTAAGTGTTTGGTAGTGGTTAGTATGGAGTCTAGGTGATCCATGGTGGTTTACATGAACCTTATACATCCATCGAATGTGTATTACATAGACTATAGCTTTTAGCTTGGTCGCGTGTAATGTGATCTTATTTTTGTTGTATAGATTTGTGATTGATAATTTGGAAGCTGCAAAGTTTGAGGTGAGTTTCATAGTCCCATTTTTACTTTGTTTTAACATGGGATGGGAATGATGCTTGTGTTGAAATATTTTTGAGTTACTGTGATTATGTGGTCGTAAATGCATGGACTTGTAAGTGTTATTATACGTGTATTGCATGTTATGAGATTATTGTGTGGTGATTCTGTGTGGTCCATTTGGAGGGTAGCTATGCTCCCATTATCCAATTGGAGAGTAGTAGCTCTACTCACTATTATTCTGTGTGGTCTGATCAGAGGGTATGGTTTACCCATTATTGTGAACTTGGATCGTGGGCACGTTCCGTCCCGTTTGTTGGTTAGTTGGTTATGATTACATGCTAGTAGTATAATGACTAGTCTTACTGTCCTGCTATGTTTTATAATCACAGTGAACTGGTTGCCTGAGATATATTGTGTGTCTTAAACCTATGAACCTCACCAACATTATGTTGACGTTTTTAAGCATCATTTTCAGGTGAGCATTCTAAGGCTAAGGTAGAGGGAAGCGACTAGACGAGACTTAGTTGCATTTGAGAACGATTTATCTTTATGTTTTGATTTGAATATGTTTGATTTTGATTGTGATACTTTAATGTTTTTCGACTAGTACTTTATGTTTTATTGAAGATACCTTTTGGAGATTTGTTTTGGTTATTTTCTTTTGGGGTATAGTTACGACACTTTGTGTCTGTACTTTGCTCTATTTATGTGCATGTAGTAATTCTATATTTAGACACCATGTGTTGTGATGATATCCATGAAGTTACACTCGCATTTCCACCTTGGCGAGGTATGACAGATTGGTATTAGAGCCTCGGTTATAGAGAAGCAGGTGGTTGAACCTAGACTATAACCTAGGAGTCCCTCATATAGTTGCATTTAGGGCTTATGTATATGTATGGTATTTTATATGTCTATTTTCTTTAAGTTTATGAGAGGTTTTGTCGAGTTTGGATGCCTATTGAACCCCTATACTTAGTATTATATATGTCACTTTTAGCAAGGCACCTTTCGCGCGTAGCAAGTTTCGTTGGACTATCGTTGTCGCTACTAGTTGCAAGAGGATTGGTAGCTTGAAACGGGCTAACAAGAGGATCTTAGTTCCTGCTAGCATGTGTCCATGTAAGATCGAGGAGAAGATGACTTTAGTGAACGTGGGTGGAAAGGAGATAGAAAGGTACGAGACAAAGGTGACCAATAAAGACGGCTACATTATTAGGTACCCTGGAAAGTGTCCCAAATTCCTAGAAGATGGAGGAGAGGTTTGGGCTGGGCCTCATAATCTGTATGGGTTTGTGGACCGTATAGAGGAGGAAGAAAGGAACCTCAGGAGTGGTTTTGCCAGTCGTCTACTACCACAGAACGAGGGAAACCGGAATGGATAGATAAGTGAAGAGGAAGAGTACGAAGTGGATTCAGATCTAGAGTCTATGGCAAGTAGTAGATTTAATCCGAGTTGAATGAGAGGGGAAAACGTTAGGGTGGAGCTCGAGCCGTGTGCAATTCTGTTTGGTTTAGTGTTATGTTTTGGGATGTCTTCTGTTGACTTTTGATGTTTGGTATTATGTTGGATCGCGAATTCCTTTGAATTCTGGGATTTTACCCAAGTAATTAATAATAAGGCTTGAGCGAGTTTGAATATTTTATGTGTGTGATATGTGATTAATGGGTGTATTATATTAATTTTTGAGTTTGTGTATCTATAATTGTGAGGTGTTATTATTGTTAGGCGTGGTATTGGAAGCGAGTACACATGTGAAAGGATACATCTATAATTATGGGTGGCCAACATAATTATAAATGTATCACGACTGTTAGGAAATTAAGCTATAGCAGTTAGTACGGTTGAAGATGAAAGTTAGTACTGCTGAAGAGTTTTGAAGACATAAGCAGTTAGTACTGTTGAATGAAGAAGTTTGTATTGTTTATGATTTCATAACGTGTGAAGATAATTATAGAAAAGATTTAATGTATATCTTATAATGTTAGACTTATACAATTAGGTTGATAGTTATCTTGTAAAGGAATCCTTAGTCTATAAAAGGATTGCCTAGGTTAAAGTTTTGGAAGGAATATATTACGATTGTTTTAGTACTGCTTTGTTAAGATTCAAGGTTGTAAACCCTAGTGATAGGAGATCACTCGTATTATTCATTAATAATATTGAATCGTTGAAGTTGAAGTATATTGTGTTCATTGTTCATTCTTTGTTGATTCATTAATACAAAACACAAACAAACAAATCTTCTAAGTGCTAGCTAGTAAATTCCGCGTGCTAGACTAGACATCATTCAAAGTATTCATCTAACACAAGGAGTGTGTGTAGATCCGGTCAACGACACATGTGGACTTATAGCCAATGCTACGTTGACCAATGATGACATGCTTACGTGTAGTAGGATTAAGTTTAACCTTGATATTTGTGTTAATTGTCCCATTTGATGGGAAGTAATTGTGTTAAGTATGAATGTGTATTCGTGAACTTCGTGAATGGCGCCTAATGGTATCAACGTTCTGTGTGTCCAAGAAATGGCACCAAAAAGACCGAGACGCCTTTTTACTAAGTCACCAATGAGTGGAGCCTACCGGACGCCGAAGAAGCGAAAGCATATTGATTTCATCGATTATAGTATAGATTTACTTCCAAGGAATCACAAAACGGAAATAATGAGAAAACCCCGAGTTCGTTGTCCCGATGAAAGATGAATGGAATTTCGTGAAATCGAGACGTGAGTCGTGTAGTGAATAGTGAAAGAGTGGGGTTTTGGTTTTATAAACTAAGATAATGAAATTTTAACTAAAAACAATTAATAATGCGAGAGAAAAGCTAAACTAAGGCAAATGGATCATAAAAACGCAAAAGAAACCTAAATACACATAAAACCCGGGCTAATCCCGAGTTCAAAAGTGAAATCTATGGAAAACTATCCCTAGGTATGAAATTATATTTTTCCTAAGTTTTAATTAACAAAAGAAAATTTTAGAAAAAAAGAATTATATTTTTTTGATTTTTATTTAATTTACTATGAATTAAAAACTAAATTTAAGTAATTAAATGATTAAAAATACTAAAACAATTTGGAAAATTCTGAAATTTTTATAAAAACTGCTCGAAGATATGAGGAATAAAAGAAAATTAAAACAGAAAAGAAAGCTTTTGAAAATAAACTGTAAAAAGCTAAATAGAAGAAATAAGCTAAATAGGCTTCATATTGGTTAAAAGAAAAATGATGTAACTATGTAAATGAAAAAGACCCTAGGGCAGTGGTAGTGTGTGTGTGGTGTTAGCTAAGAGACTGGGGTTCGAACCCCAGCCTTGGCTTTTTGGAAAAAAAATAATTTTTTTTTTTTTTTTTTTTTTTTTTTTTTTTTTTTTTATTTCGCTTATAAAATCCTAAATAGCACTAAACTATAAGCTAATTTTATAAAAAGAATTAAAATAAGCTGAGAACAGCTTATGAAAGTGTGATTAGTAAGCTATGAAAGGAAAAAAAAAAGAAACTCAAAGCAACTAGTCTAATAAGCTAAAATAAGTAAAAGGAAACTAGGGGAAGCTAAATAATACAAGATAGGTCCTAAATAAGCCAAGGGAATGAGAATAAGCTACAAGGGACTTGAATGCAACTGAATTTACCCTTTAAATACTAGATAAGCAGTACTTAAAAGCTAATAAGCAAAAGATATCAAATGGCAAAGATTAAAATTTGCTACTCCAACGTATTTCAACTTACCTACTTGCAGACTAACTTCAGTACTCTAATAAGCATTTAATCCTCCAATAAGCTCAAGCATATCAAGCTTATACTACAAACTTTCTGGAAACAAAAAATCAGACCTAGAAGCCTTATGAATAAGAGGAAAATAAGCTTGAGAAATAACACTTGGACTGCTCAGCAAAATCTGAACCTGAAACAGTCCTATGGGGCCACTTTAAGCTCAAAATTAAGCACTTAAATGAGCACTAAAAATCTCCAAAAACAAGAACAGATAAAGATGGCACTATGATCTACTAGAAAAACCAAGAATAAGCAAGTAAGCATAATCACTCAAGCCAGAAATCATCTGAGAAGTTGTCTTGTTGAGACAAATGGTTGATGCAGGGTCCTAAATGGTCTACTGAGGTGATTGCAGCTTATAGAAAAGCTGTTTAAAAGCTATCTAAAAAAATATAAAAAATGTGCATTAAGTGTTTGACCCACCAAAATGTCTAAATATCAAATCTCAACTTAATTGGACTTATAGTAAGCAAATTAAAAAGATATAGGCTGATTTGGGTAAACTAGCTACTGAAACAGTCTGCAACTTATAGGTACTGATCTAGCTATTTTAAGCTTCTAAACAGCTAAGAAATAATCTAAGAACAGGAATTTAGCAAGTAACAGCAATCAAATAAAAAAAAACTTACCTCTAACTAAATCCACAAATAAGCTAAGAGAGAAAAGCTCAAAAGCTAACTGTTAAGGAAAAGACAAATATGTTCTGTGACATGTTTTTACTAAAAAAAATGATTCAACTCTTCACTAAACTAACTGACTTTTAACTAACTTTCATAAATCACTTTTAAACTCTAAATGTAACTCTCATTTAGCAAAATAAAGGCAAAAACTGCTTATCTCTTGATCAATCCCTAATGAGCAGGTTATTTTCTAAATTTTAAAACCAACTCTATGAAATGATGAAACCTTGCAAATCCACTTAACACAAGCTACAAACCATCTATATAACTTATTTTATTCTAGATTAACTATCCCTATCTTGCACATGAACTGTAGTGACCCACTTTAAACAGTCCTTATTTGCTACTGATTTAGCTTTTTGAACTGTAACAGATGATTTAACCCTAAAACTTGAGAAGACAGTCATTAATTAAGCTGAGTGAAGTCCTAGAAAGCAAGTGAAACAAGATAATAAGCACTATGGTAAGTTACACTCTAATTAAGCTATTTTTTCTTTTTAAGGGATTATAAGCAAAACTGACATCAACTGATAACTAAACTAAGGCAAAGCAACTGATGGCAATTATAAACTAAAATAAGCTAGAAAAACAGGAAATAAAATTAATAAGCAGTTGTAATAAGCAAATGAACAGTGTTTGACTAACCTTCACTTTTTTTGACTTTCATTAAAAACTTGAATTGATTACAATCATTTGAAACTGAGAATGTAAATTACAAATAGCCAAAGCATTAAACTACAACTAAACTACTCCTAAATTATAACTATTCCTAATCGCCTCCTTTTTTTGAGTGAGAAGGTCTCCTTTTATAGCCGAGCTCAGGTGTGCATCCTAGGGTTTGGGAAAACCTCCAGAAGCTCTTATCTCATCCCTTGGATCAAATCCCAGCAACATTCCTTCATTCACAACCTTAGGATCACATGGCTGATATGTTTGCACCAATCATAAGCTGCCATATTGCCACCCCGGCAATCCCTTGCATCATCCCTTACTGCCAAGTCAGAATCTTTCTAGAAGCATATTTAAGTACGGGTAAAATGGGGAGTATGGGGTAATTTGAATGGGGAAGGTAAACAGTAAAGGGGGAAAAGGTTGGGTTAATTTTTTTATTCGTTGACCTGTGGGTGTTGTTTGACCGGGTTATTAAAAAGGACGGGTAAGGATAATGGTGGTGGGCTTGTGTTGGGTTTTATTATTGGGTTGGTAGATTTTATTAGATAGGTAGTAGTAGTTTAGGATTTATTCAAAGGGTCATTAATGCCACTTTGTATGGTTCAAGGGCTAATGTTGCCATTTGTGAAAAATATTTCCAAGGGCTATTTGTGTAATAAAAAGTGATCCAAGGGCCTCTTCTGACAGCTTTAGCATAATTGTAATCCAAATTTGAAAATTCTTCCCCGGCTCCGGCTTTTTGATACTCTTTCCATTTCTCGTGCTCGTTTTCCGGTTTTTGCTTGATTTTTGTCATTTTTCTTGATATCCGTACCTGCATATAAACAAACACAAAAACACAAATATCTTCGTCATTTTGGTTAGTTTTTGGTCGTTTTGGTCTTAATTTGGTCAAGAAAAGGTATGTGTTTAAGCACATACCAAAATCCCCCAAACTAAGATATTGCAGTGTCCTCACGCAATGTTATAAAAACACGTTTTTGAAACCAAAAATTTCCAACCTCTTTTTACTAACTTTGAAAAGTAGCAAAATTTTCAAAAGAGATTAAGAAATCTTAAGTTTTAAAAACTCCCCGATTTTCCTTTTTATTATATTTTTTGTATTTTTCTCATTATCAAGTGATGGCTTTGTTGACTTTCATTATCTCACGATAAATTTTAGGATCACGGAGTAGGAAACACGACTCATAAAGAAGTGACCATACGGATAAAATTCGTCATCCTTGATTTTTCACGAGTCCCCAAACTAAGCTCAAAAATGAAATCATTGCTATTTACAAGTTAGATGCCAACACTACCCATGAAAGTTACTTGTGTAATTACCTCTTGCTCCCATTTTTCTAATTTGCCTCTATTTATTTTATTTTTGGTGAGAAATGAATTGCTTCATATTTTCTCATTTCGATAGGTTTTTAGTCCGATAAAGATACTAAATTAAGACGCAAAGTAGTTTTCAATCTTCTCTCGAGAACCGTTGCTTTGAAAATGAGGTCCACATCAAGGTTTTTATTTATATTTTTGACCTTTGCATTTTTCTCTTTTTTATTTATCACCATTTTTTTTAACTAACTTTTCACTTGCGTACACTAAACGACGGAGCTTCACGGTTTAGTTCCAAGACCTTACACCTTCCGGAATAAAGGATCCAAGGGCCATTACAACGGAGTGTTCCAAGACTCTAGACATTCCTGAAATGAGGATCCAAGGTGGTTAGACCAAGACCTCACACATTCCTGAACTAGAGTCCAAGGGCCGGTGCAAGAGGGTAGCCAAGACCTAAACGCCTTTCGGAAATAAGGATCCAAGGCCCGATCTCGAATCCGTAGCTTAGAGCACTTAACTTATTAATATTAAACGTATTTATTAAGTAACCTTGATGTGTACCCAATTTTTAAAGCAAGGATTCTTTTAAGAAGACCAAGAACTAATCATCGGCAAAACCTAACATCTTTAATTATTCTTACAGTTATATATGGTGAAACAATTTTGTGGGAGAAAAAGGCCACAAGTAACTTCGATAAGCTCTAAAGAGATCCATCTACTCCACGCTTAGCATCTAACTTCTAAATAAACTCTATCATTTCTCGTTCTTCGCAAATTTAAAATCTTAAATAATAAGATCCGCGAATGCTTAGCCAAATAACTTCAAGCCATGAATATATAAAGTCAATCATGGAAACTTGCAGATTCTTGGCTTTTTCAAGCTAGAATTCGCATTTTATAGCTTCTTGTGTGAGAGACTAGCAAAAGCTTTCGGTCATTATTGGTTAAAGAGACAAGCTAGGGCTCAACATGCCCGGTCACGTCAGAATTTTATTCCTACTCTCACCAGCGGAAAGTCAACAAAATGTCAAAATTTATTATATTTTTGCACAAAATTTTTAAAATTTTCTCATTTTTTGGATTTTTTTCAAATTTTTGTTTGAGGAAAAACGAGGTTGCGAGAGTAAACGGCAAAAATGCAAGGCAAAAATCAAATCGAAAGATCACCCCCCAGACTAAAACGAGACATTGTCCTCAATGTCTTAAAGGTAAGGGTTTTCCTAACTAAATCTAAGGCCGTTTATTAATTATGCCAAAGATAAATGTTAGACGATAAGATTTAGGATATCGGATGAGCAACGAATGATGAAACTCGAGTGGAGAGAAGCAAACCACGAGCACGAGAGTCTTCATTATTCGGGTAAATCCTGGACATACACAAACAACCACGAAACACGACAAATGGAAGAGGTAGCCCTCCTCACGTCACTTATTAGAAAGAAAATAGAAAGAAGATAGAAGGATAAGCATGGGGTGCCTCCCACGAAGCGTTTATTTTTTATCGAGTCGTATAGCTTAGACTCGCCCCGAATTTATTTGTTCATGGGGGAGCATGTGGAAAAGAAAATTTCCATCGGACTTTCACTCAAGATGTTTGGATAAACATTGAAGCATATGAAAGTTCCACTCCGATGAGATACCCACGGTATTTCAATAGTGAAAACTATTAGAAACGATACCGGGGTCAAAGATAGTGTCCTCACTCCCGAAGGAGTGACGGAGAAGAGAAGTCACATCATATGTGATGAAAGGGAAGAAGGTCATGATAACAATCATGATTTGGTCATCATCTTTAAAAGGAGACTTCATAATTTTCATATTATGAATCTCATCATTTAAGTACTTTTGTTCAAGAAATGACTCGGGTGGGAGGGTCGGGATTAGATCATCAATAAGCAAATTCTCATGATTGAGAATGCCTCCCCCCGGGTCACACAAAACATCTTTGTCTAGATCAAAGTAGAAGTGATCATACTCCGGCGGAGATATGATGTGAGTGAGTTCATCGGAGAACTCCTCATGATCAAGATCAAAGGTAAACGAATCATATTCTGGAAGAGAGAAATCAGCATGAGAAGTGGTACTGCCACTACTCGTCTCTTTCGTGAAATCAAAACTAAATGATTCGTAAGCCGGGAGAGAATACTCGGGATGAGAAGTGGGATTGCCACTAATCTCCTGATGAAGCGAAAAGTGTACCGCTTTTAGGGGGTCATTTAAGCCCTAAATCGTATTTATTTGATCAAATATTGCCCTAAATCGTTCCTTTTGTCATTTTAGGTACTTCGGAGAGGAAATCTGGAAAAGAAAGCATTTTGGACGTTTTTGGAGCATAAAAGTGAAGAAAACGACAAAGTCTCAAAATCGGCTGGAAAAGTACCTTTGATGGCGTCAGGGATTGTTCCAGACGGCGTCATGGCTTGGCAAAAGAGGTGGATATGAAAAATACACATGATAAGCCAGGGAGTTTTACAAAGGAAGTCTGACGGCGTCACCCTTTAAGGTGATCAAGGCCATCACGGTTTATGTTAAAGAGAGACGGCGTCAAGCTTTATTCTGACGGCGTCAAGCCTTGATAAGCCAGGGAGGATTTTGGAGGATTAAAGAGGGACGGCGTCAGGAAGACCATCCGGGAACCCTAGACACGGCGAGGTGACGGCGTCAAGATCTATAACGTGACGCCGTCAGCCACTAAGTTCTATATATAGTTTTGCAATTTTTTGTCATTAGTGTGCAACTTTGTGAGGAGAAACCCTAAGACGAATTTATGCCATTTTTAAGGGTTTTATACCCTTGGATCTCCCATGTTTAATTGAAGATAAGTATTCATTTAATCAATCAATATGTCTATGTGTTGTTTGATTATATCTTATTCTTGTCTTTTAATTAACATGCTAGGCTAGATTTATCTTGTGTTTGCTTAGATCTAATGAAACCTAACTATTGATTATTGGTTATTAGTGTGTTATTAATTTTATTGGATGATTGTTTATCGATGTTAGGCTTAAGAAAACTGGCTAACTTCCTATACGGTAACTTGCTTGAACGTCTTAAGAAACATGAACCAATGCGTACTAAGGTTTTTATGGTTGTATTTAATGCATGAGCGAATTCTAGTGATCCCATGTTAGGAGCTTCTTAGCCGGCTCGACATAGGAGTGAAGTAGGAGCTTATAGAGTTGGGGAAGTACGTACGCCACCCCACGATTGGTATTAAAGAATACACCCGTCATCTACGCAATTAATACACACTAATCAACCGGTAAAAGATAGTTAGGGAGTAAGAAAATCTAAGTAAACACATTTCTCTCCATATAAGTTCCACCAACTTTTCATTTTCAGTTATTTTATTTTATTTGCATTTGTAGTCATTTGGGTTAGTTGACTAGCAACTAATTCCGCCCACTCCTTCAAACCCGAGATTTTACTTGCTTTCATAAAAATATAAAAATACAAAAAGAATCTTCCCTCACCCTTAGACCTATTAGAATAGTTTTTCAATCCTAACGACACTATTCCCCTAGAGAACGATCAATCCCCCGGTACTTGCCACTTCACTATACTACATCGGTCAGGTACACTGCCTGGTGGGGATTGCAAGCTTCTCAAGATCCCTCGAGAGGTAAAACCTATTGTAAGGTCGCAAAACCACGCATCAAGTTTTTGGCGCCGCTGCCGGGGAATAGTTATTGTTTAGGTTGAATTTTTATTTTATTAGGTCTACTCACTAGATTCCTTTCTAGTGAGATTTTTTATTTTATTTTTCTAGGATTTCTTGTAGTCTATCTTTTTCTTTGTGCCCTTTGTTTGTAAAACCATTTCCATTTGTCACTATGATGGATGAAATTCCATTTAGATCATTGACAATAGAGGAACAATTATATTTCACCAATAGATTTGTTTCCTATCATTCCTATGAATTTTTGTGTGATCTTTGTGATTTCCAAAAGGAGTTAGGGGTAAGGTTAGATGGGTTTAATGAATTCTATGCATGTGAGATTTCTATTAGACAAGCATTATCTGGATCAATTCCTTTTAGTCAGGCCCTTTGGATGAATTTTGAGGAAAGCTTCCTAACCATGACCCATAAGTGGAATGAATTGGTGGATTCGTATGAGCAAAGAGACCTAGTTTCTAAGAACATGGACTTAGAATCAAACCAAGATTCGGAGATGGTTAGTTGCATGAGTGGTATAGATTTCACCAAAACATACGACACACATGAGGGTAGAGTTGAGCCACCTAGCTGCATGTCATGGTTAGGCCCTACCATAATACAAGATGAACACATTGGTGATCTTAATGTGATGGAGGATATAGTAGAGAACCCAAGCCCACCAAGTACCCCACAAGTCCTACCATCATTTGAGGCATACACACCGCCCGTGACTTACCCGGAAGAAGTAGAAGGGACTATAGGAACCCCAATTGAAGTAGAACCTTTGGAAGAAACAAAACTAGAAGAAATAGGTTTGAATACTTGTAGTCATAACCTTTCTTTTAGTTCTATGGAAGTTCCTAGTTTTGATGAACCGGAGCCTAAACCAAAACCGTTACCTAATCTTCCATCCTTAGATGTGAACTTAGGAATTGAATTAGGTCCCGATCCACCCATCAAACCATGTAGTCCGGGTAATGTTAAGATTAAGGTAGTAGACTCTAGGCCTTGTAGAGAGGAAGCTAACATAGGAGTGAACCATGACCTTACATACTTACATCACCCATTTATGATTGATCACAAGAAACATTATGGGTTTAAACCGGGTTTATTAGGTCAAAGTGGATTCTTAACTTGTAGTCTCTCGAAGTTGATAGAAGATGATCCGTTTCTAGGAGAAAATCTTAATCCGCCCACTAACCCAATTGAATTAGGTAAGGTTATGATGATAGGATCCCGCACCTTTGAGCATATAATTCACCCGTCACTCTTTCCTCACGTGGCATATTTCCACCCTAAGGGTGTGTATCGCTACTTTCACCCACACTTAATCCTAAGTGTAGGGAAAACCTCCCCTATTTCCGTTAAATAAGGGTAGAGTCAGGCTCGTGACTCGAACAAAAACAAGCGCTTCTTGGGAGGCAACCCAAGCTTTATTTGCTTTGTGTGTTTGTTTGTTTGTTTGTTTGATTTTATTTGTTTCCGTATGTATGTTTAATTTTTATTATTATTGATTCATGTTCGAAAACTAAATTGTGAAAATGCTTTATCTTGTTTTTAACTACGTCTTAACTACATATAAAGGTATTTTGCAAAAGTTAAGTGTAAGGGAAATCCAAATCGGTTTATTAGAACACAAATGAACATGAATCGTAATAATATTAAATTAACATACATATTAGTATTTGTTTGAGTCAAATGCTTGTATCGAGTCATAATGATATTTTGCAGGATTTCCAGGAAGTAAGGTATAGGTTTTTCCAGAAATTTTCCGGAAACTTAACATGAGAATTCTGTCAGATCATTTCTGACGGCGTCAGGCTTTACAATCTGACGGCGTCAGGTGTTAATTTTCTGGAATTTTTGAAAGTTTTGTTTTCATAAAAAGTTTTTATTAAATCTCTAACTTATAATCTCCAGGAATCTGCAAAATTGTCATTCCACAAGCATTATATCCTTATATAGAATTTATCCCGCCGATGTTATGCAGGTTTTCGTGTTTGTTTTCTCAGGTTTAACAGGTTATTTTGGACAAGGAGATGTATGTGGAATCAAGCTTTTGGCGATGCTTTAGTCTTGGAGCTTCTACATTCTCTTGGAAGAAGATCTAACCATGTTACTTCTTTATCCACCGAGCGAATCAGGGGAGTATTTGATTTCATTCTTTTACCTTATTACTTTTACATCTTGTTATTTGAACATTGGGGACAATGTTCATCTTAAGTGTAAGGGGGGGTAAAATGCGATACTTTAGAGAATGCTATTACGCTTGATTTTTGTTTGTTTAATGGTAGATGTGTAATAAAACTGAAAGAAATACCTGTTAGGGCAATTGTAGTGCCAAATTTAAATTTTTTTACAACATATAGGAGTGAAACTTTGATCTTAATGAGCGTCTCATGGATAGGAGTTATATGACTAGCACAAAAAACCGTACCACTAAAAAAATTTTCCACCCCCAAATATGTGAGGTTCGCCCCTAGAATTGGTAGGAAAAGCATTTATGCTATGATGTGTGTACCGGTAGCACTTAGATTCTAGAACTTGCGTTAGGACCATTCCGAGGCCACAAGTGAGACTACATTCGTGTAGTTAGATTTACTACATGATAAGAGGCATTAGGATTAACCCATTGTTTTACACCTGTGTTTTTGTTATAATTACGTTGGCTACATTGGTCAAGTAATTCTCCCACACCCTTTGCATTGTACTCATTTTTAGTACACGATACCCCTAGTACACCCCTCAGAGCCTATCTTTTCGTTTCGACCTTTAAGCATTTTACTTAAAGGAAGAATTTGTTTACACCCCACTTAAATGTACACCCAAATCGCCTTAGCCTACCTTGTATGCACTCATTTTTAGTGCATTATTGTGACAACATTTGTTTAAAACCCTTAGTTAATTATCTAATTGATTACATGGTTGCTAAGTCGAGTCATATCCTTGTACATATTGTTTTGGGACGATTGGGACTCATGGGTAAAGTACTAGTGTAATGGAGTAATGGGGAAGAACAACATTATTACCCCCATATGTGCTAAATATTGTAAAAGTACTCCAAGTGTTTCGATTATCTTAATTCGAGTCATTAGAATAGTTATTTGTAAAGTTATGTAAAAGTTCAAGTGTAAGGGGAAAGTAACGCCCCTATGATGTATTATTTTGGATGGTAGGGCAAGAGTGTATGAAAAAAAAAAAAAAATCTAAAAAAATCAAGAAAAACACAAAAAAAAAAAAAATGAGAAAAAGAAAAGTAGAAAAAACATACGGACTACCATCCCGTTTCATTTTATGTTTATTTTATGTTTGTGTTATTTTGTTTTTAGCTTAAGTCGAGTCTAGTCTTGGCTTAGCAACGCCATATTGTACATGTATTTAATCAAGATCTTTAACTCGCCACAAGTAAAATATCCCTTATCCAACAAATCCGTGTTTATCATATCCCTACACCTAACGTTATAACCCGTTTAAAAGCCCTCTTTGATAGTTTATCTTAGGTGCTTACGCCTAGTGGAGAAGGTTTTCGATCCTTTCCCAAGCCTATGGTAATCTATTTGCTATGACAGGTAGTGAGAGATATTATCCGTTTTCATGTATGAGATATACTTTTATGACACCTGAGAGAGGTGAGTATCTAAACACTACTTGTGAGGTGCTAGTTTGTAATCTCCGTGCTTATTATGATTAAAATGGAACGACTATTTGTTGTAATTACTTTTATATTAGCGTTAAATGACCCCTAACTTGTATTTTGATTAGAATAAAAGCGCATTTGCTTGAGGACAAGCAAATCTCAAGTGTAAGGGTATTTGATGAAGCGAAAAGTGTACCGCTTTTAGGGGGTCATTTAAGCCCTAAATCGTATTTATTTGATCAAATATTGCCCTAAATCGTTCCTTTTGTCATTTTAGGTACTTTGGAGAGGAAATCTGGAAAAGAAAGCATTTTGGACGTTTTTGGAGCATAAAAGTGAAGAAAACGACAAAGTCTCAAAATCGGCTGGAAAAGTACCTTTGACGGCGTCAGGGATTGTTCCAGACGGCGTCATGGCTTGGCAAAAGAGGTGGATATGAAAAATACACATGATAAGCCAGGGAGTTTTACAAAGGAATTCTGACGGCGTCACCCTTTAAGGTGATCAAGGCCATCACGGTTTATGTTAAAGAGAGACGGCGTCAAGCTTTATTCTGACGGCGTCAAGCCTTGATAAGCCAGGGAGAATTTTGGAGGATTAAAGAGGGACGACGTCAGGAAGACCATCCGGGAACCCTAGACACGGCGAGGTGACGGCGTCAAGATCTATAACGTGACGCCGTCAGCCACTAAGTTCTATATATAGTTTTGCAATTTTTTGTCATTAGTGTGCAACTTTGTGAGGAGAAATCCTAAGACGAATTTCTGCCATTTTTAAGGGTTTTATACCCTTGGATCTCCCATGTTTAATTGAAGATAAGTATTCATTTAATCAAATCAATATGTCTATGTGTTGTTTGATTATATCTTGTTCTTGTCTTTTAATTAACATGCTAGGCTAGATTTATCTTGTGTTTGCTTAGATCTAATGAAACCTAACTATTGATTATTGGTTATTAGTGTGTTATTAATTGTATTGGATGATTGTTTATCGATGTTAGGCTTAAGAAAACTGGCTAACTTCCTATACGGTAACTTGCTTGAACGTCTTAAGAAACATGAACCAATGCGTACTAAGGTTTTTATGGTTGTATTTAATGCATGAGCGAATTCTAGTGATCCCATGTTAGGAGCTTCTTAGCCGGCTCGACATAGGAGTGAAGTAGGAGCTTATAGAGTTGGGGAAGTACGTACGCCACCCCACGATTGGTATTAAGGAATACACCCGTCATCCACGCAATTAATACACACTAATCAACCGGTAAAAGATAGTTAGGGAGTAAGAAAATCTAAGTAAACACATTTCTCTCCATATAAGTTCCACCAACTTTTCATTTTCAGTTATTTTATTTTATTTGCATTTGTAGTCATTTGGGTTAGTTGACTAGCAACTAATTCCGCCCACTCCTTCAAACCCGAGATTTTACTTGCTTTCATAAAAATATAAAAATACAAAAGGAATCTTCCCTTACCCTTAGACCTATTAGAATAGTTTTTCAATCCTAACGACACTATTCCCCTAGAGAACGATCAATCCCCCGGTACTTGCCACTTCACTATACTACATCGGTCAGGTACACTGCCTGGTAGGGATTGCAAGCTTCTCGAGATCCCTCGAGAGGTAAAACCTGTTGTAAGGTCGCAAAACCACGCATCATCTCCTCAAAGTTAAAGCTCTCATACTCTGGTATAGACTCCTCGAGCTCGGGCTCCAGAGGATCTAACGGCTTATCAACATAAACATCCATTGGGGGGAGAGAAAGAGATGGTTCATCGGATATCATCTTTTCAATCAAAGGGATATCTCCCCCCAGACTACTTTCTTCATTCTCTGATGAAATCGGATCATCATTGAAGAAAACCTCGAGCTCTTCCATAGTGATATTACTTCTCTCAACCGGTGTGAGAGAAGGGGAAGAGTCGGAAATGATTGGTTCAGAAGTCGGAGTGGGATTGCCACTCGAAGGTTTAACCAAGAAAAAGTCACTATCCTCAACGGGGATAGGAGATGAGGAGGGAGAATTGAGCATAGAATCAGTAGATGGAGTTGGATTGTCATTCAATGATTCGATCTTAGAAATTAGAAGATTGATATTCAATAATCTTTCACGAAGTTTATCGTCCTTGATCGTCAGGAGAATATCAGTGTCAATCTCTCCATCATCTGGGTCAGAATCTATCACGAGCTCAAAATGGGGATGTGATGCCTCAACATAATCGATGTTTTCATATGATAAAGAATCGTTATCACTTGTGGTACAATCATCGGAGGAAGTCTTAAAAGTATCAAGAGGAGGCAAATCACAAATTTTGTCGGAAATACCCTCGGACTCACTTTAGATTGGGACAAGGTCGTCAACACTAGACTTTATTACTTTGTCCGATTCCGCTTCCGGAATAGTGCTGAGATGCTCGTCCCCCATTATGAGAGAGTCCTCCGGGTCCATAGACGGTAAGACGGGTGTGATTGCAGCTGACGAATTCTTATAATATTCCCTCATTTGGATAGAATCCTCATCATCATCGTCATTGTAAACGAAAGTCTTGCAAAATTGGGCACTCACTTTTGCTACTTGTTCTTCGGCTAGGAATTCTCCAATTGATTCTTCATTGCGAAATTGGGAACTTACTACCGGTTTGTTTTGTGCAATGCGAACTTTCGATTTGTTTTCGATAATCGTCATGAGGTCCTTTGGAGTTCGATAATAGATATTGCCACCGGCGGCTGTATTAAACGAATCTTGATCCGATTGAGTTAAAGCATTATAGAATATATCAACTTGTTGCAATTCCGAGAAACCGTGATGAGGGCATTTCCTTTTCAAATCTTTGAATCGCTCCCAAGCCTCGGCAAACGTCTCATCAAAACATTGTTGAAAATTTATGATTTCTTTTCTGAGCTCAATTGTTTTAGAATGAGGATAAAATTTATTCAAGAATTTTGATACTAGATCTTCCCAAGTTGTGATGGAATTAGGAGGTTCATAATCAAGCCAAGTTTCGGCTGCTCCTTTGAGTGAAAACGGAAACAAGATCAAATTCACCACATCTTGAGGCACTTGATTGATTTTGAAAGTTCGAGTAATTTGGGAAAATCTTCTGATGTGTGAATGAGGATCGTCATTCTCATCACCATAGAAAGGATTGTTACTTATGAAATTAATTAACTCGACTTTCAATTCAAAATCATTTGCTAGAATGGCTGGAACAACGATAGCATTATCAATACCTACGGTAGGTATTTGCAGCAATTCCATCATGGAACGCGTGTCCGCCATAAGAATTAATCAATATAGAGGGATAAGAGGGCATAATTAAACGGTGAAGAGGATGAGAGATAAAGAATTAAACGAATAAGAGGAATAAGGAGAATATTTTTGGATTTTTAAAATTTAGAAACATAAAAGAAAAAGGAAAATAAATTTTTGAAAAGAAAATCTTTTTGGGTTTTTATATTTAGAAAAATTTAAAAACAAATATTTTTGGATTTTTGTTGGTTTTTTAAATTTAGTAAAATATTTACAAAAGAAAACAATAACTCCACGAGGAAGGGTCTTCAAAACACGAATCGAAAAACGGAATCACGAACTCACTTCAAGCTTCCCCAACAGCGGCGCCAAAAATTGATTTCATCGATTATAGTATAGATTTACTTCCAAGGAATCACAAAAGGGAAATAATGTGAAAACCCCGAGTTCGTTGTCCCGATGAAGGATGAATGGAATTTCGTGAAATCGAGACGTGAGTCGTGTAGTGAATAGTGAAAGAGTGGGGTTTTGGTTTTATAAACTAAGATAATGAAATTTTAACTAAAGACAATTAATAATGGGAGGGAAAAGCTAAACTAAGGCAAACGGATCATAAAAACGCAAAAGAAACCTAAATACACATAAAACCCGAGCTAATCCCGAGTTCAAAAGTGAAATCTATGGAAAACTATCCCTAGGTATGAAATTATATTTTTCCTAAGTTTTAATTAACAAAAGAAAATTTTAGAAAAAAGAATTATATTTTTCTTAATTTTATTTAATTTACTATAAATTAAAAACTAAATTTAAGTAATTAAATGATTAAAAATACTAAAACAATTTGGAAAATTCTGAATTTTTTATAAGAACTGCTCGAAGATATGAGGAATAAAAGAAAATTAAAACAGAAAAGAAAGCTTTTGAAAATAAACTGTAAAAAGCTAAATAGAAGAAATACGCTAAATAAGCTTCATAATGGTTAAAAGAAAAATGATGTAACTATGTAAATGAAAAAGACCCTAGGGCAGTGGTAGTGTGTGTGTGGTGTTAGCTAAGAGACTGGGGTTCGAACCCCAGCCTTGGCTTTTTGGAAAAAATATTTTTTTTTTATTTCTCTTATAAAATCCTAAATAGCACTAAACTATATGCTAATTTTATAAAAAGAATTAAAATAAGCTGAGAACAGCTTATGAAAGTGTGATTAGTAAGCTATGAAAGGAAAAAAAAAAAAAAAAAAAAAAAAAAAAAAAAAAAAAAAACTCAAAGCAACTAGTCTAATAAGCTAAAATAAGTAAAAGGAAACTAGGGGAAGCTAAATAATACTAGATAGGTCCTAAATAAGCCAAGGGAATGAGAATAAGCTACAAGGGACTTGAATGCAACTGAATTTACCCTTTAAATACTAGATTAGCAGCACTTAAAAGCTAATAAGCAAAAGATATCAAATGGCAAAGATTAAAATTTGCTACTCCAACGTATTTCAACTTACCTACTTGCAGACTAACTTCAGTACTCTAATAAGCATTTAATCCTCCAATAAGCTCAAGCATATCAAGCTTATACTACAAATTTTATGGAAACCAAAAATCAGACCTAGAAGCCTTATGAATAAGAGGAAAATAAGCTTGAGAAATAACACTTGGACTGCTCAGCAAAATCTGAACCTGAAACAGTCCTATGGGGCCACTTTAAGCTCAAAATTAAGCACTTAAATGAGCACTAAAAATCTCCAAAAGCCAGAACAGATAAAGATGGCACTATGATCTACTAGAAAAACCAAGAATAAGCAAGTAAGCATAATCACTCAAGCCAGAAATCATCTGAGAAGTTGGCTTGTTGAGACAAATGGTTGATGCAGGGTCCTAAATGGTCAACTGAGGTGATTATAGCTTATAGAAAAGCTGTTTAAAAGCTATCTAAAAAAATATAAAAAATGTGCATTAAGTGTTTGACCCACCAAAATGTCTAAATATCAAATCTCAACTTAATTGGACTTATAGTAAGCAAATTAAAAAGATATAGGCTGACTTGGGTAAACTAACTACTGAAACAGTCTGCAACTTATAGGTACTGATCTAGCTATTTTAAGCTTCTAAACAGCTAAGAAATAATCTAAGAACAGGAATTTAGCAAGTAACAGCAATCAAATAAAAAAAAAACTTACCTCTAACTAAATCCACAAATAAGCTAAGAGAGAAAAGCTCAAAAGCTAACTGTTAAGGAAAAGACAAATATGTTCTGTGACATGTTTTTACTAAAAAAAATGATTCAACTCTTCACTAAACCAACTGACTTTTAACAAACTTTCAGAAATCACTTTTAAACTCTAAATGTAACTCTCATTTAGCAAAATAAAGGCAAAAACTGCTTATCTCTTGATCAATCCCTAATGAGCAGGTTATTTTCTAAATTTTAAAACCAACTCTATGAAATGTTGAAACCTTGCAAATCCACTTAACACAAGCTACAAACCATCTATATAACTTATTTTATTCTAGATTAACTATCCCTATCTTGCACATGAACTGTAGTGACCCACTTTAACCCATTTTGGCCTACTGCCAAACAGTCCTTATTTGCTACTGATTTAGCTTTTTGAACTGTAACAGATGATTTTACCCTAAAACTTGAGAAGACAATCATTAATTAAGCTGAGTGAAGTCCTAGAAAGCAAGTGAAACTAGATAATAAGCACTATGGTAAGCTACACTCTAATTAAGCTATTTTGGCTTTTTAAGGGATTATAAGCAAAACTGACATCAACTGATAACTAAACTAAGGCAAAGCAACTGATGGCAATTATAAACTAAAATAAGCTAGAAAAACAGGAAATAAAATTAATGAGTAGTTGTAATAAGAAAATGAACAGTGTTTGACTAACCTTGACTTTTTTTGACTTTCATTAAAAACTTGAATTGATTACAATCATTTGAAACTGAGAATGTAAATTACAAATAGCCAAAGCATTAAACTACAACTAAACTACTCCTAAATTATAACTATTCCTAATCGCCTCCTTTTTTTTTTGAGTGAGAAGGTCTCCTTTTATAGTCGAGTTCAGGAGTGCATCCTAGGGTTTGGGAAAAGCTCCAGAAGCTCTTATCTCATCCCTTGGATCAAATCCCAGCAACATTCGTTCATTCACAACCTTAGGATCACATGGCTGATGTGTTTGCACCAATCGTAAGCTGCCATATTGCCACCTTGGCAATCCCTTGCATCATCCCTTACTGCCATGTCAGAATCTTTCTAGAAGCATATTTAAGTACGGGTAAAATGGGGAGTATGGGGTAATTTGAATGGGGAAGATAAACAGTAAAGGGGGAAAAGGTTGGGTTAATTTTTTTATTCGTTTGACCTGTGGGTGTTGTTTGACCGGGTTATTAAAAAGGACGGGTAAGGATAATGGTGGTGGGCTTGTGTTGGGTTTTATTATGGGTTGGCAGATTTTATTAGATAGGTAGTAGTAGTTTAGGATTTATTCAAAGGGTTATTCATGCCACTTTGTATGGTTCAAGGGCTAATGTTGCCATTTCTGAAAAATATTTCCAAGGGCTATTTGTGTAATAAAAAGTGATCCAAGGGCCTCTTCTGACAGCTTTAGCATAATTGTGATCCAAATTTGAAAATTCTTCCCCGGCTCCAGCTTTTTGACACTCTTTCCATTTCTCGTGCTCGTTTTCTGGTTTTTGCTTGATTTTTGACATTTTTCTTGATATCCGTACCTGCATATAAACAAACACAAAAACACAAATATCTTCGGCATTTTGGTTAGATTTTGGTCATTTTGGTATTAATTTGGTCAAGAAAAGGTATGTGTTTAAGCACATACCACAGATGCCCACTATTGGAGATAGTAACCCCATTTTCCAGCAAATGATTAATCAACAATTGGAAGGTCTACTGCCAAAGATTGTTAGTCATGTGAGCGCACAGATGGGTGATGGTACTCAACCTAATGGTGCTGGAAGTGGTGGGGGTGGCAACAACGGATGCTCCTACAAAGAGTTTATGGCTTGTAAACCCAAAGAGTACGCTGGTAAGGGTGGTGCGATAGCGCTCACTCGATGGATAGAGAAGATGGAAGCAGTAATGGATATTAGTGGCTGTACTGAAGCCTAAAAGTTCAAGTATGCAGCAAGTTCTCTGATCAATAAGGCTTTGACTTGGTGGAACACGCAAGTCCAAGCTAGGGGTAGAGCTGCTGCGATGGGAATAACTTGGGAAGATTTCAAAGCCTTGTTGGTGGAGGAGTTTTGCCCAAGAAATGAGATGCAGAAATTAGAGGAAGAATTTTGGAACCATGCAATGGTTGGAGCTAATCACGCGGGGTATACTGACAGGTTCCATGAGTTAGCTAAGTTGGTCCCTCACTTGGTAACTCCTAAGTCGAAACGTATCAATAAATACATTCGTGGGTTGGTTCCACAGATTCGTAGCATGGTTAGGGCTACAGAACCCATGACACTCCAAAGTGCTATTTAGAAGGCTGGAGCACTAACTGATGAAGCGGTTAGGAGTGGGGTACTTGCGAAGACAAGTGAGAAGAGGAAGGAGGAGACTGAAGCAGGTAAGCAGGTTAGTTCTGGTGCTGACAATAAGAGAACAAGGAATAAAAGAGGGTTCGTGGCGGTGAATCCTGTGGTGGCAGCGAGTCCTGCGATGGCAACTACTCCGGCTGTGACAAGAAACAAAGACAGAAGGGGGTACACTAGTTCTGCTCCCAAATGTGTTAAATGCAATGGTTATCATCATGAGCAGGCTGCGTGTCGTACGTGCTTCAGGTGTAACAAACCTGGACACTTTGCTAGAGAATGTCGTACGGTGATTACTCAAGCAACTCCAATCGACTCAGTTGGCGCAAGGTATAATCGTAGGGCGTGTTATGAGTGTGGAAGTACGGATCATCTCCGAAATGTGTGTCCCAAGCTGAACAGAGCACCTGGTCAGGCGGGAAACAGGTTGTCCATTGAAGGAGGCCAAGGGCAAGGGTACAACAAGAATGCAGCTAGAGGAAAGGCGTTCACCATAAATGCAAGCGAGGCGCGTCAAGACCCGCACGTCGTTACTGGTACTTTCTCTCTAAATGGTCATTATGCTACTACTTTATTTGATACGGGTGCGGATTACTGCTTTGTGTCCACTGAATTTGCTGAATTGTTGAATGTTGAACCTAGTGAACTTAGGTCTAGTATTGTGATTGAGATAGCTAGCGGTAGGGAGGTAGAGGTTGACAAGGTTATTCGTGGGTGTACTATAGTGTTAGAGGGCATTCCGTTTATGATTGACTTGATACCTTTTGGACATGGGAGTTTTGATGTGGTGATAGGGATGAGCTGGTTGTCTAAACATAAGGCCGAGGTTGTATGCCATGAAAAGGTAGTTCGTATTCCTTTAGAGAGTGGTGTTATACTTTGGATACAAGGAGAATGCTTAGGGAATGATTTGAAATCCCTTAAGAATGCGACCAAAGAACTTAAAATAGAAGAGATTCCTGTGGTGTGAGAATTTCTTGGCGTCTTTCCTGAAGACTTGTCTGGGTTGCCTCCAATCCGTCAAGTTGAATTCCGTATTGAATTGATTCCTGGAGCGGCACCTGTGGCGAAATCCCCATATCGTTTAGCACCCTCTGAGATGCAGGAGTTGTCCGCGCAGTTGCAAGAACTTCAGGATAAGGGGTTTATCCGACCCAGTCACTCTCCGTGAGGAGCACCTGTGTTGTTTGTTAAGAAGAAGGATGGTTCGTTCCGGATGTGTATTGACTATCGGGAATTGAACAAGTTAACTGTTAAGAATCGGTATCCTCTTCCTAGAATCGATGATCTCCTTGACCAGCTGCAAGGTTCTCGATTCTTTTCGAAGATAGATCTACGTTCTGGTTATCATCAGTTAAGAGTGTATGAGGAGGATATTCCGAATACTGCTTTTAGGACTCGTTATGGACACTTTGAGTTTACGGTTATGCCATTTGGGTTGACAAATGCACCTGCGGTATTCATGGATCTAATGAATCGCATTTGTAAGCCTTATTTGGATAAATTTGTGATAGTGTTCATCGATGATATATTAGTCTACTCTAAGACTGAGAAGGAGCATGGAGAGCATTTGAAGTTGGTCCTTAAATTGCTGGAGAAGGAGAAGTTGTACGCTAAGTTTTCAAAATGCGAGTTTTGGCTTAGAGAGGTACATTTTCTTGGTCATGTAGTTAATAGTGAAGGTATACATGTAGACCCTGGAAAGGTCGAAGCGGTCAAGAATTGGAAGGCTCCTACGACGCCGTCAGAGATACGTTCCTTTTTAGGATTGGCAGGGTATTAAGAAGTATGTCTGGGGAGAGGAGCAAGAGATGGCTTTTCAAACATTAAAGGATAATTTGTGCAATGCACCTATTCTGGCGCTTCCAGACGGACCAGATGACTTTGTGGTGTATTGTGATGCGTCGAAACAAGGTTTTGGATGTGTACTAATGCAGAGAGGGAAAGTGATAGCCTATGCATCCCGACAACTCAAGATTCATGAGATGAATTACACCACTCATGATTTAGAGCTTGGTGCGGTAGTGTTCGCCCTCAAGAATTGGAGACATTATCTGTATGGCACAAAGAGTGTTGTTTATACGGATCATAAGAGTCTTCAGCATATCTTCAGTCAGAAGGAGCTGAATATGCGACAGAGAAGATGGATTGAATTGTTTAGTGATTATGATTGTGAGATTCGCCATCATCCTGGAAAGGCGAATGTGGTGGCTGATGCGTCGAGTAGGAAGGAAAGGATTAAGCCTAAGCGTATGCGAGCTATGTGCATGACCTTGCAATCGGGAATCAAGGGGAAGATATTGGCAGCACAAGAGGAAGCCCTCAAGGATGAAAACGCAACAGCTGAGATGCTGCGTGGGTTGGATCAACAAATGGAGAAAAAGGAGGATGGTGGATTATATTTCTTGGATCGGATATGGGTTCCGATGGTGGGAGATGTAAGAAGGTTGATCATGGATGAGGATCTTAAAACGAGATACTCAATTCATCCAGGATCTGACAAGATGTATTATGATCTTAGAGATGCTTATTGGTGGCCAGGAATGAAGAGGGAAATAGCCGAGTATGTTCGTAAGTGTCTGACTTGTTTGAAAGTTAAGGCTGAACATCAGAAACCCTCTGGATTACTACAACAACCGCCGATCCCTGAGTGGAAATGGGAGAATATAACGATGGATTTTATTACCAAGTTGCCTCGAACAAGTAATGGGAATGACACGATATGGGTCATAGTGGACAGGCTGACGAAGTCTGCACATTTTCTGGCCATTCGTGAGGATTATAAGATGGAGAAGCTGGCAAGAATTTATATCAATGAGATTATGGCACGACATGGTGTGCCAGTTTCTATTATATCTAATCGCGACAGTAGGTTTACCTCGCGGTTCTGGCAGTCGCTACAGAAGGCTTTGGATACACGTTTGGATATGAGTACAGCTTATCATCCACAGACGGATGGACAAAGTGAACGAACAATTTAGACTTTAGAAGATTTACTTAGAGCATGTGCTATCGATTTTGGAGGAAGCTGGGATACTCATTTATCTTTAGCCGAGTTCTCCTATAATAACAGCTATCATTCTAATATTAGGTGTGCGCCGTTTGAAATGTTGTATGGGAGGAAATGTAGATCACCTGTTCTGTGGGCAGAGGTTGGGACTAGCCAACTAATTGGTCCTGAACTAGTGCAAGAGACTACGGATAAGGTTTTTCAGATTAAGGAAAGACTTAAGGCAGCGAGAGATCGCCAAAAGAGTTATGCGGATAATCACCGTAAGCCTTTAGAGTTTAGTGTTGGTGATCTTGTGATGCTAAAAGTGTCCTCTTGGAAGGGTGTTGTGCGTTTTAGTAAGAAAGGCAAATTAGCACCGAGATATGTAGGACCGTTTGAGATTACGGAAAGGATTGGACTTGTGGCATATCGACTGAAATTACCTCAGGAGCTAAGTGGTGTGCATGATACGTTCCATGTATCTAATTTAAAGAAATGTTTGGCGGATGCTAGTCTGCATGTGCCATTAGATGAGATTAAGTGTTGGGAATTATAATTTGATATTTACAAAACTACAGGGGCTGAATGTAATATTAGTTAGCTTCTTGAGAAAGTTAGGTTTTTATGTAAACCCTCTATATAAAGGGTATTAGACGGCAGTATGTTAGATATAGAAAAGATGTAGAACTCTCAATGAGAGTTGATTATTAACGTGTGTCTGTACACGTTAATTAGTAGTTGTTAGTTTATTATTTAGTATTGAATAGAGCGCGCTTAATAAAAACCTTGTTCAATGATAATGATTGTTTTGTATTTATCCGCTGCGTGTGTAATCATTGTTATTGTTCCTAGATGGGGTTAAACGATCTTCAACAATTGGTATCAGAGAGGGGGCTCTAGATATCTAGGATGTTACAAGGTTTTCATTGGTGTCGAAGTGTAGCAGATTCGAAGAAAGTGAAACAGATCTGGTTCGACAACAGCAGATCTTAAATATTGTGAGGTAATCGCATTTTTTTTTGTAAGAGCAGATCTTTATTTCGTGGCGACTATGATATATCTGATGGCAAGTGGACCTACGTGAATCATTATTCTTCTATTAATTAATTAATCGATGAAGTACGGTGGTGTATTTAATTTGTTTTTCGATGTTCTCGTACTGATTTGACTGGTCAATTAAATGATTTGTCGATTACTGATTTTATCACATACTGAAATCACGTGGGGACTAATTGGATGATTGATGTCTCATTCGGCATGTGGGGATTATTTGATTTATATGATTGTAGGTCTGATGTGAAATTAATTGCTTTTGGTTGAATTGATGGCTGCGTTAAAATTGGTCAATACGCAAGTTGGGATAAGGATTGATTGGTTTGTCGTACTGTGTTTAATGAATTGTGGTACAGTGGAAAATTGATGCAATTGGGGTTTGCCGTGTATTGTATTTGTGAAGATCAGTGGTGTGTTGCTTATTATTGTTTCTGAAGCAGCTATTGGCGAGTTATTTTTTTTTTACTTCGTACAGACCAATGTGATTAATTCTGGTTGGTATTCATTAAGTCTGGTCAGTGTTGAGTTAATACTGGTTAGTGATTTATTAATTCTGGTGGCTGTTGGTGATTAATTCTGGTCACTCTTCGTTAAGTCTGCTCGGGTGTTCGTTAATGCCGCTCTCACATGGATATTGCTGCTACGCTATTTTGTTTATGCTGCTCGGATTCTGCTGCTCTTGGTTAAGTCTATTTGTTAAAAAAAAAAAAAAAAGAAAAAAAATTAGTACTGATCGGTTCGTGCTGGTGGATACAGTTTTTGCTGCTTTCGATATATTTGATATAGTATTCTAGGTCCACAGACGCTCTTGGATCTTGGACGATGTGATGCTTATGGCTTGGTTACTTTTATTGATTTGGTTTGGTGTTTACAAGTCGTTTAGTACGCAACATAATGATGTAGTGTTTTGGTCCGGGACCACACACATTATTATTTTTGGATTTGATCTGGGATCAATGGACGGTTATGGTGAGGAAGGTCTTGTGAATACATTTGATGCATTAGCTTTTTAATCGATTATGTAACAAGTTCACCCTTTTTGTGAGATGCAACAAAGGATTGAGGTAGATCGCCGGCTGAGGCAACAGTTACATGAGAGAGGAGGATGTTATTGCACTTGGATGTTTCATTGATACCTTCTATTTCAAGCCAATTAAAGTCCGAGATTCACGAGATGGTTAGTATACTTTTAAGGGGACGCTTATTGATCATATACTTATCATCTACATGCATCATTTGTGGGGAAGCGTTTACGAGATGCACAAGACCCCTATTGGATGATTACAAAAAGGGGAAGAAGATTTATCATGTGCATTATTTGTGATGACATGTTTTAGCATTGTTTCTTCATGCAGATTGTTTTGTAATATCAAATAGGGGAAGATTGTTGGGAATTACAGATTTGAAGATTACAAAACCCACAGGCAAGAATGAAGAAAGAATAAACAATGAGGACCTAATATGTATAAAGAGGGTAGGCGTCTAGGTTACAAATATACAGAATTAATAGAAAAACAATTATTTCTCCAATGAGAGTCGATTAGCAAACTTGTGTTTGTACACGTTTAGTAGTAGTAGGTTTACTTTATGTTTAATAAAGAAAACCTTGTTAGTAATGTTGATTGTGTTTTTATTCCGCTGTGCATATCAATATTACTTAGCCTAGATGGGCTTGATCTTGGTTCAACATTAAGGTTGACAAGACCCTTCATTTTGTCGAAGAACCTGTTGAGATTATGGACCGAGAGGTCAAGAGTTTGAAGCGTGGTAAGATTTCTTTAGTAAAGGTGCGTTGGAATTCGAAGCGTGGTCCTGAGTTTACTTGGGAACGTGAGGATCAGATGAGGTATAAGTACCCAAATTTGTTTGCTAATGAGGTTAGTGAGACAAGAAGCTAAATCTCGAGACGAGATTTCCCTAAGTGGGGGATGATGTAACAACCGTGATTTTAGCAGGTTAGTCTAACAATTAGTTTCGATCAATTTAACTTTTGCTTGGTGTGACTTAAGTGTTTTGTGTGGCATATGTGTGATATACGTGTGCTTTAGCACTAAATCCCTTTGTGTGACTCTATTGGTGTGTCTTGAGTAGTGTTGTTTTGAATGCGTTCATTTTGTTCAACTTGGTGATGCGGAAATGACTTGTACGGTTTTGCATTCGGGGTTTTGCGTAATGGGTTTTGTTCAAGCTTGTGAGCGTTGGTAAGTTAAGTGGTGATCGGGTTTATGGGTTATATTAATATTGAGTGTGAAATTCTATTTTTGGAAACTATGTTTTGAAAATACTAATTATTCAAGTTGTCGTAAAATGAAGAATTACTGCGTAAGATGATAGGTTTCGGTATAGGATTTTAAAAAATAACGAAAACACGAGGTTTTAAGTGTAATAATTAATATTAATAAAAAAAAATAAAAAATAATATATATATAGGGGCGGCCGAATATGGGTTTTAGGGGAAAAAAGGAAACAAATTTTAGTCCAATTATAGTTACTAATTAAAAGGGTTCTCTAGAATGATCATATGGGTAGTATAAATACAAAACCAAAACCTCCTCACCCTTTTTTTTTGAGATATATGGTCGACCAAGGGGAGGAGCAAAAGAAAAAAATTAGGTTTTTCAGTATTTTGAAGAAAAACAAGCTTAAGGTATTCCTAGTGATCTCTAATTCATTTAATTATTGATTTGATTCATGTAATACAAGTTATGATGGATCTAGGGTTTATGAAGGTTCTATAAATTATTAATATAAAACATTTTGGGATCATTAATTAGTAATGTTATGATGATTGGTGAAGAGATTAGGGTATAAAACATGTTAGTTATTGAGTTAGGGTTTGGACAGATTCATAAGGCTGTAAAGATACGAAGATATTTAATAGATAGAAATGAGTTATTACATGAATCTTGAGTCTAAATTGTATTTCAGAGAACGTGCTTTCCAAAAAGTCTAGCCACGAGCGATTTCGAGGTACGGAAGTCAGTCTAATGATTTTTACAAGTAAAGGTGTCAAAATAGTTAAACCGGGACAGATTTAGGTTAAAAGTATTGAGGTCAAAAGTCGTTTTAAAAGTGTAATTTGGGTTAGCCCTTCGGGATAAATTGAGTTCTATATTCTCTTTGACTTCCACGCGAAAATTAGCCGATAATAAGTTGTGAAAGTATGGTTGTTAGGTCAAAACATTTTGGTGTGCGTTCAGATCCGAATCTGGATAGTTTTTATGTTTGATTTTTCAAGGAGCACTTGTGTGTGTTTTTAGTGCATGGCCTTCTGGGAGAAGCTTGTATGCTCATGAAGGACCATAGTGAATTTTTGGTGTGAGTTTTAGAGCTTATTTTGTTGTGATTTCATGTGGGTAAATGTACCCCAAAAATCTGTGTATTCTGAAAAAGTGTATGCAAGGGATTTAGTGAGTGTAAGTGTTTGGTAGTAGTTAGTATGGAGTCTAGGTGATCCATGGTGGTTTACATGAACCTTAGACATCCATCGAATGTGTATTACATGGACTATAGCTTTTAGCTTGGTCGCGTGTAATGTGATCTTATTTTTGTTGTATAGATTTGTGATTAATAATTTGGAAGCTGCAAAGTTTGAGGTGAGTTTCATAGTCCCATTTTTACTTTGTTTTAACTTGGGATGGGAATGATGCTTGTGTTGAAATATTTTTGAGTTACTGTGATTATGTGGTCGTAAATGCATGGACTTGTAAGTGTTATTATACGTGTATTGCATGTTATGAGATTATTGTGTGGTGATTCTGTGTGGTCCATTTGGAGGGTAGCTATGCTCCCATTATCCAATTGGAGAGTAGTAGCTCTACTCACTATTATTCTGTGTGGTCTGATAAGAGGGTATGGTTTACCCATTATTGTGAACTTGGATCGTGGGCACGTTCCGTCCCGTTTTTTGGTTGGTTGGTTATGATTACATGCTAGTAGTATAATGACTAGTCTTACTGTCCTGCTATGTTTTATAATCACAGTGAACTGGTTGCCTGAGATATATTGTGTGTCTTAAACCTATGAACCTCACCAACATTATGTTGACGTTTTTAAGCATCATTTTCAGGTGAGCATTCTAAGGCTAAGGTAGAGGGAAGCGACTAGACGAGACTTAGTTGCATTTGAGAACGATTTATCTTTATGTTTTGATTTGAATATGTTTGATTTTGATTGTGATACTTTAATGTCTTTCGACTAGTACTTTATGTTCTATTGAAGATACCCTTTGGAGATTTGTTTTTGTTATTTTCTTTTGCGGTATCGTTACGACACTTTGTGTCTGTACTATGCTCTATTTATGTGCATGTAGTAATTCTCTATTTAGACACCATGTGTTGTGATGATATCCATGAAGTTACACTCGCGTTTCCGCCTTGGCGAGGTGTGACAAAGAGTGAAAGTGAAACCTCACTTACTGAGGAGAAGTTGTCCTCTGGTAGATGTTCAGATGCTCCAACCATTGAGGATTGTACATCTGATGATGATGAGTGTAATGAAGTTAAGTCTAAGATCAATAAGGTTGTGTCTAAGAATATGTCTGAATCTAAAGTTGATGTGAAACATGTTCCTAAAGTGGTAAAGAATGAGAATATAAAATCAGTTAGGAATACTGTAAAATATGCTGAGATGTATAGACCTAAAGCTAGATCTTCAGTTCCTAGGGGTAACCAAAGGAACTGGAATGGTTCAAAATCTCATCAACTAGGAGATGATTTTGTGATGCAAAACAAAGTATGTTTTGTTTGTGGAAATTTTGACCATTTGGCTGCTTATTGTGACTTAAACCCATGGAAAAAGAGGGATTTTGGAAATTCAAGGGTGAAAAGGAATAACAATGCTAGGGTAACTCAAAATAGTCCAACTAGATTGACTAACCCTAATGTGAATCATAAAACGTCACCCAGAGCAGTTATGTTAAAGTCAGGCATCAAAGCAGTTTCAACTGTTAGATCAGCAGTTCCAACTGCTAGACCAAACAAATGGTTTAAGAACAAACAAACTGTTACAAGTGCAAAACAATTTTCAAATCATGCACAAATAGTTAAGAGGCATTTTTATAAGAAAACAGCAATGACCAATCAAAAATGGGTGCCTAAATCTAAACAAGCAGTTCCAACTGCTAGGTCAGCAGTTCCAACTGCTAGACCAGCAAATCCTACTGCTAGGCACTTGAGTGTTAAGGGTCAAAGGGGCAATGCTGTAAAGGCCTCAGCACGTTGGGTTAGGAAACCTACCAAACCCAATGGTTCATCAATGATTTTCAATAAATATTCCTATATTGATGCACGAGGCAGATTGATGAGTGTGTAAATACTCATCATTTTTGGTTAAATCTGAACTGCAAAACATTCAAAAACACCCAAAAATGCATCAAAATACAGAAAATATCCCAAAATTGTGTTTTATATGTTTCAGATGCAAAATGAATAAAAACAGATGAAAAACGAACAAAGTTTGCATTATTGGCAGTTTCAGTCCCTCAACTTTCATAAAATGTCAAAACTAGTCCCTGGTCGTAAAAATATGGAAAATTATCATCAAAGGTCCTTAGGGATTCAAAAGTTGTCAAAATTACTTTTTAGAAATCAATTTTACAAATTGACAACTTAGGTCCCTAAAAATTCAAGGATGTCAAAATTAGTCCTCGGATTTTTAAAATTGGAAAATTATTAAAAATAGGACTTATAAAATTAAAGATGGCATGAATAGTCCCTTGGCATTATTTTGGAAAAATGGCAGAATTGGTCCCTCATTTTCAGGAAATGTCACCTTTGGTCCTTGGGCTATTACAATCCTTAATATCCAAAAATACAATACCCATTATCCTAATCCAATAAACCTAATCCTACACCAAAACCCAGCCCAAGCCTGATAACTAAATCCAACCCACAACACTAACCCGGCCCACACCCTTTCTTAGCTAAATATTTCGGTCAACCCAAGTCAAAACCACCCATCCCTTCCCTAACCCGCCAAATAAAATACCAGGATACCACCTCTGCTTATCCCACCTTCTCCTGACAATCCCACCTCCTAACCCATTACTTTCACTGATACACGCCTTCTCCACCCCCCTCCACTTAGTTACTCACCAACTTGCCCACGTGCTCAGAAATAGACAAAAATCCACCCAAGTGGTTTCCCGCCAAAAAGCAATTGGACGATTGAGATCAATTTTGGCTAATCAAACGAGTGGGATTTCAAGAGGATGAGTCAGAGAAGCTTGTGGAAGTGATATTTAAGAAGAAAGAAGACAAAGAGTTCAAGGGTCACTCGTTTTAGACCATTAGTAGTGTAAAAACTTTAATTATTGTCATTTTAGTTTCAAGTCAAGTTTGGTTTATCATTTTCAGTGTTGTTTCAAGTTTCTTGTTCTTAATGCACTCTGTGTTGTATCAATCTTACAAATTAATGAAATTTCAAAGTTTTCAAGTTCATTGTGAATTCGAATTAAGTATTTTGGTGTTTGCTATAGCTTATTCCCTGTTTGAATAAGCTCATTTAATCCAATCATTAGTTTGTAATGAGATAATGTCAGTTAATTCTGCTAATAATGGTAAATTTTTGATTCGGTCAATGGAAGTCAAAATTTCATGGTGATGATGAATCTGGTGGTTATGGTGATTGATTATTGATTACTGGTTATTGGTAGCATAGAGGTGATTTAAGCCTATCTAAAAGATAGGCTTGGGTTGGTGTTTTCCCCTATTTCAGTTAGGGTCCTCAATTTGTAAGTCATCATTTTACATTTCCAAGCATAAATTGGATTTTCATATGCATTAGCTTAGCTTTGTTTGTTTGTTATTTTACTGTTACACTGCTGCTATCTGATCTTGTTCTAGTAGATTTCTAAGTGTTTAAGTGTTTTGGTTTCATTCAAGTTTATTTTCCTTTCATCCTGTTTAATATAGCTTGGATTTGCTTGTTACTGTCTGCTTGATATCTGTTGGATTTGGTAGCTGAGATTGCTTTTATTATTGATGTTTAATCTGTTTTGATCATTGTCACAGCTCTTGGTGGTTTATTTCTGCATGTGATAGTGTAAGACCCCAATTAAGGGTTGTTTGGCATTAAGAAGTCAAATGGGTCAAATCAGTGTTTTACTGTGCATTTGCAAAAAGTCCAACTTTGATTAAGCTTAATATGTTCCCTATAAGCTATTTTTAAGCTCTGATTAGCCATTTAGATAGGTTAAGTAGATTCTCACAGTTTGTGAGATTTTCAGACCATTTGTAGTCCAAATAAGCCAAAATAAGCCACAAGCTTATTTGGCTCTTGTATTTGGTATTTCTGAGTTCCCCTAGGCCTAATGAGTGAGTACCCAAAAGCTTAGAACCTCTGCACAAGGCTACACCCAAAACAGCCCACACAAGTAAAAAAATCTGCATTTTTTCGTATTTAGTCATTCTGCAGCAGTTTTTGTCGATTTTTCATTTCTTCATCTTAAGGAGTTAGAAGCTAAAATTTGGCACGCATATAGTTCCCTAGCTTGTGTACTTCGCCATATTTTTAGTTTATTTTTTAGAATTTTTTATAGCAGCCTTTTGATGCCTTGAAAAGCTGCGTTTTTGCCCTGTGCAACAGAAAAATCAGCATTCATTTGGCTTATTTTGAGGTTTCCAGCTTATAGGCCTAGCTTTTCATGATTACCTCAGCTTATTTATACATACCTTAGTCCCTTTTAGCTTTTTCCAATAGCTTTTAGCTTATTTTCAAGCTTATAGCTCATTTTGCAAAATTCCAAATCCATAAGCATTGGCTGCTAAGCTTTTAAGCTTTCAAACTGCTTATTTTTTATTTCCAATAATCTTGTCTTTATTAAATTTTGCTATTTCCAGTAGTTAAATAGTTTTGTAAAAGAAAATCCAAAAAAAAAAATCCAAATAAAAATAAAGTGATAGCTTCTATTTAAGCCCTTTGGCTTATTTTTCTGCTTTTTAATTAAGCACTTTCTGTTTTTGTAATTTTTTTACCTTTCTGTCACCCTAGGATAATTATAGAAAAAGTTTCATAATTTTCTTTATTTGTTTAGTATTTATTAGAATTTAAAATAGTTAAAAAGTATTTAAAATAATAAATAATTAATAATAAATAGAGAAAAAGCATAAAAAATATAATTTAAGTTTTTAAATAAGTTTTAAGTAATTTTACATTTTTAGGTTTTAATTTTCTAAAATTTCAGTTTTAGTCCCATTTTAGATTTCCTGTTACGCGTTTTCAGTTTAGTTTAATTCGCGTTTAATTTTCTTTTGTATATTTATTTCTCATTTGTTAATTAGATATAAAAAGCAAAATCCAAAATATCTAATCACATCAGTCACTCTAATCCTAGCTTTCCACAGTTTGCCCATTCACACCTCGTTGGGAAACGATTCGGGTAATTACTTACCTGTCTTCACACTACACACGAACGTGAGTTTTTGCAAGCATCCTTTTTCACAAAGGGGTGATTTGTATTTATTCACGCGTATCCGCTGTCTGCATTTATTTATAAGTGTATTCAGCAAGGATCAAATTTTGGCGCCGCTGCCGGGGAGGTGTGCTGCGACTATTGTGTTAAGTTCAAGCGATTAGTGATTCGAGATCCTTCTTTCAAGAAGTTCCTATTTTCCAAAAACAATATAAAATACCAAAAATATTTTTCTTTTCTTTTCTATATATATTATTATTATTATTATCACATAAAAAATTAAAAACCCAAAAACATTTTCCGTTTTCTTTAATAATAAACAAATAATAAAAATTAACCATCGAGAACCAAGACTGAGTACTACCTAACTGGGGTACGACCATAATAAGTTCCCAAACCAAAGATAAAAACTTGCCTTTGTGTCGCTTGCGAATTCGGCTCACCTTTGATTGATAAACAAACTATAACGGAGGTTTAAGGATAGTTTGACATTAAATTGTCGAACTGAAAGATGCGGGTTTTTAAGGAGCATTAATTGCCCACCTTTGCTTCTCCGCCACTCTGTGCATTTTTCAGTCAGAGAGCTACCGTACGCTGGTTGATTTAAGGTTTAAGTTCCTTGTGTTGTGCTTTGATCTTGTTTTAATTGAAAAAACCAAAAACCCAAAAATATTCATCTTTTCCCTCTCGCCCTTTTTGATTCTTTATCCCTTTACCCTCTATCCATTTTGATTCTAAACTTCTTATACCTTTCTTCTATGGCGTCTCTCGGGTACAAATGTTTTGATTGTAAAAGCCCGTTGATTGACGGCCTTCAGTGTTCTAAGTGTAAGTGTGAGCTGTGTGGAGAGCATGCACCAAAGGATCGTGGATCTTGTTATTGGTGTAAAGTAGCCCTCAAAAGAGTGCTTAATTCCACCAATGATTCTCAAAGTCCTTCCTACTACCCTCCACAGCCCGAGATACGTGCTATTAATGACAAACCGTCAAGAATCGATCCTAACCTTTCAGGATTTACGGTTAAAAGTTTGTCAAGCAAACGTACAGAACTTAGAACAGTGACTAAAAAGAACGACTTGCCCAATCTTCACGTTATTCAAAAACAAAAACCAGAGACCATAACGGAAGTGGTGGAAATTCCTAGCTCTCAGAGCACACCACTTGTCCCACCTCTGGATTTTATTCCTTGTGTTGGTTGTGGTGAGCCGTTTTTTGGTTTGCCATGTCGTTGGTGTACATGTGAACAATGTGGTAATGATATTCGAAACGGAAGTTGTTTGTTTTGTTGTTCGAGGAATTCATTTGCTTATGATCCTAATCCGAACTCATTTAACGACTCTTCAAATTTTTCCAACTACCCATCACATTCATACGAGCAAGAATCATATTATGCATCGTATCAAAATACACCAAACTTTTCTTGTGAATTTTGTGGAGGTTGTCCTCATCCGGAATATGATTGTCGAACGGGAGATATGCTTGTCTATGAGCAGAACCCTTATAACAATCAGACATCATCCGGATTTGACGCATTTCCATATGATCCACCACCACCACAACAGTTTTACTGTTGTGAATACTGTGGAGGTCCGCATTATGAATCCGATTGTCAAACGAGGACCCCGCTTGTCTATGAGCATGGCCCTTGTGACAATTACGATTATTCTTATCATGACCCGCCTCCACAGCATCAAACGATTCAAACTCAGCCTTAGCCACCTCTTAAAGAATATTTCAAAGATGTATTACAAAAACTTAAAAATTTGGTGGATACACTTAATGATTCGGCTGTTAGGCATACCCAAAATGATCATCATGGTGAATCTATGGAAGAGATACTTGCCATAGAACGAGCTGCACACAATCATTTATTATTTAAACAGGCGTGCATGCTCGATGATGATGATGATGAGGATGAAGAAGACGAAGAGGAGAGTGCTATTCCTTTGAATAAATCCATTTTTCAACTCCCTCAGTCTATTTCAAACACATCATTCTTTCCAACTTTGGACTCCGAGGACTCTCTTATTATGGAGGATGAGCCTATTAGCACTGTTCCTGAAAAGGAATCGGATGAATTCATAAAGTCTAGTGCTGAGAACCTTATCCCAATCCCAAGTGAGTCTGAAGATATGTCCGACAGTGAAAGTGATGGTTCTTTTTGTAGTGATCATCCTTTTGATACTACTGATGGTTTTTCCGGGACTTTTTCTAACCCTCTTTTCAATGATTCTTTTGGGATTTTCTCTAATCCCCTTTTCAATTCAAATGATGATTTTTCCTCTAGTGATGATGAATCACTTTCTGATGAGGATGTTCAAAATAAAAGTCTCAAAATCCATTCAAATTCTCTTTTTGAATTTGATGATGAGTGCTTTTCTATCAAAATAAATCCTCTCTTTGATGAAGAGTTAGAAAACGATGAGGTCAAGGACTCTATTATTCATAAACTTGATGATGTGACCTCAACTCTTAATCCCGATCTTTCTCTGACATATGTGCCAATTCCTTCTGAGGATCGCCATTATATTGACTTCACATATGTCGTTCGAGTTTTTCTACCTTTCTGTCCTTATAAGGTAGCTTGTCCTTTCCCTCACTCGTTTGGGAATGAGAACAAGGTCTTTGACCCCGGCATTTTCATTTATCCTTTGTAAACCGGGTCTCTATGTATATCTCATCGGAGTGGAACTTTCAAGTACTTCAGTGTTTATCCAAACATTTTGAACGAAAGTCCGATGGAGAATTTTTGTTCCACTTGCTTCCCCATGAACCAATGAATTCGGGGTCGAGTCAAGCTAGTGACTCGGTGAACAAAAACATTAGCAAAACATGGGTTTTCACCCGTGTCTCTGTTTTCTTCCTCTTTTCTACCACCTAGTGTGGGGGAGATGCCCACATGTTGTAAATATGTACAGTTTTATAAAAAAAAAAAAAAAAAAAAAAAAAAAAAAAAAAAAAAAAAAAAAAAAAAAAATGTGTATGCATAAAAATAATGGCTATTAGTATTTCCCTTTCACGTTCTAAGTGTTGGTTTAACAACCGGTGCTTTGAATATTGAGGGCAATATTCAGTTCTAAGTGTGGGGGGGAATTCTTGCAAATTTGATCAAATGTACCATCTAGTACCCCCATTTTAGCCAAAATTTTAAAAAAATTTTCTCACTTAGAACGCAATAAATGGTTATCAGTCCGCCATGTCTAACCCACATAAGGATTGGCTAATCCAGGAGCAAACGGCTCTTGGTAAAGATATATCAAATCCGTTTATGGCTTGCAATTTGCCAAAAATTGTATGGTTTTCGACTCACCATATCCTTAAAAGTGAAGAGTTGGCTAGCCCGCAAGGTTATGGCTTGTGGTAAAGGCAGTGAAAAACCATAATTGGTAATCAGCTCACCAAAGATAATATTGATAATTTATCTAAGAGTTGGCTAGTCCAGAAGCAAACGGCTTCTGGTAAAGACAAATCAAATCCGTTGACAGCTTATGATTTGCTCAAAATCATATGGTTATCAGTGTACCATAGTTCTTACTTGAACTAAAACATTTGGCTACTCCAGAAGTAATGGATTTTGGTAAAGAGACTTCAAATCCATTAAATTTTCATAAAAGATTGCTAGGGACTAGCAATAGTTTAGTGTGGGGGATTGATGAGTGTGTAAATACTCATCATTTTTGGTTAAATCTGAACTGCAAAACATTCAAAAACACTCAAAAATGCATCAAAATACAGAAAATATCCCAAAATTGTGTTTTATATGTTTCAGATGCAAAATGAATAAAAACAGATGAAAAACGAACAAAGTTTGCATTATTGGCAGTTTCAGTCCCTCAACTTTCATAAAATGTCAAAACTAGTCCCTGGTCGTAAAAATATGGAAAATTATCATCAAAGGTCCTTAGGGATTCAAAAGTTGTCAAAATTAGTTTTTAGAAATCGATTTTACAAATTGACAACTTAGGTCCCTAAAAATTCAAGGATGTCAAAATTAGTCCTCGGATTTTTAAAATTGGAAAATTATTAAAAATAGGACTTATAAAATTAAAGATGGCATGAATAGTCCCTTGGCATTATTTTGGAAAAATGGCAGAATTGGTCCCTCATTTTCAGGAAATGTCACCTTTGGTCCTTGGGCTATTACAATCCTTAATATCCAAAAATACAATACCCATTATCCTAATCCAATAAACCTAATCCTACACCAAAACCCAGCCCAAGCCTGATAACTAAATCCAACCCACAACACTAACCCGGCCCACACCCTTTCTTAGCTAAATATTTCGGTCAACCCAAGTCAAAACCACCCATCCCTTCCCTAACCCGCCAAATAAAATACCAGGATACCACCTCTGCTTATCCCACCTTCTCCTGACAATCCCACCTCCTAACCCATTACTTTCACTGATACACGCCTTCTCCACCCCCCTCCACTTAGTTACTCACCAACTTGCCCACGTGCTCAGAAATAGACAAAAATCCACCCAAGTGGTTTCCCGCCAAAAAGCAATTGGACGATTGAGATCAATTTTGGCTAATCAAACGAGTGGGATTTCAAGAGGATGAGTCAGAGAAGCTTGTGGAAGTGATATTTAAGAAGAAAGAAGACAAAGAGTTCAAGGGTCACTCGTTTTAGACCATTAGTAGTGTAAAAACTTTAATTATTGTCATTTTAGTTTCAAGTCAAGTTTGGTTTATCATTTTCAGTGTTGTTTCAAGTTTCTTGTTCTTAATGCACTCTGTGTTGTATCAATCTTACAAATTAATGAAATTTCAAAGTTTTCAAGTTCATTGTGAATTCGAATTAAGTATTTTGGTGTTTGCTATAGCTTATTCCCTGTTTGAATAAGCTCATTTAATCCAATCATTAGTTTGTAATGAGATAATGTCAGTTAATTCTGCTAATAATGGTAAATTTTTGATTCGGTCAATGGAAGTCAAAATTTCATGGTGATGATGAATCTGGTGGTTATGGTGATTGATTATTGATTACTGGTTATTGGTAGCATAGAGGTGATTTAAGCCTATCTAAAAGATAGGCTTGGGTTGGTGTTTTCCCCTATTTCAGTTAGGGTCCTCAATTTGTAAGTCATCATTTTACATTTCCAAGCATAAATTGGATTTTCATATGCATTAGCTTAGCTTTGTTTGTTTGTTATTTTACTGTTACACTGCTGCTATCTGATCTTGTTCTAGTAGATTTCTAAGTGTTTAAGTGTTTTGGTTTCATTCAAGTTTATTTTCCTTTCATCCTGTTTAATATAGCTTGGATTTGCTTGTTACTGTCTGCTTGATATCTGTTGGATTTGGTAGCTGAGATTGCTTTTATTATTGATGTTTAATCTGTTTTGATCATTGTCACAGCTCTTGGTGGTTTATTTCTGCATGTGATAGTGTAAGACCCCAATTAAGGGTTGTTTGGCATTAAGAAGTCAAATGGGTCAAATCAGTGTTTTACTGTGCATTTGCAAAAAGTCCAACTTTGATTAAGCTTAATATGTTCCCTATAAGCTATTTTTAAGCTCTGATTAGCCATTTAGATAGGTTAAGTAGATTCTCACAGTTTGTGAGATTTTCAGACCATTTGTAGTCCAAATAAGCCAAAATAAGCCACAAGCTTATTTGGCTCTTGTATTTGGTATTTCTGAGTTCCCCTAGGCCTAATGAGTGAGTACCCAAAAGCTTAGAACCTCTGCACAAGGCTACACCCAAAACAGCCCACACAAGTAAAAAAATCTGCATTTTTTCGTATTTAGTCATTCTGCAGCAGTTTTTGTCGATTTTTCATTTCTTCATCTTAAGGAGTTAGAAGCTAAAATTTGGCACGCATATAGTTCCCTAGCTTGTGTACTTCGCCATATTTTTAGTTTCTTTTTTAGAATTTTTTATAGCAGCCTTTTGATGCCTTGAAAAGCTGCGTTTTTGCCCTGTGCAACAGAAAAATCAGCATTCATTTGGCTTATTTTGAGGTTTCCAGCTTATAGGCCTAGCTTTTCATGATTACCTCAGCTTATTTATACATACCTTAGTCCCTTTTAGCTTTTTCCAATAGCTTTTAGCTTATTTTCAAGCTTATAGCTCATTTTGCAAAATTCCAAATCCATAAGCATTGGCTGCTAAGCTTTTAAGCTTTCAAACTGCTTATTTTTTATTTCCAATAATCTTGTCTTTATTAAAGTTTGCTATTTCCAGTAGTTAAATAGTTTTGTAAAAGAAAATCCAAAAAAAAATCCAAATAAAAATAAAGTGATAGCTTCTATTTAAGCCCTTTGGCTTATTTTTCTGCTTTTTAATTAAGCACTTTCTGTTTTTGTAATTTTTTTACCTTTCTGTCACCCTAGGATAATTATAGAAAAAGTTTCATAATTTTCTTTATTTGTTTAGTATTTATTAGAATTTAAAATAGTTAAAAAGTATTTAAAATAATAAATAATTAATAATAAATAGAGAAAAAGTGTAAAAAATATAATTTAAGTTTTTAAATAAGTTTTAAGTAATTTTACATTTTTAGGTTTTAATTTTCTAAAATTTCAGTTTTAGTCCCATTTTAGATTTCCTGTTACGCGTTTTCAGTTTAGTTTAATTCGCGTTTAATTTTCTTTTGTATATTTATTTCTCATTTGTTAATTAGATATAAAAAGCAAAATCCAAAATATCTAATCACATCAGTCACTCTAATCCTAGCTTTCCACAGTTTGCCCATTCACACCTCGTTGGGAAACGATTCGGGTAATTACTTACCTGTCTTCACACTACACACGAACGTGAGTTTTTGCAAGCATCCTTTTTCACAAAGGGGTGATTTGTATTTATTCACGCGTATCCGCTGTCTGCATTTATTTATAAGTGTATTCAGCAAGGATCAAATTTTGGCGCCGCTGCCGGGGAGGTGTGCTGCGACTATTGTGTTAAGTTCAAGCGATTAGTGATTCGAGATCCTTCTTTCAAGAAGTTCCTATTTTCCAAAAACAATATAAAATACCAAAAATATTTTTCTTTTCTTTTCTATATATATTATTATTATTATTATCACATAAAAAATTAAAAACCCAAAAACATTTTCCGTTTTCTTTAATAATAAACAAATAATAAAAATTAACCATCGAGAACCAAGACTGAGTACTACCTAACTGGGGGTACGACCATAATAAGTTCCCAAACCAAAGATAAAAACTTGCCTTTGTGTCGCTTGCGAATTCGGCTCACCTTTGATTGATAAACAAACTATAACGGAGGTTTAAGGATAGTTTGACATTAAATTGTCGAACTGAAAGATGCGGGTTTTTAAGGAGCATTAATTGCCCACCTTTGCTTCTCCGCCACTCTGTGCATTTTTCAGTCAGAGAGCTACCGTACGCTGGTTGATTTAAGGTTTAAGTTCCTTGTGTTGTGCTTTGATCTTGTTTTAATTGAAAAAACCAAAAACCCAAAAATATTCATCTTTTCCCTCTCGCCCTTTTTGATTCTTTATCCCTTTACCCTCTATCCATTTTGATTCTAAACTTCTTATACCTTTCTTCTATGGCGTCTCTCGGGTACAAATGTTTTGATTGTAAAAGCCCGTTGATTGACGGCCTTCAGTGTTCTAAGTGTAAGTGTGAGCTGTGTGGAGAGCATGCACCAAAGGATCGTGGATCTTGTTATTGGTGTAAAGTAGCCCTCAAAAGAGTGCTTAATTCCACCAATGATTCTCAAAGTCCTTCCTACTACCCTCCACAGCCCGAGATACGTGCTATTAATGACAAACCGTCAAGAATCGATCCTAACCTTTCAGGATTTACGGTTAAAAGTTTGTCAAGCAAACGTACAGAACTTAGAACAGTGACTAAAAAGAACGACTTGCCCAATCTTCACGTTATTCAAAAACAAAAACCAGAGACCATAACGGAAGTGGTGGAAATTCCTAGCTCTCAGAGCACACCACTTGTCCCACCTCTGGATTTTATTCCTTGTGTTGGTTGTGGTGAGCCGTTTTTTGGTTTGCCATGTCGTTGGTGTACATGTGAACAATGTGGTAATGATATTCGAAACGGAAGTTGTTTGTTTTGTTGTTCGAGGAATTCATTTGCTTATGATCCTAATCCGAACTCATTTAACGACTCTTCAAATTTTTCCAACTACCCATCACATTCATACGAGCAAGAATCATATTATGCATCGTATCAAAATACACCAAACTTTTCTTGTGAATTTTGTGGAGGTTGTCCTCATCCGGAATATGATTGTCGAACGGGAGATATGCTTGTCTATGAGCAGAACCCTTATAACAATCAGACATCATCCGGATTTGACGCATTTCCATATGATCCACCACCACCACAACAGTTTTACTGTTGTGAATACTGTGGAGGTCCGCATTATGAATCCGATTGTCAAACGAGGACCCCGCTTGTCTATGAGCATGGCCCTTGTGACAATTACAATTATTCTTATCATGACCCGCCTCCACAGCATCAAACGATTCAAACTCAGCCTTAGCCACCTCTTAAAGAATATTTCAAAGATGTATTACAAAAACTTAAAAATTTGGTGGATACACTTAATGATTCGGCTGTTAGGCATACCCAAAATGATCATCATGGTGAATCTATGGAAGAGATACTTGCCATAGAACGAGCTGCACACAATCATTTATTATTTAAACAGGCGTGCATGCTCGATGATGATGATGATGAGGATGAAGAAGACGAAGAGGAGAGTGCTATTCCTTTGAATAAATCCATTTTTCAACTCCCTCAGTCTATTTCAAACACATCATTCTTTCCAACTTTGGACTCCGAGGACTCTCTTATTATGGAGGATGAGCCTATTAGCACTGTTCCTGAAAAGGAATCGGACGAATTCATAAAGTCTAGTGCTGAGAACCTTATCCCAATCCCAAGTGAGTCTGAAGATATGTCCGACAGTGAAAGTGATGGTTCTTTTTGTAGTGATCATCCTTTTGATACTACTGATGGTTTTTCCGAGACTTTTTCTAACCCTCTTTTCAATGATTCTTTCGGGATTTTCTCTAATCCCCTTTTCAATTCAAATGATGATTTTTCCTCTAGTGATGATGAATCACTTTCTGATGAGGATGTTCAAAATAAAAGTCTCAAAATCCATTCAAATTCTCTTTTTGAATTTGATGATGAGTGCTTTTCTATCAAAATAAATCCTCTCTTTGATGAAGAGTTAGAAAACGATGAGGTCAAGGACTCTATTATTCATAAACTTGATGATGTGACCTCAACTCTTAATCCCGATCTTTCTCTGACATATGTGCCAATTCCTTCTGAGGATCGCCATTATATTGACTTCACATATGTCGTTCGAGTTTTTCTACCTTTCTGTCCTTATAAGGTAGCTTGTCCTTTCCCTCACTCGTTTGGGAATGAGAACAAGGTCTTTGACCCCGGCATTTTCATTTATCCTTTGTAAACCGGGTCTCTATGTATATCTCATCGGAGTGGAACTTTCAAGTACTTCAGTGTTTATCCAAACATTTTGAACGAAAGTCCGATGGAGAATTTTTGTTCCACTTGCTTCCCCATGAACCAATGAATTCGGGGTCGAGTCAAGCTAGTGACTCGGTGAACAAAAACATTAGCAAAACATGGGTTTTCACCCGTGTCTCTGTTTTCTTCCTCTTTTCTACCACCTAGTGTGGGGGAGATGCCCACATGTTGTAAATATGTACAGTTTTATAAAAAAAAAAAAAAAAAAAAAAAAAAAAAAAAAAAAAAAAAAAAATGTGTATGCATAAAAATAATGGCTATTAGTATTTCCCTTTCACGTTCTAAGTGTTGGTTTAACAACCGGTGCTTTGAATATTGAGGGCAATATTCAGTTCTAAGTGTGGGGGGAATTCTTGCAAATTTGATCAAATGTACCATCTAGTACCCCCATTTTAGCCAAAATTTTAAAAAAATTTTCTCACTTAGAACGCAATAAATGGTTATCAGTCCGCCATGTCTAACCCACATAAGGATTGGCTAATCCAGGAGCAAACGGCTCTTGGTAAAGATATATCAAATCCGTTTATGGCTTGCAATTTGCCAAAAATTGTATGGTTTTCGACTCACCATATCCTTAAAAGTGAAGAGTTGGCTAGCCCGCAAGGTTATGGCTTGTGGTAAAGGCAGTGAAAAACCATAATTGGTAATCAGCTCACCAAAGATAATATTGATAATTTATCTAAGAGTTGGCTAGTCCAGAAGCAAACGGCTTCTGGTAAAGACAAATCAAATCCGTTGACAGCTTATGATTTGCTCAAAATCATATGGTTATCAGTGTACCATAGTTCTTACTTGAACTAAAACATTTGGCTACTCCAGAAGTAATGGATTTTGGTAAAGAGACTTCAAATCCATTAAATTTTCATAAAAGATTGCTAGGGACTAGCAATAGTTTAGTGTGGGGGATTGATGAGTGTGTAAATACTCATCATTTTTGGTTAAATCTGAACTGCAAAACATTCAAAAACACTCAAAAATGCATCAAAATACAGAAAATATCCCAAAATTGTGTTTTATATGTTTCAGATGCAAAATGAATAAAAACAGATGAAAAACGAACAAAGTTTGCATTATTGGCAGTTTCAGTCCCTCAACTTTCATAAAATGTCAAAACTAGTCCCTGGTCGTAAAAATATGGAAAATTATCATCAAAGGTCCTTAGGGATTCAAAAGTTGTCAAAATTACTTTTTAGAAATCGATTTTACAAATTGACAACTTAGGTCCCTAAAAATTCAAGGATGTCAAAATTAGTCCTCGGATTTTTAAAATTGGAAAATTATTAAAAATAGGACTTATAAAATTAAAGATGGCATGAATAGTCCCTTGGCATTATTTTGGAAAAATGGCAGAATTGGTCCCTCATTTTCAGGAAATGTCACCTTTGGTCCTTGGGCTATTACAATCCTTAATATCCAAAAATACAATACCCATTATCCTAATCCAATAAACCTAATCCTACACCAAAACCCAGCCCAAGCCTGATAACTAAATCCAACCCACAACACTAACCCGGCCCACACCCTTTCTTAGCTAAATATTTCGGTCAACCCAAGTCAAAACCACCCATCCCTTCCCTAACCCGCCAAATAAAATACTAGGATACCACCTCTGCTTATCCCACCTTCTCCTGACAATCCCACCTCCTAACCCATTACTTTCACTGATACACGCCTTCTCCACCCCCCTCCACTTAGTTACTCACCAACTTGCCCACGTGCTCAGAAATAGACAAAAATCCACCCAAGTGGTTTCCCGCCAAAAAGCAATTGGACGATTGAGATCAATTTTGGCTAATCAAACGAGTGGGATTTCAAGAGGATGAGTCAGAGAAGCTTGTGGAAGTGATATTTAAGAAGAAAGAAGACAAAGAGTTCAAGGGTCACTCGTTTTAGACCATTAGTAGTGTAAAAACTTTAATTATTGTCATTTTAGTTTCAAGTCAAGTTTGGTTTATCATTTTCAGTGTTGTTTCAAGTTTCTTGTTCTTAATGCACTCTGTGTTGTATCAATCTTACAAATTAATGAAATTTCAAAGTTTTCAAGTTCAATGTGAATTCGAATTAAGTATTTTGGTGTTTGCTATAGCTTATTCCCTGTTTGAATAAGCTCATTTAATCCAATCATTAGTTTGTAATGAGATAATGTCAGTTAATTCTGCTAATAATGGTAAATTTTTGATTCGGTCAATGGAAGTCAAAATTTCATGGTGATGATGAATCTAGTGGTTATGGTGATTGATTATTGATTACTGGTTATTGGTAGCATAGAGGTGATTTAAGCCTATCTAAAAGATAGGCTTGGGTTGGTGTTTTCCCCTATTTCAGTTAGGGTCCTCAATTTGTAAGTCATCATTTTACATTTCCAAGCATAAATTGGATTTTCATATGCATTAGCTTAGCTTTGTTTGTTTGTTATTTTACTGTTACACTGCTGCTATCTGATCTTGTTCTAGTAGATTTCTAAGTGTTTAAGTGTTTTGGTTTCATTCAAGTTTATTTTCCTTTCATCCTGTTTAATATAGCTTGGATTTGCTTGTTACTGTCTGCTTGATATCTGTTGGATTTGGTAGCTGAGATTGCTTTTATTATTGATGTTTAATCTGTTTTGATCATTGTCACAGCTCTTGGTGGTTTATTTCTGCATGTGATAGTGTAAGACCCCAATTAAGGGTTGTTTGGCATTAAGAAGTCAAATGGGTCAAATCAGTGTTTTACTGTGCATTTGCAAAAAGGCCAACTTTGATTAAGCTTAATATGTTCCCTATAAGCTATTTTTAAGCTCTGATTAGCCATTTAGATAGGTTAAGTAGATTCTCACAGTTTGTGAGATTTTCAGACCATTTGTAGTCCAAATAAGCCAAAATAAGCCACAAGCTTATTTGGCTCTTGTATTTGGTATTTCTGAGTTCCCCTAGGCCTAATGAGTGAGTACCCAAAAGCTTAGAACCTCTGCACAAGGCTACACCCAAAACAGCCCACACAAGTAAAAAAATCTGCATTTTTTCGTATTTAGTCATTCTGCAGCAGTTTTTGTCGATTTTTCATTTCTTCATCTAAAGGAGTTAGAAGCTAAAATTTGGTACGCATATAGTTCCCTAGCTTGTGTACTTCTCCATATTTTTAGTTTATTTTTTAGAATTTTTTATACCAGCCTTTTGATGCCTTGAAAAGCTGCGTTTTTGCCCTGTGCAACAGAAAAATCAGCATTCATTTGGCTTATTTTGAGGTTTCCAGCTTATAGGCCTAGCTTTTCATGATTACCTCAGCTTATTTATACATACCTTAGTCCCTTTTAGCTTTTTCCAATAGCTTTTAGCTTATTTTCAAGCTTATAGCTCATTTTGCAAAATTCCAAATCCATAAGCATTGGCTGCTAAGCTTTTAAGCTTTCAAACTGCTTATTTTTTATTTCCAATAATCTTGTCTTTATTAAAGTTTGCTATTTCCAGTAGTTAAATAGTTTTGTAAAAGAAAATCCAAAAAAAAAAATCCAAATAAAAATAAAGTGATAGCTTCTATTTAAGCCCTTTGGCTTATTTTTCTGCTTTTTAATTAAGTACTTTCTGTTTTTATAATTTTCTTACCATTCTGTCACCCTAGGATAATTATAGAAAAAGTTTCATAATTTTCTTTATTTGTTTAGTATTTATTAGAATTTAAAATAGTTAAAAAGTATTTAAAATAATAAATAATTAATAATAAATAGAGAAAAAGTATAAAAAATATAATTTAAGTTTTTAAATAAGTTTTAAGTCATTTTACATTTTTAGGTTTTAATTTTCTAAAATTTCAGTTTTAGTCCCATTTTAGATTTCCTGTTACGCGTTTTCAGTTTAGTTTAATTCGCGTTTAATTTTCTTTTGTATATTTATTTCTCATTTTTTAATTAGATATAAAAAGCAAAATCCAAAATATCTAATCACATCAGTCACTCTAATCCTAGCTTTCCACAGTTTGCCCATTCACACCTCGTTGGGAAACGATTTGGGTAATTACTTACCTGTCTTCACACTACACACGAACGTGAGTTTTTGCAAGCATCCTTTTTCACAAAGGGGTGATTTGTATTTATTCACGCGTATCCGCTGTCTGTATTTATTTATAAGTGTATTCAGCAAGGATCACAGATCCAAGTCAGTAATGGCTTGGGTCCCCAAAAGAACCTAACACCTTTATTTTGTGTGCAAGAACATCCTATTAATGGTGAAGAAGATAGAGGATACTCAGACAGTGGATGTTCAAGGCACATGACGGGCAACATGTCATACCTTTTAGATTTCATAGCAATGGATGGTGGACCAGTTGTCTTTGGTGGTGGTGTTGGTGGAAGGATTACTGGTAAAGGTGTAATTAAAATTGGTAATCTAGACTTTGAGAATGTTTATTTTGTACCAGAGCTAAAGTACAACCTTTTTAGTGTATCACAAATATGTTGTTAGGACCCTAGATACACTATAAGGTGGTTAAACCTTGTCAACTTTATGTATATGATATGTTGTGTTAATATGATTAAGTGCGCGGAATTCACTCAATCACACTTAGAAGGTTGTGTATGTTATGGAAATGGAATTGTTATGTTTGTTAGTTAGCAATGAACACATAAAGATTAATACCAAACGATTCAATATTATTCAAGAAATAATATGAGTGATCACTATCACTAGGGTTACAAAGACCTTGAATCTTAAGTTTTTCTAACTTGTGATATTCTTGTGTTTTGTTCTAGTTCTAACTGTTATGAGTTCTAAAATAATAACACTTAACATCGACACATAATATCGAGTCTAAGATCTTCTTTTATAGTCCAAGAAGATCTTTACATATTGCTTAAAGTCTAGCCGACTTACTTGTTAAGTTATCTTGAGTGTGTCAGTACATAAGATACAACATGTATCTGTGTACACAACTTGTTAACTAAGCACATGGGGTAAGATATTATCTACCGTATATTGTTGACCAAAATACAAATAATATCTTTTCATACTTATCCACCTAGCAGCAGAATGTTCATTAGCAGCAGCAATGAGTCATCGCTAGCAGCAGGATCAAGTACATTAGCAGCAGGATCAACAGCAGCAGAATGTTAAGCCTAGCAGCAGAATCAAATGTTCTAGCAGCAGGAACAAACATTAACAGCAGGAACCAAATGCACTAGCAGCAGAATCACACTTAACGTTTTTCTTTGAATAGAATCCGATATTAAACTTCTTGAATATTTAATTCCCAACAATCCTCCCCTAAACATGTGAATCCATTTCAACATGTTTCTGAATTAAATTATGGATTGTGAAGATCTTTCAAACACTTCTGTTCTTCAAGATTGAATATCTTCTCAGTAATTCATCTGCTTTGTTCTTTGACTTTAACAATATCAACACATTGCTCCAATCTTGGACTAAAAGATGGTGCAATTTCCTTGGATGGAGGAATTATAAGAGGCAATGATGCTGTGTATCTTGGATGCTTGTTTCAACAAGTGAAATCATCTATCAGCATGCCTTTGCAAGTGATGAACAAACGTGGTAAACTGAAATTGAAACTTTTCTTCGTTTGACCTAGATAGAACTTTCTCCTTTGGAATGTTCTTGTCATTTTCAACCTCCATGTCATCATCTTGTATGCTCTTGTCTTCTCCTTCCTTTTATTGGATTATCTTCCTTTTCTGGGCTATTATTTCCTCCCCTGAGATTGTTACCTCCCCTGAGATACAAATAATTTTTGTTTCCTCCCCTTGTTTGGAAGATCTCACTATGTACCAAAATATTTCTTTCCTTATCATCTGATCCAGTATTTAGAACTTGTTGTCAGACAATGTTGTACATGAAGCCATCAATTCCTTAATAGTTTAAGTTACTGCCCTCATCACTTCTAGGTGTGTTAACTCCTATGAGAGGTGAATCAGTGGACATTTGATTCATGGTCCATCAATGGATGGTTTTTGTGAATCTCTTGAAAATCTTTTTAAGAAATTGTTTGACATAGCAGTATGGACATGATTTTAGAATTGAAAAATCATAATGCTTTCAACCATTTTTAAGGAATCAAGTGTATAACAGACACTTAATCAAAATTTCGGTTTAAAGCAACCTCTGGTTGTGTGAGAACCAATGTTTTTTAGTTATAAATAACTACCTGTGTAAAGATAAACCTATTCAAAAGGCTTTCTTGACAGGGTTTCCAGCTCATAGCAATTGTTGCCTCTAACACAAGTGTTAGATTCACTTTTACTAGCTGTTCTTTCTATCAGATGTCCTTAGACTTGCTCATTATACTTGAAAGTATAAAATGATAGAAAGTGAGTTGCATCAGTTACTATCTGGTCAACTAAGTCATCAATTCAATGTGAAATTTCATACTTAGATTTCAAGAAGAAGTTTTAAGGAGTTTTAAATTCCCAAACTCAATCCATCATAAATCTAATATGTAGCAACTAAAATAATCATTCTGCTGCTTCCATTTCACTTGAAACATCCTTTTGTGTTTACATGTTCATACCTGAAATTGTTAGTCTAAAACCAAAAGAACAATGTACAAAGTACTTGTCTTGCATTAGAATAATCATAGGACTAACTGTATGAATAACACAATTTAAATTTGTACTAGCAGCACAAACTTTTGTAATAGCAGCAGTATCTTGTAAAGCCAGCAGCAGAAACAAAAATTTATTTACATAAACACATTAGATTGAAAATTCAAAGATTAAGCATTCCAATACTTGCTACCAAATACTGAAATCTTGAAACATCAAAAGCTTTTGTTAGCAGATCTGCAAAATTATGTTCTGAAGCAATTTTAAGAACTTGAATTAACCTTTTCTCATTGCAGTCTCTTATAAAGTGATGTCTAATTTCAATGTGTTTTGTTTTAGAATGTTGCACTGGATTTTTAATAATACAAATTGTACTACTATTATCAATATAAATAACAGTGTTTAAGAAATTGTACCCATAATCAAGAAGTTGGTTTTGAAGCCATAGAACTTGACTAGAGCAACTTGCAGCAGCTATATATTCAGCTTCAGTTGTTGAATTTGCCACACTTGTTTGCTTCTTACACTGCCATGAGACAAGTCTACACCCAAGGAATTGACATCCTCCAGTTGTTGACTTTCTGTCCAAGCTAGCACCAGCATAATCACTATCCGAATATGCTACCAAGTCAAAAGGAGATTCCCTAGAATACCATATACCCAACCTTGGTTGACCTTTGAGATATCTAAAAATTCTCTTGACTGCAGTTAAATGAGAAACCTTTGGAGTTACTTGAAATCTTGCACAAACACAAACAGGAAACATGATATCAGGTCTAGATGATGTAAGGTACATCAAAGAGCCTATCATAGATCTGTAAGTGTGTACATCCACACTCTCTCCATTTTCATCTTTCAGAAGGTGCTTCTCAGAGTCCATTGGTGTGCTTGCTATTTTTGAATCAGCAAATTGAAATTTTCTAAGTATCTCTGCAACATATTTGTCTTGACTAATAAACATGCCTTCAGATGATTGCTTAACTTGCAAACCCAAAAAGAATGTAAGTTCCCCCATGGAACTCATTTGAAACTTATCTTTCATAAGCTTCTCAAATTCTAAACACATCTCTTTCCTAGTAGATCCAAAGATAATGTCATCCACATACACCTGCACTAACAGAAGATCCTTCTTGTGCTGTTTGATGAAAAGTGTCTGATCAATCTTTCCTCTTTGAAATCCATTTTCTAATAAGTAGGAAGCTAGTGTTGCATACCAAGCTCTTGGTGCCTGATGAAGGCGATATAGAGCTTTCACTACTCTGTACACTTTGTTTGGATGTAATGGGTCAATGAAGCATGGAGGTTGTGAAACATACACCTCTTCTTCAATTGTTCCATATAAAAATGCACTCTTGACATCCATTTGGTAGACTGTGAAGCCTAAAAATGAAGCATAAGCTAAGAAAAGCCTAATTGCCTCAATCCTTGCTACAGGAGCATAAACCTCATCATAGTCTATTCCTTCTTCTTGTGTGTACCCTTGGGCTACTAATCTAGCCTTATTCTTAATCACTATTCCTCTTTCATCCCTTTTGTTCTTAAAAACCCATCTAGTGCTAATTACCTTCACACCTGTAGGTAAATCAACTAGCACCCATACCTTCTGAATCTTGAACTGAAGAAGCTCTTCTTGCATAGCTTCTACCCAGCTTGAATCATCTAAGGCTTTAAGAATGTTCTTTGGTTCATCTTGTGAAAGAAAACATACAAACAAGCAAGAGTTTGAAAGCTCATGCTGTTTTGAAGCATAAAGGGCATCAAGAAGCCCTTGATGGTCTGAAGACATCAATTGTTGTCTTGTCTTCACACCTGATTGTACATCTCCAATCACATGTTCCAGGGAGTGGACTTTGTGAATTCTTGTTTGTGGAGTAGAAGGAACTTGATAATTTGATGGAAGATTGTTGAAATCCACCTCATTATCTGAGAATTCTGCTTCTTTTGTTTCTGAAGGGCCAGCAGCAGAGTCATTTGGCCGAACAGCAGAATCAGTAAGCTTAGCAGCAGAATCATCAACAGAAACAGATACACTACCAGCAGCAACAGAAATGCTACCAGCAGAAACATTTTGTTGTTCCTGAGTTCCATCTTCTTTGCTTTCATCTTCAACACCTTCTTTAGCTTTTCCAGAAGAAGATTCATCAGTTGTTGAAGTTAATTCCACAATTGTACTTGACCCTATTGGCATTATCACATCATTTTGATCTTTCTCTAACTCTTCCTCATTTGTTGTATTAGAACCTGCAAAATCATTAGTTTCTACAACAAAAGGCACATAATTCATTGAATTGGTTAGATACTCTAGATCAAATAGCCATTTTGGTCCTTGACCTTCTACATTGGATTTGTTTTCTAAAAACTCCACATGTAGGTTTTCCTCTACTATTTCTGTTCTTGTGTTGTATACTCTAAATGCTTTACTATTAAGAGAATATCCAACAAAGAAACCTTCATCTGCTTTACCATCAAATTTTCCTAAATGGTCTAAGGTATTGAGAATTGTCACATGACATCCAAAAGGTCTAAGAAATCCTATTGCAGGAGTTCTACCATTAAAAAGGTCATATGATGTCTTATTGTGAGGCTGCACAACTAAAACTCTATTTTAAACATAGCAAGCAGTGTTGACTGCCTCTGCCCAAAAAGTTATTGGTAGCTTAGAATCAGCTAACATTGTTCTAGCAGCTTCAATTAGTGTTCTATTCTTTCTTTCAACAACACCATTCTGTTGAGGTGTTCTAGCAACACTAAATTCTCTCCTAATACCTTTTTCTTTGCAGAAATCATCCATAACTCTATTCTTAAACTCTGTCCCATTATCCCATCTAATGACTTTTACTTTCTTGCTTACTTGGTTTTCTATCTGTGTAATGAAATCCTTAAGGATGCTTGATGTCTCATCCTTAGTAGATAAAAAGAAAACCCATGTAAATCTGCTATAGTCATTAGTAATAACTAGACAATATCTCTTATGCATTATGCTCATTACTAAAACAGGTCCAAATAAGTCCATATGTAGCATAAACAAAGATTGATTGATAGAGTTAAAAATCTTGGGCTTACAAGTGGCTTTGTGTTGTTTGCCTTTTAGACAAGTAATGCATGTATGATCATTTTTAAATCTTTTGTGAGGTAAACGTCTTACCAAACCATTCTTAACAATTTTATTTATGGTTTTGAAGTTAATATGACCAAGCCTTCTATGCCATTTCATTGATTCATCCAATGTGGCCTTTGCAACAAGACAAGTTAAATTCTTTTTAGGAACAATGTTCTTCATGTCTACACTGTACATATTGCCCTTTCTAGGAATTCTAAGAAGTACTTGATTTTCATCAGGCATCTTAAAATCAGGAGAAAGTACAAGACATTCAGTCTCATAGAAAAGAACATTGTTCTTTTTGTCACACATTTGTGAGACACTAAAAAGATTATAATTTAGCTCTTTTACATAGAACACATCTTCAAAATCTAAATTTCTGGTTTTGATTGTACCTTTACCAGAAATTTTGCCACGAACACCCCTCCAAAGGTAACATATCCTCCATTGAATGATTGAAAATCTGAAAGATAAGACATGTTGCCTGTCATGTGCCTTGAACATCCACTATCTGAGTATCCTTGATCTTCTTGCTTATCAGTTGAATGTTCCTGCACACAAATAAGAGTGTTAGTTTCTTTTGGGGATCCAAGCCATTACTGACTTGGATCTGCCTCTTGCATCAATATAATGTAATCTTTTGAGAACAGTTGATGCAACATTGGATTTAAGAATCCAACATGCTGAGGCCTTAACAGCATTTGCCCTGTTTCCCTTAGCAGCAGGAACTGATTGCTTAGCAGCAGGAACTGCTAACTTTTCAGTTCTACCCTTTGGTTTCCAAACTTGTTTTTGGACCACTGCTTTTGTTTGAATGGGCCTTAGAACAGTTGTTGGTGCATGTTTAAAAGTTGTTTTTGCACCCTTAGCTGTTGATTTTGGGTTAATAGTCATAAATGGTCGAGCAGCAGGAACAAATAGTCTAGCAGCAGGATCATTTGGTCTAGCAGCAGGATCTGAGTTTGAGCCAGACTTGTTTTTGACTACTCTGGGGTTTGTTCTCTTAGAACTAGAGTGAAAGTGAGATTTAGGTGTTTGCCTTTTGTGGTTCACTCTATGGTTTTCATACCCAAATACCCAATGGTTGCAGAAAGCTGCAAGATGGTCAAAACTACCACATGTGTAACAAGCTTTATTATAAAAAGCAAAGTCATCACCTAATTGGTTAGACTTGAGGTTGTTCCAATTTCTTTGGTTACCTCTGGGCTTGTTGGTGGTTCTATATTGTTCACAATATCTAACTGGTTGCCTAACATGTTTAACATTGTTCTTAGGCCTGTTAGTATTATGATTGACTATCTTAGGAACACTTGTTCCTACTTTCTTAACCACTTCAGGTTTAGACATAACCTGTTCTTCATCATCATCACTATCAGTTGTACAATCCTCAACAACTATAGCATCTCCTTTCTTAACAAAGGACACCTTGTCCTGAAAAAGTAAAGTTTTATCTAAACTTTTACTTATCTTTTCTACCTTAAGGCTCTTGCTAGCCTTAGAACCATATTCCATGATTGGTTCTTGAAACTCAGCTAAACCTGTGTGTGCTAGGTCAACACCTGGAGGTGAATGAACACCTCTGTATGGTGGAGGGACAGACTTGTAACCTACACCTGAATTAACCTTATTGTTCACTTGAGCTTCAAAGATCTTATTAACTCCTTCTGAGGCATGAGCTAAAGCATCTACAGTTAAAGTAACATTTTCTTTTTCTCTTTTGTGTTTTGCTAGTGACTCATTCAGTATAACAATACACTCATCCTTGAATTCTACATTTCTTTTTAAAGCATTCAAATCATCAGTAAAAGTAGATTCATTCTTTTGAAAATGTTGGATTTGTTTTTCTAGAACTCCTACACATCTCTTATGATTAGCTAAATTATGAAGGGCATCAATTAACTCTTCTCTAAAAGCATCAAATCTCTTTTTAATGTCTTCATAATTTTTAAGATTAGGACATGAATTAGTACAAGTAGAAATGGCATCTACCTCTGAATCAGAAAAGGCCATTAGAGCAAATTCATTGGCCATAAGAGCAGCATTTGGTGGTGCTTCCTCTTCATTAGCCATAGAGCTCCAATCATATCCAATACCATCAATAGCCAGCATAGCCTTTGGCTCTTCCACCAGTACTTCCTCCTTTCTCTCTTGCTTATACCATGTGTTCCTATTATCCTGCTTCCTTGGGCTTCTACATTCTTTAGCAAAGTGTCCCAACCTATGACAGTTAAAACATTCCACTTTCTTCTTATCAAACCCAGCAGTATCATTACCATTTATGGTAATCTGCTTCCCAGTTCTCTGCCAATACTTCTTAGCCCTCATACTAAGTAAGGCAACTTGCCACTTAATATCCATCTCTTCCAAATCATCTCCATCTACCTGTTCAAGGTCTTCATGATTTAGAGGAGAACCATTAGATTGACTGGTTATAAAGGCATAGAATGTTGGATCTCCAAGTCCAGCAACATCCTTTTGTGAACTAGTAGAAGGACCACCATAAGTAACGTTAGAAACACCTTCAACTTCATCTACCTCTTCTGAATGACTAACACTGGGAGTTGACAAAAGTGCCACATTCCCAGAACTAGTACCATAATTTCCACCCCTTTTTAGACTTTGTTCAACAATTTTAAAGTTGTTGAACAAATCATTAAGTTTCATTGTTTCGATGTCTGGCTTGTTCATCCAGACAATAACATGAGTATGGAACTCATCAGGTAGACTTTTCAAGAACTTCATGTTGAGATCTTCCTTCTCAGTCTCAACACCCAACCCAACTAACTGACTGACAAGCTTGTGTAGTCTTGAAAACAGCTTATCAAGAGACTCATTACTAAAAGCAGTAAAGTTTTCAAATTGTTGCTTTAGCAATGTCTTTTGTGTTTTCTTGGTAGTTTCATTACCACCAAACCATGCACAAATCTCTTCAAAAAGAGTTTTTGCATCAAGATATTTGCTAAAAGATAGCATCTGCTCACCAGGAATGGTCATAAGCAACAAGTTTCTTGCTTTCTGATCATTTCTCTTTTGTATCTTTTCTTCATTTGAAACTGGTCCAATATTTCTTTTTCTAACTGTTTTCCCTTCAATAAGAACATCTGAATAGCCTAAAGTGAAGGAATCACCATACTGAATTATATCCCAAAGAGCATAATCTTGAACCATAAAATATTGCTCAACTCTCATCCTCCATAACTCAAACTCATTCGGTTTGATCATGGGCAACTTTGCAGCAACATTGGTTTGAACATCTTGTACATCCATTTCTGTTTCTTCTAAAAACAACTATATCAGCCTAGCTCTGATACCACTTGTTAGGATCACTGGATACACTATAAGGTGGTTAAACCTTGTCAACTTTGTGTATATGATATGTTGTGTTAATATGATTAAGTGCGCGGAATTCACTCAATCACACTTAGAAGGTTGTGTATGTTATGAAAATGGAATTGTTATGTTTGTTAGTTAGCAATGAACACATAAAGATTAATACCAAACGATTCAATATTATTCAAGAAATAATACGAGTGATCACTATCACTAGGGTTACAAAGACCTTGAATCTTACGTTTTTCTAACTTGTGATATTCTTGTGTTTTGTTCTAGTTCTAACTGTTATGAGTTCTAAAATAATAACACTTAACATCGACACATAATATCGAGTCTAAGATCTTCTTTTATAGTCCAAGAAGATCTTTACATATTGCTTAAAGTCTAGCCGACTTACTTGTTAACTTATCTTGAGTGTGTCAGTACATAAGATACAACATGTATCTGTGTACACAACTTGTTAACTAAGCACATGGGGTAAGATATTATCTACCGTATATTGTTGACCAAAATACAAATAATATCTTTTCATACTTATCCATCTAGCAGCAGAATGTTCATTAGCAGCATCAATGAGTCATCGCTAGCAGCAGGATCAAGTACATTAGCAGCAGGATCAACAGCAGCAGAATGCTAAGCCTAGCAGCAGAATCAAATGTTCTAGCAGCAGGAACCAAATGCACTAGCAGCAGAATCACACTTAACGTTTTTCTTAGAATAGAATCTTATATTAAACTTCTTGAATATTTAATTCCCAACATATGTGATAAACAAAACAAGGCATTATTCACTGATACTGATTGTCTTATTCTTTCTCCTGATTTCAAGCTACCTGATGAAAGTCAAGTATTGCATAAAATCCCCAGAAAGGGTAACACATACAGTGTTGAGATGAATAAACTTGTTCCCAAATAAGGTCTTACTTGCCTTGTTGCAAAAGCCACATTGGAGGAGTCAATGTTGTGGCACAGAAGGCTTGGTCATGCCAATTTTAAAACCATTAACAAAATTGCTAAAAATGGTTTGGTAAGAGGTTTACCTAACAAAACTTTTCAAAATGACCAAACCTGTGTTTCTTGACTTAAAGGTAAGCAACACAGAGCTTCCTGTAAGCCAAAGGCCCAAAACTCTATTTCTCAAGCTTTATGTATGCTGCATATGGACTTGTTTGGTCCTACTTCTGTAAATAGCTTGAATTTTAAGAGGTACTGTCTTGTTATTACTGATGATTATAGCAGGTTTTCTTGGGTTTTCTTTATGAGAACTAAGGATGTGACTAGTGAAATCCTTAAGTCCTTCATTGTTGAAGTAGAAAATCTAGCTGTTAAGAAAGTTAAAATAATCAGATGTGATAATGGAATAGAATTTAAGAATAGGGTGATGGATGAGTTTTGCAAAGAGAAAGGTATTAAGAGGGAATTTAGTGTAGCTAGAACCCCACAGTAGAATGGAGTAGCAAAAAGAAAGAATAGGACTCTTATAGAGGCTGCTAGGACAATGTTAGCTGACTCTAAGTTGCCTATTTCATTTTGGGCTGAAGCAGTTAGCACTGCTTGTTATGTTCTAAATAGGGTTTTATTAGTGCAACCTCACAATAAAACTGCTTATGAGCTTTTTAGAGGTAGAACCCCTGCTTTGAGTTTCATGAGACCTTTTGGTTGTCATGTTACTATACTTAATACCAAAGACCAACTAGGAAAATTTGATGGAAAATCTGAGGAAGGTTTCTTTGCTGGTTATTCTCTGAACAGCAAAGCTTTTAGGGTGTACAATAAGAGCACCAAACATGTTGAAGAGAATCTGCACATTGAATTTCATGAAAATATACAAAATGTTGCAGGTGTTGGTCCAGATTGGTTGTTTGATCTTGATATGCTTTCAAATTCTATGAATTATGTGCCTGTTACAGGTACAAATACTAACCATGATGCAGGTTCAGAAGAAGATGATGAAGAGTATATCTTGATGCCAATTTTGGAAGAAAGTCCAATGTGTGTTTCTTCTTCCAAGGATGCTGATAAGGAGAAGCTTGTTGATGACAACAATGGACAACATGGAAAAGAGACAGATATGCCTGAGAGCAGTACAAAGGGAGTTAGTACTTCTGAGCCAGATAATCATACTGCTGAGCCAGATGTCACTACTGCTGGACCAAGTCAACCTACTATTGATCCACCAATTACCACTGCTTAACAAGATGATGATTTTGATTTCTTTGGAGATGGTCTGCATAACATGCCTAATACCTATGATGTTCCTTCTACACCTCAAACATCTGTACACAAGAATCATCCACTTACAAATGTGATTGGGGATGTCCAATCTGGAGTGAAAACTAGAAGGCAGATCCAAGACCCAGATATTCATGGCTTTCTCAGTGTTGTTTATGAAGAGAAACACCATAAAGATGAGCATGAATGTATGTTTGTATGCTTTCTATCTCAGATAGAGCCCAAAAATGTGCTAAAGGCTTTAGAAGAATCTAGTTGGGTTGAGGCAATGCAAGAAGAACTGCTTCAATTCAAAATTTAGAAGGTTTGGGTTCTGGTTGATCTACCAAAGGGGATGAGAGTGATTGGCACTAAGTGGGTATTCAGGAACAAGAAGGATGAACGGGGTATAGTTATCAAGAACAAAGCAAGACTGGTAGCTCAAGGCTATACTCAGGAAGAAGGGATTGATTATGAGGAGGTTTTTGCTCCTGTTGCTAGGCTTGAAGCAATTAGGCTATTTCTTGCTTATGCTTCCTATATGGGGTTCATGGTCTATCAAATGGATGTGAAAAGTGCCTTTCTATATGGTACTATTGATGAGGAGGTATATGTGTCTCAACCTCCAGGTTTCATAGACCCAGACCATCCTGACAAAGTTTATAAGGTGGTTAAAGCCCTTTATGGATTGCATCAAGCTCCAAGAGCTTGGTATGGAACTCTTGCAACTTATCTTTTGAAGAATGGGTTTCATAGGGGAAAGATTGATCAAACTCTGTTTATCAAGAAGAACAAGGGTGATATACTACTGGTTCAGGTCTATGTAGATGATATCATCTTTGGCTCTACAAAGAAGGAGATGTGTAGAGAGTTTGAGAAGCTGATGAAAGATCAGTTTCAGATGAGCTCTATGGGTGAGCTTACTTTCTTTCTAGGACTTCAAGTACAGCAGAATTCAGATGGAATATTTACCTCTCAGGATAAATATGTTGGTGAAATCTTGAGAAAATTCCAATTCTCAGATGCCAAAGTTGCTAGCACACCTGTTGATAAAGAGACACATTTGTTATCAAAGGATCACAGTGGTAAAGATGTGGATGTGCACATGTATAGATATATGATTGGGTCTTTGATGTATCTCACATCATCTAGGCCTGATATTATGTTTGCAGTTTGTGCCTGTGCAAGATTCCAAGTCAATCCTAAGGTGTCTCATCTAACAGCAGTAAAGAGAATCTTTAGATACCTTAAAGGTCAACCTAATTTAGGTCTATGGTATCCTAAAGAGTCTGCATTTGATCTGGTAGCATTCTCTAATTTGGATTATGCTGGTGAAAGCATGGATAGAAAATCTACAACAGGTGGTTGTCAGCTCTTGGGTTGTAGATTAATTTCTTGGCAGTGCAAAAAGCAGACTATGGTGGCGACTTCTAGAACAGAAGCTGAATATGTGGCTGCTGCAAGTTGTTGTGCTCAAGTTCTCTGGATTCAAAATCAGATGCTTGATTATGGGTGCAATTTCTTAAATACAATTATATACATAGACAATTGCAGTACAATGTGTATCATTAAAAATCCAGTTCAACATTCAAAAACTAAACACATTGAAATTAGACATCATTTTATAAGAGACTGTACTGATGACAACTTTGCTGACTTATTAACAAATGGTTTTGATGTAGGAAGATTTCAGCACTTGGTAACAGGTATTGGGATGCTTAATCCTTCAAAAGATTAATGTCTAAGTGTTTTTGTTTTTGTACTGCTAGTTGTGCTATTTGTATAGTTTGTATTGCTTGGTAATTTTTAGTACTGCTTATGGAAATTTGTTAGTCATTTGTGATAACTGTTAAAAAGCAAATATTTTGTATTGTGTTTTCTTTGGTTTTGGACTAACATTTCAGGTTAAGAAAGTATTTTGATATGGATTGTGCTTTGGAAAGTATGGTGGTTTGGAATGTCAAGTGTGAAATCATGTCACACAACAAATGGTAATTGGTTCACCATGTCTAACCCACATAAGAACCAACGAGTCCAGATCAAACGGTTTCTGGTAAAGACTAATCAAATCCGTTTATGGTTGACAGTTTACCAAAAACTGGATGGTCATCAACTCACCATATCTAAGTGTAAAGAGTTGACTTGTCCAAAGCAAACGGCTATTGGTAAAGACATATCAAATCCGTTGATAGCGATAGTTTGCTAAAAACTATAAGTGGGCAAAAATGTTTTCAAGTCCACATTGAGTTTATCCTAATCTCTGAAATTTTTTGCTAAATAGTTTGTACTGCTAGTTTCAACTAGTTTGTATTGTTCGTTCAAACTTGGTTTAATGCTGAGTTTATACTCTATGATTTACCTCTCTCAGAAGGTTACACATCTGGAAGTGATGAGAGTAGATCTGCAACTAAACAAATGAATTGATGGAAACTTGTACACATTGTCATATTGGATGCTGTTCAAAGTTAAGTGATGGTGAAGATTCTTCCAAACAGGGGAGGAATTATGTTCAAATGCTTACTATTAAAGATGATTATGTGATTCAGGGGAGGATCTCAGTTCAAAATCAGAGATAAGTGTGAAGTGCTTACTGTATAGTATCTTCAAAAGCTTATATGTGAAGAAAATTCTAAAGTGATTCAAGATTGAAGATAAGTGTTTGAAAGAATCCACCCCATCATAAATGTCAGAGTTTAATTCAAGAAACTTATGAATTGTAGAGAAATCATAAGTTTAGAGGAGGATTGTTGGGAATTAAACCAACAGTTGGTACTGCTCATACATAAATTAGTACTGCTGAAGATCGTTCAAGATTACACTATCAGTACTAAGTCAGTTAGTACTGTTGGTACAAGAAGTTAGTACTGTTTATAAGATAAAGATAGACTCACGCATGGATAAATATGGAATTGATATGATGTATATCTTATTATTATAGATTGATACTGATGCGCGTGATGTGTCATTGCGGTTTAGCAGTTTTAATGCCTACTCAGGTTTTAAATTTATATTTAGCCGACTTATCAATAACACACACACTTAACGAGCAGTGTACCCGATCAGTATGAAGATAATGGTAAGTAGAGTGTCGATCACTAAGAGTGGAACGTATTATCTAGTTATTCTAATCAGTATTTTAATATCCTAACGCAAGGGGGTTTCAGCCTGAGAGACTGGCACGATTTGTTGCAATTAAATAATAAAATAAACCAATAGGCACGAATCAGCAAGTAGCACACACGTACACAGATAGATACTCGAGACAATAAGAGGGCTGTCCTTATGATTAAGTAGATTGTCACTTGTTTTATTGATAGCTTTATATGAAGTGTATGTAGTTAACCCTTTCTCGTTGGTCCTAATCTTATCGGCGAGTAAACCCTTAATGATTACTTATGTCTAAAAGTTATTCCTAAGTGATCAATTTAGAAACAACCGTGGGAGCCACATTATGTCCCGCAGTCAAATGCCCGCAAGCCACTAATAAACACAGAGGTTATCAATGCACTAATAAGTAGTAACCAAAGACATCAACATATAAACTTTAATTGATGGGAAAGCAAGTATTAAAGGGAGTGCAATCTTTCGTTGTCACATTACACAAGCCACCAATCCTGATGAATTAAAGTTTGCTAACACAATAAAACAAAACTACTTAATGAATTAAACACATGCAGCACCTTCTTACAGCTCTTGTATCTTTGATTTGGGTGTGTCTTGTGCTGCCTCCTTGACTGAATTCGTCCTTTGTTCCTCCTGTTTGGTCTTCGGTTTTAGGTTTTCGGAACTTGTAATTCGTCTGGTCTACGGGGTATTTATAGTTTCTGTCTGAGGGAAGATGCGGTGCATCTACTAAGTAGATGCGGCGCATGTACTTAACTTCGCGTGGGGTCCAAGATTATAATATTCAGGAATATTCGTACACCGCCAGAAGATGCGGCGTAACTCCATGATTAGATGCGGCGCATGTCCTCTTGTATCTTGGATCGTATCTGGTGATATCTTGATAGAGATGCGGCGCATGTCGAGAGTGAGATGCGGCGCATCTGGAGCAGAATTGACTTGATCTTGTCCATGTCAGTAGACTTTCACTTTATGCACGTTTTGCTCCATAATTAGTCCAAAATCGCTAAGTTTCACCAAATGCTTGTTTTTACCTGAGAATTACAAAAGTAAACGATTAAGTATCAATCCTCATACATAACATAATAAAACAAGTCAAATTAATAGGATAAATGATAGTAATAAAATGTACTTATTTGAGTTCATCAAATATCCCCCCACTTGAACTTTACTTGTCCCCAAGTAAACCTTAGAATTTCTTTTATGAAAATGTATCCTAAAAGATGTTAGGATTTATTTTTATATTTAAGCATGTATTCGTTTATTTCATAATCACACAACTAAACACTTAACGAATCAGAAGTAAAATAAAATAAGTCGATAAAAGCAAATCTAATCGTTTAACTGTCCAGTCGTGACGAATATTCTATCATAAGCTTGGCAAGTATACACATCTCCTCCACTAAAGCTAAGGAATAACAAGTCTAAAGCGGCAAAAAGGGTTTTTTAGGCTTAAGGGTTAATTATTCTTAATCACTATCGATCTCAAATTCCAGAAAAGGCGACAAAATCACAAATACATGATCGAATCCACGAACACGATACTTGCAATTGCTCAAATCCTTAACTCGAATAGGCTAAAGATAGGTCCAAACTTCACCAATAATAATATATCAAAAAGGGCGACAAAATCATAAATACATAGCCGAATCCACGACTACGATACTTAAGATTGCTCAAATCCCTAATCTCAATAAATCAAAGGTTCGGTTGGATAAAGAATAATAAAGGGTATGGATAACATTTGGGATATAAATTGGTGTAAAAAATAAAAATAAACAAAACAAATAAATTAAAATCCTAAGTGTGGTTAATCACTATCCCAACCATCCCATGAATAAGACTCATATCATCGAATAACTCACGCTTTAACACTTGAAACACACGCTTTAGGTAGACACGAATTATACTCAACAAGATCTTAATCAAAGAATAAACCTTAATTGGCGTTCCCATAACTGCCAATTCCCATTCAATCCATAGATATAGTACAACAAATAGTGGTGATATCGACCACTTACATAACTTTACATAAGTTGGTTAAAACTAACTTCCAACTTTTCTTTCTTTCTTTTTCTTTTCTCATTTTTTCGATTTTTTTTTTTTTTTTTTTTTTTTTTTTTTTTTTTTTTTTTTTAATAAACATAGATGTGTAAAATTTCACCACATCACTATAACTTTCTTTCCGGATAATTTTTATTCATACTTTTCATACTTTCAGAAATAACGGTAATAGTGAAAGTAGTAAACACACGAAAAATAAACTCCAAAATATACAATATTTACTTTCACTCCAATTGCATTGTGCAATTTCCCGACCTAACCATAGATAATGAATTACGCACGCGAACACAGGTAATGTAAGGAAACACACTTTGCCTATAGCAATTAACCAACCACGGATTCTAATCTACATGGTAGGCTAAGGTGTAAGGGTGTAACGAAACATTTTAAACATAGGTGTAAGAAACGAAAGGAATGGCTCTGAGTGTTTTTCTAGGGGTATCTTACTCTAAAAATGAGAGTAACAAAAGGTTTTATACGGGGGTTAACTAACCAGTGTAGTTAGTTAATAACACATAACAAATAATAGGCTATTTGGGTGTAATCCTAGAATTTTACCAAGTTAGACAAGTCATTCCAATTATATAAATAATACTCATTATGGTGGTCTCGAATAGTATACAAGCCAAGTTCTAAAGTTTACAAGTCACCGGCACACTCATAGATTTGTGAATTTTGAAAAATCACAATTTTTGAAAATAACGTCATGTGTGCAGCTATGCAACTTAGATCTTAAACAAAAACATGCTAAAAAAATTTTTAAGTTTGATATATTAAGCACATTTTAAGCATAATTTTTGAAAAAGTTTAGGACAAGTAATTGTTAAGTGTTCTAATTCTCCAATCCCCCCACTTAAGTTAAACAACGTCCTCGTTGTTTGTATAAAAGATTAAAAAAACTGGAAAATAAAAGAATTAGAACAGAAAAACTCCCCTGAGATTTGCTCGGTATGATCCTCCATTAGTATAAGAGCAAAAATCATCTTTCTTGTGGATTAGAACGTTAAAGCTTCATACTTGATGTATCCACAGGAAATCCAGGAAACTATAATACCACCAATACTTTAAAACACACCTAAGATAAGAAAGGTTCAACTTGCATAATACATTAGTAGTTAGGAAAAATAAAAATTAAAAATTAAAACTGAAAATCATCAGGTCAGTCGATGCGCCGTATCTTATTGAAGAAGATACGCCGTATCGAGCCTGGAATTAATACGGATCAGAATAAAGATGCGCCGCATCCTTAACCAGGGATGCGCCGCATTAAAAATAAACTGATAAATAGTTTTAAAGTCGAAAATAAAAATGCAGAAAAATAAAATAAGATATGACCATTGCAGAGGATGCGTCGCATCTCAGGATGGAGATGCGCCGTATCTTCGTGCGGCCCGGACTGACTCGACACAGAAAACAGAATAATAAAAGATAAATCCGGGTCGTCTCCCGGTAAGCACTTGTCTTTATTCCAGAGTCTTCAAGTTAGACTCACGTTCAGCTCTTCATTCCAATACTTCAGGTTCAAACTCCACCACAGCTGTTGTTGCTTGAGTCCATGTATGCAAGATAGAATTTCCCATCATCTTCTTCGATAGTAGTCCAGTTCAATCCTTCGGCTTCAATGATAGGCCATAAGAGCGACAATTCTTCTCCAGTATACCTCACAAATACATCATAAGAGAATACCTCTTTGTCAATGTTGCATAAACGCATGAATTCCTTAAAAGCAGCTTCAAGAGGAGTCTCCCAAGAGAATAAATCTGCATCGATCATGAGTACATTGAATGAATCTGAAAACAAGCATTCCTTAGCAAGATATCCGTTAACTGACATGTCTTCCATAGCAAAATCTGTCATCCAAGGTAAAATCATCAGTAGGATTTGTTCGCTAGAAGAGAAATTAATGAATATAGAAACGGATATAAGAATAAAAATAGCTGATATCTGCAGACGATGCGCCGTATCCAAAAAGTTGGATACGTCGTATCTTAATACGTTAAAATTAAATCAGACTTTATCCAGAAAATAGATACGCCGCTTTAGAATTTATGAATGCGCCGTATCGGATTAATTAATCAAAAATCAGCTTATCTAATTAAAATTAAATGCGTCGTATTAACGAAAGTTAATGCGCCGTATTTTCGTTACGTTTAAAAATAAAAGATTTTTGATTCAGTAAGATGCGCCGTATCGACAGAGATCGATACGCCGTATCTGTTTAATAATTCGCAAACTGTTTTTAATTAAAATAGTAGATACGCCGTATCTGCGAAAGCAGATGCGTCGTATGACGTTAACGCTTAGAAAATTTTTTTTATTAAAAACAGATACGCCGTATCTGCAAAAGCAGATGCGTCGTATTACTTTATCGCTTAGAAAAATTTTCTATTAAAAACAGATACGCCGTATCTTGGGGAAAAGATGCGTCGTATCGAATTAATTAAACGCGTTGTATTAAAAAAAATTAAACGCAATACGCCGTATCTGAGAGATCAGATGCGCCGTATCGTTTGATTTAGCACAGTACAACGATAGCAGAACAGAAAAATACGAAAAATAAAAACAAAAAATTAAACACACACAAACAAAAATAAACACACAAAAATAAAAGAAACCAATTAACACACAATACAACAAATATGCAAAATAGTACAATGATGCAATTATTCTAATAAAAAGAAAAACCTAATTAAAATACTAATCAAATTAACAGATAATAACAATTCACTCCCCGGCAACGGCGCCAAAAACTTGATGCGCGTGATGTGTCGTTGCGGTTTAGCAGTTTTAATGCCTACTCAAGTTTTAAATTTATATTTAGCCGACTTATCAATAACACATACACTTAACTAGCATTGTACCCGGTCAGTATGAAGATAATGGTAAGTAGAGTGTCGATCACTAAGAGTGGAACGTATTATCTAGTTATTCTAATCAGTATTTTAATATCCTAACGCAAGGGGGTTTCAGCCTGAGAGACTGGCACGATTTGTTGCAATTAAATAATAAAATAAACCAATAGGCACGAATCAGCAAGTAGCACACACGTACACAGATAGATACTCGAGACAATAAGAGGGCTGTCCTTATGATTAAGTAGATTGTCACTTGTTTTATTGATAGCTTTATATGAAGTGTATGTAGTTAACCCTTTCTCGTTGGTCCTAATCTTATCGGCGAGTAAACCCTTAATGATTACTTATGTCTAAAAGTTATTCCTAAGTGATCAATTTAGAAACAACCGTGGGAGCCACATTATGTCCCGCAGTCAAATGCCCGCAAGCCACTAATAAACACAGAGGTTATCAATGCACTAATAAGTAGTAACCAAAGACATCAACATATAAACTTTAATTGATGGGAAAGCAAGTATTAAAGGGAGTGCAATCTTTCGTTGTCACATTACACAAGCCACCAATCCTGATGAATTAAAGTTTGCTAACACAATAAAACAAAACTACTTAATGAATTAAACACATGCAGCACCTTCTTACAGCTCTTGTATCTTTGATTTGGGTGTGTCTTGTGCTGCCTCCTTGACTGAATTCGTCCTTTGTTCCTCCTGTTTGGTCTTCGGTTTTAGGTTTTCGGAACTTGTAATTCGTCTGGTCTACGGGGTATTTATAGTTTCTTTCTGAGGGAAGATGCGGCGCATCTACTAAGTAGATGCGGCGCATGTACTTAACTTCGCGTGGGGTCCAAGATTATAATATTCAGGAATATTCGTACACCGCCAGAAGATGCGGCGTAACTCCATGATTAGATGCGGCGCATGTCCTCTTGTATCTTGGATCGTATCTGGTGATATCTTGATAGAGATGCGGCGCATGTCGAGAGTGAGATGCGGCGCATCTGGAGCAGAATTGACTTGATCTTGTCCATGTCAGTAGACTTTCACTTTATGCACGTTTTGCTCCATAATTAGTCCAAAATCGCTAAGTTTCACCAAATGCTTGTTTTTACCTGAGAATTACAAAATTAAACGATTAAGTATCAATCCTCATACATAACATAATAAAACAAGTCAAATTAATAGGATAAATGATAGTAATAAAATGTACTTATTTGAGTTCATCAGATACGTATAATAGTTTTACTTGTATATGACTCCTTAGTTCTATAAAAGGAGATCCTTTGTTAGGGTTTTAGATATATCAAAAGTACGAATCATTGTTAGAGCTTCAAGGTTGTTTAAACCCTGGCGATATTGTAGATCATCCGTATTAATATATTGAAGCTATTCATTTGATTAAACCTTGTGTTCTTACTGTTACATTCATACAATCACACATAACATCATACACAAAATCTTCTAAGTACTTTGTAGTAAATTCCGCGTACTAGATAGTATATACTCAAAGTATCTATCTAACACAAGGAGTGTGTTCAGGTCCGGTCAAAGTCTTAGATTTCTAGCTTAGAATGGTCTGATTCAGTCTAAATTCCAAAACAGTCCCCAAAAAGGACTGTTTGGCACTAGGTCAAAATGGGTTAATATTAGTCAGTACTGTTCATATGCACTTATGTTAAGTTTGATCTAGCTTATTTTAGCTCATATAATTAATTTGTAGATTGTGTTAAGAGGGTTCATAGTTTTATACAGTTAGGGTTAAAATAAGAAAATAATCTGCTCATTAGGGATAGTTATAGAGATAAGCAGTTTGGCTTTTGGATTTTGCTTGTTGTAGGTTCATTTTGAGTCATAAAGAGATTTCTGAGGGATTGGCTTAAGGATCAGTTGGAGTTGCCAGGTTTTAGCTCAACCTCCCCAAGCCTGCACATCAGCATACCTAGGTCCTATTCAGCCTTTCATTTTTGATTTTTCCTTAGCTTAATTTAAGTCCCTTTGTTCTGAAACTTTGCACATTTACTGTTTCATTGCTTAACTACTTATTCCTTATTTTTATGATTTTTATTGAACAACTTTTGATAGCTTTTTATTAGCTTGAAAAGGGACATTTTTGCCATGCACATAGCTACATATCAGCAGACCCCCATGCTTATTTAGTCTTTTATCAGTGTTTATTAGCTTTTATTGTTAGCTTATTTTGAATTTCATAGATCATTTAGGTAGTTGTTAGCTTAATTAAGCTTTTTCTAGTTCCCCTTTAGCTTAATTATAGCTTTTTAGCCCACTTGCTTAACTGCCTTTAGCTTATTCCTTTTTAATGCCTACTGTTCTGTTTCCCCAAGCTTATTCTGAACTTATTTATAGTTTGTAAAAATAGTTGCTTTTATAAAAATGCTTATTTTGTTGTGCTTATTTAGTTTGTAAAAAGAAAAAATCAAAAAATAAATAAATAGCAAAAAGAGGTGCACCAGGTTCGAACCTGGGACCTCTTGCTCACACATCACAAACCTTACCAGTCGCCCTTGGGTCTTCTCTGGTTAGGTTGTGTAAAATTTATTACTTAACCCCTTTGTGTTCCTATTAGCTTATTTCCATTTTAGCTTATTTACTGCTTATCCGAATAAGCAGTTAATCCCATTTTATTTTAATTAGGTTCTGCTTATCATTTAGGACTTTTCTATAATTTTTCATAATTTTCCATTTTCATTTAGTATTTTTAATTAATTTTTCTTTTAAAAACTGTTTTTAATTCATAATAAAAAATATAAAAGTCAAAAAAATATAATTCTTTTTTTTTAAGTTTTCTTTTATCATTTAGAACTTAGGAAAAATAGATTTTTACCCGTAGAGTTAAAATTTCTAAGATTTCACGTTTTAGGCTCGGGATCTCCCGGTTTAGGTTCGTTTTCAGTTTTCCTTTACGTTTTTAGTTACGCGTTCTTTAAATTATCGTTTTACTCGCTTATTAAATCGTTTTTAGTTTATGTTAACTCATTTTAGCTTAAAAACCAAAAATCTCTTTGTTCTCACTATTCATCACACGTAATCACGAAACGAATCACAAATTCCATTCAATCCTTCGTTTGAAAAAACGATTCGGGTTTACATATTTCCTTTGTTAATACTTTGAGAAAATAAAATATGCATTGATTCAAGCGAATCAGGCTTCGCATGCCAATTCGTCGAACTAAGTTATCAAACCTCTCTTTTGGAAGGGCTTTAGTAAATAGATCGGCGAGTTGGTATTCAGCCTTCACGAAAAATAATTCAACTGTACCATTTTCAACGTACTCTTTTATGAAGTGTTAGCGGACTCTAATATGCTTGGTCTTCAAGTGTTGCACTGGATTGCACGAGATGGCTATGGCACTTTTTGAATCACAATACATAGGTATTCTGTCGAAAGAGAAGCCACAATATGTGAGTTGTGTCCTCATCCATAGAACTTGGGCACAACACGCAGATAGAGACACATACTCAGCTTCTGCGGTTGATAACGCCATACAATCTTGTTTCCTTGATGACCAGCCTACTAGCTTTTCTCTCAAAAATTGTGCTCCACCTGATGTACTTTTTGCTGTAACTTGGCAACCGGCATGGTCCGCATCTGAAAAGGCTGTTAGTTTAAACTCTGAATCCTTCGGATACCAAAGTCCCATGTTAATGGTTCTTTGTAGGTACCGAAAGATCCATTTAACCTCTTAGAGGTGAAGTTCGGTAGGCCTTCCCTGAAACCGTGCTAATAAACAGACAGCAAAATGAATATCGGGTCGACTAGCAGTAAGGTACATGAGAGACCCAATCATGCTCCGATATTTCTTCGGATCGATGGGTTTCCCATATAAGTCTGCGCCTATTTTAGGTGAGGTGACCATTGGTGTACCAACAGAGTCACAATTTTCCATTCCATGTTGTTTCAAAATCTCAATTGTATATTTAGCTTGATTAATAAAAATACCACGTGGGGATTGATGAATTTGTAAAACAAGAAAGAATTTTAGTTCCCCCATCATGGAAATTTAAAATTTGCTTTTCATGAGATTTTTAAAATGTTTTGAATGTTTCAGATTAGTGGACCCAAAGATTATATCATCCACGTAAATCTGAACAATCAAAATGTTATCCTTGTATTTTCTAGTAAACAAGGTCGGGTCAATTGTTCCTTTGGTGAAATTATTATGCAACAAGAAAGATGATAGTTCGTCATACCATGCTCTTGGAGCTTGTTTTAAACCATAGATAGATTTCTTAAGCTTGTAGACGTAGTCTGGATGATCTTTGTCGATGAATCCGTCTGGCTGACTCACGTACACTTCTTCTTTCAGAGTTCCATTCAAGAAAGCTGTCCTGATGTCCATCTGATAGACCGTGATGTTCTTGTGAGCTGCGTAAGCTAAGAAAATCCTGACTGCCTCAAGTCGTGCTACTGGCACGAATGACTCTTCAAAATCTATCCCCTCTTCCTGTCTGAATCCCTTGGCCATGAGACGAGCTTTGTTGCGAATGACAGTCATTTCTTCATCCTTTTTGTTCTTCCATAACCACTTAAGATCAATGACAAGTTTGTCAGTTGGTCTTGGAACTAAATCCCATCTGTCATGTAATTGGTATTGGAGAAGTTCTTCCTGCATCGCTTCAATCCATGCATTATCTGCCATCGCCTCCCGAATGTTCTTTGGCTCTTTTAAACTGACTGAGCAAACGTAGATGCACATATCAGAATCGGTGGCGAGTTGTCTTCTCTTCTGAACTGGCCTTGAAGGTTCACCAATAACGTGTTCTATTGGATGGTCTTTAGTCCACTGTAATGTAGAAGGGTACCTTAGATTTGACGAATGCGTGTTAGACGGTTCTTGTAACCTTGAAGATGATTCAGCAGAATCCATTGCAAATGGGTTTTTGAATGGTTCTTCTTCTAACACAGCATCGTTTAGTTGGATTTTCTTCTTGAATTGGGGAATTGTGGTTTTGCTCATCAACTCTTGGTAAAACAATTTCAATTACTGGAGTTGCTGGAGTAGATGTTGATGACGTTGAGGGAGTTGGTGCGTCAGCTTCGATTGTTGTTGATGCATCTTGCGGTAGTGGTGGTGGTGGTGGTGGTTGATGTTGTTAAGCGGGTGCAGCGGAATGCTGTTGAGATGTATTTGTCGAAGTTCCACCATAGTATTCATCATACATAAACTCGAAGAAATTTTCCAGTTCTTGATCTGTTGGTTTTTCAGTGTTGGTTGACTGAGCTCCTTGGGGCACGAGTCTTGAACTAATGTGTCCAGAAGTCTGATTGTTTTGTGCGGGTCCTAATCTGGTATGATTAGAAGCCTTCGGGTTAAGCACGGGTTCTAGAGCGAGTCTCTCAGAAGCCATATGTGAAATCTCGTCAAACTTCATATTTATCGTCTCCATAATCCTTTTAGTTCTTCTATTATACACCTTGAATGCCCTCGAGTTTTCTGAATAACCAATGAAGATTCCAATATCACCCTATGCTTCCAGCTTCCCCAGATCTTCTATGTCGTTTGTTGGATAGCACAAAGCGCCAAATACATAAAGGTAAGAGATGTCGGGTTTTCTGTTGTTCACTAGCTCATATGGGGTTTTATTGAATCTTGGATGGATTAGGGAACGGTTCTGAGTGAAACAAGCAGTGGCAACAACATCAGCCCATAAGAATAACGGTGCACTAGAATAAATCAGCATCGTGCGAGCAGCTTCCACAAGAGTTCGATTTCTTCTTTCAACTACCCCATTCTGCTGTGGAGTTCTAACAGCTGATGTCTGATGTGTGATTCAAGCATCTTCAAAGTAGGTTTTTAACTCCTGATTAGTGAATTATGTGGCATTGTCGGTTCTTACAATCCTTACTGGAGCTTGAAGTAGGACTTGAATACGCTTCAGGAAGGTAATGATGATACCTGGTGTTAGACCCGTTTCCCGTATACAACTAGACCCCACTCTAGATGAGTTGAATAAGGCCTTACGTGATTGGCTAGTCAACGGAAGTTAAGTTGTAGTCAAACCTGAAAGTCAAACTAATAGTCAAAGTATGACTAATGTAGTTATATAAAATATGAAGCATATACTAAAGGGACCTAGGTTACCAAGTGTTAAATATGTTATAAAGTGTTTGTAGCTTAAATGGAATGAAAAGGACTTAAGAGACCATATGTGCCAATTAGCCTAACTTGTCACCTACATGTATCTGGATAATTCTCATTTTATCAGGAGAATTCCACATTTATGTGGTGTTATGTGAGTGTCGAAGAAAAGAGAGGAAGAAAGAGGGAGACTAAAGTTTGATGATTACCTTGTTAATAAAATTAGGCTTCTAATGTTAAGATGAAGCCCTAACAATGATCCTTGCAATTAAGTGATTTTAATTAGTGTTTAATTGATGATTCAAAGGCTAGGGTTCATGTACCTAATTTGGGGGGAATTGGGTAAATGATGGTTTTTAGCTAATTAAATGGATTATAGTGATTATGAGGCTATTGGTATTGAATCAAAGTTAATAATTTTATAGATTAATTATCATATAATCAATATATGATTATATGATGAATTTAAGAATTAATGAAGTGAACTAATGGTTGTATAAACCATTGTTATAGTGTTTTTATTTTATGTTATATTTATAAGATTGTGGTTTAGGATGCTTTGTGAGAAAAGGATAATGATGATGAGTATGATGATAAAGGATGAAGATAATGATGAGGATATTATTGATAAACTTAGCTTGGAGCTAAGGTAAGTAAACCGGCTATAAGATGATGTTATGGAGATTTTCATGTTTTATGTGTTTATGTGTTTATATATGTTAAAGTATATGAATGGTTTGTATAAGGTTATTAAGTGCAAGTAAGTGTAAGGCTAGTTGATGTGTTAGATAAGGAAGGATTAAGGAAAGAAAGGTTAAGGCTTGAGTGGTTAAGGTATGTGTTTATGTTTAATGTGTTCTTGGATAAATGGATATGATGCTTATGTTTGAATGAAGTATAATGTTATGTTATACCCGTTTTACTTACTAAGCATTCGTGCTTACGGTTTAAGTGTTTAATGTTTTGTAGGTTTATGTGTGATGGAAATGGTGAGCTTGGACTAAGGGCTAAGGTTGGCTAATGTGGATGATAGAAGGTAGTATGTGTTAGGAGCTTAGGTAGAATACCGAGCTCAAGTATTAAGTTTGTACCCCCGTTGGTCTTTTATTGATTTATTAAGTTAAGTCAAGTGTCAATATGTATGATAATGAAGTCCTAATGATTTGGTGGGCTAACGATGTGTCAAAGTGTGTTTTAAGTGTTTTTAGTAAAGGTTAAAGGAGCGTTTGGATTTAGTATGTTTGTACCCATTTTGGGTTGTAAACGGGTCAAGTGTTTATGAAACATGTCTTGTATGTTAACGTAATGGTAATGGTTAAGTTTGGTGAGAAAATGAATTAGTATAAGTGGTTTATGGTGAAAATGGGTCAAAATGGGTTTAATGCGTCAAATTTGTAAAGTACTATTTCGGAGAGTTAAACGGTAAATGTTTTTGTATGAAAATGAGCCCAATATCATACTAAGTAAATCTGGAAAGTTTGGTAAGAATTCGACATCAGGTTTTCAAGTTACGGACAAAAAATTAATTTTGTCTGATCAGCAGTCTCCATCCGATTCGGATGGGCGTCTCGGTAACATTTTTTGGCAAACTTCGAAAAATCATATATTTTGATTCGTAAGACATTAGAGGTCGTGCCGCCCGGCGTTTTGAAGGTAATTGAGTCTAGTTTCAATTAAAAATAGTCTTAAGGTCTGGATATGTATAGATTTTTGTCAGCTTGTAAAAGAGTAACAGCGGGTCAGTTTCCGGGTGGACTTTTTGCGAAAAATTTTCACATTTTTAGTCCTATTTGGTCATGGGGCGTTACAACTGGGTATCAGAGCTTCGGTTTAAGTGAATTAGGTTTTCTTTAGGATTGCCTAGACTTAAACCATTCGTAGACGCATTGAACATAAGTTAAAGTAATGCGAAAAATGGATGCTATAGTGATATAATGTGGAAGTGCTTGTAGTAATGATGAGATTAGGTTCTAGCTAAGATGTAATGTGAATATTGTGATGTGGATGTAGTGAAATATAGAAGTAATGAGTTAGACTCGGGTTATAGATTGTTAAATATGAGATGGAGTGCAAGGTATGTTTATGTTTTCAATTAACAAGAACGTATGTAACTTATAGTGTTAACGTATATGTAAAATAACCCTGGGTTTATCATGCTAAGTGTTATGTAAGTGAATGATACTCATTGTATTGCGTAGAGTAAAGCCCTTTTGATGCGAAGTGATGTTTGGGATTATTAGAATGTGTTTTTCGTTATGAGGACAATTGTGATTAGAGTTGGAAGTAAGGAGTATGTTATAATATGATGCACCGAAGATCAAGATTAACTTAAATTGCATTAATTGTGGTTTGGCGAATGATTTGTATGTATTGTATTGGAAGAATGATGGCCTAGTAAGGGTTAAGGGATTGAGTAAGACTTGTTCATATGTGAACATTAAGGATATATGAGGATGTGCATAAGACAAGGATTTAGATGTGTAGGCAAAGTGTATTGTTGTAATGTGTAATTGCAAGATATTAAAGAAATGTATGAGTAATGAATGATACATGAAGTAGCTATTGCATAGATTGGTAAAGTAAAGAAGTAGTTACCTCAATGATAATAGACAAATGGTATAACTTAGGCATGTTTAAAGGTTTTAAATTATAAATTAACTATAGACTAATGAAACGTAAGTGGTTAGTAATGTTTATCTTTTGTGGAAAGAATGATCGAATGTGGAATTTAAGTATGAATGAGATTAAATATGTACTAATGTGTTTGTCGTTTATGTGTAAGGTGTTATTTTGTCATAGGTAAGGTGATCATGAATGGGTGTTATAATGTGATGTATAGAATAAGTTGAAAAAGTAAACTGCAAGGGAACCCGAATTAAATAAGTCATGACTAGAATTCTTGTCGTGACATGAAGTGTTAGAAACTGGATAGATGATCGAGTTTTAGATTACAACGTAAGACCAATATATGGTTTAGAAAATAATTCATGCTTAATGTTGGGTTAAGCCATGTCAAGATTAAGGTGAGTCAATCGGGATTGAAATAGACAACATGAAAAGAATGAACATGTGTAAAATAGAGCAAGAGGATAACGTGAAGTTAACAAGAAAACGATAAGTGTAATGTGACAACTCAGATGAAATGTAATGTATATATTCATATGTACGAAAGTATGAAAGAGATGAGTATTACTAAGATGGTGTCAAAGTAATGAAAGGTGATAGGTGAGTAATTAAAAATGTGTAAGGCAAGGAGAAAAGAAAACGGAAAAGTGTTAGTCTAAGAAATGCTTGAATAATGAATAATTAGTGAACATAAAATTAGTGAATTAGAAGCAACTGATTGGTGATGACACGTAGTGACTTGTTTACCGTGCACTTCGGTTAGTGCCGGTGATTATATTGCGATTATGTGAATGTATAGAGTTATGGTGATGGAACGCAAGTAGGAATGCTAAGCGGTATTAGAGACGGGCTAGTAAGTGAATTAAAGTCTTATGATGCCTTAGTTATAAGGTAGACTAGTGCTTGTAGCTAATTAGAATGTTGATGCTTAGACATAGGTCGATTATGTGAGGTGAAATATGAGGCATAGACTAGATGATTATAAATTTTTTAACACTTGTTGGATAAGTGTTAAGTATTATTATATGATTGCTTATGAGATGTTAAGTCTACGGTAGTTTATTATATGTCTAAGTTTTATGTGGTATACTTGAGAGTATGATGCATAGAAGTGTGTGAGTTGAGATAGATACATTGGAATACGTATTATGTGAGATCTGATCGTTATGTGCGAATAATGTCCATTGAATGGTTGACAGCAGAAGTTGCTTAGAAAGCACAGATTAACTCCAATGTAATGTATAATTGTCACATTATAAGTGATGACCTAGTGACGGATGAAAGTTGAAAGAACACATTGACATGTGAATTAAGTTAAGAAGCATGAAAAGTTTTGATAAACCTAGATGTTTAAAAGGCTTGAAATTAAGTATGTGATGATTAATGATGTGTGTATCGTTTAATACCTTGGAATGAATGATTAGATATGATAATGAATAGATGCTTGAAGCATGTTTTCTTACACGTTTAAGTAGTATGAGGAAAAGTTAAAGTGCATGGTTAAGAGGAGAAGAGATCATGTTACATGTATAAAACATGATAAGTTTAAAGTGTTAGTAATAAGAAGGTTTAAGCATGATGAATAGAGGTGATGAATGAGGTATGGATTGCGCTAGAAGTCATAAGTGATATGAAGTGCGCTAGAAAGAATTGTAAAATATGAATATAATCATGTTAATATATTGAAATGTGTATGATGAGATTAATGAGGGTGTTATAGAATAAACCTACGTAAGGTTTATATGTGTAAAAGTTGAGTAGACTAAATGAAGTGATAGTAAAAGTTGAGTATATGGTCAACAAAGAGTTGACGGGTAATAGTAAAAGTGCGTTGTAAGAACACTTAGAAAATGTGTAAATTGTAATAGACAAGCGTCATATAGAACTTGTCTAAATAAAGATGGCATATAGTAAATGTTTGACGGATGAATGATAAGTTGCATTGTGAAAATGCAAATATAATAAATGGGCAAGTGTTATATAGAAACTTGTCTAGATGAAAGTAAACATGGTAGTGAATGTTGAAATTGCTTAAGGCAATGAGAATTGAGGAAATGATAGTGTGTACTTAATGATAAAAGTACATAAAAGATGAATTGAGCTAAGATGATAAGATAGATATAGCTTAGATCCAATGCTCTAGTTTTGGTATCCTTTGGGATAGCCTAGCTTGCCTTTATGGCATGGTTGTTAGCTTGCCTTCATGGCATGGTTGTTAGCTTGCCTTCATGGCATGTGTTTTGGCATCCTTTAAGATGGCCTAGCTTGCCTTCACGGCATGGTTGTTAGCTTGCCTTCACGGCATGGATGATAGTTTGCCTTTTATGGCATGGTTATTAGCTTGCCTTTTATGGCATGGTTGTTAGCTTGCCTTTATGGCATGGTTGTTAGCTTGCCTTCATGGCATGTGTTTTGGCATCCTTTGGGATGGCTTCGCTTGCCTTCACGGCATGGTTGTTAGTTTGCCTTCACGGCATGGATGATAGCTTTCCTTTTATGGCATGGTTGTTAGCTTGCCTTCATGGCATGTGTTTTGGCATCCTTTGGGATGGCCTAGCTTGCCTTCACGGCATGGTTGTTAGCTTGCCTTCACGGCATGGATGATAGCTTGCCTTTTATGGCATGTTGTTTAGCTTGCCTTCATGGCATGGATAAAAGGTTAGTGAGATTGGATCCAAGGCTAGAAGAGAATAAAAGTTAAATTGGGAAATAGGAGTACTTGTGTTGTGTTGGAAACATATATAACCATGAGTTTATGTTTCTTGATTTACATCGATTGGGACGCCTTTCCATGTAAATGAGGAAGTATGTATGAGTGGGCTTATGTGTAGCCCACATGGCACGAGTAGGGTTAGAGAAGTAGAAAGCGGAAGTCTAGAATTAGTTAGAATGTATAAGGACTAAGATACGAGAGTTAGAATGAGAGTACGACTTTTAGTGAGACTTATGAGAAACCTATGTTTTGAGTGTTAAGTATAAGTTGAAGGAATTAAAGAATTGTAATGGTGGTAATAGATGCTAATTATTATTAGCACCCTTATGTGTTATGTGATATTATAAGTTAAGGTTCAACTTATGAAGTCATACTAATGAAGTTTCTTATGAGTCTTATAACCTTTGACGAGGAATTTGTAGAAAGAAGTAGAGAAAACAAGGAATTATAGTGAAAACATTAAGAGAATGGTTAGGTGGCTACGGTAGAATATGAAGGTGCTAGTCAAATTTGACTTATGTGAAGTCAAATTAGTGAAAATTTCTCAAGTTTGTATAAGTGGTTTATGGTGAAAATGGGTCAAAATGGGTTTAATGCGTCAAATTTGTAAAGTACTATTTTGGAAAGTCAAACGGTAAATGTTTTTGTATGAAAATGAGCCCAATAGCATACTAAGTAAATCTGGAATTTTGGTAAGAATTCGAGATCAGGTTTTCAAGTTACGAACAAAAAAGTAATTTTGTCTGATCAGCAGTCTCCATCCGATTCGGATGGAGGGCCATCCGATCGGATGGGCGTCTCGGTAACATTTTTTAGCAAACTTCGAAAAATCATATCTTTTGATCCGTAAGTCGTTAGAGGTCGTGCCACCCGGTGATTTGAAGGTAATTGAGTCTAGTTTCAATTAAAAATAGTCTCAAGGTCTGGATATGTATAGATTTTTTTCAGCTTGTAAAAGAGTAACAGCGGGTCAATTTTCGGGTGGACTTTTTGCGAAAAATTTTCACGTTTTTATTCGTGTTTGGTCACGGGGCGTTACACCTGGTGCTTCATTTTGACCTCAGAATCTTTACCCATGTATATCTTGAATTATCATCGACGATAACAAGAATATACTTCTTCCCATTGATACTTTCTACTTTCATTGGGCCATATAAGTCCATATGCAACCGAACTAGGTACGGTTTTGGGTTTATATGTTGCCCTTTTGCTTTTTCCTTGTTCGCAGGATGGACATAAGTGATCTTTGGTGTATTTGAACTTTGGGAGACCGTTGACGATGTTGTCTTTGGCTAGCTTGGTTAAGGTGTCGAAGTTGAGATGGGATAATCGTCTGTGCCACAACCAAGACTTTGTTTCGCATGCTCTTGTCATAAGACAAATTGGTGATGAAGAGGCCATTTTGTTGATGTCGATAGCATAAAGATTGGTGCCACGATTTCCAGTTAAGAGATCATCTCCAATCAAATTCCTAACGAAGCAAGTATTTCTCCTAAATGCAACCTCTAAATCTGAATCGCAAAACTGCCCGACTGAAAACAAATTGTGTCCCAAACCTTCGACATAGTAAACCCGAGTGATTAAGTAGTTCCCAAACTGAAGATCTCCATAACCCAGAATAGCTGCTACATGATCATTTCCAAACCGTACAGTTCCCATGAACTTCCATACAAAGTTGATCAGCAGCTTCAGATTCCCGATCATGTGCTTGGAGCAACCCGAGTCGACGATCCAAAGACATATTTCGATAACCTGTCAATAACAGAAGATTGTGCATTTGGAAACCGTTTATCATTTGGTTCCATGGGGTTAGGGGTAACAGACGAATCACATTCATAGAAGGTTTTTACTGTTTCTTTTGGAGCCTTTTTTAATTTACCATTCTCTAGAATAAATTCTCTACCCATTGGTATCCATACGCACAACTTAAGATAGTTCCTTGGCAATATGCTACTAGTGGTTGACCTAGATGCTGCAATAAGTCTTTTAACATATCTAGACCTAGCACTAGTTCCTGGAGGAACATCTTTCTGTTCAGGCATTGCATTCACATTCACATTATTAGAAACATTATCATCACATACATTTTTAGACAAATATTTGTTGCACATTAAACAAACAGAGTCATTACATGCACTAGAATTAGTACTTTTAACATTACATCCATATGACATATGTTCCTTATTCGAAAGCGATAAATTCCTAGGGTGTTCTTCTTCTTCTTCATTTTTATTCTTGCATCTACTCTCAGAGGCAGGCGAGACTCTATTGTTCCTTGTATTGCTCCTAGGCTTTAGTCTGCTGCTCCTAGAGGTGCTTTCTATTCCTGTAGAAGGTAAGGCACACACATTAGGATTTATCTTGTTGTCCTTTGAAGTTGTTTTAGCAGTCCTAGACTCTTTTGGATTATCTTTTACACTCTTGTCTATCGCCCTATATGTTTGAGATGTAGAGGTAGACGCAGTAGTGGGACTAATCCTATAAAGGCCAGGTGCTATCACATTCGATGTTTCGACAGCTGCTTTCCCTTTATCAGTAAATTTTACTTTTTCACTTTCTTTTGGCAAGGGTGTTGGAGTGACTGGTTTTGTCAAATCAATTATCACATCAAATTTTGGAACACATTGAGAAATTGACATTTTTGGTTTTACAACCGGTTTATCCGAAGTTGATGGTTTTATAAACTTAGTTTCCTCACCCTTCCCTTTTTGACTATCAAGTTGAGACTTCAAAAGATCATTTTGCTCTTTCATGTTTTTGTAAGCACGCTCATACGACAATTTGTCATACTTGCATTCTTCCTTTTTCCGATCAAGTTGTTTAAAATATGTTACATTTTCTTTCTCAAGTTTTGCAAGAGCATTTTCATATTTTAAAACAATTGCAGAAGTCTCAGCTCGAAGTCTTTCATCGTCTTCCACAGAATATGTTTGATAAATAATGGACATAATATCAGTCGACAAAGCTACTTCGAAGAGAGAATCATTATGGTTTTCCAAAACTTTGATGCATTCGATGTTTTCATTAGCTTCCTTCAACAGGGATTTGTGGTCCTTGACAAAGTCGACTGTTTCTTTTAAAATTGCATTTTCAACATGAATTAATCTCGCACTAATCTTATGGATTTTATAACGCTCAAATTGTACATGTTTTTAGTAGCGTTATTCGTGCTTTTATATGTGTTATTTGGTTATATTTATATGCTTTTGTTACTTAATTGTACCAAAGTATGTTTGCAAAGTATATGTAGCCAAAAACAGGAAAAAGGGAGAAAAAAGATGAAAGAATGAGGAAGAAGGAAATATTTATGAAAGTACGAAGATTCTTGTGCCAAGTTCCATACCAAAAGACATTTCAAAGAATAAAGGTCCAAGTATTCAAGTTGGCAAGATCCAAAGACAAAGAAAAGATCAAGTTTGGAGGAAGAACCAAGAACCAAATGAAAGAAACTAGCCAAACGACAAAAGTCCAAGAAGAGTCCAAACAAAAACATTCCATCCGATCGGATGCAACCCGTAACCGATTCGGATGGAGGCCACGGTTGAAGACCAACCGATTGGTTGGAGCCAATACCGATCGGTTGGATGGAGCCTATTTTACCAATCTTCATTATTAAGTTTTGTGCCTTCATTCTACCGATTCTAGGGCCTTCTACTGATGATTCTAGACTATTCTACTTTACTTGGAGGCCAAGATGAAGCATTAAAGACCCTAGGCCTTGAGGATAGTATAAATAGGACCATTTGTGAAGTGTTTTATATATCTCTCCCTCATAGAACTACCAATAAACTCTTAAAATCATCAACCACTCTCTCAAAAGTCCTAAATTCGTCCTTAGAAGTCCAGGAAACTTTGGAGATTCAAAAAGTCAACATTTGGAAGTCAAAACATCAAGAAGTCAACACCAATACTTTTGGTATCATCACCTAATCATTTGTAATCTTATTCCAATCATTGTAAAACTTTCAATTATGATTTTTAAGGTTCAAAATTCTGAGTTTATGTTTATGTTTGCTATGAGTGGCTAGTACCTTTGTGCACTTGCTTAGATAATGTGTATTGCTTAGTAATTTGCGTATGATTGTGATAACATGTTTTAACTCAATTTCAAGTTGATTCTAAGATCCAATTGTGATTAAGTTTCATAGTGACATTTGTTAATCAAGTTTGACTAGTGTTGGTAGCTTTAAAGGTCGAAAGGTTTATGGTTATTTCACTAGTTATAATCACTTGTCTATGAGTGATTGTTTTTACCCAAAATTCTTGACTAAACAAAGAAACTTAATTGTGGTTGTAATGAGAATACTTTTGTCTTTCAAATTGGATTGATTGCAAATTACCTTAAGGTTCGAAAGATTGGTAGTTTACACTCAATTGTGACCTATTTGTCTACGAATCAGTTACCTTTTGTATTGACCATTTCTTAAGCATATTTGATAAAACAAAAGACTATTTTTGTGTTTAAGTTCACACCAAACTTATGAACCTTGAATTGATCTTGAATTGATTGGTTAGACGTAATGCTTGTTTTTATGAACTAAAATCTTGACGAAGGTTTAACTTGTAGAAACAATAGATTATTTCACCAAAATAATTATCACAACCAACATGTTATCAAGAGTTATCACAATCATGCTTATCAAGAGTAGTATACTAGTCTAAGCAAGTGTAGTTTTAATCATTTGATTTATCATTTTATCATCATTGCTTGTTTTCGTGACTTACTTTTAATTGCTTTTAAACTTACACATAGATTCACTACACAAATCCCTGCGAACGATCCCGACTTACCATCATACTCTTGCTACAACGGACGAGTTCACTTGTTCGTATGTGTTGTTTCTAGATTCGGTAATTCGACTTTATAAATTTAAAACTTGTACTCACACACGACACATCAAGTTTTTGGCGCCGCTGCCGGGGATTTTGATCGTGTTTCTTTAAGTTTTAGAAGTCCAATTCTCACCAAGTTCGTTTTCGAAAAAAAAAAAGTTTTCCGAGCTGTCCATTCGATCGGTATCTCATCCATCCGATCGGTTTCTCAATTTTCAAATTTACCGAGAGATCCATCCGATCGGTATTCTCATTCATCCGATCGGTTTTCACTAAACCAATTTTTACCGAGACCACCAACCGATCGGTAGTCAATCTATCCGATCGGTACCCTTTAACAACCAATTTACCGAGACCACCAACCGATCGGTATTACACCCATCCGATCGGTATTCCCACTTCTGATTTTTCAAATTGTTTTCATTCTTCGATCGTGTGTTTAGGCATTGCCTCGATTCTCTTGGGAATTGTATGAACACTCGTTCAATCGGAGTGGAACCAATTTCACCTCTTTTCGATCTCGAGAGTTTAATCCAAACAAGACCAAGAAGAAGAAGAATACCTTTTGTTCCTTTAGCCAATCGTGTACCAAGAGTAACAAACCCACCGTTTGATAATCTTTTTTAAGCCAAAGTCATTTATAACCCATTCAGTGACCAACCTTTTCCCGTGGCTGACGATCAACCCATGTGGGCCGCCAACCGAGCCATAGCACCTACTCCTGGATCGGTTATTGTGCCGGTTAACCTTGGAAACAATTTCACTGTGAAAGGACATCACCTTTCTATGATCAAAGACCGTCAATTCGATGGCCGTTCGAGGGTCGATCCTTACAAACACATTGCCGAATTCATTGAAATTTGTGACATGTTCAGATATGGTGATACCAATGCTGATGCCATCAAACTCAAACTTTTTCCATCATCACTTGCTGGAGATGCAAAAGTGTGGTATAACGAATTAACCCCAGGAACTATCACAACTTGGGAGGAGATGAGGCAAGCTTTTGTAAGCCGATTCTTTCCACCTGCCATGTTTGACAGACTCATGGGAGAAATTCATGCTTTCACACAAAACCCTAATGAATCACTTGTCGAAGCTTGGCTTCGTATGAAAGATTTGTTTCGTAGTTGTCATGGACATGGTTTAGGACGAGGAACAATCATCCAAATCTTCTACCATGGACTTGATGAAACATCTCAAGGAATTCTTGATGCTGGAGGAATTTTTCTTTATAAGACTCCGAACCAGGCATATCAATTGCTTGAAGATCGAGTTCTTCTCAAACTTGATTGGTGATCCGTGTGTGAGTATATATAAATAATTATAGTATCGTGCACACGTGATGCTTTGGGAAATGACAAGTCAAACTTAAGGAAAGTCAAACTTGCAAAACCCGTGGATGTGATGTGTGTGATACCGGGCAAGTGATCACCCGGGTCGTGTCCCAACGAGATGTGAATGGGCTCTTGTGGGAAGCTTTGGATTAGAGTGATTGATGATTTAGATTGCTTTTGATTTTGCTTTATTTAACAATTCTAAATAACAAGTTAAAACAGATATGCACAATAAAATCAAACGCAAATTACTTAACTTAAAAACGCGCAACGAAAAATCTAAAAAGGACTAAAAAGTAAAATTTATGAAATTTAAAACCTAAAAATGTAAAATTACTAAAACTTATTTTAGTACTTAAATTCTATTTTTTTTACACTTTTTATTTAATTATCTCTAATTATTAATTACTTAAATACTAATTAAACTAATTTAAATTCTAAAAATACTAAATGAGCTAAGAAAAATCTAAAACTTTTTCTAAAAATATTACTAAGTAAATGGAAGCTAAGAAAATTATAAAATTGAAATTTACTTAATTAAAATTTAAAAAGATAAATTCTATTAAATAGAAGCTATCACTAAATGTCTATTTCGTTTAATCTAAAATACGTTAAAAACGCGAGTCGAAAACTAATTAAAATGCGAACACTAATGAGATATATGAAATACTAGTTCTATGGGTACAAATCTATTCTAAAAACTAAATTTATAACAAAAAAATACTAATCTATAAAAGTCTAGGGGCCAAAAATGTAAAAAATTAAACTTTAAAAATACTAAAACAAATGCAGGGACTGAATTGTAATTTTCCGAAACTTATTTAAAACTAAAAACTGTTTTCAGACAAAGACAAGGACCAAAACGGATTAAATTGAAACTAGTGGACGAATTTGTAAAAATTAAAAATTAAAAACGATTTTAAACACCAAACGACCCAGGTTCGAACCTGGGCAACTACACTTATTGAAACTATTTTTATTTTTATTTTTCTTTTGAAGAACTGATTAACAACTGATTAAATAAGCTTATACAATTAATATTAGCTTTTTCTAGTTCGAGATAAGCTCAAAAATAAGCTCGAAATGAGCTAAAACTCAAAGGGTTCTGCTGCTATACTCGATGTGCAGGGCAAAAAGGCCAATTTCAAGCCCTCGACAAGCTATCAAAAAGCTCCCCTAAAATCCTAGGAAAAATTTACCAAGTAAACGAGCTGGTGAACTATTCGAATCCAAAAGACCAAACAATTTAAGCTTAAAACGAAGGCACTAGAAATTCTTGAAAGTCTGCAAAAACCTGGAAAACCAAAAAACTTAACTTTTGACTTTTTCAGTTCTTGACAAACTTTGACCTTGGTGAGATTCTAATGGATCTATGCTACTGAGATTGTTGTGTTAAGATGATGTGAGACTATTTCAAGCAATCTAAACAAGTTTTAACTCCAAATGATGATTATCCTACTCCCATTCCTTAACAGTGAAACTGCTACAACATTTAAAGGCAAATTTTGACTTTTAACTTGTAACCTACCAATTTGATGCTTGGTTTGACCTGCCTAATGACTGAGTGTGCTGTCCTAACCAATTTTAACCACCAAAATTCACAAGAACACAAAAATAACTCCAAATCCAAACACCCCTATAAATACCACTGACTTGAGTTTTTCAAAGATTTTAAGTGATGTTGGCTATGTTAATGGTACAGGAAGATCATATAAGCTAAGCTACTTTAAACTGTTTTATGTCAAAATCAAGCACATATAACCACTAGAATCCTTTTATACTAATCATGAGTTTTCAACAGTTAAAATAACCAAATGTGGAAAACAAGTACTCAGTACATAACATAGATCCAACAATCATCAAATCACTAAACATGCATTGAATAAGCATTAAACAACAAAGAAAGATACTAAAAAGCTACTCTACAGTAATTTAGCAAAATATTGAAAAAGGCTTACAAATGCTATCCTAGCTCAGAACAAAGTACCATGGCTCAAACTCACAATCCTATTACTCCCCATGGAGTTCTAAACCAGGGCCATCCACCATTTACCCTGCTCCATGCAATCTCCTTCTTGAATTTTTTTATTTTTGATTTTCTACTATTATTTTGTGATTTTTTTAAGATTTTTGTCTAAACTTTGTTTAAATAGTTTCAAAGCTTGTAAAGGCTTATAACTTATCTAAATGAACTGAATGGAACTTGGAAATAACAATTTTAACACCTTTTAAACCAATCATGAGAAATTTGCTAAAAATATAAGAAACTTGGATTGAAAATGAAACTGAGAATTTTTATTAAAGGATTTCAAAGTTACACTGAGATAATGCTAAAGATTACACTGAAAAGGAACGATTACACTAGAAAACATACATTAAAAATTCGACATTAAGCATAAATAAGCTAAAAAACTACATACTCTTCAAACTGCTTCCCTTCTCCATTTATAGTGAAAAATTAGGGTTTAGAGGACTCCTTTGTCTTTTCCCAGCAAGAAAATTGGCCTTTGGATGAGTAGAATTTGATCTTGGCCGTTCTTGTGTTTTGGCGCCAAAAATCAGTACCAAAGCATGCTTCTGATAACGTGTGTTTAGGGGTGATATAATTGGGATTAAGCAACTGTTTGGGGGCTGGCAGTGTTTAGGGGTGATGATGAGAGGGGGGAAAGGTTTTGCAGGGTGATGATGGTGTTATATTTTGGCAGGGAAGTCACGGGTGTGTGTTGGGAGGGAGTATATGTTTGACCTTGGGTGTTTGACTTTCTTCGTTGACCCAGGTTTATTAAACGGGGGAGTTATATATTTTGGGGTTGGGCTTTGGATGGTGGACTGGCCCAAGGAGTTATAAGGTTGGGAGGGTTTATTGTTGGGTTGGATTTGGATCTATACCATACAAAAGGTCCGTTTGTTTGTAGCTTAGGTTAAATCACAAGGACCAATTTTGTATTTTCTGAAATTATGAGGACCGAGCTTGCACATCTTCCAAAATATACCAAGGGTGAAATCCTGTCACGTTTCCATAATCCAAGAACCATAATTGCACTTTTCTATTTTTTTTTTAAAATTCCCATGGACTATTTTTGACAGATTTCAAACTTGAGGGACCAAAGATGTAATTTACTCAAACTTTTCACCAAAGGACTAAATATGATAAATTATGATTAAAAAGGACCTTTGGTGATTTTTCTGACAAAACAAATGCTTAGGGACTAATTTTGACAAGTTTTGAAACTTGAGGGACTGAAACTGCTAATTTTGCAAACTTTGTTCGTTTTTCAACTGTTTTTAAACATTTTGCATTTAAAACATATAAAACACAATCTCTGGGATATTTTCAGTATTTTGATGCATTTCTGAGTGTTTTTGAATGTTTTGGCAGTTCAGATTAGACAAAAATGATGAGTATTTAGACACTCATCAATTGGTCAAAAGATTCCAAAACTAAACCTTTACGAAAAACCGTAGCTTTTGCTGAAAGTTCCAAAACCTTGAAACTCATGGAGAAAATGGAAGCTTTGACTTCAAAAAATTGACTCGCAGTACAAAGATCTTAAAGGAGAAATGAAAGAAATACGAGATGGTTGTAACAACTGTAGAGGTAATCACACGTCATTCGAGTGTGATGATCAACCAATGGAAGGACCTAACAAGGGAGAAGCTAATTATGTCCAAGGAGGATACCGTGGAGGCGGTTATCGTGGTAATTATTATGGAAGAAATTCTGGAAATTGGCAAGATCGCCAACAAAGGGATAACAACCGTGATTCTCAACCTCGATCGGACAATCAAACTCCGCAACACTCTGACAAAAAACCGGAAGAAACCGATTTTGAAAAAATGATGCGTGAATTTGTGACTACTCAAAAAGCTACTAATGAATTTGTCAAAACTCAATTTTTCAATCTCAAAACCAAAGTTGAGCAAGGACAGAAAAATCATCAAGCATTTATTCAGGATCTTGAAAAAAAATTCGGTAGACTCTCTGACCAAATTACTTCCCGACCATCCGGTTCTTTACCAAGTAACACCCAATCTAACCCCAAGCCAACATCATCTAGATCAAACGATAAAACTTATCGTCCACTACAGACTCGAAATGAGCATATCAATGCTGTATTCACAAGAAATGGTCTTTCTTATGATCCACCACCCAACCCAAATAATACCACGATCATCGATGATGAGAGTGAGGATGAATCTGAAGATGCAGAAAAAGAAAATAATCCAAAAACACCACCCAAACCCAACCCACCAGTTAAGGCTTACACACCAAAAATTCCATATCCTCAAAGCCTTAAGAAAGAAAGGATGGAAGAGCGTTATAAGAAGTTTGTTGAAATGATCAAAGAGGTTAGACTCAATGTACCTCTCGTTGATGTTCTAGCTGGAATGCCCAATTATGGGAAATTTTTTAAGGAACTTCTTAATAACAAGAACAAGTTGGAACAAATATCCGCTACTTTTCTCAATGAAGAATGTTCAGCTATTGTTCAAAACAAAATTCCACCAAAACTGGGAGATCCCGGAAGTTTTCTGATTCCATGCACGTTAGGAAACAACATCACATGCGATGCTTTAGCCGATCTTGGTGCAAGTATCAATTTGATGCCCTATTCGTTGTATTCTTAGATTTCAACCAATTCTTTGAAACCTATAAAGATGAGTATTCGATTAGCAAATCATTCTTACCAATATCCTGTTGGTATTGCTGAGAATATGCTTGTCCAAGTTGGTAAATTCATCTTTCCCGTGGATTTTGTGATTTTAGAGATGAAAGAAGATAGTAAAGTACCTCTTATTTTAGGAAGACCTTTCCTAAACACAGCCGATGCTATCATCAAAGTTAAAGGAAAAGAACTCAATCTTGGAGTTGGAGAAGATAGAATCACCTTTTTAATCGATAAAGCAATGCAATATCCACATTCTAGTGATGACACTTGTTTTACTTAGGAGGAATTGTATGCATTACTTGACGATTCTGATCCATTCATGACTACCTCTGAAAAGATTAGTGAAACATATGTTGATAAAGAATTCACTGATTTTATGGAAGTAAAGTTTGAAGAAGAAGACGAAGAGGAAGTTGAAGAAGGAGAAATAGTAGAGGAGAATTTTGAAGAAATCACTTTCAATGATCAATTAAGGATCAAAACATCTTTTCAAGAACCACCAACTGATCTTGAGTTAAAACCACTTCCCGATCATCTTGAATATGCTTACTTGGAGGATAATTCACTTCTTCCAGTGGTCATATCTTTGTTGCTCAATGATAAGGAAAAAGAATGTCTCATTTCTGTTCTACGAGAACATAAAAGAGCTTTTGCGTGGAAAACGTCTGATATCCCAGGAATTAGTCCTAATTTTTTTAAACACAAGATCAATTTCAAAGAAGGAGTTAAACCTGTTATAGAAAGACAACGTCGACTCAATCCCAACATGAAAGAAGTTGTTAAAAAAGAAATCATGAAACTTCTTGATGCCGGTATCATTTAACCCATCGAGGATAGTCCTTGGGTGAGTCCAGTTCACTGTGTTCCGAAGAAAGGAGGAATGACTGTTGTGACCAACGAACGGAATGAATTAGTTCCTACTAGAACAGTCACTGGATGGAGAGTATGTATTGATTACAGAAAATTAAACAAAGCCACCAGAAAAGATCATTTTCCTTTACCATTCGTGGATCAAATGCTTGAGAGACTAGCATAGGCTTTGGTTCAAGTATAAATAGGACTCATTTGTAAGTGTTTTGAATACACAACTCTACATATCTATCATATAACTTTCATGTAAACTCTCAAACTATCTCTCTTAACCACCCCTCACCCTTTTCCAGAGGTGTTGGGGGGTTGGCTTGGCGTTTGGATGTGGAACTATGGAGGATTCATGTGCGCATCCTAGGATTTTGTATTTCATCTTATGAACTTTGGTATACTCTCTTTTAATAATATTCATGTTTGGTTTCTTTTATTGTGTTGATGATATGATTATTCTTATGTGCTTTGTCTTGTGAATGATGTCTTAATACTTGTTTGGTTCATATGATAATTTATGATAAAGGGATGTTTGGATATTTGTAGTGTTTGTTTGATAACATCATATTTGGTTAAATTGGATATTGTTATTGTTTATTGTTTTGATTAATCATTGTTGGGTTTACATGTTGAAAGGATTCTCAATAGTGGTTGATTTCAGTTCATTAGTCGACGAATGTTTTGGTCTTGTACTTTGTGACGATTGTATAAGAAACTTAATAAACATAACAAGTGAAAGTTTAATTTAGATTAAGGGTCGAAAGACATCTTTTGAATATGTGTTCTAATCAAGTAAATGGAACTTCAAGAATTAATAACATTAAAGTCTACGGTTCGAAAGGATTCTTTCTTGTTATAGGCATAAGGCTCATGACATGACCATTTGATTGAGGCTTATACACATTTGATTTATAAAACACTAAATTATTATTGGTTCTAAGAGGTCGTAAGGATTACCTTTGATAATATGTTTTCCAAACTAACCATCCTAAAACTAGTAAAGGCTTACACCAAGTCCTTACTAACTTATTATCATTGCCAAACATGTATGTTCTTTGTGTGATTGTTCTTATATTGCTTTTCTTGTTGGTTTGATCCGTGACAATCATAACCATCAACTTGTTACTTGCTTAAACAAACAAACAACACTTGAGTGCAACCAAGTCTCTTGGGACGACCTTGACTTACCAACCCTATGATACAAATGACTAGGGTATACTTGCCCAAATGTGTTCCTAGTTAATCGGTAATTCTTGTTTATAAATTTAAAAACTCGTGCGAACGCATCAAGTTTTTGACATTTTCCTATTGCTCCTGCTGATCAAGAAAAGACTACATTCACATGTCCTTTTGGAACTTACGCTTACCGGCGTATGCCTTTTGGTCTTTGTAATGCACCCGCAACTTTCCAAAGGTGTATGATTGCAATATTCCAAGACATGTTTGAAACATCTATGGAAGTTTTCATGGATGACTTTTTAGTTTTTGGAAGTTCGTTTGAAACTTGCCTTTCTAATCTCGATAAAATGCTCGAGAGATGTGAAGCTGCACATCTTGTTCTCAACTGGGAAAAAGGTCATTTTATGGTGACTGAAGGAATTGTGCTTGGACACAAAATTTCCAGTACAGGAATGGAGGTCGATAAAGCGAAAATCAATGTTATTTCCAAATTACCACCTCCCACCAACGTTAAAGCCATTAGAAGTTTTCTAGGACATGCCGGTTTCTACCGTCGTTCCATCAAAGATTTTTCAAAAATATCTCGTCCCATGACGAAACTTCTTTAAAAAGATTATGTTTTTGACTTCGATGCAGATTGCATGAAAGCATTCGAAACATTGAAAACACAACTAACTAGTGCACCCATTATGGTTTCACCTGATTGGTCACTACCCTTCGAGCTCATGTGCGATGCGAGTGATTTTGCTGTTGGAGCTGTATTAGGACAACGTGAAGGAAAACATTTCTGTCCTATATACTTCGCTAGCAAAACACTGAACAACGCTCAACAAATTTACACGGTTACGGAGAAAGAATTGTTAGCCGTTATTTTTGCTTTTGATAAATTCAGATCTTATATTGTGCTTTCCAAAACGATTGTTTTTACTGATCACTCAGCGCTTAAGTATCTGTTTACAAAACAAGATGCAAAACCGCGTCTTATCCGATGGATTTTGCAACTCCAAGAATTTGACATAGAAATCAAAGATAAGAAAGGAGCAGAAAATCTAGCTGCTGATCATTTGTCTCGTCTCGAAAATCCAAATTTGGAAGAATTAAAGGAAGACGACATCGACGAATACTTCCCTGATGAAACTCTCATGACAATTCAAACAAATGATGAAAACGAAATTCCATGGTTTACAGATTTTGTAAATTATCTCGTTGGAGGAATTCTAAAAAAAGGCTTAACTCATGCCCAACGAAGTAAATTCTTTTCAGAATTAAAACACTGTTACTGGGAAGAGCCCTATCTTTTCAAGATGTGCCCCGATGGGATGAGCAGAAGATGTGTTTATGGTTCTGAAACAAGAAGAATTCTTGATAAATGCCATCATGGCCCGACTGGGGGACACTATGGTCCTACCACCACAGCTAAAAAAGTTTTTGATGCTGGATTCTATTGGCCGACAATTTTCAAAGAAGCTCATACTCTTGTACAAAACTGTGATGCTTGCCAAAGATCAGGTAGTCTTTCTCGTAGAGATGAAATGCCTCAAAAGAGCATTCAAGTCTGCGAAATATTCGATATTTGGGGAATCGATTTTATGGGTCCATTTTCTAAATCGCACAAATACGAATACATTCTTGTTGCTATTGATTATGTTTCCAAATGGGCCAAAGCTGAAGCTCTACCCACAAATGATGCATGAGTTGTTGTTAATTTTCTCAAAAAGCTTTTCGCTCGTTATGTAATTCCTAAAGCTTTAATAAGTGATCGAGGAACCCATTTCTGTAATAGAAAAATGGAGAAAATTATGAAACGATATGGAGTTCATCATCGTTTTGCCACAGCTTATCATCCTCAGACCAGTGGTCAAGTTGAAAATACCAACAAAGCCTTAAAAAGGATACTTGAAAAAATGGTTAAAGATAATCCTGTCGTTTGGTCAAGCAAACTAGATGATGCTCTGTGCGCATTTCGTACAACTTACAAAACTCCAATTGGTACAACACCATACAGACTTTTGTATGGAAAAACCTGTCATCTGCCATTCGAAATAGAACATCGCGCATACTGGGCACTCAGAAGTTGTAATCCTGATCTCAAAGTAGCTGGAGAAAAGCGATTTTTGCAATTGCACGAACTCGATGAATTGAGATTACAAGCTTATGAGAACTCCAAGCTTTACAAAGCAAGAACCAAAGCTTATCATGATAGAAAGCTAAGAATTAGAAAAGAATTCAAAGTTGGCGACAAAGTTCTGCTTTTCAATATGAAATACAAGTTCAAATCTCCTAAACTAAAACCAAGATGGTTTGGACCTTATATAGTGAAACATGGATTTCCGTCTAGATATGTTGAGTTATATGACAAACAAGGTGGAAGTTTCATTGTTAATGGTCACCGAATTAAATTGTACTACGATAAGGAGCAAATGAACGAGATTTTTGTCAAAGAGATTCCGCTCGAATCAGAATATGAATCTATCACATTTCTGACACCTTTTCCAAAAGACTACAAGGAAAATTCTGAATTTATTTATGATGTTCTTCCTGAAATTTGGGAAAATGCAAAGTTGTACAACATAGATGGAACTGGGGAAGAAATTGTGATAGAAAACGTGGTGTACATTCCAAAATACTCAAAGAAGAAACCAAAAATTACACCAACGTGAAGAGAAAGAAGTTTGAGTCAGGCTGATGACTCGTTAATAAAACAAGCGCTTCTCGGGAGGCAACCCGTGTGTTTGCTATTTTTACTTTCTATTTTTATTTTCAAAGTGATTAAACCCCAAAGTTTTTCTAAAACCTTAGTTGAACTTAAGTGTGGGGGTGTATCACTAATTTTTAATAAAACGTAGAGATATTTTTGTGTGTTTGTTTTAAGATTACTGCAGGTAATGATTACTAAGCAAGGACATTTGGATCAAAGAAAGAAAAGAAGCATGGAAATTATGGTTTATTCTCTTATTTCCTTATTTTCATTCCTAGAAGTTCGTTTATCACATTGAGGACAATGCTTAACTTAAGTGTTGGGGGGGGGGGTGAATAGGAAAATAAGAATAAATTGTAAATTTCGAGCTTAATTTTAAATTTTGTTTGCCCTTGTGATCTAGTTATTTGTCATTTTGAGGATAATATATTAGAATAACTGGATCAATCCACTGGTAAAACCTGTAATTTTTGAAAAATTGATATGTGTCCCGATTAATATTGCAATCCATTCTGGGATCGACAACATTAGCTAGCACATATTATAGCCCTTTCAACTAAATTGTGAGGATTTAAGCCTGTTTCATATAGCATACATCTTTTATGCTTTGATACTTTTGCTATGAGTGTGCCGGTGATTTTATTTATTCTAGAACTTGTACTTGTAAATCATTACGAGACCGTTGTGAGATCACATTTCATGTGTGATATAAGTATATATGCGTGATAAGAAGCAACCTTAGGATTTAACCCAAATAGCCTTTCTTAATAAATCTTTAGCTAGTTACACTGACTAGTTATCCACCAATTTAAACCATATTATTAGCGTTTATCTTTAACGCTAGATACCCCTAGTTAAACCCTCTGAGCCATCCTTTTCATTTTTAATTACATCCAGAAAAATACAAAAATATTTTACACTTTTTAGCCTAGCCTTACCCTTAGTCAAGTCTTGGTTGGTTGCTAGCTATTTGGCAAGATAGTTGTTATGTGGGAAATCATGAAAGTTTAAGAAGGTTGTGAACTCCATGAGAAGTTATCAAAGTGAAGTCAAAGAAAAGTCATCACAACTATAAGATGACAAGTGAAGAGTTTATGTTAAAAAAAAAAAAAAAAAAAAAAAAAAAAAAAAAAAAAAAAAAGTGTTGAAGGATCAAGCACGGAGTTTTTCAAGTCGCATAATAGTGGTTCAAAAGTGGCTAGCAACAAATGGTTAGTAGTATTTGACTATTTTGTATATTCTTTATCATCAACATTTTCTAAATATATCTCATGTCTTATCCTTACCCCTTTTGACTTTGTAAAATTATCGAGTGTATTGACATGTAGTGACCATCCGATTTTTTAAAGAATTAGGTAGCATTTTTAGCGATCTAGTGCGTATTTTGGTGACCATCCGTTATGCAAATAACGTTGTTAGCAAACCTAGATACAATCTAGTGACCATCCGTTGCTTAGCTATGCAAGAATTTGTTGTTAGCGATCTATCATGTTTTACATAAGATAGTTGCACACAAGTTTGATAACCCTTTAAGCCTTAAACCCAAGCCCTCTTTGATATGTATACTTGATGCTCACACCATTTCGGTGTAGTTTTGTTTCTTGTACAAGCTTATGGTAATATTTAGATCATGACTGAGCAATGAGTGTGATTTCTATTATATACTCGACCAACCATACAAATGAGTGTTTGAGTGAATTATATCTCGTTCCTTTTTCGTGAGGTGTTTAGTAATGTGAATCAAGCAAGAAAATCATTAGGGTATTGTCAAACATCTCAATGATTCAATTATAAAAGCTTAAAATGATGAATCTAACTTGTACTGGTACTTGATAGATTTGCATCACATTTTTCTTAAACATACTTGAGTACCATGTGGATTATTGTTTTTACTTCTAGATTTGCTTAAGGGAAAGCAAAGTTTAAGTGTGGGGGCATTTGATAACGCTCAAATTATGCATGTTTTTAGTAGTGTTATTCGTGCTTTTATATGTGTTATTTGGTTATATTTATATGCTTTTGTTACTTAATTGTACCAAAGTATGTTTGCAAAGTATATGTAGCCAAAAACAGGAAAAAGGGAGAAAAAAGATGAAAGAATGAGGAAGAAGGAAATATTTATGAAAGTACGAAGATTCTTGTGCCAAGTTCCATACCAAAAGACATTTCAAAGAATAAAGGTCCAAGTATTCTAGTTGGCAAGATCCAAAGACAAAGAAAAGATCAAGTTTGGAGGAAGAACCAAGAACCAAATGAAAGAAACAAGCCAAACGACAAAATTCCAAGAAAAGTCCAAACAGCAACATTCCATCTGATCGGATGCAACCCGCAACCGATTCGGGTGGAGGCCACGGTTGAAGACCAACCGATCGGTTGTAGCCAATACCGTTGGATGGAGCCTGTTTTACCAATCTTCATTATTAAGTTTTGTGCCTTCATTCTACCGATTCTAGGGCCTTCTACTGATGATTCTAGACTATTCTACTTTACTTGGAGGCCAAGATGAAGCATTAAAGACCCTAGGCCTTGAGGATAGTATAAATGGGACCATTTGTGAAGTGTTTTATATATCTCTCCCTCATAGAACTACCAATAAACTCTTAAAATCATCAACCACTCTCTCAAAAGTCCTAAATTCGTTCTTAGAAGTCCAGGAAACTTTGGAGATTCAAAAAGTCAACATTTGGAAGTCAAAACATCAAGAAGTTGTAGCAAACTGCAAATTTCCCTTTAATTAACTACGTTTAAATTTATATAAATCTATGTCATTAATTTTAATCGCCATTTTTACAGAAAAATTTAAAATTTTCTTTATTATATTATTTTGACACAAAAACAATATCACGTAAATTACCAAATAACTGGACGAGCTCGTACGCGAACCACGGACAAAATCCTACACAAATTATTTACTAATAAAAACACCGCATGGACCAATTAAACTTCCAGCCCACCTATCCTACCAGTTACTATTCACCAGCCCACCAAGCCCAACTCTATGTTTTATTTCAGTTCTGGTCGATCCAGTACTCCCAAAAATGCCCCATTGTTCTTGCGATATTTAAACACGACATGCACATGTTTTTGCACCACCTAATTGACGACCCACCAAAGAAATAAGGTGCCAAACATCAGCTCATAATATGAATATTTGATACGAATTCGAGAGCCAAAGTGATTGGTCACTAACACCAAAATCGACTTATACAATTTACACAAAATAAAACATTTTGACCCGGAATTGTTTTAAGCACATTCTAATGATATACGCTTAAATCATTATTGAGTTATTAGGCATGTCTAACATAAAAAATACCAAGGTTCCACAAAATACCAACTCTTGTACACACTAGAAACTAAATTCGACACATATATAGTACGATAATGTCGACATCCAAATTCCACATGTGTTAAATATACAAGATCTACCAAAAATCTACAAGAATCTCTACATGATCGTCCTTGCAAGATTTCATTGGATATGGTTTTCATATGACACACGTTTTATATATACATAACTCTTTCACATTTCCTTCCATTCACACTTAACCAAATACCTCCCATTCTTGACTTTCATGCATCAAACCACTGTCACTCTACTGTTTTACAGCTGGTAGCAATAATACACATTCCTTTTATATTTGTATATGTGTATATACACGTATAACTCACACCCCCTTTATCCCCTTGTTCACACTTAACGTATACACGCTTTCATCCTCACCATCTCTCACACTCTCATTCTCATACTATCACAACCATCTCTAAGCCCTCTTGACCCATTTTGTTGAGTACCCAAGTCCAGAAACAGTTGGTTCGACCGGGTGCAATATATTCAAGTCAAAGAGTGTGTTTTGTGGCATACGGGTTGAGTTTTGTGATCCTGCCTAAGCCCCAACGTACCACTGCCTTCCTCACTTCTTTGTAAGTCTCTTCAACGCCTTAACACTTCACATTCACGTAAAACATGCATCATGCAAACTATGTGTTCATATTCGAGCGTATAAAACATTACGTATGTGTATGTGTGCATATAGTGTTAAACAAATTAGTTGTGGCACATATAGAAACACCTCAGGAATTCAAATACGACTATCAACTTCATATAATAACCCACATAAAGTCAATACGAAATCTAGTTCGTAATTTAGTCAAACCGGACAAAAGATAGGTTAAGTATACTAAGTTGTAAAGATGTCTCGAATCACCCACTTTACGCCCTATTTATTCTGTAATCATAGATACAACATACGAATATTTTTACTCATCTTGTTAGTCAACCTGGCCACTATATGTCTCATGTTTTAAGACTTTACTCATAAGCTCATCTCGACAATTAAAACGATCCATTTTTATCCCTACACGACTGAACTTACAACACACAAAATTTTCTAAGTCTTTTGATATATAAACGTCCCAACCCGCCTGGAAAATGGCCTTGTTATTTCAAATTTGTACAAATAACATACCTATATTTTTGCTCATCTCGATAGTACACCTGGAAAACTACATTTTTCTTGTTTTAACATCGACCTCATAAGCTCTTAAACACGCTCAAATAAAATCATTTTTTTGTCACTCGCTATATATAACTAGAACTTAAATTTCAGAAAATTAATAATTTTCGGTATTGGACTAAACAAAAGCCCATTAAGCATTTGCGTTAGAACAGCCTACTAAGCCTATGTAATATATTTTCAGAATCATAAAAACAGCCCAAGTCCAGGCCCAAAACAGTTTTCATGCCCTCGCCTCTAAATTTCTTAACGGGCCTTGTAACCATGCGTTAATAAGCCCATTTAGTTAAAAATAAGCTATTCCCAGTAATAAGTTATTAAAACAAGTTTTGATAAGCTTAAATAAGCTCCATAAATTTTTATATAATTTTTCCCCATAATTTATACACATTTGGACTAAAAATGCAAACTAGTTACACTTTAAAGGACTAAAACTGTCAACCACCCCAAAAACGAGGACCGAAACTGCCAAAACAGAATCTTAAGGATAGAAATTGATATTATTTAATATTCCAAGTTCAAAATAATATTTTGGACATGTAGTGGACTGTAAATGCAATTATGACATAACGAAGGACTAACGGTGCAACGCTAACACAGTTAGGGTAAAAAGTGTAAAAACTGGAAAAGGACAAGGACCAACAGATTTTACTTGACATTCTTATTTCATTTTCCATTTTACGAATTCTCATCACGACATGTGCATCGTTGGTATATTTTATTATTTAATACTTAACATTCGTTATATATATATATATATATATATATATATAATATATATATATATATATATATATATATATATATATATATATATATATACATACATATATATATATATATATCTACATATTATATATAACAGTATGCGCATAACGTCATCAAATGCAGGATTGATGAATAAGCGCTGGATTGATGACTAATCATGCTCTTAATCCACCTAAGCATGCCATGTAAGCAATGTTTGACCAAATAAACCTCGGTTGTTGACTTTTAATTACGAAATTATAAAAAAGACTCTAAAGATTCGAACTTGGGTTGTTTAAATAGCTTATGTATATGTCAATATTACCATTAGACCAAATTATTTTTTGTGATATAACTCCCACAAAAAATAACTATAATCTTCTTCTTTGATGACCATGCGGAATATTTTGAAGTGATATATATATTTTCTAAACATGTATCCCGTTTTTTTTCAAAATATGTTTAATTTGTAGAAGATATGATTTGAAAGATAAGTTTAGAATATATTTTGTATAAATATTTTATTCCTATATTTAAGATCATAAACCTACTTTGACACTATATGTGGATCAAAATATAATGTTTCTTCTCAAGCCAAAAACACTCTGCAAGTCTTGCATAAGGATCCCATAAGAATAATACGGAACTCTTTCAGAAGGTATGTTTTTTATATATAGTTTAACCAATGTGTTGATGTGATTTTATTGTTGTCGTTGTATAATTAATATGAGCAGTATATGTGGATCAAAATATAACGTTTCTTCTCAAGCCAAAAACACTCTGCAAGTGTTGCACAAGGATCCCATAAGAATAATACGGGAACTCCTTCAGAAGGTATGTTTTTTTATATATATCAAACATATATTTGTAAGTTGTTATATTCTTATTGATGTTGTTGCTGAAGCAATCCAATGCAAGAGGGTTTCATAAGAATAATACGGGTACTCTTTAAGAAGGTAACCACTGTGTTGTTGTATTTTTATTGTTTTTGTTGTATAATTAATCTAATGTTTATATGCTCAATCATTTTTTATTGTTGTTGTTGTTGTATAATTAATTTAATGACTACATGCATAATCATTTTTTTATCAAATATCTATTTGTAAGGTTGTTATATTCTTATTGATGTTGTTGTTTCAGTTGATTATAGTTGCTGAAACACACAGAAACATTATCATTCAGAAGAAACAATTGCTTTCAGAAGGTATGTTTTGTTACATATAATTTAACCATTTGGGTTGTTGTAATTTTTATGTAGTCGTTGTATAATTAATCTAATGTTTACATAGACCATCCTTTATTAACAAATAATATATTCGTATTGTTGTTATATTGTTAATGATGTTGTTGTTGAAGCCGTGTAATGTTTTGTTGCATAAACACGCAGAAACAGTATAAAGTATATCGAGCAGTACTAATAGATTATGGCAGTGCCAACAACATGTAAAATAAATACACAAAATCAGTATCAAGTATATCTAGCGGTACCAATATAGTATGGCAGTGCTAACCACATATAGGACACTATATTACGATGTAAATTTTATTGTTTTTGTTGTATAATTAATATAATGTTTATATGCTCAATCATTTTTTATTGTTATTGTTGTTGTATAATTAATTTAATGTCTACATGCACAATCATTTTTTTTATCAAATATCTATTTATAAGGTTGTTATATTCTTATTGATGTTGTTGTTGAAGCAATTAAATGTTTTATTGTGAAATGTTTTTGCAGTTGATTATAGTTGCTGAAACACACAGAAACACTATCATTCAGAGGAAACAATTGCTTTCAGAAGGTATTTGTATTGTTGATGGTGTTGTCGTTGAAGCCATGTAATGTTTTGTTGCATAAACACGCAGAAACAATATCAATTATATCAAGCGGTACTAATAGATTATGGCAGTGCCAACATGTAAAATAAATACACAAAAGCAGTGTCAAGTATATCTAGCAGTACCAATATAGTATGGCAGTGCTAACCACATGTAGGACACTATATTACCATGTAAATTTATCATTTTGGATCAGGCAATCCTATACAACATGATTCTGATATGTTTTGGATTGAGAAGAAAAGTTTACACCGTCTAAATCAGTATTGAATTTTTGTACATGTTTACACGCGTTATTCATACATCTTAATATTTTTACTGTCTATGCTTATGCTTCTATAATATGTAAACATGTCTGAAAGTTCATGAGGTATTTTGTTGTTATATAGGTTTTGATACATCATACATTAATTTGTTTTATTTTACCATGTAAATTTGTGATTTTGTATCATGTAATCCTCTGCAACACGATTCTGATACAGCACGCAAAAGATTGTAAACAGGTGTTGTTTTCTTCAATGTTTTACTTGCGTACAGTGTACATGGTGTCTTTAACGTGTTAATTGGTTTGTATCGTCTAAATCAGTATCGAATTGTTGTATATGGTTACATGCATAATGCATTAACCTTAATATTTTTAATTCATATTGATAGTTTTTAAAATTGATAATCTTTGTTGTGCAACACATATAATTGATATTCCTGCAATGTGTGTTGATGGAACGATTGATACTCTACCTGCATTTGATGATGCAAACAAGGATACGGCATGTCACATTAACAGTGTTCGAGAAACATTGGATGATGAATAATTAGCCAAATACCTTAATAATCTATAAAATCATAAATACAAATGAGTTTCATTTGTGTTTATCACATGTATTGATATTCTTATTTAGTTGTTATAGTTTACTTCCACTCTGCTAACATAGAATTGCTTTTTAAAAATCAATACATACCCGTTACAATATTTATGTATAAAAATAGGGCTATAAACTTACCTTGATATTCTTAAAAAAAGAGTTTATCGTTAACGTACGTGTATCAATATGGCTTTCCTACGTCTCTTTAATAAATATATGAAAAACCATGGCCCAACAAAACGAGCCCAGTAATAACTAGTCCGAATGAATGATGAACTATATAATTGAATTATACAATATATGATGAACTATATGTAAAATAACTATTCTTATGGATTCATCAAACCTTAAAATATTTCAAGATAAAGAGTCACATGCGCCTTGCACTGATTCAAAGTGCGAAGATCAAACCGTTCATGGAAAAAAACATGTGACAGAACCAAAGATTGACGATGGGGTACATGATCGACGCAGTAGAGATCCAAATACCAAGGTGGACGACGCATTGAGATTTCTTACGTCGGTTTTTGAAGAAGGTGGATCTTCTCAAAGTAATAAAGGTATATGAGGCTTATAATATCTTCTAAATAGATTTATGTTTTCATGTTAAGTTTATTAGTCCATTATTATTATTATTATTATTATTATTATTATTATTATTATTATTATTATTATTTATTATTATTATTTTTTTATTAGATGAGCTACCTGAGTCTATTCTCCTTGATTGGCTTAAATTGAACGTTGGGGATCCTCAAGAGTCTTTACAAGTTCTCAATGCGGTTCAATCAAAGGTCCTAAAGGCAGAAACTATGATTAACGAATTACGTGGGATGGGTCATGAACTAACCGATGACTACTTTGTGGATTTAAACTTCTTTAGTGATGAAGATTGAAACTTTATCATCTTATTAGTAATCGTTTTCCACAAGCTAATTTAATTGTAGTTCAAATAACGCATGGCTTTCGCTGATGTTTAAGGATTTGAATATTTTTTAGTTAGTCGATTTTGTTTAGTGGTTTTATACATCGTGTTTAACTTTTATTAGATGCAAATAATACCATTATTTTTTTACTCTATTACGATTATTTTTACTCTAAATACATGATATGCATGCTAATATTTAAATAATCTTATATAATCTTATATTTAAATAGTATAATATGCATGGTAATATAATCTTATATTTAAATAGGATAATATGCATGCTAATATATGGTAATTGATAAACATGGTATATAGGATATTGGTTAAACATAGTAATCTTATATCTAAATATAATCTTATATTTAAATAGGATAATATGCATGCTAATATATCGTAATTGATAAACATGGTATATAGGATATTGGTTAAATTTAAAATATACTCATCATAGCTTATACACCCTTTCCGCACCTATAAATGCTGGATCGAATTCAAAAGCAATTAAACAATTACAATTCTGTTCTACTTTCAGTAACAGTAATAGTTTCCAATGGGTCGTTTGTTTTTTTCCTCATCAAATTCGCCAAACAAACGTCCAAGAAGTGTTTCCCCAACAAAGGAGCTTTCATCAGACCCAAAAACAACCGCAACGGTTGTGAGGTATTTCCTACCAATACGATATATTTCCCAACTTAGACGACAGATAGCAGAGATGGAGGCAGGAATCGCACGCGATGAACAAACAATATTGGAGTGTAAGGAGGCTATTGATCAACAAAAGAAGAAAATACTGGAGTATCAAGAGAAGATAAAGAATGTTAAAAAACAAATGGACAACTATAATTGTTTGTAGTTTTTTTTCATATTCGATGGTATTTGTCAGCCTTTATTTTTTTAAAACTACATTTTTTATGTTTAATGTTGGTAGATTGTTGATCACATTCATTCGGTTCTCATAAGTTTGGCAGTACTAATATCCAATGTTAGCAATTACATCGAGCAGTACTAATAAAGTGTGGCGACGTTAGCCACATGTAGAACACAGTTATAATGTTGAAGCAGTACTAACATGAACACGCAATAGTAATCATGTGCGAGCATAATTATTAAATAGGAAAATGATAATTTAGTTTTTTTTATCTATAATACGTAAACAGGTTTATAGGAAGTATGAATTTAAAAATAATACGAATTAAATATATTCGACATAATAAAGGTTATGTATATTCAATTTGAATAAAAAACTTAATATTTAACATTATATTTATTGTGTATGCACAGATGTATGTAGCAACTTTTCAATTAAATGTCATGACTTTTCAATGTAAACATTGTGACTTTTGAGGAGTCTATAAACACAAAGAGATAACAACCACTTTTTATTATCCTTTTGACTATTCTAAATTACTACAGTATTTACTCGATTATTCAATGGCGTCATCCTCATCAAACCCTAAATCGAATGAGGCTAAAAAACCAATACGTGGTGATGTTCCTCCAATGCCCGAGAAGTACAAGATTTACGACATACCCCAGCATGTATGGGTTAAATGTCATTCAGGCGGCGCTCATTCGACTGAAAAAACGTTGATTGATCGTTACGATCAACGTATAAAGACTCTTGAAGAACATAACAGGATGGATGAAGAACAAAACAGGAGGGATGCAGAAATCATTCGGAGACGACAACAGAGCATTGATGCTCGGAATGCAACAATAGCAGAAACACAACAAAAAATTGTTGATGTTTACAAAGATATTGAAAACAGTTTGTTTATTTCCTAAAGTTTCCTTTATGTTCAGAATATTATGTTATTTAAATGGTTGTTTTAATTGTTTGGATTGTAAATGTCATGTGCCGTGAATTTTTTTGATTGTGCATATTATTAGAACCATTAACCACAATTGTAAATAACAATTAAGATTCGTGTAAGTTTTCTAACAAATGGACTAAATAAATAGATCAAGCCAATGGACTAACTTAATACATAAAGCAAATATCAAAATCAAACATTGTATAGGAAAAAAAACTACTAAAACAAACTTAGTTAAAATCGTTCATCTTCATGGCATTACCCTCTTCCTCGTGGACACCGGCTTTGGCTTGAGCACACAAATCAACCAGCAATTCAAGCAATGCCCGATGCCTCTCTTGAGTTTTTTTCAAAGCATCGAGTGAGTCTAATGCGACTCCACGGTGTCCTAATGTTTCCATGTCAGCTATCATCACTTGGTTCTTCGCCATCACTCTCCTGAGATGCTCACAACAAGCGTGTATCAATTTTGCACAAAATGAGTCTTCATATGCCTGCTGCACAAACCACACGCGCATACAATCATGCAATTTGGACGAGCCAGCAATTTTCATCAGATCATCTAAAAGTTGGAATTGTGCCATTGGAAACATTATGCCAGTTGATCCGCATCTTTCATTATATATTATTGTATTTAAATAGTAGAAGTATCTAAATATATTTAAACTTTGGTAATTATCTTATACCCTAGATATATGATATGCGTAAATCATTTCCAGAGATAAGTTTATACTTAAAACACATTGATAAAATTGCTATTTTATAGTAATAGATATATATGGCATACCAAATTTTGTTTAAATTTAAAAGATATTCATTATATATTATATATTTTTTTACAAGTTAAACATTTTCAATATCTTTCCACAACCATTTGATACAATAAACAGCTCAAACGAATTTACGATATATTTGATTTATTAGTAACATGGCAACTATATCAAATGATTTAGCAATTCGACCAAGAGGAAAACCAAAACGAAACGCGCCACAAACAAATGTACGAAGAGGACGGCCACCAATATATCCAATCAAAATAGGTAATTCAGTTAGTTAAAACTACACAACATTATATTTATATACTATGTCTACCTTCAATGACAAATATTTTATTGTGTTAATGCAACTTAAATTTACGACAGGTATCAATAGTTTCAGCACACGGCCAACATGCGCGTCTTTTTCAAACCAAGACAACAACATCTTAACGCATATGCCAGCAACATGCGTACCAAATGTGAATAGATAAAAAGACAACAATACAAAATATTTGTTAATTATTTGTTGATGGAATAATAACTATGTTATATGTTTTGGTTCAGTCTTTGAATGGACGTCCCCTCGGTCTTTTTGTGGTTTCTGTGGCTGTCGTTGTTTTGGGCTGTCAAAGCGTGCGAGTTACCTGTATGTTGATATCATTAGGATCTGTTGTAAATTGAATTTGGATTAACGTGATCAAATAATTGTCATTGTAATATAGTTCAGCAGGTAAATATCATGTTTTGTAGTTTCAACTAATATTCATGATGAAATTTTGCAACAGATACTAATGATCTCAGCCTACAGCCAACTCGCATGCCTTCTCAAACCAAAAAAATAACGTCTGAATGCATAGGCCGACCACCGATATACCCAAACCAAACAGGTCATTTAATTAACTGAAACTATCCAACATGATATTTACACACTATATTTGCTTGCAATGGCAATTATTTGATCATGTTAATACAACTTCAATTTACAACAGATCCTAATGATATCAGCATACGGCCAACTCGCACGCTTTCACAGTAAAAAACAACAACAGCCACAGAAACCACAAAAAGACCGAGGGGACGTCCATTCAAAGACCTAACCAAAACACGTAATAATGTTATAATTCCTCCAGCAAATAATTAACAGTTATTTCCTCTTCGTCTTTTTATTCATTCTTTTTTTTTTCAGCCATGCCTAAAGAGCCTACCTATCTTGGAACTATTCAGCCTGGTGTACACATTTCAAAACGCAAATCACAAAGACTACATGATAAAATGAAAGAACCCGCGCAAAAAATACCAAGACGGGAGGGTTTAAATACCACATCTTCTGCAAACAATCAAGAAGCACATAAAAACCAATTTAAAGGCATATCTAATGGTAAATCCATTAGACAAATCCCTATAAAAAACACCATTCAGTGCCAAAAAATATAGCAGGTTTTTTTATTTTTTTATTATTTTTTTTTTTTTAATAATAAATTATTTAATTTATTATACGTTTACAGATTATTTTGACCATTGATGAAGCGAAAAGTGTACCGCTTTTAAGGGGTCATTTAAGCCCTAAATCGTATTTATTTGATCAAATATTGCCCTAAATCGTTCCTTTTGTCATTTTAGGTACTTTTGAGGAGAAATCTGGAAAAGGAGGCATTTTGGACGTTTTTGGAGCATAAAAGTGAAGAAAACGACAAAGTCTCAAAAATCGGCTAAAAGTTACCTTTGACGGCGTCAGATTTTACTCTGGACGGCGTCATGCCTTGGCAAGAAAAGGTGGACGTGAAATTTACGCATGATAAGCCAGTGAAAATGGCATGTGAATTCTGACGGCGTCACGCTTTAACCTGATCAAGGGCGTCACGGCTTAAATCAAAGAGGGACGGCGTCACGTTCAAGGTTCGACGGCGTCAAGCCTTGATAAGCCAGAATGGATTTTTGAAGAGCTAAAGAGGGACGGCGTCAAGAAGGTCATCCGGGAACCCTAGAAGCGGCGAGGTGACGGCGTCACACTCCATAAGGTGACGCCGTCAGATGTAAAAATCTATATATAGTTTTCTAAATTTTTGTCATTAAAAAAAAAACTTAGTGTGTGGAATTTTGGGAGAAAACCCTAAGACGATTTTAGCTTCTTTTTCAAGGCTTTTTGCCTTGAGATCTTCCATGTTACATTGAAGATAAGTTATCAATTAATCATTCAATATGTCTATGTGTTGTTTGATTTTATCTTATTCTTGTCTTTTGATTAACATGTTAGGCTAAATTTATCTTGTGTTTGCTTAGATCTAATGAAACCTAGCTATTGATTATTGGTTGTTAGTGTGTTATTAGTTGTATTGGATGATTGTTTATCTATGTTAGGCTTAAGAAAACTGGCTAACTTCCTATTCGGTAACTTGCTTGAACGTCTTAAGAAACATGAACCAAATGCGTACTAAAGGTTTTTATGGTTGTATTTAATGCACAAGCGAATTCTAGTGATCCCATGTTAGGAGCTTCCTAGCCGGCTCGACATAGGAGTGAAGTAGGAGCTTGTAGAGTTGGGGAAGTAAGTACGCCACCCCACGAATGGTATTAAGGAATACACCCGTCATCCACGCGACTAATACACACTAATTAACCGGTAAAAGATAGTTAGGGAGTAAGGAAATCTAAGTAAACACATTTCTCTACACATAAGTTTCTCACCACATTTTCATTTTTGTTATTTTATTTTATTTGCATTCGTAGTAATTTGGGTTAGTTGACTAGCAACTAATTCCGCCCACTCTTTCAAAACCGAGATTTTACTTGCTTTCATAAAAATATAAAAACATAAAAAGAATCTTCCTCAACCCTTAGACCTAATTAGAGTAGTCTTTCACACCTAACGAACACTATTCCCTGTGGAGAACGATCAATCCCCCGTACTTACCACTACACTATACTACATCGGTCAGGTACACTGCCTGGTGGGGTTGTAAGCCTCTTGAGATCCCTCGAGAGGTAAAACCTGTTGTAAGGTTGCAAAACCCACGCATCAAGTTTTTGGCGCCGCTGCCGGGGAATAGTTATTGTTTAGGTTGAATTGTTATTTCTATTAGGTCTACTCATTAGATTCCTATCTAGTGAGATTTTTATTTTCTATCTTTAGGTTTTCTTTAGTCTATCTTGTTCTTTGTGTGTTTGTTCGTAATTTCCATTGACTCTTCCGTTCACCATTATGGAGTACGCGAATCCACCATACCACCAACCACAAAGGCCATTCTACCCTATTGACATCTCGAATTTCAAACAATATCGAGATGAACCCATATATGATGCATGGACTCGTTTTAGAAATTTACTCCGAAAATTCCCTCATCATAGTTTCGCTTTAGCATCCCTAACCCGAACCTTTTACTATCGTGTTGGCCAATATGACCAAATGCGCATTGAGGATTTTGCCAATGGGGACTTTAGGGAATTAAGTGCTGAAGAAGCATGGGATGCCATAGAAGATTGTGCCCAATATTATTATAGGGTAGACAACCCAACAAACGTTAGTACAAGTCAATTGAATATAAATTTCCTGGATCATGAAACAAGTTTGTTTGGGGATGAATACATTAGTGTTGAGATACCTAAGTGGTTGTCATGTAATGCCATAGTACAAAACAAACACATAGGTGACCTTGATGTGATGGAGGATTTAGCCGAACATGATCACATTGATCAAAAAGACCTAGGTTTTGTGATTGATGACGTCGAATCTCAAGAAACACATGATGAATCTTTTAGGCAGTTTGAATATAGCAGTCAGAATATTGAGGATGATCCTTATGATTCGGACATAGAAGTTGCGATGCCTAGAGAAGCACTTGAGATACTTGGGAAAATGTTAGGGTTAGATCCTACTAAAACACATGATAAGGATATAGGTGATCTTGACACAAGGAATGATGAGGGAAGTAACATAAGCCCACTAAATACCCCACAAGTCCTACCATCATTTGAGGCACCCACACCGCCCGTGACTCACCCGGAAGAAGTAGAAGGGACTATAGGAACCCCAATTGAAGTAGAACCTTTGGAAGAAACAAAACTAGAAGAAATAGGTTTGAATACTTGTAGTCATAACCTTTCTTTTAGTTCTATGGAAGTTCCTAGTTTTGATGAACCGGAGCCTAAACCAAAACCGTTACCTAATCTTACATCCTTAGATGTGAACTTAGGAATTGAATTAGGTCCCGATCCACCCATCAAACCATGTAGTCCGGGTAATGTTAAGATAAAGGTAGTAGACTCTAGGCCATGTGGAGTGGAAGCTAATATAGGAGTGAACCGTGACCTTACATACTTACATCACCCATTCATGATTGATCACAAGAAACATTATGGGTTTAAACCGGGTTTATTAGGTCAAGATGGATTCCCAACTAGGAATTTCTCGAAGTTGATAGAAGATGATCCCTTTTTAGGAGAAAACTTTACTTCACCCATTGACCAAAGTGAACTAGGTAAGGTTATGATGAAAGGAGCACACCCCTTTGAGTATATAATTCATCCACCACTCTTTCCTCACGCGGCATACTTCCACAAGATGGTGTGTATCGCTACTATCACCCGCACTTAATCCTAAGTGTAGGAAAAACCTCTCCTTTATCCGTTAAATAAGGGTAGAGTCAGGCTCGTGACTCGAACAAAAACAAGCGCTTCTTGGGAGGCAACCCAAGCTTTATTTGCTTTGTGTGTTTATTTATTTGTTTGTTTGATTTTATTTTCCGTATGTGTGTTTAATTTTTATCATTATTGATTCATGTTCAAAAATTAATTTGTGAAAATGCTTTATTTTGTTTTTAACTTCGTCTTAACTACATATAAAGGTATTTTGCAAAAGATAAGTGTAAGGGAAATCTAAATCGGTTTATTAGAACACAAATGAACATGAATCGTAATAATAATAAATTAGCATACATATTCGTATTTGTTTGAGTCAAATGCTTGTATCGAGTCATAATGATGTTTTGCAGGATTTCCAGGAAGTAAGGTAAAGGTTTTTCCAGAAATTTTCCGGAAACTTATAATGAGAATTTTTGTCAGGTCATTTCTGACGGCGTCAGGGTTTATAACCTGACGGCGTCAGATTTAATTTTCAGAAATTTTTGAAAGTTTTGTTTTCATAAAAAGTTTTTATTAAAATCTCCAACTTATAATCTCCAGGAATCTGCAAAATTATCATTCCACAAGCATTATATCCTTATATATAGATTTTATCCCGCCGATGTTATGCAGGTTTTCGTGTTTGTTTTCTCAGGTTTAACAGGTTATTTTGGACAAGGAAATGTTTGGAATCAAGCTTGTGGCGATGCATTAGTCATGGAGCTTCAACATTACCTTGGAGGAAGATCTAACCGTGTAACTTCATTATCCACCGAACGAATCAGGGGAGTATTTGATTTCATTCTTTTACTTTTTGCTTTTACATCTTGTTATTTGAACATTGGGGACAATGTTCATCTTAAGTGTAAGGGGGGGTAAAAGTACGATTTTAGAGAATGCCATTGCACTTGATTTTTGTTTGTTTAATGGTAGATGTGTAATAAAACTGAGATAAATACCTGTTAGGGCAATTTTAGTGCCAAATTTAAAATTTTTTACAACATATAGGAGTGAAACTTTGATCTTAATGAGCGTCTCACGGATAGGAGTTATATGACTAGCACAAAAACCGTACCACTAAAAAATTTTCCGCCCCAAATATGTGAGGTTCGCCCCTAGAATTGGTAGGAAAAGCATTTATGCTATGATGTGTGTACCGGTAGCACTTAGATTCTAGAACTTGCGTTAGGACCATTCCGAGGCCACAAGTGAGACTACATTCGTGTAGTTAGATTTACTACATGATAAGAGGCATTAGGATTAACCCATTGTTTTACACCTGTGTTTTTGTTATAATTACATTGGCTACATTGGTCAAGTAATTCTCCCACACCCTTTGCGTTGTACTCATTTTTAGTACACGTTACCCCTAGTACACCCCTCAGAGCCTATCTTTTCGTTTCGACCTTTAAGCATTTTACTTAAAGGAAGAATTTGTTACACCCCACTAAAATGTACACCCAAATCGCCTTAGCCTACCTTGTATGCACTCATCTTTAGTGCATTATTGTTACAATATTTGTTTAAACCCAAGTTAATTATCTAGTTGATTACATGGTTGCTAAGTCGAGTCATATCCTTGTACATATTGTTTTGGGACGATTGGGACTCATGGGTAAAGTACTAGTGTAATGGAGTAATGGGGAAGAACATCATTTATTACCCCCATATGTGCTAAATGTTTTAAAAGTACTCCAAGTTTTTAAATTATCTTAATTCGAGTCATTAGATTAGTATTTGTAAAGTTATGTAAAAGTTCAAGTGTAAGGGGAATGCAATGCCCCTATGATGTATTATTTTGGATGGTAGGGCAAAAGTGTATGCAAAAAAAAAAAAAAAAAAAAAAAAAAAAAAATCGAAAAATCAAGAAAAACACAAAAAAAAAAAAAAATGAGAAAAGAAAAAAAATAGAAAAAACATACGGACTACCATCCCGTTTCATTTTATGTTTATTTTATGTTTTTGTTATTTTGTTTTTAGCTTAAGATTGAGTCTAGTCTTGGCTTAGCAACATTGTATAGTACATGTAATTGATCAAGATCTTTAACTCGCCACCAGTAAAAAAATCCCTTATCCAACCAAACCGTGTTTTCCTTTTCCCTACACCTAACGTTATAACCCATTTAAAAGCCCTCTTTGATAGTTTATCTTTGGTGCTTACGCCTAGTGGAGGAGGTTTTCGATCCTTTCCCAAGCCTATGGTAATCTATTTGCTATGACAGGTAGTGAGAGATATTATCCGTTTTCATTTATGAGATTTACTTTGATGACACTTGAGAGATGTGAGTATCTAAACACTACTTGTGAGGTGCTAGTATGTAATCTCCGTGCTTATTATGATTAAAGTGGAACGATTATTTGTTGTAATTACTTTTATGTTAGCATTAAATGACCCCTAACTTGTATTTTGATTAGAATAAAAGCGCATTTGCTTGAGGACAAGCAAATCTCAAGTGTAAGGGTATTTGATGAAGCGAAAAGTGTACCGCTTTTAAGGGGTCATTTAAGACCTAAATCGTATTTATTTGATCAAATATTGCCCTAAATCGTTCCTTTTGTCATTTTAGGTACTTTTGAGGAGAAATCTGGAAAAGGAGGCATTTTGGACGTTTTTGGAGCATAAAAGTGAAGAAAACGACAAAGTCTCAAAAATCGGCTAAAAGTTACCTTTGACGGCGTCAGATTTTACTCTGGACGGCGTCATGCCTTGGCAAGAAAAGGTGGACGTGAAATTTACTCATGATAAGCCAGTGAAAATGGCATGTGAATTCTGACGGTGTCACGCTTTAACCTGATCAAGGGCGTCACGGCTTAAATCAAAGAGGGACGGCGTCACGTTCAAGGTTCGACGGCGTCAAGCCTTGATAAGCCAGAATGGATTTTTGAAGAGCTAAAGAGGGACGGCGTCAAGAAGGTCATCCGGGAACCCTAGAAGCGGCGAGGTGACGGCGTCACACTCCATAAGGTGACGCCGTCAGATGTAAAAATCTATATATAGTTTTCTAAATTTTTGTCATTAAAAAAAAAACTTAGTGTGTGGAATTTTGGGAGAAAACCCTAAGACGATTTTAGCTTCTTTTTCAAGGCTTTTTGCCTTGAGATCTTCCATGTTACATTGAAGATAAGTTATCAATTAATCATTCAATATGTCTATGTGTTGTTTGATTTTATCTTATTCTTGTCTTTTGATTAACATGTTAGGCTAAATTTATCTTGTGTTTGCTTAGATCTAATGAAACCTAGCTATTGATTATTGGTTGTTAGTGTGTTATTAGTTGTATTGGATGATTGTTTATCTATGTTAGGCTTAAGAAAACTGGCTAACTTCCTATTCGGTAACTTGCTTGAACGTCTTAAGAAACATGAACCAAATGCGTACTAAAGGTTTTTATGGTTGTATTTAATGCACAAGCGAATTCTAGTGATCCCATGTTAGGAGCTTCCTAGCCGGCTCGACATAGGAGTGAAGTAGGAGCTTGTAGAGTTGGGGAAGTAAGTACGCCACCCCACGAATGGTATTAAGGAATACACCCGTCATCCACGCGACTAATACACACTAATTAACCGGTAAAAGATAGTTAGGGAGTAAGGAAATCTAAGTAAACACATTTCTCTACACATAAGTTTCTCACCACATTTTCATTTTTGTTATTTTATTTTATTTGCATTCGTAGTAATTTGGGTTAGTGGACTAGCAACTAATTCCGCCCACTCTTTCAAAACCGAGATTTTACTTGCTTTCATAAAAATATAAAAACATAAAAAGAATCTTCCTCAACCCTTAGACCTAATTAGAGTAGTCTTTCACACCTAACGAACACTATTCCATGTGGAGAACGATCAATCCCCCGTACTTACCACTACACTATACTACATCGGTCAGGTACACTGCCTGGTGGGGTTGTAAGCCTCTTGAGATCCCTCGAGAGGTAAAACCTGTTGTAAGGTTGCAAAACCCACGCATCAACCATGGAGATCCTATTTACACATGTCAATCGTGCGATGCATTACTGTGGCATGCTGAGGCTAAGGTAGGATCAACGTCTTCAAACGAAGAGGCATACTCTATATGTTGTGGAAAAGGAAAAGTGAAATTAGGAAATGAAGTTAAGAATCCACCTGAATTGTTGAGACAGCTTATGAATGGTGAACATCCAAAAAGCAAGGATTTTGTTGATAATATCAGGCGATACAATTCGATGTTTTCATTCACATCCATGGGTGCAAATGTCACAATTCGCATTTTCGGGTCTTTACTATGCATGGGATTGCATCATTTCAATTTACGTATGTTCATTAAACGTTACCACTCAGTCATTACTACTAGTATTATACCCAAATACTCCCGGCTATGATCCTAATATATTTTCATGCTAATTTTAATGATATAAAATTTATATTATTAATTTACCCGGTGTTTTGAAACCTTTTGCTATATTTTCCGTAAGACGCTTATAACTCCGTCATTTTGCGATATTTCATCACGATCATTATTTTAACACCCGATTCTTATCAGTAACATGATTTTATAAGTTTTTACACGGCAAGGAGGACATCACCAAGGATCATCCATAAAATATTTTAGTTCAAGTGTTATATTAGCTCCATATATCTTCCTTGTTAGAGTTTTGCAATAAAAACTCCAAGGTTGTGATCTTTTTCATCCAAACTCACTAATCTTCAAGTAAGCTTCAAGTGAACTTTTTCATCATCTCATACTTTCATTTGATCATTAACATCATGTATTTTCAAGTTATAATGGTTAAACATGCAAGTTACATATGTTATATATACCACCTTACTAATATTTTGATTTTATGAGCTTAAAAATAATCCTATGATCATCCATTTTTTATCCTGCGAATTTTGGTGAAGTTTAGGACCCATGACACCCTAAGAAGGTGTATGGTAGGATTTGTGTATTTGTGGAGTTGTTTTGAAGTAGTTTGAGCAAGCCGCGAACCAAGAAAATGAGTTTTTAACGTATATACAAACCTACTGTCCCGAAAATGTAAATCTAGAAAAATCAGTAAACATGCCATTATTTTGGCCTTCATACTCAGAAAATACACTCATAGACGAAAACGTGGGCGCTTGAATCACTAAAAACCGAGTTATAACGAAGAAGTTATGAATTTTTAAAGTTAGGCGACAAAAACTATTATTTTCAGAAAATACATGCTGTTAGCCGAACTTCAGGGGACAGAACGAGGCGTTAGCCGAAGTCTAGCTGATCCGAGCCACTGAAAATATGTTAGTTCATGTTATGACGAACGCGTGGATATAAAGAACGTTGAAAACGGACTTATAACGGCCAAGATATGAATTTTTGAAAAGCCGACGAAGTATACTTATTTTGACAGCATTACAACACATATAATTTCTAAGTGTAAAACTAACAAGTCACTAAGTTCATGGCCGATTTTCTATATGATCGAGGCGCGTATGATCAAAAGTCAAATGAGGCGACATTGAGATTATGTTACAAGGATTTCAAAAACGTCAAGTTCTATTACTAACTCTCAACGCACAATATTTTGCGACTAGTTTTGCGAGGCCGTTTGGTCATATTTTCACAATTTATAAAAAGTAATATTTTGCGACAAAACTATTTTATTTGGCGATAAAACATCAAATGGGGATCGTGGAGTACCGTTTCAACATATTTACACGAAAAGTAGTTTATAACTTAACGAGACGTCAAAAATGTAGTTTTCGACGATAAACATTATTTTCAAAACTAACGAGTGGTATCGTTAACATACGTATTTGCATGTGTAGCATTGTATCATTGCTTACGCTAGATCATATCATTCATAATAGGTCGCGGGTAGAGACCGAGCCTCATTTTCATCATATACATTGTGATCATTGTGCTATCATATCAGGTGAGTTTCATAGCCCCTACTTTACACGTTTTGAACTACTTTGGGGGAGATACATGCTTAAACTGCTTGCTTACATACATGATTGTGTTAAACTTATTTGCGTTATTCTTGAAAGCAACTCGCGGACCTAAGTATCGAACACTTGGGGTAGCCGTACAGTACATATCATGGACCTAAGTATCTAACACTTGGGGTAGCCGTACAGAACATATCACGGACCTAAGTATCTAACACTTGGGGTAGCCGTACAGAACATATCACGGACCTAAGTATCTATCACTTGGGGTAGCCGAACATAAGTCTCCTAGTGAGCAGCATAAGGTCTTCTAGTGTTATAGAACGCACCTCGTATACGCACATGTCTTACTGAAGCTATATTTTAGCAGTGGGTTGTAAACACACAGGTTGCAAGTTTTGTTATGGGCGGGATTTGCAACTGAGTGGATTTACAATGCCTTTGCTATGGAAACATTCTCGAAGAACTTTTCAACTTATTGATAACAAACTTTATGAACTCACCAACCTTTGTGTTGACACTTTTTAGCATGTTTATCTCAGGTTAGTAAGGCGATAGCAGATGCTTGGAGCAGAGAGTCTTAGGGCACGTTTTTCTGAAGACTTTTGCTTTTATCATTTACCATTCGATATACTTTAAAAACTTATGTACTATTCTACTTTGGGATCTTTTGCTTGTAAACTATGACTTTTATCTATTCGAATGGTAACTTTTCAAAACGTCTCATTTAGAGGTCGTTTTCTATATCTTGTACTTTGTGCCCTGAAGTAGCATCCCATTGACACTATCGTTCCGCTGCGATAATTTGGGGGTGTTACAGATTGGCATCAGAGACTTTGGTTATAGAGAACTAGGTTTCATTTAGTACCTAGACTATAACTACTATATACGTTGGGACTCTCCTCCTTATCGCCTTAGACACGTTTAGTGCGCACATGCTTTCCGATAGATTTTTTCGTCTAGATCCGCGCTGTTAGATGATACGCTTTTGTACTGATAGGGAAATCCCATAATTTAGTCGAGTCATCAAAAATGTGAAGCTCAATAATAACTGGTTATTTAACTCAATCTTGTGACAGTTCTTGTTTGATGAGACATGAGATTGAGTTAAATAAAGGTTATTATTTAGCTGCAGAGATTTGATGATTCGCGGAGGATGGGAGTTCTCTTGAAGATACTTTTTAGAGACTAAACCTTACCGTGACTTCATCACCTAAGAGAGGCTCCTATATACCGAGTGCGACACTCCCTAAGTACCCTCACCACAGTACTCCTTCACCATTTAGGATCGGATGATAGAATGACTACCTACTTAAAGAACATCAATCGCTGAGATATGTGTGCTTGGTAATATGTACACATGTGAAAGGAGGCAATTATAATTATGGGTGGCCAACATAATTATAAATGCATCACGACACACTTGGACATATGTGACCATGCTTACGTTGATCGGCGTTGGCACCATGTAGGAGGCAACTCGCGACGTGGTACTATATATGAGAACGATGAGTATAGATTGGGTGGTCAACGGTTTCCCTCATCTCTAACGTTCACCATATGTCCTTCCTTGTAGGAAATGGCACCAAGGAGGACAACTCGCAGCACTAGCCGAGGTGGTGCGGCGTCAAGGGGTGGAAGGACTGGTGGACGTGGTGGTAGAGGAGGAGGTAGCGGTATTGACAACAATGATAACAACCATGGTGGAACTCCTGATTTTGCTGCCATCATCGCTCAACAACTTCAAAACTTGCTTCCCACTATTGTCACTCAAGTTGGCAATCATATCAACAACTCGGGAAACCACGGAAGCAGAAATGACGACACCAATGGGGTAGGTGTGAATGAGACCGTCACCCGTGCAACTGGATGCACGTATAAGGAATTTACGGTGTGCAAACCAATAGAGTTTGATGGTACTGGAGGCGCCTTGGCATATACACGATGGGTAGAGAAGATGGATTCGGTGATCGACATCAGTAATTGTGCCGCTCATCAGAGGGTGAAGTATTCTGCATGCTTGCTGTTGGGAAAGGCATTGACTTGGTGGAACACACAGATCCAAGCTAGGGGTAGGGAAGCAGCCATAGGTATGACATGGGACGACTTTAAGGCACTACTGAAAGAGGAGTATTGTCCGGGCAATGAGATGCAAAAACTGGAGAATGAACTTTGGCATCACTCTATGATAGGAGCTGGCCACGCAGTCTACACGGATCGATTCCATGAGTTAGCGAAACTAGTACCTCATCTGGTTACCCCTGAATCTAAGAGGATCGAAAGGTACATCTATGGCCTTGTTCCTGAAATTCGAGGAACTGTAAAGGCAACTGAGCCTTCCACAATCCAGAGTGCAATATTGAAGGCTGGAGCCCTCATAGATGAGATGGTTAGGAATGGAACTTTGAAAGACAGTGATAAAAGGAAGGGACCGAGTGAGTCGGAAAAAAAAATGGGCACGGTGGTTGACAACAAAGAGGCAAGAACCTTTGCGGCAACTAGTTCTGGTCAGAAAGGGTATGAAGGACCACATCCTAAGTGTACGAAATGTGCTTATCATCATCAGAAGTCTGCGCCCTGCCGCGTGTGTACAAATTGCAATCAGTGGGGTCATTTTACAAATCAGTGTAAAGCGCCAGTGAATGTGGGCAACATGAAGAATAACCAAAAGACATGTTATGAGTGTAACAGCCCGGATCACCTTCGGTATGCCTGTCCTAGATTGAATAGGGCACCAAGAAAAATACAGGGTAACCCGACACTAGCTTTAGCAATTGAGGGAAACAACCCACAGCCTGAAATCAATATTAGTCCACCAAGGGGTCGAGCATTCTATTTGGGTACCGAGGCAGCCCGCAACGCGTAACGGGTATGTTTTCCCTAGACGATTAAGCATTCTATCATATTGTCCGATTCCAGTAAGATATAGCTTTGCCCTGCTAAATTCATACCCAATGTTATTGACCTTAGTTATATTCACTTACCAATTGATTTGATCGGTGTAAGTAATTCCAAGATCGAGCCAATCTTTCAAAAGACCTCATTTCAGGATGTTGAATCCATTCTTTCTGACAACTTGTTTCCTAGCTTGATTTAGTGACAGTTCTTGTTTGATGAGTTGCGAAAATCAAGCTAAGAGTCAAGTTGTTACCCGAGCCGATTCAGTTTAATCTCATGACAGTTCTTGTTTGATGAGTTGTGAGATTAAATTTGAATCGACAACCTCAAACCGATTTAGCCTAATCCCATGACAGTTCTTGTATGATGAGTTGTGGGATTAAGTAAAAATCGGTTACCTAGAGGTCTTTTGAGGGCTACGCTCGAGAATGGGAAAGTTTACCCCCATCAAACCCGACCACGAGAACGTACGTACGTAGAACGAGCGAGTTGAATTCTGGGACTGAATTCCTTTGAAGGGTGGAGACTGTCATAATTCGCATTTTCGAGTCTTTACTATGCACGGGATTGCATCATTTCAATTTACGTATGTTCATTAAACGTTACCACTCAGTCATTACTACTAGTATTATACCCAAATACTCCCGGCTATTATCCTAATATATTTTCATGCTAATTTTAATGATATAAAATTTATATTATTAATTTACCCGGTGTTTTGAAACCGTTTGCTATATTTTCCGGAAGACGCTTATAACTCCGTCATTTTGCGATATTTCATCACGATCATTATTTTAACACCCGATTCTTATCAGTAACATGATTTTATAATTTTCACAACTTCGTCGTATTTTATTTCAACTCGTCACGGTTTATTTTTAGTTAACCCGGTACCCGATAACACCTAAAGTATACACTAAACACACTTTAATTACCTAGCTTACTTATAACTTGATTTCTTTCATAACACATTTTCATAATACTTTCAAGCTAGCAAAAACCAATTTCCTCTCCTTTGTTCTTCATTTCCCACGGCAAGGAGGACATCACCAAGGATCATCCATAAAATATTTTAGTTCAAGTGTTATATTAGCTCCATATATCTTCCTTGTTAGAGTTTTGCAATAAAAACTCCAAGGTTGTGATCTTTTTCATCCAAACTCACTAATCTTCAAGTAAGCTTCAAGTGAACTTTTTCATCATCTCATACTTTCATTTGATCATTAACATCATGTATTTTCAAGTTATAATGGTTAAACATGCAAGTTACATATGTTATATATACCACCTTACTAATATTTTGATTTTATGAGCTTAAAAATAATCCTATGATCATCCATTTGTTATCCTGCGAATTTTGGTGAAGTTTAGGACCCATGACACCTTAAGAAGGTGTATGGTAGGATTTGTGTATTTGTGGAGTTGTTTTGAAGTAGTTTGAGCAAGCCGCGAACCAAGAAAATGAGTTTTTAACGTATATACAAACCTACTGTCCCGAAAATGTAAATCTAGAAAAATCAGTAAACATGCCGTTATTTTGGCCTTCATATTCAGAAAATACACTCATAGACGAAAACGTGGGCGCTTGAATCACTAAAAACCGAGTTATAACGAAGAAGTTATGAATTTTTAAAGTTAGGCGACAAAAACTATTATTTTCAGAAAATACATGCTGTTAGCCGAACTTCAGGGGACAGAACGAGGCGTTAGCCGAAGTCTAGCTGATCTGAGCCATTTAAAATATGTTAGTTCATGTTATGACGAACACGTGGATATAAAGAACGTTGAAAACGGACTTATAACGGCCAAGATATGAATTTTTGAAAAGCCGACGAAGTATACTTATTTTGACAGCATTACAACACATATAATTTCTAAGTGTAAAACTAACAAGTCACTAAGTTCATGGCCGATTTTCTATATGATCGAGGCGCGTATGATCAAAAGTCAAATGAGGCGACATTGAGATTATGTTACAAGGATTTCAAAAACGTCAAGTTCTATTACTAACTCTCAACGCACAATATTTTGCGACTAGTTTTGCGAGGCCGTTTGGTCATATTTTCACAAGTTATAAAAAGTAATATTTTGCGACAAAACTATTTTATTTGGCGATAAAACATCAAATGGGGATCGTGGAGTACCGTTTCAACATATTTACATTAAAAGTAGTTTATAACTTAACAAGACGTCAAAAATGTAGTTTTCGACGATAAACATTATTTTCAAAACTAACGAGTGGTATCGTTAACATACGTATTTGCATGTGTAGCATTGTATCATTGCTTACGCTAGATCATATCATTCATAATAGGTCGCGGGTAGAGACCGAGCCTCATTTTCATCATATACATTGTGATCATTGTGCTATCATATCAGGTGAGTTTCATAGCCCCTACTTTACACGTTTTGAACTACTTTGGGGGAGATACATGCTTAAACTGCTTGCTTACATACATGATTGTGTTAAACTTATTTGCGTTATTCTTGAAAGCAACTCGCGGACCTAAGTATCGAACACTTGGGGTAGCCGTACAGTACATATCATGGACCTAAGTATCTAACACTTGGGGTAGCCGTACAGAACATATCACGGACCTAAGTATCTAACACTTGGGGTAGCCGTACAGAACATATCACGGACCTAAGTATCTATCACTTGGGGTAGCCGAACATAAGTCTCCTAGTGAGCAGCATAAGGTCTTCTAGTGTTATAGAACGCACCTCGTATACGCACATGTCTTACTGAAGCTATATTTTAGCAGTGGGTTGTAAACACACAGGTTGCAAGTTTTGTTATGGGCGGGATTTGCAACTGAGTGGATTTACAATGCCTTTGCTGTGGAAACATTCTCGAAGAACTTTTCAACTTATTGATAACAAACTTTATGAACTCACCAACCTTTGTGTTGACACTTTTTAGCATGTTTATCTCAGGTTAGTAGGCGATAGCAGATGCTTGGAGCAGAGAGTCTTAGGGCACGTTTTTCTGAAGACTTTTGCTTTTATCATTTACCATTCGATATACTTTAAAAACTTATGTACTATTCTACTTTGGGATCTTTTGCTTGTAAACTATGACTTTTATCTATTCGAATGGTAACTTTTCAAAACGTCTCATTTAGAGGTCGTTTTCTATATCTTGTACTTTGTGCCCTGAAGTAGCATCCCATTGACACTATCGTTCCGCTGCGATAATTTGGGGGTGTTACATCCATGGGTGCAAAGCAGGACACATCTGTTAATCAAGGATATGGAGCATATTGTTACAGGATACAAGGTGAAAATTACCACAGAATGGGGAGTCTGTTGCCAGAGGGCAATAAACCTCCTGTTTTTGCACAGTTATATATTTACGACTCAAAGAATGAAATACAAAATAGAATTAATTGTGTCAGGTATGACAACGTTGATTATTTTGTCATTTCGTACATGTTGTTTATATATTACTTGCATAAACGACAGCATACTAATATAACTATATTCATTTCATGAAGTACCATCGACAGCACATCGACATCGACCAACTATAACATAGACCACCAATTGACTATAGATTTACGCGACATGCTGGATACCATCAATCCATTAGTTGGTCAGTTCAGAATGGCCGGGGAACGATTAGTCAGGAAAAGTGATGAAAACAAATTCAAATTACGCCTTATCGGTACACGAGAACGAGATGGTAGAAATTATAACCTACCCACAGCTGATGAAATTGGAGGACTCATAGTTGGGGACTTTGACGCGACAGAACACAAAAGAGACATTATTTTACACTTACAAGAAGGAGGTCTTAGAAGAATTAGTGAATTGCACCCGTCATATCTGGCATTACAATACCCATTGTTGTTTCCGTATGCAGAGGATGGTTACTGGACAGATATATATCATGTAGGCGTTACTGATTACACACCAACAAACAAAAAAACACGAGTAACAATGAGGGAATATTTTGCATATCGACTACAAGAAAGGACAGGAGTTTTCTCGATGATACTCAATGCAAGGAGGCTATGTCAACAATTTATTGTTGATGCATACACTATGATAGAATCTGAAAGAATGACGTTTGTTAAAAATCAACAAAAGGATTTGAGGAGTGAAACATATTCTAAACTTGCAAAATTGGCAGAGCAAGAAGATTCTAGGGTCACATTACGTGGGAAAAAGGTTATATTACCATCGTCATTTACTGGGAGTCCAAGATATATGATGCAAAACTATTTAGATGCAATGACAATATGCAAGGTTTACGGATATCCTGACCTGTTTATCACATTCACATGCAATCCAAATTGGCCCGAAATTGCGCGTTTTGTCGCAGGTAAGGGGTTGAAGTCTGAGGACAGGCCTGATGCGATAACCAGTGTCTTTAAACAAAAGCTGGACAATCTAATGAGAGATTTTAAAGACCGACATTTTTTTGGACATTTAAAAGCAGGTATTATCATATTTCTATTAGAAAAATGTAGAGTAGCTGCATTAATTATCATTGATTATATACAGTACTTAACATTATCATCCTGATGCAGCTGTTTATACCGTTGAGTTCCAGAAAAAAGGCCTACCACATGCTCATATACTGCTTTTCTTGGAAGAAAGCGATAAAATCAAAACAACAAGCCAAATTGATCGATTTATTTCAACGGAAATATCGGATAAAAATGAAGACCTGGAACTGTATGAAATTGTTACTGATCATATGATGCATGGACCATGTGGTCCCCAGCGTCCAACTTGCCCGTGTACCGTAAAAAACAAGTGCACAAAGAAATTCCCTAAGGAATTTAACGATTCTACAGTCAAAGTTGACAATTGTCACACCCCCAAAATCGGGTCCAGCGGAAGCTTACACATCGCTGGGGTGCAACTCAATTGGTATCATGACACAAGTGCAAAGAACGGTTTTCATTTCAATCATTTAGAATAAAATTGTTTAACAAAAATGTTGAATTTACATTGTTAAAAGTAGTGCGGAAATAGGCCCTTTAAAAGTGTCAACACGAGGTTGGTGAGTTCATAGAGTTTAGTGAAAAAAATATAAAGCCTTTGAATGAAGATTTCTCAGCAAAGGCATTGTAAATCCACCCAGTTCCAAGTCCCGCCCATAACAAGACTTGCAACCTGTGTGTTTACAACCCATTGCCAAATATGATTTGGTTTAAGTGAACATCAAGTAATATGTGGACCAATATTTAAAATACATTTAGTTTGATTGATACATTCGTTTACGTGACCAATTCATTCGGTTATGTGACCAGTTCATTCTGTCATGTGACCAGTTCATTTGTCATGCGACCCGTTCATTTGTCATGTATGTACATAGTGGTGGAGCCGGTTCATTCGGTTAAGTGTGCATAATGTTTAAAGTGCTTGTGTCCATGAATAATAAGAATTAAATGTGTAGCAAGTGAATATACAATACATTCGAATGAATAACAAATTCATAAGTAGAGCAAATGATGGTTTGACTAAGCAAATGGCATATTCAAGTAAATCAAGTATACATTTCGATGAAAATGATTGAGCATGTATTCTCCCCCAAAACGTAATCCAAAACGTATAAAGATAGGGGCTATGGAACTCACCTGATGCGATAGCAGCAATGATAATAATGGATATGCTGAAATGAGGCTCGGACTCTAACCGCGACCTAATATGAGGATATGATGTAATGTAAGCAAATGAAATGATGCTACACATGCAAATACGTATGTCAACGATACCACTCGTTAATTTTGAAAATAATGTTTATCGTCGAAAAATACATTTTTGACGTCTCGTTATGTCATAAACTACTTTTCGTGTAAATATGTTGAAATGGTACTCCACGATCCTCGTTTGGTGTTTTAAGGTCAAATATAATGTTTTTCTCGCAAAATACCACTTTTCATACTTTGTGAAAATATGCCCAAATGGCCTCGTAAGACTAGTCGTGAAATATTGTACGTTAAGTGTTAGCGGTAAAACTCGACGTTTTTGAAAACCTTGTAACATGATCTTAATGCCGTCTCATTTGAGTTTTGGTCATACGCGCCTCGATCATAAAGAAAATCGGCTATGAACTTAGTGGTTTGCAAAAATACTAGTCTTTACACTTGGACTTTATTTCCATATAATGGTTGTTTTTGGGGATACTAGAAAAATCATATCTTACTCGTTATAAGTCCGATCAACGAACGGTTGATTGATTTGGAAAATAGGCCGGGTATACTTCCTTTCACCCATAGGAGTTTATGGCTCAAAACTGACTCGTTCAACGGGAAAATGGCTCGCAACATGGTGTCTTGCAAAAACAGTTTATACTTAGAAAATGTATTGAGTTATAATGATGCTGTCAAAATGAGTATAGTTCGTCAACTTTTCAAAAATTCATAACTCGGTCATTATAAGCTCGTTTGCTACGTTCTTTATATCCACGGATTCGTCATAGCATGAACTAACATGTTTTCAGTAGCTCGGCTCTCCTAGATCACGTCTAACGCCTCGTTTTGTCCCTTGAAGTTCGGCAAACAGCAAGCTTATTTTCAGAAAATAGTTTTTCGTCGCCTAACTTGTAAAAATCATATCTCCTTCGTTATAAGTCGGTTTTTAGTGATTCAAGCGCCCACGTTTTCATTTTTGAAAGTACTTTCTAAATATGAAAGCCAAAATAATGCCATGTTTACTGATTTTTCCAGAGTTTGCATTTTTGGACAGTAGGTTTATATATACGTTAAAAACTCATTTTCTTGGTTCACGGCTTGATCAAACTACTTCAAAGCAACTCCACAAATACACAAATCCTACCATACACCTTCTTAGGGTGTCATGGGTCCTAAACATCACCAAAAATGATGGGCTTCATGAGGATGTTAATAAAAATGATGGATCTAATGTTTTTGGTAAAAAATAATTAAAGTGGTATATGTAACATATGTTTTGCATGACTAGCTACCAAAATAACTTGATAATACATCAATATATGAATAGAATGGAAGTATGAAATGATCAAAAATGTTCTTGAGCTTACTTGAATTGTTGAAGAGTTTTGGATGTAAAATAATTAGAACCTTGGGATTTTTATTTCAAAATCCTAACAAGGAACACTATGGACACTAGATTAACACTTGAGCTTGAAAAATTTGTGGTTCTTGCTTGCTATCTCCTTGTGGCCGTGGGTTTTGATAGAGAGGGAGAGAGTGTTTGTGATTTTTAGCTAAAGAAATTATACATGTATGTGTTTTGTAAATTAACTCTTGTTTAAATTGGGAAAGTAGGCATTAATGGTGTTTAACTTGTTAGGAAAAGGGGATTCAAGAGGGGGGCGGCACATGGTATGTAGGGATGGATAAGATGAAGATTTTTGGTAATTTAGATGATATAATGCAAGTATTGGTTAGTTAGTGTATACCTTAGGTGTTATCGGGTACCGGGTTAACTGAAAATAAATTGTGACGAGTTGAAATAAAATACGACGAAGTTGTAAAAATTATAAATTCACATTCCTGACAAGAATCGGGTGTCAAAATTGTTATCGGGTTAAAATATCACAAACCGCGACGGTTATAAGCGTATACCGGAAAATATAGTGAAATGTTTCAAAACACCGGGTAAATTAATAATATAATTCGTATATCATTAAAATTAGTCTGAAAATATATTAGGATCATAGTCGGGAGTATTTGGGTATAATATTAGTAGTAATGATTGAGTGGTAACGTTTAACAAATAAACAAACATACGTAAATGAAAAACACACAAACCCGTGCATGACTTAATATGATGATGATGTTACTGATGATATGTAGACTACTCTAGTCTAAATGAGGTGTCCTTACTGATGATGCATGAATACGCAGCTAAACCATCCTGGTTACGCGCATTTAAATACCTGTAAACCTAGTTTACGAAAAGATGAATGATGATTATGAATAGTGATTTCCCTCCGGGAATGAATAGTGTTTCGTGAATAGTAAAATTTTCCGAAAGTTTCTCAAAATCTCAAACTGACCTTGAAAATGATGAATAGTAAAAAGTGAATAGTGATCAATGAATAGTAAAAATGAATAGTAACTTGTGAATAGTAAATTGTCGAGATTCGGAAAAATGGCCTGAAATTACGAGTTGTGACAGTCTCCACCCGTTAAAGGAATTCAGTCCCTGAATTCAATTAGCGTTGGTCTCTGAAGTGCATTTGGTGAAAATATGTGGATATTGGAGTCATATTGCAGCGATAAAAGATAAAACATCCATTAGATAGGGATTCGTAATAGTACATGAAGTTTATATGATAGAACTTAAAGTGGATCACAAAAGAAATACAACACTAGATGTTTTAGGTTCCTGTTTATTTGTAAGGCCGAAGTTCCCTTCTTAACCATTATCATTGTAGTTGTTGTCCTGACGAGCTTCGCATTTCAACGGGCTCTCCCTCCATTCTGGTTTCTCAGCTCTGGGCATTCACTCTTGAAGTGTCCAATTACTCCACACTCATGGCAGGTTACCGTGACTTTCTGATGCATTACGAGGGTGGGAGCCTTGCAATCCTTGGCTTTGTGTCCGACCTTTTGACAATTTCCACATTGAGTGGGGCAAGGCCCATTGTGGTGAAACCGACACTTGTTACACTTGGGTAAAGTCCCTGCATACCCTTTCTTGTCACTTGGTCCAACAACATAGGCCCTAACCACTTCATGTCCTTCGTTTGGCTGTTGAACTTGGTCTTCCCTTTGGTTGTCATCCCTTTTCCTCTTGTTTTCGTTGTTGCTGGGGTTGTTGTTTGAAGTAGTTCCTTTCTTCACTATCTGAGCCATAAGTTTCTGAGACATCCTGATTGCCTCGTCCATCGTCTGTGGGTCAGAAGAAAGCACATCTCCACGAATGTTGTGGGGTAGTCCTCCAATGAAATTTTCCAGCAGCTTCTCATTATCCGGAACCATAGTTGGACATAACACAGCCAACTCCTGAAACCTTTTGATATATGCCTCGATATCATTACCTGCTGTCACTAACTCATAAAACTCTGTTTCCAACTTCTTTATCTCGGTGCGTGGACAGAACTTCTTAGATATCAGCTTCTTGAATTCATCCCATGTATGCTTTTGAGCATTTTCCATTCCCATGGGCTTTGCATAAGAAGTCCACCATGACATAGCTTCCTCAACAAGCGTACTAGTAGCAAACTTTACTTTGTACTCCTCTGGACAGTTGCATAGGAGAAACACAGACTCTATCTTCTCGAACCAACGAATCATAGTAGTGGCTCCTTCAGTGCCTTTGAAATTTTGGGGATCACCACTCTTGAAGTCCTTGTACGTACATTTACGGCCATTGGCAACATTAGTAGTCTGTCCTGCAGCTTCTGCGGTTTCTGCCCGAGAAGCGGCTTCAGCAGCGGCTGCAGCTACGGCAGCTCTTTCAGTCACCAGTGCTGCCTTTATACTGTCGGCAACCAGCTTTCTGATCTGGGCGGGTGTCATAGTAGGAGTACTTCTTTTGGGTGGCATGATTCTTCAACAAAAGAAAAGAAGAGTGATACGTAAATAAGACGTTTCCGAAAAGTATGTGCTCTATGTGGTTTGTCATACAGTGAAAATTGGAAGTTGCTTTATGATTAACTGGCTCGCTTCTAGGCGGTGGTTCACGAGGTGATATGGATGTGAATGTTCTTGCAATGATTATGTACACACACATGAATTGAAACCTTCAGAAATCGAGTAGGATTGCAACCCGGACATAATTCTATTATAACTGTTCTCAGTATTGCAAAATTCATCTCTGAGTCGGGCATAGGTGGTCAGCCTATGTCCCACTGTCCCGGGTCGAATATAGATGACCAGTCTATATTCCACCGAGGTTCAATGAATTTTGAAATACTCAGCTCAGTTATACTAATACTATGTCCTTCACATTTGAAAAGACGTTCTGAAAGACTAAGGCAAGCGACCAAACTCGAGGTCGAATGATGAAACTATGCAAGGAAAAGGCGTAACGCTGAGACGTGTAAGACATGCAAGCATGCTAATATGAAATACAACTATAGTATTCAACGAGAATAAGTAGACACAAATCTCATTAAATATGTCAGCAACAAACCACAAATGAGGCATCAGCTTGGCAGGCAGGCACGTGGCGGTCATAGGGTTATGTTTTTGTAAATGTAGCTATAGTCCAGGTTTTAAAATCACCCAGTTCTCTATAGCCAAGGCTCTGATACCAATCTGTCACACCCCCAAAATCGGGTCTAGCGGAAGCTTACACATCGCTGGGGTGCAACTCAATTGGTATCACAACACAAGTGCAAAGAACGGTTTTCATCTCAATCATTTAGAACAAAATTGTTTAACAAAAATGTTGAATTTACATTATTAAAAGTAGTGCGGAAATAGGCCCTTTAAAATAGGTAGAACGGTCCCAACTGTTTGTCAGAGTCTTCTATGACCATGCCATGCCCTGCCAAAAGCCTCCAGTAGCGTGCTATTGCTTAATACCTGAAAATACATGCTAAAAGTGTCAACACGAGGTTGGTGAGTTCATAGAGTTTAGTGAAAAAAATGTAAAGCCTTTGAATGAAGATTTCCCAGCAAAGGCATTGTAAATCCACCCAGTTCCAAGTCCCGCCCATAAAAGACTTGCAACCTGTGTGTTTACAACCCAACGCCAAATATGATATGGTTTAAGTGAACATCAAGTAATATGTGGACCAATATTTAAAATACATTTAGTTTGATTGATACATTCGTTTACGTGACCAATTCATTCGGTTATGTGACCAGTTCATTCTGTCATGTGACCAGTTCATTTGTCATGCGACCCGTTCATTTGTCATGTATGTACATAGTGGTGGAGCCGGTTCATTCGGTTAAGTGTGCATAATGTTTAAAGTGCTTGTGTCCATGAATAATAAGAATTAAATGTGTAGCAAGTGAATATACAATACATTCGAATGAATAACAAATTCATAAGTAGAGCAAATGATGGTTTGACTAAGCAAATGGCATATTCAAGTAAATCAAGTATACATTTCGATGAAAATGATTGAGCATGTATTCTCCCCCAAAACGTAATCCAAAACGTATAAAGATAGGGGCTATGGAACTCACCTGATGCGATAGCAACAATGATAATAATGGATATGCTGAAATGAGGCTCGGACTCTAACCGCGACCTAATATGAGGATATGATGTAATGTAAGCAAATGAAATGATGCTACACATGCAAATACGTATGTCAACGATACCACTCGTTAATTTTGAAAATAATGTTTATCGTCGAAAAATACATTTTTAACGTCTCGTTAAGTCATAAACTACTTTTCGTGTAAATATGTTGAAATGGTACTCCACGATCCTCGTTTGGTGTTTTAAGGTCAAATATAATGTTTTTCTCGCAAAATACCACTTTTCATACTTTGTGAAAATATGCCCAAATGGCCTCGTAAGACTAGTCATGAAATATTGTACGTTAAGTGTTAGCGGTAAAACTCGACGTTTTTGAAAACCTTGTAACATGATCTTAATGCCGTCTCATTTGAGTTTTGGTCATACGCGCCTCGATTATAAAGAAAATCAGCTATGAACTTAGTGGTTTGCAAAAATACTAGTCTTTACACTTGGACTTTATTTCCATATAATGGTTGTTTTTGGGGATACTAGAAAAATCATATCTTACTCGTTATAAGTCCGATCAACAAACGGTTGATTGATTTGGAAAATAGGCCGGGTATACTTCCTTTCACCCATAGGGGTTTATGGCTCAAAACTGCCTCGTTTAGCGGGAAAATGGCTCGCAATATGGTGTCTTGCAAAAACAGTTTATACTTAGAAAATGTATTGAGTTATAATGATGCTGTCAAAATGAGTATAGTTCGTCGACTTTTCAAAAATTCATAACTCGGTCATTATAAGCTTGTTTGCTACGTTCTTTATATCCACGGATTCGTCATAGCATGAACTAACATGTTTTCAGTAGCTCGGCTCTCCTAGATCACGTCTAACGCCTCGTTTTGTCCCTTGAAGTTCGGCAAACAGCAAGCTTATTTTCAGAAAATAGTTTTTCGTCGCCTAACTTGTAAAAATCATATCTCCTTCGTTATAAGTCGGTTTTTAGTGATTCAAGCGCCCACGTTTTCGTTTTTGAAAGTACTTTCTAAATATGAAAGCCAAAATAACGCCATGTTTACTGATTTTTCCAGAGTTTGCATTTTTGGACAGTAGGTTTATATATACGTTAAAAACTCATTTTCTTGGTTCGCGGCTTGATCAAACTACTTCAAAGCAACTCCACAAATACACAAATCCTACCATACACCTTCTTAGGGTGTCATGGGTCCTAAACATTACCAAACATGATGGGTTTCATGAGGATGATAATAAAAATGATGGATCTAATGTTTTTGGTGAAAAATAATTAAAGTGGTATATGTAACATATGTTTTGCATGACTAGCTACCAAAATAACTTGATAATACATCAATATATGAATAGAATGGAAGTATGAAATGATCAAAAATGTTCTTGAGCTTTCTTGAATTGTTGAAGAGTTTTGGATGTAAAATAATTAGAACCTTGGGATTTTTATTTCAAAATCCTAACAAGGAACACTATGGACACTAGATTAACACTTGAGCTTGAAAAATTTGTGGTTCTTGCTTGCTATCTCCTTGTGGCCGTGGGTTTTGATAGAGAGGGAGAGAGTGTTTGTGATTTTTAGCTAAAGAAATTATACATGTATGTGTTTTGTAAATTAACTCTTGTTTAAATTGGGAAAGTAGGCATTAATGGTGTTTAACTTGTTAGGAAAAGGGGATTCAAGAGGGGGGCGGCACATGGTATGTAGGGATGGATAAGATGAAGATTTTTGGTAATTTAGATGATATAATGCAAGTATTGGTTAGTTAGTGTATACCTTAGGTGTTATCGGGTACCGGGTTAACTGAAAATAAATTGTGACGAGTTGAAATAAAATACGACGAAGTTGTAAAAATTATAAATTCACATTCCTGACAAGAATCGGGTGTCAAAATTGTTATCGGGTTAAAATATCGCAAACCGCGACGGTTATAAGCGTTATACCGGAAAATATAGTGAAATGTTTCAAAACACCGGGTAAATTAATAATATAATTCGTATATCATTAAAATTAGTCTGAAAATATATTAGGATCATAGTCGGGAGTATTTGGGTATAATATTAGTAGTAATGATTGAGTGGTAACGTTTAACAAATAAACAAACATACGTAAATGAAAAACACACAAACCCGTGCATGACTTAATATGATGATGATGTTACTGATGATATGTAGACTACTCTAGTCTAAATGACGTGTCCTTACTGATGATGCATGAATACGCAGCTAAACCATCCTGGTTACGCGCATTTGAATACCCGTAAACCTAGTTTACGAAAAGATGAATGATGATTATGGATAGTGATTTCCCTCCAGGAATGAATAGTGTTTCGTGAATAGTAAAATTTTCCGAAAGTTTCTCAAAATCTCAAACTGACCTTGAAAATGATGAATAGTAAAAAGTGAATAGTGATCGATGAATAGTAAAAATGAATAGTACTTGTGAATAGTAAATTGTCGAGGTTCGGAAAAATGGCCTGAAATTACGAGTTGTGACAGTCTCCACCCGTTAAAGGAATTCAGTCCCTGAATTCAATTAGCGTTGGTCTCTGAAGTGCATTTGGTGAAAATATGTGGATATTGGAGTCATATTGCAGCGATAAAAGATAAAAACATCCATTAGATAGGGATTCGTAATAGTACATGAAGTTTATATGATAGAACTTAAAGTGGATCACAAAAGAAATACAACACTAGATGTTTTAGGTTCCTGTTTATTTGTAAGGCCGAAGTTCCCTTCTTAACCATTATCATTGTAGTTGTTGTCCTGACGAGCTTCGCATTTCAACGGGTTCTTCCTCCATTCTGGTTTCTCAGCTCTGGGCATTCACTCTTGAAGTGTCCAATTACTCCACACTCATGGCAGGTTACCGTGACTTTCTGATGCATTACGAGGGTGGGAGCCTTGCAATCCTTGGCTTTGTGTCCGACCTTTTGACAATTTCCACATTGAGTGGGGCAAGGCCCATTGTGGTGAAACCGACACTTGTTACACTTGGGTAAAGTCCCTGCATACCCTTTCTTGTCACTTGGTCCAGCAACATAGGCCCTAACCACTTCATGTCCTTCGTTTGGCTGTTGAACTTGGTCTTCCCTTTGGTTGTCATCCCTTTTCCTCTTGTTTTCGTTGTTGCTGGGGTTGTTGTTTGAAGTAGTTCCTTTCTTCACTATCTGAGCCATAAGTTTCTGAGACATCCTGATTGCCTCGTCCATCGTCTGTGGGTCAGAAGAAAGCACATCTCCACGAATGTTGTGGGGTAGTCCTCCAATGAAATTTTCCAGCAGCTTCTCATTATCCGGAACCATAGTTGGACATAACTGACAACTCTTGAAAATGATGAATAGTAAAAAGTGAATAGTGATCGATGAATAGTAAAAATGAATAGTAACTCGTGAATAGTAAATTGTCGAGGTTCGGAAAAATGGCCTGAAATTACGAGTTGTGACAGTCATAGATGACAGTGGATACGCACTTTATAAAAGGAGGAACGATGGATGTACAGTAACAAAGAGCGGGTCAGAATTACACAACGGATACGTGGTACCTTACAATCCAGCGTTGTTGAGACGCTACCAATCACATATTAATGTGGAGTGGTGCAATCAGGCGGGTTCCATAAAATATCTTTTCAAGTATATAAACAAGGGTCCAGATAGGGCCACGGCGGCAGTAGAAGACCAAGATGTAGATGAAGTCAAAGACTATTACGATTGTCGATATCTTTCAGCGTGTGAGGCGGCACGGAGGATTTACAAATTTGACATCCATTACAGATTTCCTCCCGTTGAGCGCTTGCCATTTCATTTGGAAGGCGAACAATCGGTTATATTTGATGCTTCAGAAAGCATTGACTGTACTTTGGATAAAGCATCCGTAAATGATACGAAATTTATCCAATGGATGAAAACAAACAGGACGGATCAAGAAGCGAGAAGCCTACTTTACCACGAGTTTCCACAACACTATGTATGGAAACAAGAATAGAAGACTTGGGTAAAAAGACAAAAAGGAACATGCATTGGACGCGTACATCACGTGTCGCCGTCAACCGGGGAGCTGTTCTATTTACGAGTCTTGATTAACAAAGTCCCAGGTGCACAAGATTGGGTTGACTTAAAAAAATTCGAGAATGTTACGTACAATACATACAAGGAGGCTTGCCAAGCGCGGGGTCTACTGGAAGATGACAAAGAATATATCGATGGGTTGTTAGAAGCCAGTCTATGGGAGTCCGGAAACTATCTGCGTACGTTTTATGTCATACTAATCCTGACAGATTGCATGTCTCGACCAGAGTTTGTTTATGAAAAAACATGGGAAGTAATGGCTACTGACGTGTTACATGCAGAGCGAATAAAAAGGAATGATCCAGGTATGAATTTTTTAATATAAAACATTAATTTGGAAACAACGTATCTGCATGACTTATAAAAAATACACCCAGTATTTGTTATCTAAAAACAATGTAATTCAACATAACTACTAATAAGCAGGACATTATATTAGGACACAAACACTGTCTACAAGTCTACATATTATATCCATAACCAAAATAAAAGTTTACGTACCCAGAATAACATACCAAAAGCATTTGTTAGAGAGCATCAAACGAAACAAGCAGCATTAGCAAACATGAAACATTGGAATCTTGACTTCATTTTCCCCACAGAAAACAATAGCTTTGTCGTCCCTAACATTCTTGACATATTTAAATCTCAACATCTGATTCTCTTTAAAACCCCATTCTGCAGCCAATTGTCTCCAGGGTCCCTTAAGATAATCATAGGTAACACGGTTCACATTCTCATGGTGCTTCTCCTGGAAAATTATAAGTCTGAAACGATGAGACTTATGTCGCACCAATGCATGCTCATGTTTGAAAAGTTTGTGCTTCTTCACGAAGTTTTCAGGAATTGTCTGAAAAATAATTCAATAAAAAAATATGAAGACCTTTTGAATGAATAATTTTAATTTAATAACTGAAACCCAAAATTTAATACTTATACCAATCTTTTCTGCTCAAAAACATAACAATATAATGGTCTGTAAAAAGTTTTTTCTTCATCCATATGATACTTGGCATGGCCACTACATTTACAAATTTGTAGTATCCTTGCATCTAACAAATCAAAATAACAATATCTCATTATATAACGAAACCAATCATTCACTGTGCACACAACAATAATACACTTATAAACATTAACCTTTATCAATGCCAGGATACGGATCACCTCTTGCCACTAATGTGCACTTGAGTGTCTCATGTGTTAACGCCATACCATTTTCTTTAAATATTATCATCCGAGCTCTGTTGTTGAACAGATTTGTAAACACAACCTTAATACCTTGAACAATGTGATTATCGCTGACCAAATCCAGCCAGCCTTGCCCATAGAAAAAGAAATCGTACTTCGTTGTTGATGATGGGTTTGGCGTACGACGATGCATCACATCATACTCCTGATCATCCACTTTCAACATAAAAACCTCATCATTTTTAACATCTTTAAGAAATTCTCTGGGAACAGTCTACATAAATGCCAGAGAGAAAACAGGAAAATTTAATTTCACATATCACATTATCCAAATTAGAACAATAAACAATAAATGTGCATATACTGACCGGTGATTGAATAGGATTGTTGCCAGCGAACCCCATCCATCTGGATGGACGCATGTCTGAGTTAACATTCCTGTAACCACCACTCTCAACTCCTTTAAGATTATACGCTGTCACATAGAATGTATCGGCACTTTCCTTAATGAAGTGGATGTATGAAATGTCTTCGTAACCGCTTTTTTTTAATAAAGTTTCTCCATTCATCACCGTGCAACTGCCACTGTTCACACGACAACCAGTACATCCAAACTTTGAATTTCACACACTTATTGTTGATCAAATATACCCAGTTTTGACCATTATAATACATCTCATGAAACCATTCAGGGAGTGTCTACAACATAACCATAATACAATTAGAGTTATGTATTAGCAAATATTAGGAAAACAACTCACAAAATCAAATCAAGCATTCTACTGTGTACACAACAACCACAAATTATTACACACCTGATTTTTCCGATAATAATAATCAACCTTAATCAAAAATTGATAAGCCATGTCTCTGAAAATTAAAAAATCAGCTTTAGTAAGTTAAACAACAACAGACATTGGATATGAGGTCCATTCATTGTTGCCTTAAAATAAAAATTACAAACCCCTACCAAGAAACATAAGTCATTTTAAAATACACATTTAAATCTACAATATATTAAATAAAAACAATGAAAAAACCTACAGTGATGATCGCACCTGAAATCGGCAAATATATGTGCGTTAGATTGATATAGATGAGTACCGGAGTTAATTTTTATATATTACGAGTAGTTTAAAGATGATAGTGAAAACAAGAAACTAAATAGCCACAGTGATAACCTATAAAACACTTCTAAAATATTAAACATGCATTTGATATATATACCATATATAGTGTACAGCAACGTGGATAAAGGCCTATAGCAAAATTTACTTTAAATATTGTACATGCTATATTTTATGTAAATGTTTTATAAAATGAAACTAAATAAAATAAATTTTAATTTTGCAGATTTGGAACTTTCGGACGAACAAAGAAAGAACATATGCCTTACATATATCGAGCACATGCTTCTTTGTAACAATAAAAGTTTAAGGAATATCCCAAACATGCCTTTCCCAAACGAAATGTTTTTTATGGCGAATTACAACAGACTGATAGCAGACGAGTTAAAATACAATCCAGAAGAATTACGAGAACAACACAACAAACTCTTTGGTACGTTGACCGTCGAGCAAAAAAAAATATAATACTTTAATGGATGCTGTTAATGGCCAAACGGGTGGTATGTTCTTCGTATATGGATATGGAGGCACGGGTAAAACTTATCTTTACAAAACATTATCCGCTGCAATCAGATCAGAAGGCGATATAGTATTAAATGTCGCATCAAGTGGTATAGCCGCACTTTTGTTGGAAGGAGGGAGGACTGCGCATTCTCGATTTGCAATTCCCATCAATGTGGTCGATGATTCTATGTGCCATATCACAGCAGATAGTGAACTGGCCGAGTTGATAAGGGAGTGCAAACTGATCATATGGGATGAAGCTCCAATGACGCATAGACATTGCTACGAAGCGTTCAATAGGACACTGAGAGACATATGTAGGACACATCATTCAACCCCATCGGAGCAAGTATTCGGAGGAAAAGTAGTTTTGTTTGGGGGTGACTTTAGACAAATTCTTCCGGTCATCACAGGTGGTTCAAGACACAATGTTGTACACGCGGCAATAAATTCTTCGTATCTTTGGGACCATTGTACAGTGCTACGTTTGACTATCAACATGAGACTTGGAACAAGCACAAACCATTTAGAGCGTAAAGAAATACAAGACTTTGCGGACTGGATATTATCAATTGGCAATGGAACGATCGGAGGTAAAAACGATGGAGAAGCAAACGTTGAATTCACGGATGATATGTTGATTCCTGACTCCGAAGATCATATTGGTGCAATAATAGAAGAGACTTACCCGAATGTGGTCAAAAACCTCTATACCCCGTCCTTTTTCCAGGAAAGGGCCATACTCGCGCCTACACATGAACTTGTGGATATGATCAATGACAGGATGCTTACACTACTTGAAGGAGATCAAAAAACATAACTAAGTTCTGATTCAATTGGTATTGTTGATGAAGACTCCACTTTCAATTCGGACTTATACACATGTGACTTTCTAAACAGCATTAAAATATCCGGACTTCCACGTCATTCATTGACCCTGAAAATAGGTACACCTGTTATGTGCATGCGAAACATTGATCAAATAGCTGGATTGTGCAATGGAACAAGGCTCCAAGTTCGAAGGCTTGGTACTAATATAATTGAGGCTAAGATTATATCGGGCGGAAGTGTTGGTACTGTTTGCGCTATACCACGTATGGTTTTAAGTCCTTCGGATACCAAAATGCCTTTTAAATTTAATCGAAGACAATTCCCGGTATCACCGTGTTTCGCGATGACAATTAATAAAAGCCAAGGCCAAACGTTGACACATGTAGGACTATTTCTCCAACGTCCTATTTTCTCGCACGGCCAGCTTTATGTAGCAGTGTCTCGGGTGAAGAACAAGAAAGGTTGAAAATCCTTTGTTGTGACGAGGATGGGAAATACACAAAATCAACGACGAATGTTGTGTATAAAGAAGCATTGTTTCGAATTTAGAAGGTATTTCGACCTTTGAATCACATTTCAAGGACGTAGTTCTTTAATAAATAAAGAGTAAAAGTAACATCAAAATATCGTATATAAGATTATAAATTTCAACTCACACTCAAATATTATTAGAATGCAAATGTGTATTTTAATAAATAAATCAAATATCGGCAAAACACTCCAACTAATAAACAAACAAACACAAACCAAACTAAAAAAAAATCAAATTCATTTAAACTCTGATGGGACAGAACATGGTACTGCCAGTGTCAATTATGTAACGGAACATGATACTGCCAGTGTTGAAGGTGCTCCAATAGACGAGATTTCATCCCTAAAATTAACAACTGTGATATTGTGACCTGTAAGCCCTAACAAATAAACTTTTATTATCTTCTCGCCATTCTAAACTTTTTTTTTTTTTTTTAAATTGATCAAAAAGAAATAGTATAGCAAACATGTTTCATCAAGATCTACCCAAAAAATAACACACTATTTAAACTCTGATGGGACAGAACATGGTACTGCCAGTGTTAATGATGTGACGGAACATGATACTGCCAGTGTTCAAGGTGCTCTAATATACGATATTTCATCCCTAAAATTAACAACTGTGATATTGTGACCTGTAAGCCCTAACAAATAAACTTTTATTATCTTCTCTCCATTCTAAACTATTTTTTTTTTCAAACTGATCAAAAAGAAATAGTATAGCAAACATGTTTCATCAAGATTTACCCAAAAAATAACACACTACCAGCTGTACTTCTCATATTAAGTTCATAAATAGTAACACATAAAATGATTGTTTAAATTGATCATAACATACGATTAAATACAAAAAACAATACATGCAATTCTAAGATATTAGCTTAAATATACAGATAAATAGAATACAATTAGACAATCAAAATATTCAAGATTTCATTATTTCAATACGAAAATCAGATAACAAATGTTAACAAAACATGAACAAAACTATTAGATCAAGGATATGTAGTTCACCTTTTGTTGATCCGGGCACAAATAATTTGAACAGTGAGATGTTGGTGTTTTCGATAATGTGATGATGCTTAGTGTGAATAGCAGCTATGAGTAATTATAATTGATAAGATGAAAAGACAGTGTAGCAAGCCTATATGAATAGCCTATTAATTAGTATCCTACACAACTTGCATGTTCTTCAAAGATGATTCTCTTAATAATTTACAAACAGAAGGTCATGCCATAAAATAATAATAATGAAAAAAAAAAAAAGAAGAATTTCCATCATATTATTTACATCAAAATATACCTGCATAATACAATTCATGAATGCAGTTAGTAACTCAAGATATAAGATCAGTAATGTAGACTCACGTTTTCTTTATCCTGATACACATTTTTTTTTTTGGATAAAAATGTTTTTGTCTATTAAATTTAATAATAATAGTTATTCTCTTGAAAATGAAAAAGACCATGTAAAGGCTAACCTAACCTTCTTTTTGAATAATAATGATTAGCTTGAAATATATTCATTATAAAATATATACCTATAAATATACATCAAAAATGTATTTGCATACAAAAAGACAATATTGCTTGCAACTAAGAAACAATAAAAAAAGACTATTGCGTGCGAATATGAAAAAGGGAAATATTGACAATAAAAAACAATCTAACGACATATTTGGTTGGCCGTATTCTATTGTTTTTATATATAAGTAGTTATATTTTATTGTGTTCAATGTAACGAACTTAAAGCATAGTTTAAAATTGATTAAAACCATCCAATCTAAAATTAAAAGTCATGCCCGCCCATTGGGCGGGCTTTGAAGTCTAGTATATATATATATATATATATATATATATATATATATATATAAAGAGTTTTAACAATCTAATTCCCCGTTTCGTTTCATCATTTTCGAGGAAACGATATTAATGGTTTCTAAGACATAAAAACAGAATAATATTATTAATAATAATATTATTTTTAAACTTTAGGCATTTTAAGCATATCACACTCACACCACCGATCAAATCGTTATACGATTTCTCATTTTCACACTCATTATACGTAGTAAGTCAAATACTTAGACTTCCCTCATATTCAGGTCTCGTATTGAAGACGTTTCTGTGATCGTTCCCATAATCTTACTTGGTTTCATAATTCCACCTCGTCAGATACGCTCAAGGTGAGTCGTGGCCCCGCTTTTTTTTTAATTGTTTATAAAGTTTGTACTTTTGGGGGAGATACATGCTCAACTGTTTTAAGTTTACTTTTATACTCTGAAAACTCTCATGATTTACTCAGAATCATCAACTCTGTTTTACATGTTTTGAATCACCCTTTGGAAGGGATATATGCTCGTTATACTTGCGAATTGCTTGCTTAGCTTAAATACTGAACTTGAAAGATAACATTTTAAAACTGCTTGTTGTAGCATGATACAAAAATTCATTTTATACATTCATATAACAAGTGAATGTACTGTTAACTTTACTATGATATTTCTACATTTCAATTGGAAATATTTGCCAAGATTTAGGTACGCATATTCTATGTACCCCATTAAACTCCACATTACCTAAGTTAACTTATTGCCATAAAGTCCCTCTATCATGAGCCATTAATCACTGCGGTGAGCGCGAATATAGTGAACAACTTCAAAACCTGTTAGAGGCTGACGACCTATCCCACTAAATACTGGACGAAAATGCCTTTGTGGTTAGTCGTATTTAGTCGCGATACACTATATTTGAGAAAAATAGGAAATTGGCTAATCCCCTATTACTCGAGGGCCAAACCCATCAATCCTTGATGTGGACTCCTTGCCGTTTTACGGTGCACTGTTAACATTTTGCGTGTCATGAGGCTTAGAGCAATATAATTATATGAATATATATGTTTTCATATGTATTTTGATACAGCTGTATTACTCAACTCCCCACTTATAGAATTTAGGCATTATAATATTATGCTCACTACATGCTAGGATTATGATCCTATACTTGTACTTAACTGATCTCATGTATGCTTTAATTGTGGTTATACCCAACACCACTCATTACTTGTTTCACCATTGTTTGTATTTATTATAGTTATCACCCCACTCTTGAATCATTGAAATTCACTCTTTACCAATTCGTAGTTTATTCCCAAAAATTACTTCACCTTTGAAATTGTTGGAAACTGATTTAATTATTTGCACTTGTACGTATTTTCAAATATCACTGTACACTCTTGAATTTATTGAAATAAATTGTTTTCCCATTAAACTCTACGAACTCACCAACCTTTGTGTTGTCACTTTTTAGCATGTTTATCTCAGGTAATTAACGGAGCAGGACAAGACACGGAGCGGGCATTTTATACTCTGATAAACTACATGGTGTAAAATCCAATATGTCATTTTTCCAAATTACCACACCGTTTTTGTGGGATTTTCAAATCAAATGTTTCACCTTTGCATCAAAAATATTATTTTGAATGACATATAACTTTCAAAACGCCTCTTCCGAGCCGTTTTCTGAAATTTTAACTTCGATCCTCACCGTAACACCCTAAAAATCTTTCCGCTGCCATAAAATAAATTAGGGGGTGTTACAGATTGGTATCAGAGCCAGGTTATAGAGAACCAAATGTTTTAAAACATTGAACTATAACTACACTTTCAAAATGAATGATTTTACACCATACCATTTTACGCCCTCCGTGTCTGCAGACTGTCGTGCTCAATACATTATCTGTTAGGATTATCTCACACTAATCTGTACATGCTTAATATTACTCTTACACTCTTTACTATTACACGTCTAATTTTACACCTATAACGTATAAATACTTATAATTACTATTTTCGGTTGCTACAGTACCATGTCTTCCAAACCAATTGACATTACCAAAACTGCCCTTCGTACTACTCGTACATCACCTACCTATCAAATTGCTCCAAATACTGAAGATCCTTATGTATTAATGTCCCAACCCCTACCTGATACGGAACTTACTCAAATACCACTCTCATCATTACCTACATACTCACCTCCATGTCAGAAACTCAGGAGAGCTGCTGAATCTTATTCAGATGAAGAGTTGATTGGTTGTCCAACAACATTCGAAGTTGGACAGAGTTCACACTAAGAAACGACTTGGAAGGATGTTGAGCCAAATTCTCCATTACCTACACCACCAATCCTACCTGCCCCGGTAGCTAGGCGCAGAAAAGTCAGGATTTTAGCACATTATGAGCCCGAACCTTTTATGACACCATTTTGGAGCTACCTCAATGGACCTATTAAGAGGATACACCTACGCTTAGTATCAATTATACCACCATTTCCACCCTACCCCCCTATTTCAACCCTAGACATGATCAGGATAACGTCACCATACCTTACCACCACTACTATCATCATCCCCTCCACCGTCGATTGGACCCGACTTCTCGTTAAGACTACTCACCCAGACTTACCCGTTTACACCTCATCATACAAGAGACGACTCCTAGAGAGAATTTACCCTCTCAGGTCTCCCTTACCATTACTATTTCCACCTGCTTTCACTCCTCCAGCCCGAGTCCTCGAGACTGGAGAGAGCTTCAGGACAGCAGTTGTCCACACACCTACTCCTCCCACCATCATGACGCAACTGGAGCATCATGAGGAACAAATCGATACACTCCGAAACGTCGTTGACAGAGACACCTTAACTTACCTCATTGAGCATTAATAAAAGACCTTGTATCATTGATTTTGTGAAAACAGTCGATCAAGTTATTAATATCATGATGTTTACAGTGATTATGTCCAGACCCATCGTGATATTATCTGTAATTGTTATGATACCTCAAACATACCACAATTGGACTACAAACCATAGAATTTTCTAAGGTAAATTTTCGGAAGAAAACTTGATGAATGAAAAAAAAGTTGTTGAATTTCAACTTTTATAGATGAATCAATTTGTTCCTTAGCAATCCCATACCAAGAGTTGATTATTTATCTATGATACTACTCAGACACATCGTAATGTTATGATCCTCAGTTGGTTTTGATTTCGTATTATGACCCCATTGTTAGCACTAGTATACCAATACCTTATTACTTGAATTATTCTGACATGGCCATTAGGGGGAATTAAATCCATGTTTCTTGGGATATTGATAGAATATGGCCAGCATGAGCATTACAAATACTCCACTAGCACCAACCACAACCTTGACTCCTAAAGCTATCGAAAAGTTAGTAACCAATAACGTTGCTATGGTACTCGAGGTAACTACAGTAGCTTGTCCAAGTAGCAACAAAATAGCAAGAGAAGAAAAGAAGACGGCTAAGTCTTATAAGCATACCTATGAAAGTTTCACGGGTTGTAGACCAACGCACCTTAAAGGTACAATAAGAGTAACTGAACCTACCACCACCATTACCCAAGGAATTCTAGACCAAGAATGTAACACCCAGACCCGACAAGGGTAAAGATATCACAACAATGGATACATATCAGATCAAAACAAAGCATACTAATACAGTAATACAAAAATCCAAGGATTACAAATGAAATATTGAATCTAAATGGTTACAATTAAAACTTCCAAAACTAATTCTAAAACATAATGTCTTCAATCCAACTCTAACCCAGCATAGCTATCCAATCTTCTAAGTCCAAAGTACACTCTTCACTCATTCCCAGCTTCCTACTAATACCTGCCGCGTGAAAAAGAAAACGCGGCTGAGCTACGAGAGCTCAGTGAACAGATATATAGATAACAAGAAACGATAACGGATAGCAGTACAAAGGAAATCAGGAATACAGGTCATACCGATAACTCAGGGTGTAAGAATGAGATGTCAGGAATAAATAAGGAATGAGGTAAAGACTAAAGAAAAGAGATAATGAAAAGAAACAATATAGTCATAAAATAAGGGAAAAACAGAAATCTATCACAAGCCCAGATAACAGATCATATCAAAACGGTATAAGCATATAAGTAATCTAGAGGGGATGCCTCTCAAGTAACAGATAATATGAGGGGTGACCTCATGTATCATTTTGAGTGATCAGCTCACAGATATATGTGAAAGATGTGTATCGCACACACCATCAGTCACCAGACAAATATAACAATTAACAAATATCAATAAACAGATAACAGGTCAAATCTAGGATGCACCCATACGCCCCACAGACAAATCAATAATCATAATTATAATGGCCATAGCAAATAATAAATAAGGGACGGAACAGGTCATCACTCTCCTGCCCTAGAGTCATGTCAGAGGTGCGTCAATGACATGGACATGAAACCCTCATGCCTAGTGACTGGCTTGGATATCAAACTGTCAGGTCAAAGGTCAAATGTACTAGCATAATTAGAAAGTCAAATCTTAAGGGTGCATGGCAAAAAGGTTCATGTCAAACAGTTTAGAAATAGATGTCAAAGGTTCAAAACAAAGTTTATCAGATTAAGTTTTATATCAAAGTTTAGTTCAGATTAAAAGGGCAATATCAAAAGGTTTTCAGAAAAGAGTTTTCACAAGTTCATAATTAGAGGTCATAGCAAAAGTTCATTTAAAAAGATTTCTATTTAAAAGTCCATTTAAACAGTCCTTCACAAACGGTTTCATGACAACTGATCTTACAAAATAGCTTTCTTAAAAATGGTCTTCCAAAACTTTTATTAACTTCCATTAAAAGTGGTGTTGCTTCTTTTAAAATAGCTTTTCTCAAACGGTTTCATATGTATTTTAAAGATAGTTCCAAAATCAATTATGTTCAAATAAGGATTTAACAGATTAAGGTTTATATCAAGAATCAAATCAAGTTTTACTACAAGTATATCAGATTAAGTTTCAAAACAAGATTTACAGATCAGGATTCAGGACAATAGGTCAAAACAAAGAGATTCAAGAAGTTTCAGAACAAAGGAAAACACATCAAGGATTCACAAATAAAAGATCACATGAATGGTGCACAATCAGGAGGGAACATAGCAATGGTATAGGGAATCCTAAACGAATCAAAATACGAAATCAAAAGAAAACGAAGGCACCTTACTAGAGAAGGGCAGAATATCTGTACCTTATTATGAATGCAAGAACACAGAGATAAACGCTGATAGGGATTAGATTTCTCCTTCCTCGAACCTAAGGAGTAGAAGACAGAAGTCCAAAGGGTCTTTAGCTATATTTCTATTATTAGTAAGTTAATAATATCACAGATTAGGTTAAGTCCTTATTAAGATTATTATGGAAGTAAGGTACATTTTATCAGGTTACAAAAGTTTAAGATTAATTATGACAAGTATACATAGTTTAGGGTTTTAATTGTAAATTCATATAATTCAAAGGTTTAAAATAAAAGTATCACAAGTCATCCATTTAAATACATAAGTTTTTCCAGAATTACACTTTTAACCTTTAAGTTTCACAAATTACAATTCATACCCCTTTAGTTATTAGAAAAGTAACCACATAACAACTTTTAAAAGTTCTTTACACTTTAACAGTTTTTAAGTATGGACTGGGCCTGTTTAAAATAAATTATGAATCATATTATATCTTCGAAATAAAATTCACCAAAATTCACAGAGCTACCTCAGTTCCCCTAGTATTTTACCAAATTTTTCCAGATTTTATTTACTAGTATGGGTACGAATGAAAAATCCTTTTTCCAAACCTGTTCCAGAACCGGATCAATTAAAACACCCGAGAAGTAATTAATCCTCAGCCCCATTTATAAAATTTATAAAAATCTAGAAAAATTCCAGTAACTAATAGACTCATCAAATATTACTATGTTCAAAGGAGACCTTCTAATTCGTTAGGATTTCAAAATGAAAAATGGAAAACCCAGACTGTTTTTCCAGACATACTATTCCGATTTGACACTTAACTTTCCAAAAATCAAAAAGTGGTCTTCCAGGCCTCTAAAAATTACAAGGTTAATTTCTAAAGAAAGCTATTTCATTGAATTTAATTCTAGACTCAAAAATCACCTAAAAACACTTAGTTATCATCGAGATTCGATTGATTCAAGCCGGATTAATATTCCTGATCAGTAGCAGTTTTATGATTTTATGTAAATAATTAGGGTTTCGCTTCAAAATTCGAATGGATTAAATCATGATGTGTATTGATTACCTTATGTGTGATACTAAAAGAGCAGGAACACAAGATCAAAGCCTCCTCTTGTTTGGTTTGGGTCGACAGCAGCAGCAACAAGAGAGGAGCCGAAGTTTTGGTTTTAGGGTTTGCTAGTTTTCTTTATTTTTTTGATATTCGGTTATGCAAAAAAAAAAAAAAAAAGAAACCGTGTGTTATTATTAGGAGGGATTGGGTTTATTTTTGGGCTAGGATCAATCATAATTATGGTCCAATGAATGCATGTTTATCTCTTGGTTCTGGGCCGAAAGTTTTGTGTATAAAACACATCAAATGGGTCGACTAACTTGTGCTAGATGAAGAGATTTTATTTGTACATATTATTTACATATTGCATAGTTTATATCATCTTAATTTGTTTTGTAACTTAGGTTAAGTTCAAATGAGATTACTTATATATTTTCGTAAATTCTTAAAAGTTAAAATTCAGAGGGTATTTAGTCATTTTACAAGTTATCTGAATTTCAGGTATTACAAAGAAGTTAAACGGGACACTACAAAAATCAATGCCCAACCCAGAATATCACTTAGGGCAAAAAGACCAGTGGAAGAGAATGGAAACTCTTCAGAACCTTAACAACGTCAAGGGATGACACCAATGTTTAAACAAAAGAGAAATTCCTGTTGGAGATAAATAAACTATAAGTTCAAAAACTCTCTAAGTTGTATTTCCTTCTTGTACTTTACCTTAGGTACGATGGATGTAACCTAAGTGTAACAACTATCCTTCTATCGTATGAAAACTCTATCTTGTAATACTTCCGTAATAACCATAATCTACGTCTATTTTCAATTCCTACTCCATTGACCCTATTTATAGTCGTTACGTAACAATACACTGTTATCACCCTAGGAATTTAATTAACTCCATTTCTAACCAAATAAGAAATTATTACCACCTTGTAAGAAATCCTCACCCAAAACCTAAGTTTATACCAAGGATATCCTAAATTCGCCCTAGAAATTCCTGACTTATTACCATAGTATGGACAGAAATTTTCTACTTTCTTTTAAAAAGCAATTACGTTGTCATTTTACAAAAACAACACGTTGAACACCATCTAAAACTTTTTGAAAAGCATAAATATCACTATGACTGAACCAAGCATCACATCATTTGGTCCTCAATTATACATAGCCTGATCTACTATGTCTAATTTAGGAAGAATTATGTCATAAATGGAACAGTTATTCTTTCAGAATTTCTAATAACAATTTTCATTCAAAAGTAAAATCTTGAAATAAACTAGACTGTTCATAAATGTCACTTTTAGCCAACCATAATAAATACCTACGTTTATTACCCATCACCCTTATGATAAGAAACCGAAAAAGTATAAACATTAGAAACCTAAGAATTCACAAAGATTTATGGAAAACACAATAGCGAGAATTTTATTAAAAACCACGGAAATTAATACATAGCGAGATAATTAGCATCAGAAGCACTAAGGTTACAATGATTACGATAAAAGGCATTTTATCTTCAATAGGTTGACCCGCCATAACGACAAGGACTCCCACCAACACCATGATAGCAAGAGCCACCACAGGGTGTATCACCCTGATGATTCTATAGAATAAATATAAGCGAACCATTAAAAAAAACGATAGCAAGACTAGTTTTTAAGCTTAAAGACAAATAAGTTTTATTTCACATTTATTAAGGATTATATAGAAACACAACATGGACTCATTTTAACAATCTTCGGCAGGGACGTACGCCGAATAAATAACGGAAAGGACAACTGTTAAAACCAAGATCTAGCTCTTCTAGGATTATAGAAACAATGATTGTTGCACAGCGGAATAATAATAAGAACACAATCAATGTAACTAACAAGGTTTTCTTTATTAAATCTTGATCCTCTATGGATCTATATTAATCACTAATAATATTGTTTTTCTTTTAACTTTTTCACAATCATCAAGGCCGTATGTTTCTTATATAGAACAAGAAACCCTAATACAACCTGCTACTAAGAATACGTGTAAAGAGATAAACACTATCTCTTCATAAAATAACTCTAACAAACATTCTAAACTTACGGGATAACTATTACTAATACCCGCAGTAATGACTACTAACAGCAGAAACAAAATAGACCTAACAGCAGGAACCAACTGCAGCAGCAATGGATAACTACCAGCAGGAATGGAAATAAACTATTATTCCAAAATTCCTAACAATCCTCCCCTAAACTTCAAGTTGACTAGGTTAACTTGCAAGTTTCCTGATAGAGCTTTGAAGTCCATAGGCAGAGGATGAATCCAGCAGCAGCATTAGAAAGTAACCAGCAGCAACATCCTGATAGATCCTTAAGAGAAATGACTTCCAGCAGCAACTTGAACTAACAGCAGCAACAAGAAATCATATCAGCAGCAACTAGTCACCTTCTTTTCAGCAACCAAGACAAAGTGTACATCAAATCTGTTAAGTTTCATACTATTCTCATCACATCCAGGTGTGTTAACTCCTGTGAGAGGTGAATCATTGAAAATTAATGGATTTGATGTCTCTTTACCAATAGCCATCACTACTGGAGTAGCCAATGTTTTGGTGTGTAAGACCATGGTACATTGATAACCATCTGATTTTTTAGTAAATCAGCAACTATAAACGGATTTGACTTGTCTTTACCTGTAGCCGTTTGCTCAGGACTAGCCAATTCTTGGTTACAGATGAACCTTGGTGAATTGAGTACCAAATATGGTTTTCCAACTGCCTTTACCACAAGCCATATACATGTGGGCTAGCCAATTCTTTGGAAACCCCAAAGGAGTAAAATCCATGGTGAATTGAAAACCATTCAACTCTCAGTAATTAAACATGGGTGAGTTGAGAACCCTAATAGTTTTGAGCAAACTATCACAGCTATCAGCGGATTTGATGATCACACCAGAGCCGTACCCTCATGGTGAGTCAACTCTTTCTTGTCTGTGAGACATGGTGAGTTGATTACCATTTGTTGTGTGGTCAAAGACCAACACTGTACCTGCAAGGTGTTACTCAAAACCATACAAGTTAGCACACAAAATATACAATTTTTTTAAAACGAACATCAGAATCCGAATAGCAGAAACAGTTTTACCAGCAGAAATGGTGTTACCAGCAGGAATAGGAACACTACCAGCAGAAACCAAAACACTACCAGCAGAAACAGTTCAAGCTTAACAGCAGTATCCATGTGAGAGCAGCAGAAAAATATTGAGACCAGAAGTAACCACAACAAATCAGTCCCACTTATTTGATATAGCAGCAGATAAGAAAGATGAACATTAAATACCAGACCCACGTGCAATTCACTTTTACAGCAAAATAAACAAACCAATAATAGTCCAACCAATAAGTGACAAACAGATCTGCATGAGGTCAACTTCTCCATACTCCCCACTAGTACCAATCAGTCCCATAAATTCATCATCATAAAACAGCAAGCGACAAATAAATACGGAGTATTCACTTGTATAATACGTTAATATCAATCATGTACTTGACTGATCACACATGATGACTGACCCACGTGACATAACCTCAACGCATCCCCACCTTTTTGAGCCAATTAATTTGTTGCAGCAGATTAATCAGTTCCATGAATATACACAAATAAGATGATGACAAACCAAACCCAATAGCAAATCACCAAATCAGTCCCACAAAAATCACAAGCGACAAATAATCATAATCCCATTCGGTCAATCATAATTAGTCAACAATGATGGACTAATAATTAAATAATTAAACGAGAAATCAATTATTTTACCGAATTGTATTTTTGTGAACTTTCAAACCCAGATCTACTTCTATTCCTTGAATCTGTTCCAAAACTGCTACTGACTGCTTCAAAACTGCTCTTCAATTCCACTGACCCCATCAATTTGACCAAATACCACACACGACATCCATAAAAAATTCAATGACCAAACAAATGCGATCTCAAAATAACAATAATATACAACAATAAGCCTCCCCTTAAGCTTATGCCTCCCCTCAAACACAGCAATGAGGAGATCCACCATTTTTCTTGGATCCCTTTCTCGAATAATGACCATTGCATCTCCAATAACAACCTCCTGTGTACTGAACATCAGATTCCCATCTTTGTCCCCCCATATACATTGGGTCATAGTAAACAGGCCTATAATCATTTTGAAAGTAAGAGCTTGTAGGTCTGTTAAATGGTCGCGCAACATTTCTTTTCCAACAAGCAGAATTGGTTTAACCAGCTGGAACTGGCTTATCAGCAGGAACAGCTGTGGGTCGAAAAGGCCTACCAGCATGAACAGGTGCTGGTCGTTTTGCATTACCAGCAGGAAATGCATTTGCTCTAGGGACAAATGGGGGTATATTCTCTACATTTTTGCATACTGATCTAGGTTTTTGTTGTTCAGCACACACACCCATTCTACTCTCATGATAATTACAGTCTTTAATGAGATGAGAGTAACTACCACACACAAAACATGATTTCTTTTTAAAAGATTTGTTTTTGACCTGACTTTTCTTATTACAAACAAAATTATCACTACCACAATTAGAGACAAAATTGTTTTTAACAGATTTAAGTGAAGAAGAAACTGTTTTTGAAATAGATGCATCATCAGCCACTTTTGTGGATAAGTCATTAGGCCTGTGTGTGACAGACTTATCACTTGAATCACATGTGATATAGTCATCAGACTTGGGTTGAGAGGATTTGTCACTGTCAGAACAAGAGACAAAGTCTTTAGTTTCACAGTCTGAAGTAGGCAAGTCAATGGACTTTTTGCCATAGGTCATGTGTGAATCATCAAATTCTGTTTGAGTGTGGGGAGAGGTAGGCATAAAAATTTCTCTTATAGGTAGAGGAACAACATTCATTCCTCCTTCTTTAACATACTTAACAGGAATTTGGTAATTAGCCTCCTTAGGGGTAGGGTCAAATATTCTAGGGTTATATCCCCCAACATCATATCCCAACCCTTTCTTACACAACACAGACTGAGTACTATCATTATACCTAACAAGATATTTTTCTGATTGTTGCCACGGATTTAATCTAGCCACTTCACTATCTAGTTTAGCCTGTAAATCCTGATTTTCTAATTTGACCTTAGCATTTTGAGACTCAGAATATTTAAGCTCATTGGTGGTGATTTCTAAATCTCTCTGCAAAACCCTAATCTTTTCCTCATATGCTAACTGATTGGCTTGGTACCAAGCTTTTTGTTTTTTCTAAAGTTTTGACTGCATTTTCATAAGCTTGTACCTTAACAAAGTATTCACTATATTGAGATTCCATGTCATCATATTCTTTCTTAAGTAAAGCATATAAATCATGACAACCAAAATGACACTTTTGTACCTGAGATGGGAAACCCAGCATAGCGAATTCAACAGCCACATCTGCCTGTGATTCAGCAACTGTACTGAATGCCTCACCTTCTGTCTCATGTCCAGCAACCATTTCCTTAACTTGAGTAACACATCTTTCCTCATCATTTCCCTCACCATGTGACCAGTCTACCAAAGTTTTAATCTTCATGGCAAATGTCTCATAATCATATGTTCTGAATGAAGTCATTTTATGAGGGTTTAAGAGAATTGTTTCAAAGGGTTTAACTGATTCCACCAGGCTTAACAAATGTCAGACATGAATTAATTCAACTTGACTGATCAGACCCACGACAAACTACAAATAAATGTCTCCAATCAACCAATAGCAAATCAATTCAAATTAAAAATCAATGACCCAGCAGGAGTCAACAACAGCAGCTCACGAGACAAATACTGTACCTACGTGAAGAATCAATATACTGCTTCAATAAATACAAGATATAGCTGCTTCATATCTTGACCCCACTCACTGACCAAAACAGTACGATTGACCACAATAACACACGAAGAATTATAATAATCAACAGATCAGTCCCACGTGAGCAAAACTTTAACTCCCAAACAGACCAATAAATTCAATACCGACCAATTAATTCGTTTGAACAAATCAACAAACACTTTTATCCCCGCAAATCAAATACAATATTCGATCAGTACTAGGTGAATAAATTAATTGTCATGTAGTCAACGACAAAACTTTACCCATTATCAGATCAGTAATCAATTCGATGCCAAAAAAATAGATACCGATTACCTCAAAAATTAAGATCTGCTTCTGTCGATCTAATCAACTCTTCTTCGACAGAGATCCTCACCAGGCTCTGATACCAATTGTTAAAACCAAGATCTAGCTCTTCTAGGATTATAGAAATAATGATTGTTGCACAGCGGAATAATAATAAGAACACAATCAATGTAACTAACAAGGTTTTCTTTATTAAATCTTGATCCTCTATGGATCTATATTAATCACTAATAATTTTGTTTTTCTTTTTAACTTTTACAATCACCAAGGCCGTATGTTTCTTATATAGAACAAGAAACCCTAATACAGCCTGTTACTAAGAAAACGTGTAAAGAGATAAACACTATCTCTTCCTAAAATAACTCTAACAAACATTCTAAACTTACGGGATAACATTACTAATACCCGCAGTAATGACTACTAACAGCAGAAACAAAATAGACCTAACAGCAGGAACCAACTGCAGCAACAATGGATAACTACCAGCAGAAACCAGCTGCACTACCAGCAGGAATGGAAATAAACTATTATTCCAAAATTCCTAACAACAACATACACAATCGCTAGCATAGTGATGAGTTGCGGCATTTTGAAGATTTGGAATGAGAGAAATATAGTTGTGGAAGAATGGGAATTAAATGGGGTATATATAAGGAAAAACTAGCCGTCATTTCACTATTCACGACGTTAAAATCTACTATTTTTGACCATTGAAACACTGTTCATTAGCCGTTGATTTCCCACTATTAATGACCGTTATTTTCACTACTCACAACCTTTGGATTCATTAGTTGACCAAACATTTGAATTTATTTCATCTAGTACGAATAAATCTAACTAGATCTCGTTTCCTCGACTTTCGAATAGAAACCTCTCGACAACATTATTCAAAAACCCCTCACTTTTGAACACCACATTTTTCAACATCTATCACAGACTGAACTTCGGGACGAAGTTCAAAAATGAGGAGTGGATACTGTAGCAAACTGCAAAATTCCCTTTAATTAACTACGTTTAAATTTATATAAATCTATATCATTAATTTTAATCGCCATTTTTACGGAAAATTTTAAAATTTTCTTTATTATATTATTTTAACACAAAAACATTATCACGTAAATTACCAAATAACTGGACGAGCTCGTACGCGAACCACGGACAAAATCCTACATAAATTATTCACTAATAAAAACACCACATGGACCAATTAAACTTCCAGCCCATCTATCCTACCAGTTACTATTCACCAGCCCACCAAGCCCAACTCTATGTTTTATTTCAGTTCTGGTCGATCCAGTACTCCCAAAAATGCCCTATTGTTCTTGCGATATTTAAACACGACATGCACATGTTTTTGCACCACCTAATTGTCGACCCACCAAAGAAATAAGGTGCCAAACATCAGCTCGTAATATGAATATTTGATACGAATTCGAGAGCCAAAGTGATTGGTCACTAACACCAAAATCGACTTATACAATTTAAACAAAATAAAACGTTTTGACCCGGAATTGTTTTAAGCACATTCTAATGATATACGCTTAAATCATCATTGAGTTATTAGGCATGTCTAACATCAAAATACCAAGGTTCCACAAAATACCAACTCTTGTACACGCTAGAAACTAAATTCGACACATATATAGTACGATAATGTCGACATCCAAATTCCACATGTGTTAAATACACAAGATCTACCAAAAATCTACAAGAATCTCTACATGATCGTCCTTGCAAGATTTCATTGGATATGGTTTTCATATGACACACGTTTTATATATACATAACTCTTTCACATTTCCTTCCATTCACACTTAACCAAATACCTCCCATTCTTGACTTTCATGCATCAAACCACTATCACTCTACTGTTTTACAGCTGGTAGCAATAATACACATTCCTTTTATATTTATATATGTGTGTATACACGTATAACTCACACACCCTTTATCCCCTTGTTCACACTTAACGTATATACGCTTTCATCCTCACCATCTCTCACACTCTCATTCTCATACTATCACAACCATCTCTAAGCCCTCTTGACCCATTTTGTTGAGTACCCAAGTCCAGAAACAGTTGGTTCGATCGGGTGCAATATATTCAAGTCAAAGAGTGTGTTTTGTGGCATACGGGTTGAGTTTTGTGATCCTGCCTAAGCCCTAACGTACCACTGCCTTCCTCACTTCTTTGTAAGTCTCTTCAACGCCTTAAAACTTCACATTCACGTAAAACATGCATCATGCAAACTATGTGTTCATATTCGAGCGTATAAAACATTATGTATGTGTATGTGTGCGTATAGTGTTAAACAAATTAGTTGTGGCACGTATTGAAACACCTCAGGAACTCAAATACGACTATCAACTTCATATAATAACCCACATAAAGTCAATACAAAATCTAGTTCGTAATTTAGTCAAACCGGATAAAAGATAGGTTAAGTATACTAAGTTGTAAAGATGTCTCGAATCACCTACTTTACGCCCTATTTATTCTGTAATCATAGTTACAACATACGAATATTTTTATTCATCTTGTTAGTCAACCTGGCCTACTATATATCTCGTGTTTTAAGACTTTACTCATAAGCTCATCTCGACACTTAAAATGATCCATTTTAATCCCTACACGACTGAACTTACAACACACAAAATTTTCTAAGTCTTTTGATATATAAACGTCCCAACCCACCTGGAAAATGGCCTTGTTATTTCGAATTTGTACAAACAACATACCTATATTTTTGCTCATCTCGATAGTACACCTGAAAAACTACATTTTTCGTGTTTTAACATCGACCTCATAAGCTCTTAAACACACTCAAATAAAATCATTTTGTTTGTCACTCGCTATATATAACTAGAACTTAAATTTCAGAAAGTTAATAATTTTCGGTATTGGACTAAACAAAAGCCCATTAAGCATTTGCGTTAGAACAACCCACTAAGCCTATGTAATATATTTTCAGAATCATAAAAATAGCCCAAGTCCAGGCCCAAAACAGTTTTCATGCCCTCGCCTCTAAATTTCTTAACGGGCCTTGTAACCATGCGTTAATAAGCCCATTTAGTTAAAAATAAGCTATTCCCAGTAATAAGTTATTAAAACAAGTTTTGATAAGCTTAAATAAGCTCCAGAAATTTTTATATAATTTTTCCCCATAATTTATACATGTTTGGACTAAAAATGCAAACTAGTTACACTTTAAAGGACTAAAACTGTCAACCGCCCAAAAACGAGGACTGAAACAGCCAAAACAGAATCTTAAGGATAGAAATTGATATTATTTAATATTCCAAGCTCAAAATAATATTTTGGACATGTAGTGGACTGTAAATGCAATTATGACATAACGAAGGACTAACGGTGCAACGCTAACACAGTTAGGGTAAAAAGTGTAAAAACTGGAAAAGGACAAGGACCAACAGATTTTACTTGACATTCTTATTTCATTTTCCATTTTACAAATTCTCATCACGACATGTGCATCGTTGGTATATTTTATTATTTAATACTTAACATTCGTTATATATATATATATATATATATATATATATATATATATATATATATATATATATATATATATATATATATATATATATATATATATATATATATATATAAAGAGTTTTAACAATCTAATTCCCCGTTTCATTTCAGCATTTTCGAGGAGACGATATTAATGGTTTCGAAGACATAAAAACAAAATAATATTATTAATAATATTATTTTTAAACTTTAGGCATTTTAAGCATATCACACTCACACCGCCGATCAAATCGTTATACGATTTCTCATTTTCACACTCATTATACGTAGTAAGTCAAATACTTAGACTTCCCTCATATTCAGGTCTCGTATTGAAGACGTTTCCGTGATCGTTCCCATAATCTTATGTAACAACCGTGATTTTAGCAGGTTAGTTTGACTAATAGACTCAACCTATCTAACTTTTGTTTGGTGTGTATTATGTGTTATATGTGGTATATATGTGGTATATGAGCGGTATATGTACGTGTGTTAGCACTAAATCCCTTGGTGTGAAATTTTCATCACGATTGAGTAGTGTTGAATTTTGGGATAAGTTCATTTTGATCGCCTTGGTGGTGTAGAAATGACTTGTGTAGTTTTGGTGTTTTGTGATTTTGCGTAACAAGTTTCCGTTCAAGTATTTGAGCGTTAGTAAGTTACGTGGAGGTTGTTTTTATGAGTTATATGTTCAGAGAGTGTGAAATTCTATTTTTGGAAACTTTGTTTTGAAAATGATAATTTTTCCGGGTTGTCGTAAAAACGAAAGTTTATCGCGTAAGGTGTTAAGTTCGGTATAGGGTTTTTATAAAATATCAAGAGTACAAGGTTTTAAGCGTAATAATTAATATATATAAACACACACACACACACACACACACACACACATATATATATATATATATATATATATATATATATACATATATATATACATATATATATATATATATATGTGTATATATATATATATATATATATATATATATATATATATATATATATATATATATATATATATATGGGCGGCCAAATAAGGGGTTTTAGGGAAAAAAGAAACCAAATTTTAGTCCAAATACACTTACCAATTATAAGGATTATCTAGAATCTTTCCTAGACCATTATAAATACAAAACCAAAACCCTCCCATTCTCCCATTGTGAAAATCGGCCAAGACCAAGAGAAGAGAAGAAGAGAATTTTTTTTTAGGGTTTTCACCTTTCAAGAATTAATGTATAATTTTTAATACTTATGCTTAATAAATTTTTATAATTCATGTAGCAATAATATGATGGATTAGTGTTTATATTAAAATTTGTAAATTATTATTATAAAACATGTTGGGGTCATTAAATAGTAATATTATGGTGATTGCTGAAGAGGTTAGGGTTTAAAACTTGATAATTAATGAGTTAAGGTTCTGACAGAATTATAAGGCTGTAAAGATTCGAGTATATTTAATAGATGGAATTGAGTTAGATCATGAATTTTATGTCTAAATTATAGTACAGAGAAAGAGCTTTCCAAAAAGTCCGGCCACGAGTGTTTTCGAGGTCGGGAAGTCAGTCAAACGAATTTTATAAGTTAAGGTGTCAAAACAGTTAAACCGGAACAGATTTAGGTTAGAAGTATTGAAATCAAAAGTGGTTTAAAAAGTGTAGTTTGGGTTAGCCCTTCTGGGGAATTGAGTTCTATATTATGTTTGACTTCCATGTGAAAATTAGACGATAATAAGATGTACAAGTATGTCTACTAGGTCAAACCTTTTTGGTGTGCGTTCAGATCCGAATCTGGATAGTTTTCATGTTTGATTTTTCATTGGGTACTTGTGTATGTTTTTGGTGCATGGCCTTCTGGGAGAAGCTTGTATGCTTATGAAGGATCATGGTGAAATTTTGGTGTGAGTTGTGGATGATTTTTGGTCATGATTTTATGTGGGTGAAAGTACCCTAAAAATCTGCGTTTTCTGAGATGTTTTATTTAAGGGATTTAGTGAGTATAGGTGTTTGGTAGTGATTAGTATGGAGTCTAGGTAATCCATGGTGGGTTATATGAACCTTAGACATCCATCATATGTGTGTTACATGGACTATAGCTTTTAGCTTGGTCGCGTGTAATGTGATCTTATTTGTGTTATATAGATTGTGGTTGATATTTGGAAGCTGCAAGGTTTGAGGTGAGTTCATAGTCCCATTTTTAATTTTGTTTTAACTTGGGATGGGAATGATGCTTGTGTTTAAATGTTTTTGAGTTACTGTGATTATGTGGTTGTAAAATGCATGGACTTGTAATTGTTATTATACGTATACTGCATGTTATGTGATTATTGTGGTGATTCTGTGTGGTCCATTTGGAGGGTAGCTATGCTCCCATTATCCATTTGGAGAGTAGTAAGTTCTAGTAGCTCTACTCACTATTATTTCTGTGTGGTCCGATCGGAGGGTATTGATTTACCCATTATCTTGGATCGGTGGGCGCGTTCCGTCCCAATTGTGGTGGTATTTGGATCGGTGGGCACGTTCCGTCCCAATTTATACTTGGATCGGTGGGCACGTTCCGTCCCAATTACATGCTAGTTTGTGTGATAACTATTTTTACTGTCCTGCTATGTTTTGTAATCACAGTGAACTATTATCGGAGATATTTTGTGTGTCTTAAACCTATGAATCTCACCAACATTATGTTGACGTTTTTAAGCATCATTTTCAGGTGAGCATTCTAAGGCTAAGATAGAAGGACGCGACTAGAATAGACTATGTTGCATTTGAGGATGGTTTATCTCTAATTTTTAAAATTGATTAAGTTGGATTTTGTTTGTGATACTTGAATGTCTTTCATTAGTACGTTATGTTTTATTAAAGATACCTTGGAGATTGTTTTGGTTGTTTTATTTTGGGGTATCGTCATGACACTTTGTGTCTGTACTTTGCTCTATTTATTTGCATATAGTAATTCTCTATATAGACGTCATGTGTTGTGATGATATCCATGATGTTGCACTCGCGTTTCCGCCATTGGCGAGGTGTGACAGATTGGTATCAGAGCCTTGGTTATAGAGAAGTAGGTGGTTGAACCTAGACTATAACCTAGGGGTCCCTCATATAGTTGCATTTAGGGCTTATGTGTAAGTATGGAATTTTATATGTCTATTTTTCTTGAGTTTATGAGTAGTTTCGTCGAGTTTCGGACGCCGATTGAACCCCCCATACTTAGTATTATATGTGTCACTTTTGGCATGGCACCTCTCGCGCGTAGCATGTTTCGTTGGACAATTGTTGTCGCTACTGGTTGCAAGAGGATCGGTAGCTTGAGACAGGCTAACATGAGGATTTTAGTTCCTGCTAGCATGTGGCCATGTCTGATCGAGGAAAAGATGACCTTAGTGAACGTGCGTGGAACGGAAATAGAAATGTACGAGACGGAGGTAACCAACAAAGACGGCTCCACGACTAGGTACTGATGAAGCGAAAAGTGTACCGCTTTTAGGGGGTCATTTAAGCCCTAAATCGTATTTATTTGATCAAATATTGCCCTAAATCGTTCCTTTTGTCATTTTAGGTACTTTGGAGAAGAAATCTGGAAAAGGAAGCATTTTGGACGTTTTTGGAGCATAAAAGTGAAGAAAACGACAAAGTCTCCAAAGCTGCTGGAAAAGTACACTTGACGGCGTCAAGGATTGCTCCTGACGGCGTCATGGCTTGGCAAAAGAGGTGGATATGAAAAATACACGTGACGCGCCAGAGAGTTTTACAATGGAAAGTCTGACGGCGTCACCCTTTAAGGTGATCAAGGCCATCACGGTTTAAGTTAAAGAGAGACGGCGTCAAGCCCATTTCTGACGGCGTCAACCCTTGATAGGCCAGAGCGGATTTTGGAGGATTAAAGAGGGACGGCGTCAGGAAGACCATTTTTAAGGGTTTTATACCCGGATCTCCCATGTTTAATTGAAGATAAGTAATCATTTAATCAATCAATATGTCTATGTGTTGTTTGATTATATCTTGTTCTTGTCTTTTAATTAACATGCTAGGCTAGATTTATCTTGTGTTTGCTTAGATCTAATGAAACCTAACTATTGATTATTGGTTGTTAGTGTGTTATTAATTGTATTGGATGATTGTTTATCGATGTTAGGCTTAAGAAAACTGGCTAACCTCCTATACGGTAACTTGCTTGAACGTCTTAAGAAACATGAACCAATGCGTACTAAGGTTTATATGGTTGTATTTAATGCATGAGCGAATTCTAGTGATCCCATGTTAGGAGCTTCTTAGCCGGCTCGACATAGGAGTGAAGTAGGAGCTTGTAGAGTTGGGGAAGTACGTACGCCACCCCACGAATGGTGTTAAGGAATACACCCGCCATCCACGCAATTAATACACACTAATCAACCGGTAAAAGATAGTTAGGGAGTAAGGAAATCTAAGTAAACACATTTCTCTCCATATAAGTTTCACAACCTTTTTCATTTTCAGTTATTTATTTTATTTTCATTTGTAGTTATTTGGGTTAGTTGACTAGCAACTAATTTCGCCCACACCTTCAAACCCGAGATTTTACTTGCTTTCATAAAATTATAAAAATACAAAAAGAATCTTCCCTCACCCTTAGACCTATTAGAGTAGTTTTTCAATCCTAACGACACTATTCCCCTAGAGAACGATCAATCCCCCGGTACTTGCCACTACACTATACTACATCGGTCAGGTACACTGCCTGGTGGGGATTGCAAGCCTCTTGAGATCCCTCGAGAGGTAAAACCTGTTGTAAGGTCGCAAAACCACGCATCAAGTTTTTGGCGCCGCTGCCGGGGAATAGTTATTGTTTAGGTTGAATTTTTATTAGGTCTACTCACTAGATTCCTTTCTAGTGAGATTTTTTATTTTATTTTTCTAGGATTTCTTGTAGTCTATCTTTTTCTTTGTGCCCTTTGTTTGTAAAACCATTTTCATTTGTCACCATGGCGGATGAAATTCCATTTAGATCATTAACAATAGAGGAACAACTACTTTACACGGATAGATTTGCTTCCTGTTGTTCCAATGAATTTTTAAGTGATCTTAGATATATACAAGAGGAGATGGGTATAAAGTTTGATAGGTTTGATGAATTATGTGCATGTGTGGCTTCTATTAAACAATCATTGTTAGGATCAACTCCTTTTAATAAGACCCTTTTGAAAAAATTTGAGGAAAGCCTCCTAACCGTGAACCATAAGTTTAATGAATTAATGGGGTCGTATACATCACAACTTGAGGAAACAATTGAGGAGGATTTAGCCGAACATGAGCATATTGAGCAAAAAGACCTAGGTTTTATGATCAATGACTTTGAATCTCAAGGAACACATGATGAATCCTTTAGGCAAATTGAACATAGTAATCATGTTATCGGGGAAGATTCTTATGAATCGGACTTAGAACTTGAAATGGCTAGAGAAGGATTTGAGATACTTAGGAACATGTTTGGGTTAGATTCTACTAAAACACATGATGTGGATATAATTGATATAGAGACAAGGAAGGATGAGGTAAATAACACAAACCTACAAAGTACCCCACAAGTCCTACCATCATTCGAGGCATACACACCGCCCGTGACTTACCCGGAAGAAGTAGAAGGGACTATAGGAACCCCAATTGAAGTAGAACCTTTGGAAGAAACAAAACTAGAAGAAATAGGTTTGAATACTTATAGTCATAACCTTTCTTTTAGTTCTATGGAAGTTCCTAGTTTTGATGAACCGGAGCCTAAACCAAAACCGTTACCTAATCTTCCATCCTTAGATGTGAACTTAGGAATTGAATTAGGTCCCGATCCACCCATCAAACCATATAGTCCGGGTAGTTTTATGTTGAAGGTAGTAGACTCTAAGCCTTGTAGAGAGGAAGCTGACATAGGAGTGAACCATAACCTTTCATACTTACATCACCCATTCATGATTGATCACAAGAAACATTATGGGTTTAAACCGGGTTTATTAGGTCAAGATGGATTCCCAACTAGGAATTTCTTGAAGTTGATAGAAGATGATCCCTTTTTAGGAGAAAACCTTAATCCACCCACCGACCAATGTAAACTAGGCAAGGTTATGATGACAGGAGCACACCCCTTTAAGTATACAATTCATCCACCACTCTTTACTCACGAGGCATACTTCCACCGAGATGGTGTGTATCGCTACTTTCACCCGCACTTAATCCTAAGTGTAGGGAAAACCTCTCTTATTTCCGTTAAATAAGGGTATAGTCAGGCTCGTGACTCGAACAAAAACAAGCGCTTCTTGGGAGGCAACCCAAGCTTTATTTGCTTTGTGTGTTTATTTATTTGTTTGTTTGATTTTATTTGCTTCCGTATGTATGTTTAATTTTTATTATTATTGATTTATGTTCGAAAACTAAATTGTGAAAATGCTTTATCTTGTTTTTAACTTCGTCTTAACTACATATAAAGGTATTTTGCAAAAGATAAGTGTAAGGGAAATCCAAATCGGTTTATTAGAACAAATGAACACGAATCATAACAATAATAAATTAACATACATATTAGTAATTGTTTGAGTCAAATGCTTGTATCGAGTCATAATGATATTTTGCAGGAATTCTAGGAAGTAAGGTATAGGTTTTTCCAGAAATTTTCCGGAAACTTAACATGAGAATTCTGTCAGATCATTTCTGACGGCGTCAGGCCTTACAACCTGACGGCGTCAGGTTTTAATTTTCTGAAATTTTTGAAAGTTTTGTTTCCATAAAAAGTTTTTATTAAATCTCTAACTTATAAACTCCAGGAATCTGCAAAATTATCATTCCACAAGCATTATATCCTTATATAGATTTATCCCGCCGATGTTATGCAGGTTTTCGTGTTTGTTTTCTCAGGTTTAACAGGTTATTTTGGACAAGGAAATGTATGTGGAATCAGGCTTTTGGCGATGCATTAGTCTTGAAGATTCAACATTACCTTGGAAGAAGATCTAACCATGTTACCTCTTTATCCACCGAACGAATCAGGGGAGTATTTGATTTCATTCTTTTACCTTATTTACTTTTACATCTTGTTATTTGAACATTGGGGACAATGTTCATCTTAAGTGTAAGGGGGGGGTAAAATACGATACTTTAGAGAATGCTATTACGCTTGATTTTTGTTTGTTTAATGGTAGATGTGTAATAAAACTGAGAGAAATACCTGTTAAGGCAATTTTAGTGCCAAATTTAAAATTTTTTACAACATATAGGAGTGAAACTTTGATCTTAATGAGCGTCTCACGGATAGGAGTTACATGACTAGCACAAAAACCGTACCACAAAAAAAAAATTTCCACCCCCAAATATGTGAGGTTCGCCCCTAGAATTGGGAGGAAAAGCATTTATGCTATGATGTGCGTACCGGTAGCACTTAGATTCTAGAACTTGCGTTAGGACCATTCCGAGGCCACAAGTGAGACTACATTCGTGTAGTTAGATTTACTACATGATAAGAGGCATTAGGATTAACCCATTGTTTTACACCTGTGTTTTTGTTATAATTACTTTGGCTACATTGGTCAAGTAATTCTCCCACACCCTTTGCGTTGTACTCATTTTTAGTACACGATACCCCTAGTACACCCCTCAGAGCCTATCTTTCGTTTCTAACTTTAAGCATTTTACTTAAAGGAAGAATTTGTTTACACCCCACTTAAATGTACACCCAAATCGCCTTAGCCTACCTTGTATGCACTCATCTTTAGTGCATTATTGTGACAACATTTGTTTAAACCCTTAGTTAATTATCTAATTGATTACATGGTTGCTAAGTCGAGTCATATCCTTGTACATATTGTTTTGGGACGATTGGGACTCATGGGTAAAGTACTAGTGTAATGGAGTAATGGGGAAGAACAACATTATTACCCCCATATGTGCTAAATATTTTAAAAAGTACTCCAAGTGTTTCGATTATCTTAATTCGAGTCATTAGAATAGTTAATTGTAAAGTATGTAAAAGTTCAAGTGTAAGGGGGATACAACGCCCCTATGATATATTATTTTGGATGGTAGGGCAAGAGTGTATGAAAAAAAAAAAAAAAAAAAAAAAAAAAAAAAAAAAAATCAAGAAAAATACAAAAAAATGAGAAAAAGAAAAGTAGAAAAAAACATACGGACTACCATCCCGTTTCATTTTATGTTTATTTTATGTTTTTGTTATTTTGTTTTTAGCTTAAGACGAGTCTAGTCTTGGCTTAGCAACGCCATATTGTACATGTAATTAATCAAGATCTTTAACTCGCCACCAGTAAAATATCCCTTATCCAACAAATCCGTATTTATCATATCCCTACACCTCACGTTATAACCCGTTTAAAAGCCCTCTTTGATAGTTTATCTTAGGTGCTTACGCCTAGTGGAGGAGGTTTTTGATCCTTTCCCAAGCCTATGGTAATCTATTTGCTATGACAGGTAGTGAGAGATATTATCCGTTTTCATTTATGAGATATACTTTTATGACACCTGAGAGATGTGAGTATCTAAACACTACTTGTGAGGTGCTAGTTTGTAATCTCCGTGCTTATTATGATTAAAGTGGAATGATTATTTGTTGTAATTACTTTTATATTAGCATTAAATGACCCCTAACTTGTATTTTGATTAGAATAAAAGCGCATTTGCTTGAGGACAAGCAAATCTCAAGTGTAAGGGTATTTGATGAAGCGAAAAGTGTACCGCTTTTAAGGGGTCATTTAAGCCCTAAATCGTATTTATTTGATCAAATATTGCCCTAAATCGTTCCTTTTGTCATTTTAGGTACTTTGGAGAGGAAATCTGGAAAAGGAAGCATTTTGGACGTTTTTGGAGCATAAAAGTGAAGAAAACGACAAAGTCTCCAAAGCTGCTGGAAAAGTACATGTGACGGCGTCAAGTATTGCTCTTGACGGCGTCATGGCTTGGCAAAAGAGGTGGACATGAAAAATACACGTGACGCGCCAGAGAGTTTTGCAATGGAAAGTCTGACGGCGTCACCATTTAAGGTGATCAAGGCCATCACGGTTTAAGCTAAAGAGAGACGGTGTCAAGCACAAATCTGACGGCGTCAACCTTTGATAGGCCAGAGCGGATTTTGGAGGACTAAAGAGGGACGGCGTCAGGAAGACCATCCGGGAACCCTAGCCGCGGCGAGGTGACGGCGTCAAGATCTAAAACGTGACGCCGTCAGCCACTAAACTCTATATATAGTTTTGCAATTTTTAGTCATTAGTGTGCAACTTTGTGAGGAGAAAACCCTAAGACGAATTTCTGCCATTTTTTAAGGGTTTTATACCCTTGGATCTCCCATGTTTAATTGAAGATAAGTAATCGTTTAATCATTCAATATGTCTATGTGTTGTTTGATTATATCTTGTTCTTGTCTTTTGATTAACATGTTAGGCTAGATTTATCTTGTGTTTGCTTAGATCTAATGAAACCTAACTATTGATTATTGGTTATTAGTGTGTTATTAATTGTATTGGATGATTGTTTATCGATGTTAGGCTTAAGAAAACTGGCTAACTTCCTATACGGTAACTTGCTTGAACGTCTTAAGAAACATGAACCAATGCGTACTAAGGTTTTTATGGTTGTATTTAATGCATGAGCGAATTCTAGTGATCCCATGTTAGGAGCTTCTTAGCCGGCTCGACATAGGAGTGAAGTAGGAGCTTGTAGAGTTGGGGAAGTACGTACGCCACCCCACGAATGGTGTTAAGGAATACACCCGTCATCCACGCAATTAATACACACTAATCAACCGGTAAAAGATAGTTAGGGAGTAAGGAAATCTAAGTAAACACATTTCTCTCCATATAAGTTTCACAACCTTTTTCATTTTCAGTTATTTATTTTATTTGCATTTGTAGTTATTTGGGTTAGTTGACTAGCAACTAATTCCGCCCACTCCTTCAAACCCGAGATTTTACTTGCTTTCATAAAATTATAAAAATACAAAAAGAATCTTCCCTCACCCTTAGACCTATTAGAGTAGTTTTTCAATCCTAACGACACTATTCCCCTAGAGAACGATCAATCCCCCGGTACTTGCCACTTCACTATACTACATCGGTCAGGTACACTGCCTGGTGGGGATTGCAAGCCTCTTGAGATCCCTCGAGAGGTAAAACCTGTATTAAGGTCGCAAAACCACGCATCAGGTACCCTGGGAAATGTCCCAAATTCATAGAAGATGGAGGAGCAGTTCGGGCTGAGCCTCGTGAATTGTATGGGTTTGTGGATCACATAGAGGAAGAAGGAAGGAATCCCGAGAGTGGCTTTGCTAGTCGTCCACTACCACAGCCCGAGGGAAACCGAAATGGATGGCTAAGTGAGGAAGACGAAGTGGATTCAGATCTGGAGTCCACCGCGAGTAACACGATTTAAGCGTAGGGATAGAGCTCGAGCCGCGTGCGACATTATTGTTTAGCGTTATATTTTGATGTCTTTTGTGTTTTGATGTTGGAATTGTGTTGGAATATGGATTCCGTTGGATTTTGGGATTTTCCCTAAGTAATTAATAATAAGGCCTGAGCGGGTTTGAATATTCTATGTGTGTGATATGTGATTTAATTTTGAGTTTGTGTATGTGCTATTGTGAGGTGTTATTATTGTTAGGTGTGGTATTGGAAGCGAGTACACATGTGAGAGGATACATCTATAATTATGGGTGGCCAACATAATTATACATGTATCACGACACATGTGGACTTATGGCCAATGCTACGTTGACCAATGATGACATGCTTACGTGTAGTAGGATTAGATTTAACTGTGATATTTGTGTTAATTGTCCCATTCGATGGGGAGTACTTGTGTTAAGTATGGATGTGTATTCACGAACGTTGTGAACGGCGCCTAATGGTATCAATGTTGAACCTAGTGAGCTTAGGTCTAGTATTGTGATTGAGATAGCTAGCGGTAGGGAGGTAGAGGTTGACAAGGTTATTCGTGGGTGTACTATAGTGTTAGAGGGCATTCCGTTTATGATTGATTTGATACCTTTTGGGCATGGGAGTTTAGATGTGGTGATAGGGATAAGCTTGTTGTCTAAGCATAGGGCCGAGATCATATGCCACGAAAAGGTAGTTCGTATTCCTTTAGAGAGTGGTGTTATACTTCGGATACAAGGGGAATGTGTAGGGAGTAAGCTGAAGTCCCTTAAGAATGTAAAAGCCAAAGAACGTAAAATAGAAGAGATTCCTGTGGTATGTAAGTTTCCGGGCGTTTTTCCTGATGACTAGTCAGGATTGCCTCCAATCCGTCAAGTTGAATTCCGTATTGAATTAATTCCTGGAGCGGCACCTGTGGAGAAGCCCCCATATCGTTTAGCACCCTCTGAGATGCAGGAGTTGGCAGCGCAGTTGCAAGAACTTCAGGATAAAGGGTTTATCCGACCTAGTCACTCTCCGTGGGGAGCACCTGTGTTATTTGTTAAGAAGAAGGATGGTTCGTTCCGGATGTGTATTGACTATCGGGAGTTGAACAAGTTAACTGTTAAGAATCGGTATCCTCTTCCTCGAATCGATGATCTCTTTGATCAGCTACAAGGTTCTCGATTTTTCTCGAAGATAGATCAACGTTCAGGGTATCATCAGTTGAGAGTGCATGAGGAGGATATTCCGAAGACTGCTTTTAGGACTCGTTATGGACACTTTGAGTTCACGGTTATGCCATTTGGGTTGACAAATGCACCTGGGGTATTCATGGATTTGATAAATCGCGTTTGCAAGCCTTACTTGGTTAAATACGTGATTTTGTTCATAGACGACATTCTAATTTACTCTAAGACGAAGGAGGAGCATGGAGAACATTTGAAGTTGATACTTGGATTACTGGAGAAAGAGAAGTTGTACGCCAAGTTTTCAAAATGTGAGTTTTAGCTTGAGGAGGTACATTTTCTTGGACATGTGGTGAATAGTAAAGGAATACATGTAGACCCTAGTAAGATAGAAGCGGTCAAGAACTGGAAGGCTCCTACAACGCCGTCTGAAATACGCTCATTCTAAGGATTGGCGGGTTACTACCAAAGATTTATAGCAAATTTTTTTGAGAATTGCTAAACCCCTCACTTTAATGACTCAGAACAATAAAAAGTATGTTGGGGAGAAGAACAGGAGGTGGCTTTTCAGTCACTAAAGGATAGTTTGTGTAATGCACCTATTCTGACGTTACCTGATGGGCCAGATGATTTTGTTGTGTATTGTGATGCATCGAATCAAGGATTTAGGTGTGTGCTAATGCAGAGGGGTAAGGTGATAGCTTATGCATCCCGACAACTCAAGGTTCATGAGAAGAATTATACCACTCATGATTTAGAGCTTGGTGCGGTAGTATTTACTCTCAAGAATTGGAGACATTACCTGTATGGCACCAAGAGTGTTGTGTATACGGATCATAAGAGTCTTCAGCATATCTTCAGTCAGAAGGAGCTGAATATGCGACAAAGAAGGTGGATTGAATTGTTCAGTGATTATGATTGCGAGATTCGCTATCATCCTGGAAAGGCAAATGTGGTAGCTGATGCTTTAAGTAGGAAGGAAAGGATTAAGCCTAAGCGTGTACGAGCGATGTGCATGACATTGCAGTCGGGAATTAAGAGTAAGATATTGGCAGCGCAAGAGGAAGTTCTTAAGGATGAGAATGACACTGCTGAGATGTTGCGGGGCTTGGATCAACAAATGGAGGAAAAAGAGGTTGGTGGATTGTATTTTTTAGATAGAATATGGGTTCCATCGGTAGGAGGTGTAAGGAAGTTGATCATGGATGAGGCTCATAAGACGAGATACTCATTTCATCCAGGATCTGACAAGATGTATTATGATCTTAGAGATGCTTATTGGTGGCCAGGAATGAAGAGGAAAATAGCTGAATATGTTAGTAAATGTCTAACTTGTTTGAAAGTTAAGGCTGAACATCAGAAACCCTCTGGATTGTTACAACAGCCGCCGATTCCTGAGTGGAAATGGGAGAATATAACGATGGATTTTATTAATAAGTTGCCTCGAACAAGTAATGGACATGACACGATATGGGTCATAGTGGACAGGCTGACAAAGTCTGCACATTTTCTGGCCATTCGTGAGGATTATAAGATGGAGAAGCTGGCAAGAATTTATATTAATGAGATTGTGGCGAGACATGGTGTGCCTATGTCGATTATCTCTGATCGCGATAGTAGATTTACCTCGCGGTTCTAGCAGTCGTTGCAAAAATCGTTGGATACACAATTGGATATGAGCACTGCTTATCATCCACAGACTGATGGGCAAAGTGAGTGAACGATTCAGACTTTGGAGGATTTACTTAGAGCGTGTGCTATTGATTTTGGAGGAAGCTGGGATACTCATTTGCCTTTGGCTGAGTTTTCCAATAACAATAGCTATCATTCCAGTATTAGATGTGCTCCATTTGAAATGTTGTATGGGAGGAAGAGTAGATCACCTATTCTATGGGCAGAGGTGGGAACAAGCCAACTAATTGGTCCTGAACTAGTGCAAGAGACTACGGATAAGGTTTTTCAGATTAAGGAAAGACTTAAGGTAGCAAGAGATCGCCAAAAGAGTTATGCGGATAATCGTCGTAAGCCCTTGGAGTTTAGTGTTGGTGATCTTGTGATGTTGAAAGTGTCTCCTTGGAAAGGTGTTGTGCGTTTCGGTAAGAAAGGCAAATAAGCACCAAGGTATGTAGGACCGTTTGAAATTACGGGGAGAATTGGACTTGTGGCATATCGGTTGAGATTGCCTGAGGAATTAAGTAGTGTGCATGATACGTTCCACATATCTAATCGGAAGAAATATTTGGCGGATGCTAGTTTGCATGTGCCATTAGATGAGATTAAGGTAGATAAGACTCTTCATTTTGTGGAGGAACCTATTGAAATTATGAATCGAAAAGTCAAGAGTATGAAGCGTGGTAAGATAGCATTGGTGAAGGTACGTTGGAATTTCAAGCGTGGTCCTGAGTTTACTTGGGAGCGTGAGGATCAGATGAGGTCCAAGTACCCAAAGTTGTTTGCTGAGAAGGTTGATGAGACGAGCTATTAAATCTCGGACGCGATTTCCCTAAGTGGGGATGATGTAACAACCGTGATTTTAGCAGGTTAGTTTGACTAATAGACTCAACCTATCTAACTTTTGTTTGGTGTGTATTATGTGTTATATGTGGTATATATGTGGTATATGAGCGGTATGTGTACGTGTGTTAGCACTAAATCCCTTGGTGTGAAATTTTCATCATGATTGAGTAGTGTTGAATTTTGGGTTAAGTTCATTTTGATCGCCTTGGTGGTGTAGAAATGACTTGTGTAGTTTTGGTGTTTTGTGATTTTTCGTAACAAGTCTCCGTTCAAGTATTTGAGCGTTAGTAAGTTACGTGGAGGTTGTTTTTATGAGTTATATGTTCAGAGAGTGTGAAATTCTATTTTTGGAAACTTTGTTTTGAAAATGATAATTTTTCCGGGTTGTCGTAAAAACGAAAGTTTATCGCGTAAGGCGTTATGTTCGGTATAGGGTTTTTATAAAATATCAAGAGTACAAGGTTTTAAGTGTAATAATTAATATTAATAAAAAATAAATATATATTTATTTATATATATATATATATATATATATATATATATATATATATATATATATATATATATATATATATATATATATATATATATATATATATATATATATATATATACTAGACTTCAAAGCCTGCCCAATGGGCGGGCATGACTTTTAATTATAACTTGGATGTTTTAGTTAACTTAAAATTATGTTTTTAGTTTGTTATCTTAAATACAATAAAATATTGCATGACTTTTAATTAACTTCAGTGGACCATCTTAAAGTGACCCGTCTGACACGTGTTTTTTTTAGTGGGATGACCCGAGCCTCTATTCATAATTATAATTTTGATGGTGTTAGTTAACGTAAATTTATTTTTAAGGACGCCGATTTCATAGCCGTGAAAAAAAGCATACCACAGATGGCAAAAAACAAACCTGAACCAAGTACAAAAACCATAGAATGAAATGCATCACTTGATACAAAAACACCCGTGCCTTTTAAATTCAGTGGCCCATCTTAAAGTGACCCGTTTGAACCGCGATTTTTTTAGTGGGATGACCCGAGCCTCTATTCAAAACGAAGAAAAATCACTTTGTCAACATGAATGAATATAAAAAATAGTAAACTTTGAATGATGTTCAAGTGTGTTTATTTTTGCTTTTTCAATAGGCAAAAATTTCAGAACGATCCAACGGTTAACGAAGGAGTTATCGCCTTTGAAAACAAGTCTGCAGAAAGTTACGAACATTGTACAAAAATCGATTTTTCTTCTTCATTCTTCGATCTTCGACAAACAAAACCTTGTGAATCCTAGATATCATGAGCCCCAAAACATGATTACAATTGATATATTGTTACTGAATATTGTTTATGAACATACTTTATAATTCATGAAAAGCAAGTTGTTGATACGATTGATCACATGTTTTTTTTTTTTTTTTTTTTTTTTAGATCGAATAGGGATGAGACCTAGGTATTTTTCCAGGAATGATTTAGTTCTGAATGAAGAGGGATGAATGTGTATTACATTATTATGAATGAGCCGTATGTTTATATTTATATTAAACCGTCTTATATAAAGTTTTATAAGACAAATGGTTTTATAATACAAAGCTTTCCAGAAACACCCACATGATATTCATGTTCATTGTTTGGTATACTGATGTGGGTGCAGTGTTTTGAAGTTACTCCTAATAATGGTTCGATGATGCATTAAAGTTACTGATACTAAGGGTGCATTTACGAATGAATTTATTGTTGGAACTGAAAGTAAGGATACGTTTTTAAGATTTAGTACTGCTATGGGAAAGAGTTTGTACTGTCCGTTCACACTTCATACTGCTAGCTCATTTTGGTTTCAAGTTTGTACTGCTCGTGGACAGTTTATACTGTTGGCTTATCAGGTTTGTACTGCTCGAAACATGTGAAAAATTGAGTTCAAAACGATTAGTAAGCATTTGATAATCATAATCAATTTTCATGTACCGAATGGCACTTTTCTTTGTTTAAGTTCGTTAATATCTTTGATTTATCTTCATCTCCTACCTTAAAGTCAGAAACTTGCTACATTGCTGCATTGATTTGCTAAAAACAGTTTTTTTTTTACCTTGAGGGTCTACCCCATTTGATCCCAGGTTAAACTGTGCCTGAGATTAAAGAGAGTATAATCGAGGCATAAAGTAAAAAAGGTCTTGGATCACACCGATAGTGTAATGTGCCATTGAAGTTTTTCAGTAGCCTACACTCGCCACAATGTATATTGTATATTCATTTTTTCATGCCTTATAGCAAATTTTTGATGCTCTAAGGTGGTAACTTCAACCCCTCTACATACACAACTTCTTTGTGTTCTTTGCGTTTTGCCTGATAATAATACTCAAAGTACATGAGCACATAAATTAAAGTTTCAGGTGGATTAAAAACTTATAGTAATCTTCAAAGTGAAAACCCAACACTTGAAGGCACTGAAACTGTTATAAAAAACACATGTAGAAGATGCACAAGTGCAGTTATTAGATGGGGATGTGGTTCATTCCTGCAGCAGATTAACAGCAGTACTACACAATCATTATATAGAAATTTTTTATTATAAATAGTCTGAGTTAGCGAATACTGAAGACTGAACTGGATCACAGTGATGTTTTTGAATGTGAGCCAAAACAATCCGATACTATAGTTCATGCTCCAACTGTAGGGCAAGAACTTGAGTACGAAATTTCACGTTCCACAGTAATAGATTCTGTAAATGAGCAAAAATCAGCCATGGAACCAGGTTTGAGTATGCGCCGCCACGTAGACATAAAAGATCAGAATGAGACCCTTGCTCTACCACCTTCCCATCTTTAATTACAGAATAGATTCAGAATTTTGTATTGTTGAGAGGCGGTGAGCAACAACAATACATGTGCGTCCGCTCATCATCTGTTCTAATGCTTCTTGAACCAAGCTTTCTGATACGCTATCAAGAGCACTCGTTGCCTCGTCCAACAATAAAATAGCTGGGTTTTTTATAATTGCTCGAGCCAATGCTATTCTTTGTTTCTGACCTCCTGAGAGCTGCATACCTCTTTCACCACAGTATGTTTCATACCCATCTTTCATTCCACTGCCAAGTGCCATCCACAAGTAGTAGAAAGTTAGCCATGCAGTTAATCAAAGATTTCTAATTCAAAAAGTAATGTTTTCTAGAGCAGTGCTTATGAACACATCTTAAATATGTTTAATCAAACTGCATAAAGGCATGCATATGTGATTCAAAACACTATGGAATTGGTTCTGAATTTAACTAACTGTAAATGTTTATTTGGTTCAAGTCTCATTCTTGAGTCACTTCTCTTGTCCCTTAGGCTATTCAAATCTGAGTTTAGGAGTGGGCATTATACCTTATGAATTCATGGGCATTGGCAAGCGTGGCAGCACTCCTGATCTCGGTTTCTGTAGCACTTGGTTTTCCGTAAGCAATATTTTCACGAATAGTACCTGCAAAAAGTGTTGGCTCTTGACTGACTAATGCGATATGTGACCTTAATGCTCTTAGGTTATATTCCTTAATGTCCCGTTCATCAATATAGACCGCCCCTCTTAAAGGGTCATAAAACCTCTCTATCAACCCAATGATGGTCGATTTACCACATGTGGAGTTTGTTAAAACTCCTTGGACCGTTTAGAGCACTAGGGTTAAACAATAACAAAGACAACAATCATGCACAGCGGAATAAGTAAAACATCTTTATTATTGAACAAGGTTTTTACTTTGTGATCTCTAATACTAACACTAATAATCATCTACAGCCCCAATTCTACTTGATCAAGGTAGAACATGTTACACGCCTTGTAACAGGGATCAAGGACTCGACCTTGAGGCTGAACTAACTAACTAACTAACTAAAACCCTAGACGTTTATAACTTACGTCTAGGTTACACACACACACCTTTAATCGACTACATCTTGTAGTTTGTGCACGTCTAAAACTAATGACCCATGTCCTCTTTATATACTAGAGGGATTAGGGTTTACAATAAAGACAATCATAATACAATAAGGAAACTAAATCTTTTAAGTAAATCTTCTAGAATCTTCAAAATTCTCCATCTTTTTGTAGTTTCCCTTCTTGTCACATTAAGTCCTTCAAGTTTCATTCTTCTTGTTTTGTATCATCAAATCAATAGACCCAACACCAGATCCACTCGACCCCACTAAAAAACTCAGATATTAGGTGGAGCATAAAGAATAAGCCATACCATCTCAATGACCTCATTGAAGGCCACAACAACGTAGTTACTAATTAGACATATAATGGGATTAGCAACGTCAACTGCTTACCTGTCTTTATCCATATTACGAAAACTAATTGCATATTGTCCCGGCTGTCACATAAGCATGTAATATATGTAATTATATATATATATATATATATATATATATATATATATATATATATATATATATATATAACAAGACAGTTATTTAAAAGAGGGATGGATTATGAATATAGATCATCATATGGATTTACGTCTTTGACCCGTGAGAGATAACAACAAAACCTGAATCGATCCGGTAATTAGTAAATGAGTTAAGATTGCCACCTTTACCAACTAAAATGATTTTCATAAATCAATTTGAACAGATCGATAAGTGTTGCACCTGTTAGTGGCACCAATTATATAAACTCCCTTGCGTTCATCAGCACCATCTAGCTCTATCAATAGCTGCAAACATAAAGAGTTTTCACTTTATAGGGCAAATTATTCTTACAGAAGTGATTATATAGACGCAAGATGAGAGAGCTTAAATAATTAATTTTGTAGATTTTGTTAACCTGGTTCAAAAGTCGCTCAGCAACCCATCCTCATTCCTTCCCTCGATTTGTTGTTAGAGAATCTACCTTACTCAAACAAAGCAGTAGCAGCATCTTATTCCAGTAACTAAGAACTTGTATAACCCAAGCAACTGAAGCAAAAGAAAATTTTCAAAATCATATAAGATGACGTAAGCTTCCAAAAAATAAGATAATCAATAAGCTTTTGATATAAACTATATTCAAACATGTATATTGATCGAGTTTGTATTGTAGCTTTGGTTGATGGCCCGTGCACCGAACGCTAGGCATCCACATAGATAAACACAATATGATTCACTCTACTTACACAATTTTGTCAACCCATCTATTCTACCCATGTGATCACTAACAGGCACAATTTCGTTCCTTCGTATATCTAAATAAACCTTTCACATACATGTAAATTCGTCTAATCATATCAATCACTTTGAACTTTTATTAGATAATCTCATTTTTAAACTTGACCCAGTGTAACTTGTAAACTCAAAAAAGAAAATTGATATAACTCAAAACTTATCCCACCATGTAGCTTCTACTTTTCATATTAAAATACCGAATTTTGATGACAGTAAAAAGGCGTAAACAAAATAAAATGACCAAAATAACTGTCGATAGATGTTCTAAAGTGTTACCCAATCCACCAGACCCTTTCACTTTTTCACTAATACTTACTTGCAGCTTGTGTCTCTGGTACGGGTGGTCGTATTGTAGCTTTGGTTGATGGCCCGTGCACCGAATGCCATGGTTCAGTAAGTACCATTACTTTACCAAAGTATGTTGCACCAGTTGCAAGAGATCCAGTTATCCCAAATACAACCCTTTTATAAAAACCTAACAATAATGCAGATCAAGGATAATAAAAGACTCATTGAAGTTCTAGCACAAATACTTAAAAATGCACTGTGTCACAAGACAATTCGTGAACGCATATGCTTTACATATACAAAATTGATGATTTTACATAAGACACTCACCTCTTACGCAATCAACACCCCAGACAGCTTTGACCATTTGGATTGTACTCTTTTGATTATGTAATTGAACATGACAACGTTATAATGTATCAACAGGGGAAAAAGTGAACCCAAATTATAAGAACATGTTACATGACTGACTATAGCATAGAACATTAGTACTCAAGCCACCCAACCCATTGTTTGAATTTGATAGTAAGAAAACCATAGCAGACCTGGCCTTTTGTCAAAATAGCTTGACTCTGGATTCGAGTTTTCACTGTATCAATCGGGTGCATCATCCCTTACCCAAATCCACCAGCAAGTGCTCCCCATAAGAACTCTCATCAACGTATTAGTTTCTATAACACTTGTACCCTCTTTGTTTTTCATATTAAAATACCAAATTTTGATGACAGTAAAAAGGCGGTAAACAAAATAAAATGAACAAAATAACTGTCAATAGATGTTCTGAAGTGTTACCCAATCCACCAGACCCTTTCACTTTTTCACTTAAACTTACTTGCAGCTTGTGTCTCTGGTACGGGTGGTCGTATTGTAGCTTTGGTTGATGGCCCGTGAACTGAAAGCCAATGTTTTAATTATGTGTTTTAATTCATTGAAGTTCTAGCACAAATACTTAAAAATGCACTGTGTCACAAGACAATTCGTGAACGCATATGCTTTACATATACAAAATTGATGATTTTACATTAGACACTCACCTCTTACGCAATCAACACCCCAGACAGCTTTGACCATTTGGATTGTACTCTTTTGATTCTGTAATTGAACATGACAATGTTATAATGTATCAACAGGGGAAAAAGTGAACCCAAATTATAAGAACATGTTACATGACTGACTATAGCATAGAACATTAGTACTCAAGCCACCCAACCCATTGTTTGAATTTGATAGTAAGAAAACCATAGCAGACCTGGCCTTTTGTCAAAATAGCTTGACTCTGGATTCGAGTTTTCACTATATCAATCGGGTGCATCATCCCTTCCCCTAATCCACCAGCAAGTGCTCCCCATAAGAACTCTCACCAACGTATTAGTTTCTATAACACTTGTGCCCTCTTTGTTTTTCATATTAAAATACCAAATTTTGATGACAGTAAAAAGGCGGTAAACAAAATAAAATGAACAAAATAACTGTCAATAGATGTTCTGAAGTGTTACCCAATCCACCAGACCCTTTCACTTAAACTTACTTGCAACTTGTGTCTCTGGTACGGGTGGTCGTATTGTAGCTTTGGTTGATGGCCCGTGTACCGAAAGCCATAGTTCAGTAAGTACTATTACTTTACCAAAGTAATATGCAAGCATGAATGCACGATACTGCATTAACCTTTTTATGCCACCTACTTACCATTTGAGTTAGATATTCAAAGAATACAAAGTATACATTTTATGCCACCTACTTACCTCGAGGCAACCACATCCCAATCTCCTGTATGAAGCCATTCCTCATCATGCTTTGAAAGAGTAGCTGCAATTATAGTAGTATAGTTTAGCTGTTAACGGAGGGGTTGGTTTTTATTGGCAAAATGATGAAGTATAGTGTGGTTAGGATGTTACCTGTATTTCAGAATTTATTGAGGCCCGTGGTTTTTGCATTTGGGTACCGGAGGTTTGTTTATGACCTTTCGCCCGCACACTGAACATCTATGATAGTAATCAATGTGATTTACAACTCTATCAGTATACTCACAAAAGATATCCATAAGTTCATGAAAGCTCAAAAGTTGATCAAATTCACTTCTTACTTATAAAAACATTCACTTCCAAAATTTGTTCCATTGTCCTTCTACTACCATTATCAAAATATTCATCAGGCTCTCCTACGTACATCTTCCATAAAACAACTTATAAAAACATTGACATCATATATTATAATACATTGTATTTATATAAAGATGATGAAGTCGTGGAAAATCAAATAAGAGAAGAGCCATAAATCGTGCTTTAAACGATTATAAAAAATAAAAAGAAAAACATACCCCATTACATGTGTGTCGTCCGAGATCTCTAAACCAACCGAGTACCAAATCTGCACTTTGTCCGATATCTGACAAAGTTGGCTGTACTAAAAATATATCCGATAAAGCTAACAGTATTAACTTTCTTGAGCCAGCAGTATTAATGAAACAAATAAATAACAATAATCCAAAGTATTAACAATATGAATGATGTCTATTTTTGTAAATTCATAATTATGGTTAATCCTTAGGCCAAAAGACAAATAAGAAAGAAGAAAAGCAAGGCACCTCAAGTTGACTGAGCTTGAGTTTAGCCTCAAGATATTTTTTTCTCTTAGCTGCCGACAGAAAGAACTTTGCTTCAAACATATCCAAAAATTGCTGATAATCGATCACCCTTGGCTATCTCAAGGTCGTGATTCTATAGAAAAACGAAAATAAAGGTACCATTGGTCATACATCTCACACAATCAATGTATAATCAATTAACCGCTCAATCAGTAATTACATACTTTTGTTTCAATAAGATTAATTTCAGTTAGCTATAATACAGATCCAAATATCTCTGAGAAGTTATTATATCAATTTTATGGTTGCTGCAAGTAAAGAACAATAGCAACCAATCATCATACTGTGGCAATATTATAAGATCAATAAAGAATTTAGGAACATGCATATATTTAAGAACAAAACACATACCTGATGACTTCATAGGAAGACCACTCGTGGAAGAAAAAACATGTATAATGATTAGCAGGTTTACATTAGGGTTAGTTTAAAAAAAATTGTTGTGTGTGGGTTTGTTTTGATTTAGGGTTTGTAGGTATTGTTTTGAGTTACGTGATGTTTTAATGTTTTTTTAAATCCGGTATATGCTCTAAAATATATGCATAATCTATTCCTTAAATATAGCTTAACAATGTCAAAATTTTAAGCATGACTTACTTTTTTTGTATTGTAAATCACAAAAAAATGGTTTGGTCTAGTGGTTAAAGAATTTGTATGTTTATTAAATGTCCCAGGTTCGAATCTTGCAAATGACAATTTTTTTAAAAATTTAATCCGAAATTTATTTGGTCAATGCGAATTAATTTGGTCAAACTTTGCTTATGTGGCATGCTTAGTAGGATTAAGAGCATGATTAGTCATCAATCCAGCTGCTTACTCATCAATCCTGCAATTCTCCCATTGTGAAAATCGGCCAAGACCAAGAGAAGAGAATAAGAGAATTTTTTTTTAGGGTTTTCATCTTTCAAGAATTAAGGTATAATTTTTAATACTTATGTTTAATTAATTTTTATAATTCATGTAGCAATAATATGATGGATTAGGGTTTATATTAAAATCTGTAAATTATTATTATAAAACATGTTGGGGTCATTAATTAGTAATATTATTGTGATTGCTTAAGAGGTTAGGGTTTAAAACATGATAATTAATGAGTTAAGGTTCTGACAGAATTATAAGGCTGTAAAGATTCAAGTATATTTAATAGATAGAAATGAGTTAGATCACGAATTTTATGTCTAAATTGTAGTACAGAGAGAGAGCTTTCCAAAAACTCCGGCCACGAGTGTTTTTGAGGTCGGGAAGTCAGTCAAACGAATTTTATAAGTTAAGGTGTCAAAATAGTTAAACTGGGACAGATTTAGGTTAGAAGTATTGAGATCAAAAGTGGTTTAAAAAGTGTAGTTTGGGTTAGCCCTTCTGAGGGGAATTGAGTTCTATATTATGTTTGACTTCCACGCGAAAATTGGACGATAATAAGATGTACAAGTATGTCTACTAGGTCAAAACTTTTTGGTGTGCATTCAGATCCGAATCTGGATAGTTGTCATGTTTGATTTTTCATTGGGTATTTTTGTATGTTTTTGGTGCATGGACTTCTGGGAGAAGCTTTTATGCTTATGAAGGATCATGGTGAATTTTTGGTGTGAGTTGTGGATGATTTTTGGTCGTGATTTTATGTGGGTGAAAGTACCCTAAAAATCTGCGTTTTCTGAGATGTTTTATTTAAGGGATTTAGTGAGTATAGGTGTTTGGTAGTGATTAGTATGGAGTCTAGGTAATCCATGGTGGGTTATATGAACCTTAGACATCCATCATATATGTGTTACATGGACTATAGCTTTTAGCTTGGTCGCGTGTAATGTGATCTTATTTGTGTTATATAGATTGTGGTTGATATTTGGAAGCTGCAAGGTTTGAGGTGAGTTCATAGTCCCATTTTTAACTTTGTTTTAACTTGGGATGGGAATGATGCTTGTGTTTAAATGTTTTTGAGTTACTGTGATTATGTGGTTGTAAAATGCATGTTATGAGATTATTGTGGTGATTCTGTGTGGTCCATTTGGAGGGTAGCTATGCTCCCATTATCCATTTGGAGAGTAGTAGTTCTAGTAGCTCTACTCACTATTATTTCTGTGTGGTCCGATCGGAGGGTATTAATTTACCCATTTTCTTGGATCGGTGGGCGCGTTCCGTCCCAATTGTGGTGGTATTTGGATCGGTGGGCACGTTCCGTCCGAATTTATACTTGGATCGGTGGGCAAGTTCCGTCCCAATTGCATGCTAGTTTGTGTGATAACTACTTTTACTGTCCTGCTATGTTTTGTAATCATAGTGAACTATTACCGGAGATATTTTGTGTGTCTTAAACCTATGAATCTCACCAACATTATGTTGACGTTTTTAAGCATCATTTTCAGGTGAGCATTCTAAGGCTAAGATAGAAGGACGCGACTAGAAGAGACTAGGTTGCATTTGAGGATGGTTTATCTCTAAGTTTTAAATTTGATTAAGTTGGATTTTGTTTGTGATACTTGAATGTCTTTCATTAGTACGTTATATTTTAATGAAGATACCTTGGAGATTGTTTTGGTTGTTTTATTTTGGGGTATCGTTACGACACTTTGTGTCGGTACTTTGCTCTATTTATTTGCATATAGTAATTCTCTATATAGACGCCATGTGTTGTGATGATATCCATGATGTTGCACTCGCGTTTCCGCCATTGGTGAGGTGTGACGTCTTACTTGGTTTCATAATTCCACCTCATCAGATACGCTAAAGGTGAGTCGTGGCCCCGCTTTTTTTTTAATTGTTTATAAAGTTTGTACTTTTGGGGGAGATACATGCTCAACTGTATTAAGTTTACTTTTATACTCTGAAAACTCTCATGATTTACTCAGAATCATCAACTCTGTTTTACATGTTTTGAATCACCCTTTGGAAGGTATATATGCTCGTTATACTTGCGAATTGCTTGCTTAGCTTATATACTAAACTTGAAAGATAACATTTTAAAACTGCTTGTTGTAGCATGATACAAAAATTCATTTTATACATTCAAATAACAATTGAATGTACTGTTAACTTTACTCTGATATTTCTACATTTCAATTGGAAATATTTGCCAAGATTTAGGTACGCATATTCTATGTGTGGAAAACTAGAAGGGGGGGTTGAATAGTTTTATGTCCTTTTAAAATTTATTGTGAAAACTTTATTTACTTTTTAAAACTTAGATTCGAATTTATGTGATCTCAACTCCTTGAACAATATGAACAATATGTATATAAGTAAATATAAATAAGTAATGCAAGTAAGGTAATAAAATGAAATAAAAGCTAGAGATAGAAAGATCTAACCGAGAGACAAGAGATTTATAGTGGTTCGGCTACAAGGACACCTTCCTTGCCCTACTCCACTCCCCGAGCACCTAACTCGAGAGTTTTCTTCACTATGTCAACAAGCTCCCTTATGGCGGAGAAAACCTTTACACAACTTTAGCTTACACCGGCTTGACGACACAAAGCTAGATGTCGAGTTCTAATCGTAGCTAGAACCAATTTCACAACTTAAACACGACTTAATCACACCTTCTTCTTCACGACTACTTCACGACTTCTTCACGACTTCTTCACAACTTCTTCACGACTTCTTCACAACTTCTTCACGACTTCTTCACGACTTCTTCACTACTTCTTCACTACTTCTTCACGACACTTCACAACTAAGCACAACTTATGTACACTTCTACTTCTTCACACCTTCACTACTTACACACCTTAACAACACAACTTCTCTACTTACACACTAACCTATCCCAAACAATTATACACACAACTATCTAACAACAATACACAACTTATAAACAAATGTATGATGACACAAACAACTTAGGTATCTAAGTTGCAATACTTCTTCTCTAGTTATTGAAGGAGTATTCTTCTTTTGCACTTGAATGGAGGAAGCTTGGATCACTTAGAAACCAAAGCTTAAGATTATATGATCAAAGGGTTTTTGAAGATATGAAATGTGATTTAAAACAGAAAGTTTCAGTGTGCAAAAGGTGAGTAAAAGTCCAGGAGAAGGCTGGTATTTATAGGAGAAAAAACTGGACAGCTGGAGGTCTACTGGAGCGGGGGCGGTCCCTTTAATTATTAAGGGGGCCGCCTAGCAAAATTAAGGGGGCCGCCCTTGCTGGACGTTGGCCAATTTTGTCCTTTTGTGGGGAAGGTTTTTCTGGAACATTTTAACTGATTTTGGTTAAAAATTTGAATTCATATTTTTATAAAAGATTAAACATTTTTATTTAATGCCAAAAATATTTTTCAAAAATATATAAAATGTTTTTGATGTTTTATAAAAAATCTAGTTATTAAGAAAATGTTCCTTTGTTCATATAATGCATTAAGCACTTGTTTATTCATACCTTAAGTGATTAAGTTGTAGAAGTGAATATTTACAACTAAATACTTGTTTATTTGATAAGTTTATGTTTAATGAGTTTATATTTTGTGATCATTAAAACATAGAGATATGAATAATGTTTTTAGGCATTATTTATGTCAACACTATGTACCCCATTAAACTCCATATTGCCTAAGTTAACTTATTGCCATAAAGTCCCTCTATCATGAGCCATTAATCACTGCGGTGAGCGCGAATATAGTGAACAACTTCAAAACCTGTTAGAGGCTAACGACCTATCCCACTAAATACTGGACGAAAATGCCTTTGTGGTTAGTCGTATTTAGTCGCGATACACTATATTTGAGAAAAATAGGAAATTGGCTAATCCCCTATTACTCGAGGGCCAAACCCATCAATCCTTGATGTGGACTCCTTGCCGTTTTACGGTGCACTGTTAACGTTTTGCGTGTCATGAGGCTTAGAGCAATATAATTATATGAATATATATGTTTTCATATGTATTTTGATACAGCTGTATTACTCAACTCCCCACTTATAGAATTTAGGCATTATAATACTGTGCTTACTACATGCTAGGATTATGATCCTATACTTGTACTTAACTGATCTCATATATGCTTTAATTGTGGTTATACCCAACACCACTCATTACTTGTTTCACCACTGTTTGTATTTATTATAGTTATCACCCCACTCTTGAATCATTGAAATTCACTCTTTACCAATTCGTAGTTTATTCCCAAAAATTACTTCACCTTTGAAATTGTTGGAAACTGATTTAATTATTCGCACTTGTACGTATTTTCAAATATGACTGTACACTCTTGAATTTATTGAAATAAATTATTTTCCCATTAAACTCTACGAACTCACCAACCTTTGTGTTGACACTTTTTATCATGTTTATCTCAGGTAATTAACGGAGCAGGACAAGACACGGAGCGGGCATTCTATACTCTGATAAACTACATGGTGTAAAATCCAATATGTCATTTTTCCAAATTACCACACCCTTTTTGTGGGATTTTCAAATCAAATATTTCACCTTTGCATCAAAAATAATATTTTGGATGACATATAACTTTCAAAACGCCTCTTCCTAGCCGTTTTCTGAAATTTTAACTTCGATCCTCACCGTAACACCCTAAAAATCTTTCCGCTGCCATAAAATAAATTTGGGGGTGTTACAGAAGTCAACACCAATACTTATTCCAATCATTTGTAATCTTATTCCAATCATTGTAAGACTTTCAATTATGATTTTTAAGGTTCAAAATTCTGAGTTTATGTTTATGTTTTCTATGAGTGGCTAGTACCTTTGTGCACTTGCTTAGATAATGTGTATTGCTTAGTGATTTGTGTATGATTGTGATAACATGTTTTAACTCAATTTCAAGTTGATTCTAAGATCCAATTGTGATTAAGTTTCATAGTGACATTTGTTAATCAAGTTTGACTAGTGTTGGTAGCTTTAAAGGTTGAAAGGTTTATGGTTATTTCACTAGTTATAATCACTTGTCTATGAGTGATTGTTTTTACCCAAAATTCTTGACTAAACAAAGAAACTTAATTGTGGTTGTAATGAGAATACTTCTGTCTTTCAAATTGGATTGATTGTAAATTACCTTAAGGGTCGAAAGATTGGTAGTTTACACTCAATTGTGACCTATTTGTCTATGAATCGGTTACCTTTTGTATTAACCATTTCTTAAGCATATTTGATAAAACAAAAGACCATTTTTGTGTTTAAGTCCACACGAAACTTATGAACCTTGAATTGATCTTGAATTGATTGGTTAGACGTAATGCTTGTTTTTATGAACTAAAATCTTGACGAAGGTTTAACTTGTAGAAACAATAGATTAGTTCACCAAACTAATTATCACAACCAACATGTTATCAAGAGTTATCACAATCATGCTTATCAAGAGTAGTATACTAGTCTAAGCAAGTGTAGTTTTAATCATTTGATTTATCATTTTATCATCATTGCTTGTTTTCGTGACTTACTTTTAATTGCTTTTAAACTTACACATAGATTCACTACACAAATCCTTGCGAACAATCCCGACTTACCATCATACTCTTGCTACAACGGACGAGTTCACTTGCTCGTGTTGTTTCTAGATTCGGTAATTCGACTTTATAAATTTAAAACTTGTACTCACACACGACACATCAGGAGTGGAGTAGTAATTTCTGTTTGAAACACCTTTTTCATTTCAATATGAAAACTTGAATGTCAGTTGCTGATGCTAAGATTTGTTTTGGATTCAACAATACTTTGAAGTGTTTTTACTCTATCTTTGAGATCATCCAAATATCTTCTAGCTTCACTTGTATTAAAAGGGTTGCTAGAGGACATTTGTTCCAGATTTGAAAGATATTTGGAAACAACTTTTGGTTTTGTTGAAACAACTGGTGTTTTGAAAACCTTTGGTGTTTGTTGTTGTTTAACAAAATTTACGCCAGAAAGTATGTTAAGTTTGTTATAATCAATTGGTTTAATTTCTGGGTTCTTTTGTCTCATTTTGATTCTACTCTCTTCAGCAAGCTCAATCGTTTCATCAGAATCCCGAAGAGGATCATGTTCAGCAAATATCAAATTACCATTATACAGCACATTCTGTTCTTTCTAAGCTTTCTTGAGTGTATAAGGGTTTTCACAACCGATAGCCATTTAGCGGGTTTGGATCTTTAATTAACATATGAATTGTTTGAGCAGAATGACCCGTTTTGACAAGCAAATTTTCCAATTTCTTAATTGTTTCTTGTTTCTCAATGATTTCATCAAGAAGATCATTTTCGCGTTTTGAAAAATCTGCTTTCAACTGTTTCTTTTCTTTTTCAAGATCAGAACAAGTTGATTTTTGTTTAGAAAGTTGGTTTTGTAAATCTGAAACTTCCGTGTTTAAGGATCTTATTTTCTTGTTTAAGTTAACATCGAGGGTGTCAAACTTAATTTGCAGTTGTTTTTCTCTTAAAACCAAGGTTTTCAGGATCGGGATCCTACCTAGGATCGTTTTCATCTTTGCAAGATCGTGATCGTAAGATCGGATCAGGATCCTAAGATCCTACTATAATGCTATTTTTTAATGATTTTTGTAATATTATTCAAATCTACAGATTATTATATTTTATAAACATGAAGTTATATGAATATTTCATGAAAATGTTGTAATAAATTATGAATATTGAATGTTTAAGAATAATCATACATTGTTTTTTGCATTATATAAAAACATAAACCATAAAATTGTAGTTTTTTAGTTTGCGGTCCGAAAAAATTAAGATCGGATCGGAGTAGATCTTAAGATCCTATGGTCAAGATCGGGATCCTATAAGATCTTAAGCTTGTTAAGAGCCTACGTATGATCCGGATCGTTTTTGCTTTGTAACCATCTTCTAATTCTGACTGTCGTGTTTTATTAAATTCAAAAGCTTTTCCATTCACCTTATATCTCTCAAGCTCAGCGGTCAATTTTTCATTCGCGGCCTTAACATCGCGATTGACCTTTTTGACCTTTTCAATTTCGATACTACAATTGTTCAATAACGATTCAAATAACGCACGTGTTTCCTCATCATTCTCAGTATGCTGTGACTCGAGGCCTCCATTAGGATCCATATCTGGAGTTGCCAAATTAGTATTGCAACAACTTGGCGTGTCCATATATGTATCATAAGTGGGTGCAGGAGTCGCAGGATGCTGTTCCTCATGAGGTGACATATCAAATATTTCATTATTGTGACAAGTAGTAAATGGTGGTACCTCAGAGACTGCATTGACATCATAGGCAGGAGGTGCTTCAGAATCCGTGTCATACTTGGCCTCTTGAAGATTTGCCATGAAAATGCAGTTTACGTCGATGTCCTCAAGGTCTTCCATATCATCCATAAGAGCCATAAAATCATTCTCTTCTGCACTCAACTGTAACCCAACCGTTTCCTTCTGTGCCAACAGCAATGCTTTCTGTAGATAAGCTGGATCTTTCTTTTTCGGCTTGGTGGGATAGTTCCTTGCCATGTGACCGACTCCCTGACAGTTGAAACACTTTAACAAATTACCCTGATTCATAATTCCAGCAACTGGAGCAGCAACATTCCAAAACTGATTCCCAACATTCTGACCCCTCTAATTTTCAACAACTTAACCCATCTGATTCCCTGCATACTGACCCATCTGATTGCCTGCATACTGCCCTGCATTCTGATTACCCATCTGATATCCAGGAGCGTATCCCTGCTGATTCCCATAACCTCCAACCAATTATCCTTGATGACCCATGTTGAAACTCGGCTGTGTAATCTGCCTGTTGCGAGTGTTCGATGAAATTCTTTGGTTGTTGTTGCTAGGTGTAGAGTAACATCCTTGGAATGCCTTTGTTAGGTAAGCAAGTGATTGAGTCAAAGCAGCAGTGGACTCATCATTGTCAATGAATTCTGGTTCTGGGTATTGTGGGTATTGTTGTTGAATGACTTATTGTTGTTGTGGGTAGAATGGTTGTTGTGGTAAGACAGCAGTTTGTGGAACGTATTGTTGTTGCATTTAGTTCTGAGTGGAAGATGAAGATGGTTGTGTATTCACTGGTACAGGTGTTGGTGTTTGAGCAATTAATGCAAGAGGATCATGTTGCTTTGCTAACTTCTCTTTCCTGACTTCATTCGCCTCTGCCTGGTTTTGCTTTAGAAAGTCATAGAGCTGATCATAGTTCACCTGGTGAAGGTCCTTTGTTTGGTTAACAATCGTGACAAATCGTCCCCATTCTTCTGGTAGATTGTTGATGAACTTGATGTTTTGAACAATTTGTCTTGGTGCCAACTTGTTTCTGATGAGCTCGTTCATTAGAGTGCAAAACCTGGTGTCTTCTCCCATTCAGTTAGCAGCATGTTTTCAACATCTTGTTGCCCAATTTTTGTGCCATGACAAAGCCTTCTAACTCGTTCCCACATATCATAAGCAGTTTCACAACTGTCAACAGCAGCAAAGATCTCACGTGGTAAACCAAGTTGAATTAAGTGCATTGCCAAGTCATCAGCTGCAATTTGCTTCCAATCCTCTGCTGTGTAATCATCTTCTCTTTGTTCACGAAGGAATGGTAGAGTAGGAGGTGTTTCATTTGGATTTCCAGGGTCTTGAATTTGACGAGGCTTGAATGGTCCATTCTGGATGGAGTTTAGCAGGAGTTTACCTTGTCCATCAGGTTTGGTTTTGATATAGCAAAGCATACAGCTCGTCCATTGAAGATATCCACCTTTTTCTAGCATAGGAGGACGGTTTTCTGCACCGGCTGCATGGATGTCTTGCTGGGTCGTCATTGATGAAGTTGTATGATAAAGATGATGTTGGATCGGTTCAAAGAAATAGGAGTTGTTATTGATGTTGGTTTAAGGTTCAAGAGTTGTGTTTGTTTGAAGTTAAGTCCTTTCCCGAGTTTTCTGATTTCCCTCCAAAAATTTGAAATTGAAAAATTTCTCTACCAGAATTTGAAATACACCATAAAATGGAATTCTAAGGTTACTAGAAAATTTTGAGTTTCTAAAAATTTTGACGCCAAATTTCACCGAAAAAAGTCGAATTTTCACCTAAAAATTGAAAATTTGAATTTTGGGCCAAAATTTTCAAAGTTATACCAAAATTTGAATTTTGCGTAAAAATTTAACGTTTAGTCTCTCCTAAAAATTAAATTCTACTCAAATTTTTCCGCCAAAAAAACTTTTTTTTTTTTTTTTTCTAAACTCGGAGAGTCTGAAAAATATCCTTGCTCGGAGAGATACTCGAAGTCATAACAAACTCGGAGGATTTATAAGTTATCACCACAATCTCGAAGCCACACCAAACTCGGAGGATTTCTAAGTTATCACCACAATCTCGAAGCCACACCAAACTCGGAGAACTCCAATCTTTGGATAGAAACTCGAAGAAAAATCCAAACTCGGAGGATTTCTTTAATAAACAAACTCGGAGAATACTTAACTTAGAAACTCGAAGTTTATTAACTTATAAACTCGGAGGAATATCTTAGAAACTCGAAGAATCCACAAACTTGAATAATCAACAAAATCGAAGAACTTAAACTCTTGAAAGAAACTCGAAGAAATACTTGAAAATTCCAAAATCGGAGGATTTAAGTAATTTCCAAACTCAGAGAAACCAACAAAGTCAGAGAATGTGAACTTTGAACTTCAAACTCGAAGACAAAAGCTCGAAGTCAACAAACTCGGTGGATTCAAACTCGAAGCCCCAAAGTTGAAGACAGAAGCTCGAAGGAACCAAACTTGAAGCCTTCAAACTCGAAGGAACCAAAACAGAACCTTAAAATTTTGCTCCTAAATCTTTGTTTGGCTTTGATACCACTTATTATCCCTTAAATCTATCTTATCATACACACTAACAATCAATAATAATCAAAGAGAGAAGAGTGGTTCATGAATTCTAGTGTGAGAAACTAGAGAGAAACTTTATTACACACACTAATCTCTTGATACAACCCTAAAGCACCAACCCTTACAAGTGGGGAGGGTGGTGCTATTTATAGTTTTTCACTAATGGAAGGCTTATGGGCTTAGGCTTTTCTTTTAGCTAACATATAACCTATTAGATTAATATACCAAACCCATTAACTATTCTACATAATACACAACGACACATTTACTAAAAATATTATAACGACAAATGACCATCACTTTTTTTATGAATGCTAACATTAAGACCAAACGATTCAATATTATTACTTGAATAATACGAGTGACCTTGCTATCACTAGGGTTACAAGACCTTGAATCTTAACAAAACTCTATGACTGATATATCTCAAAACGTATAACCTAGGATCTCCTTTTATAGACTAAGGAGCCCGTTACAAGATAAGTATAACACCGTATAATGCTAACTAAATAAGATATACACAATATATATTCCATACTTATCTCCTACAATGTCTCCAAAATCAGTTATCCACCAGCAGTATCTTCTGTATAACTAGCAGTACTAACCTAGCAGTTTGTACTGTTAGTTATTTCTTGAGCAGTCTTCATTTATACGCTAGCAGTTTGTTCTGTTAGTGTATTTCTCTCAGCAGTACTAATCTTGAGAACATTTAATTCCCAACAATCCTCCCCTAAACTTGTGATTTACCCTAAATCATCAAGTTTCTTAGAATTAAATGCATACCTTTGAGGATTGTGAGGACTCTTCCAAACACTTACATAGTCAGTCTTTTGATTTGGGCTTTTCTTTGTTGTGCAATGTTGAATATCTTCCTGATCAATTCATCTACCATCTCTGAATCTTCTTCAACCTTAAGTTTTTCTGATAGCATAGACATTAAAATTACTCCTCTGAGTGGGTAATCTTTTTCCACCAACATGTAAATTTCCCATCCATCTTTGGAAGACACCCTGTGAACACCACAGTTATCAAAAAGCCTCCATGTAATGTGTCTAACTTGAGAATGAAAGCTCCATATGGCTTCACCTCCATCTGGTTCAATATATTCTTTTCAACTGAACCCATAGTTCCTTATCTTTGTCATCAGTTGGATCTGAGGTTTTAAATCTTTCTTGCACTAGACTCCATAACTTGTTCAAATCATCTATGTCAAAAGATCTAATCATGTCTTCAAAGAATTTGTACACCTCAGTCTTTCCTCCTACCCTGATGATCTTCCACCCCTTTATTCTCCCATCTGAGTACACCTCCCAATCTATGATGGGATGCTTAGCTTGAAGTGGATCAACATTGAGGGATTCAGGAACTACCACAATCATGTTATGTATCTGTTCATCAGTCAAAGTTTCTTCTTCTTTCTCAGCTTCTTCCTCTGCAGATTCTTCTAGAACTGATTCTTCTTCAATTCTTGGTCTTTTGGAATCCCCTGACTCCAATTGTTCTACAGTTTCTTTTCTCCTCTTATCTCAAATGTAATGTACCCTTTCAAAGACTCCTGAAGTCTTTTATGTGTTCTGATGTAGATCTCCTCAATTTCTTTATAAGGCCCATATTTGAAGTGTTTTTCTTGCCAATTGTTCTGATTCTTCAAATAGGACTTCATATACTTCAGTTTCTCACTCTGTGAAGGAGGTTTCTTGATTTATGCTTTCTTTTTACTTTGCTTTCTTTTCATCTCATCCAATAGGTCATCAATTGCTGATTGTTGCTCTTCTAGAGTATACTTTATTCTTTCTTCTGCTTGTACCTTTTCTGCTAACTCCTTGTCTGATAGAATCTGAGCAGCTCTCTCTTCTTCTTTAGTTTGAAACTTTCTTTCCATCATATATGCAACCAATCTAGCTTCTTTAGCTAATCTCTCTTCCTTAGCAATCCTTTCTAGCTCTTCCTCATGAAATTTCTAAGCCATTTCCTGAGCCAATTCTTCATCAAGTGCTAACTGAGCTTTCTCCTTCTTGGACAACTTTCTTGATGGTTCTTGCTCTGTCATTATGCCCTTTTCCCTTGTTTTCCCTTGTTTTCCTTGGTTTCCTTGAATAAGTTGCACTGGCAGTGCCTTGATAACCAGCATCAATCAATTCTTGAAGACTAACAGTACCTTGAATACCAGCACTTCCTTCTTCAAACCCAGAAGTACCTTCATCAAAAGTAGCAGTACCTTCTTCAAACTGCTCTGCTTGCCTAGCAGTACCTTCTTCAAACTGCTCTGCTTGCCTCCCCTGGGTCTCATACTCCTCTTGAACCAACTGAACATCAGGGTCTTGATCCAACTGGGCAATCTTATCCAACTGAACATCAGGGTCTTGATCCAACTGAACATCAGGGTCTTGATCCAACTGGGCAATCTTCCTCTCCTGTTTGGAAGACTCCTCACCATCATCTGAACTTGGACCCTTGGAAGAACAAGAAGAAGAAGAAGAACTTGTTGAAACCACCATCTTAACTGATCTTTCACCTTTGGATCTCTTGATTGCTGTCTCCAGTTTCTTCACCCTTAGAACCAATTTAGTGTAAATAAGACCAAAATTCCTCTTATGGCTCTTGAGTTCATCCTCCAAGGAGTGCACCTTCTCAGACAATTTGATACATAAATCCATCAATTCATTGAGTTGCTGACTGCCCTCAACACTTCCTGATGTGTTACCTTCAGGGAGAGGTGTATCACGGGGCATAGACTCATAATCCATCCTAGGATGGGTTTCTGAGCTACCCTGAGTTGCCATTTGGCTAGGGATTCCACTAGGAGCACTAGGTACTGCTGGTGTTGCCATGGATTGGGTCTTATTGATGTTACTTTTGTCCTGCCCAACTTCTAAGCCAGAGACAACAGAAGTAGCCCTTTCCATTCTGACAAAGTCAGCCTCATCTGCGTCATTGGTTGGAGTAGGAGCTCTGTGCTGAGGAACATTAGAGTCCTGTTTGGATGAAGTCCTATTTGTTGATGAAGATGGTTGTGATGATGAATTTTTTGATGTTGTGGGTGTGTGATGGGAGGAAACTGGGCTTGTTGCTCCTTCACCCTGAGATGGTAGTATAGTATCAAAACGTAGTACTGCTTCCCCACCATACCCTCTTGAAGCAATTTTCATGTTACTAAAGAGTTTTTGAGTAAGCTTTGGGGTAGGATAATCTGTTTTGTGTGAAAGCAGTTGATGTTTGTTCAAAATAGATTGGATGAACCTTGGGTACATCAAAAATTTTGATTTACTATCAACATTTTTCACCATGCCTTCAAAAATAAGTTTTGAAAAATTGAAGGTTCTGTCAGTAGCCATGCAAATGAGAGCAGTAGCAATATTACTACTGAACTGTTCCCATGAGGTTTTCTTGGGGCTAAGATAGTGAAGGATGGTGTGAATGAAAAATCTCCCTTGAGGGGCAAACCTACTCTTTTTAAAAGTTAAAGCTTGTGAGTCAGTGTTGTACCCCATCCTGGATATGTTTTCAAAAATTTCAGCATTTGGCAATGAACTAATACCATTGTCATCACTCAGATGGAGATGCCTTCTGAGTGAGGATTCAGTAATAGTGATGGATTTGCCATCCACTTTAGCAATAATCTCATTGTCACCATTTTCAAAGATTTTGACAGTTGCAGTATGCCAAAACTGTTTGATGTGAGTGACATAGATAGTGGGATTTAAAAGAAGAGAATACCTTATGTATGAGTTGTTTAGAAAATCTACTATCTGATGAAAAGTTTGGTCATCCTCTGCTTTTTCTAAATAGGCGACTTCATTGTGTTTGTCAACAAAGGATAAAGAGGCCATGTTATTTTCAGTAAAAAGGAGATTTGACTGCTGTGAATAGATGGGATTTAGGGTAGAAAGTAGAAGAAAGTGAATTGAGAGAATACTAGAAGCTTGGTAGGGTTTTTATTGGACCGACTTTGAGAAAAATATAAATTTTAATCAAGATAAGGTCAATAACACTACTAGAAAAACAGCTATTCTTGACTCCAAATGCGAGTCAAGAAGAGCCTTTATGACGCGCAAATGCGAGTCAAGGAAAGACCCGTCATAAAGCTTCATGACTCGCATTTGTGCGTCATCCTTCTATGACTCGCAATTATGACCCACGTTTTATGACTCTCCTTTTTGCGAGTCATAACCTAATTTTTTTTTTTATAAAAAAATTAATTTTTTCCAGTTCCTAATTTTCTATTAAATGACAATTAAAAACCTGATAATACAAAATTAAAAACACAAATATCAAAATGACGCATTTCATATATATATATATATATATATATATATATATATATATATATATATATATATATATATATATATATATCAAAACAATGAGGTTAATTCAAGTACTAATTCACACTAAGTCACAAGTTAATTAACGACAAAAATTACATATCGATAGTAATTCACAAGTTAGTTTGACAACTTCCACATCGACCACTGAGTATACAACAAGACTACCCGAGTCATCCGTGCAGCTCTCCTGAAGCAGTAGTTCGACATTTTGGGACGAGTTGCTAGCCACCTGTTCCCAAAATAACAAAAAAAGTAATTTTAAAATTTAATTACTAATCTAGGAAAAATAATTTCAGAGAATGAATAAGCCTAAATAAGCTAAAAATAAGCTAATAAGGCCAAAAATTAACAAAAGCACAGGGACAGATAAATCTTGCTACTGGAAACAAGAAACAACTAAATAAGCTCAGATAAGCTTACAGAATAAGCCCAAAAAGTACTTAGTGCAGCTGAAATTAAAAACAAAACAATGGATGAAAAGCAGTTTTTTGAGCTGAGAATATTAGCTGGGACAGAGCTGATGTAAGAAATTCATATGCAGTCTGCAAATGCAGACTTTGCTACCCTACTAAGCACTTTTTAAGCTAATTCTAAAGCTATAGCTCAACAAGTTAAATCCTAAGTAAGGAACACAGAAGTAGCTAGGGAATAAGCAGCTAGGGAAGGCTTATAAGCACTAGGAACTAGGCCAATAAGCTGAACAGATGGCTAAACTATCTAATGTGCAGGGAAAAAATAGCTTATTCAAGGATAGAAAAAGCTACCTAGGAAAATTCTAAAAAAACGAAACAAAAATACTAAAGGCTAGATTAGCTACTGAACTATAATAATACCAAAGCACAGCTTATTCTGTTCTAAAATAAAGAAGCTAAAAATTATGAAAGTTTGATGAAAATGAATGAAACCTGCAATTTTCAGTCTGCTGAGAACCTGTGCAGACTGTTTGTGCCTCAAAATATTGCAACTCTTGATCCAGTCCTCCTTCCCTTATCAGCTTCAAATTGGCACACCAAAATGATGCTTTCAGAACATCGAACACAATCCACTTAAGCTTATGGCTATAGGGGCTATAGGCTGAACAGATTGCTAAACTAAGCTCACTTGATGAACCTGCAACCTGCAAAAATATGAAAACAAGGAAAGAACTTCCACCAATGATTCTTTTACACTAATCTATTCAAGATTAAAGTCAAAGAGACTGCACATGAACAGTGGTTACACTCAATTGACCCGTTTGAATTGAAAAGCCAAACAGACCTTAATATTGACTGAATTGATTTATGAAAAAGCTAACTAACTCCAACTGAGCTTTTAACTAAACTGACCTCTTAACTTGACTTTGTGACACACAATTAAGTGAAATTAAACTGATTAAACCATTGGAATAAGCAAATACCTAATTTGACTTGTTTGTTGACTCAGTTGACTTTTGTTTGACACACAGATAAAAAGAACAAAACTAAATACCGTCAAGAGCTAAGAAGTTGTGTACCTAAAGCTGTAAATCCAGGATCTATCCTTGCACGATTTAGTAAAGTTTTCACCACCTCATCTTTGTTCATATACAGCTGCAAACAGCGTTCTATCAAGTTCTGGACCTACAGCAATCAAGTATATGATCAAAATCTGCATAGGACAAACTGGTGCTGCAAATATATAAAAAGTAAATATATGTATTAAGAATGAGAAAAATAACCCTTACAAGTTAAATATATGTACAAACTGGTGCTGCAAATATATAAAAAGTAAATATATGTATTAAGAACGAGACAGAATATATCAGTTGACAACCATATAGTTTATTCTTACTTCCTCTTCTTTAGCATATTGCAAAAAGAACTGTAAGTTTGACCTTAGCCAATGGCATCCGAAATTTTCAGCACTCGTCATGCAGTGTACATTAGGGATGTGTATTATACTTATGGAATGTAAAAGATGTCAGCCAATTCTCTATCATCTTAGATTTTTCTTAAGTCTAGATATTAAGAAGGTAATCACATATGCTACATCCAAATATGAAGTATCTAACTTTTTTTGTGGCAGTCTTTCCATATCACATTAATAATATAAAGCCGCTCACAGGCTAGCGACTACAGCAAGCCACTCAGCATTGCATAACATCAAAGAAAACTAATTCAAATAGAACTGAATAGAAAACAGCACTCCCCATGGCCACCATACGAATAATATATTCATGGTATAATCAGATTTCAGTAGTAGTACTAAACGCTAAACATACGAGGTTGTTCAGGTCAACCGGGGAGGGTGAGTCTTTGACTAAGATGTACGCGGCCTAACCGGGATATATGGTTTTAGTCATTTTTAATACAAAAATATCAGTCCCAGATTCAAAGTCAAGAATTACCGGTCGTGGAAACTACTAAAGAAGAGAATGCGGCAGGGTGTACCGTCCCAGATTCAAAGTCAAGAATTACCGGTCGTGGAAATAGCGCTGCAACAGATTCAAAAACATTGTTAGCTCTGAGAAAAAAAAAATATCGAAAGTAACTATTAAACATAAAATAACGGCAGTAAGAAACCTGTGTGAGCAACGTTATGTGAAAGTGATTCAGAAACATTGTGCATAAACGCTGCCGACTGCACGTTACCCACTGATTCGGGCACACGTGACACACCCTGCCAACATAAAAAAGCGTTACATAAGTAAAAAAATTAAGATAGATTGAAAAAAAAAAGTTATATATACAGCAGCTTCGTTGATTTTTGATTCTTAATAAGTTGTTTGTTTTATATCTTCCAAATCTGCATATCAAAACAAAATAATAAAATCAATACAGCAACAACATTAAGCACAGAAGATATGTATTTACAGAAATCGAATCACTACGAGCAAACTGCGTAAACGCAGGCAAATCACGCAAGTCGGTTACTAATTGATTATATCCAAATAAGAACACAGAAAGTGCAATGGTTGAAGTTGCTAAAATCTTAAACACTAATAAGTGCATTTTCGGCTGCAAACAGACGTGAAGTCATATTTAATCTAAGCGTGTTACATGTTAAGCCACCGTTATTAGCAATCAGTCTAACCAACATTATTACTACAACAGCCACGAGAACATAAATCGCAAAATTGTATGAGAAGATCCGTTTATACAGTCACAAAATCACTACTACAGTACTACCATATATAAACTCTAGAGTCAAATACTAGTAATCATTACGAGAACAGATACATTCAATAGAATTAGCACGCTCTGTATCACAACTACAACAACAAAAAGTATCGTCCACTAAACGACCTCCAATAGTGTTACCACTAGCTGGAGACAGAACTTGTGCGTTCTAAAGTTTCAGTAACTACAATTCATTTTAAACATCGTGAACAGAGTTCGACAACATAAATCACAAAAATGTATGAGAAATCCATTTATACAGTCACAAAATCACTACTACCATACCGGGTTAAAACCCTTTACCCAAAGAAAAAAAAATCATTACTGCCATATATAAACTCTAGAGTCAAATACTAGTAATCATGCAAAACGATTAATTACCAACGGACTTAATTGAAATTGAAACAGATAAATTTCAATCGACTACCACAATCTGTATCTTAACAAAGAATTAATTAGATAATTATTATAATTAATTAAAGAAAAGCAAGCATACGAATCGGTTTCAAAACACGTTTTTAAATCTTGTTATCAGTATGTTTTAACTCATTTGAATCCACGAAAACACTAGTAACAATAAATAAAATCGGTTAGTAATTAATAAAAGAAATGTACTGATTTCACTATACCACAAGGACGAACAAAATAGAAAAAGACGGAGAGGGTGATGACGGCAGTATGATGGCGTGGTGACTCGATCTGAAGCCATCTTCGATCTATACTTATCTTCAATAAAAACAGAGGAGTGTGGCAGTGAAAGGGTGGTGGTGGTCGGCATCTTCAAGAAAGAGAGAAGAGGAGTGTGGCAGTGAAGGTGGGCGGCTGGATTGGGAGAGAAGAATAGTTAGCTAACCCTAGTAATTGGGGTTTTTTTTTGTTTTTTGGATTTTGAAGGACTTAGGTTTATTTTTTGGGTTTTTGTCAAGCGGGAAATAAGCTTTTGTCAATAGCGGGAAACAAAAAGAATAAGAGTTTGAGAGAATTTGAGAGCGGGAAGTGTTTTGGCAAAAAAATAAAAATAAATAATAGATTTTGATGAAGCAGACTGTAAAAAAAAAACATAGATGACCCCTATTTATGACGAAGCAAAACGAGCGTCATCTAGCAGGCTAAATTTTAACTGATTATGACCCTATGTTATGACGCTTTTTAAAATGAGTCATCCCCAATAAAAAATTTACTCGTTATGACTCTTATTTTATGACTTTGCTATTTGCGCGTCATTTTGTAGTGTGCGTCATAAAATGCGAGTCAAGGATAGCTGTTTTTCTAGTAGTGTAAAATATTATTAAGGTAAAAAATATCCAAAAGGAAACCCTTAAAACATGGAAAGTATTAGTAAAACTCTCAACAAACATACAACGACTAGTTAAAAAAATGGTTATTTCGCATCAGTACTAACGTCTATTTAGCAGTACAAACTAAGCCTACCAGTACTAACTTTAAGCCTGGCAGTACAAACTTTTTAAGAAAATTTTGACTCATCAGTATGAATTCAATTTTGATCAAAAACCATACTGCTAACAACCATTTTGAAGGGATTAAGTGTAAAGACAGACACTTAATCAAGAATTCGGTTTAAAGCAACCTATGGTTGTGTGAGAACCAATGTTTTCAGTTACAAAATAACTGCCTGTGATCAGATAAACCCATTCAAAGGGCTTTCTTGACAGGGTTTCCAGCTCGTGGCAGTTGTTGCCTCTAACACAAGTGTTAGATTCACGTTTGCTCACTGTTCTTTCTATCAGATGTCCTTAGACTAACTCATTATACTAATACAAGTATAAAATGATAGAAAGTGAGTTAAGTCAGTTACTATCTGACTAACTAAGCCATCAATTCAATATAAAACATCATAATAAGGTTTCAAGAAAGAAGTTTTAAAGAATCAATTAACTTAGATACAAATCTTTGTTAATGAATTCCCAAACTCTCAATCATCAGCCTATTATGTCTGCAACTAAAACCACCATTTGCTTACTCACACATTGCACTTGTAATTCCCTTTGTGCTCAAATTCCAAGATCAAGACAAAAGCTTTCAACTTCAGGGGAAGGTCATGATATTTGTTTTGTCATTATCAACTTTATCACTTGAAAATGTTAGTCCAAAACCAAGAGAACAAAGTGCAAAGCACTTGCCTCATAACAGTATAAACATATGACTAACAGTTCTAACAAAAACAAACCAAATTTGTACTAGGAGTAAAAACTATACAATGCCAGTACTAATTTACAAGCCTAGCTGTACAAATTCAATTTATGTACAAAAACACATAGTTTGAAAACATTAAGGGTTAAGCCTCCCAATACTTGCTACCAAGTATTGAAACCTTCCAACACCAAAGGCTTTTGTGAGAAGATCCACAAATTTTTTATCAGAATCAATTTTAACCTCTTGAATCAACTTTTTCTCATTGTAGTCTCTAATAAAGTGATGCCTAATTTCTATGTGTTTTGTTTTAGAGTGTTGCACTGGATTTTTAATTATGCAAATTGTACTGCTATTGTCAATATATATTACAATGTTCATGAAATTATACCCATAGTCAAGGAGTTGATTTTGAATCCAAAGCACTTGACCATAGCAACTTGCAGCAGCTACATACTCAGCTTCAGTTGTAGAAGTTGCCACAATTGTTTTCTTCTTACACTGCCATGATATAAGTCTGCATCCAAGTAATTGACATCCACCAGTTGTTGACTTCCTGTCCAGGCTTGCACCAGCATAATCACTGTCTGAATATGCCACCAGGTCAAAAGGTGATTCCTTAGGATACCATAGACCCAACCTAGGTGACCCTTAAGGTATCTAAAGATCCTCTTGACAGCAGTTAAATGAGAAGCCTTGGGTGTCACTTGAAATCTTGCACAGGCACATACAGCAAACATGATATCTGGTCTTGATGATGTGAGCTACATCAAGGACCCTATCATTGATCTGTATGTGTGGACATCCACACTTTCTCCATCAGCATCTTTAAGGAGAGGTTTCTCAGGATCAATTGGGGTACTTGCCACTTTAGAATCAGCAAACTAAAACTTCCTTAGAATCTCTGCCACATATTTATCCTGGCTGATAAATATTCCTTCACTAGACTGCTTCACTTGCAATCCTAAAAAGAAAGTAAGTTCCCCCATGGAACTCATCTGAAACTTATCATGCATAAGTTTCTCAAACTCTACACACATTTCCTTCCTTGTAGATCCAAAGATAATGTCATCTACATACACTTGAACCAGCAAGATATCCTTCTTGTTCTTCTTGATGAATAAAGTCTGATCAATCTTGCCCCTTTGGAATCCATTCTCTATCAAATAGGAAGCTAATGTTTCATACCATGCCCTTGGTGCTTGATGTAGACCATAGAGAGCCTTTACAACCTTGTACACCTTATCAGGATGCTCTGGATCAACAAATCCTGGAGGTTGTGAGACATGGACCTCCTCTTCAATAGTACCATACAAAAAGGCACTTTTAACATCCATCTGATAAACTGTGAATCCAATGAAAGAAGCATAGGATAAAAATAGTCTAATTGCTTCAATCCTTGCTACTGGAGCAAAGACTTCTTCATAGTCTATACCATCTTCCTGTGTGTACCCTTGGGCTACAAGTCTAGCCTTGTTTCTGATCACTATACCCCTTTCATCCTTCTTGTTTCTGAAAACCCATTTGGTGCCAATTACCCTCATACCCTTGGGTAAATTCACAAGTGTCCAAACCTTCTGAATCTTGAATTGGAGAAGCTCTTCCTGCATTGCTTCTACCTAGCTTGAATCTTTTAAGGCTTTGAGAACATTTTTGGGTTCAGACTGTGAGAGGAAACATACAAACAAGCATGTATTGGCATCTTCATGCTGCTTTGCATCATACACTGCACTAAGAAACCCTTGTTGGTCTGAAGTCAAGAGTTGCTTTCTTGTCTTTACTCCAGATTGCATGTCACCAATCACATTGTCTAGGGAGTGATATTTGTTTATCCTTGTGTGTGGTGTAGTAAGACTTGATAGGTAGGTGGTAGATTGTTGAAATCCACCTCATCTTCTGAGAAATCCACTGCATTAGAGTTTGATGAGCCAGCAGTATGATCATTTGGCTCAGCAGTACAAACTTGAGGCTCAACAGTACAATCATCATTTGTACTGTTAGCTTGATTGTCTTATTCCTAAGCTCCTACTACATTGTTTTCATCTTTAATACCCTCCTTGGCTTCATCATTAGGAGACTCATCAATCTTTGAAGGTGAATCCACACTGTTCCATATTGGCATTAATACATGATCTTGATCTTTCTCCTTTCTCAAACCTGCTTCATTTGTTGCAACATCAGCTTCAAATCCTGCAAAATCATTAGTTCCTGCAACAACTGGCACATAATTCATGGATCGGGTTAGAGTATCAAGGTCAAAGAGCTATTTTGGACCTTCTCCTGCACTATTAGGTTTATTTTCTAGAAATTCAACATGCAGGTTCTCCTCAACTTTCCTGGTTCTAGTGTTGTATACTCTAAAAGCTTTACTATTGAGTGAGTATCCAACCAAGAAACCTTCATCTGCTTTACCATCAAATTTACCTAGATGGTCTAAGGTATTGAGAATAGTCACATGACACCCAAAAGGTCTTAGAAATCCTAATGCAGGAGTTCTACCTCTAAAAAGCTCATAAGGTGTCTTGTTGTGAGGTTTAACTACCAAAACCCTGTTCTGTACATAGCAAGCAGTATTAACTGCTTCAGCCCAAAAGGTGATGGGCAACTTAGAGTCAGCCAACATGGTTCTAGCAGCTTCTATTAATGTCATATTCCTCCTTTCAGCAACTCCATTCTGCTGAGGAGTTCTAGCAACACTAAATTCTCTTCTAATACCTTTTTCTTTGCAAAACTCATCCATAACCCTATTTTTGAACTCTGTCCCATTATCACATCTAATGACTTTTACTTTTCTATCCACTAAGGTTTCTATCTCAGTAATGAATGTTTTAAGAATGCTAGGTGTCTCATCCTTAGAACCTAAAAAGAAAACATATGTGAACCTGCTATAGTCATCAGTAACTACAAGACAGTACCTTTTATGTATAATACTACTAACAGAAGTAGAGCCAAACAAATCCATATGTAGCATAAACAAAGGTTGATCAATAGAGTTAAACACCTTGGGCTTACAAGAAGCCTTGTGTTGTTTGCCTTTAAGACAAGCAACACAAGTTTGGTCGTTTTCAAATCTTTTCTGAGGCAAGCCTCTTACCAAACCATCCTTTAAAATTTTATTAATGGTTTTAAAATTAATGTGACCAAGTCTTCTATGCCTTTTCATAGACTCATCCAATGTGGCCTTTGCAGCAAGACAAGTAAGGGCCTCTTTAGGAATAATTTTCTTCATATCAACACTGTACATGTTGCCCTTTCTTGGAACTTTGAGTAATACCTGACTTTCATCAGGCAACTTAAAGTCTGGGGAAAGCACAAGACATTCAGTGTCAGTAAAAAGAACCTTGTTCTTTTTGTCACACATTTGTGAGACACTAAACAGGTTATACTTAAGCTCTTGCACAAAATACACATCCTCAAAGTCTAATTTACCAGTTTTAAGGGTACCTTTACCAGTAATTCTTCCCCCTATTCCTCCCCGAAAAGTAACATATCCTCCATCCATTGGTTGAAAGTCTGAAAGATATGACATGTTGTCTGTCATGTGCCTGGAACATCCACTGTCTGCATAACCTTTATCTTCATCATTGTCTTGTAAATGTTCCCACACATGAAATAAGGAAATTAGTTTCCTAGGGGTACCTAAGCCATTACTGACTTGGGGTTTTCCTCGTGCATCAATATAGTTAAATCTTTTCAAAACAGTTGATGCATCATTGGATTGGAGCGGTCTCCAAACCCAACATGCTGAGGCCTTAGCAACATTAGCCCTCTTTTCCCTAGCAGTGTTTTTAAAGTTACCAGTACTAACTGCTTGGCTAGCAGTACTAACTGCTGGCTTTGTAGTTTGTGCCTTTGGTTTCCAAATTTGTTTTTGTACCACTGCATTCTTTTGAAAAGGCCTTTTAATAGTTTTTTGTGCATATTTGAAAGTTGTTTTTTCACTTTTAACTGCTGGTCTAGGGTAAACATTCTTAAAGGGTCTGGCAGTACTAACTACTGGTCTAGCAGTCTGAATTGGTTTTGGGCCAGACTTCAATAAAAGTGCTCTGGGTGTCATTCTAGTAGTATTAGAGTGAGTTTGAGGCCTGTTTGAGCTCACCCTATGGTTTGAGTTCCCAGTAACCATTTTTCTACTCTGATGGTTACCACAAAATGCTTCAAGGTGGTCAAAACTACCACAAGTGTAACAAGCCTTCTTATACAGAATAAAGTCATCACCTAGTTGGTGAGACTTGAGGTTATTCCAGTTCCTCTAGTTACCTCTTGGCCTGTCTGTGGATCTATACATCTCACAGTACCTAACTGTCTTCCTAATTGGTTTAGAATTTGATTTAGGCCTAACAGTTTGAGCATTTACCACTTTGGGAACACTTGTTTCTTCTACCTTAACTACATCAGGTTTAACCACAACCTGATCTTCCTCATCATCAGATATCCAATCCTCAATGGTTCACTGACTTCTACAGGCTTATTAACAACTACATTTTCTTTTGGCTTAAGACCATACTCTAACTTAGGTAGTTGAAATTCAGGTAAACCTGTATGCTCTAGGTCTATTCCTGGGGGTGCAGGCACTCCTCTGTGAGGAGGTGGACATGTTTTATACCCCAACCCAGACTTAGCCTTGTTGATTAACTGACATTCAATTATTTTGCTTACACCCTTAGAGGCATATTCTAAAGTTTCTACACTTAATTGAATGTTTTCATTAGCCTTTTTAATTCTATCCAACTCAGCTTTTAATAGACTAATCTCAGCATTCTTCATTGACAAATATCTTTTAAGAACTGCTATATCATCAGCAAACACAGACTCATTATTCTTATAGTGTACTATTTGATCCTCTAGAACTGCTAAACCTCTCTTATGATTTGACAAATTATAATTTGTTTTGTTTAGCTCAATTCTTTGTTCATCATATTGTTTCCTTAAATTTTCAAGTTCTTTAAAAGTAGTGCAAGTTTTAGACCACTTAGCAGATTGTACCTCAGAGTCAGAGAAGGCCATAAGAGCCATCTCAGTAGGTGCTTCTTCATTATCTGCCATGAAACTCCAATCAAATCCTAAGCCAACAATAGCCACCATAGCTTTTAAAGTTGGCTCAGTAATCTCCATAGCCTTGGTCTTGCTTTCATAGCTCTTGTTCCTGCTGTCTTGTTGTCTTGGCCTCCTGCATTCCCTTGAAAAATGCCCCATCTTATGACAGTTGTAGCATTCTATCTTGGATTTATCAAATCCAGCAGTATCATTGCTGTTGATATTGATCTTCTTTCTAGTCCTATGATAGAATTTATTAGCCCTCATGCTAAGAAGAGAAATCTGCCATTTGATATCCATCTCCTCCAGATCATCATCATTGATCTCCTGGAGATCTTCATGTGTCAACATGGATCCATTATTCTGGGTTGTTAGGAAGGCATAGTAAGTTTTCTCGTCCAGAATGCCACTAGTACTGCTTGATTTGCTAGCAGTACTAACATTTGAGTTAGCAGTACTAACTCCCACAGCAACCTTCACTTCTTCAACTGGACTTGAATTACTAGGAGATGACACAAAGGCCATGTTCCCAGTGCTTGAGCTAGTTCCTCCAGCCTTCTTCACATCTTGCTCAACAATCTTGAAGTTGCTGTATAAGTCCATTAAGCTCATAGTGTCAATGTCTGGCTTGTTCTTCCAGACCACCACATGCATAGCCTACTCTGCAGGTAAACTTCTCAGGAACATGGAGTTCAAATCTTCCTGAGGTATGTCAACACCAAGAACAGCAAGTTGGCTAACAATCTTCTGAAGCTTATTGAACATGTGATCCAAGGACTCATTGCTGGTAGCAGAGAAGTTTTCAAAGTTCTGCTTTAAGAGAGTCTTCTAAGTCTTTTTGGTGGCTTTATTCCCACGATATCTAGCAATGATTGCCTTAAACAATGTCTTAGCATCCTTGAACTAGCTAAAATTCAAGAGTTGGTCATTGGGTATTGTCATCATCAGCAAACTTTTGTCCTTGAGATCATTCTTCTTCTGTAGCCTCTCTTCAGCAGTCATTGGAGAGGTCTGCACAACTGTCTCTACCTTACCATCAACTGTTGTTGTAGAAGTTGAAGGCTTGAAAGAGTTTCATTCTTCAATAATTTCCCAGAGTGCATAGTCCTACACTTGGAAGTATTGTTCTATCCGTAGCCTCCACATGTCAAATTCATTCTGGTTGAGCATTGGCAATTTTGCAGCCATGTTTGATTGGGTAGTCTCCATGTCCATTACTATTTCTTCTAAATTCAATAGTATCAAGCCAGTCTCTGATACCACTTGAGAGGATTGATGTAAACACTTAGGATGTTACTCATTTGTAATGTGTTTGAGATACTTTGAGTATATGCAGTTAAATATGCAAAATCTACTTAACCACACTTAGAAGAATATTGGTTTATTAATGGAACAGTAATGCTTTGTATTGGACAATGAACACAGAAAGTTAACACCAAACGATTCAATATTATTACTTGAATAATACTAGTGACCTTGCTATCACGAGGGTTACAAGACCTTGAATCTTAACAAAACTCTATGACTGATATATCTCAAAACGTATAACCTAGGATCTCCTTTTATAGACTAAGGAGCCCTTTACAAGATAAGTATAACGCCTTATAATGCTAACTAAATAAGATATACACAATATATATTCCATACTTATCTCCTACAATGTCTCCAAAATCAGTTATCCACCAGCAATATCTTCTGTATAACTAGCAGTACTAACATAGCAGTTTGTACTGTTAGTTATTTCTTGAGCAGTCTTCATTTATACACTAACACTGGTACTAATCTTGAAAACATTTAATTCCCGACATATACTAAGGTTCATATGGCGACAAAACCCTCAACTATATTTAAAATTTAGCATCAGATTCAAAGCTGCACCTCTTCCCCATGTGTCAGTTTTCCTTTGTTCTTTCTCCTTTGTTTCTTGGTTAACTTCATTCTGGTCAACATGAGAAGTTGTCTTTTATTACGTTCTTGATCCAATGATCTATTGCTGAAATAAACCGCATACTTACCATCTTTACTCTTATGGGTCATATTCGTAATCATCTTGCACCTGCCATAATAAACGTAACATGTTAACTAAATTTTGATATTGCCTCTTTATTTGGTGTTCTGATGGAAAAGATGCACCTTCCAGAATGGTATGTTTCAACCCACTCTGAATAATTCTACAGAATGGTACGTTTAAACCGGAACACACGAGCTAATCCGACCCTTCCTGAACCCATTAATTGATATCGGTGTAAAATTAGGAGAAATAAATACCAGATAGTGGAATAAAATCCACTGATTAATGAATCTTCACTTCTGCGAGGGGCCTTCTTCATGATGTATATGCTGGTGGATTAGAACCCAAGGCTATTGAAGGGGGTCCATCAATGACTAGATCGACCCATAGAAGTTAACTGAAATCAAGCCTTCTAGAATTCCAATAGCAGCAGTCAAGAATATAGAGGCAACCTCACCGAATATTTGAGGAAATCATATAGCTGGCAATCAAAGAAAATACAGTTAGTTTGAGAAAGATGATCCTTGAAAAAATAAGAGTAAAGGACAAAATCTAGAATATTTAATATAAATCCATAGCAATCGGAATGGCCCATAGCAGTTTTAGTTAGCAATCCCAAACAACCCATAAAGTGTCAGTTAGTTGCTAAAGTTAATTATAATCACCAATAAAAAATAGAATCATATCACCAACTTTATCACTCACTTACAAAATAAAAACCAAAAGGGTTTTAGCCGTACAATAGCAATGAACTTTCATTTTTGTTCCATTTTGGTACGTGAACTTTTTTTTGTTCCATTTAATGTTACGTACTTTTGTGTTTTGGGTTACCTTGGTACGTGATACTTTCTGTTACCAGCTACAAATGTATTTTTGCTACTTGGACATGCCACGTAGGCATTCTACTTATAATACATATGTTTTTATAATCCATTTTATTCATTTAGGATTCTTCCCCAAATCTTAAAACACCAAAAAAAACGAAAAACCCTAACCCTAACAATCTAATCGAACTGTTATCATCTATCTTGTAAACATAAAATGTCTTCCTCATCATCTAATCGATTCTGTCGCGATGCACCACCAACACATTGCGAATGTGAAGAACCAGTGATTCTTCAAACCTTAAGAACCATTAATTTTCCACTGAGACGTTTTCTGGGATGTGTAAATTACTATCATGTAAGTTATAATTTAATTTTTCTTTTGTTAAATGTACAGGCATAAGCTTAGCTTTGGTGACATTGTAGGGTTCAGAGTGTAAAACATTTCATTGGGTGGATCATAATTTACCAAACGAGTACTACAAAAAAGAGGTTTTCAAGTTGATAAAAAAGGTTAAACTTCATGAAAACAAGATTGATGCAGATATGTTCAGAATAAGTGAAATGCAAAGGTCTTTTGACTTTGAAAGGTAAACTATGCAGAAAGAAGTTGTGGTTCTGCAAATGGAGTTGAAAGAAATGAAAGCAAGTGTAGTGTTTTATAGGAAGCTTGTTGTGTTCCTGTGTATGGTTGTTTTTATCTTGTTGCTAGTTAAGTAAGCTTTGTAATGGAGACTGTAAATGTGAATGTAATGGTGATAATGAAAAGCTTGTTTTGTTTATTGCATTTTGTGCTTTATGCACTCTTTTTCCTGCACATTATTGGAGACAAAGACATAAATTCAAGTAACATATGCACACACATAATACATTATTGGTGTTTTATGCACTCTTTTCCTACACATGGACCACACAGACAATAAAGAAAGAAACACAATAAACTAGAATCTTGGATTCATTACATGCAATTGAAAATTTGTGGACATAAAGTCCACTATCCAAGATAAAGTTTTAAAGTATATATTGTCTAGTGCTAATACAGCTCATAGGCTGCACATCCAGCATAAGTACAAAACACAAGACATTGTTTTTAAATACACATGCTAAGGCTCTCTCAGAACATCCTCCACATCCCATGCCTTATCAGCAGTTGAACCTACACCATCTGCCCCAAACTTGAATGGTTTTCCTTTTTTCGCAATTCTCTCAGATTTGGCTCTTCTTCTCATGCTGAAATTCTTAATCACACCAGCTGCAATTTCATCCTGAACAACCTTTGAAGTGTTATTTGCTGTACTTTGTTAGGTGGGAATCTCATCACCCTGACATTCTTGATCAACAGTAACTGTTTCTTCATTTTCTTGGGTTGTAATGTCATTGCCCTGCAAATATATAAGGGGTTAGTATTAATCAAGTTAACTGCACACCCTTGTTATTATAAATAAAGTATTCATACCTCAGGCATAAATGTAGATTCACCACTTGGATCTGCATCTATTGGCTCTGCACCACTTGGATCTGCATCATTTGGGAACACAAAGCTAGATCCAGCCTTCTTTCTTCCAGGTTTTCTCTTCTCCACTACTGGTTTAGGCTGTTTTTCTTTTTTACAAGTTTTTTTTGTTATGTCCATTTTCCCAACAGTTTGAACAGGTCATCATTCTACCACTTCTGCTAATAACATTTACCCTTTCTGTGACATGTTTGATTCTTAGTTTCCTAGGCCTTCCTGGCATCTTTCTAAGGATTGGTGGCAAAGGAGGCTCATCAGAAGTACAAGGCCACATAGCTGAGCCACCAACTGGCCTAATGAAATAGCTGTAAGCATTTAACCACATCCTTCTAGAGTACCAAGCACTAACCCCTAAGACTGGATCTGTTTTCAAGAAACCAAATGCTGCTACAGCATGAACACACGGAATACCACTCAAATCCCACCACTTACATGTACACTCCCTTTTCTCTATGTTAACACCAAATGATGCATCACCTTTCCTAACCTCATAAATATTATCACCACATGGATAGACTTCCCAGAATCTTTGGATATCTTTCAAATGTTCTATTTCTTTCCTAACTGATGGTGTAATAGTGTCTACTAGGTTAGAGGCTAAGTTATGCATGCTATTCAACCTTTGCATCAAATAAACTCTTATTTCCTCTAACATTGTAATTATAGGCTTACCTCTAGATATCCTTATGGAATTATGATAGGATTCTGAAATTCCATTCTCAAAGGCTGCACATCCTCTGTCCATCTTGAAGAAACATCTGCTCCAGCTGTTGGGATTCCTATCTACAAGCCATTGTTTTGCCTCTTGGTCCATGTTCCCAATTAAATTCATCTTTGAATAGAATTTACTCGGTATAGTTGTTCCAGCAGCTCCCCAAAACAGGCTTTTGTAATGCAGGCTGTTCCACTTCTTCTTGAAGTTGGCATAAATGTGCCTAGCACATTGCCTGTGTTCTGCATTGGGCAACATGGTTCTTACTGCCTCCATCAACCCCTGTTTCATAATAAAAAAATTGTTAGTGTACATCAATTATATACTAATATTTTTCAAGTGTACAAAATGAACAATAAAAGTATACCTTGTGACCATCTGAAATGATAGTCATGTACATCCCAAATTTTAGTGTCAGATCCTCACAAACACATGCCAGAAACCATTGCCAATTGTCTGTGTTTTCTACATTAACCATAGCCCAAGCTATGGGATACATTTGGTTGTTACCATCTCTACCCATAGCTGTCAAAAGCTCACCTCTGCATGTGCCTTTAAGAAAACATCCATCCAGGCCTATTACTTTCCTACACCCTGCACTCCACCCATCTTTCATTGCTTTGAAACATATATACATCCTTTTGAAGTGTATTTTTCCATTATCTTTCTCATCTACCTGAAGGTGGACTGTTGAACCAGGATTAGTGTTCAAGATTTGTTGCCTATAATCCCACAGTCTGCTATAATGTTCTATGAGCCCCCCTTCATGATCAAATAAGGCCCTTTGCTTTGCCCTTTTACACTGCCCCACACTAACATTGATCAAATATTTCTTTTTTACTTGCTCTTGGATACTCCTATAAGTAATAGTAGGATTCTGAATCACTTTTTGTGCAAACTGCTTGGCAATCCATTTAAATGTGACCAATGACCCTAAGTCAAAGTTCCTACAGCAACGATGTTGGGGAACCAAGGTCTTGATCTGAAAACAGCTTCCATCTTGCATCCATGAAGCCCAAAGCCTAAATGTGCAACCAAGAATTTTCTTTTTTCCTTTCTTTGCACAACTTTTTTTCCTTTTCTTTGTTGGTGTACTAGACTCTGCAACCTTGCTTTTTCCTTTCTTTGGTGTCCCAATCTTCACACCCTTAGCAGCTTCCCTTTTCATAGCTTTTGTACCACCACTTCTACCTTCTGCAACATCTCTACCACACAAAACCATCAAACTCTTATAATCATTTCTCCTGTACCAAAGCTGGAATCCATTGGCCACACCATAATTTGTTAAACAGTCTTTCAGTTGTTCTGGGTGTTCAAACCTAAGGCCTAGTGTGGGTTTTTGTTCATTCCATGGAAGTTTAGGGTCAAATTCAGGATACACTACACCAGAAACAATCTTATACTGGTTGTCTACATCTTCATCATCACTATCAATGTCTAACTCCTGACCACTAGGTTGACTACATTCACCACTATCAGATTTGTCAGCAACATCACTTATAAAAGACCCATTGCACAATTTGTTCAAAAAAGGATCATTAATGGACCTATTTGCTATCACTACATTTTCTTCCCCTACATAATCACTAGCAACATAGGGTTCTAAATCTTCCATTTCACCAACATCAGACAAATCATCATCCTCTTGTATCTCATTTTGAGTCCAATGCTTTAGATCATACCCATGATGTTCAATATAGATATCAGATACTTTTTGATTCTTAAAACCTAGAGCAATACAGTTTGCTAAGTCTGAATCATCCTTAATCTCAATTAATCAATTACTAAGTTCTTTACCAGGTACAAGAAAGAAAATACCTTTAACGGGGTACATACATGAATTTTTTAGTTGCTTCCTCAACCTAATAACTGTCATACCTTCAAACTCTATATCTTTTATTGTAGTGACGTCTCCTTCTTGATACTGCAGAGGCGCTGGTACGAACGTCCCATCATGATGGAAATTGATTGTTAATCGCATCGTGGTTGTTCAATTGTGATTAATTATTGAATTGTTTATATGCAATCTAGGGTTAGGGTTTGTAGGTGAAAAAGGGGGGAAATGTTTTTGGTGCGTGAAAAAGGGGGAAAATGGTATAAAGTTGACTTATAGTCAAAAAATATGCCACGTAGATATGTAGCCGGTAAAATTATGTTATTAACCGGTAGCCTATACTTATACGTACCAAGGTAGCACAAAACACAAAAGTACGTGACATTAAATGGAACAAAAAAAAGTTCACGTACCAAAATGAAACAAAAATGAAAGTTCGTTGCTATTGAACGGCTAAAACCCAAACCAAAATCCAATCATTTTAAAACATAAATTACGCTACTTTCCATCATTTAAGCACAAAAAAACATCATCCAAATGAACATTAATGGAAAAAATGCAAACTATAAATATCTTTTTATGCCTAAATTTAAATCCCTAATCTATATAAAACAACTCATAAAACCCAAAAACAAAGATAAAATTAACGTGATAACTTAATATAAAAAAATAATTCATGAATCACATATATTTCTAGCAATATAGAGATTTGTGATTGCTGAATCACCAAAAATAAATACGAATATTGATTCGTTTATATCACTGACAACTGCTCATCCGTATATATCACTGACCAAATCCAACGAAGATTCCCCTACACAACAATCAATCCAGTAAAAATCAAACTTCAATTACAAGTTTACAACAACAACAACAACAACAACAAAATTAAGTCAAAGATTTAAACTTTGTTCACCTAAAGTAACCGCCTTCGAAACCACCAAAATTGAACTAAAACAACCATACCGCTTCCAAAACTAATAAAACTCAAAACTGCTCAAATCCAAACATCTAAAAAAACACCACCATAAACACCAAATTTTAAACCCGATTAAAACCATATCATCCGGCGGTAATGGTTTTCAAAGAGAGATAACTTTGGTGGCTAATGGTTGTACAGATACCTGTTGGAATTTAAATATCTTGACATTCAAATAAATAAATAAACCATAAACATCAAAGTACATATACAGCGGAAGCAGGATCAATTAATTGAACACATAAATAGTATTACCGAATAATAAATAGTTACATACCTTTGATCCTAGCAAGAACAAGGATCTACTCTTCTCTTTTCTTCAGTTGATCAATCAAACGGATTAACGTGGAACCCCTTACAATTTTGTTCCACAATCCAAGATGAATAACAAAAGTATGTTATATCCGAGATCTTGTACACACGTACTATTACTCGATCAAAGGTTAATGCTAGTGAATGAACACAATTTATTAAACCAAACTATTTTGTTTAATAAAGTATAATACTGTACGATACATATTATAATTATCATACATGCTGCGATTCACATCATATCTTTTACAATATGATTAATAAATCAATTGTTACTGTACATTACATAACTTCTCTATGATGCAATCTATACCTACTTTCAATATGATTCATATATTTAAAGCTGCTGTACTATACCTGCTTTTAATATATAATTCATATAACTGTACGGTGCATTGCAAAGAATTGTAGGTCGATTGACTTTAGGGTTATCAATGTGTCATGTGTTTTTAGAGCAGACGAGTTGTATATATAGCCTCTAAACTTGTTCTCCAAGTTTAAGTCTAATACATCCTCAAGTTCTAAAGCTCGACAGTTAACCCCCTCCTTTTTCCTTTTGTGTCCAAATAATTAAAATATATAATAATATATATATTAATTATTCCTTTGATCATTCATACGTAAAGTGTGCAATCCCTCAGTCCCGGGTTCGATTCTAGTCATACACGATTTAATATTTTTCCAAAACTCTAACAGCTCCCACTTGGAAATCTATTAAAAGGGTAATGACATTGGTTAGCGTCTAGCAATACGCCAATGCCCCTAGTACAACTCGGGTGGTGGTCTCCTGGAAAAACCACTTGATGATTAATCATCATACTTATCCTTTTGTTCTAATACTACATTAATAAAGATATGGATCTAAGTCATTCTTTATTAATAATTATGTTTCTCGTTGTTTATGATTGAACAAGATTACCAAATCTTCTGAACTATTCAGGGGAGATCTTGGGTGTGGCCACACATACATCTTACCAATCCTACGAGGGGCCCAGCAGTATTAAACTTCAAACAATTTGAAGGAACAAATTCTATCTTGACTACGAGCATAACTCATGCACTTCGCAACGCTTCTGAAAACAATCCGTATAACTACCAGTTACGTATAGCGTTAAATTGAATAACAAAAATGCACCACATGCATGACAGTTATCTGGTATCTCAAGTCTGAGGATAACTATATACATAAGACTTACTTGATGACAAGATCCATAAAGGAAACTTATGTGGCGGGATTTAGTCCTATATTCAAACAATTTGAATATCATGTGAAATTGGTATGACAACGCATCAATATACTTTCAAGTATATTATACCAATACTCAGATTTACCTTAATTTAATGATATTCCCATATCATTAACTGGCATCGGATAGTTTAGAATATATAAATATATTCAAGGATATAAACATGCAAATATAGGATATATTATTAAGAAAATGATAAATAAACATAACCATTATTTTATTTCATTAAAATAATAACTGTTCAATAACATCCCATTATCCAAACACTAAAATAGATCAATGCATGATAATTCTAATTAATGAATTATGCCTCAAGTCATGTCAAACATACTTGTTGACAAGGCATAAATCAACTAATTTTGATCTATGGGAATTTTGAGAATACTTATTTCAAGAATTCAATTAATGAAGTTCTTGTATGTGTGTTATCAATTATCTTTGATAATGCCACATAATATTTCATAAAATACGTGACATCCTCAACCACGAATTTATGACAAGCAAACTATCAAACCTTTTATAGTTTAAAGTATTCTAATTTTTTAATGTAAAATGCAACTATGCTTACAGTTAAGCATAACTAGTACACATGGCCATTAACTAGGATGAAATCCTACCATGACTAGTATTGAGTGTCATCTCAATCTTAACAGCATCATTGTATGCAAACAATGATATGCTCTTTAAAATCCCGTAAACTTTAATATCTAATGTGTAATGTTTGATACCTTTAAATCTAACAAGATTTGTTGGCTATATCAATTACGCAACAATTGCCATATGGTTCATACTTAGAATTTTGGAGCTATTCCAGGATGAGGATGTTAATTCTAAATCTAACCATATCCATTACACTTAGTTATCGAATAACTTTCAACTAGATATTAATGTTGTCAAATCATCTTTGATCAAGCATGATACAACAAATAACATGATGTACATGAAAAATTCTTGCATCAAACTTAGATTTATTCATGTCATATCTTTTCAAAGATATGTATCTATCTAGACTTTCTAATAGTATAATCATGTTTTATTAGAATAAATTATTTTACCGCTTATGTTTATCACTATAAACATTTATTTTAAGGTTGTATGTTTATTTTCTAAATATCCATAATGAAGTTTCATTCCACACTAAGACTTAACATTTAATACTTATGGAATATTACTTCCTATATGTTATACAACATATATGAAATAAGAAAATAAAATTACCACTCCCACTAGCTTTTAGGAATATTAAGAGAATATCTTATTTTAATTATAAATCAACATTTGGATTTAATAATCAAACATAAGTGTATCTCTTAGATGCATGAATTAATCCATTCATAAATAATTTTCACTTTGTATACTTTCAAAGATTATTTGAACTCAAATACTCCTTTCAATTACTTTTCGTCCTCGCACAAGTAATTACTCAAGAAAGAGTTTTGATATTCCATTGTTAATTTCATATAAATGAAACTAAGAATGACAATCATAATCTTTATACATTTAATGTGCCTAGAAAGAATTTCAATCACAGTTAATTGCTTAAGTGTGTTTGATAATCTTTTCACACATTAAATATGTATACAAATTTTTCCATCATCTTGAGATTTAACATTAACATGTTTAATCCTCAGCATGACATTTGCTAGTGTATTTTAGAAGATCATGTATCTTGTAATTTTATCTTTTCAAGATAAAACTCCCACTTGCCTTTTGCAATTTATAGACTATCTATAAATACTTAGCAAGTAGAGCAACACAAAATTGTTCTCTTTTGGGATATTACAAATACACATTGACAGTTCCTTACATGAAGTTTGTTAATAACCTACTCAATATAGTTTTAACAAATTCAGAACTTCAATTTTAAGACTTAATGTGATTCATCACATTCCACAATAAATGGTGTCTTAATAATCTTCTAGGTTGGAGTCTAATTGAGTATATACAATGCATACTCAATTTTCTAACCTTGATAACTTTGGAAGAATATAAAATATAGTTATCTTTAATCAAACAGTATAACAAGAGTTTGATTTTCCTAACTGAACGTACCATAACCATTATGTATTTCATTAGGATTATATTGTAAGACAATCTTACAATATGTAAGATAAGTATATATTTTGTTTGGTTTATCTATTTACCAACTAAATCAGCTTAATGGTATAATAGAATTTCCAAGCCAATGCATGCTATATAACATAAGTACTTTTTTGACTAAGTCACTTCATGTTCATGTCTTAACAAGAAAACATAAACTGTTATATTCCCAATATACGTTCTAAATCATTGATCAACTCAATGACTTCTTGTATATGTTTAAATAAAAACATAACAATTTAACGTCTTACTTTATTATAAGTCTTGTAACAATTTAAAAGACTTCATATTTATATCTTTACAATAAAATATAAATATTCATAACTAAAGTAATCATGAACATCACAATTAGTTTCACTAGTATTTCAAGTTAATTTATTTACTTCATATATTTATGACATTCCAAGAATACATAAACATTCAAATTTGAAGTAGTATTAGGTTACTTCATTTATTTATGTCATTTCAATAATACATAAATATTTAGTTTGAAGTAATCTCATTTATCATATTGACACTTGTTCTAATAAGAATCTAATTTAGAACTTGCAAATTAACATAGTTTCATTACATCAGTTGATCTGCTAGTAATGAAAGTATGTAATTTATCTTGTTATTAATATCTATGTCAAGGTCTCACTTACGCTAGATATTAATTCCAAGTGTTATATTAATTAGATGTGATTAAAAATCACATTAGAACATTTATTCTCTTACCTTGCAGCAAAGAGAATCCTTTAAATCATATTTCTTTATGTTGTTGCTTGCACACAATTAAGATTTCTCCCACTTGTGCATGGAACAACATCATGTATCAGATAGACAACACGTCACGCGTTTGTCTAATGTGATCAATATGATTGTGTCATAGATGTTAGTAGATATAGAATCACCTTGTCAAGTAAGGAAACGTTCATGACTATCCTTAAACCCACAAGTGTCTATAATTGGAAAGTAATTATCTCAAGAGATTCTAGAGATAATCTGGGTTACTACCAAGATAACAAGCTTGTAGCTCCCACTGAATTACAGATCATTACATTAATATATGTTATTCAGTAATTACAACACTATGCTCCCACTGGATTTGACAACATTTTAGGTGTTCCATAACCAGTAAAAGAAAATAATGTGTCATTTACTTTCCTACACCTTTGAGTAATCCCATACGTAACAATTACTTGGGTACTAAAGAATGTATTCTACTTTGTAAATGATGGACTATCCATTAATTCAATTAACTTGGAAATAATTGGGCATGCAATTTCTTCCTTAATGTAACTACCATCCCCACAATGGTATGTAGCATTTAAAAGTGGTCAAAGCACAACAACTAGACAAAGTGTGCTAGTTTGCCTTTTTACCAATTTTGCGGTAATTACTCTAGCTTCTAATTTAATAACTCATAAATGTGCAATTTTCTTAACTATTAAAATTTTGCTATGAGTTATTTCTCTTAGAATTTAGACAATTCTAATTTTCCATTATACCCTTCTCATTCATGAAAAGGTATATGGTTTAAGTCTCACTCTTCTCAAAGAAAGTAGACTTGGTTTATTCTCTTAGTAAATTTGACTCTAACCAAAAACCCTACGGGTGTAGATCAATTTACCACTAAAAGAATGCCCCACGTTTACGGTTTTAACGTTGCATTAATACATTAAATGAATTTACAAAATTCAATTTTAGTATTTTCGATAATAATTTTTCAAGAAAAGAAAACTACCCAGGAAATATTAAACAACCATTTAATTTTCTTGAAAACTAGGATCCAACTTTCCATAGTTCCACCACATCAGTTGATCTGCTAGCAGTGAAAGTACAAAAGATGGTAATTGTCGTACAATAATCGCGAAACAATTTCCAACTCCTAAATTTATGGGAATTACATTTGCCAAATAATTTGCAATGTAAGCATGTTTCTTCCCATCTCATGCTTTAAGTCTCAAGGTCTCACTTATAACTTAATTAAGTCGTCTAATTTAGAAACATGTAAACTCACATATTCTTATTACACTCAGTTGATCTGCTGGCAATAAAAGTATGTAATTTACCTTGTCATTAATATCTGTGTCAAGGTCTCACTTACGCCAGATATTAATTCCAATTGTCTCTTATAATTAGATAGCATGTGACTTAAATTTTAGGGTATTTATTTTGATGTGACAATCAAAATATGTACAAAGAATCATGCACTCATCTTTGTATCATAAGTTTTACAAAACAATTTTTATTACCAATTCATAAGCTTAAATCAACAAAATTTTAATCGATGGCGTTGAGAAACTTACAACATTGCCTTAAGATGCTTCGTACATTAGAGTGGTGTACTTGGTAAGTCTAATTTTGACGCACAGGCGAGCGGAGGGGCAAACGTCCGCCGAAGCTAATTAAAAACGCGCCCCTTTCGGATGACAATATAATGTCAAGCCTCCTTATACCCACTTTTTAGTTTGTCAAAACTAGGTCCGCCGCTTCGACCATAATGTACAGTCGCATCAATCAATTAACAATTTATGATTTTAAAGCTCAAAAAAATGTAGTAAATTATTAAATTGCTAGTCTCGCCTGGGAGCAAATTACCGTGCGAAGCGAACCACTATCGGCACATAAGACTTGGCAATTAAAAATTTACTACAACAGGGTTTCATAGTTATTAGGTCCATTTATTTTTATTCCAAAAACTACCCTCTTTTTGCTTACAATTCATAAATAATTTAAACAAATAAGAACAAGTAATTTTTAAAAAAATAAATAACCACAAATAACTCATATATGATCTTAACTATTAAAACATATAGCCACATGCAAACCCTTTTGATAAATCCTATTAATAATCTATATGTGAGTAATTATGTATATAATTAATAAAACTCCCATTGGTTTTCGAGCTCATTGTGCCCAATGGTCCACAGACGTCAATTAACTTGACCGCGTAAGTTTTAATTAATTAAATACCACGTAGCACATAACTGATTCATTAATTTATTTAATTAGGGTCTTCCCTAATTTTAGATCTATCTAAAACATGTAGTAAATAAAAACAAACCCTAATCCATGATTTCTTTGCATGAAAAAATCATGGATTAAACAGGAACGTAACCCTTTATTCAAATAAACACATAAACATGTCCTAATTAGGGTTACAAAACTAACTTTTTAATTAATAGAGGGTCGAACCCCCTCCCTAATTGTATAGATCGAATATTTTTTTTAAGATCTAGCATTAAAACCCTAAAAAAAATCGACTAATAAAACATGTAAATCCAAATCAATATTTGATTTTTATTATGTGTTTCGATAATTACAATTACATGTTAAACGGCTCGTGATGCCACTGTTGGAATTTAAATATCTTGACATTCAAATAAATAAATAAACCATAAACATCAAAGCACATATACAGCGGAAGCAGGATCAATTAATTTAACACACAAATAGTATTACCGAATAATAAATAGTTACATACCTTTGATCCTAGCAAGAACAAGGATCTACTCTTCTCTTTTCTTCACTTGATCAATCAAACGGATTAACGTGGAACCCCTTACAATTTTGTTCCACAATCCAAGATGAATAACAAAAGTATGTTATATCCGAGATCTTGTACACACGTACTATTACTCGATCAAAGGTTAATGCTAGTGAATGAACACAATTTATTAAACCAAAACTATTTTGTTTAATAAAGTATAATACTGTACGATACATATTATAATTATCATACATGGTGCGATTCACATCATATCTTTTACAATATGATTAATAAATCAACTGTTACTGTACATTACATAACTTCTCTACGATGCAATCTATACCTACTTTCAATATGATTCATATATTTAAAGTTGCTGTACTATACCTGCTTTTATTATATAATTCATATAACTGTACGGTGCATTGCAAAGAATTGTAGGTCGATTGACTTTAGGGTTATCAATGTGTCGTGTGTTTTTAGAGCAGATGAGTTGTATATATAGCCTCTAAACTTGTTCTCCAATTTTAAGTCTAATACATCCTCAAGTTCTAAAACTCGACAGTTAACCCCCTCCTTTTTCCTTTTGTGTCCAAATAATTAAAATATATAATAATATATATATTAATTATTCCTTTGATCATTCATACGTAAAGTGTGCAATCCCTCAGTCTCGGGTTCGATTCTAGTCATACACGATTTAATATTTTTCCAAAACTCTAACAATACCACCATACACATGAGGCATTAACACAGATCTTATTCTAATAAATAAATATTGAAGGAGAGGAGAAAATAAGATGTGTGATTGAAAGGTTGCAAATGAACGAAGATGGAACAGTTTATTGATTATGAAGAAAGAAAATAAGAAACTACTCCCTCCGTCTCAATTTTATTGTCTCTTTTTCTTTTTTCGGATGTCCTAAAATTATTGTCCCATACCAAAAATAGAAAATGAATAGGTAGTGAAGTTTGGTAAAGTTTACTATATTACCCTTGGTTGAAATTAATATTACAAACTTTAAAAAAGTGTTAATTAATTGGTTAAGGGTAAACTTGTCATTTGACAAAAAAGTAAGAGAGAGAAAGTAGTGATAGTGACATTTTTCTAAAAGAATGTGTTTTTTGTCGGGGGACAATAATTTTAAGTCGGAGGGAGTATAAAGCAGTTTTATCATAAGCAGTTTCAGAATGCATGCAGTTGATGATGAGAAAGTGGAGAGAAGATCCTCTACGGGTGAGAACACAGTAACAATAGTGTAGAAAATTTTGTGTTTTCTGATAGAGAGAAACAATCTGGTGTTTCACACCTCACGATAAGAATGCACGTGTCACCATTTAATTCAAAGGTATGCGGTTGGAAGCAGTTTTTTTTTTTTTTTTTTTTTTTCATCCAAGGGTGGATAACATGTGGGACAAAGATCTATGGCTGAAATCATAAGTTGAATTAGAGTTGTCAGGATTAAAAGTTGAGAGATCCTATGGCTAAGAAGGCTTCCACTTGTCCTCTTAAAAATAGGACTGACCGGCAACAATAATAAGGCCACTCACAACAGTTAACTCAGCTTTAAAATTTAAGGCATGCTACGTCAGCTTTTACACACCTTAACTTAACTCAGCTTTAACCCACACAACAGTAACTCAGCTTTAACACACCTTAACTCACCTTTATATCAAATATTTTTACACAAACTACTCTTAAAAGAGGGGGCAAAGTGATTTTTTTTTTTTTAATGAACAATACCCTTAACGCAGCATTAAGGGGGTAACACAGCCTTTAACGCTGCGTTAACATGGGAAACTCACAACAATAACGCAACATTAATGCAGCAAAAAAGTAGTACTGTAGCAACTTTTGTGCCTTTAACGCAGGCTTAACCTGCTGCGTTGTGAGTGGTCTAAGGGTAATATATACTAGGCAGGCAAAATGACTTTTGCACTCTTAGGAGGTTGGCAGTGAAGCGAGATAGCACATGTTATAGCACATGGTATGGTATCATACCACATGGTAACACCGCCGCCATCAATGTGGTATGGGGTGTGGTATGGAAATTGTGGTATCCTTTACCGAGTGTGATATGGGAGAGAGAGAGAGAGTTTGGGCATTTAATATGAGAGAGAATTTATGGGTTTATTTATTTATTTTAGTTTTTTAAAAAACAAAAGAAAAAGAAATTAGAGTGTGGTATGGATTTCAGTGTGGTATGACATTGCCAATGAAATAAGAGAGTGTGGTATTAAAAAGTAAATGAATGAGGTGGCATAAGGAGATTGGTTAATGAGTGTGGTATGATATATATCACAACATTCCATTGCCAACCCCCTTAGTAGATTTTGGTAACTGGTGTAAATAGTGTCGATATTGGATAATTGGGTTTGAAGATGTAGATTTTTTGGTAATTGATTTTATATCTAGTTGGGTGTTTGATGGAGCATGATGTGTCATTGCGGTTTAGCAGTATTAATGCCTACTCAAGTTTTAAATTTATATTTAGCCGACTTATCAATAACACACACACTTAACGAGCAGTGTACCCGGTCAGTATGAATATAATGGTAAGTAGAGTGTCGATCACTAAGAGTGGAACGTATTATCTAGTTATTCTAATCAGTATTTTAATATTCTAAGTTAGCTATACAACCTAATCTAACGCAAGGGGGTTCAGCCTGAGAGACTGGCACGTTTTGGTTGCAATTAAATAATAAACTAAACTAATGAGCACGAATCAGCGATAGGCATGCACGTACACAGATAAATACTCAAGACAATAAGAAGACCTGTCCTGATGATTAAGTAGATTGTCACTTGTTTTATTGATAGTTTTATATGAAGTGTATGTAATTAACCCTTTCTCGTTGGCCCTAATCTTATCGGCGAGAAATCCCTTAATGATTACTTATGTATAAAAGTTATTCCTAAGTGATCAATTTAGTAACAACCGTGGGAGCCACATTCTCTTCCGTAGTCAAATGCGCAGGCCACTAATAAACACAGAGGTTATCAATGCACTAATAAGTAGTAACCAAAGACATCAACATATAAACTTTAATTGATGGGAAAGCAGTTTTAAGGGAGTGCAATCTTTCTCGTCACATTACACAAGCCACCAATCCTAATGAATTAAAGTTTACTAACACAATAAAACAAAACTACTTAATGAATTAAATACATGCAGGACCTTCTTACAGCTCTTGTATCTTCGTTCGGGTGTGTCTTGTGCTGCCTAATCGTTTGAATTCGGCCTTAGGTTTCTGTGTTCTTCTGTCTTCTAAAACTGTCGAACTCTTTAATTCGTCTGGTCTTTGGGGTATTTATAGTTTCTGTCTGAGGGTAAGATGCGGCGCATCTAGTAAGTAGATGCGGCACATTGACTTAACTTCGCGTGGGGTCCAAGATTAATATATTCAGGAATATTCGTACACTGCCAGAAGATGCGGCGTATCTTCATTCTTGGATGCGGCGCATGTCCTTTGCCGTCTTGGATAATATCTTGTGAAATCTTGATAGCGATGTGCCGTATGTAAGAAGTATAATGCGGCGCATCTGGAGCAGAATAGTCTTGATCTTGTATATTTCAGTAGACTCTTAACTTCTTGCTTGTTTTGCTCTATAATTAGTCCAAAATCGCCAAGTTTCACCAAATGCTTGTTTTTACCTGAGAATTACAAAAGTAAACGATTAAGTATCAATTCTCATACATAATATAATAAAACAAGTCAAATTAATAGGATAAATGATAGTAATAAAATGTACTTATTTGAGTTCATCAAATATCCCCCCACTTGAACTTTACTTGTCCCCAAGTAAACCTTAGAATTAATCTTATGAAAATGTATCCTAAAAGATATTAGGATTTATTTTTATATTTAAGCATGTATTCATTTTTGTCATAATCACACAACCAAACACTTAACGAATTAGAAGTAAAATAAAATAATTTGATAAAAGCAAATCTAATCGTTTAACTATCCAGTCGTGACGAATATTCTATCATAAGCTTGGCAAGTATACACATCTCCCCCACTAAAGCCAAGGAATAACAAGTCTAAAGCGGTAAAAAGGGTTTTGAGGTTTAAGGGTTAATCATTCTCCTTAATCTCTATCGATCTCAAATTCCAGAAAAGGCGACAAAATCACAAATACATGATCAAATCCACGAACACGATACTTGCAATTGCTCAAATCCTTAACTCGAATAGGCTAAAGATAGGACCAAGTAATCTTCACCAATAATATTATATCAAAAAGGGCGACAAAATCATAAATACATAGCCGAATCCACGACTACGATACTTAAGATTGCTCAAATCCCTAATCTCAATAAATCAAAGGTTTGGATAACGAATAATATAGGGTATGGATAATATTTGGGATATAAATTGGTGTAAAATGAAAAATAAACAAAACAAATAAATTAAAATCCTAAGTGTGGTTAATTACTATCCCAACCATCCCATGAATAATACTCATATCATAGAATAACTCACGCTTTAACACTTGAAACACACGCTTTTGGTAGACACGAATTATACTCAACAAGATCTCAATCAAAGAATAAACCTTAAGTTGGCGTTCCCATAACTGCCAACTCCCATTCAATCCATAGATATAATATACAACAACTAGTGGTGATATCGACCACTTAATACAAAACTTCACATAAGTTGGTTAAAACAAACATCCAACTTTTCCTTTTTCTTTTTTTTTTTCTTTTTTTTTTTCCTTTTTTTTTTTTTTTTTTTTTTTTTTTTTTTTTTTTTTTTTTAAATCAAACATAAACATAGATGTGTAAAATTTCACCACATCACTATAATGATAATTCTGGATAATTTTTCCATACTTTTCATGACTTCAGAAATAACGGTAATAGTGAAAGTAGTAAACACACGAAAAATAAACTCAAAGATATACAATATTTACTTTCACTCCAATTGCATTGTGCAATTTCCCGACCTAACCATAGATAATGAATTACGCACGCGAACACAGGTAATGTAAGGAAACACACTTTGCCTAAAGCAATTAACCAACCACGGATTTTAATCTACAGGGTAGGCTAAGGTGTAAGGGTGTAACGAAACATTATAACAAAGGTGTAAGAAACGAAAGGAATGGCTCTGAGTGTTTTTCTAGGGGTATCTTACTCTAAAAATGAGAGTAACAAAAGGATTTATACGAGGGTTAACTAACCAGTGTAGTTAGCTAATAACACATAACATATAAAGGCTATTTGGGTGTAATCCTAGAAATTTACCAATTTAGACAAGTCATTCCAATTATATAAAATAATACTTATTATGGTGGTCTCGAATAGTATACAAGCCAAGTTCTAAAGTTTACAAGTCACCGGCACACTCATAGATTTGTGAATTTTGAAAAATCACAATTTTTGAAAATAACGTCATGTGTGCAGCTATGCAACTTAGACTTTAAACAAAAACATGCTAAAAATTTTAAATTTTGATATATTAAGCACATTTTAAGCATATTTTGAAAAGTTTAGGACAAGTAAGTGTTCTAATTCTCCAATCCCCCCACTTAAGTTAAACAACGTCCTCGTTGTTTGTATCAAAGGTTAAAAACTGGAAAATAAAAGAATTAGAACAGAAAAACTCCCCTGAGATTTGCTCGGTATGATCCTCCATTTGTATAAGAGCAAAAATCATCTTTCTTGTGGATGAGAACGTTTAAGCTTCATATTTGATGTATCCACAGGAAATGCAGGAATCTAAAATACCATCAAGACTTTAACACACCTAAATTAAGAAAGTTCAAACTTGCATAATACATTAGTAGTTAGTAAAAATAAAACATAAAAATTAAAATGAAAATCATCAGGTCAGTCGATGCTCCGTATCTTATGGAAGAAGATACGCCGTATCGAGCCTGGAATAAATACGGAATAAAAACAAAATAAAGGATAGGATGCGGCGCATCTGTTGTACCAGATGCGGCGCATGTATTCACCAGACAGACTGTTAACAGTCTGTTGTAAAATGGCTCGTTCCATGGTTTTCTCTCACGTCCTCTCGTATTATCATGCTGAACTTAATGCCAGTATTTGTCAAGCATAATAAGAAATATAAACTGAAACATCAAATGCATAAATGATAATATCGATTAATACAATCCAAAAAGAATAATAATAATATGCATGGAACAATGTCAATAAACACGTAAAATCAAGAGATCAAGGGTCAGTGTGGTCGTGTGGGTGGGTCCCCGAAGTGCTGGCATCATCAGTCCTAGCCCGGACTCTGCGAGTGTATGCAAGTGTCACTCCTGCAACATGAGTACCATCCGGACGAGTGTGGGTAATACCCTGCTGCTCCAAAAGTCGGCTCACACTCGTAACCAGCCACTCCGAGTCCCTCCTCATACCATCTACAACGCCTCTCAAGGCTCTCAGCTCTCCCTCAACTGCCTCAACTCTCTGACTCACCGTGCGTACAGGTACTGGTGGGGGCACTGGTGCCTGTGGCTCCTCCTGATGGGCTGGAGCAGCAGCCGGAGCTCCCTGGGGACCTCCCTGCTCCGCCTCTGGCCCTGCAGCTCTACCGGGCCCTAATGCTACCCAAACTTAATCCCCCATAGCCAACTGACAGATCCCAAGTCTAACCAAATAATCCCTGTCAATAACCGGGAGGTGGGTCACCACAACCTCCAGCCCTGCTGGAATCTCCTCTCCAATCACTCCAAAATGGCGGGCCAGCCTAGATACAAAATGCCCGCTAGTCATATGACTCCTCCTATCTCTCCCTGCAGCTGTACGGTGGAGGTAATGTGCCAGAAAGTGGGGGATGTTCACCGACAACCCCTCATCCATGCTCCTCAAAAGGAAAAGGTCAAAAGTGGTCACCTTCTCAGGTGACTGACCTCTCCCAGCAATGGTCAAAGCTATCATGCGGTGGCACAACCTCCTCATGGGCTCCCTGATCAGTGTGTAAGAAGGGGTGGAAGTAGAGATATCGCCCCATGAAGAGATCCTATCCCAGTAATCTCCCAGCAATGCTCTATCAGGAACTGCCCTCAAGCTGTCAGCCCAGTACCTAGCAAACCCCTCGGACTCAAGCTCCTCAGCAGTGTGTAACCCCATAACCAGAATAAACTGTCTCATAGACATCTGCCTATGCACTCCTCCCAGCCTAAAAACCAAAGTGTCGGCGGTGTCTAGCTCCGTATCAGTCTCCCTGTAATGGATAGTACTGAAGAACTCCAACATAAGCTCCCTGATAAGAGGCTCATCGACCCCAAACAACCTCTCCCAGGCAAAAGATCTAAACACCACCTCATCATCATCGTCACTAACCACCATCTCCAACCTATGGTGCAAACTATCAGCAGCATGCCCCGCTCCAATCAATCCAACATCAGCAATATCCAAAACCTGGACCCTAAATATTCTCTTAAAGTAAATCGATTCTAGTCTCCGCAAGTAATCATCCAAAGTGCCAGGAGTCAGTCCCATATTCTCGAAACGTAGCCACTGATGTCTATGTGCAGCCTCTGGTAATGCCATCTGAAATAAATTTTCAAAGTTAGTAAACAGTCTGCAAATTAGGTAGATACGGCGCATCTGTTTTAATCAGTGCGGCGTATCTGCACAAAATATAAGAGATGCGGAGCAAGAAATGAGATACGGCGTTTGGAGATGTGCCGTATCTAGATTAATTAATACGGCGTATCTAGAATTTTATTAATTTGGAAATAGGTCGTTACGCCGCTTCAATTAACCTAGATGCGCCGCATCTAAAAGCATATCAGTATAAAATAAAGGGGGTCAGGCATGCTTTCCAAGAATCCGTATCCGTGACGTAAACTCCCACTTAATATCACAGTTTCATTTACCCCATTATAAGAGTTCTAAGAGCTCATTATACTACCACTAATCCGTTTTCCCACTAAAATTCAAAATCGAATTCAAAACCCTAATTTACATTAAATCAAACTAGGCCAGAAATTCGATGATTTATGCAAATTAAATACGGGGGAGATCATCTAATACAAGTCTTAATAACATCTCTATATCATTTAAGCCCTAATCGAATTAATCACATAAACCCTAATTTTTATATTAAACAAGATTAAATCGAAATAGAATAATTACCTTAATTGTATGATTAGGGGTAGGATAAGAGATCGGATTAGAGAGTGGATTTGAAAATAATGCTCGGATTTAGAGTATAATTTTACTGCGTGTATGTTCTTAACTGTGTGAGGATTTTGTGGTAAAAATTTTAGATCCGGCGCATTCCCGTCGTATTTATAGGGCAAAACGATGCGCCGTATTGAAAAATTGGAATGCGCCGTATCTATTTAATCTCGTTGACTAGTCAATGAGTCCTAGTTGGTCAGAGATACGGCGCTTGGGATATTTAGATCCGCCGTATCGCAATGTTAGTGAACTAAATTTAAATAAGGAACGTACCTTGGCCTCCGCAACACAATTCTTTATACATCAAATTGGGGTTAAACGGCATACGATATATATAAATCCAAGATAAGATCAACAAGTATATTCGTTTTATTAGTAATTATAATCTTATTGTTTAGTAGATAATGATTTGTCCCGGGGTTAGGAACAAATATCGTTTTTAAGCATACAAAATTAAGATTACAATTTGAATCAGATGTATAATATGGATAATAAAATTAAGATTATATTGTAGAGAACTTTCTTTTGGGCTGGTTGAATTATCGTAGAGGTTACCTGGAATTCTATTTCAAGAATTTAAGACGTTCAATGTTACCAGTACTGAGTTTTCCTCCACTCTCGTTGTCTTATGTTCGATCACTCCAGCTAGCGTCTCTCGATTTGGTTCAGAATGTAATCTTTCATGGTGATGCTCGAGTCATCATTTATCCTGAAAATAAACAACTTGCACACGAGAGTAGCGGACCGATCAAAGTAAATATCAAAAATCAACTATATTTATCAAATTATATTCGTCGTATTAACAAAGGTTAATGCGTCGTATTTTCGTTACGTTTCAAAATACAAGATTTTTGATTCAGAAGATACGCCGTATCGATAAAAATCGATACGCCGTATCTGTTTAATAATTCAAAAACTGTTTTTAATTAAAATAATAAATACGCCGTATCTGTTAAGGCAGATGCGTCGTATAGCGTTATCGTTTAGAAATTTTTTTTTAATTAAAAACAGATACGCCGTATCTTGGGGAAAGATGCGTCGTATCGAATCAATTAAAGTCGTTGTATTTTATAAAAATTAAACGCAATACGCCGTATCTAAGAAAATAGATGCGCCGTATCGTTTAAATAAGCTCAGTACAACGATAGGAGAACACAGAAAATACGAAAAATAAAAACAAATAAAAACACAAACGAAAACAAACAAAAATAAAAACACACAAAAACAGAAAATATGCAAAATAATACAATGAATGCAAATTAATCTAATATACAACAGAGTTAGCGATTAGAATTAAAAATCTAATTAAAATACTAATCAAATTAACAGATAATAACAATTCACTCCCCGGCAGCGGCGCCAAAAACTTGATGAGCGTGATGTGTCGTTGCGGTTTAGCAGTATTAATGCCTACTCAAGTTTTAAATTTATATTTAGCCGACTTATCAATAACACACACACTTAACGAGCAGTGTACCCGGTCAGTATGAATATAATGGTAAGTAGAGTGTCGATCACTAAGAGTGGAACGTATTATCTAGTTATTCTAATCAGTATTTTAATATTCTAAGTTAGCTATACAACCTAATCTAACGCAAGGGGTTTAGCCTGAGAGACTGGCACGTTTTGGTTGCAATTAAATAATAAACTAAACTAATGAGCACGAATCAGCGATAGGCATGCACGTACACAGATAAATACTCGAGACAATAAGAAGACCTGTCCTGATGATTAAGTAGATTGTCACTTGTTTTATTGATAGTTTTATATGAAGTGTATGTAATTAACCCTTTCTCGTTGGCCCTAATCTTATCGGCGAGAAATCCCTTAATGATTACTTATGTATAAAAGTTATTCCTAAGTGATCAATTTAGTAACAACCGTGGGAGCCACATTCTCTTCCGTAGTCAAATGCGCAGGCCACTAATAAACACAGAGGTTATCAATGCACTAATAAGTAGTAACCAAAGACATCAACATATAAACTTTAATTGATGGGAAAGCAGTTTTAAGGGAGTGCAATCTTTCTCGTCACATTACACAAGCCACCAATCCTGATGAATTAAAGTTTACTAACACAATAAAACAAAACTACTTAATGAATTAAATACATGCAGGACCTTCTTACAGCTCTTGTATCTTCGTTCGGGTGTGTCTTGTGCTGCCTAATCGTCTGAATTCGGCCTTAGGTTTCTGTGGTATTTTGTCTTCTAAAACTGTCGAACTCTTTAATCCGTCTGGTCTTTGGGGTATTTATAGTTTCTGTCTGAGGGTAAGATGCGGCGCATCTAGTAAGTAGATGCGGCGCATTGACTTAACTTCGCGTGGGGTCCAAGATTAATATATTCAGGAATATTCGTACACTGCCAGAAGATGTGGCGTATCTTCATTCTTGGATGCGGCGCATGTCCTTTGCCGTCTTGGATAATATCTTGTGAAATCTTGATAGCGATGCGCCGTATGTAAGAAGTATAATGCGGCGCATCTGGAGCAGAATAGTCTTGATCTTGTATATTTCAGTAGACTCTTAACTTCTTGCTTGTTTTGCTCTATAATTAGTCCAAAATTGCCAAGTTTCACCAAATGCTTGTTTTTACCTGAGAATTACAAAAGTAAATGATTAAGTATCAATTCTCATACATAATATAATAAAACAAGTCAAATTAGTAGGATAAATGATAGTAATAAAATGTACTTATTTGAGTTCATCAGTGTTATTCATGACATAATCAACAAATATGAGTGCTAAAAAATAGAAGGAAGTATTACTAACTGAAAATGAAATATGACAGCTAATTAAAATATTTATTTTATTTTTAAATGAAAAATAGCTTTTTTTTAATAACTTATGTATCATATGTATCATATGTATAGTTGCAATAATAAATATATAGACTATGTATTAAATATAATTGGTAAACTTTTTAATTATAGTTGTAAGAAAATATATTTAAAAAACAAGTCAAACATTTTTATGAGATAAAGTAAAAGAATATTCAAATTTCAAATTTTAGGCATAACACATTACTCATTTTTATTTTTATTTTAAGTTTTAAGGAAAATTATGCACTATTTATATGTATTATAGATTATTAGACGAATATCCACGCAAAACGATGGTGTATAACAGTAAATAATTATACTCGCGAAATCGTGATTTTGGTTTGACCTTTGATACAAAACTTACGGGTTCAATTCATAGTTATTGCGAGTAAAGAGTTAATGTGTTAGAAACATAAATGACAAAAGTTTGTGGATTAAAAAATACTATTTAATTATTAATATAGTTGTAGATGATGTTCATATTCTTAATCAAAGGTATAATAATCCACTAACATTACTCAAATGTTAAGTATTTTAGATTTAAGGAATGCATACGCATACAATATAAGTAACATATAGATAGATTATAGATTTAACACCACTCTGTTTAAGTCTACTATGAGTTTTTGAGATACTGTATTATAATTTGAAGCAGCACCTCTGTAATACCCCGTAATTTTCCAGACGTATTTTTATACGAGATTATCACTGTTTTTCATTTACGAACTTTCCTTGACTCATTTGACACTAAAGTGTGAAGATTATCTCGCGAAACGTGAAATTTGCATACAACGCGTACTGGCACAACCAACAATTTGATTTGATTTTGGTGATATGTACGAGAAATTAGATGTATGAGTAGCCGTTTTGATTGGAAAAATTATTCTAAGCGCGATGGTGAAATTCTCGTGTCTTGAATCCACCGTCTACTAGTCTAAATGAGCACCGAACCTCATTTGAGAAAGATAGCACAAATTTCACAAATGGTCCCTGAGAGTAAATTACAATGTCGCCTCTTTAAGTTTCTAGGGTTTACATGAATGGTCCCTCGTGGGTATATATAACCCAATTAGGGTTTGATAACTCATTATCACCTCCCACATCTTCTCTCACTACCTCCAACGCCGCACCGCTGTCTTGCCACAATCTGGCCACCCCCCGGCCACCTGCGCTGCCGTGCCGCCATCCACCACTACCGCCGCTGCCTCGTTGACAAAAGAGATCCAAGATCGAAGGTGTTTGGGTTGTATTTCAAAGTTTTTTGCGTTAGGGTTTAGTTTTGAGAAGCTTTGATCGTGTGTTTTGGGTTAGATCGTGAGTTTTTTTCGAGAGCTGCCAAGTCACCACCACAGCCGCCCTTCTCCTCCCTCTCGTTCTTTATATGGTAGCCATAAAACTCGTTATCTTATTTGTTATTTTGATAAAAATCGAACATATATAAACTGTTAAAGTATTCGCGGATTAAAACTAATTTAAAAAGGGTTTTGACACTTGGTTTGTGTGGTAAAAACGGGTGTAATAGGATGTTTGTCGATTTGGTTATGTTTTATGGGTTAAAAATACGGATTAAAACATGTTTTAAATCTAGTTTCGTGTGGTAAAAGGATTAAAATGAGGGTTTTGTTTGAACGGTTTGTATGCGGGTCGGGTCAACCCGGGTTTAAGGGTGTTTGTTTGGATTCGAGTCAGTCGCGGTAACCACAAGAGTGGTTTTACTTGCATTAAGAAATTGTGTTGGGTTCATACTTTGTGGTCACGATTTGGTCCCGGTATGAGGTTGAAATTTGCTTATCTTGTTTGGGTTTTGGAATTGATTGCTTAACGTCGAGTTAGTTAGTTTTTTTGGTTCGGTCTCGATATGACCACAACCCACATAGGGGTGTCCTGGTCTCGTTAGAACAGTGAGCACCAAAGGGGTGTTCAATTTTGGTTTATTTTTCCAACTTATATTCCAGCTTATGCTCGTGCTTAACTTCCAGTTTATTGTATGCCTACTTTGTAAATGTGTGTGTGTGCTCGTTTGGTCGATGTCTTCGGTACGACATCAACACCCACGTAGGGTGTGTTAAAGTTTCAAATCAGTAACCATAACAAGGAAAGATAAATGAAAACTTTGTGTTTGTGCGTTTTCAGTCAACAGAGTGTGTTTGTTTGCATTATCAGTTAAAAAGGTGCATTTTTGTTTAACTGGGCTAAAAGGCCCAACTCAATTTAAAAGGGTGCGTTGGAATTCAAAAGTGGGTCAAGCCCACTAAGTTTAAATAAATGATGACATTAGTTTTGTTAAGGTTAATTAAGTTTATACATATAAAACTTTCGGTTATTGAAAAAGGTTAACTAACGTGAATTACTTGTTTTGTCTTGGCGATCCTTGGTAAGTTTCGGATATGTTGGACATTGGATAAAAACTAATGATATTATACTTGGGAAATTTAATTTAGTAAAGCCATGCTAATTGAAATACTAATTTGAGTTTCTTATAAAACTTAAATTACCTTTACAAAACTTTATTGATTATTTCCGAACTGTTTGGGATTATTAGGCAAATACCGAATCTTACCAATTGACCTATTTGCATTGACATATTTATTTGTCGTTATTTTCTAGATTTTCCTTTGTTGGCTTGAGTTCTGGTTAGTATTTTCTCGACTATGTCGATATCTTTTCCACTTTGGCGTGAGTTGTGTTTTTGAGTCTATGTCCTCTTACCACCACACAAAACGTTGATACTAAACTTTTTAAAAGTGATGATAAGAGTAATCCACGAAAACTACGACACGTTGTCTCTTGTAGACTTAATTATTGTACGAGACCTATTTTGAGATAACTATATATGTATTAGGTTGTGCCGATCTCGTACCATTGTGCTTGTACCTTTGGGTACCGGTGTACCTGTCTCCTGGATATCGTTGTGATTAGCTCTAGATGCCAGTTGTGTCAGTTGTGATTTTTGCATTGTTGTAGCTAAGGTAAGTTCATGGCCCCTACTTTTACCGGTTTTATAACTATTTTGGGGGAGAATACATGCTCGTTTTTAAATAAACTTAATGATTTGTTTATGATTATTTAAGATTTGATTGTGTTGGGAACACATTTCACATTATCAAGTATTGGTCACAGTTTATGTAATATGTTGTTTTTATATTAAGGCCTTTATGTTTGTTATTAAGGTTCGGCCTATGTAGAAGGCCCATTGGCTGTGGCCTTTTATTTATTTCAACTATTAGGGCAACGCCCCTTATCATTGTAAACACTATAAATAGCCCTTCTCTTGATGAGAAGGGTGTTGGTTCATGTTTAATCAAAGTTTATTATTCTTCTGCATGTTCCATCCATTCTCTCTCTCTCTCTCTCTCACTTTCTCTCTCTAGATCCGTCACTTGTGTGATTAGATTTGTGACCTAACAAGTGGTATCAATCGCCAAGGGATAGATTAGGTTGTTTTAGATTAGATTTGGTAGAAAATTTAAAGATTTTGGTCTCGCAATCCTTCGAGTTAGAAGGTTTCTTCGAGTAAGACAATTGAAGTTCTTCGAGTTAGAAGGGTTTCTTCAACTTAGTCTTCGAGAAAGCTTAAGTTCTTCGAGTAAGGGAGTTGAAGTTCTTCGAGTTAGAAGTAATTCTTCAACTTAGTTTTCGAGTAAGATTAGGTTCTTCGAGCAAGACTTCGAGTTAGAAGTTTTTCTTCGAGCAAGCTTCTTCGAGTAACGTTTACTCTTAAGTTCTGTTTATATTTTCCGAGTTAGGAAATCAGAACTTCTTCATTTATAATCCTTCTACTAAGGGATTATATACTTGGTGAAATTTTATTCTTCGAGTAAGGATTCTTCGAGTAAGGTTTCTTCGAGTAAGGGTTATATCTTCGAGTAACAAAGTTCTATTTATACTTTCCGAGTTAGGAAATCAGAACTTATAAGGATTTAATTTCTTCGAGTAAGGGGCCATATACTTCTTCATTCTTTAGTCTTCGAGTAAGGAATTGATTTTTCGAGTAACCATTCTTCGAGTAAGGAGCTTCGAGCAAGAACTTAATTCTTCGAGTAAGGACTTTTCTTCACATCTTCTACTTAGAGATCTTAACTACAACAACAACCTTCTTTATCCTAAAAGATCCATCATCCACAAGTTACTTCTACAAAATGTCTCAACCACCGAACTACAATTACTTTTACAATCAACAACAGCAATATCATCAGCAACAACACTATCCTCAACACCCACAATATCCTCAACAACAACTCTTCATGCAACAACATCAATTCTTCCCACAACAACAATTCCCTCAACAACAACCTTATCAACAACAACCAATGCAGTCCTACCCACTTCTAGCAAAACAACCACATTAGTTTGATCAGATGTGTGAAGCCATAAGCAGTCAACAATCAAGACATGAAGCTGGATCACTTGACACACCTCCTATGCTCACTCCTGGTAACTATGTTCAATGGGCAAGTCGATTCTTAAGGTTCATCGAACTCAAGAAACCACATGGAAAATACATGAAAAAGGCTATCATTGAAGGTCCATTCCAAATGCCAACTACAACGGTTCCTGGAGATCCAAATGCAATTCCTCCAAGAGAAGCAACTGTGACCCCTATCCCTAATGCTCAGCTTACTGCAGAACAAATACTTCATCGTGAAGCAAATGAACTTGCAATGTCCTACATTCTTCAGGGAATTCCTAATCCAATCTTCCGAAGTATTGATGCTCAGAAAACTGCTAAGGGCATGTAGGAACACGTTCATCTTCTAATGGAAGGCACTGAACTGAACAAAGAAGACATGGAATCCAAACTCTACCTCGAATACACAATGTTCATGATTGAAGCAGGGGAATCACTAGAGTCTTATTACCATCGGTTCACTAACATCATAAATGACTTGGACAGACACAACATTGTTTTACCCAGGATTGCAGTCGCCAGACAACACAAAGTTCCTCAGTTGTCTTGGTCCAGATTGGCAGAAATATGTCACCTTTGTTTGTCAAGCAAAAAATCTACACAATGCTTCTTATTGGTTGTTGTATGATTATCTGAAGCACCATCAGTCTGAAGTTGATAAAGATCGAGCTTTTCGAGGTACTTATTCACCGTCAACAACTCTAAACTCATTGGCACTGATAGCTCAATCTCACTTTGTTCCACCTCCACAACCAAACCATGCTTTTGTCCAACAACAACATCACTTTGCTTATCCTCAACAAACCTCATCGAATCAAGTCATTCCATATGAATCAACACCGCAATCAACTGACAATCAACTTGTTCCTTATGACAACACGGATACCATGCTCTACACCAATACAAACAGTGATGAAGATGATGCATTCAACTCATTGAATGAAGGATTTGCACTCATTGCTCGTGCTTTCAGCAAGTTCTCCAACAAATCCAACAATCGTCTCCACACTTCACCCAACACTAGGAATCAAGCTGTTGTACAAGATGGACGAGTTGAAATTCAGAATCGTGCTTATGGAAGAAATAGATCAGGAGGTTACATGGGAAATTCAGGAACTGGACAAAGGTTTAATGCAGCAAGTGGAAGTAGGAACAATGCAGGTGCTCCACAGAGAAGGGTTGAAATAGTTGAGATTGGGAATACTGGGATTGGAAATACAATGGTTAAATGCTACAACTGCAATGGGAAAGGTCATCTGGCTAGTGCATGTCCCAAGCCTAGAACAAGAGGCAGCGAGTTTCACAAGCAGGCCCTACTTCTTGCTCTCAAGGATGAATCTGGGGGCACTCTCAATGAGAAAGAGAATAGCTTCACGGAAAATGCATATTCTGATGATGACATGGAAGACTTGGAAGCAAATGCAGCTGTGATTCTAATGGCCAACATGCAGGAACTGCCATGAGTGACACAGGCCCAGTATATGATACTGATGGTCTGTCTCAGGTACCTGATTCAACATGTCTAATACATGAAATTATATCACCATCTGCATCTGCATCTGCATCAGACGAGGAGCAAGTTGTTCAAAATGACTCATTATTATCTCCTCAAGAAGATGTACAAATGAACACAGTTGTTACATTTGATGAAGATCAAATTAACCCAGTTGTTACATTTGATGATCCAATTGATGACGATAATAATGATCAAATTGAACAAAATGATCTTTCGCTCGGTCCAGATCCAGAACTCATGACCTTGCTATTGACCACCCAAACCCAGTTGGACTCACAAAAATCTCAGATTGATAAATGCAATGAGATCAACAGAAACTTAAAAGCAAAAGTTGCATTATTAACTAAGGATCTTGAGTGCTATAAAATACAACTCAAAAATTTTGAAACACAAGAAAAACGAGAAAAAAGTTTTGAAGTTGCATTCCAAAAATCTTATGTCAAAGAACAAGATTTACAACATCAAATACGAGAATTAACTGCTTCCAAAAACAACTTGGTTTTTCAAATGGAACAAGAAAAATTAGAATTCAAACAACAAGTTGAACACCTCAATTCTGAACTTTCAAAAACAAAAACGGAGTGTCAAGCTTGTTTTTCCAAACATAAACAAGTGTCAAGGAAACGGATTAATTCTTATCTTGATGGAAATGTTGATTTGGAAAGTAAATTAAAAGAGTTTCAAAAAGTTGTTTATAAAACTGGTGAGTCGGTAACAACAATTCAAAAGTTTATTCTAAAGCAAAATCCACAAAGTTATGGTTTTTCAATTGGTGATGACAAACCACGTTTTCTACATAAAGCACTCAAGGAAAATCCGAAGTTGTATAGTGCAGACCATCTCTTTGATGATTCTATTATGCGTGTTGTTGTACATAACTGTGAGGAAGAATAGGAACAGGAAGAAGAGAGTCGATCTAAAATGAGCAATGTAAAGTTTAATAAACCATTTGATTATTCAAAAGTACCTCATATTTCTGACACCTTCGTTCCTCAAAAAGATCAAACAGAACAATCATGGTTTGTAATGAAAATTAATGAATCTTCTTCTGAGGTTGGTCCCGTTAAACTAGTGGCATAAATAAATGGTCCTTTACCAACTTCTGGTGTAATTGCACCACTACCAAAATGATGTCTTGTACTTAGATATTTTGATACGTTTATGGAAGACATCAAATTTTTGGAACAAGCAATTGAACGTAATTCTGAGATGACAGTTTCCACTTTTCTATCTCCTTATGAAAAAGAAAAGAGAGAAATTTTTAAAAAACAATTTTTACCATATGTTCAACATCTGCGTCTTTGTGCTACACACTGGGAACAGGAACTTCAAACAGAAGTAACATCCATGATGAACACTTTCAATGCAACAGAAAATGCAATCTCAAAACAAAAACGTCGAAACAAAGTTTTACAAAAAGACGCTGATCGACTATTGGAAGATGTTCTAAGTTCTGATATTATCTCTGTGTTTATGAATTCCATTCTATGTGTCTTGCAATGCTATGCTTGTTGATGATCACACTGCTGACACTGAAATGTTGAGACTTGAAATTGTGAATTTAAAAAGAGAAAATGAGAGAATCAGTAAACTCAATGATGATGTGCAAAGTAAACTTTCAAAAGAAAATTTTCAACTCAATCAGAAGCTGCAATGGTGTCAAACTCAGAGTCTTGATTTTGAGTTAAAGTTGCAAAGTCAAAAAGAATCAATGTCCTTTCAGAACAGTAACACATCCAAAGTTCAGAATCTTGAAAATGAAAATGCTGTTTTAAAAAGTCAAATTTTAACATATGAAAAGGAAATCAATAAAGTTTATCAAAATCGGAATGAAACCATTCGCTTAAATAGAGAACTCGATTCAAAAATTCAACAAAAGAATCACATCATCATTGAACTCAAAGAGAAAATCAAATTACTTGAAAAAGGAAAGTTTGTTCACACAAATGTGATTGCACCAGGATTGTACAAAATAGACACAACACCTAGGCAAATATCCCTTCAAACTACTAATTTGAATGCTTCCATTTCTACAGGAATAGTCACCCCTCCTAGTGTTAGCAGATCCAAGCATAAGAGCAACAAAAAGAAGACTAGTATCTGGCAACATAGGAGTGGAACACAAAAAGACCAAGAAGTAGAAGTTCACCTTAGGAGCTTGAATAAAACGCATGTTGCGTCTGATTTAGAATCGAACTTAAAAACTTGTAATTATAATCGTGATGTATCGAATGCTAAAACTTTAAATGTTTTGAATGGCGATGCATCTTGTGTGTTCTATCGTAAAAGCATGTTATCTGGTGATCATAAGAAGTGTGTTGCAAAATCTCTTTTATCTCGAAACAAGAAACGTACATCTGGCATTTCCTCTAGGCCCACTATTGTTTCTAAGTCTATATTAGGAAAACCACCAAGTGTAGTTTCTAAGAATGCCTTAGACAAGACCATAGTTGCGAATACAACTCCTAAGACAATCCAATCACCTAGCAAATTCACTAAGCAGAAAGCTGAAACTAGTTGGACATGGCAACGTTGGTTACAAAGTAAACCTAGTTTTACATGGCTACCTAAGGTTATTAATAACTGTGTTACTAACCCAACGGGTTCCACCGTTACCATCACTCCATCTTCGTCATCTTCGTGTGATGCAGGTGGTTCAAATTGTTCTATGGATTGTTGATAGCGGCTGTTCCTGACATATGACAGGCAACCTCAAACTTCTAGTAAACATTGTTGCAAAGTTCATCGGCACTGTCAGATTCAGGAATGATCATTTCGCTGCTATAATGGGCTATGGAGATTATGTCAATGGCAACATCGAAATTAGTCGTGTATACTATGTCGAAGGCCTTGGTCACAACCTTTTCTCAGTCGGTCAATTTTGTGATGGGGATTTGGAAGTAGCATTTTGGGAGAAAATTTGTTTCGTTCGTGATTTACAAGGAAATGATCTCATGACAGGAAAATGCAGAACTAGTCTTTACACCATTTCTATGTCTAATATGACCGCTTCTTCTCCTATATGTCTACTCTCCAAAGCGCATTCGACAAAATCCTGGTTATGGCACATGTAACACCCCCAAAATATCGCAGCGGAATGTAATATCATTGGGGTGCTACTTATTAGTACAACAGTCATAATCATAGAAAATGACTCTAAATGAGACATTTTTAAAAGTTTATCATTCGATCATAATAAAACTTCAGAGTTACAAGAGGTCCCAAATAGTTTTATAAAACATAATGTATTATCATAAAAAATTTCAAGAGTTTATCGAATGATAACACAATGCAAGCAATCAAAACATTCTCCGTGCGACTTCATGCTTGCCAAATACCTTAAGGACCTGAGATAAAATATGCTAAAAGGTCAACACAAAGGTTGAGTGAAATTCACAGGTTTATATATAATTAATGGACCACAAGATTTCAGTGTTAAAATAATAATTGCAACGAATACAATTATGGGTAAATAATAATTATTGCTTTAAGCTCATGACACTCAAACTGACTGAAGGTTCATAGAATAAACCAATGCCCTGAAAGGTAAATTGCCATTTTACCTAAAATTGAAATATAGTGCGTTTGTGGCATCTATCAAATCAAACAAACGGGATTCGTCAATCCCAATAGGCCTATTCACAATATTCGCGTTCACTCGCAACAACAAGTGATTAATGGTTCATGATTCATTAGGGTCTTATTTTGGCAATATCGGTACTTTAGCAATAATATGTTCAGATAAGCATATAGTTTAAACTTTAAAGCACTTGTGTCCAAATTGTAAAATAGCATGTATCTCCCCCAATGGGTTTATAAACAGTTTAAGAGTTAAAGTGGGGCTATGAACTCACCAAAGATCAAATAGCAAGATCAAAGTAAGAAATGAGGAAACCAAGACGTCCTACGAGCAACCTAAAAATAATATGTTGCGTCTTAGGTTTTTAAAATAATAGAATATGGATGCAAGAAAGTTTTATATATTCATTATATCAATCATGCCATTGTACATAGAGTTTTTAAGGTTCATAAAGTGACAGGGACTAAAATTGACAAGTTAGAAAAGTGTTACGAGCCTTAATATATATGTTGTCCTAAGTTCGGGTTTATTTTTGAAAGTGGGTCCTACCACTTCGGGTAAGTGAAAAATTCATCATATGTTAACAAAATTATAGTTTATATATTTTTAAGTTTGTAAAATAGTTCCATAATTTTTATTATCATTTATAGTGTTTTTAGATGTCATAAAAATATATTTGACTTATTTTTCAGTAAATTTTGATAAGTTATAGAATTTTAGGTTAAGTGCGGGTTTTGACTAAAAGTGGATATTCGTCACCAAAAACTCCGTTTCTCCTAACCCGTAAGGAGTTTTATTACAAATTTTATATTTTCGGAAAGGTATTTAATTGTACTAATCAGATTTGTGGGTCCCACTGTTCTGAAAATTATATAACTTAAATTACCATTTTACCCTAATATGTCAAGTCTGATCGGGACAGCACCAAACAGTCCCACCGATTTTGCGATAAGTTGAGTTCCGTAACTCATTTTTATGTGGGGTTTTCGGCTACGTTTAAGTTAATGTGTTACCTACAACTTTTATGTTTTGTACAATAGAGGGTTCGATATAACTTTTTAGACTTTTTAGCCATCCAAATCTGGTGTGCTTTTTCCGACAACCTTTGCCGTTTATTTTCTAATTAATTCATCGGGTATTGTCTCATGGCCAAATACCCGAAAAATCTAAGATAAGAGATAGATCTACAGTCATATATTTTTACCTAAGTCTCAAAGTGTACTGAGTTAGTGCAGTAATTATGAAAATAGTCTCTGGTCAGTAAGGTCTTTGCAAACTTAGTCCCAATAATAGTTTTAAGTAATTTAAGCTATGTATTGGGGATGAGCACGGTACCAAAATGGTACCGAACCCGTACCGAATTAGTGGTACCATTTTTTCCCAAGCATGAAAAGGGGTACCGGTACTGTATCGTACGGGATTTCGGTACCGGTAAATCGGTACCTATCCGGTACTTCCCTTTTATGTTAAAAAAAAAAAAAAAAAAAAAAAAAAAAAAAAAAAAAAAAAAAAATCGTAGATTAATGTTGGTAATCTATTACATAATTACGACAGTAGTATTCACAAGCAAACCATTTAAACAAAAGTTTACTGGTTATGGCCTAATATGATATTTTTAATGATAATGAATCAAAGAAAAAATAAAATAAAAATGAAAAAGTAGAAAAAAAAAAAAACTTACGTACCTCCATTTTTAGTGATGATGATGATTGGGATGAATTGTGGATGCAAACTTTATGATTCTTATGGTTGATGATATGTTAGGGTTTGATAAGGAAGCAATACTAAATACTGCAGTAGATTAGTGTTAGTCTAGGCAAAACTTAAAAACCCTTTATTTTTTACGTAGGTACAACACTTCCGTAGGTTAAGGCTAAAAAAAATAAAACCTTTTGTATTCGATACCAAATCCGGATTTCCCGAATTAGTCTCGTACCGTTTTTGAAAGGTACCGATTTTTTTTTGCCTTATTTCGTGGTACCGGTACCGTACCGTATATCAGAAATCGGTACCGTTTTGGTACGGTTCCTGTTCGGTTCCAGGATTCGGTTCAAAATGCTCATCCCTACTATGTACAATGCAATAATTAATACAACAAGCATATGAAATATATAAAATACATGAAATGAAGTATAGATCAGTAGTGATATGAAAAAAATATTGTGTGGTTTCTTACACAAATGGGATGGAATACAAGAGAAATCAAGATGAAAGAACACTAGATCTTCAAGATGAGCACAAATCTTTAACTAGAAAAAAAAAATATGGGTGTGTTTATGTGGGCTGAAGATCACGGCAACAAGAAGAGAAGAACAAGATTTGTGACTAGTTTTGAGATCTACTTTTGGTGGTTTTGGATGTGTGTAGTTTTTATTTAGGTGGTTTGCATGTGATGAAAAGTTATAGAAGTGGAAATGAGACATATGTCTCATGCTTAGCAAAAAAATTCGGCCACCTCATGCACGAGGTGGTATAGTTGGCTTAGTTTTATGTTATTTTGTTTAAGAAGTACCATTTAGTGTATAGTTTGATCTCGGTAATTACAAACGTTAAGTTCTTAAGTCATGAAACTTAAAACCGGGTAACAATAAAATACAAAGCTTACAAAAATGTTAAAACTTGTCAACAAAACCTATTTTGATATTTTAGGTGATCCTTGAGCTTGTTGGGTGATTACTCGATGTTTAAAAATTGAAACCGCGCAAAACGCAAAATGTATAAAATTTAAGTAAAAATAGAAAAGTAAAAATGGAATATATAAAATATGATGGTAAGAAACCAAAATGTATAAAAATATATCTACTGAGTATTGACAGGTGTCGGTTTAGGTTAAATGTACGTTTAACGACGTATACGGAATAACCTATCTAGTTACTCGAAAAAGGGAATTTACTTAAAATAGAAATATTAAGTAAACTTAAAATATTAAATATTGACCTCAAAATTGTGAATTGTTACAGCACAAACGGCTGTCTCATCTGAATTTCAAAACCATGACTGAACTTGCACGTCACAAACTAGTCGATGGACTTCCAGGGTTTCGATATGCAAAAGATCACTTATGTCCAGCTTGTGAACAAGGAAAAAGTACTCGTGCACATTTCTCTTCAAAAACATAACACAGTACTTATCATGTTCTTCAACTTCTTCATATGGATTTGTGTGGCCCTATGCATGTTCAAACGATCAATGGTAAACGCTACATTTTGGTAATTTTCGATGACTTCTCTAGATGGACTTAGGTCTACTTTCTCCGAAGTAGAGACCAAGCTCCTTCAATGATCATCACCTTTCTCACAAAAATTCAAGTTCAGCTTCACAATACAGTCAGAAAAGTTAGAACAGACAATGGAACTGAATTCAAGAATCAAACTCTTCAAGATTATTTTGAGAAAGTGGGAATTGAACATCAAACATCTATTGCAAGAAGTCTAGAACAGAATGGGGTTGTCGAAAGACGTAACAGGACGTTAGTGGAAGCTGCAAGAACAATGTTAATCAATGCTCAATTACCTGATTACCTATGGGCAGAGGCTGTCTCAACTGCATGTTACACTCAAAACCGTTGCATGATCACCAAACGGTATCACAAAACTCCATATGAGATTGTTCACAACCGAAAACCGAATATAAATTACTTTCATGTATTTGGTGCCCTTTGTTACCCAAATAATGATCGTGATGACTTTGGAAAACTCAAAGCCAAAGCTGACATTGGTATCTTCATTGGATATTGTGAAAACTCCAAAGATTTTCGAATATGGAATCATCGCACTAGAGAAATTCAAGAGACTATTCATGCTAACGAGGATGAGTACCCGCGCGTTGCGGCGGGGTGTTTGTATATGTAAGTTAGTCATAAAAAAATAGGTTAAAAGTTACGATGGTGCACTCAGGTGTTACCATGTGTTACAAAATAGCAGTACATAAAGGTTTGTATATATCAAAAAAATGAAATTATATTGGTAAAGAGAGATAGAACAAAACTATATCTCTTTAGAAGTTTGTACATCTAATTTTAGTACCTAAAATACACACATCTCGGCCTCCATTACATCCTTCAATATCAGCACCCAAACGCACCCATCTCAACCCAGCCCCAGATTCATTTTAGCCCGCAAATGCAACCATGCCAATCCCCATTTGATCAGCTAAACCCGCAAGTAATCACCTTAATGCATCCTGCTTATGGTCGATACCCACAGGCCTGCAGTTTAATGATTTCCCACATTACAGTATGAGAAAAAAGTAAGCAAAATAACATTTTTTAATGCAGAAGTAAAACAAAATACTGAGCTTACGGGTATCTCAAGTGCAACGCGACCTACAGTTCTGTTCATGCGAAAGAGATATGTATTAATCTGATGATTATTACCTGTGGTCATGAGGGCGGATTTGATGGCAGAAGGACTCCAGTCAAGGTGGAAGTTCTTAAGGAGACCAACAACTTCAGCAACATGTGGGCAAGAAATAGAGGTACCTGACTCTATGTTATATGCTGCAATGATATTCACACCAGGTGCCGCAATATCAGGCTGTACATATGTAACACAAAGATGATTAATTTTCAGTTAGTTATATATCTATGTTAATAATCAACATGTAGTTTTCACCTTAAGAATTTCTGGTGCGATTGGATTCGGTTCCCTTGAAGAGGATGCTGGCATAAATGGAGCCGGCTTTATATTTACATCATCTTCAGGATGCGTGAAAACTGTCAAAGAATATATGATATGAAAAGTTAGGGCACTTACTTTTCATCACCACTGGAAAGATCATTACAAAGGATCTTGCCACATGCACCAGCATGAGCTGCTAATAAATAAAATAAATTAAAAAAAGGAAAAAAAAAACGTAACTCGGTCTTGCTTATTTAAAAGGAAAGAAAGAATACGATAGTTTTTATCATCAGATTCCGGCTAAAATCCATTGCAAATGGATTATACTTAAATTCACTAAGAAGCCATATTTTTTCAGATCTTATAGCAAAGCGAAAGAGTATCAATGGAAATACCAAACAGTTGCTATTATGTACGCATAAGGCCAAATCCCAAACAACCTCTTATTTTGATGGTTTAAAGCACACTATAGAGTTATAAAAAGTTACCCAGATTTACCGTATGTTGTGTCAGCAAAGTCTGGGTGGTATTTGCTGATGCAGTTGCAGATTTGCAGCCATGGCGGTATAATCCTATTTGTTTTGATTGTTTCACAGATATGCGTGTGATCATTTGGATTTGGCTCGTGCCATTTTCTGCAGGGATGCTGCTGCTGACCTTCCTGGGCATTTCAGGTGCAGGTAAGTCCGGTATCTCATTTGGTGGCCCAGTTTCTAGTTTTGACATTATCGGGCTGCTAACCCTCTATACATCAACGCAAAAATACCTTTCATATATTATTCTACTTAAAAAAAAAAGAAAAAAAAAAAGAAAAAAAAAACTGTTTGATATGATACTGGAAAAATACCTGAAATCATTTTCTAGTACCTCTTCACCGCCTGCCAACGTTGGACAAAAGAAAGAAAGGCTTCCACATATCGGCATAACTTGCCTGGATACCATTCCCGAAACTACACTCATTTTGTAACCCTCATTTTTTCAACAATGCTTTTCGCGCTTTCTTCCCTAAAAAATTCAAACTACATGTTAAATACGACAAAGGCAAATCAGGTAGGGCCAAAAATATGCACTTACAGCTCCCTGTCTAGTGACTAATTCAAATCGCGTTTTCAAAAGTGAAGGGCGCTGCTAAACTGTGGTAAATGCATACCACAACAACTGTAAGAAATTTCTCACTGTCACGTGTGCTTGCCCAGAAATCACATATTCTAATTACAAAGCATGCGTGATAGTGACAATATTCCTATAGTTTCACCAATCAGATGGAAGGCTATGCTATAACTTAGAACGAAGTCTTGTATTAACATGTACTTTTTAGTAAGCAAGCAAGCAAATAAAGTATCATAGTTCTTTTTTACCATCTAATAAGTGGCTAATTTAGTTCCTTAATTGTTAGCAAACCAAACTAACATAATAGCTTATTTCTAACGTACTCAGGCACAAACCCTGCTGCGAAACTCACAGTCACATGTGTTGCTTAATTTTTTTTTTCTATAAATCTGAAGTACCTGTTTTGCATCTCTCCTTTACCCACTTTCCACTTCTTCACGACCTTCTCTCGATTATCCTAACTTACATTCCATAATACAAAAGCTCGAACGTCTAAAAAGACACTAAAATTTTGTAAAATTAATTAATTAAATAAGAAAAGATACATGTGAATTGTGGTGCTGCCGCCGGAGGAGGAGTCACCAGGGGTGGAGTCACCGGAGGTGGAGTCGCCGGACTGGATCCCTCTTCTTCAAGAGGTAAGAGTTATGGGGTTGTGAAGCTGTAAAAAAAATATACCCGTAATCAGACACAACTCTAATCATCACCAAAATGAAACCCTAATTCATATAATGCAGATGCAGATAAAAAGTCGAGAGCCGAATGGGATTCATTCTCAAATAAGAATTCACTGATGAAATGTTGTAACATATATTTTTATAAATGTTGAACAGAAAATATAGATTAAGTTACACCTTAGTTGTAACTGATGGTGTAAACGATATTTACTTCACCTCATTACTGTACATAAAAACGATAACGATATTTCTCTAGCAGCATCAACTAATTGATGGTGTGTCTCAAATAACCGATGTTGATGCTGAGCATCTCGCAAAGTACGGAGACGATGAAGGCGTAACATCGGCTGCATATTAGAGGGCGTACTCGGTCCCATTTGTCTCAACACCTGTTTCATATACCCATGGTATCATCCATATTGAAGAGCTTATTCATCTCGTTCTGAAAAAACGATAACAACGTATAAGATAAATACAGTGCACTCGTAAAGAAAAACCAAATTTAGTACAATTTATTTAACAGAGTATTGGCAGACTTTCCATTGCCTCATCAGGTAATGTGGTATGCCATATAGTCTACATTTCTTTTCTCAAAGACATGCCATTTTTTGTTTTTATTAAAAAATAAATTAAATAAATATACACAATATTTACAAACAATTATTAATATCATTTATCATTAGTGTTGTCATAAAATAAAAGGATAGAAATAAAGAAAAAACAGTATTTATGAAACATTTTATATTTGTATATATTTCATGTAGTCTACCAACTGAGAAATTTTTAACTTTAGAACATACAGGACCATTTGTAATGGGACTGGATATCTTCTCCACGTTCGTTGAGTGAAATCCTTCCTTCTGCTTTTTGTAGAGAAGCATGGGTTTCTGAAAAGCACAATAACAAAATAATCTTATAATACAACCCAGCTATATTAAAATTATCATTTCACATATTAGCATGTGACCCATAGTTGTACATAAATAACATCATAAAAACTGAAAATGAAAGTTCAGATCTTAAAGAATCGAACCTGAAAAACAGAATCATCAATTGCCGTGAATAGTGGAGGGCTATCAATTTCATTGCCATTTACATCATCCTGTTACATAAAAACAAAGTCTTTTGAGCATATGCGTTTATATGAAAAGGAGTAGTCAGTCACCAACAAAAACCGAATAATAAATAATCATTTGTACCTCAAAAAAAAAATTCCATTCAAATTCATCAGATACAGGTTCCTGATCGAAATTCATCATGCTTGTGTACCGATCATAAAGCTCAGGTTGAGTCAGATCTTCAGATACATCAATCCTCGAAAGATAAGCTTTTGAGATAAGAGCACTTGTCGGCCGACTCATGAGTCCACGCGTCACTAAGGTTGAGGTTCTTGAGACGGGTGGGCTTAGTTGTTCCTTTTTCGCAGAGACTGAAATGTTACAGGAGTGTCCCTGACTCTAAGGCTTCCTGGCAACCTTGTCTCTTTGGGAGATACCCGAATTAATCACCAATGAATCAATGACTGGCTTACTCTTGGGTTCTTCTTAACAATTATTGTATTATCTGAAATATACAATCATTTTCTCGTAAGTAATGTGACACAAAATGAGGAATAAATCGATGCACGGGAATTTAACTTATGTATTGATCAACAGTGTCATTTGTGTTTTATTTTACTAACAACGGGTCAAATAAAAACTGACAAAATGGAGAATTGGGTTGAATGAGGGTGAATATAAGTTATCAGGTCCAATGGTCTCTCTTAACTTTTGACCGCTTCCATTACTAATGGTATTGACCGATCATCCTTTAAAGCATCAAATACAAACAATCCCAAACTGGATACACCCATGGTTGTCTGCATAAAGATAATGCGTTTCCTTTTGATGCAGACTCTTTTTAGCTTCAAATAACCGTTTCAAGTTCATAACTTGCTTATTATTTTTGTGTAACAACCTACGCTTAAAAAGAAATACATTAGTGGCAGGAATTACGTTAACACCTAACTGTAATTCCAAGTTAAAAGGAAGCAATTTCGACACATTTACTTATAAATGGGTTGATTTAGGTTATGATTATCTATAAATTATAATACCTCGATCAAACATATGTATATATCCTTATTGATACTATGACTTGTGTAATCCTATTTGACACTAATTAATTATAAAAAATTGAAATATATATGGCACAAAGTTTTTGAGCCAACCAAAAAAGCAACCCATTTTGACCCCTGCCCGACTCGCCAGTGCAGTAGATGGAAAATATGGTACTTGGACAAAGTAAAAGTAGCTCTAGGATAGATACCTGGCTATAATGATCATCGACGCATTTTAAGATGACTTCCAAGTCTAGTTTTATCCCCAAAAAAAGTCAACGTAATCCTTTTTTCTGCCAGTCGTTTCATAATAGTGTTATAGCCTCAATGAAACTGAACAAAATTGTACATGCTCTTTAAATCAACGGTAAAGAGTTAGCTAAGGTACTATTCTTCTGATTTCATTAATCTTCTTAAAACCAAGCTGTCTAATACTTTGATACTACTTAATATAACTGATGATCATTCTGAATACAGTATTAACGAAAAAGCTAGTACTAATTGCTTATAAGAAAAACCAAACATTATTTTGATTATAGTAACCTCACTTAAGTAACTGATCGGTAATATTTATTTGTTACGGGCTTACGGAAGACCCGCGAAATCCACATCCAGGGGACTTTGTGCATATCTTAAATTCAGCGACGTGTAAAATTGCAGCACCATATTCTGAACTCAATATTGAGCGACCTGAAAATTTGCACCAAATCAAACCATATTTAGCAAGTTGCTTATAACATTAAAATGACACAACCCTTTACTAAGGAGACCCGACAACCCATTAAAAAAAACCCAAAACCCCATAATACGACACCCAAAGAGCCGAAAACCCCATAATACGACAATCCATTTCATAATTGTATGCGTACCAGGAAGTAAAGTATAACACGACATGGTTAAGTCAAATAGAATTCTGTAAGGAAATTAGTTTAATAGCTTTTTGTAACGCCACATCATATCAGTAACAGATGAATAGCAATATACCTTGAATACTAAATTCTCGCCAGCCTCCTATTTTTCTTCCTCGTCTTTTCCTGACGCATCCTATGTATTCATAACCATATTCATAAGATTCTTTGTAAACTAAACCGAACAAATAGTGAAAAAACACGGGGCAAAGTTAACATAACAAACATGCAAATCAGTTTGAGACAGGCATCAACCTATCTGTTTTCGCCATTTCATACATGGCGATAGACATCAATAACTTTGCATCAGGAGTCATGTGCCAAAGTGTGTCATAAGGAACAACATGAACTTTGATCAGCTCACCATGTTCCCAAAGGCCAGTTTCTTTTCCCTGTAGCTGTTTAATGACACATGCATTTATACTTCCTCTGTAGAGAAGTCAGCTCAGTTCCTCATCAAATCCAGCCTACTATCATAAACATATAATCAGACACATATTACACAGTATTCACGCAGTTACACAATATGTGTAATGATACACATACCAGCGAGGGGATAACTTTGCATCTGGTGGACGGGTCTATAAAGGATGTGAGATCAAGCATGTCCTCTAGATGTAACTGAATTCCAGTCTCCTCTTCAGCCTCACGTATTGCTGTACCAGCAACATTGCCCACATTATCATCCAACATCCCAGCTGGCAGCTCCAAAACAGGGCTCCCAACAACCACCCTGAACTTAAATATGTAGAAAAATGAATGTCATGTTCCTCGTCAGGCTTAAGTCAACACATAGTAAACTCACTATCTGAACATGTGAAGATGTATATAATAACCTGCTCGGTAAGCACAGTATAAGTTGTTCCCACTGACTCCAGCAGGATTAGTACAGCTACAGCTGGTCCACGTGCAAAAACAATACCGGGAACCTAAGAGAATATACGTGCAAATTAACGCATAAACATACGAATCCAATCCAATGTTTATCATGTGAATCGTATTTTAGTTGATACAATTATTTGGATTTCGGATGTAATATTTAATACCTGTAATGGAAAATATACCTGTAATAACAACATCAGTAAGGCATGATCAACCTATTACACCACTAAAACGTCCTCAAGGTCCATCTCTTCCACCCTTAAGGATTCATTGCCTTCGGTTCTTTGTAATGTGCCTGTCATAGAACCCGTGAAACCATTAGAGGTGATGTTTGTCATAGTGTCTGGAAATTTGGCAGATTCAAAACATGACCAAAAACTTTCAAAACAGCAAAAGCAGATTCATGAAATCCGCAAAAATCAGAAGAGGCCGAATCCTTAAAAGAATAACATAAAAACATACCAGCAGCTTGTCCTTTAGCCAATAATGACAGTAGCCCCTAAGAAAGCACCGTCAAAGCGCCGGCCAAATTCCCATAGCCACAAACAAATCCTGTCCTGTTCATTTTCATCAAATGGTCACAATTAACCCATTAGTAAAAACAAAACACACAGCCATTAATTAAAACAAAAGACACACATATTGTCGACTCATTCAACTTACCAATCAAGCAAATGCACTAAAAAATCACTTTTAGCAGTCACCAAAGCATGAGGAAAGTTACACAGAGTTCGCGTAAACCCGATAAATCTGCCAAAACAACAACCACCATTAATCAATTAACTTAAGTAACAATATTCATAAACCATCCCTGCCCGCTTTAACCACAACCCAGTTAACCCGCATAAAAATACTTCAAATCACCCAGAATACATAGCAGTTCACCACTAATAAAAAATTTCAAACATATAAATATATAAAAAAAAAAAAAAAAATAATAATAATAATAATAAAAATAATAAAATAATAAAAATAATAATAATAATAATAATAATAATAATAATAATAATAATAATAATAATAATAATAATAATAATAATAATAATAAAGGAGCTCACATATCTCAGTGATTTCGAATCTTTATACAATAACCTCATCATCCAGAAAAATCCCTAAATCAACACGAAACCCTAATTATTACGAATCATCTGAGTAAAACCCCTAAATTAAGAGGAAACCCTAATTATTATGAACCACATATAACAAATAAAACAAAAAACCCAAATTCAAAAAAAAAATAAAATAAAAAAAAAAAAAAAAAAAAAAAAAAAAAAAAAAAAAACTAATTTTACCTTGCTTACGTTTGTGGGATATGTGGAAAAAAATACCTCAAAACTTGTGGTAGATGAGGAAACCCTAACCCTTCTGTTCGATCGATAAATTTATTTTTTGGGAATCACCAATAATTTTTTTTTGTGCGTGCTTGTCTATGAATGAATGGTTGAATGGAAGATTCAGGAACCAAGATGTATATCAGACAAGAAAATTGTGGGGGTGTGGTGTGTGTAGAGAGGGAAAACATTAACCCGGGAAAAAAATATTATTGATGCTACTATTGATAGCACTTTATATCATCTCACATACCAACTGTAGCTGCATCTCAAGAGTGTGGCAGTAGCAATTTTTTTATACCAAACCCTGAAAATCAGTTATAAAAACAGTGTGCTAGTAGCAATTACCCGGTGGACCGGGTTGCAAAAGAAATCCGGGCGGGTCGCGCCATAAATGTATAATAGATATAATTTCGATGAGCTTACAGAAATGGTTTCTGAGCAAAACAGCTTAGGACCCGCAACCAATCGTTTAAAATTTCCAGATCAAGCAGCTGCACCACTTTCCTTCAACCGTAAGGAATTGGAAACTTTGTTTGCTCCACTGTTTGATGATTCTTTTGCATGTCGTGCACCAGGTGTATCACCAATTTCCGCTGCTCAACCTGATACACCTACTACAACAACAACAGTTGCTGCAGATGCACCTCCAACTGAATCTCCATCAATAGAAGAACAAACCGCTTACTCATAAATCAAACATGTATGGTTCTTGTGATTTGGCCAAATCTAGAGAGATAAAGAGTTGAGAAGGTGGAACCTTTTAGAGAGAGAAAGTGAGAGATTAGATGTCACACCCCCAAAATCGGGTCCAGCGGAAGACAACGTGTCGCTGGGGTGTAACTCAATTGGTATCACAACACAAGTGCAAAGAACGGTTTTCATTTCAATTATGTAGAACAACCTTGTTTAACAAAAATGTTGAATTTACATTGTTAAAAGTAGTGCGGAAATAGGCCCTTTAAAATAGGTAGAACGGTCCCAAATGTTTGTCAGAGTCTTCTATGACCATGCCATGCCCTGCCAAGAGCCTCCAGTAGCGTGCTATTGCTTTATACCTGAAAATACATGCTAACAAGTGTCAACACAAGGTTGGTGAGTTCATAGAGTTTATTGAAAAATGTAATGCCTTTGAATGAAGATTTTCCCAGCAAAGGCATTGTAAATCCACCCAGTTCCAAGTCCCGCCCATAACAAGACTTGCAACCTGTGTGTTTACAACCCATTGCCAACTATGAATTGGTTTATGTTACTGAAATGTTACACGGAAACCACAAGTATAAAGTGTAAAATAAACTGCCACATGAAAATGATACATTAGCTCTTAAGCTCATGACCCCGAAGCTAGACTGAATGAATTGCCCCAACTGAGTGCTTTGCCAAACACCCTGAAATGGATCAAATGTAATGCGTTCGTATGACAAGTTGGTGCGACCAACCCGAACGGAGGTGTCACCCTCAATAGATCTATTCACACACCCTCGCTTGCTCACAATTAACGGTTCATGATAATAGGGGACTTTAATCTTGGAAAATGTGGTAACTTAAGCAATGTAATGAATTTATATACTTTGGTCCGCATGAAAAATTGGTACAATGTATTCTCCCCCGAGAAATTGAAATGATGTAATAACTTGAAAACCGAGGCTATGAAAACTCACTTTAATCCTTAGAAGATTAAAGTGCTTGTGAAAAATAATTGAGCATGTATTCTCCCCCAAAACATAATCCAAAATGTATAAAATAGGGGCTATGGAACTCACCTGATGCGATAGCAACAAAGACAGATATGAATATGCTGAAATGAGGCTCGGTCTCTAACCGCGACCTAACATGAATGATATGATCTATTGTAAGCAATGAAATGATGCTACACATGCAAATACGTATGTTATCGATACCACTCGATGATTTTGGAAAATAATGTTTATCGTCGAAAAATACATTTTTGACGTCTCGGCAAGTCATATACTACTTTTCGTGCAAATATGTTGAAATGATACTCTATGATCCTAGTTTGGTGTTTTATGGTCAAATATGATGTTTTTCTCGCAAAATAACTCTTCTTATAACTTGTGAAAATGTGACCAAACGGCCTCGCAAAACTAGCCGCAAAATATTGTACTTTAAGAGTTAGAAATAGAACTTGATGTTTTTGAAAACCTTGTAACATGATCTCACAGCCGTCTCATTTGAGTTTTGGTCATACACGTCTCGATCATGAAGAAAATCGGCTTTGAGTATGGTGTCTTGCAAAACAATTTCTATACTTAGAAACATTTTCTTGAAATAGTTGTTTTTGGCGATACTAGGAAATTCATAACTTACTCGTTATAAGTTCAATCAACAAGCGGCCGATTGATTTGGAAAATAGGCCGGAAATACTTTGTTTCACCTGAAGGAGTTTATGGCCCAAACCGACTCGATCAACGGGAAAATGGCTCGTAAGATGGTGCCTCGCAAAAACTGTTTACACTTAGAAAATATTTGAATTATAGTGAGGCTGTCAAATGATAACTTTGAAAGGATTTTTGGGTAAAAAGATGAGGTCGTAGTTTATTCGTTATAAGTCTATTCGACGAACGGCCAATTGATTTGAAAAGCTTGCTGGGAGATCTTGATTTCTTATGAAGACGGCTCGGACTCAAACCATACCAATCATGGATAAAAATAGTCGTGAAAATGGTGTCTCGCAAAGACAGTTTTGCGGCAAGTTTATATTAGTAAAAGCTGATGGAATTATATATTTTTCGTCGGGTTTCAAACACTTGTATCTTTTTCGTTATAAGCTCGTTTTCTATGTTCTTTATATCCCCGGAATCGTGGGACAATCTATTAACATATTCTTTATAAGTCGGGACGGCTAGGTGACGGCTAACGCCTCAAAACAGCCCTTGAAAATTGTGACAGCAGTGAGTTTTTCTGAAAATATAGTTTTCCTCGTTAACTCGTATTTGGCATAACTTTCACGTCGTAAGGGTTCTTTTAGTGATTCCAACGGCTACGGTTTCGTTTTTGAAAGTATTTTCTGAATATCTAACCCAAAATTTCCCAGAAACCCCTGAAGTTTCCACGTTTGACAAAAATGGACAGCAACAATATTTTCCAAAAATACTTTTCGTCGTTAAACTTCGGAAAACCATATCTCCTTCGTTATTAACTCGTTTTTATCCCCGTTTTCGGCCATAGTTTCGTCTCGGAATGTATTTTCTAAATATTTGGTCCAAAGTTACCCAAAACCCACTGAGTTTCCCACGTTTTGCATTTAAGGACAGTAGGTATATATATTGTTCAAAACTTGGTTTCCTAGTTACTAACTTGTACAAAAACCTTCCAATCAACAACCAAACATCTCTTGATCTACCATACACCTTCTTAGGGTGTCATGGGGTCCTAGACTTCACAAAATATTGTAGGATTCAAGGGGATGATCATAGGATTAATATATATTCATAAAAACCATGAAAACTTGTAAAGTGGTATAAATAACATATGTAACTTGCATGTTTAACCAATATAACTTGAAAATACATGATGTTAATGATCAAATGAAAGTATGAGATGATGAAAAAGTTCACTTGAAGCTTACTTGAAGATTTGATGAGTTTGGATGAAAAAGATCACAACCTTGGAGTTTTTATCGCAAAACTCTAACAAGGAAGGTATAAGGAACTTGTATAACACTCGATCTTGGAAAAATTACGGGATCTCCTTGGTCTTGTGGTTGTGCCGTGAGCTAGAGAGGGAGAGAGGAGAGTGTTTTGTGATTTTTCATAAAAAAATGTGCTAGTTTAGTCTTTATATAGTCCAATGGCATTTTGGTAATTTTGATGGAAGGGTAAAATGGTAATTTCACTAGGTCTTCGAAATATCTAGATATTTTTCAGAAAATATCTAGTTATTTTAGGCTGGATACTTATCTTGACTTACGGAGTGAGTTTTGGTCCCGCTAATTGCTAACTGTAAGTCGTAAAGTCACAAAACTTAAAACCGGGTATCCTAAAATTCCTAAATTCATGAAAATGTCACGGAAGGTAGAAAACATATATTTCTCTTGTTGGTAATGTTGTTTGGACATATCGGGATGCCTAAATGACGTTTAAACCTTAAAGTAAGTCTCGGACACGGTTTCGTGATTTTTGCAGAAATTATCCGACGAGTGCCAAAATCTCGGGTTATCATTAAAATAGTTTAACTTACGAGAATATGAAATAAAAATTTTGGAAATGAATAGTGAAAATGAATAGTAACTCGTGAATAGTAAATTGTCGAGGTTCGGAAAAATGGCCTGAAATTACGAATTGTCACAGTCTCCACCCGTTACGGGAATTCAGTCCCTGAATTCAGTTGGTGTTGGTCTCTGGAGTGGATTCGGTGATGAAATGTGGATGTTTGAAGTCGCGTCTGGTCTTCCCGCTCCCAAGTAAACTTAGGACCTCTGCGAGAATTCTAGCGAACCTTAATCGATAGGGATTTGACTCTGCTTCAACTGTTTGACCTCATGGTCTATGATTTCTGTTGTTTCCTTCACGCAATTGTGCTTATTGTCGAGCTGAATTTCTTCCAATGAAATTTTTGGGCTTTTCGTTTGAAAAACATTTCTTGAGGTTTGAGAGATGAAACGTGTTATGTATGCTGTTGAGCTCTTACGGAAGCTCCAGTCTGTATGCCAGTCGGCCGATTACAGTTACAGTCTTTAATGGTTCAAGGTACCTAGGGTTCACTTTCCCGTGTTCCCACAATTGTATCATGCTTTTCCAATGTTTCTGAAATTGTGTCATGCCTTTCCAAGGCAAGGCTTTCAACATAGCTCGTTCCACAGTTAGAATTCTAATGATTTGCTGCTTAGGGATACCTAATCCCAATGATTTTGCATCCTGAGTTGTCCTAACTTTTCTATTGTTCTCTTGTTGCTTGTAACTGATTCTTGATTTGCAGAAAATTCCTGGTTATTTCATGAATACTTACTGGACTAGTGAGTTAGGCTTTTCCAAATTTCGATCCGTCAATGGATGTTGGCACTTCGACCATAGAGTGCATCAAATGGTGTAGTTTCTACGCTCGCGCGATAACTACGGTTGCATCTATGAATTGTAGGTAATCACACATATCTATGAATTGTAGGTAATCACACATACCTATGAATTGTAGGTCATCACACATACCTATGAATTGTAGGTCATCACACATACCTATGAATTGTAGGTCATCACACATACCTATGAATTGTAGGTCATCACACATACTTATGAATTGTAGGTCATCACACATACCTATGAATTGAAGGTCTCCCTAGGTTTGAATCGTTCTCTAATTCTGACCATTGTTCTGCCGATGATAGATGGTGTAGTTCCAAAGGAATCTTAATGTAATCGCTAGGAGTTTGAGGTGAATTAAATTCCTCTATTAGGGATAATTGAAATGGATATCATGAATCTTGTGGAAAAATTTACAAGGTTAGATCCGCCAAAGGGTGTTATTGACAATCGTAGATTAGGATAAGGTTGTGATCCTCCGCAGGATGTCATGAATTGAGTCTTTCTCAACTTACGATGCTTAGTCTCTATTACTAAGATTTTTCCCCAAACTCTATGTCATTAAATCACGAATTCCTAAGTGTATAAGTGATGTAATATAGTGATTGATTTTTCAAAGTTTGATTTGAGATTGTGTTTTGTTCATAAACCTTCCCTGAATAAATGAATTTACAACCTTAAGCAAATGATCAAACATACCCATTGTAGGTACATCCATACCCAGTAATGCAGGTAGAAGGTTTTGATTTATCTCTATAGTGTTGAGCACGTCCTATAGGGATTGGATAGTTTCCTTAATGTTTGTTGGTTCGAGGATGGTAGGTCGTGCATACATCTGATTGGGTAAGAATAGCTTAAAGGGATTGTTAGAAGTTTGAAGTAAAGCGACTATCTCTGTCGGAAATGATGGAAATTGGTTCACCGTGCCTTGAAACTATTTCCTTGAGGTAAAGTCTGGTAAGCTGTTCTATAGTATAAGTCTCTCCGATTGGAATGGAATGGACTGATTTGGTGGGACGATCGATGATCACCCAAATAGCTCCTAAACTGCCTGATGTCTTGGGAAGTTTAATGAAAATATCTATTGTAATGCGTTCTCATTTCCACTGAGGAATTTCTGGTTGCTGAAGTAATCCTAATGGTTTCTGGTACTCGGCTTTTACTTTAGCGCAAGTAAAGCATTTGCTAACATACAAAGCTATGTCTGCCTTCACATTCGGCCACTAATGAAGTTTCGTGAGATCCTGATACATCTTATCAGAACTTGGGTGAATGAAGTACTTCGACTTAAGTGACTCGCGCATAATCAACTCTCGTATTCCACCATAGAGAGATATCCAGTTTCTATCCTTGAAGCACAATACTCTGTCTGACCTCTTTACTAACCTATTTGCATTCTTTGGCATACCGTCGAGTTTTATCATTCTGTCGGTTTCCTTCCTTGAGTGCCTCAACTTGAGTCTCGAGGATTCGTGATGGTAAAGGTGAAGTGATTGTCATTCCCAATGATCTGACTCTCAACGGCTTGAGGTTGGGTTATGGTTAGCTGACGTGCTTCTAGACGGCGGTTCATAAGGTGATGCAGGTGTGGATGTTCTTGCAACGGTTGTGTATACACACAAGAAGTTTTGAAACCTTTAGAAATCGAGTAGGAATGCAAACCGGACATAATTTTATTATAATTGCTCTCAGTATTGCAAAATTCATCTCTGAGCGGGGCATAGGTAGTCAGCCTATGTCCAACTGTCCCGGGTTGAATATAGATGACGAGTCTATATTCCACCGAGGTTCAATGAAGTTTAAAATACTCAGCTCAGTTATAGTAATACTAGGTCCTTCACATTAGAAGAGATGTTCTGATAGGCTAAGGTAAAGGACCAAACTCGTGGTCGAATGATGAAACTATGTAAGAAAAGGCGTAACGCTGAAACGTATACGATATGTATGCATGCTTATATGAAAGACAACTATAGTAATCAACTATAATAAGTGGGTATGAATGATTTGATAATAAGACATAAATCTCATTAAATATGTCAGCACACAAACCACAATTGAGGCATCAGCTTGGCAGGCAGGCACGCGGCGGTCATAGGGTTATGTTTTTGTAAATGTAGCTATAGTCTAGGTTTTAAAATCACCCAGTTCTCTATAGCCAAGGCTCTGATACCAATCTGTCACACCCCCAAAATCGGGTCCAGCGAAAGACAACGTGTCGCTGGGGTGTAACTCAATTGGTATCACAACACAAGTGCAAAGAACGGTTTTCATTTCAATTATTTAGAACAACCTTGTTTAACAAAAATGTTGAATTTACATTGTTAAAAGTAGTGCGGAAATAGGCCCTTTAAAATAGGTAGAACGGTCCCAAATGTTTGTCAGAGTCTTCTATGACCATGCCATGCCCTGCCAAGAGCCTCCAGTAGCGTGCTATTGCTTTGTACCTGAAAATACATGCTAACAAGTGTCAACACAAGGTTGGTGAGTTCATAGAGTTTATTGAAAAATGTAATGCCTTTGAATGAAGATTTTCCCAGCAAAGGCATTGTAAATCCACCCAGTTCCAAGTCCCGCCCATAACAAGACTTGCAACCTGTGTGTTTACAACCCATTGCCAACTATGAATTGGTTTATGTTACTGAAATGTTACACGGAAACCACAAGTATAAAGTGTAAAATAAACTGCCACATGAAAATGATACATTAGCTCTTAAGCTCATGACCCCGAAGCTAGACTGAATGAATTGCCCCAACTAAGTGCTTTGCCAAACACCCTGAAATGGATCAAATGTAATGCGTTCGTATGACAAGTTGGTGCGACCAACACGAACGGAGGTGTCACCCTCAATAGATCTATTCACACACCCTCGCTTGCTCACAATTAACGGTTCATGATAATAGGGGACTTTAATCTTGGCAAATGTGGTAACTTAAGCAATGTAATGAATTTATATACTTTGGTCCGCATGAAAAATTGGTACAATGTATTCTCCCCCGAGAAATTGAAATGACGTAATAACTTGAAAACCGGGGCTATGAAAACTCACTTTAATCCTTAGAAGATTAAAGTGCTTGTGAAAAATAATTGAGCATGTATTCTCCCCCAAAACGTAATCCAAAACGTATAAAATAGGGGCTATGGAACTCACCTGATGCGATAGCAACAAAGACAGATATGAATATGCTGAAATGAGGCTCGGTCTCTAACCGCGACCTAACATGAATGATATGATCTATTGTAAGCAATGAAATGATGCTACACATGCAAATACGTATGTTATCGATACCACTCGATGATTTTGGAAAATAATGTTTATCGTCGAAAAATACATTTTTGACGTCTCGGCAAGTCATATACTACTTTTCGTGTAAATATGTTGAAATGATACTCTATGATCCTCGTTTGGTGTTTTATGGTCAAATATGATGTTTTTCTCGCAAAATAACTCTTCTTATAACTTGTGAAAATGTGACCAAACGGCCTCGCAAAACTAGCCGCAAAATATTGTACGTTAAGAGTTAGAAATAGAACTTGACGTTTTTGAAAACCTTGTAACATGATCTCACAGCCGTCTCATTTGAGTTTTGGTCATACACGTCTCGATCATGAAGAAAATCGGCTTTGAATATGGTGTCTTGCAAAACAATTTCTAATACTTAGAAACATTTTCTTGAAATAGTTGTTTTTGGCGATACTAGGAAATTCATAACTTACTCGTTATAAGTTCAATCAACAAGCGGTCGATTGATTTGGAAAATAGGCCGGGAATACTTTGTTTCACCTGAAGGAGTTTATGGCCCAAACCGACTCGATCAACGGGAAAATGGCTCGTAAGATGGTGCCTCGCAAAAACTGTTTACACTTAGAAAATATTTGAATTATAGTGAGGCTGTCAAATGATAACTTTGAAAGGATTTTTGGGTAAAAAGATGAGGTCGTAGTTTATTCGTTATAAGTCTATTCGACGAACGGCCAATTGATTTGAAAAGCTTGCTGGGAGATCTTGATTTCTTATGAAGACGGCTCGGACTCAAACCATACCAATCATGGATAAAAATAGTCGTGAAAATGGTGTCTCGCAAAGACAGTTTTGCGGCAAGTTTATATTAGTAAAAGCTGATGGAATTATATATTTTTCGTCGGGTTTCAAACACTTGTATCTTTTTCGTTATAAGCTCGTTTTCTATGTTCTTTATATCCCCGGAATCGTGGGACAATCTATTAACATATTCTTTATAAGTCGGGACGGCTAGGTGACGGCTAACGCCTCAAAACAGCCCTTGAAAATTGTGACAGCAGTGAGTTTTTCTGAAAATATAGTTTTCCTCGTTAACTCGTATTTGGCATAACTTTCACGTCGTAAGGGTTCTTTTAGTGATTCCAACGGCTACGGTTTCGTTTTTGAAAGTATTTTCTGAATATCTAACCCAAAATTTCCCAGAAACCCCTGAAGTTTCCACGTTTGACAAAAATGGACATCAACAATATTTTCCAAAAATACTTTTCGTCGTTAAACTTCGGAAAACCATATCTCCTTCGTTATTAACTCGTTTTTATCCCCGTTTTCGGCCATAGTTTCGTCTCGGAATGTATTTTCTAAATCTTTGGTCCAAAGTTACCCAAAACCCACTGAGTTTCCCACGTTTTGCATTTAAGGACAGTAGGTATATATATTGTTCAAAACTTGGTTTCCTAGTTACTAACTTGTACAAAAACCTTTCAATCAACAACCAAACATCTCTTGATCTACCATACACCTTCTTAGGGTGTCATGGGGTCCTAGACTTCGCAAAATATTGTAGGATTCAAGGGGATGATCATAGGATTAATATATATTCATAAAAACCATGAAAACTTGTAAAGTGGTATAAATAACATATGTAACTTGCATGTTTAACCAATATAACTTGAAAATACATGATGTTAATGATCAAATGAAAGTATGAGATGATGAAAAAGTTCACTTGAAGCTTACTTGAAGATTTGATGAGTTTGGATGAAAAAGATCACAACCTTGGAGTTTTTATCGCAAAACTCTAACAAGGAAGGTATAAGGAACTTGTATAACACTCGATCTTGGAAAAATTACGGGATCTCCTTGGTCTTGTGGTTGTGCCGTGAGCTAGAGAGGGAGAGAGGAGAGTGTTTTGTGATTTTTCATAAAAAATGTGCTAGTTTAGTCTTTATATAGTCCAATGGCATTTTGGTAATTTTGATGGAAGGGTAAAATGGTAATTTCACTAGGTCTTTGAAATATCTAGATATTTTTCAGAAAATATCTAGTTATTTTAGGCTGGATACTTATCTTGACTTACGGAGTGAGTTTTGGTCCCGCTAATTGCTAACTGTAAGTCGTAAAGTCACAAAACTTAAAACCGGGTATCCTAAAATTCCTAAATTCATGAAAATGTCACGGAAGGTAGAAAACATATATTTCTCTTGTTGGTAATGTTGTTTGGACATATCGGGATGCCTAAATGACGTTTAAACCTTAAAGTAAGTCTCGGACACGGTTTCGTGATTTTTGCAGAAATTATCTTACGAGTGCCAAAATCTCGGGTTATCATTAAAATAGTTTAACTTACGAGAATATGAAATAAAAATTTTGGAAATGAATAGTGAAAATGAATAGTAACTTGTGAATAGTAAATTGTCGAGGTTCGGAAAAATGGCCTGAAATTACGAATTGTCACATTAGATTAGGATGAATGAAAGGTCCAACCCTTCCCAAGTGAGGGAAGGGCTATTTATACAAGAAACAAACACGCCTCTAGTAGGCTATGGACCGGACTGACAGTGGGTAAAGACCCGACCCGGCTCCATAGTGAAACTATATCTAAACTAATATGATAAATCCTACGAGCTACTTAATGCTAATCCATACTCGGGGTGACCGAGTCTTTCACATGAATATTTATATTCCTAACAATCTCCCTCTAAGGGAGGTCACCCCGGAAATTACATTTTGAATTCTAGCATTCTATTACATAGATTAGAGTTCCTAGCTCATAGTCTTTGATTCTTCTAAGTCTTTAATCTTTGTGCTTTCAGCAGTGAACTTTTGATGACTGTTCTTTTGTCTTGGATGATCTTTGAGGATTCTTTGAGGTCATCATCCAATGTACGTCTTCAAGTCATCTTTCTGCAGTACTGTCACCATGTGATATTGTGATCTTTGGACCGACATGCTCACACCTTTTCTGGATCATGATTTTCAGCATCAGAGTTGCGAAAGCAGTGTTGAAGGCCTTTCAATTATCATGATTTCTTTGTTTATGATGGAGAAGTGTGAGCATGAGGTGATGGATCGGCATCTTTTCGGCAATCAGCTGCAACCGCTAGGGATTCCTGCATACGACAGTTAGCAATAAAACGTCCGGTACTTACAGGTTTGGACTTCGAGATTGTTAACAGCATAGTGTGAAAACTTTCTCTAATCCTTACCAAGGCCGTTCCTAAATCGGATACCCCCGAGAGGGCTTACAAGATCTACCGAAGTACATCAACGATTAGGTGAGTCGCTGGAGTTCACTCCCCGACTGTAGACCGTTTGAAGCCGTCGCGACCACTAGGCGTAATCCACAAGGAATTACCAAAGTGACCTGCTTTCAGGGCTGTTTGATGTTGACCCTGGCAGGAATTTCCATTCAATCACTGAGAATTACATTTGTAAATTCCTTAATGAATGTTCTAGCAGATTGCTAAGATCTGCCTAGGACTCATAAATTTACAACTAGTGTCCTTAATGTTGAACAACCAGTGTAGAAGTAACATGTGTTCCTATGAGATCTTATGAGGCATCTCGTGGCTCTAGACTCGATAAGTGCATTTTTTGTAGTCGGAGACTGGAGCGGTGTCTCCTGTTTCAATATCAACATAAATCGTAAGGAGCGGTCGATAGATTATGCAGGGTTCCCCGTGAGAATAAAACAAGTCCTTTTAAGAGGACTTGAGTGGTTAGAAGGTTTATGTAGTGACCAACTTTCACCTTGAAGATGAACCGAATCCCTTCTTTTATCATGCAAAGCACACGACACAAGAACTAGATGACTCACAAACACATTAAAGAACAAGAGAAGTGTGGATCATATGGAAAAATACTAGTCGAATGATTATAAGCTTGAGAAGAAAATAATACAATGACTAGGGAGAAAACACACACACACTCTCTTACACAATATGAGACATAAGAGATAATGTGAGAGTGTGTGTGGTTTATATGTGTCGACTGCCAATCCAAATGGGTTTGGATGGGCTTTAGCTTGGACCTGTGGGCTAATATATGCACTACACATATATACTTAAGCTACTAACAATACTAATGCTACTAGCCCACTAGATAAAATACATATTACACATGACACTTAATGTTCTAACTAACAAATGACCATCACTTCCTAAATAGCATAACTTAAATGCTAACAGTTTAGCGCAGTGCGTCACTGGGTCCATGACGTCTTGTCTTCAATACCGGTTGTTGATACAAAAGTTGGGCGTTCCTTGATTCCGTACCAATCAGATCTTAATGCTTGAGACCTGCGCACTAAGAAAACAAAAAGACACCGTTAGGCTTATTGTGGGATTGTCTCCCACGATTATCCTCCGGTGTGAGAGTAAGTAATCGGTTTTTAGGGTTTAGTTGAAGAGTTAGGGTTTGTAAGTCGTCCCTTTGTGAGGGCTGAGGTGCCCTCTATATATGGACACGAAATCCTTATTGGTTTCGTGTTCCCCAATCTTCGGTCTATCCCGCGTAGGGCGGTTAATTGATATATATCCCATAAATAGAAGATATACTATCAAAGCCATAAATAATCATTAGGTTTGGGCCATCGTAAGCCCAAACCGTTATCGCAATAGCCCATATCGTGATGGACTGGAGTCCATTCGTGATAGACTTGAGTATGGGTCGGGTTCGTGACCCGAATACGGACTATACGTCATCATGTCCCCCCAGTCTAGTGTGCGCAATGCGAAATTGCGGATGCTAGACTAACAATTGGAACTAAAAATATTTTGTTAATGCGTAGCGGGGAAGTTTCAAGTGTTTCCCGCCAAAATTAGCAAGTTAACCTAGTCCAAGTATCTTCTTCGAAAATCGTGAGGGTGGGTGAAAAAGTGCTTTACCTTTTGGGTTCCCAACCATCCGATTGGAACAAGTGGGGTACACATGTCGTTCATCCACGAATATGTGTAACCCTATATAAACTTGAGCCGTCATTTCACTGTGGTTATCACAGTAAAAACATCATTTGCCGCCATTGTTAAACCTCCAAACAGCAATCAAAAAATCAATCAAGAACTAAGGTAATAGCGCGTGCGCTTATAATAGTTATTGAAGGTTAATCATGGTTCTTCAATTGTCCGATTTTACTTCCGATATATTTGAGGATGAACTTCGTCAGTTCACCTCAGATTATTACATCCCTCTCGCATTGCATCCGATAGTTCCGGCCGCAAATGCGTCAATAGCGAATTTCCCGCAAGGGAAGGTAGGGGTATATACGCTTTTTTTCGAATTCGCTAACCAGCGTGCGCCCATCTCCCTCTTTTTGTGCGATATTTTAAATCACTATCGCCTTCATATTTCCCAGCTGCACAGTATAGGTGCAGCCAAAATAACCAATTTTGAAGTGAATTGTCGCTTGTTAGCGATAGAACCCACAATTCATCTTTTCCGCGCGTTTTACCACACGTCGTGGTCAAACGGGTGGGTTTCCTTCTCCAAGCGCGCAGGGACACTGCAGTGCTATACGGAGAAGTTAGACGCACTGAGGGATTGGAGAGAAAAATTCTTTTGGGTTGACAGTGCATTTTTCCCATCGATTTTTGAGTTCTATACTCGAGAATTATTACTGAGAGACGAGCGCCCCGACCCCGGATTGTACAATGTAGCTGATGCGGATACGATAAACAACAATCGCATACTGATCAAAGCGTATCCCGAAGAGTTTTTGGTGTACATGGGCATTAGCCGCAATTACTTCGGTAGTCCGGAAGAAGTACCAACATTTCTGGATGAAAATAGTCGGGGTGGGTGCTTGTCTCTTCCTTCCTCTTCGTTTAATAGCTGTAAGCATTCTCCCTTTGTAGCTTATTAACACATGTTGTGTTTGTTTGTTGTTTGTTGCGCAGAGATGGATCTATTCCGCGTTGTGCATTTGGAGAAGCCGAAGCAGGTTATTGTGGGTGTGCGCCCTTTGAGAGATGGTGAGGAGCCCATTCTACAGGCTACCGCAGGACGCACAATGGCGATCGCGCAGGGGGAGCCAGAGGGGACAGATGAGACTGTGGAGATCCCCGCAGGTGTTACTATGGCTACTCCTCTGCGTAGCTTCCCCCTCCTGGGTCGCAAATCCCTGTGGAGTTATTGCATATAGACTCGTCGGGGAGTGCTATGGATGAGTCTGAGGAGGAAGACCAAGGGTTAAAGCGCAAGAGGTCGTCTGGTGATGATGACGCAGGGACATCAAGTAAGCGCCCTGCTATTTTTGTCGAGCGACCAACTGAAGAGGATGCGTCATCGCATAAAACTCCTCCCCCCAAGTAAGTACTTGTACCTTTAGATCTTTAGTCCTTTAATCCGCTATTAGTACTATAGAGTAACGTTGTTATTTGCGTGTAGTGCTGAAACTGCTGTTGATGATGATGCACATGTTGAGAATTCTCCCCCCAAGACTGGTTCTGCAAATGTTGGTGAGTTTGTGACTGAGAGTCCAGTGGATGAGGAAAAGTCTGCTGGAGATGTGCCAAGAAATAGCCTTCTAGAGGAGTTGGCGTTCGCTGCTGCACACCAGGCTTCATTGGTTGCACGGCTACAGGCTGAGTATGGTGGTGAGGGCAGCCTGGTTGCACAGAAGGATAAGGAGATTGACCTCCTAAAGGCGCAGTTGGCTGATGCGCAGGCTGAGTTGAGGGCATCTTCTATGCATGACCAGAAAGTTGCTGATGAGAAGATGTCGCTCATGGCCAAACTGAATAAAGAGCACACTGGAGCAAAGGAATACAAGGCCTCCTGCCTTTGGGCCTTGAGATATATGGAGCCGAACAAGGGGAAACTCATGTCTGACTTAGATGAATTCCGCAAGGCTGTGGAGAGTTTGCTGGAGAGTCAGGAGAGCAAGCTGCGCAAGCTCAGCATTGAGTATGATGAGGAGTTGTATCCTCATTTGGTGTCAACCATAGCTGAGCGCAGGTGGCTTATCAGCCATGGTTTGCGCCTTGCCGCTTTGGGTACTTTGGAGTCGCAGGAGGTGACGGGGGTATTTGGGGAAGTTGTTGAGTGCGTGTTGGCACGTGGCCAGGCGCAGGCTGTAGAAAAGCTTGCCGAGAGCAATTTGTTGACCGTGCCTATTACTCAAGTACCGGGTTACAACGCCAGCGCCTATGATGAGCTTGTCGCAGCCATGGAGAAGATGAAGCTTTTCGAGCTTCCTCATATTGCTCGCCTGGAGCGTGACCAGGATTTTCCTATCAGTGTGATTATGGAGGGGCTGACTTTGGCTAGGCACTCATCCGAAGACGCTGAGGAACAGTTTGACTACTTCCTGAAGCCAGACGTGTCGCAGCTACATGTGCCTATTTTTGCTCGTCCCCGCGACATCCTCAACCCCTTTGCCCTTGAGAAAGAAATTCCATTGAAGGCGTCCTTAGAAGCCCATGAGATGAGACTTGCCAAGAAGAAGGGTCAAAAGGGGAAGGCCATTCTTTGTGGTCTTGGTGCGGCTCACATTCCTAGATCTGATGGAGTGCCTGTTAGCGTGCCAATGGTAGCACCCAAGGATGCTGAGCTGTTGCAGAGGCTTAAAGATGCTGGTAGTGTGGCGCGCCAAGCGGGTAGCTCAGGGCTCAGGCGTACTCGTAGCATGTCTTGGTAGTTTCGATGTAGTAATTTTTTTGTGGTATGTCCACTTTTTGTTGTACATATGCCGATAGTGTTAAGCTGGTTCCTGCCGATAGCTTTGGTTCCTGCTGAAAGCTCATTGCTGCCGACAGTGTTATCTTGTTTCTGCCGATAGTGTTGTTGCTGCGGATAGTATTATTTGTTATCCGTATATTTAGAATGTTTGTTAAGATTTATTTTTAGAAGAGATTGTTGTTTATCTCTTCACACGTTTACTTGTAGAACGGATTAGGGTTAGGCCATCTTGTTAGTATAAAAGATATATCCGTCTATGAGTTTAGGTACACCTTTAACGTTTTTCAATATTCAAGATCACAATTCTTAGTTCATAGTTTGATCCATAGAGGTCATTGTTGTTTAGAGTTTTCTTCTTTATTATACTTGCTGTTTAGGTTCCGCATAAACGCTTGTATAGCATACAGAGGTTCTTGTTTATACCAAGCTCAGTCAAGCTCGAAGTACTCGATCCTAAAAGTGGTATCAAAGCCTGGTAAGGATCTCTGATAAAGAAGGAAACATTGTTGAGTTGTCTTTCTTGAATCTTTTCACAATGTCGCTGCTGTCGGGTGATAGATTTGAAATGTCTGCAATGAAGATTAGGAATTTGTTTCAAAATAAGTCTGTGGAAAAGCTGACTGATAAAGGTGAATCCTATAATACAAAAGAGAATATGGAAGAATATGCTCTGTTGGGATTCCCATCTCAGGTACAAAGATGTAATCCTGCTTGTCAAGAATTGTACTCAACTCTTAATAATGAATATGATGAAATGAAATCTAAGTATAATGAATACTTTATTAAGGTTCAAGCTTATGACAAAGCAGTTAAGACATTAGAAAAGCAAAAAGTGTGGTTTCAAAAGAATCAGTTAGCTTATGAGGAAAAGATAAAAGTTTTAGAGAGGGACTTGAAAAACACCACTAATGAGCTTAAACATTCTGAGTCTCAAAAGGCTAAGATGGTGTTAGAAAAACAGGATGTACAGACTAAGCTAGACAATTCCTTGGCTAGGTTTGATAAATGGAAAAATTCATCTAAAAACCTAAATAAGCTAGTTGATAGCTCTATGTCTGTAAGAACTAAACGAGGTCTAGGGTTTGGTGACTACATAGGGAAAGATCAAGTTTATGACCCTAACGATTATAGTGTTTTTAACCCTGAACCTATAGACTACAAAATTCCTGTTAGATTTGTCAAAGAAGGCAATTTGAATGCTGTTCCTCCTCCTATCAGAGGAGTTTTTATGCCTACCCCTGTCCACTCTCTCTCTGACATTGACTCTAATGAGTCACAAATGGTTTATGGTAAAAAATCAAATGATTTACCTGAACCTAATGATTGTGTCTCTTGTCCCACAAGTGACAAGTCCTCAGAAGCAGAGTCTAAAGACTTTGTTTCATGTGACTCAAGTGAAAAGTCGACCACACCCAAATGTCATAAGTCCTCAAGTTCAACTAATAATAAATCTGTTCCTAAATCAGCCTTTTCAGATAACAGCTCAATTAATTCTTTTAAAAACAGCTATGTCCCTAGTTCCACTAGTGATAATGGTGTCCATATTAAGAAAAGTTGTAGTAAAAACAAGGCTGCTAAGAAAAAGACATGTTTTGTGTGTGGTAGTCAATATCATCTAATTAGAGATTGTGATTATCATGAGAAAAGAATGAAAGGTGGGCAACATCAAACCAGATCATTGTGGAAAAATGTTAAACAGATACCACCATATGTACCACAAGTAGCAGGAATGAACTTTTATAGAGGTCCCATTCCTGCTGATAGACCTGTTCCTGTTGGTACCTCTGTTTCTGCTGATATTCAGAGAACCATTTCTGCTGGTTCCTCTTCATACATTCAAAGGGATTTCAGACCTACCTATAATAATCACATCTTTGGAGGGGGAATGGCTTATTCTCCATGGTATCCTTGGTGATTGTCTGGTTTGGTTTATCATGTTGTTGTAATCATGTTTGCTGATTTATCTAGTTGCATTAGCCTAAGGGGAGGCTAATGCTTGTATGCTTGTAATTTATCTTATTTTCTTTCATTTATGTTTTGTTTGTGTTTCTCTAACTTTGTTTTGCAGGTTTTTCAGTATCTTTTGTTAGTTAACTTTGTTTTGCAGCTTATTAATGCTTGGGCTTAAAGCTAAACACAGCAATTTTCATTCATTTATAAGGGAATTAAGTACATTCAGTTGCTGGTTTCAAAAGATTACAAGTTTCAAAAGCCACCTACAAGTTTCAAAAGCCACTAATCAACATCATTCAAATCATCATTTCAACCTTCTAACATCAACCTACCTAAACCCTACCACCTATTCCATCTTCTCTTTACCCTTACCCAGATTGTCAGGCATGAACCTCTTTCCTCTCTGGCGACTGATCTCTTCATAAACATGGGGGACTGCAAGTGCCAAGATCACTGGCTGTGGTTGTCTTTGTTCAGGGGGTGGCTTTGAAGAGCTTGAGGTAGTTGGCCTCTGATGAGTTCTGGAGCGTGTTCTTGAAGTTGGATGGATTGGTTGTGAAGTGGGGATACTTGATTGTGGAGCTGGATGGGTTGGATGTGGTTTTGGGTTGCTTGATTGTGAAGTTGGCTGAGTTGGCTTGGGAGTGGTTCTGGTGAGATTCTTCCTTTGTCTTGGATCTTTGCCTTCACGTTGTCGATTGTGTCGACTTCTAGGGTTTGGTTTTTCTCGACTAGAACCTTCTTGATGTTTAGTCTTGCCTTTTGGTACCGGTACTTTATAGAAGGCTGCGGTTGTTCTCTCCATCTCTTCAGTAAGCAGAGCAACTGTCTTCTTCATCTGTTCTCTGTCCTCATCTGTTAAAGGAAAATTGGGAGGGAAAGTCTCCCATTCACCCTGACAATACACCAAAGACTTCAACTCTGATGAATCTTCATCATCAGAACTAAAGTACTCAAATGAAGAAGGGGTAGATGGAAGAGGATCAGATGAATCCTCCTCAACCTTGGCCTTACCTTTGGTTTTAGAGGATGATGCTGTTTTGGGGAAGTAGTTGTTCCATCCTGAGTCACTCGAGGAGGAAGAATCTGATGAGATTTCGATTATTGGATGTTTGGATGAACTCATGTTTTTGCTTGTTTCTGAAGATGTTTGGTTTGGGTATGTGATTTGGGGATTATATAATGTTATGGAGATTAGTGCAAATTTATTGGTGGTTGGTATTGAGAGTTAATTCGGGTAAGTTATTCTTAATGACTATGTTCGGTAGGTTGACTTTGGTCAAACCACCTCATTCCTGCCGATTGGTCAAACCTCTTATTGCTGCCGATTGACCAAGTGTTCCTGCCGAATGGTCAAACCTTCTTAAGTTAATTGGTCAATGTTACGTGTAATGAATTGTGACAATTTAAAGTGATATTTTTGGCAACTCAGCATATAATTGCACATCTCTCATCTCAATTTCTCAAAAACCTATTGAACCCTAATTCTCTCATTTCAAACCCTAAATCACTCCTTCAACACAATGACAACTCTTCGTTACAAGGATGATCATAAGAAGGTTGCTTATCTGGAATCTTCTTCAAGAAGTGTTGGTTATGATGAACTTCTGGCATTTCTTCGTAGGTCATCTATTCGTTATGCCCTCACCTTTTGCCCAGTGACGGTGTATGATTCATTGGTCAAACAGTTTTGGAGGACAGCTAAAGTAAGACACGTCGTGGGAAGGGAAGATGATATTGTTGCTACCATTGATAACCAAGAAGTGGTTATTACTGAGGAGTTGATTCGAGTTAAGCTTCAATTTCCTGAGGAGCAAGGGGAATATGATCTTTCAAGGCAAGACATTATTGATGGTATGGCAGCCATAGGGTATCCTGTTACTGGCAGTTGCACTTTCTTGAAAAGTAAGTTGTCTCCTCAATGGAGGTTTCTGATTCACACTTTACTCCAGTGTCTTAGTGTTAAGACAGGTGGTTGGGATCAATGTCCAAGTCCTATTGCATCTGGTCTAGTTTGCTTATCACAGGGTAGGATCTTTAATTGGGCAAAATATATCTTTGAGGGAATGATTGAGAATATTAGTACTGGTAAAAACAGATTTTTGATGTACCCTAGATTTCTTCAAATCATCTTAGGTGTTCAGACCATTAATACATCCCCTAAGATTATCAATAGGTTGACTGCCAAAATGTTTGCCCTGATGAAGATGAACTTTACTGGCCATCATTTGCCTCTGTTGCCCCATATGTTGCACAACCCTGATCCTGCTGATTACCCTGATCCTGCTGATAATCTTGATTCTGCTGATACTGCCAGTATCCCACCATCACCTAATGCAGCTGATGAAGGGAATTCGGTTGCTGCTGATGCATCAGCATCTGTTGCTGCTGATGATCCATTACCTCTATCACCCAGACCAGTGACACCTACACCTGAATCTAATGATCCTGATGAATTCAATGAACAGACCATCTCAGTTGAAACACCCATTGTTCAGCCAACAGATTCTGTGGACTTACCTTCTTCTTCAAGGCTTTCATCACCTAGTCCTACTAGACAGCCATTTAGTTATGACACCAATGCAGGGGAGGGATTTAATGTGTCTCCACCCAGAGTCAATGAAGCTCCTAATACTTCAAGTGTTCCTGCTGGTGGAGCTGAGGATGCTGTTGATCTCACCTCTATGTTCCAGTTACTTGACTGATCTGTGAAGAAAATTGAGGCATTGGAGTCAGAACTTAATGAGACAAAAAGGAATTTTATTGAGAAAGTGGAGAACTTGGAAAAGGAGCTCAGGGATTCTAATGAAGCTTTTAGTAGAACTATCCAAGAACTAAATGAAAAGATCAGCATATTGGAGGGTAGTCATGTGCAAAAGAAAAGAAGGGTTATTCTTTCTGAGTCTGAGGAAGATCAGGATGATATGATATTTGATGGGCTTAATGTCCTAGCATCTGTTTCTCTTGATGGTGCAAATACTGAAGTACCTACAACTTCTGAGCACAACATCACTCCTCAAGCTCAGGTCTCCACTGAAGCAAGGACCATTGCTGCTGATGTCTCCATTGCTGCTGATGTCTCCATTGCTGCCGATGTCTCTGCTGTTGCTGCTGATGTTGACAGTATCTTTTCTGAATCTGAGGTTCCTGTTGATACTACTGAGAGTCCACTCATTGCTGCTGAAAGCAACACTATTCCTTCTGAAGCTACTCATAATGATGATGAGGTAGCTAGAAAGATTTATGAACAGGACATTGCTGCTGAACAAGCAAGGTTATCACAGGTTGCTCAAGATGAAGAGCTTGCAAGGTAATTGTCTGTTGATGAGAAGAACATTGCTGAGATTATGAATAACCCAAGTTCAGATGATCCTTCTTCAGAAGTGTTTAGTGCACAAGTTGAATATTTATTGAACACTGACATGATTATTAGAGCTCATGGGTTTATGGTTCTTCAAATGTCAGAATTGGACTCAGATGAGAGGTCGGATCTGCTCAAGGAATTCATCTTAAAGAAACAAAGAGCATCCACTTGGAATGAATTGATGCACAGGATCATGGAAAGGCAAAGGTTAGGATATAAGATGCCCACAAACAGAGATAATATCAATTTTATGAAGGTGTATCTGAAGAATGAAGCTAACTACAAGATCAGTGACTTCAAAGGTTGGACTGATGGTGCAATTCAAAAGTTGTTCCTTGATACTTATGCAAAGCTCAACTCTTTAGTAGACACTGATATTCCACAAAGCAGGAAAAGAGCATCTTCATCTTTGGAGTCTGATGTTGCAAAGAGAATGAAGTCAGGAGAAGGTTCTCAGGATGATTCATTCATTGCTCAAAGTTCTACTGTTGATGTATCTGAGGTACCACAAGAAGGTCTTGTTCCTGCTGATCTTTCTACTGCTGATGTTTCTGTCTCTGCTGAGCCATCTGTATCTGTTCCTATCTTTCAATATGGTCTAAGAACAAGGCAGAAGAGTCAATCTTTCCACTCTTCTTCTGTGGATATTCTTGAAGTGGATGATCATGATTTGATTAGGGTTGATTCTGAAAGTGATTCAGAGGGTGATTCCATTCAGTCTTGGGGTCATATTGCTCATTGGGAGATTAGGTCTACTTCAGAAGGTGATGTCAATGTTTGGTTTTCTCTTGATGGGACAGTCAAATTCTTTGTATTTCTGAGGGAGATCTTGAATAAGGTTGAAAGAAAAGATTTGGAGCATCTTTATGAGATTGTGGACAATCATTATCAATCTAATACTCCTACTGGGATTGGTCTATTGTTATGGGGAGATTTACAGGTCTTGATGAATAAATTGGATGGAGACAAGGCTAAATTGGTATGGGGAAATCAATCTTCCTGGAGAGTATTTTCTTGGAAGTTATATCCATCATCCAATGTTCATGTTGTAGAACTCATTTCTGGGAAGTTCTTGACTATGTTTGTGGATGTCATTTATCCATTATCTAAAGAAGTTTTAAAGAGAATGCTGTCTCAGAAGATTAGAGTGCCCAAGCATACAGTTGGCAATGATCTCACTACAGCTGAACAATTGGTTAAGTTCATCAAGGATCAGCTAGCACCTAAAGGTTTATCAGCTTAAGGGGAGGATTGCAGATTAAGGGGAGGATGAAGCTTAAGGGGAGGATGTTTCTTGTTGTTGTTGTATATTTTCTATTTTTCTTTCTTTCTTTTGTTTCTTTTCTTATTTTCTTTTATTTTGGTGTGTGTTTCTTAGTTCAAAAAATAAAAAAAATTAAAAAAAAAAAAAAAAAAAAAAGAAAAAAAAAAAAAACTTTTTCTTTGTATATTTTGTGTGCTAATAAGTGGTTTTGAGCAACACCTTGTAGGTACAGTGTTGGTGTTTACACCTGCACAATAAATGGTACTCAACTCACCATGTCTTTCAGACAAGAAAGAGTTGACTCACCATGAGGGTACGGCTCTGGTGTGATAATCAAATCCGTTGATAGCTGTAATAGCTTGCTCAAAGCTATAGGGTATTTCAACTCACCCATGATTCATTTCTGAGAGTTGAAAATGGTTCTCAATTCACCATGGATGTAACCCTTATGGGATCCAAAGGATTGGCTAGTCCACAAAAGTATGGTTTGTGGTAAAGACAATTGGTATCCATATTTGGTATTCAATTCACCAAGGTTTGCTGTAACCTAAGAATTGACTAGTCCTGAGCAAACGGCTACAGGTAAAGACAAGTCAAATCCGTTTATAGTTGCTGATTTGCTAATAAATCAGATGGTTATCAATGTACCATGGTCTAACACACCTAAACATTGGCTACTCCAGTAGTGATGGATATTTGTAAAGAGACATCAAATCCATTAATTTTCAATGATTCACCTCTCACAGGAGTTAACACACCTGGATGTGATGAGAATAGTATGAAACTTAAAGTGATTTTATGTACATATTGTCATAGTAGCAGCCAAGTTCAAGTGAAAGTAATGGTGACCAGTATACATGTTTTGAAGAAGATTTCTTGTTCCTGCTGAACTATTGAAGTTGCTGCTGGATGCTATAGAAGCTGGAATCTTACAAGTTATGGATGTTGCTGCTGGTTACTTCAAATTGTTGCTGCTACGTCACAGTCCTCAAGCCTGAGAAGTTACAAGCTCTATCACATTGGAATCTTGCAGGTTAACCTAGTCAACCTCAAGATTAGGGGAGGATTGTTAGGATCTCTGGGAAATAAGAGTTTCATTGTTGCTGCCGATAGTGTTAAGCTGGTTCCTGCCAATAGCTTTGGTTCCTGCTGAAAGCTCATTGCTGCCGACAGTGTTATCTTGTTTCTGCCGATAGTGTTGTTGCTGCGGATAGTATTATTTGTTATCCGTATATTTAGAATGTTTGTTAAGATTTATTTTTAGAAGAGATTGTTGTTTATCTCTTCACACGTTTACTTGTAGAACGGATTAGGGTTAGGCCATCTTGTTAGTATAAAAGATATATCCGTCTATGAGTTTAGGTACACCTTTAACGTTTTTCAATATTCAAGATCACAATTCTTAGTTCATAGTTTGATCCATAGAGGATCATTGTTGTTTAGAGTTTTCTTCTTTATTATACTTGCTGTTTAGGTTTCGCATAAACGCTTGTATAGCATACAGAGGTTCTTGTTTATACCAAGCTCAGTCAAGCTCGAAGTACTCGATCCTACAAACCGCTTGTATGAACACATTTAAAGAAAGTTACAAGGATTTATAATCACTTATATCATAACCGTGTATTAAATTTATGACATAGTCGTGTATGACATGATTGTATATAACATAATTGTGTATGAAATTTACAAGTTGTTGTGTATCCATCGTGGGGTGCACAAGTGTATGGACTGCAGCGTGCTACTAATACCATATTAAGGGCTAAATTGTCTTAACTCCTAATTTGTTAAACGCGCACAGTGTGCATTGATGTGTATCCGTCGTGGGGTATGCATCGAGCTTACTCCAACGTCTTGAGAGTAAGGTGTTTAACAAGGATGCGTGATCCGATGTTGATGGGTTTGCAACCCTCTTACTCAACGAGTCATTTAGTAGGTTTACTCATCCTTTTACCCTCGTGGGTTTTTAATTAGTGCATGCACGCCTTGTAGGCAAAAGATAATATAACAAACAGTATTGAGACATAAATTATATGTAAGCAATAAAGTAAAGTGTGTCACGGAGTTAGCTAGAAACCGCAACGTTTTATTAATACTTGCAAGTTTTTGTAAAAAGATAAAAACATTTGTCTAAATGAAACAAAAATGTAAATACACGGATATTTATTGAGCACTTACTAAAGTGCGTAGGTGTCCATGTATTGGGTCGTAACCTTTCCTAAAGATAGCATCTCTTGAGATTGCAGATATTCCATGTGCGTTGTAGCTCACGGCCATCCATGTCACGCAGCTTGTACGCGCCTTGTCCTAGTGCTTCAATGACCTCATAGGGTCCTTCCCACTTTGGTCCAAGTTTACCTGTATCTTCTGCGTGGCTTGCGTCATTAGCGCGGTACACAAAGTCGCCTGGTCTGAATGAGGTGCTTCGAACTTTAGCATCGTAGTATCCCTTCATCTTTGACTTGGTTTTTGCCTCTCGTATAGCTGCGCGCTCGCGCCTTTCCTCCAATAGGTCCAAATCTATCCGTCGTTCGTCGTCATTAGTCGCGACATTAACTTCCATGGTGCGGATAGTTGGCATTCCAATTTCAGCTGGTATGACAGCTTCTGTCCCGTAGACAAGGGAAAAAGGAGTGTCTCCATTGCTAACTTTGATTGTCGTGCGGTGCGCCCATAAGACATGCGACAATTCGTCCACCCATCTTCCTTTGTGTTTGTCCAGGCGCGCTTTAATTCCTTCGCCTAGACTACGATTTGCGCGCTCAACTAAGCCATTGGTTTGTGGGTGTTTTACTGATGCGAAGTGTTGTGTGATATGTAACTCTGCACACCAGTCTTTGAACGGGTTATCACGGAATTGTTTTCCGTTGTCCGAAACGATCTCCCCAGGTAATCCAAAGCGGCATACAATATTTTCCCAAACAAAGCGTTTTACTTGATTACCTGTGATTGTCGCTACTGCCTTCGCTTCAATCCATTTAGTGAAGTAATCTATTGCAACAATAAAAAATTTAAGTCCTCCCGCTGCGACAGGGAAGGGACCCGCAATGTCAATACCCCACTTATAGAATGGCCATGGAGAAGTGATAGGTGTTAGCTCTTGTTGTAGTCTGCGCGGGATGGGTCTATGAACTTGGTAGTCGTTGCATTTCTTTATCACATCGCGCGCATCATGGTGCATAGTAGGCCAATAGTATCCTGAGCGCAATGCTCGCGCTACGACGAACCGTGGTCCTGAATGCATACTGCATGAACCAGCGTGGATCTCTCGGAGTACGTAATCTGCCTGAAGAGGTCCAACGCACCGAAGCCATGGTTGTAGGAATGAGCGCCGATATAGGATGCCATCTCTAAGTTCGAACCTCTGCGCTGTGCGCCGTATCCGTCGAGCGTCCTTCTGCTCCTCGGGCAATTTGCCCTTGCTTATAAATTCGATAATAGGGGTCATCCCCGTAGGATTCTCTTCCTCTATTACCGTAGATATCTCCATCTCCGAGATGGATTTGTTCTTTAGGATCTCCACTAAAACTTGTTTTGACAGGTGCGCGAAGCTAGTAGATGCGATCTTGCTTAGCGCATCCGCTTTCTTATTTTCACCTCTAGGAACTTGCTTAATTGTAAACCTGTCAAAGCCTTGTATTAGTGATTTGGTCTTGTCGAGGTATTGGACCATGTTATCCTCTTTAGCCACATATTCGCCTAACACATGGTTGGCTACCAATCGGGAGTCCACGTTTGCTTCTAGGTTACGTACACCCATTCGATTTGCAATGCGTAATCCAGCGATTAGGGCTTCATATTCTGCCTCATTATTCGTGGCTGTGAATTCAAAACGCAGTGCATAAGTGAATTCCATTCCTTCTGGATTAGTGAGGATAAGGCCAGCGCCCGATCCATCCACGCATGAAGATCCATCTGTGAACAAGACCCATGGTTCTTGTAATTCTACCTTGCTCGGTGGTTGTGCGTCATCGGTATCTGGTTTTTCGATGATGAAGTCTGCTAGTATTTGCCCTTTAACCACAGTGTGTGGTCTGTAAGAGATGTTATACTCGCCTAGTAGCACACTCCATTTTTGTAATCGCCCCGATGCGTCAGGTTTAGAGATAACTTGTTTGATAGGTTGGTCGGTAATCACTGCTATTGGGTGCGCTTGAAAGTATCTACGCAGTCTTTTTGCAGCAAATACTAATGCCAAGACCAACTTCTCCATTGGGCTGTAATTAATCTCTGTCTTTTTGAGTGCTTTGCTTACAAAATACACCGGTGTTCGTACCGAATTCCTATCCGTCAGTAGCACTGCGATGATCGCTCCATGGGTCGCGGATAAGTAGACGATTAACTCCTCCCCTGGTCGGGGTGCAACTAGCTTAGGAAGCGCTGCTATATGTTGCTTAAGCTGTGTGAAAGCTTCTTCTGCTTCCGCAGTCCAACGAAAGTCTCCCTTTTTTGTACACTTCTTGAGTGTTTTAAATAAAGGAAGTGACTTATCCGCTGATTTGGACAGGAATCTGTTCAAACCGGCTAGCTTTCCATTCAGAGATTGAACTTCTTTCAACGTGCGCGGTGAAGGAAGTTGGATGACAGCCTCTGTTTTTTCTGGGCATGGCTTAATGCCATCTGGTTCTATTAAATATCCTAGGAACATGCCTTCTGTAGCGCCAAAAGTGCATTTCTTAGGATTCAACTTCATGTTGATCTTTCGTAGTGTTGTGAACGTTTCTTCAATGTCGCGCACCACTTCATCTTCAGTATGGCTTTTTATGACAAGGTCATCCACATAGACCTCTAGGTTGCGTCCCACTTGCTTCTCAAACGCGTTATCTACCAGTCGCTGGTAGGTGGCGCCCGCATTCTTCAGGCCAAAAGGCATCTTTGTATAACAAAAACGCCTTGGCTTGTGTGGAAGGCTGTTTTTTCCTCGTCTTCCTTAGCCATTTGGATTTGGTGGTACCCTTTGTATGCATCCAAGAAACATTTAAAGGGATATCCGCACAAAGATTCCACTTTCCAGTCTATCTCTGGTAGTGGGTAGCAGTCTTGTGGACATGCTTTATTAAGGTCAGTGAAGTCCACACACATTCGCCAACTGCCATCGCTCTTTTTGACCATTACTGGATTGGAGAGCCAAATGTGGTAATAGACTTCTCGCATGATGCCAGCGTCCACAAGTTTGTGTACTTCTTCCAGTATGGCTTTTGCGCGCTCTGGAGCCTGGCCGCGCTTTTTCTGCCTTACTGGGGAATATCCTTGTCGGATTTGTAACTTGTGTTCTGCAATCGAGCGTGGCACACCAGTCATGTGCTTTGGTTCCCATGCGAAGATATTTAGATTCCTTTGTAAGAGCGCGCACACGGCCGCTCTGCCTTTGTCAGACAACGATCCTCCAATCGACACTTCTTGCTCCGGGTATTCAGGGTGAATCGCAACCTTTAGGTTTGGTACTTTAGCTGCGCTCTGTTCTGGGATGTGCGTTGTTTCACATGTAATCGTGTTACACTCTTCTGGTGGTGCAGCGCTGTTGTATATGGTGACAATGCCGCCTTCTACTGGGAATTTGAGCATCCCATGTGCTGTGGATGGTACCGCGCGCATCGCCGAGATTCCTGATCTTCCAATAATGCCATTGTATGGCGAAGGAGATCTGATCACCATAAAGTTCATCCAGGCTGTCGTGGAGTGTTCCTTATTACCAACAGCGACTAGTAGTCGCAGTTGTCCCATGGGCCATATCTTTTCTCCTGTAAAGCCAGTAAGCGCAGTCGTGGCTGGGCTTAACTGTCTTTGTATCTCAGGGCGCAGTCTCTTGAAACAATGCTCATACATTATATCCGCTGATGCCCCTCCATCGACATACATGCGGTGGATATCGTGACCCCCCGCATTTATCTCAATGGTGAGTGGTTCTGTCACTGCGTTGTCCGCAGTCAAGGTGGGGAAAGAGATTTCGCTTCCATGGGAGAATTTCTGGCTGACCTTTTGCCTAGTCTTTCGCTGCCATGATTGTATCATGTAGATTGTGTCAGCCTTGTCCTTGGGCGCTTCTTTCTTGCCCCCAGTTTTCTGTTTGTCTTTCCCGTCCTTAATGTTTTTAACGAGATGGTCCAATCTGCCCTCTTTTACTAACTTGTCTATTAGTTGGCGCAGTTGGACGCAGTCATTAGTTGTATGGCCCTTCTGTCCATGATATTCGCAGTATCCGTTCCCTACGCGCCGATCTTCAGGGGTGCGCATAGGTGGGGGTCTTGGAAAGTTCGCACCTTCCGTCGCAAATATCTCCTTTGGAGTTTTCGTTAGTGGGGTGTACTTGTTGTTTCCCCGTCCGCCCCTTGGCTGCGATAACTTTTGTTACGATTGCCACTCTGGTCATTGGATTGTCTCCTTGGCTCTTCTGTGACCTATGGTTCGAGTAGCCTTTCTTGCTATCTGCAGCGGCTGCTTCTCCTTGGATGAAGGACCTCGTGCGTTTCATAAGTTCGTCGAAGGTTTGGGGAACCCTATCGTTTAACTTTTTTTTATCAAATCTGGGTTATTGATTGCATTCATAAACCCCGATATCTTTAGTATTTCTGGGCACGCCTTGACCTGCATGCATTCGTCCTTATAGCGCTCCATGAAAGCGCTTGTGGATTCCCCTTGGCGTTGTTTTACCCTAGCGAGCTCGACAGGGTTTTTGGCGCACTTCTTCCTCTGAGTAAAGTTTAAACGAAACGCCTTTCGCAACTCTTCAAATCCACCGATGCTTCTGCGTGGAAGCTTACTGAACCAGTTGCGCGCATTCCCTACTAATGTAGAGTTAAACATGTGGCACCACACAGGTTGTGGCCAATTTTCGATAGTGGCTGCTGATTCGAAATTTTTTAGGTGATCATCAGGATCACCTGTCCCATCATATGTTTTGACATTAGCAGGCATGCGCCTTTACTTATTTTCTGAAAAATCGCTGATGCGCCGAGTGAACGCATCAACTTTTTGGCGGTGCCAGGGACGAGACATGTCTTCGTCTTCCTGGTCGCGGTATTTTCCCCTTGATTTCCAGTGTCCTGTTTCTTTGTCCTCGTTGTCCGAGGAGTCACTTGAGGATGAGCTTACTCTTTTGCGACGCTTGCGCCGACCATCATCGGAATCTGAGCTTGCTCCTCTGCGGCGCTTGCGCCGACTATCCTCGGAATCAGAGCTTGAAGGGCTTTCACTTGGGGAGCACCGTCGCCCAAGCCTATCATGAACCCTGCGACTGCCAAGCCTAGTGTGGACATTGGAGCGCCGTTCCCCATCTTCATGCTCCTCTAGATACTGAAAGTCGGCTGCTTCGTCATCCACAACCTTCCTTCCAATCCTAGTAAACACTGGGTGTTTGTGGCTATCCTTCTCGCGTCTTTCCTTTTGGTAGCGCGGTGGGGATGCCTCATGCTCAGGGTCGAAGTTGAGCCTGGCGTGCAGACTTTGGCTTGACCTCTTTTTCGCCTCCTCTCGCATGAGCGCAGCCAAGGCTTCGTAGTTTTGGGATACGAAATCACTTGGTGCTAGTTCAGGCGTGACTCCTTCTAGCGCGAGGGAGTCTGTTTCCAAAACAAGATCCTTGTTTCGGTTAGGCGCATTTGGTGGCTCAGTGAAGTTTACTTCTGGCATGGTGAGAGGAGTGCGCTGTAGGTCTACCGCGCTAGTACTTGTTGTAGTAGCATTGGTAGTCATAGTGAGCGGTTCTATTGGAGTAAAGAGCAGATCTGAGTACGATCCTAAGCTTCTGGGCGTACTGGTTGTTCCAGAGGCCTGCTTAGAGGCCGCATCAGTTTGCTGTTTCTTCCCTAGTAAGTCGTCATGCGTTTTCTTCGCATGCGGAGTCCGCTGATTTCCGTGTTTCGTCATTCTAATTCTTGGCAAAGTTCTTAGTGTCTGGTCCCACGGATGGCGCCACTTGTTGATACAAAAGTTGGGCGTTCCTTGATTCCGTACCAATCAGATCTTAATGCTTGAGACCTGCGCACTAAGAAAACAAAAAGACACCGTTAGGCTTATCGTGGGATTGTCTCCCACGATTATCCTCCGGCGTGAGAGTAAGTAATCGGTTTTTAGGGTTTAGTTGAAGAGTTATGGTTTGTAAGTCGTCCCTTTGTGAGGGCTGAGGTGCCCTCTCTATATGGACACGAAATCCTTATTGGTTTCGTGTTCCCCAATCTTCGGTCTATCCCGCGTAGGGCGGTTAATTGATATATATCCCATAAATAGAAGATATACTATCAAAGCCATAAATAATCGTTGGGTTTGGGCCATCGTAAGCCCAAACCGTTATCTCAATAGCCCATATCGTGATGGACTGGAGTCCATTCGTGATAGACTTGAGTATGGGTCGGGTTCATGACCCGAATACGGACTATACGTCATCACCGGTGTTACCTTAGTAACCACCAGTAGTATATGAATTGAAGCCGGTTTCTGCCCTAAGGTTGAATAATTGGAGGGCTATTTCTTTTCACCCTTTCTCATTATATTTCTTTTTAATTCATCAACCCCTTCTTTCTCCTTTCTCATATTACTCCGTTTTTCAATCATACCTAAGGACTTTCTAATACTAACTATTCGGTATTGTCCTTGGGCAGATCCCTCTGGCTCTGGGGGATCATAGGACGGTTTTCCTAACCTTAGCCACCTTATAACTTCATGACTATCCTATGTTGCTGTTAACCAAATCCTTGAAAAATCTCTCAAAGTGTTTATGATTATGAAACACATTTTGCTAACACTTTGAGAGTTTTATACTTTTCAAATGCTCCCCCTTAACATGTGCTCGGATGATTTTATTATAAATTTGCACATGTTGGGATGATTTCGCACTTTTTTGAATTGATTCACTTTCAGTGAACATGACCGATTCGAGACATGCTTACATCACTAGTTAGACTAGCTTGAAATTATTACCCGGCCTGGTCAAGTCCATAGAAAGTTTCTCGAAATGATACACTCTATTCAGACAAGTCCTTTTCGAGACACGCTTACATCACTGGTTAGACCAGCTTGAAATTATTACCCGGCCAGGACAAGTCCTTTCGATTAATGACAGTTTTTTTATTTCGTCAATTCATTGGTGAAGTCTGAGTCGTGCTCACATGAGATGCCACATCCTTTTTGCTCCCCCTCAATATGTGCATCGATATACTAAAGAGTTTAGCACATATGAGAGAGGTTACACATGAGTTCAAACAATCACATTTTTTATCAGATTCCATATTTAAATCACATTTTCTCCCCCGATCAAAAATTTCAAACCATTTGAGATTTAGGATCTCAATTGATTTAAATGAGTTAGCCAATTCGGGAGAAAAAATGTGGTCAGGTTTAATATGTGCTGATAATGGAACGATACACTGCTCCCCCTCAATTTATGAGGGAGATTCACAACTTATTATGTACAAAGATAATTGTTACGACATAAATGATGTTAACCTTTTACGCACAGATGATGTGATCATTCGCTTCTCTGAGGGAGTTAGTAGTCAACATCAATTATCCATCCACCAACAAAACTTCCCAAGTATTGTAGATCCCCAGTCGGCGAGACCAGAATTAGTAATGCTTTGTTGAAGTGAAGGTGGTGGTGGTGGTGAAGGTGGTGTTGTTGTTGCTGCCGATGTTGTTGTTGTGGTGAATTCAGAGCCAGTCAATAGAGTTTGAACATCTGATCAAATGGTTAGAGCAGGAGCAGGCACATTCATATTGGCCATGGAATCTGCATAAGAATATCAACACAGATATACATACATACAGATTCACTCTTCATTACTCGCTACCACGTAGCAGCTTGCCTACTCATAATACCATATTCATATCCTAATAAAACCACTATTTAGCATGAATATCAACCATCAATCATGAACATGGCAATTCACACGTCATTCAACATTCAACTCAGGATCTTAGGGACATGATTCTAACACGATAGCTACATACCTAAGCATATTCTGAGTGCACAAGCAATAAATCAGCAACAATTAAACAGCTATCGACTAACAAAAGTCAATCAACATTTGAAACTCATTCAGTTAGATCATACAATTGCCTGTGGAGTATTCAAGAACATCAAACACAATGGGTTTTCTAACTTCTTTTAGGTTTTGAGTTTTAAAGTATTTAGGGGATTAAACGAGGATTCCAAAGTGACACAAATGGGCCTTCTAGTTACAAAAAGCTAGAAAACTATACGAAAATTGCACATAATGCCCCTAATCTTTCTAACAATTAACACATTTGGCCATTTGAGATAAAGCTTAGTAAGTTCCTCTTCAACAAATACCCCATTAACTACAAAACCTTTTCTAAGAATTATGAGATGACCAAGAAACCCGTTTGATGATATAAAATTTGAAATCACTCTCCCCTCAATCAATGACCTGTATTCTATTTAAAGAGCTGTAGTCATTTGAATAAGTTTATCTGCACACAGGCAGTTATTTATAACTGAAAAATATTGGTTCTCACACAACCAGAGGTTGCTTTAAACCGAAATGTTGATTAAGTGTCTGGATGGCTACTGGCTCGAGGGCAGAATGCAAGTGAAAGTGTGTCTTTACTACAACCATATAACCAAGTGGAGCTGATGTGGTATAGTCCATCAGTAAGTAACTGAGTGACAAATTTTATGAACAATCCAAGTCTGAAAGAATTTCAAACAACACGTTACCATCATGTGTCTCACAAACAATTTTCAGAAGAATCATAGAAGGAAAATTATTTGTATACAAAGAAGGCTTCTCTTCTTAATCAGGAAATAATGCACTGAAGCGTACACTAAATCGGAGAAACAAGGATATAAAGTAATCCATGCCTGGGTGAACTTCACCCAATGGGAGGAACAACCGTCTTTTTGGCGACGTGCTTTCCCCATAAAGAAGAACGGGTTACAGTCTGAAGTAACTGCAAGCCATTATGACATGTTTTAACCATTCAATTTAACTTCTGCTCGAGCTTCATTTAAAGTCCCGTGTCATTATTGAATGACATTTCTAGGACCGTAAATGTTATCGATAAACAGAAGACATGCCTAGAGGAACTATTTTTGGTATTTTTGTGTTTTTCTGATTTTTATGGTTTTTATAGGTTTCATATTTTTCTATTTACATTTTGGTTTAAGATATGTAAAAAATATATTATTCAATTTAAGAAGATGTTGACATGAATACCGAAATAAGGATATCGTTCTGTACGTTGTAGAAGTCTGTAGTCAACATCCCTTAAACTTTCACCACAAAAGCTTTCGAGGCTCCTGAATAATCGTCTGAACTTGAGCCTTCTCAATTGTGAAGCTTTGATAGCTTCCCCCCAAACCGATAATCTTCTTTTTGAGCAGTTTCAAAGCTCTCTTTCAAGCTTACATTAGTTAAGTTCACAGCGGAATCCGTAGCAAACCACATCAAATATTGCTGCTCCTTTTAAGAATAATCATCGTGAACATCCGTTCGGGGGATCATCAAATAGATCAGCAACGTATCATCTCACGCTTGAGTAATTCTTCTCATATTTTTTCCCGCTGAAGTCTGAAATAATGCATACCAAAAGTATCCAGAAACCACTTTCCCCAAGTAGTTGAAGTGATGCAATCAGTCTCATTGTACGAAGCTCAAAATCCCGAAGTACACACTCAATTCCATAAATGAAGTCGAAATCGTAACATCAAAATCAATTAAGACTCGGAAATGCACTTTTCTCCCCTCAGAAAATTACAGATGAGAATTGCCACACCAAAGTCAACTAAGTCCCGAGTGTAAGAAATTTATCCCGTATGTAGTCGAAATGATAACACCAAGACAGTACCACAAAAGCAACTGAGTACCGGATGTAGTCGAAATGATAACACCAAAACAGTACCGTAAAAATCAAGTAAGTCCGGGATGAACACATTTCCTTCTGTAGGATACCGACTAACCAGAGGAATCATCATACAATTGTGTACCTTTTTAATCATCAGAAACTGTTTCTTACATCTCTTCCCCCACGTAGTTGGAATGATACACCAAAAGACACGAGTTAAAACACTGATTTTCTCTGCGGTTATGAAATTTGTCTTCCCATAATAAATTCAATTAAGAAGAAGTATAAAGTTCATCACGTTTACTCGATGTGCGTTCAGATGTATGTCTCCTTCCCCCTTGCTGGTCTTGATACCTAAGAATCGGCAACACATTTTACGCACATATACTTCAAATCTTGTAAGAAGAACACAATTGGCTCAAATGTATCCTGTGAGAATCAACTGCTACAGAAACTCTCTCTGACTATCTTTACCAACCCTTATGTTATGTTGGCTATTTGATGTGATAACTGATGGAGCAAACCCGATATACCAAACTTGAAACTGAAGTAGAATTTCCCGTTCTCGTGACTTAAGCTTGCACTAATGTTGGAAGAACGGTGTAGAGAATTTATGCTCCATGCAAATCTCTAAGTACTTAATACCAAGTGATAACGCTCAAATTGTGCATGTTTTTAGTATCGTTATTCGTGCTTTTGTATATGTTATTTGGTTATATTTATATGCTTTTGTTATTTAATCGCACCAAAGTATGTTTGTAAAGTATATGTAGCCAAGTACAGGAAAAAGGAAGAAAAAGTGAAAGAATGAGAAAGAAGGAAATATTTACGATCGTACGAAGATTCTTGTGTCAAGACCCACAACCAAATAGGCATTTCAAAGAATGAAGGTCCAAGTATGCATGATTCCAAGTTGACAAGTTCTAAGAAAAGATCAAGTTTGGATTAAGAACAAAGAGCTATGCGAAAGATACAAGCCAAACACCAAAAGTCCAAGATTGTGTCTACAGCAGCCCTCCATCCAATCAGATGCAGCCCGTAACTGAATCAGATGGAGGATACATTTGAAGACCAACCGATCGGATGGCCACCATACCGATCGGTTGGAGGTGCCCTGTTTTGATAAACTTCATCAATAAGGATCCTATCTTCACACAAACGATTCTAGGCCCTTCTCATGTGTATTCTAGGCCATGCCACTCTACTTGTTGGCCAAGTTGAAGCATTAAATACCCTAAGCCTTGAGAGTAGTATAAATAGAGCCATTTTACAAGCCTTTGGACACATAACATACACACAAGCAATCCCATTCTCATTTAATCATCAACCACTCTCAAAATACTCTATATTTCGTTCTTAGAAGTCCAAGAAGCTTTGGAAGTCCTAGAAGTCAACATTTAGAGGTCAAAACATCAAGAAGTCAACACCAATACTTAGGGTATCATTACCTTATCATTTGTAATCTCATTCCGATCATTGTAAGACTTTTAATCATGATTTCTAATGTTCAAAATTCTGAGTTTATGTTCATGTTTGCTATGAGTGGCTAGTACCTTTGTGCACTTGCTTAGATGATGTATATTACTTAATGATTTACGTATGATTGTGATTACATGTTTTAATTTAATTTCAAGTTAATTCTAAGTTCTAATTGTGCTTAAGTTTCATAGTGACATTTGTTAATCATGTTTGACAAGTTGTTAGTAATTCTATAGGTTGAAAGGTTTATTGTTATTCAACTAGTTATAATCATTTGTCTATGAATGATTGTTTTTACCCATTATTCTTGGTTAAACAACGAAACTTAATTGTAATTGTAATAAGAATGCTTTTGTCTATCAAATTGGATTGATTGAAAACCACCTCATAGGTCGAAAGATTAGTAGTTTACAATCAATTGTAACCTTTTTGTCTATGATCGGTTACCTTTTGTATTGACCATTTCCTAAGCGTATTTGATAAAACAAAAGATTATTTTTGTGTTTAAGTTTGTTAATCCAAACTTATGAACCTTGAATTGATCTTGAATTGATTGGTTAAACTTAATGCTTGTTTTTATAAACTAAAATCTTGACGAAGGTTTAACTTGTAAGAACAATAGATTAGTTCACCAACTAATTATCATAACCAACATGTTAACAAATGTTATCACAATTATGCTTATCAAGAGTGGTAAACTAGTCTAAGCAAGTGTAGTTTTAATCATTTGAATTATCATATTATAGCTATTGCTTGTTTTTGAGATTTACATTTATACTTACAACTCGATTCACTCACAAATCCCTGCGAACGATCCCGACTTACCATCATAATCTTGCTATAACGGACGAGTTCACTTGCTCGTATGTGTTATTTCTAGATTCGGTAATTCAACCCTTATAAATTTAAAACTTGTACACACACGTAACACATCAAGTTTTTGGCGTCGTTGCCGGGGATTTTGATTGTGTTTCTATAAGTTTTAGAAGTCCATTTCTCACCAAGTTCGTTTTCGAAAAAAAATCTGAGTCGTCAATCCGATCTGAATTCCATCCAACCGATCGGTTTCCTAAAAAAAAAAAAAAAATCCGAGCTGACTATACGATCGGTAGTCCATCTATCCAATCGGTTGTTCAAATCTAACTTTTTCTGAGACAACCATCTGATCGGCAAGCCTGCCATCCGATCGGATCATCTAATCTAATTTTCCAAATTGTTTTTATTCTTTGCTCGTGTGTTTACGTTGCTTCGATTCTCTTGGAAATTGTATGAACACTCGTTCAACTGGAATATAACCAATTTCACCTCTTTTCGATCCCGAAAGTTTAATTAGAACACGAAGAAGAAGAAGAACACCCTTTGTTCCATTTGCCAATCGTGTACCAAGAGTACGAAACCCACCATTTGATAACCTTTTCGAAGCTAAAGTCGTTTATAACCCATTCACTGATCAACCTTTTCCCATGGCTGATGATCAACCCATGTGGGCCACCAACCGAACCGTAGCACCCACTCCTGGATCTGCTATTGTTCCTGTTAACCTTGGTAACAATTTCACCGTGAAAGGTCACCATCTTTCTATGATCAAAGACCGCCAATTCGATGGCCGTTCGAGGGCCGATCCGCACAAACAAATTGACGAATTCATCAAAATTTGTGGCATGTTCCGATATGGCGACACCGATGTCGACACCATCAAACTAAAACTTTTTCCTTCATCACTTGCCGGAGATGCAAAAGTGTGGTACAACGAATTAACCCCAGGAATTATCAATACTTGGGAAGATATGAGGCAAGCTTTTGTAAGCCGATTCTTTCCACATGCCATGTTTGACCGACTCATGGGAGAAATTCGTGCTTTCACACAAAATCCGAATGAATCACTTGTCGAAGCTTGGTTTCGGATGAAAGATTTGCTTCATAGTTGTCATGGACATGGTTTAGGACGAGGAACCATTATCCAAATCTTCTACCATGGACTTGATGAAACATCTCAAGGAATCCTTGATGCTGGAGGAATTTTTCTTTACAAAACCCCTAACCAGGCATATCAATTGCTCGAAGATCGAGTACTTCTCAAACTCGATTGGTCAAAAGATTCCAAAACCAAACCTTTACGAAAAACCGTTGCTTTTGCTAAAAGTTCCGATACCTCTAAACTCATGGAGAAAATGGAAGCCTTGACTTCCAAAATTGACTCGCAATACAAAGATCTTAAATGAGAAATGAAAGAAATGCAAGATGGTTGTAACAACTGTGGAGGTAATCACACATCATCAGAATGCGACCATCAACCAATGGACGGACCTAAAAAAATAGAAGCCAACTATGTCCAAGGAGGATACCGTGGAGGCGGTTATCGTGGTAATTATTACGGAAGAAATTCTGTAATTTGGCAAGATCGCCAACAAAGGGATAACAACCGTGATTCTCAACCTCGAGCAGACAATCAAACTCCACAAACCTCTGATAAAAATCCAGAAGAGTCCGATTTCAAAAAAATGATGAGAGAATTCGTGACTGCTCAAAAATCCACTAATGAGTTCGTCAAGACTCAATTTTTCAATCTCAAAACCAAAGTTGAGCAAGGTCAGAAAAATCATCAAGCATCTATTCAGGATCTTGAAAACAAATTCGGTAGACTTTTTAACCAATTCGCTTCCCGACCAGCAGGTTCATTACCAAGTAATACCTAATCCAACACTAAACCAACATCATCTGGATCAAACGATAAAACTTATCGTCCATCACAGACTAGAAATGAGCATATCAATGCTGTATTCACAAGAAGTGGTCTCTTATGATCCACCACCCAATCCAAATGATACCACGATCATCCATGATGAAGGTGAGGATAAAGCTAAAGAAGCAGAAAAGGAAAATACTCCAAATACACCTACCAAAGAAAAACCCATCCCACCAGTCAAGGCGTATACACCAAAAATTCCATATCCTCAACGCCTTAAGAAAGAAAAGATAGAAGAGCGTTATAAGAAGTTTGTTGAAATGATCAAAGAGTTTAGACTCAATGTACCCCTCATCGATGTTCTAGCTGGAATGCCCAATTATGGGAAATTGTTAAAGGAACTTCTTAATAATAAGAACAAGTTGGAACAAATATCCGCTACCTTTCTCAATGAAGAATGTTCAGCCATTGTTCAAAACAAAATTCCACCAAAACTCGGAGATCCCGTAAGTTTTCTGATTCCATGCACGTGAGGAAACAACATCACATGCGATGCTTTAGCCGATCTTGGTGCAAGTATCAATTTGATGCCCTATTCGTTGTATTCTAAACTTTCCATCAATAGCTTGAAACCTACAAGGATGAGTATTCGATTAGCCAACCATTCTTACCAATATCCTGTTGGAATTGCTGAGAATTTGCTTGTCCAAGTTGGTAAATTTGTTTTTCTCATGGATTTTGTGTTCTTAGAAATGGAGGAAGATAGTAGAGTCCCTCTTATTTTAGGAAGACCTTTCATAAACACTGCTGATGCTATCATCAAAGTAAAAGGTAAAGAACTTAATCTTGGAGTTGGAGAAGATAGAATTACCTTTTTGATCGATAAAGCAATGCAATATCCATATTCTAGTGATGACACTTGTTTTAACATTGACGTAATCGATGAAGTCACTGATGAAGAATTGGATGCATTACTTGACGATTCTGATCCATTCATGACTACTTCAGAGAAAATTAGTGAAACAGATCTTGATAAAGAATTCGCTGATTTTATGGAAGTAAAATTCGAAGAAGAAGTTGAAGAAGGAGAGATAGTGGAAGAGAATTTTGAGGAAATCGCCTTTAATGATCAATTAAGGATCAAAATTTCTCTTCAAGAACCACCAACTGATCTTGAGCTAAAACCACTTCCCGATCTTCTTTAGTATGCTTACTTGGAGGATAATTCACTTCTCCCAGTAGTCATATCTTCGTTGCTCAATGATGATGAAAAAGAATGTCTCATTTCTGTTCTCAAGAAGCATAAAGAGCTTTTACTTGGAAAACTTCTGATATCCCAGGAATTAGCCCTGATTTCTGTAAACACAAAATCAATATCGAAGAAGGTGCTAAACCCGTTGTAGAAAGACAACGTCGGCTCAATCCCAACATGAAAGAAGTTGTTAAAAAAGAAATCATCAAACTTCTTGATGCCGATATCATTTACCCCATCGAGGATAGTCCTTGGGTGAGTCCAGTTCACTGTGTTCCAAAGAAAGGAGGAATGACCGTTGTGACTAACGAACGGAATGAATTAGTTCCTCCTCGAACTGTCACTGGATGGCGAGTGTGTATTGATTACAGAAAATTAAACAAAGCCCCCAGAAAAGATCATTTTCCTCTACCCTTCATGGATCAAATGCTTGAGAGACTAGCAGGGAACAAGTACTTTTGTTTCCTTGATGGTTTTTCAGGATATTTCCAAATTCCTATCGATCCTGCCGATCAAGAAAAGACTACATTCACATGTCCTTTTGGAACTTACGCTTACAGGCGTATGCCTTTCGGTCTTTGTAATGCACCCACAACTTTTCAAAGGTGTATGATTGCAATATTCCAAGACATGCTTCAAACGTCTATGGAAGTTTTCATGGATGACTTTTTAGTTTTTGGAAATTCGTTTGAAGCTTGCCTTTCTAATCTCGATAAAATGCTCGAAAGATGTGAAGCTGCACATCTTGTTCTTAACTGGATAAATGTCGTTTCATGGTGACTGAAGGAATTGTGCTTGGACACAAAATTTCCAGTGCAGGAATGGAGGTTGACAAAGCAAAAATCTATGTTATCACAAAATTACCACCTCCAACCAACGTTAAAGCCGTTTGTTAGGAATTCTGGGAAATAATATATTTCTCATTCCTGCTGATAGTGAAGCTGGTTCCTGCTGATAGTTATCCATTGCTGCTGCAGTTGGTTCCTGCTGATAGTTTATTTTTGTTTCTGCTGATAGTAGTCATTACTACGGGTAGTAGTAATTGTTATCCCGTAAGTTTAGAATGTTTGTTAGATTTATTTTTAGAAGAGATTGATGTTTATCTCTTTACTCGTTTTCTTGTATGACGGCTTAGGGTTAGGGTTTCTTGTTAGGATAAAAGGAACACCCGTCTATGAGTTTTGCATGACTTAACAATCGATTCAATCAATAGAAAAATCAATTTCATTAGTTTTAATTCAGATCCATAGATGATCAAAACCTTCATAATTATTTTCTTCTTTATATTCTTGTGTTTAGTTTCCGCATAGACACAAGTCTTACACCTAGAGATTCTCGGTTTAACCAAGCTCAATCAAGCTAGAAGCACTCGATCCTACAAGTGGTATCAGAGCCTGGTGAGGATCTCTGATAAAGAAGAAAACATTTCTAAATCTTCTCTCTTGAACCTTTTTCACAATGTCATTATCAGGAGATAAATTTGAAATGTGGGCAAGGAAGATTAGAACCTTGTTTCAGACTGATTCTATGACTAAGCTGACTGAAAATGATGAATTCTATCAGGCAAAGGAAAACTTGGAAGAATATGCTCTAATGGGATTCCCATCTCAGGTACAAAAATGTAATCCTGCCTGTCATGAATTATACTCAACTCTTAATAAAGAATATTGATGTGTCGTGTGCGTAGTGCTCTAATTTATACCCACGGTATGTCGTTGTGGTTTTAGCAGTATTCAAGTTTTAAATTTTTATTTAGCCGACTGATCAATAACACACACACTTTAACGAGCAGTGTACCCGGTCAGTATGAATATAATGGTAAGTAGAGTGTCGATCACTAAGAGTGGAACGTATTATCTAGTTATCCTAATCAGTATTTTAATATCTTAAGTTAGCTATACAACCTAATCTAACGCAAGGGGGTTCAGCCTGAGAGACTGGCACGGTTTGATTATGATTAAATATAAACTAAACTAATAGCCACGAATCAGCGATTAGCACATACGTACACAGATAAATACTTGAGACAATAAGAAGACCTGTCCTGATAGTTAAGTAGCTTGTCACTTGTTTTATTGCTAGTTTTATATGAAGTGTATAGTTCGATGCAACGCACCGAGATTAATCTTTTCTCGTTGGCTCTAATCTTATCGGCGAGTAAACCCTTAATGATTACTTATGACTATCCTATTTGTCTTTCTTCCTACTTTTCTACAGACGATAGAATGCATAGGCGATCTAATAAATAGGCGAGGAAGGGGCATGGCGACCCAAGCAATGCTCAGCTAGACACAGAGGTTATCAATGCACTAATAAAAGTCACCAAAGACATCAACATATAAACTTTAATTAATGGGAAAGCAATTTTAAGGGGAGTTGAAGTGCATGATTAAATCAATGTCACAAGCCCATCAATCCTGACCAATTAAAGTGTACTAATACAATAAAACAAAACTACTTAATGAATTGAATACATGCAGGACCTTCTTACAGCTCTTGTATCTTCGTTCAAGGTGTGTCTTGTGCTGCTACTTCGTCTGAATTCGGCTTAGGGTTTCTTCTGTCTCGTACTTAGCTAAATTGTCGAACTCCGAAATTCATCTGACTTTGGGGTATTTATAGTTTCTGTCTGAGGGCTAGATGCGGCGCATAGGATAAGTAGATGCGGCGCATTGACTTAACTTCGCGTGGGGTCCAAGATTAATATATTCAGGAATATTCGTACACCGCCAGAAGATGCGGCGTAACTCCATTCTTGATGCGGCGCATGTCCTTGCTGTCTTGGATCGTAGCTTGTGAAATCTTGATAGTGATGCGCCGTATATAATAAGTAGGATGCGGCGTATCTGGAGCAGAATGATCTTGATCTTGTACATTTCGGTAGACTCTTAACTTCATGCATGTTTTGCTCCATAATTAGTCCAAAATGGCCAAGTTTCACATAATACTTGTTTTTACCTGAGAATTACAAAAGTAAACATTAACGTATCAATTCTCACAGATAATATAATAAAACAAGTCAAATAAATAGGATAAATGATGGTAATAAAATGTACTTATTTGAGTTCATCACATCACTATAATGATAACTCTGGATAAATTTTTTTATTTATTTATTTATTTATTTATTTATTTATTTATTATTTGAACTTGAAGCATAAACATAGATGTGTAAAATTTTATCACATTACTATAATGATAACTCTGGATAATTTTTCCATACTTTTCATGACTTCAGAAATAACAAAAATAGTGAAAGTAGTAAACACACGAAAAATAAACTCAAAGATATACAATATTTACTTTCACTCCAATTGCATTGTGCAATTTCCCGACCTAACCATAGATAATGAATTACGCACGCGAACACAGGTAATGTAAGGAAACACACTTTGCCTAAAGCAATTAACCAACCACGGATTTTAATCTACAGGGTAGGCTAAGGTGTAAGGGTGTAACGAAACATAATAACAAAGGTGTAAGAAACGAAATGAATGGCTCTGAGTGTTTTTCTAGGGGTATCTTACTCGAAAAGTGAGAGTAACAAAAGGGTTTATACGGGGGTTAACTAACCAGTGTAGTTAGCTAATATCACATAACATATAAAGGCTATTTGGGTGTAATCCTAGAAATTTACCAAATTAGACAAGTCATTCCAATTATATAGATAATACTTATTATGGTGGTCTCGAATAGTATACAAGCCAAGTTCTAAAGTTTACAAGTCACCGGCACACTCATAAATTTGTGAATTTTTGAAAAGTTCACAATTTTTGAAATTAACGTCATGTGTGCATCTATTTAATTTAGACTTTAAACTAAAACATGCTAAAAATTTTAATTTTGATATATTAAGCACATTTTAAGCATATTTTGAAAAAGTTTAGGACAAGTAAGTGTTCTAATTCTCCAATCCCCCCACTTAAGTTAAACAACGTCCTCGTTGTTTGTATTAAAGGATTAAAAACTGGAAAATAAAAGAATTAGAACAGAAAAACTCCCCTGAGATTTGCTCGGTATGATCCTCCATTATTTGTATAAGAGCAAAAATCATCTTTCTTGTGGATGAGAACGTTTAAGCTTCATATTTGATGTATCCATAGGAAATGCATGAATCTATAATACCACCAAGACTTTAACACACCTAAGTTAAGAAGGTTCAAACTTGCATAATACATTAGTAGTTAGTAAAAATAAAACTTAAAAATTAAAATGAAAATCATCAGGTCAGTCGATACGCCGTATCTTATGGAAGAAGATGCGCCGTATCGAGCCTGGAATAAATACGAATCAGAATAGAAGATGCGTCGCATCCTTAACCAGGGATGCGCCGCATTAAAATAAACTGACAAAAAGTTTTAAAGTCAAAAATAAAAATGCAAAAAATAAAGTAAGATATGACCAGTGCAGGCGATGCGTCGCATCTCATGATGGAGATGCGCCGTATCTTCTGCAGGTCTGACAGACTCAATACAAAATCAGAAAATAAAATAAAAGATAAGCATGGGTTGCCTCCCACGAAGCGCTTGTTTTTGTTCGAGTCACGAGCCTGACTCCACCCTTATTTACTGTGTAATAGGGTGTTGTTCCCCCCACTTGGGATCAAGTGCGGGTGATAGTAGCAATAAACACGAAAAGAGTGTAAATTTTCTAGTAAAGATGGAAGAAATAAATAAAGATCATACCTTGGCAATATATGTACATCTTTCCTATTCATACCCGGTTTGGTTGATAAATTGGATGACTTGACCACTTCATCTGAAAGAGTAGTATGTTGAGGAAAAATGAGTCTCCTTTCTTCTTGGTTAGTCTCTTTGGTAGTAAGGCGTCCCTTGACTTCCTCAGAAGATGAGAAACGGTCTTTGGCAAGTAAAAGTTCGAGTTCCTCTATAACCTTTATAGGGTCGAAATCATCATCTTCATCAATCATAGCAATATTTAAGAGCTCATCACCAAACTCTTCTTCGAGCTCCACCAAATACGGGTTGATCACAGGTGCTTCAATAGGTAGTGTAATAAATTTGACCTCATCATTCTTTTGTTTTGCAACCTGTTTAGGAAAACTAGCAAGATTATTAGTAACGGGATTAATAATATTAAATAAATTTGTACCACTTTGTGTTGTAAGTGACTCCAATTCATCTTGTGAATCTCCATCTTCAAATAGTGGTCTTGCAATTTCAGCATCGTCTCGAATTTCATTCTTAAATAAGTAATCCCAGATTTCTTCAAAATCCCTCGTTGGGTCAAAATCTGGTTGAGGTATGTCATCATATACAATTGCGTCAAATGGTTCGAAATCAAAATTAGAATACTTTTCATCTTCATCCGATGGATTGTCTAATGGTGGTAATACGATTGCAGAATATTCTTCAACGTAGGGTTCCGTATACACATCATCTTGTGCAATCTCCGGAGAAAAAGTACTATCAAGAACAATTGTCGGAATTGGTTTCACGGTATATGAATCTTCTTCATCATCATTTGACATACACCAAGTGTGTTGAAACGACAATTTGTTTCTTTCTTTCTTTGACTTAACCATTTCCAGTAACAAGTATTCTTCCATCGTAATATCCGGATCGTCCATCTTCCTGAAATAAAACTTACTCGTGCAAAAGAAGAGTGAAACAATCAAAGTAAAATAAAAGCTGCTGATATCTGCTGTTGATGCGCCGTATCCTATAAATGGGATACGCCGTATCTTAATACGTTAAAAATAAATCAGACTTTATTCAGAAAATAGATACGCCGCTTATAATTTTAGAATGCGCCGTATCAGTATTAAGTTATCAAAAATCAACGTATCTAAATTAAAATTAAATGCGTCGTATTAACAAAAGTTAATGCGCCGTATTTTCGTTACGTTTCAAAATACCATATTTTTGATTCAGTAGATGCGCCGTATCGATAAAAATCGATGCATCGTATCTGTTTAATAATTCGAAAACTGTTTTTAATTAAAATAATAGATACGCCGTATCTACTAAAGCAGATGCGTCGTATGGCGTTATCGCTTAGAATTTTTTTTTTATTTATTAAAAACAGATACGCCGTATCTTGGGGAAAGATGCGTCGTATCGAATTTATTAAACGCGTTGTATTTTATAAAAATTAAACACAATACGCCGTATCTGTGAAAACAGATGCGCCGTATCGTTTAAATTAGCTCAGTACAACGATAGCAGAATACAAGAAATTACATAAAATAAAAACAAAAAAAAAACAAACGAAAATAAACAAAAATAAAAACACTCAAAAACAGAAAATATGCAAAATAATACAATGAATGCAATTTAACTAATATACAACAGAGTTAGCGATTAGAATAAAAATTAAAAAAAAAAAAACCTAATTAAAATACTAATCAAATTAACAGATAATAACAATTCACTCCCCGACAGCGGCGCCAAAAACTTGATGTGTCGTGTGCGTAGTGCTCTAATTTATACCCACGGTATGTCGTTGTGGTTTTAGCAGTATTCAAGTTTTAAATTTATATTTAGTCGACTTATCAATAACACACACACTTTAACGAGCAGTGTACCCGGTCAGTATGAATATAATGGTAAGTAGAGTGTCGATCACTAAGAGTGGAAAGTATTATCTAGTTATCCTAATCAGTATTTTAATATCTTAAGTTAGCTATACAACCTAATCTAACGTAAGGGGGTTCAGCCTGAGAGACTGGCACGGTTTGATTATGATTAAATATAAACTAAACTAATAGGCACGAATCAGCGATTAGCACACACGTACACAGATAAATACTTGAGACAATAAGAAGACCTGTCCTGATAGTTAAGTAGCTTGTCACTTGTTTTATTGCTAGTTTTATATGAAGTGTATAGTTTGATGCAACGCACCGAGATTAATCCTTTCTCGTTGGCTCTAATCTTATCGGCGAGTAAACCCTTAATGATTACTTATGAATATCCTATTTATCTTTCTTCCTACTTTTCTACAGACGATAGAATGCATAGGCGATCTAATAAATAGGCGAGGAAGGGGCATGGCGACCCAAGCAATGCTCAGCTAGACACAGAGGTTATCAATGCAGTAATAAAAGTTACCAAAGACATCAACATATAAACTTTAATTAATGGGAAAGCAATTTTAAGGGGAGTTGAAGTGCATGATTAAATCAATGTCACAAGCCCATCAATCCTGACCAATTAAAGTGTACTAATACAATAAAACAAAACTACTTAATGAATTGAATACATGCAGGACCTTCTTACAGCTCTTGTATCTTCGTTCAAGGTGTGTCTTGTGCTGCTACTTCGTCTGAATTCGGCTTAGGGTTTCTTCTGTCTCGTACTTAGCTAAATTGTCGAACTCCGAAATTCATCTGACTTTGGGGTATTTATAGTTTCTGTCTGAGGGCTAGAAGCGGCGCATAGGATAAGTAGATGCGGCGCATTGAATTAACTTCGCGTGGGGTCCAAGATTAATATATTCAGGAATATTCGTACACCACCAGAAGATGCGGCGTAACTCCATTCTTGATGCGGCGCATGTCCTTGCTGTCTTGGATTGTAGCTTGTGAAATCTTGATAGTGATGCGCCGTATATAATAAGTAGGATGCGGCGTATCTGGAGCAGAATGATCTTGATCTTGTACATTTCGGTAGACTCTTAACTTCATGCATGTTTTGCTCCATAATTAGTCCAAAATCGCCAAGTTTCACATAATACTTGTTTTTACCTGAGAATTACAAAAGTAAACATTAACGTATCAATTCTCACAGATAATATAATAAAACAAGTCAAATAAATAGGATAAATGATGGTAATAAAATGTACTTATTTGAGTTCATCAAATATGATGACATGAAATCTAAGTATAATGAATACTTTATTAAGGTACAAGCTTATGATAATGCTATTAAAACCTTAGAAAAACAAAAGGTTTGGTACCAAAAGAATCAGTTAGCTTATGAGGAAAAGATTAAAGTATTACAGAGAGATTTAAAAATCACCACTAATGAGCTTAAGTATTCTGAATCTCAAAATGCTAAGGTCAAATTAAAAAAACAGGATTTGCAGATTAAGCTAGGCAATAACTTGGCTAGGTTCGATAAATGGAAAGAATCATCTAAAAACCTAAACAGGTTAGTTGATAGTTCTATGTCTGTAAGAACTAAACGTGGTTTAGGGTTTGGTGACTACATAGGGCAAGATCAAGTCTATGACCCTAATGAGTATAGTGTATTTGACCCTGAACCTGTTGACTATAAAATTCCTGTAAAGTTTGTAAAAGAAGGAGGAATGAATGCTGTTCCTCCACCTATCAGAGGAGTTTTTATGCCTACCCCTGTCCACTCTCTCTCTGACATTGACTCAGATGAGTCACAAATGGCTTATGGCAAAAAGTCCAAAGACTTATCTGAACCTGATGATTTTGTCTCTTGTTCCACAAGTGTCAAGTCCTCAGAAGCTGAGTCCAAAGACTTTGTTTCATGTGATTCAAGTGAAGAGTCACCCACACCTAAGTCCCATGAGTCCTCAAGAGTAACTGATGATAAATCTGCTTCTAAAACAGCTTTCTCAGACAACAGCTCAAGTAATTCTATTAAAAACAAATGTGTCTCTAGTTCCAGTAGTGACAACAGTGTTTGTAATAAGAGAAAGTATGTTAAGAACAAGTCTGTTAAGAGGAAGTCATGTTTTGTATGTGGTAGTAAAGTTCATCTCATCAAAGATTGTGATTATCATGAGAAGAGAATGGGTGTGTATGCTAGGCGACAAGTGACAAGACCTATGTGGAATAATGTGAATAAAATTCCACCTTATGTGCCTAAGGCAGCAGGATTTCCTGCTGGAAATGCTAATCCAGTTGCTGCTGGTAGGCATTGCAATCCTGCAACCATTCCTGTTGACAATCCAGTTCCAGCTGGTCAAACCAATTCTGCTGGTTGGAAGAGGAATGTTGCTCAACCATTTTACAGACCCTCAAGCCATTATTTTCAAAATAATTATAGGTCTGATTATTATGAGCCAATTCCTGAAGAGGGATTGTATTACTATCCATGGTTTCCTTGGTAATGGTCTTGATTGTCTAATCATGTTGTTGTATTTTTCTTTGCTAGTTTTGAGGGGAGGCATTAGCCTAAGGGGAGGCTAATGCTTGTAATTTTGGTATGTTTTTAGTGTGTTTTGTTAGCTAACTTTGTTTTGCAGTTCTCATATTCACAATTCTTGGAATTAAAACAAAAGAGAGTCATTTCCATTCATATTAATAAAGGTGATTACATTCAGATAAAAAAAAACAAAAGCTTCACATCATCAAGATCCTATAAGCAACCTACCAACCTACTCAGTCACACATCCCTCACCACCACTCCACCCAAACCTAACCATCTACTCAATCTTCCCTTTCCCTTTGCCCTTGCTATTGGGCATGAACCTTCTACCCCTCTGATGACTAATTCCTTCATACACATTTGGGGCTGGAAGTGCCAACACCACTGGGATTGACAGTCTTGGTTCAGGGAGTGGCTGACCTTTCTTTGGAGTTGAATGACCTGGGGTAGGGAGTGACTGACTTGATCTAGGGCGTAACCTAGGAGTTGGCTGGCTTGGCTGAGGAGTTGGTTGGCTTGGCTGAGGAGTTGGTTGGCTTGGCTGAGGAGTTGGCTGGCTTGGCCCAGGAGTTGGATGGGTTGGCATTGGGGTTGCCTGATTCCTTTTAGGTACTGGTATTTCGTAGAAGGCAGCTACAGTCTTCTCCATCTCTTCGCTAAGCATAGCCACAGTCTTCTCCATCTCTTCCCTTAGCATATCAGAGATGGGAAAATTGGGAGGATATGTTTCCCACTCACCTTTATAGTACGTCAGGGACTTTGGCTAAGTAGAGGCATCTTCATCAGAACTTGAGTATTCAAATGAGGAGGGAGTAGATGGAAGAGGGTCTGATGAAATTTCTTCATCTTTAACCTTGCACTTTCCCTTGAATTGTGAGGATGATGTGGTTGGGGGAAAGTATTTTCCCCACCCTGATGATGATTCGGTGGAGGAAGAAGAGTCGGATGATATTTCAATAATGGGTGTTTTTTATGAACTCATGGTTTTATTTGAAGAAAATGGTTTAGGGTTTTGATGATGAAGTAATTTGATTTGGGGTAAAGACTATTTAAAGTGAGAAGATGATTAGTGGGAATTAATTATTGGTTGGTGTTGGGAGTTAATTTGGGCGATTTATTTTTCATAACTGGATTTGCAATGTTGACTTTGGTCAAACCACTCCATTGCTGCTGATTGACCGAGTGTTCCTGCTGATTGACTAATGGTTCTTGCTGATTTCATTGAATTTGGGAAAGTTAGTTAAGTCAAATCGGTCAAAGATACGTGCGCTAAATTCCTACAATTTAAATCGCTAAATTTGGCAACCATATAGCAACATCATAACTGACCTAAAATTGTACTTCTCATATCTCAAATCATCAATATCCTCTCAAACCCTAGCTCATCTTTTCTCATTTCAAATCCTAGTTCACTCATCTAATACAATGGCAACACTTCGATACAAAGATGATCACAACAAGGTTGATCATTTAGAGTCCTCTAATAGAAGTGAAGGTTATGATGAAGTGCTGGCTTTTCTGCGTGGGTCCTCTATTCAATATGCCCTTACTCATTGTCCAGCTACAGTGTACGACTCTCTCATTAAGCAGTTTTGGGCAACTGCTAAAGTGCGAAATATTGTGGGAAGAGAGCAGGAAATTGTAGCAACCATTGATGGTCGTGAACACATTGTCACTGAGGGATTGGTCCATACGCAACTTCAACTACCTGCTGAAAATGGAGTGTATGATCTTACCAAGCAAGAAATCCTGGATGGTATGGCAGCCATTGGATACCCTGTCACTGGTAATTTTACTTTTTATAAAAGTAAGCTCTCTCCTCAATGGAGATTTCTTGTTCACACTTTACTTCAGTGTATTAGTATTAAGACAGGTGGTTGGGACCAATGTTCTAGTCTTATTGCATCTGGCCTTATTTGTTTGTCACAGGGAAGGGTATACAATTGGGCAAAATACATTTTTGATGGGATGGTTGACAATGTCTTTGCAGAGAAAACCAAATTTCTAATGTACCCAAGGTTTCTTCAAATTATTTTAGGTGTACAGACCATTGACCCAACCTATAAGATTGTGGCTAGGTTGACTACTAAAATGTTTGCCACAATGAAGATGAATTTTGCAGGCCCACTCTTGCCATTATTACCTGCAATGTTGCCCAATGCCAATCCTGCTAGAAATCCAGATCCTGTTGGTAATGAAAATATTCCATCAGCACCCAATGCAGCTGATGCCAGTGCATCCAATGCTGCTGGTGAAGGGACTTCAGTTGCTGCTGATGCAAATGCATCGGTTGCTGCTGATGCCCCATTGCCACAATCTCCTAGACCTACCACACCTCAAACAGTTGTCCTTGATGAGCCTATTGTCCAGACCTCAACTGATGACCAACCAACACCTTCTATGGATATGCCTTCTTCTTCAAGGCTTTCAACTCCTAGTCCTACTAGGCAGCCTTTTAGTGATGACACCCATACTGGTGGAGAATTTCATGTATCTCCACCTAGATCCAATGAAGCTCCTAACACCTCAGGCATTCCTGCTGGTGGAGCTGAGGATGCTGCTGATCTCACTTCTATGTCCAAGTTACTTGACAGGTATATGCAGAAAATTGAAGCATTGGAGTCTGAGCTTAAGGAGACCAAAAGGAATTTTAGTGAGAAGGTGGAGTCTTTGGAAAAGGAGCTCAAGGATACCAAAGAAACTTTCAGTGGGTCTATCCAACAGCTCAATGAAAGAATTAGCTCTTTAGAAGCTCAACATCCACAAAAGAAAAGAAGGGTTGTGCTCTCTGAGTCTGAGGATGATCAGGCTGATATGGCATTTGATGGGCTAAATGTGTTGGCTTCTGTTTCCATTGATAGTGCAAACACTGAAGTACCTACCTCTTCTGAGCCCACTACAACTACTAAACCTCAGGCTTTCACAAGAACAAGGACCAAGCAGCCTTCAAGAGTGTCAGCTTTTGAGAAGTTTCAATCCACCATTGCTGCTGGTGTCTCTGGTGTTGCCTCTGATGTTCCTGCTGGGGTTGGTAGTGTTTCCACTGATCCTAAGGTTCCTGGTAATTCTGCTGGTAGCTCATCCATTGCTGCTGGTAGTAACATCATTCCCCCTGCTGCAACACAATATGATGCTAAGATAGCCAGACAGATGCATGAACAGGAACTCACTACTGAACAAGCTAGACAAGCTCAGATTGCTCAAGATGAGGAGTTTGCAAGGCAAATGTCTGCTGATGAAAGCAACATAGCTGGCTTTATGAATAGCACAAGATTAGAAGATCTTAATCCAGAAGAGTTCAATGAGCAACTTCAATACTTGTTGGCTTCTGACATGATTATTAGAGCTCATGGGGTGATGATTCTTCAAGATTCAGAGTTGGATGTGGAAGAAAAGTCAGATAAGCTCAAGGCATTTATCTTAAAGACTCATAGAGCATCTACTTGGAATGACTTGATGCATAGGATCAGAGAAAGGCAAAAGTCAGGTTATAAGACAAAGATGCCTACAAACAAAGATAATGTCAATTTCATGAAGCACTATTTGAAGAATCAAGCTAATTACAAGCTCAGTGACTTCAAAGGCTGGACTGATGCTGCAATTCAAAAGCAGTTCTTTGACACTTATGCAAGGATGAATACTCCAGTCAGAACAGACATTCAACAAAGAAAGAAAAGAGAGTCTGCATCTTTAGAGTCTGATGTTACAAAGAAATTGAAGCCTGGAGAGACATTGACTGATGCACCTCCCTCTATTCCTACTGAGGGTTCTCAGGATACCACGTCTATTTCTCCAAATCCTTCTGTTGGTGCATCTGGTGCACCACAAGAGGTTCATATTCCTGCTGTGACTCCTTCAACAGTTCACTTTTCCTCCTCAACTCCAAGGACCAGAAAGAAGAGTTATGCTATGCAGTCTTCATCCAAGACTCTTGCAGACATGCATGATCAGGAATTGATTCAGTTTGATTCTGAAAGTGATTCTGAAGGTGATTCTCCTCACCCTTGGTCACATATTGCTGGTTGGGAGGTTCTTCCTATACCTCAAGGAGAAATCCATGCCTTGTACACCCTGGATGGGAAAACTAAACATTTCACATTCCTTAGGGACATTTTGAATAAGGTGGACAAACAAGATTTGATACATCTCTATGGTATGGTGACTAAGCACTATGAAACTCATCAGGCTACAGGGATTGGTCTTATTCTTTGGGGGGATTTGAAAGTGTTAATGGATTCTCTGGAGGGGGGCAATGCTCATTCTGTGTGGGCTGATCAACAATCTTGGAGAGTACACAGTTGGCGATTGTATTCTACTTCCCAGGTTCATGTTTTGGAGACTGTTACTGGGAAGGTGCTTTGCATGTTTGTGGATGTTCCCTATCCTTTATCTGTAGAACTTATGGAGAGGATGCTTAAGTGTAAGCTACAAGTTGGCAAATATGTAGTCGGGAATGACTTGACCACAGCAGAACAATTGATCAGATTCATCAGAAATCAACTTGCTGCTGCCTGTGGTTCATCTGCTTGATCAGGGTATCTTTTAGGCTTATTTTTGTATATTTTTCATATTCTTTGTTTTCTTCTGTTTTATTTTCTTTTCTGTTCTTTTCTTTATGTTTATTTTCTTTCTGGATTAAAAAAAATAAAAAATAAATAAAAAATAAAATTAATTTGTTGTATATTTTGTGCTAACTTGTATGATTGTGAGTAACACCTTGCAGGTACAGTGTTGGTGTTTACATCTACACATCAAATGGTAATCAACTCACCATGTCTCATAGACAAGAAAGAGTTGACTCACCATGAGGGTACAACTCTGGTGTGATTGTCAAATCTGTTGATAGCTGTAATAGCTTGCTCAAAGCTATAGGGTACTTCAACTCACCCATGGTTCATTCCTAAGAGTTGAATGGTTTTCAATTCACCATGGATTTTACTCCTTTGGGGTTTTCAAATAATTGACTAGCCCACAAGTGTATGGTTTGTGGTAAAGGCAGTTGGAATTCCATACTTGGTACTCAATTCACCAACGGTTATCTTCAACCTAAGAATTGGCTAGTCCTGAGCAAACGGCTACAGGTAAAGATAAGTCAAATCCGTTTCAAGTTGCTGATTTACTAAAAATCAGATGGTTATCAATGTACCATGGTCTGACACACCTAAACATTGGCTACTCCAGTAGTGATGGCTATTGGTAAAGAGACATCAAATCTATTAATTTTCAATGATTCACCTCTCACAGGAGTTAACACACCTGGATGTGATGAGAATAGTATGAAACTTAAGTGATTTGATGTACACATTGTCATAGTAGCAGTCAAGATCAAATGAATGACATGGTGACCAGCTTATTCTTTTGAAGATGATTTCCTTTTGCTGCTGAACTATAGAAGTTGCTGCTGGAAGTTACAGATGTTGCTGCTGGTTACTTACTATTGCTGCTGCTCATATGCAATCCTCAAGCCTGAGACGTTAAAGCTCTATCAAGTGGGAATCTTGCAAGTTAACCTAGTCAACTTCAAGATTAGGGGAGGATTGTTAGGAATTCCGGGAAATAATATATTTCTCATTCCTGTTGATAGTGAAGCTGGTTCCTGCTGATAGTTATCCATTGCTGCTGCAGTTGGTTCCTGCTGATAGTTTATTTTTGTTTCTGCTGATAGTAGTCATTACTGCGGGTAGTAGTAATTGTTATCCCGTAAGTTTAGAATGTTTGTTAGATTTATTTTTAGAAGAGATTGATGTATATCTCTTCACACGTTTTCTTGTATGACGGGTTAGGGTTAGGGTTTCTTGTTAGTATAAAAGGAACACCCGTCTATGAGTTTTGTACGACTTAACAATTGATTCAATCAATAGAAAAATCAATTTCATTAGTTTTAATTCAGATCCATAGAGGACCAAAACCTTCATAATTATTTTCTTCTTTATATTATTGTGTTTAGTTTCCGCATAGACACAAGTCTTACACCTAGAGATTCTCGGTTTAACCAAGCTCAATCAAGCTAGAAGCTCTCGATCCTTCAAGCGTTAGAAGTTTTCTAGGACATGCCGGTTTCTACCGTTGTTTTATTAAAGATTTTTCCAAAACATCTCGTCCTATGACAAAACTTCTTGAAAAAGATGTTGTTTTTGACTTTAATGCATATTGCATTAAGGCATTCGAAACATTGAAAACCCAACTGACTAGTGCACCCATTATGGTTTCACCTAATTGGTCACTACTATTCGAGCTCATGTGCGATGCATGTGATTTTGCTGTTGGTGCTGTGTTAGGACAACGTGAAGGAAAACATTTCCGTCCTATATACTTCGCTAGTAAAACACTTAACAATGCTCAACAAAATTACACGGTTACAGAGAAGGAATTGTTAGCCGTTGTTTTTGCTTTCGACAAATTCAGATCTTATCTTGGGCTTTCAAAAACGATTATGTTTACTGATCATTCAACACTCAAATATCTGTTTACCAAACAAGATGCTAAACCGCGTCTTATCCGATGGATTTTGCTACTCCAAGAATTTGACATAGAAATCAAAGATAAGAAAGGAGCAGAAAATCTAGCTACTGATCATTTGTCTCGTCTAGAGAATCCAAATTTGGACGAATTAAGGGAAGATGAAATCGACGATTATGAAACTCTCATGACTGTTGACACAATTGATGAAAAAGAAATCCTGTGGTTTGCAGATTTTGCAAATTATCTCGTTGGAAAAATTCTCAGAAAAGGATTAACTCACGCCCAACGAAGTAAATTCTTTTCAGAACTAAAACACTATTATTGGGAAGATCCCTATCTTTCAAGCCCGATGGGATGATCAGAAGATGTGTTTATGGTTCCGAAACAAGAAGAATTCTTGATGAATGCCATCATGGCCCGACTGGGGGACACTATGGTCCTTCCACCACAGCTAAATTTTGTTTTTGATGCTGGATTCTATTGGCTGACAATTTTCAAAGAAGCTCATACTCTTGTTCAAAACTGTGATGGCTGCCAAAAATCCGGTAGACTTTCTCGTAGAGATGAAATGCCTCAAAAGAGCATTCAAGTCTGTGAAATATTCGATATTTGGGGAATCGATTTTATGGGACCATTTCCTAAATCGCACAAATACGAATACATTCTCGTTGCTATTGATTATGTTTCCAAATGGGCTAAAGCCGAGGCTCTACCCACAAATGATGCACGAGTTGTTGTTAATTTTCTCAAAAAGCTTTTCGATCGTTATGGAATTCCTAAAGCTTTAATAAGTGATCGAGGAACCCATTTCTGTAACAAACAAAATTGAGAAAATTATGAAACGATATGGAGTTCAACATCGTTTTGCTACAACTTATCACCCACAGACCAGTGGTCAAGTCGAAAACACCAAAAGAGCCTTAAAGAGGATACTCAAAAAAATGGTCAAAGACAATCCTGCCGTTTGGTCGAGAAAACTTGATGATGCTCTGTGGGCATTTCGTACGGCTTACAAAACTCCAATTGGTACAACACCATACAGACTTTTGTATGGAAAAACCTGTCATTTGACGTTCGCAATCGGACATCGCGCCTACTGGGCACTCAGAAACTGTAACCCTGATCGCAAAATAACTGGAGAGAAGAGATTTTTGCAATTGCATGAACTCGATGAACTAAGACTCCAGGCTTATGAGAATTCCAGGCTTTACAAAGCTAGAACCAAAGCTTATCATGACAGAAAGCTTAGAATTCGGAAAGAATTCAAAGCTGGAGACAAAGTTCTGCTTTTTTGTATGAAATACAAGTTTAAAGCTCCTAAGCTAAAACCGAAATGGTTCAGACCATATATAGTGAAACATGGATTTCCATCTGGATATGTTGAGTTATATGACAAACATGGTGGAAGTTTCATTGTTAATGGTCACCGGATTAAATTGTACTATGATAAGGAGCAAATGAACGAGATTTCTATCGAGGAACTTCCGCCTGAATCAGAATATGAAGCTATCACGTTCATGGCACCCTTTCCAGCCGATTATAAGAAAAACATTCCTTGGGCCGATGAAAATGGTTTTATCTATGATGTTCTTCCTGGAGCTTGGAAAAGAGTAAAATTAGAAGACATAGATGAAACTGGAGAAGGAATAGTGATACGAAATGTGGTGTATGTTCCCAAATCTTCAAAGAAGAAACCAAAAATTGCACCAACGTAGACAGAAGGAAGTTTGAGTTAGGCCCATGACTCGTTAATAAAATAAGCGCTTCTCGGGAGGCAACCCGTGTGTTTTCTATTTTTACTTCTTATTTATTTTCAAAGTGATTACACCCTAGAGTTTCTCTAATCCCTTAGTTGAACTTAAGTGTGGGGGTGTATCGCTAACTTTTAATAAAACATATTTTCGTGTGTTTGTTTTGTTTGTTTTAAGATTACTGCAGGTAGTGATTACTGAGCATGAACACTTCGACCAAAGAATCATATGAAGCACGGAAAATATGGTTTATTCTCTTATTTCCCTATTTTCATACTTTGAAGTTCGTTTATCATATTGAGGACAATGCTTAACTTAAGTGTGGGGGGGGGGGGGGTGGGGGTGAATAGGAAAATAAGGATTAACTTGTAAATTTTGAGCTAGAATTTAAATTTTGTTTGCCCTTGTGATCTAGTTGTTTGTCATTTTTAGGATAATATATTAGAATAACTGGATCTATCCACTGGTGAAACCTGTAATTTTTGAAAAATTGAGATGTGTCCCGATTAATATTGCAATCCATTCTGGGATCGATAACATTAGCTAGCACATATTATAGCCTTTCCACTAAATTGTGAGGATTTGAGCCTGTTCTGTATTTAGCATACATCTTTTATGCTTTGATTCTTTTGCTATGAGTGTGCCGGTGATTTTATTTATTCTAGAACTTGTGCTTGTAAATCATTACGAGACCGTTGTGAGATCACATTTCGTGTGTGATATAAGTGTATATGCGTGATAAGAGGTAACCTTAGGATTTAACCCAAATAACCTTCCATATTGATATTTAGCTAGTTACACTGACTAGTTAACCACCAATATAAACCCTATTGTTAGCGTTTACCCTTAGTCAAGTCTTGGTTGGTTGCTAGCTATATGGCAAGATGAATGTTATGTGGGAAATCATGAAAGTTCGAAGAAAGTTGCAAACTCCATGAGCAGTTATCAAAGTGAAGTGAAAGACTAGTCATCGCAATTATAAGATGACAATTGAAGAGTTTATGTTCAAAAAAAAAATAAAATAAATAAATAAATAAATAAAAGAGAAGAGAATAAGTCATCGCAACTATAAGGTGACAAGAATGGCCAATGAGCTAAGAAATTATGTATTGATCAAGTATGGAGTTTCTCAAGATTGCATGATAGTGGTTCGAAATAGCTAGCAACATTTGGTTAGTAGACTTTGACTATTTTGTATATTCTTTATCATCAACCCTTTCTAAAACATATCCCATGTCTTATCCTTACCTTTTGGCTTTGTGAAATTATCAAGTGTATTGACATGTAGTGACCATCCGATTTCTTGAGGAATTAGATAACGTGCCAGCGATCTAAGGTTATCCTTAGTGACCATCCGTTATTTGGTAATGCAAGAATTCGCGCCAGTGAGCTATTATGTTTTGCATAAGATATTTGCACATAAGTCCGATATAACCCTTGAAGCCTTAAACCCGAATAAAAGACCTCTTTGATATGTATACTTGATGCTCACACCATATCGGTGTAGTTTTGTTTCTCGTACAAGCCTATGGTAATATTTAGATCACGACTGAGCAATGACTGTGATTTCTATTATATACTCCACCAGCCATATGAATGAGTGTTTTGAGTGAATTATAATTCATTTCTATTTCATGAGGTGATTAGTAATGTTCATCAAGCAAGAAAATCAATTGGGTATTGTCAAACATCTCAATGATTCAATTATAAAAGCTTAAAATGATGAATCTAACTTGTACTTGTACTTGATAGATTTGCATCACATTTTTCTTAAACATATTTCGTGTACCAAGTGGATTATTGTTTTTACTTCTAGATTTGCTTGAGGGCAAGCAAAGTTTAAGTGTGGGGGAATTTGATAACGCTCAATATGTGCATGTTTTTAGAAGCGTTATTCGTGTTTTTGTATATGTTATTTGGTTATATTTATATGCTTTTGTTACTTAATCGCACCAAAGTATGTTTGCAAATTATATGTAGCCAAGTACAGGAAAAAAGAAGAAAAAGTGAAAGAATGAGGAAGAAGGAAATATTTAAGATCGTACGAAGATTCTTGTGTCAAGAGCCACAACCAAATAGGCATTTCAAAGAATGAAGGTCCAAGTATGCATGATTCCAAGTTGACAAGTTCCAAGAAAAGATCAAGTTTGGATGAAGAACAAAGAGCTATGCGAAAGATACAAGCCAAACACCAAAAGTCCAAGATTGTGTCTATAGCAGCCCTCCATCCGATTGGATGCAGCCCGAAACCAAATCGGATGGAGGCTACATTTGAAGACCAACCGATCGGATGGCCACCATACTGATCGGTTGGAGGTGCCCTGTTTTGCTAAACTTCATCAATAAGGATCCTATCTTCACACAAACGATTCTAGGCCCTTCTCATGTGTATTCTAGGCCATTCCACTCTACTTGTTGGCCAAGTTGAAGCATTAAATACCCTAAGCCTTGAGAGTAGTATAAATAGAGCCATTTTACAACCCTTTGGTCACATAATATACACACATTCAATCCCATTCTCATTTAATCATCAACCACTCTCAAAATACTCTCAATTTCGTCATTAGAAGTCCAGGAAGCTTTGGAAGTCCTAGAAGTCAACATTTGGAGGTCAAAACATCAAGAAGTCAATACCAATACTTAGGGTATCATTACCTTATCATTTGTAATCTCATTCCAATTATTGTAAGACTTTTAATCATGATTTCTAATGTTCAAAATTCTGAGTTTATGTTCATGTTTGCTATGAGTGGCTAGTGCCTTTGTGCACTTGCTTAGATGATGTATATTACTTAATGATTTGCGTATGATTGTGATAACATGTTCTAATTCAATTTCAAGTTAATTCTAAGATCCAACTGTGCTTAAGTTTCAAAGTGACATTTGTTAATCAAGTTTGACTAGTTGTTAGTAATTCTATAGGTCGAAAGGTTTATTGTTATTCAACTAGTTATAATCATTTGTCTATGAATAATTGTTTTTACCCATTATTATTGGTTAAACAAAGAAACTTAATTGTGGTTGTAATAAGAATGCTTTTGTCTTTCAAATTGGATTGATTGAAAACCACCTCATTGGTCGAAAGATTAGTAGTTTACAATCAATTGTAACCTTTTTGTCTATGATCGGTTACCTTTTGTATTGACCATTTCCTAAGCGTATTTGATAAAACAAAAGATTATTTTTGTGTTTAAGTTTGTTAATCCAAACTTATGAACCTTGAATTGATCTTGAATTGATTGGTTAAACTTAATGCTTGTTTTTATAAACTAAAATCTTGACGAAGGTTTAACTTGTAAGAACAATAGATTAGTTCACCAACTAATTATCATAACCAACATGTTAACAAACGTTATCACAATCATGCTTATCAAGTGTGGTAAACTAGACTAAGCAAGTGTAGTTTTAATCATTTGAATTATCATATTATAGCTATTGCTTGTTTTTGAGATTTACTTTTATACTTACAACTCGATTCACTCACAAATCCCTGCGAACAATCCTGACTTACCATCATAATCTTGCTATAACGGACGAGTTCACTTGCTCGTATGTGTTATTTATAGATTCGGTAATTCAACCCTTATAAATTTAAAACTTTTACGCACACATAACACATCACCCAGCCAAAGTATGAGACATTAACACCTCTTGCGATTATCCACAACGTCATCGGCGTGTGACACTGAGTACTACAACATAATTCCTTTAAGTGATAGTTAACCAGGTCTTCAATCATTTACCCCGACAGCTAGTAACTAGATAAACTAAGTCTTCAACTTAAATCTTAAGCACGTGCAAGTTATCATTGAAAGTCATGCATCCAACCAACCCCGACTTCAAGATAAAATAAGATCATGCCTTTGTGAAAGTCAACCTCAATCTCGAATAAAATAAGATCACGCCTTTGTGAAAGTCAACTTCAATCTCGAATAAGTGATACCTGATCAACTCCATAGTCACAATTAGAGTCACATGCCCTACAAGTGAGTGAACATACAATCAAATGTACGTCGATCCACTATTCACACTTCTCCCCCTCAAAAATTGCATATAAGGTTGCCATTTTTGATTGAACAAGTGCATATGAGGTTGATCCACTGTTCACACTTCTCCCCCTCAAAAATTGCATTTGAGGTTGCCATTTTTGATCGAGTGAATAAAAATCCAGTCTAATGAAAGTAGATCTACTTGATCACTGAACGAGCATGGAACAAGTATGAAGCTTGTTGATGAGAATAGTCAGAAACAAGAATATTTATCTTCTTTCGAAGATAAAGCGCACTCAAGCGTACGCCTTTCTTTTCTTTGAGGAACGGGGCCTGGAGTGTTTTCAGCAGACGCCATTTGTCGTTGAAGAGCGAGGCCTGAACTGATGTGAACAGATGTCATATGTCATTGAAGAACGAGGCTTGAACTGATGTGCTCAAACGTCATATGTCGTTGAAGAACGAGGCTTGAACTGATGTGTTCAAACGTCATTTGTCGTTTCCCCTCATATGTTGTGAGCAGCCTGAGTCCAAATGTCAAAGGATGATCCGTACGACCTGCATTTGAAAACAGACGAAAGAAGAGTGTTTGGAGTGTCGGATCCCCAATTTAAGTTGGGTTCCAGTTGGTTAGTGCAAACAATCTCTGAAGCTGCTGAAACCATAGGTGCCTTGGTTTTAACAATGGGGGCAACACTAGTAGATGCAATGGACCTAGTTAAAGGGCATTGTGTATCTAAAGGGATAACTCTACCAGTTGGCTTCCATTCCTTAACAGGCACTACTCTAGGCATGGTAATCCTCGTTAAAGGGAAATGTTCGCCTAGTGTGAATGTTCGGCCCGTGGGCTTCCACTGAAGGCCCACATTGGTAAACATTTTCCCTGTAGGTTTCCAAGATTGCTTAATTTGTCTAGCTCTCCAAACTTTCTTAACTGAGGGTTTGTTGGACGACTTCAAAAATTTCTCAACACATTTATCATGATTACCCAAAATTAAACAATCATTACATGTTTTGCAAAGTGAATGAGGATATGAATTATGATTCCTTTTGTTCAAATCTAACTTATTGTTCCTCATGTGGTCTTCTACTTTCTTCTTAGGAACACTTTTAGCTGGTCAAGTCCTATAGTTCTTCATATTTCTCCTAGGTTTTGACTCGCTAGCTTTAGTGTCACTGTTGACTCCTGTAGAAGGACTGATGGGAATCTTAGTCTTTTTGTAACAACCGAGAAATTTCCAAATCATTATTTTACTAATTTTATATGCTTATTATGTTATTTTAAGTAAATTGGCTTTTGCCGGGAAAGTTGCCCGCGTACGTCGTGACACGTACACTGAAATTTGTAGTTTGAGTCAGGCTATGCTTAGACTACCCATTAATATGATTTATATTCCCCCAATTACTTGTTTTCATATAGAATATTTTAATTTTCCATTTCTACGCGAAGTGTGCACATTTTACGTTTTACGCGTTTTCGGCTCGCGTTTTATGCTTTAACGACATTATAACACTCCGAAAGGCTCGGGAAATTTATGAAACATCAAATTAGGTCATTTTAAGTTAAATTTGACATTTCTATGAAAATAGTATCTTCATGACATTTATTTCTATAAACTAGGCATAAAATGTTACCGATTTAGCCCCGTTGGCCTTCAAACTCACTCCGTGACTTATAATACTTGTACAAAAGATGTGTAAAAGGTATATTTACAAAATAATAAAAGAAAACCCTCCCATTTTACCCCTAAAACCGGCCTCCCTTGTTCCCCCCTCTTTTTGTTCTTGGAAATCATAAACTTAATACCACACTCCACCTCTTTATGCTTTCTATGCATGTCATTATTGTGTTTCACCTACTTGCACTCCTCCCCTTCAATTCTCTCATCGATAATATGTATTTTCAAAAGTTTTCTCTCCTCTCTCCTTGTAAAATCCGGCCATCACCCTAAACCACCACAAAACCACCTCAAAAACTTGATATTTCTCAAGATTTAAGCTTGAAAAGGCTACCCATGTTCATCTATAACAAGTGTGTGGTCTTCTTCTCACCAAAAAGCACCCATATAAATTCGAAGTCATCTCAGCCCACTCATCATCATCTTCATACTTGGAGGTTTCTTGAAGGTAGGTAGTGTGCAAGACGATTTATATCTATCTTGCACCCGAAAAAGTCATAAAAATGGGTTTTTAAACTCCATCTCTAATTTTCTTGTAATTTATGTTTAAGAGTCTTTTGAACCTGAGATTATATAAGTTTTTAGATGTTTATGAAGTATGGTGAATGAGGATAGGATGTTAGATAATTAGTTAGGCTTGATTTGGTTAGTAGATGCAAGAGTGGAATTGATTTATAAGGGTTTTTGATGAAGTTGTTATTATCTTTCTTTAAGACTTTGTTTATAAAACTAATAAGGATCTTCAAAATAATTTTTTTTTAACTCCTGGACTTATAGATTTTTTTTGAGTAAATAAAATGGTAGTGATGTTTGATCTTGGACATGCATGAGTATTAGACACCATAGGTACACATAAAGTAACAATTTGGATTAGTTATTAGGCTGTCTCAGATTTAATGGTTAAAGATCCATCCACCATTTTGTCCCCAGAAGGTTTTATGAAAAACTAAAAATATTGGGAGCTAGCTACAGGTCTTAGGATCATTTCCCCGAAAACCTTACCTCTTAATTCGTCCTGGATATTTTTATAGAAAATCCACACTAAAACTGGTCCAGGAATGCATATCATATTTGAGATGCTAATTACTCTAAAATGTTGTAAAGAACATTAGGTTGGTGTAAACATGAAAGTTGTAGCCAAGACCTGTAGAAAACTTTTCCCACAGGTCATGTGTCCATTAGACCTGTAGATAAGAAGATAAACTCTTTTTGCTAAACCCATTTGGATGCTGAGTATAACTATCTAGAGACACAGGGGTAAATTTGTAATTTCACCCATCTTCTGAAGTTCTCAGTAAAGTGAGGCCTTGATTTTCATATTTTACAGAGTGATACCTTTCTAATCATATAAAGTTCATAATTTTAGCCTTCACGCTTTAGAAATGGCGACCCGATTGGTGCGGCAATTTTATAAAATTTCCATCAGCTTTGCATTTTTAAACCATATAAGCTTTTATAAACGTCTTTCGACCCATGTCTTGCTATAAGACATTTAAATAAATGACCATATGATATTTTGAGTTCAAGTACTGATTTAAATCATAAATATAAAGTATTATACCTTAACCCCCGAGCCTAAGTCGTGTTATATTTTATTTAGGTCTCTTGCAAACTTTACGGTTTTTTTCGACGTGCACACTTCTCCGGTTTCTGTTGATACTTTGTAAGGAATTAAATATTCCATAGATTTGATGATCACAAACAAGAAGAATGAAACATATTATATACTAAATGATAAGCAAAATACAAGGTACTGCTGGTCCAAGAGCAAGGTACTGCTAGACCAACAAGGTACTGCTAGTGTATTTTAAGGTACTGCTGGTCCAAAGAGCAAGGTACTGTTAGTTCAAGAACAAGGTACTGCTAGACCAACAAGGTACTGCTGATTCAAGAGCAAAGTACTGTTCCTGCTGAGAACTCTGCTGATCAGACAGAGCACTCTGCTGATAGTATTACAACTCTGCTGATAGTTCAAATGAAGTAACTGCTGAATCAATGAGTCACTCTGCTGCTACAGAAGATAAGAACGAAGAAGATATTATTTTGTATGAGTCATGTTTATACAAATATAATATCTAGATATTTATCAAGTCATCAAGTTGAACACTCAACTTGACACATGTAAAAGCAAGTGGATGACTAAAAGCTTATCAATTTGTAAATGATCTCCTTATATTATAAAAGGAAGATCATACCCCTTAGATAAAGTGTGGGTCACTGTGGACAGTGAGTGTGTCACTGTGAGATTAGTGATCAACCAAAGTGCTTCGTACTCTCAAATTACAACAACACAAAGTTGTGTTAAAATGTAAGAGCACTTAAAGAGTGTGTGTGGGAACGTTAGACGTGGGGTCTAATGTTGTTTAGTTTGTTTAGCCTCAAGGATCTAGTATCCCTGATTAGAGTGTAATCGTGCTTAGTTGATCACCAAGCATTGAGGCTGTGAAAGTGCAATAAACAAACGTTGAAACACCACAAAACCTTATTGATAGTATTGTGTTCTTCATTAGAATATTCCGTCAATATTATCATCATGCTTTTCATAAAACAAAATCCTAGATCAAAGGTGTAACAACCTTGAGCCCATAAACGATCAGAAAACTTATAAGTAGTTAGTTCTCTTGTTCTTATTTAAAGTTTTCCACAAGTGGTATCAGAGAGCCTGCCAATGGTGTGAAGAGCCTGCTAGTTGATTTTGAACAAGTATAAAGATGTTCTACCAGTACCTTCTGGGTAGAAGGTACTGCTGGTTGATGAAGAGCCTGCCAAGCTTATGTCAAGTCGATTAGATATTTTGTAATAGATATTTAGTTGAATTATTAGTCTTTGTACATTGTTATACGTTATGTAGAAGTAGATTAGTCTTCTGTGTTTACAGAGGAATATTATCAGAGTTGTACATGGGTAGTTGTATTTAATTGTAGGCGCATATATAGTCAAAGTATAGTATAATACTCTTCCACTTGACAACATGTAATAAGATATCCTTATCTTATAAAAGGATATCTTAGTCACTACTTCATGCATGCATCTTTACGAACCAATAAACCAAAAACAAACTATCTCTCAAGTAACCTAGTTACTTAAAATCACAAATCCTTTTACAATCTTAGATTCAAGATTACTTTGTAATCCTGGTGATACTTAGATCATCCGTATTATTTCATCAATAATATTGAATCGTTTTGTGTTAACCAAAGTTGTGTTCTTTGTTCATTGCATTCACACATTTACTTAAACTCACCACCTTGTGTTCTTTTAAAGTGTGTTGTAGTAGATTCCGCATGCTAAACACATCCAATACATAAATATCTCAATCAAGAACAATAAACAAAAACGTTCCACAAGTGGTATCAGAGCTAGGCTTGATATTTACTAATTTAAAAGAAAAATGGATGTTGAACATATTCAAACAAATGTTGCAGCTAAACTTCCATTACTCAAACAAAACGAGTTTGAAATGTGGAGACTAAGGGTTGAACAATACTTTCAAGTGCAGGACTATGCACTTTGGGAGATCATTGAACAAGGCAATTCATTTAAACCCCAAATCACCACTACAACAGTAAATGATGCTCTTGTAACAAGAATACAAGATCAACCATCAAATGCAGATGAAAAAATTCAGAAGAAAAATGATCTCAAGGCAAGGAGTATGTTACTGATGACTATTCCAAATGATCAACTTCTGATCTTTAACAAATACAAAGATGCCAAAACCCTCTTTGAAGCTATTGTAGCTAGGTTTGGTGGTAATGAAGCTACCAAGAAAACACAGAAAACACTTCTCAAACAACAATTTGAGAACTTCACAGCCACAACAAATGAGTCTTTGGACAGTATGTTCAATAGACTTCAGAAGCTTGCAAGTCAGTTAGCCATCCATGAAGTGATGATAACTCAAGAAGACCTAAACTCTAAATTTCTTAGGAGTTTACCTTCAGAATGGTCTATGCATGTCATTGTATGGAAGAACAAGTCAGATATTGACCAGATGAGTCTCAATGATCTCTACAACAATTTCAAAATTGTAAAACATGAAGTAAAGAAGACTACTGGGTCAAGCTCAGGAAATATGGCATTTGTTTCATCCCCAAACATCTCAAAGGTTGATAATGAAGACAAAGGTGGCAAAGAAGAAGGTACTGCCAACACAACCTTTGGTACTGCTAGTACTTCTAGTAGTACCAAATCCATTTTAGATGAAACAATTGGGTGTGCTTTTCTTACATCTCAACATAATGGGTCCGTATTAACATTCGAAGACCTTCAAGAGATTCATCCTGATGATCTTGAAGTGATGGACATAAAGTGGCAACTTTCACTTTTAAGCATTAGAGCTAAGCAGTTGATGATGAGGACTGGGAAGAAGATACGGATAGATGGAAGTGAGCCTGCTGGCTATGATAAGTCAAAGGTGGAGTGTTACAACTGCCACATGAAAGGCCACTACTCTAGAGAGTGTAGAAGACCTAAGAGGCAGGATGACAGAGGTAGAGGGTTTGACAACAGAAGTAAAGGAAGCTTTGAGAAGAAAGGAAGCTTTGAAAGCAAGAGTAAGGTTGTTGAGGTTGCTGAGCCAAAAGCAATGGTTGCTATAGATGGCATGGGTTTTGATTGGAGTTTAATGGGTGAAGATGAGTCAACTTCTGATGAATTGGCTTTGATGGCATTCTCCAACCCTGAGGTAAAAATTTCTAAATGTTCAAATACATGTGAAGCTTTTGAAGAATTGCAAACTTTAAGAAAATGTTTTGATGAACTCACAATAGTAGAAAGAAAAACCAATCAAGCCTTATTTGACCATAAGTGTGGTATGTCCAAGGTAGAAAAACAAATCATTCACTATAGAGAAAATGAACTCACATTTTCTGATGCTAAAGGTGCTCTTAATAGACAGATATTTTTGAAAGATTCAGAAATTGAAATGTTAAGGACTGAGTGCACTAAAGTGACATTGGCTAGAGATAATATTCAACTGACTGTTACTAAATTGGAAATTGCTTCTGAGTGTACTAGGAGCATAGTAGAGAATCAGCTGAATAAGAGAATAAAATCAGGGATAGGATACAATAAATGTCCACCTCCTTATAGAGGAATTCCTTGTCCCCAAGGTAGTGATCTCGCTGCATCAGGTTTACATGAATTTGTTAATAAACCATTAGCTAAACCTGTAGTGATAAGTGAACCTTCTGAGAGTGCTAAGAATGTCACACTCTCTAAGGTGCTCACTGATAAGAGACCAGATGTCCTAATTATTGAGGATTGGGTATCTGATGATGATGAAGATCAGACTATTCCTATTAAAGGAATCAAAGTAGGACCAACCAGTCCTAAGAAAGTAGAAGTTAAAGCTAAGGCTAAAGCTGTTTTGAAGACAGTTGAAAGTTGTAAAAATTGTAATAACAAACCTAGGGGAAGCCAAAGAAATTGGAACAACCTTAAGTCACAACAATTAGGTGATGACTTTGTTATGATTAATAAGGCTTGTTATTATTGTGGTAGCTTTAATCATCTTCATGCTTATTGTAATAAATGGGTTTCTGGGAGTAAATCAAAGTCTAAAACAAATGATACTCACCCCAGAAAAAGTTTTGTTAAGTCTAACACCACAAATGTTAAACATACTGTTAGACAAGATAAGCCTGTTGTTGCAAAACCAACTGATAAGGGTACAAGAAACACTTTTAAAAGTGTACCAAAAGTTGAGAAAAGTCCTATTCAAAAGAAAAATGTGGTTAAAACAAAAATTTGGACACCAAAAACCAAAGGTCCTGCTAGACCAAATGGTACTGCCAAATTTGGTATTGCCAAAAATGGTACTGATAGACCAAAGACCACACAATGGATTAGAAGGGAAAGTGCTGTTAAGTCCTCAGCATGTTGGATTTGGAAACCAATCCAATTAAAAGGTGCATCAACAATCCTGAAAAGGTTTGACTTTATTGATGCAAGAGGCAAACCCAAGTCTGTCATGGCTTGGGTACCCCAAGGAAACTAATATGTTTATTCATGTGCAGGAACATTCAACTGATATTGGAGATCAAGGATATGTTGATAGTGGATGTTCAAGGCACATGACAGGCAACATGTCATTCCTTTCAGATTTCAAAACATTTGATGGAGGATATGTTACCTTTGGGGGAGGAATAAAAGGAAAGATCACTGGTAAAGGTACTATCAAAACCAGTAAACTAGATTTTGAAAATGTGTATTTTGTGAAAGAACTTCAGTTTAATCTTCTTAGTGTCTCACAAATGTGTGACAAAAAGAACAATGTTCTATTTACTGACAATGAATGTATGGTTCTTTCTTCTGATTTTAAGATGCCTGATGAAAGTCAGATCCTTCTTAAAATTCCAAAAAGGAACAATATGTATAGTGTCAATTTAAAGAACATTGATCCCAAGGAAGGTTTAACTTGTTTGGTAGCAAAGGCCTCATTGGATGAATCTATGTTATGGCATAGAAGGCTTGGTCATGTAAACTTTAAAACAATCAACACTATTGCAAAATATGATTTGGTAAGAGGTTTACCCAAAAAGATTTTCCAAAACGACCAATCCTGTGTTGATTGTCTAAAAGGCAAACAACATAGAGCTTCTTGTAAGCCCAAGACCCAAAACTCTATTACTCAGGCTTTACATATGCTTCATATGGATCTTTTTGGTCCTACTAATGTGTGCAGCTTGAATGGAAAGAAATATTGTCTGGTTGTTACTGATGACTATAGCAGATTTTCATGGGTTTTCTTCTTAAGATCTAAACATGAAACAAGTGACATACTTAAAACCTATATCACTGAGATAGAAAACCAATCTGATAAGAAGGTCAAAATCATCAGGAGTGACAATGGGACAGAGTTCAAGAATAGAGTTATGGATGACTTTTGCAAGGAAAAAGGCATAAAAAGAGAGTTTAGTGTAGCTAGAACACCTCAGCAAAATGGAGTAGCAGAAAGAAAGAATAGAACACTTATAGAGGCTGCTAGAACTATGTTAGTAGACTATAAGTTACCTATTTCATTTTGGGCTGAAGCAGTTGGTACTGCTTGTTATGTACAAAACAGGGTTCTTGTGACAAAACCACATAGAAAAACACCTTATGAACTTTTCTTTGGTAGAAAACCATCTTTAAGTTTTATGAGACCTTTTGGTTGTCATGTCACTATTCTCAATACCAAAGATCATTTAGGCAAATTTGATGGAAAAGCAGATGTTGGCTTTTTGATAGGGTATTCCTTGCAAAGTAAGGCCTATAGAGTGTTTAACACTTGCACTAGGCTAGTAGAAGAGAATCTTCACATAGAGTTTCAAGAGAAACTAACAAATGTGAAAGGAGTTGGACCAGATTGGATGTTTGATGTTGATAGGCTTTCAGAATCTATGAATTATGTGCCTGTTTCAGGTACAAATACTAATGAAAATGCAGGTTCTGAAGACAATGTTGTAACTCCTAAAGATCAAGATTACATCTGGATGCCAATTTGGAAAAGTATGGATCTATCTTCAAGTCAAGAAGGACCTTCCAACACAAGAAAAGAAGGCAATGAAGAAGATCAAGGAACTCAGAATCAAGAGAATCAAGAAAGTGGTGCTAATGACAATGGTACTGCCAGTTCTTCAGATGGTCCTGCTAGTTCAAGTATTGGTACTGCTGAGCCATTGAATGTTCAAATTGATGATTCTTTTCAAGAAGAAGTTGGGATTAGCAATCTTCCAACTACATATGAAGTTCCTAAAACACCAAACACTAGAATTCTCAAAGATCACTCAACTGATGATGTGATTGGAAGCATAACTTCTGGTGTTAGAACAAGATCTCAAGTTGGTTTATCTCAAGTCTTATCTTCAGATGAAGAAGGGTTTATCTCCTCTATTTATGAAGAAAAGAAGAATGATACTTCCAATATATGCCTGTTTTCATGTTTTCTATCTCAGGCTGAACCCAAAAACATAAACAAAGCTTTAGATGATGCAAGTTGGGTGGAAGCAATGCAAGAAGAGCTTCTCCAATTCAAGATTCAGAAGGTTTGGATATTGGTTGATTTGCCTAGAGGTCATAGGGCAATTGGAACCAAATGGGTGTTCAGAAACAAGAAAGATGAAAGAGGTATAGTGATCAGAAACAAGGCTAGATTGGTAGCACAGGGATATACTTAAGAAGAAGGGGTAGATTATGAAGAAGTGTTTGCTCCAGTTGCAAGACTTGAAGCAATTAGGCTATTCTTGGCCTATGCTTCATTCATAGGCTTCACTGTCTATCAAATGGATGTTAAGAGTGCATTTTTATATGGTGAGATTGAAGAACCAGTATATGTATCTCAACCTCCAGGCTTCATTGATGCAGAGTATCCAGACAAAGTTTACAAGGTTACCAAGGCTTTGTATGGTCTACACCAAGCTCCTAGGGCATGGTATGAAATATTGGCTTGTTTTCTACTGATGAGGCGAAAAGTGTACCGCTTTTAAGGGGTCATTTAAGCCCGAAATCGTATTTATTTGATCAAATATTGCCCTAAATCGTTCCTTTTGTCATTTTAGGTACTTTTGAGGAGAAATCTGGAAAAGGAGGCATTTTGGACGTTTTTGGAGCATTAAAGTGAAGAAAACGGCAAAGTCTCAAGAATCGGCTAAAAGTTACTCTTGACGGCGTCACAATTAACATGGGACGGCGTCATGCCTTGGCAAGAAAAGTTGGATGTGAAATTTACTCATGACGGGCCAGTGAGTTTGCATGAGAATTCTGACGGCGTCACGCTTTAACTAAATCAAGGGCGTCACGGCTTAAATCATAAGGGGACGGCGTCACGTTCAGGATCCGACGGCGTCAAGCCTTGATAAGCTAGAATGGATTTTTGAAGAGCTAAAGAGGGACGGCGTCAAGATGGTCATCCGGGAACCCTAAAAGCGGCGAGGTGACGGCGTCACAATGCATAAGGTGACGCCGTCAGATGTCAAAGTCTATATATAGTTTTCTAATTTTTTGTCATTAGGGAGAGCTTAGTGTGTGGAATTTTGGGATAAAACCCTAAGACGATTTTAGCTACTTTTTCAGGGCTTTTTGCCTTGAGATCTTCCATGTTTCATTGAAAGATAAGTTATCAATTAATCATTCAATATGTCTATGTGTTGTTTGATTCTATCTTATGCTTGTCTTTTGTTTAACATGTTAGGCTAATTTTATCTTGTGTTTGCTTAGATCTAATGAAACCTAGCTATTGATTATTGGTTGTTAGTGTGTCGTTAGTTGTATTGGATGATTGTTTATCTATGTTAGGCTTAAGAAAACTGGCTAACTTCCTATTCGGTAACTTGCTTGAACGTCTTAAGAAACATGAACCAAACGCGTACTAAAGGTTTTTATGGTTGTATTTAATGCACAAGCGAATTCTAGTGATCCCATGTTAGGAGCTTCCTAGCCGGCGCGACATAGGAGTGAAGTAGGAGCTTGTAGAGTTGGGGAAGTAAGTACGCCACCCCACGAATGGTATTAAGGAATACACCCGTCATCCACGCGACTAATATACACTAATTAACCGGTAAAAGATAGTTAGGGAGTAAGGAAATCTAAGTAAACACATTTCTCTACACATAAGTTTCTCACCACTTTTCATTTTTGTTATTTTATTTTATTTGCATTTGTAGTAATTTGGGTTAGTTGACTAGCAACTAATTCCGCCCACTCCTTCAAAACCCGAGATTTTACTTGCTTTTATAAAATATAAAAACATAAAAAAGAATCTTCCTCAACCCTTAGACCTAATTAGAGTAGCCTTTCACACCTAACGAACACTATTCCCTGTGGAGAACGATCAATCCCCCGTACTTACCACTACACTATACTACATCGGTCAGGTACACTGCCTGGTGGGGTTGTAAGCCTCTTGAGATCCCTCGAGAGGTAAAACCTGTTGTAAGGTTGCAAAACCCACGCATCAAGTTTTTGGCGCCGCTGCCGGGGAATAGTTATTGTTTAGGTTGAATTTTTATTTCTATTAGGTCTACTCACTAGATTCCTTTCTAGTGAGATTTTTATTTTATTTTTCTAGGTTTTCTTTAGTCTATCTATTTTCTTCGTGTCTTTGTTCGTAACCATTACCGTCCGACATCATGGAAGATGGTAATATCCTTAACCCACACAACCCACCACCACAACAACCACCACCACCTCCTAGAGCCCGTACTTTAGGAGAGTATTCCCGTCCTAGCCACCACGGCTATCGAAACACCATTGAGCTCACTCAAGGAGCCAATATCACACCCTTGCGATCCGACACCATCCGGTTGGTGCAAAGCGGATGCGCATTCCATGGACTTCGTTCTGAAGATCCTAATCAACATCTCAAGGACTTTCTTAAAATCGTTGATTCTATAGACCTTGATGTTGCCACTCGAGAGACGACCCGATTGCGTCTCTTCCAATTCTCTCTGCGGGACCAAGCTAGTCAGTGGCTAGAACGTCAACCCGCAGGATCCATCACCTCTTGGGATGATCTCACCACTCGTTTCCTTGCTCAGTTTTTCCCACCGGGAAGAACTACCAAGCTAAGGAATGATATCTTGATGTTCCAACAACGTCAAGGCGAAACTCTCTACGAGGCATGGACTCGATTCAAGGACTTACTCCAAAAAGTCCCTCACCATGGCATAAAACTTTGGCTCCAAGTCCAAATCTTCTATGACCATATCAATCTCCCCACGAGGCAAACCATTGACCAAGCGGCCGGTGGTAAGCTACGTGATCTAAGTGCGGAACAATCATGGGCTCTCCTAGAGGATCTTGCTCTTTATGACAACGAAAGTTGGAGTGATCCCCGTGATTTGAATAAAACGGTCAAGGCAATATCTTTGCCTTTGAACAATTCAAGCACTTCCGACCGTAGGATCGTAGAACTTGAAGACCAAGTCAAGTTTCTCATGAAATCCTACGAGGCTCCTAAACCTTCAAGCCAAGTGAACAAAATCACTTCTTCATGTGAATTATGTAGTGGTCCCCATGACACTCGTGATTGCATGGAACTCCCCGAACAAGCTTTTGTGGACTACGCATCCTCGCGTACCGACGGAGCGGGAGACAAGTGGTACACTTTCAAGCCCAAGCCAAACCCTTATGGTGATTCATACAACCCCTCATGGAAAAATCACCCGAACCTTAGGTGGAAACAAAACCAAAACTCGCAACAAACCAATTCTTCCAACCCACCTAATCATTTCCAATCAAGCGGTTCCAACTCGAACCGTACTTTCAACAACAATCCTTCCGGCAATGGTAGTACCAATAACTTTGAAGGATTGATGTCTCAATTTATGGCATCTCAAGAAGCTCGGATAGCTAGATTCGAGACCGAATTCAATCAACAACAAACTGAGATGACCAATAAAATTGACAACTTGTTGAAAGCCCTCCATAACCAAGTGTTATCACCTCCACATAAGGACGCTAGGAACACAAATAGCGGACCCCAAGTCAAAGACCCTTCTTCATCCAAACATGTCCACTTCGTCAACGTTGTCACTATTAAACCAATCGATAGGAGCATGGAAGAAAGTGAACCAAAGGATGAGGATAGGAAAGTCGAGGTTGATAAGGAAGTTAGGACAAGTGAGATTGAAGAAGTAGATGATGATGAGGACTACTTCAATAGGCTACCCACTAAGGAAGAGCGTGCATATCATACAAACTTATTCGATGACCCCGAGACACCATACTTCCTAGGTAGACCAATCATAGAAATAGGCGACCCTTCTAATCTCAACATACCATGCAACATAGGGCATCTACATGTGTGGAAAGCTTATATCGACCTTAGATCACCCATAAACATCATGACTAGAGCCCACTACAACTTGATAATGAAAAATCAGCTTGGGTATAGGATGTTCCCTGACAAGGGTTGGATGAGTAACTTCACGGGAAGAGTTAAGGGATTACCGGTTTATGTAGGAAACTTCACCTATGTCACCGACTTTGTAATTGTTGAAGATATCCACCCAATAGTCGATGCATCCTTAACTCAAGTGGTTTTTGGAAAACCATTTGTTGAGGTCTCTAGAATGACTTATGAACCTTCCTTAGGGATAGTTAGATTTAAGGATGAGACCGATGAAGTAAGCTACCAAATGCCATATAAGATAGAACAATTCCAAAACTTGTCAAATGTTGAGAAGGAGCTTAAACAAGCGGTCTACTATAGGAATGATAAGGATAGAAGTAAAGGAGTAGACTATGTTATGGAAAGGATATTCGGTTTCTACAAGGATTGTTTGAAATTAGGACCGGAATATAAAACCGGGAAGGAGAATGGCCTAGGAACCGTGACCGATGATGGAGTCACGTAATGTACGTGACTTTGAGTCTAGCTACAAGACTCGTTAATAAAGAAAGGCGCTTCTTGGGAGGCAACCCAAGCTTTATTTATTTTATTTGCTTTGCGTGTTTATTTATTTGTTTGTTTGATTTTATTTGTTTCCGTATGTGTGTTTAATTTTTATTAGTATTGATTCATGTTCAAAAGTACTTTGTGAAAATGCTTTATGTTGTTTTTAACTTCGTCTTAACTACATATAAAGGTATTTTGCAAAAGATAAGTGTAAGGGAAATCTAAATCGGTTTATTAGAACACAAATGAACATGAATCATAATAATAATAAGTTAGCATACATATTCGTATTTGTTTGAGTCAAATGCTTGTTTCGAGTCATAATGATGTTTTGCAGAATTTCCAGGAAGTAAGGTAAAGGTTTTTCCAGAAATTTTCCGGAAACTTAAAATGAAAATTTTTGTCAGGTCATTTCTGACGGCGTCAGGGGTTATAACCTGACGGCGTCAGATTTAATTTCCAGAAATTTTTGAAAATTTTGTTTTCATAAAAAGTTTTTATTAAAATCTCCAACTTATAATCTCCAGGAATCTGCAAAGTTATCATTCCACAAGCATTATATCCTTATATATAGATTTTATCCCGCCGATGTTATGCAGGTTTTCGTGTTTGTTTTCTCAGGTTCAACAGGTTATTTTGGACAAGGAAATGTTTTGAATCAAGCTTATGGCGATGCATTAGTCATGGAGCTTCAACATTCTCTTTGGAGGAAGATTTAACCGTGTAATTTCATTATCCAACGAGCGAATCAGGGGAGTATTTGATTTCATTCTTTTACTTTATGCTTTTACATTTGTTATTTGAACATTGGGGGACAATGTTCATCTTAAGTGTAAGGGGAGGGTAAAAGTACGATTTTAGAGAATGCTATTGTGCTTGATTTTTGTTTGTTTGATGGTAGATGTGTAATAAAACTGAGAGAAATACTTGTTAAGGTAATTTTAGTGCCAAATTTAAAATTTTTTACAACATATAGGAGTGAAACTTTGATCTTAATGAGCGTCTCATGGATAGGAGTTATATGACTAGCACAAAAACCGTACCACTAAAAAATTTTCCACCCCCAAATATGTGAGGTTCGCCCCTAGAATTGGTAGGAAAAGCATTTATGCTATGATGTGTGTACCGGTAGCACTTAGATTCTAGAACTTGCGTTAGGACCATTCCGAGGCCACAAGTGAGACTACATTCGTGTAGTTAGATTTACTACATGATAAGAGGCATTAGGATTAACCCATGTTTTACACCTGTGTTTTTGTTATAATTACATTGGCTACATTGGTCAAGTAATTCTCCCACACCCTTTGCGTTGTACTCATTTTTAGTACACGATACCCCTAGTACACCCCTCAGAGCCTATCTTTTCGTTTCGACCTTTAAGCATTTTACTTAAAGGAAGAATTTGTTACACCCCACTTAAATGTACACCCAAATCGCCTTAGCCTACCTTGTATGCACTCATCTTTAGTGCATTATTGTGACAACATTTGTTTAAATCCAAGTTAATTATCTAGTTGATTACATGGTTGCTAAGTCGAGTCATATCCTTGTACATATTGTTTTGGGACGATTGGGACTCATGGGTAAAGTACTAGTGTAATGGAGTAATGGGGAAGAACATCATTTATTACCCCCATATGTGCTAAATGTTTTAAAAGTACTCCAAGTTTTTCAATTATCTCAATTCGAGTCATTAGAATAGTTATTTGTAAAGTTATGTAAAAGTTCAAGTGTAAGGGGATGCAACGCCCCTATGATGTATTATTTTGGATGGTAGGGTAAAAGTGTATGCAAAAAAAAAAAAAAAAAAAAAAAAAAAAAAAAAAAAAAAAAAAAAAAAAAAAATCAAGAAAAATACAAAAAAAATGAGAAAAGAAAAATAGAAAAAACATACGGACTACCATCCCGTTTCATTTTATGTTTATTTTATGTTTATGTTTTGTTATTTTCTTTCATTAGCTTAAGATCGAGTCTAGTCTTGGCTTAGCAACATTGTATAGTACATGTAATTGATCAAGATCTTTAACTCGCCACCAGTAAAATATCCTTTATCCAACAAAACCGTGTTTTCCTTTTCCCTACACCTAACGTTATAACCCATTTAAAAGCCCTCTTTGATAGTTTATCTTAGGTGCTTACGCCTAGTGGAGGAGGTTTTCGATCCTTTCCCAAGCCTATGGTAATCTATTTGCTATGACAGGTAGTGAGAGATATTATCCGTTTTCATTTATGAGATTTATTTTGATGACACTTGAGAGATGTGAGTATCTAAACACTACTTGTGAGGTGCTAGTATGTAATCTCCGTGCTTATTATGATTGAAGTGGAACGAATATTTGTTGTAATTACTTTTATGTTTGCATTAAATGACCCCTAACTTGTATTTTGATTAGAATAAAAGCGCATTTGCTTGAGGACAAGCAAATCTCAAGTGTAAGGGTATTTGATGAGGCGAAAAGTGTACCGCTTTTAAGGGTCATTTAAGCCCGAAATCGTATTTATTTGATCAAATATTGCCCTAAATCGTTCCTTTTGTCATTTTAGGTACTTTTGAGGAGAAATCTGGAAAAGGAGGCATTTTGGACGTTTTTGGAGCATTAAAGTGAAGAAAACGGCAAAGTCTCAAGAATCGGCTAAAAGTTACTCTTGACGGCGTCACAATTAACATGGGACGGCGTCATGCCTTGGCAAGAAAAGTTGGATGTGAAATTTACTCATGACGGGCCAGTGAGTTTGCATGAGAATTCTGACGGCGTCACGCTTTAACTAAATCAAGGGCGTCACGGCTTAAATCATAAGGGGACGGCGTCACGTTCAGGATCCGACGGCGTCAAGCCTTGATAAGCCAGAATGGATTTTTGAAGAGCTAAAGAGGGACGGCGTCAAGATGGTCATCCGGGAACCCTAAAAGCGGCGAGGTGACGGCGTCACAATGCATAAGGTGACGCCGTCAGATGTCAAAGTCTATATATAGTTTTCTAATTTTTTGTCATTAGGGAGAGCTTAGTGTGTGGAATTTTGGGATAAAACCCTAAGACGATTTTAGCTACTTTTTCAGGGCTTTTTGCCTTGAGATCTTCCATGTTTCATTGAAAGATAAGTTATCAATTAATCATTCAATATGTCTATGTGTTGTTTGATTCTATCTTATGCTTGTCTTTTGTTTAACATGTTAGGCTAATTTTATCTTGTGTTTGCTTAGATCTAATGAAACCTAGCTATTGATTATTGGTTGTTAGTGTGTCGTTAGTTGTATTGGATGATTGTTTATCTATGTTAGGCTTAAGAAAACTGGCTAACTTCCTATTCGGTAACTTGCTTGAACGTCTTAAGAAACATGAACCAAACGCGTACTAAAGGTTTTTATGGTTGTATTTAATGCACAAGCGAATTCTAGTGATCCCATGTTAGGAGCTTCCTAGCCGGCGCGACATAGGAGTGAAGTAGGAGCTTGTAGAGTTGGGGAAGTAAGTACGCCACCCCACGAATGGTATTAAGGAATACACCCGTCATCCACGCGACTAATACACACTAATTAACCGGTAAAAGATAGTTAGGGAGTAAGGAAATCTAAGTAAACACATTTCTCTACACATAAGTTTCTCACCACTTTTCATTTTTGTTATTTTATTTTATTTGCATTTGTAGTAATTTGGGTTAGTTGACTAGCAACTAATTCCGCCCACTCCTTCAAAACCCGAGATTTTACTTGCTTTTATAAAATATAAAAACATAAAAAAGAATCTTCCTCAACCCTTAGACCTAATTAGAGTAGCCTTTCACACCTAACGAACACTATTCCCTGTGGAGAACGATCAATCCCCCGTACTTACCACTACACTATACTACATCGGTCAGGTACACTGCCTGGTGGGGTTGTAAGCCTCTTGAGATCCCTCGAGAGGTAAAACCTGTTGTAAGGTTGCAAAACCCACGCATCAGAAACATTGGCTTGTTTTCTACTAGAAAGTGGATTCCAAAGAGGCAGGATTGATCCAACTTTGTTTATCAAAAGAACAAAGAAAGACATCTTGCTAGTGCAGATTTATGTTGATGACATAATCTTTGGATCAACAAACCAAGACTTGTGTGTAGAATTTGAAAAACTTATGCACAGTAAGTTTGAAATGAGTTCCATGGGGGAACTTACTTTCTTTTTAGGTCTCCAAGTGAAACAATCCAAAGAAGGCATATTTATCAGCCAAGATAAGTATGTAGCAGAGATCTTAAGAAAATTTAATTTTGCTGATTCTAAGGTTGCAAGTACACCAATGGATCCAGACAAAGGGCTACTCAAGGATGCTGAAGGAGAAGATATGGATTTGCACAATTATAGATCTATGATTGGGTCTTTAATGTATCTTACATCATCAAGACCAAATATCATGTTCTCAGTCTGTGTATGTGCAAGGTTTCAAATACATCCCAAAATCTCTCATCTCACAGCAGTCAAAAGAATCTTTAGATATCTTAAGGGTCAACCTAGGTTGGGTCTTTGGTATCCAAGGGAATCATCTTTTGAATTGGTGGCTTATTCGGATAGTGACTATGCTGGTGCAACTCTAGAAAGAAAATCCACAACTGGTGGATGTCAATTTCTTGGTTGCAGACTCATCTCTTGGCAATGCAAGAAACAAACAATGGTGGCCAATTCTACAACTGAAGCAGAATATGTTGCTGGTGCAAGTTGTTGTGGGCAAGTTCTTTGGATCCAAAATCAAATGCTTGACTATGGGTACAATTTTCTTAACACCATTATTTATATTGACAATAGCAGTACTATTTGTATCATTAAAAACCCAGTTCAACACTCAAAAACAAAACATATTGAAATCAGACACCATTTCATAAGGGATTGCAATGAGAAGAGGTTAATTCAAGTAGTTAAAATTGATTCTGAAAAGAATTATGCAGACCTTCTCACCAAAGCTTTTGATTTAGGTAGATTCAAATATCTTGTAGGAGGTATTGGAATGATAAATCTTTGAAAATCATATGTTTTTGTTCATAAAATTAACTGGTATTGGATTTTAAACATGGTACTGCTAGTTAGTCAAAAGGTCCTGTTAGTTCATAATTGGTCCTGCTGATACAAAATTGCTATGTTTTGTTCATATAAAGGCTTGAATGTTTAAAATGCTATAGATCAAGTGCTTTGCATTTTGTTCTTGTGGTTTGCAACTAACACATTTCAGGTTAATAACAAAACAAGAGTTCTTCCAAGCAAAAAGGGGCAACAAAAGTTATATTCATTTCAGGAGAGATAAACAATCTCAGGGGAGGAATTAATAGCCCAGAATGGAAGAAAGACCAATTTATGAAAGAAAAGACAAGAGCATACAAGATGATGCAGAGTTGGAAAAAGAGAGAGTTAGATCACATATCTAGAAGGGATGAAGCATTTCTCAAGGAGAAAGTTCTATCTAGATCAAACTAAGGAAAGTTTCAACTCAAAGGCATGCTATTAGATGATTTCACTTGTTGAACCAATCATCCAAGATACACAGCATCATTGCCTGTTTTAAATTTCCTCCATCCAAGGAAATTGCACCATCTTTGGGCCATCATGGCTTTTGGTATTCAGCTCACCAAGTTTTTACAAACTTAAGAGTTGGCTAGTCCTTAAGCAAACGGCTTTTGGTAAAGACAACTCAAATCCGTTGATGGTTGATAGTTTACCAAAAACTATATGGTTGTTAACTAACCATACTTAATTGTAAATAGTTAGCTAGTCCTTAAGCAAACGGCTTTTGGTAAAGACAACTCAAATCCGTTGATAGCTGGTAGTTTGCTAAAAACTATAAGGGAGTTTTATAAAACTTTCAAAGGTACTGGTAATTCAAAATTGGTACTGCTAGTATAAAAAGGTACTGCTATATAGCCGTTGAGCCTGTCAGAAAAAGTTTTATCCTTTAGGCCTGGTAGTTAAAATTAGCCGTTGGGGTAGTTATGTAAATTACTGATGATTAAATTATATTATATTTCACATATAAAAGATCTTTTTAACCGCCTTTTCATTTACTTATTATAATCTTTCTTATTGTCGGTTAAAAGTAATTCTCTCATATCTTCTTTCATCAGTCATTATCATAATACACACACACCTTTCATCTTCTACCAGTACTACCAACAAATCCCACCATCATATTCAAAATTTTCATTATGGCTTCCACAGTTGTTCTAGATTTTGTCCAACGTCACAATCAGTTAGCATTTTTGGAGAAGTCAGAGGATAATGCCTCATTTCATCAAGTAGTGGACTTTTTAAACAACTCCTACATCAGGTTTGCTTTGCTAGTCAATCCCACTATTTATGAAAATTAAATTTTACAATTTTGGCAATCAGCTAAAATTAAAACTTCTGAAAATGGGGAACAAAGAATTAAGGCCAAAGTGGATGGTAAACATTTGACTCTTACTGAGTCATCCATAAGAAGACATCTTCATTTGGATGATTCTGATGGTATTAGTCAGTTACCAGATACTGAAATTTTTGAAAATTTACAAAGAATAGGGTATCATGCTGAGTCTAACAAACTCACTTTTCTGAAAAAGCATCTTACTCCACAATGGAGATTTTTGATTCACACAATCCTTCACTGTTTGAGCCAGAAGAAAACCTCTTGGGAGCAATTTAGTGGAAACATGGCTTCTGCTCTCATTTGCTTAGCTACAAACAGAAAATACAATTTTTCTAAACATATTTTTGAAGGTTTGATAAACAATGTGAAAAGTAAAACAAAGTTTCTGATGTATCCAAGATTTATTGGATGCATCATTGCAAAAATGAAACATTTGTTACTTCCCACAGACTCAATTTATGATACACCAAAACTTTCTCACAAAGTATTTTCAAATATGAGAATTGGTTTTAGAGGGGAGGAAATTCCACTTTTTGATGAAATGGTACCACAACATCCAGAAGAACCAACACCATCAGCTGAAACACAATCATCTAGTTCTTCACATGGTTACATTTCACCAACACATCAAACAACTCCAATACCATCTCCAGTACCATCAGCAACACCACCACAATCATCACATCATGTATCACAAACCCAATCACCTCAGACAATGCAAGAACTGAAAGACAAGGTGAAGTTCTTAGAGAATGCTCTTAAAAGTCAAAATGAGAAGTTTTCTAAGATCAACATCAAATTGGTCAAGAGGGTTAAGAAATTGGAGGGTGAAGTGAAGAAGTTGAAGGGTAACAGATCTGCAAAGGTTTTTTTATCAAGTTCTTCAAAGTCAGATGATGATAGGATAGGTCACTCTTCCAAAAAGGGGAGGAAGGATAGTTCTGAAGATGAGGAAGAGGCTCAATTTGAATTCCATGATGGAACTCAAGTTTATGATGAAGAGCCTGTTGGAGCAGGGCAAGAGCCTGCTAGGCCAGAGCAAGAGCCTGTTAGAGCAGAAGAAGAGTCTGCTAGGAGAGAAAGGCTATTGGCTATGGGGTATAAAGGGTCTGCTGAGAAAGTATACAAGAGAAAGAGGAATCTAGAGCCTCAAGGGAATTTGTTTGTTCAGGGGAGGATTTATGCTGCTGATGAGCAATCTTCTGCTCCATCACAAGATCAAACTCCAAAGGATAAGGGCAAAGGTATTCTGATTGAAGATGAGCCAAAGTCCAAGAAGTTGAAGAGAACTCAGCAAATTCAGATGGCTTTAGGAGAAGAAGAGGCCAAAAGAGTTCAAGAAGAAGAGCTAAAAGCTAGAGAAGCTTCAAGAATTCTTGAAGTAATGAAAGAGCAGAAAGATGTTGAAGATGCTGCTCAAGCTCTTCTTGATTCTCAAGCTGCACAAATATTTGATGCACAACTACAATGGATTATCTCTATTGATCCAATTGTAAGAGGTCAAGCTTCTGTGTATGTGGATGATGAGTCTCTCAGTGTAGAAGAGAAGACAGCCAAGCTTGAAGAATTCATCACCAAAAAGTATAGAGAAGAAGCCTTAAATGATGTATTTCAGCAGATCATGCAGTATAAGGAGAAAGGGTTCAAACTGCCACATGATCAGAAAGAGCAGATGAAGTTCTTCAAATTATATCTGAAAGGGTCAGCAAATTGGAAGGATCATCAACTCAAAAGAAAATCATTTGAAGAGTTGCAGCATCTATACATTGAAGCCTACAAGAAGAACCACTGCACTCCTCCTGAACACACACAAGAAAGGTCTTCAAAGAAGAAGGAAGATGCTCAGAAGAAAGAAGTAGCAAAATTGGACACAGAGCAAGTAAGTAAAATGTTGATTACTTTGCCTACTATCATACATGCTGATCCAATTAGGTCTAGACACCCTATAATTGATTGGGAAATACACCATGATAGATTTGGTAAGTCATGGAAAATATCAAGGGTTGGGGGACAGTCTGCTATCTTCAAGAATTTTGAAAATCTAGTTAGAGCATCTGACAGAGCAGATTTAGAAGAATTGTGGAATCTAGTGCAGATTAGGCTAGCCACAAATACTAGCAATGATGTTAAGGAACAGGAATTATGGGTTGAATTCAATAGGATGTATGATCCTGATCCCAAAGATGATTATTGGAAGTTTCCATATTATGATCCCACTACAACCTGGGAATTCCTAAGTCATTGCAGTATTCATCATTTGTACACATCAAGTGGGATTGAACTCTTCATGTTGGCTGAGAAAGAGTATCCACTTAGTTATGAAGTGCTCTCAACTATGATCTCCAAGAGATTAAGGTGTGACAAAGATGATGAGAACTCAGAAATTGTTCAAAGTTTGCTAAGGAGCATATTTGAACAATGTGAAAGAAAAAGGAAGGATAGAAAGTAAAGGTTTTTGGAAGAGTTCCCTCAAATCCTCAAGGTATGTATTTTATTCATCAGAAACTTGTGTATTTTAATGGAAATAACAAGTTTAGGGGAGGATTGTTGGGAATAAAATGATCAAAGGTGTAACAACCTTGAGCCCATAAACGATCAGAAAACTTATAAGTAGTTAGTTCTCTTGTTCTTATTTAAAGTTTTCCACAAGTGGTATCAGAGCGGGGGGCTCTGGATCTAGGAAAATAAAAGGTTTTAGCTAAAGAAAGAAGAAAAATTCGTTTTTGCTTAATTTTTCACAACTTTCTGCAGAGCAGTTTTGCAAAGGCTATAAATCCTTCGTTAACCGTTAGATTGGGCTAAAATTTTTGGTGAAGGTTCTTGGTATATCAAGGTAGATTCTCACCGAAGGGATCTTCAATCTGAGCCTTAGGTTGCAAGATATGCATCATTAAATACTGCTACAGAAACAGTTGAGGTATTATCGAATTTTTGGTTTTTCTTTCTTGGTTTACACACAAAAAGGGGAAGAATCACACACAGAAGAGAGTTGGTTCTTAAAAGATAAAAAGGCTTGTTTATCAATTTATTATTGGTGAAAAAGGTTATTTGTTGCTTATTTGAAGTTGAGGTTGTATTTTTCAAGATTGTGTTTTGTCATATCTTTGGAAGAAAAGATAACTTGTTTGTGCTACAATTTCATATGACTACGACTTGTTAAATCTAGTTTTCATAAGGTCAAGGGGAGGATGGACGAAGACCTAGTTAACTATCATTTAAAGGAGTTACTTTGTCGCGCTCAGTGTCTCATAGGAAATGAGGATTTTATCAAGAGATTTCGATCTACTTATATGGTGTTAGTATAAGTTCAAAGTCAGTTTTAGTACAAGATATAGGACACAAGATTGGTTTATTCAGCTTCATCAACAAGTTGGTAATGATTGGTTTTTCTTTATCAGTCATAAAAGCCTACAGAATGGAGATTCGAATGGTTAACATATTAGTTTCAGGGGAAGCTTCAATGTTAAAGATGTTTAACCATTTATTGTATTTGTGCAACACCACAAGAGAAAGTTATTGATTCTTATTACTTTTTATTTGTATTGTACTGATAGTTTAAAATTTTGATGTCTCAAGTTCATTTTTAGCGCGGAAAGCTTAATGGAGGGCAATTTGAGATGTTAGAAGGATAGATTAGATGTGTAGTATTAGTTCGAAGTTGTAAAAATCATATTTGTAATATTCTCTATTTGTTGATAACAAAAAGGGGAAGAGATGTGGTGGATAGCATAGATTAAGGGGAAGTCAGTATAGTTTTCATTCATGGTGAGATTTAGTTATCTCAATTTCTCTACTTCGTCTAGGGAAATTCATACAAGAAAGTGTTTGTTTTGTAATCATCAAATAGGGGAAGATTGTAAGGAATTAAATATTCCATAGATTTGATGATCACAAACAAGAAGAATGAAACATATTATATACTGAATGATAAGCAAAATACAAGGTACTGCTGGTCCAAGAGCAAGGTACTGCTAGACCAACAAGGTACTGCTAGTGTATTTTAAGGTACTGCTGGTCCAAAGAGCAAGGTACTGTTAGTTCAAGAACAAGGTACTGCTAGACCAACAAGGTACTGCTGATTCAAGAGCAAAGTACTGTTCCTGCTGAGAACTCTGCTGATCAGACAGAGCACTCTGCTGATAGTATTACAACTCTGCTGATAGTTCAAATGAAGTAACTGCTGAATCAATGAGTCACTCTGCTGCTACAGAAGATAAGAACGAAGAAGATATTATTTTGTATGAGTCATGTTTATACAAATATAATATCTAGATATTTATCAAGTCATCAAGTTGAACACTCAACTTGACACATGTAAAAGCAAGTGGATGACTAAAAGCTTATCAATTTGTAAATGATCTCCTTATGTTATAAAAGGAAGATCATACCCCTTAGATAAAGTGTGGGTCACTGTGGACAGTGAGTGTGTCACTGTGAGATTAGTGATCAACCAAAGTGCTTCGTACTCTCAAATTACAACAACTTAAAGTTGTGTTAAAATGTAAGAGCACTTAAAGAGTGTGTGTGGGAACGTTAGACGTGGGGTCTAATGTTGTTTAGTTTGTTTAGCCTCAAGGATCTAGTATCCATGATTAGAGTGTAATCGTGCTTAGTTGATCACCAAGCATTGAGGCTGTGAAAGTGCAATAAACAAACGTTGAAACACCACAAAACCTTATTGATAGTATTGTGTTCTTCATTAGAATATTCCGTCAATATTATCATCATGCTTTTCATAAAACAAAATCCTAGATCAAAGGTGTAACAACCTTGAGCCCATAAACGATCAGAAAACTTATAAGTAGTTAGTTCTCTTGTTCTTATTTAAAGTTTTCCACATACTTCTTATTCGGTGAGTTCATAGCCCCACCTTTTACTCATTTAACTATTTATAAACCCCGTGGGGGAGATACATGCTACTTACTTTTATTATGATCACAACTGCTTGAAAACTGTATTCTAAACTGAATGTATTATTGACACTAAGTACTACTATTGCCATGAAGTCCCCGTATCATGAATCGTTAATCAGTTGCGAGTGAGCGCGAATATTGTGAATAGATCTATTTGGGATTGAACTCCCCATATTGGACCGCTGCCCTTGCATGGGCAACCATATGCACTATATTTGAGGTCTCTAGGTGCTTGGCAAGGCACCCACTGGGGCAAACTTACATACTTATTACTTAAGGCATCGATGTCATGAGCTTAGTGCAATAATTACCTTACTAGACTCTGCATTTGTTGCTTAGTCACTTTTATAAATGATATTGTGATCAACTGCTTATTACTAAAACTCTATGGATTCACTCAACCTTTGTGTTGACCTTTTTAGCATGTTTTATCTCAGGTTTAAAGGCATGAAGGTCTGGGATGGAGTCGCACGGATATATTTTGAGGACTCGGCATATTTTCACATTTGAAGAGTCTATATTTTAAAGATTTATGTTATGTTTAAAACATTTGCAATCTTTTGAAAACATTGTGTTTTATGAAACTGTTGGGACCTTTGCAAACTCTGAGAATTTAATGTATCAAATGTGAAACACTTTTAAAATGTCTCTTTTCAAGGGTCGTTTTCCATGACTTGTACTTTGTGCTAGGAAGTAATACCCTAGTGATCTATCTTCCGCTGTTATAATTTTGGGGGTGTTACAGATTGGCATCAGAGCTACAGTTATAGAGAACTGGGTCGTTTTCAAAACCCAAACTATAACTATTTTTCACTAAAGAGTCTCTCATTTCCGTATCCGATATCCGTGCGCGTATGCCACCAGACTGCCTATGTTGTTATACATATGTCATCACTAATGGTATTATATAAAGTATGCTTATATACACTCTTATTTATATAAAGGATAATTATATAAATACTCGAACATTTATGCTCATTCTTGGAGCACCGCTATTCTATCGACTTACATGCTATTTATATACACACTTGGTGTACTTTTCGATCACTATGCTTATTTATAGCATAACTATTATTTGTATAAAGGTTAATTATATAAATGTTTGACTGATTTTTACCTCTTACGCTTATTTCGAAGCTTGAGCTCAAACCTTGTTTTCTCCGATTACGCATCTATACTTACATTTTAATGGTCTCTTCTATTTTCTCAAACATCGTGAGTAATACCGTAATTCGCTAAAACTTTTTCATGACCTTTCATAACATCTTCTTATGCAAACCCGTTGCAGTTTATTGATTTCCCTCGGCTATCTTACTATCCGCCTTCGAAGACGAGTTGGAACATTGGTCTCATACTTCTTGAACACCTACATTGCCTCGTAAACCATCGCCTAAAGATACGCTGGTTGATTAGAGCGTGGCTTTAACGTGACGCCTTGGAACGCCCTACTTTTGGAACACGACTTTTAATGTCTCATTCTTTTTCACTCCTTGCATTTTGAAGAATCACGCCGCTAAGAAGGTAACACCGAAGCTTGATGACAATGTTTACCTTAACTTAATGCTATATTTCAATTCCGAGGACATAATTTGGAAACTTTTCGACCACCATTCTGACACCCACTTCACCAACTTATATACTAACGTCTAATAGTGAGACAAAGCTATTCGTGGACGAGAATATGAAGTTTGAAACCAAACCAGAAGATCACCCACCCGAAGAAGAGGAGGAGAACAACTACTACACCTACTCCTCCCACTCGACCAGAGTTTATCACCAGAGAGCCCATGCACCATAGCATCCCATCGTTGGTGACACACGTGCCACATCATGAGAGATATTACACGTCAGCTGGCCAACCTAGAGTCTCGTTGGAGAAGAGAAAAGCTCGAGGATCCAAGTGCGGATCTTACTTAATCAACATTCGTGATATTTATTGACTTTACCATTTATTAATTGTTCTCATTTAACCCCAAACAACTTTCGTGATACTCAATGCCTCTCTCATTTTATGTTGTTCCTATTTAAAATGCATGTTTTCAACGTAATGCTTCTCTCATTTATTGTTGATACCCATTCATTCTCAATTGCAATTACAATGCTTATTGTCTTTGTCACTTATTGCGTTTCTCATTAATTGTTACCCTCAGCTAGCATTCGTGCTGCTTTTTGTATTTCTTATTTATTGATCGTTCTCATTTCTTCTCCTCATTTAGCATTCGAGATGCACATTTTCTTTCTAATTTATTGATCTTCTCAATTATTCTCATATAACATTTGTGATATTTATGAATTTCATCATTTATCGTTAGTTCTCTTCCATGACAATTATCGTCTTTCTCCTTTATTATTTGCATTCACAGTTATTGTCTATCTAATTTTTGTTCATTTAAAATATTGATACACTTATTGCTTTCCCAATTCTTGTCTATTTCACTTAACCTCTTTCAACAATCGTGTGTTTATTACCCTTCTCAGTTATGGATTTTCCTCATTCATTCTCATTTGACATTCGTAATGAATATTGTCTGTCTCGTTTATTATTGAACCTCATTTGGAATTCTATCTTTCAGTATTGACCTCTTTTATTATTGGTTTGATTCGTTGGTTGTCTCGATTAATTGATTATTTGTGTTAATATTCTATATCTCTTCGCTTCACTATTATTGTGATTTATGGTTCTTCAGTTTGCATTAATTTGAATCATTGATCTCTCTTTTACACACCTTTTCATTTGCTTCTTCGTTCGTATAAACATCAAATTTTCTTTCGAGCACTCTATGCTCATACTAGTATGAATGATATGGACATCTTAATCCATTCATTATTGTTCTGATTCATTGATCCTTACATTTGCATCGATTGATAATAGTTTGCTTCTTTGTTCATACAGATATCTAATCTATCTCTTTTAAGCAGTCTTTGCACCTACAACATTACACTTAACAGAATTCTATTATTATTTTTGTGATTCATCAAGATCTTTCATTGGTATTATTAATTACTCCTTGTAACTATCTTTAACCCCAAGGCATTGGAATCTACTTCTTACGACTGATAGTACGCTCCTGTAGTAATCCCATTCGCATTAATCGTTAGTACGCATCAGGGCATAGGAAAAATACTCAAGGACAACGGGCTACAAGCAGTACAAGATCGTCAGAAGAGTTACGTGAAAGTTCGCCACGAAAGCATGTGCTATGTTTCGGAAAACGATGAAAACTGAACTCGATGTACGTTGAACCCCACAAGAATTTGGCAAAACCTAGATCGGTAGCTTATCGACTCGAACCACCCGCAAGAGCCCACTAGCGTGCACAACACATTTCACGATTCGAACTCGAAGAAGTGTCATTCGGATGAAACCCTCGTCATTCCACTAGAAGTGATTCAGCTTGATGACAAGCTTTACTTTGATAAGGAACCAGTTGAGATCATGAACCAGAAAGTCAAACGACTCAAGCAGAGTGCATTCCCATTGTCAACGTTCATTGGGATACTCGACATGGACCCGAGTACACATGGGAGCGAAAAGAGCAGATTGCGACGAAAATACCCTCATTTCTTTTCTGACACACCGTCAGCCGATAAGATAAACTGAATCATGAGGACATGATTCCTTTTTAACGGATGGGTAATGTAACAACCGAGAAATTTCCAAATCATTATTTTACTAATTTTACATGCTTATTATGTTATTTTAAGTAAATTGGCTTTTGCCGGGAAAGTTGCCCGCGTACGTCGTGACACGTACACTGAAATTTGTAGTTTGAGTCAGGCTATGCTTAGACTACCCATTAATATGATTTATATTTCTCCAATTACTTGTTTTCATATAGAATATTTTAATTTTCCATTTCTACGCGAAGTGTGCACATTTTACGTTTTACGCGTTTTCGGCTCGCGTTTTATGCTTTAACGACATTATAACACTCCGAAAGGCTCGGGAAATTTATGAAACATCAAATTAGGTCATTTTAAGTTAAATTTGACATTTCTATGAAAATAGTATCTTCATGACATTTATTTCTATAAACTAGGCATAAAATGTTACCGATTTAGCCCCGTTGGCCTTCAAACTCACTCAGTGACTTATAATACTTGTACAAAAGATGTGTAAAAGGTATATTTACAAAATAATAAAAGAAAACCCTCCCATTTTACCCCTAAAACCGGCCTCCCTTGTTCCCCCCTCTTTTTGTTCTTGGAAATCATAAACTTAATACCACACTCCACCTCTTTATGCTTTCTATGCATGTCATTATTGTGTTTCACCTACTTGCACTCCTCCCCTTCAATTCTCTCATAGATAATATGTATTTTCAAAAGTTTTCTCTCCTCTCTCCTTGTAAAATCCGGCCATCACCCTAAACCACCACAAAACCACCTCAAAAACTTGATATTTCTCAAGATTTAAGCTTGAAAAGGCTACCCATGTTCATCTATAACAAGTGTGTGGTCTTCTTCTCACCAAAAAGCACCCATATAAATTCGAAGTCATCTCAGCCCACTCATCATCATCTTCATACTTGGAGGTTTCTTGAAGGTAGGTAGTGTGCAAGACGATTTATATCTATCTTGCACCCGAAAAAGTCATAAAAATGGGTTTTTAAACTCCATCTCTAATTTTCTTGTAATTTATGTTTAAGAGTCTTTTGAACCTGAGATTATATAAGTTTTTAGATGTTTATGAAGTATGGTGAATGAGGATAGGATGTTAGATAATTAGTTAGGCTTGATTTGGTTAGTAGATGCAAGAGTGGAATTGATTTATAAGGGTTTTTGATGAAGTTGTTATTATCTTTCTTTAAGACTTTGTTTATAAAACTAATAAGGATCTTCAAAATAATTTTTTTTTAACTCCTGGACTTATAGATTTTTTTTGAGTAAATAAAATGGTAGTGATGTTTGATCTTGGACATGCATGAGTATTAGACACCATAGGTACACATAAAGTAACAATTTGGATTAGTTATTAGGTTGTCTCAGATTTAATGGTTAAAGATCCATCCACCATTTTGTCCCCAGAAGGTTTTATGAAAAACTAAAAATATTGGGAGCTAGCTACAGGTCTTAGGATCATTTCCCTGAAAACCTTACCTCTTAATTCGTCCTGAATATTTTTATAGAAAATCCACACTAAAACTGGTCCAGGAATGCATATCATATTTGAGATGCTAATTACTCTAAAATGTTGTAAAGAACATTAGGTTGGTGTAAACATGAAAGTTGTAGCCAAGACCTGTAGAAAACTTTTCCCATAGGCCATGTGTCCATTAGACCTGTAGATAAGAAGATACACTCTTTTTGCTAAACCCATTTGGATGCTGAGTATAACTATCTAGAGACACAGGGGTAAATTTGTAATTTCACCCATGTTCTGAAGTTCTCAGTAAAGTGAGGCCTTGATTTTCATATTTTACAGAGTCATACCTTTCTAAGCATATAAAGTTCATAATTTTAGCCTTCACGGTTTAGAAATGGCGACCCGATTGGTGCGGCAATTTTATAAAATTTCCATCAGCTTTGCATTTTTAAACCATATAAGCTTTTATAAACGTCTTTCGACCCATGTCTTGCTATAAGACATTTAAATAAATGACCATATGATATTTTGAGTTCAAGTACTGAGTTAAATCATAAATATAAAGTATTATACCTTAACCCCCGAGCCTAAGTCGTGTTATATTTTATTTAGGTCTCTTGCGAACTTTGCGGTTTTTCTCGACGTGCACACTTCTCCGGTTTCTGTTGATACTTCTTATTCGGTGAGTTCATAGCCCCACCTTTTACTCATTTAACTATTTATAAACCCCGTGGGGGAGATACATGCTACTTACTTTTATTATGATCACAACTGCTTGAAAACTATATTCTAAACTGAATGTATTATTGACACTAAGTACTACTATTGCCATGAAGTCCCCATATCATGAATCGTTAATCACTTGCGAGTGAGCGCGAATATTGTGAATAGATCTATTTGGGATTGAACTCCCCATATTGGACCGCTGCCCTTGCATGGGCAACCATATGTACTATATTTGAGGTCTCTAGGTGCTTGGCAAGGCACCCACTGGGGCAAACTTACATACTTATTACTTAAGGCGTCGATGTCATGAGCTTAGTGCAATAATTACCTTACTAGACTCTGCATTTGTTGCTTAGTCACTTTTATAAATGATATTGTGATCAACTGCTTATTACTAAAACTCTATGGATTCACTCAACCTTTGTGTTGACCTTTTTAGCATGTTTTATCTCAGGTTTAAAGGCATGAAGGTCTGGGATGGAGTCGCACGGATATATTTTGAGGACTCGGCATATTTTCACATTTGAAGACTCTATATTTTAAAGATTTATGTTATGTTTAAAACATTTGCAATCTTTTGAAAACATTGTGTTTTATGAAACTGTTGGGACCTTTGCAAACTCTGAGAATTTAATGTATCAAATGTGAAACACTTTTAAAACGTCTCTTTTCAAGGGTCGTTTTCCATGACTTGTACTTTGTGCTAGGAAGTAATACCCTAGTGATCTATCTTCCGCTGTTATAATTTTGGGGGTGTTACACTTTTTCACTTCCAGTTGCTGAACATGTTTTGATGTGTTGGGATCTGAAGTTTCCAAGGGTGCCTTAAAGGTTACATGCTTGTTCTTAGTCATTGAAGATGATGCAATAAACCTATCTCGCTTGCTATCAGTCTTAGGATATGTGCTACTGACGTATTCTAAGAGTTCCTGAGATCGTTTAGTGAGGAAGCAGGCATCTACTACTGCACTATCAAGTGGCTTCTCTATCCTATCCTCTTCTACAATCTCATAAAGAGTATCAAGACTATCCTTAAGATGTGTGAGATAATCATGATGAGCTAACCTATTGTTCCTAAGGGGAAATGGAATAGGCACAACATCAACTGCATACTTACTACAATCAGAAACCTTTGGAACAACATTATCACTAGTGATAATTGGCATTTTCCCTTTCACCTGAGCCTTTGGATTCTAAAATCTCATTAAGCAAAGAAGTTATCTTTTCATTGTGATTGTTACGTGTGACTTTAATCGAGTCATATAACTCTTTGTAATGCAGTTTAACTTTTGAATTTTCATCTTGAAAATAATCATTTTCCTGTTGCAATTTATTGATGATGTTTTGAAATTGAAAATTTTGAGAATCTAGAGGTGGTGGTTTATAGGTGCCAATCACATCACTACTATTGGCCTTCAATTGAGAGATTTGTGCTTTCAACTAAGAAAATGTATTGCTTAGTTGTCACTGATGATTTTAGTAGATTTAATTGGGTTTTCTTCTTAGGAACTAAGGATGAGACATCTAGCATTCTTAAGGCTTTCATAACAAGAGTAGAAAACCTAGTTAATCACAAAGTTAAGGTAATCAGATGTGACAATGGGACTGAATTTAAGAATAATGTGATGAATCAGTTCTGTGAGGAAAAAGGTATCTTAAGACAGTTTAGTGTGGCTAGAACTCCTCAACAAAATGGTGTTGCTGAGAGGAGGAATAGGACATTAATTGAGGCTGCTAGGACTTTGTTGTCTGAGTCAAAATTACCCACTACTTTTTGGGCTGAAGCAGTTAACAGTGCTTGTTTTGTGCAAAATATGAGTAAGGTAGTTAAGCCACATAACAAGACCCCTTATGAATTGTTGCATGGTAGGAAACCTATGATAGATTTCTTGAAACCATTTGGGTGTCCTGTTACTATCTTAAATACCATTGATTCACTAGGCAAGTTTGATGAGAAGGCAGACCAAGGTTTCTTTGTTGGGTACTCTACAAATAGTAAGGCTTTTAGGGTATTCAATCAAAGGACTAGGCATGTGGAAGAAAACTTACATGTTAGGTTTAGTGAAACCACACCTAGGGTTGCTGGAAAAGGACCTGAATGGCTGTTTGACATAGATTCATTAACCAAAAGTATGAATTATGAGCCAGTGATTGCAGGTACAACTAACATGTCTGCAGGAACACAAGCTAACTTTAATGCAGGTACAAAAGCTAAGGTGGATGAATCTGCAAAGGAGTTTGTCTTGATTGAGAAATGGAAGATTGATCAACTTTTCACACCAAAAGAGAAAGAGGGCAAGAGTTCACAAGATGATGCTGTTCATAAAGATGTAGAAGGTGGTGCTAAACCTTCTAATGATGGCAAAGTGGTTGATGATGAACCACAAGTTAAAGATGTGCAGAACAATGCTAGCAGCAGAAACTATGGTCCTACTGCTAAGCCAAAAGTTCCTACTGCTAAGTCAAGTGGTTCTACTTCTGCAAAAAATGTGTCTACTGTTGACAAAGATAGGAGTTTCTTTGTTGATGATGATTCTTCTGATGATCCAGATATACCTAGTTTGGAAAATATCTATGCAGACACAGATGATGAAGTTGTGGAAGGGTTTGGTGCAGAGGCTGGCCTTAATAACATGGAGAATGTGATTCCTGTCAGTCCTATTCCAACCACTAGAATACATAAAAATCATCCAAAGGAGCAGATAATTGGTGATGTTCAATCTGCTGTACAGACCAAAAGTAAAACAAAAGGATTGGGTGATTTGCTAAATCAAGGATTATTTTCTCAATCCCTACATCAGAGGAATAGCCACAAAGACCTACAAAATTGTATGTTTGCTTGTTTTCTGTCACAAGTGGAACCCAAGAATGCTCATAAAGCTATGCAAGATTCAAGTTGGGTTGAAACTATGCAAGAGGAATTGTTGCAGTTCAAGCTTCAAGAAGTCTGGACATTAGTTGATTTGCCTAATGGGAAGAGGGCAATTGGTACAAAATAGGTGTTCAGATGTAAAAGAGATGAAAGAGGAATAGTGATCAGAAACAAGGCAAGATTGGTGGCTCAAGGATACACTCAGGAGGAAGCCATTGATTATGATGAGCTATTTGCACCATTAGCAAGGATAGAGGCTATCAGACTATTCTTGGCTTATGCTTCCTTCAAGAACTTCACAGTGTATCAGATGGATGTGAAAAGTGCTTTCTTGTATGGGAAAATTGATGAGGAAGTTTATGTGATGCAACCACCTGGTTTTGAGGATCATGATTATCCTAATAGGGTTTATAAGGTGGGAGAAAGCACTGTATGGTATACATCAGGCTCCAAGAGCATGGTATGACACCTTGTCCAAATATTTGTTATCAAATGGTTTCAGTAGGGGAACTATTGATAAGACTTTGTTCATCAAGAAAGACAAAAAGGATATTCTACTAGTTCAAGTTTATGTAGATGATATCATTTTTGGGTCTACAAACAAGGTGTTATGTGAAGAATTTGAGAAGCTCAGGCATAGTAGATTTCAGATGAGTTCAATGGGGGAACTCACTTTCTTTCTGGGGCTTCAGGTTAAGCAAAAAGCAGATGGGATTTTCATCAGCCAAGACAAGTATGTGGCTGATATTTTGAAGAAATTTAGTTTTTCTTATGTGAAGCCAGCTAAGACAACAACGGAGACAAACAAGCCTTTACTCAAGGATGAAGATGGGGAAGAGGTTGATGTACATCTGTATAGATCAATGATTGGTTCATTGATGTATCTAACTGCTTCAAGGCCAGACATTATGTTTGCTGTGTGTGCTTGTGCCAGATTTCAAGTGTCCCCTAAAGTCTCACACTTGAATGCTGTTAAGAGGATTTTTAGGTACTTAAGGAGTCAACCTAGGTTGGGCCTTTGGTATCCTAAGGATTCACCTTTTGATCTGGTGGCATACTCAGATAGTGACTATGCTGGAGCAAGTTTGGATAGAAAATCGACCACTGGAGGATGTCAATACCTTGGACATAGGTTGATCTCTTGGCAATGCAAGAAACAGACTGTGGTGGCTAATTTAACAACTGAAGCTGAGTATGTGGCTGCTTCTAGTTGCTGTGAACAAGTGCTCTGGATTCAGAACCAATTGCTGGATTATGAGTACAACTTTATGAACACCAAAATCTATATTGATAATAACAGTACAATGTGTATTATTAAAAATCGTGTTTTTCACTCTAAAACAAAACATATTGAGATAAGACATCACTTTATAAGAGATTGTTATGAGAAAAAGCTAATTCAAATAGTTAAAATCCATACTGACAACAATGTTGCAGATTTACTCACTAAAGGTTTTGATGTGGGTAGATTTCAATTTTTAATTGCTAGTATAGGAATGATCAATCTTTGAAACAATCTTATCTCTGTGTGTTTTTGTTTTAGTTTGTAAGGATTTGTACTGTTATTAATCAAATAAATTGTTTGTATTGCTTGCTATGTGATGAGTTGTCTGCTGCTTGTTATAGTTAGTTCTGCTGCTAGTTGGTTATTCTGTTGTTAAGTATAGCTATGACTTGTGATTATTGTGGTATCTTGTTTCTTGTGTATTTTGTGGTTTTGGACTAATCTTATGCAGGATAAGTCAATGAGGAATGATGATCTGATGAGAAAAAGGTGTTTGGAATGCTCAGTGAACATTCTGCTTCAGGTTCCAAAGTTTCTGCTGCTAGGCAGAACGTTCTACTGCTGAAGGTTCTGCTGCTCAAGTTGAAACTATTGGGATTCTGCTGCTTGGTTTGAAAGTAAAGGGACTATTTTGTAACTTGGCGCGAATAAAGCCCTAATTAGATCCAAACGGCTGAAAAACCCAATTCGATCTCACAATTAACTTTGTGCGCCCAAAATTCACTTTAATTCAAACCCTAACACATCTTCTTATCATCTGATCAAAAACTCCCAAAATCAAAACCCTAATTTCACAATGGCAAAAAGAGACTTCTCCGAAAATCACAATCAAGTGGCGTTTCTTCAAAAGGTCCCAGAAGCAGAGGGTTTTACTGAGGTTATTGACTTTCTTAATGCTACTTCTTTAAGGTATGCATTAACAGTAAATCCCACTATATACATTTCCCACATGAAACAGTTCTGGTCTACTGTTAAGGCCAAAACTAAAAATGGGGAAGAATATTTGCGAGCTTATGTAGATGAACAAAGAATAGTTATCACTGAGTCATCTGTAAGAGAAGTACTTCATCTTTCAGATGATAAAGCAATAACTTGTCTTTTGAATTCTACTATTTTTCAAGAACTAGAAAGAATGGGTTATGAGAGGAAAAATAATGGTTTAAAGTTTTTCAAAGGTCTTCTCTGCCCACAATGGAAATTTCTTCTTCACAACCTTCTTCATTGCCTTAGTCCTAAAACTACAGGGTGGAATGAGTTCAGTACAACTCAAGCATCTGCCTTGATTTGTCTGGCCACAGAACAACCCTTTAATTTTTCGGCTATGATCTTGGATGGGTTGAAAAAGAATATTTCTGGAAAGATTTATGTTTACCCAAGGTTTTGATAATTAATCATAAATGATCAGCTTAAAGAACCAAAGGTACATAAACATACTCATGACAGTCCTCAACTAAAAAGCAAAATGTTTTCATATTTGAGAAAGAATGGGACTGGATTTTCTGGAACTGTAACACCTTTGTCCCAACATATATTGCAATTGGCTGCTACTCAGGGTGAAGGTGCTGAAATCACAACAACTACCCATCACACACCCTCTCCTGAACATACATCTGCACCAACCCAAAAGACACAATCCCCTAGGATTTCACAACAAAAGGACACTGAGCAACCTCAGGCCAGTGTTGGTATGGAAGTAGATGAGGCTGCCACAGGTGCTATAGGTGGCATGATGGGAGAGGCTAGCACTACTGATCCTGGCTTAGAAGCTGGACAGGACAGTGCTAACATAATTAAGACCTCAAACATGACAACATCTAATGCTGAGGGGTCTTTTGAACTTGATGCAAGTGCTGGTAACCCCAGTCACATGGCTAAACAGGGGGGCTTAGATGATCAACCTAGGGTTGATACTGAGTTTAAACTCATTGATTCACCTCTCAGGGAAGGTAACACATCCCGAAGTGATGAGGGCAGAAATGAGACATATGAATTAATGGATACCTATGTACATAATGAAAATGCCAATGATTCACCTCTCGGACCAGGTAACACAGGTCGAAGTGATAAGGCTAGACTTGAAACTGATACTGATGAATTGATGGCAACAAATGTACAAAATGACAAATCTGATGATCCACCTCTCGGGTTAGGTAACACAGACCGAAGTGGTGAAGATAGTATGCAACTAATAAAGGAATTGATGGCAAAATGTACCACATTTTACAATGAGGTACTTGGTCTCAAGCAGGAGATTCAAGAACTTAAAACTACTCATGGTGCAGAAATCAGGAAACTCAAGCAAAGGATTAGGCATTTAGAGGGAGTAAAGAGACCAAGGACTTATAAATCAGCAAGGTCAAAGTCAACGAAGGCTGATTCCAAACCAAGTTTGGGGGAGGATGCTCCCAAACAGGGGAGGAATGAAGACAAAGGTCAAGGGGAGGATGAAAAGTTGAATTTTGAAAATTTTGAAGGTGTTGATATGGATGTGGATCAGCAAGAAGAAAATTGTGATCAAGATGCTGATACAGAAGTGTTAGTTTTTGAAGAGCAAGAGGATACTGCTACAAGCAAAGTTGATTCTGCTGTTCAAGAGGTTGAAAAAGTGGCTAAGGGTGATTCTGCTGCTGGAGCAGGGCATCCTACTGCTGGTGTTACTGATCCTGCTACTGAGCAAAAGCAAGCTTCTGATGTTGGTGAAGAGTCAAAAGATGATGATAATGTTAGCTTAGCTCAATTGATGCTACAACTAAAGACAAAATCAGAAGAACCAAAACAACCACATTATGAAACTAAAACAATACCAGAACAACAACCATCACAACCACCAACTTCACTTGCAACAAAACAAGCAATTCCAACACCTACACCTCAAAGAACTTCTGTTAAAGGAGTATCAATCAAAGAACCCATCCTATCAAAGAAGCCTACTCAAGCTCATAACTACACTGGCAAAGGAAAAGGTAAAATGGTTGATGAGCCTGAACCTTATCCATATCATATTCCTTTTGAATTTTGGCCTCCTGAACTTACAGAAAAACATGATCAAGAAGCTGCAAAGAAACTTGCTGCTGAAGAAAAGGCAGAATATGAAAGGGAGCTTGAAGCACAAAGGAAACAGGCTGAGAAACAGGCTGAGATTGAAGCAAAGTTGAATACTTGGGATGAAGAGAATGTGAGATGTGCAGCTGATATAGAGTGGTTCAAGGTGAAAGAGGAGCTGCAAGATACATTTACTGATATGAATTGGTTAGAGAAATTCAAACAAAAAGAAAAGAAGAAGCTTGTTGCAGCCAGGAAGAAGCAGAAGATACTCAGACCTCCAACTGCAAAGCAAGTGAGAAACTTTCATGAGCATTATTTGAAAAACACTAAGGGCTGGAAGCTTGTACAGTTGAAGAAATTCACAGATGCTGAGATTCTAAAGAAGTTTGAAGCTGCTAAGAAAGAAATGGAGAGAAAGTTTGAACCCATGGAATTAGACTCTACAAGGCTTACAAGGTATATGGCACCAAGGGCTTATCTAAGAGTGGATACTGAGGTTGAAGTGGAAAAATCTAAGAAAGAGACTGAGGGTGTCAAGTATAATATAGAGTCTGAGAAGGGAATTGAAACTGAAGTGCAACAAGAAAAAGAAAAAGAAAAGGTTGAGGAAGAAGAGAAACAAGGTCCTAGCATTGGTGTTAAGAGATCTGGAAGAAGGTTAAAAATGCAAGCTAGGAGGAAAAAGAAGAGAAAGGTAGTTGTGGAAAGTTCTGAGTCTGAAAGTGAAGGTACAAAGAAGAAAAAGCAATCAGAAGAGTTTTAAAAGAAAACCATTGAGTTACAATTAATGACTCAAATTGTGTCTGATGATGAGGATACATTTGTTGATACAGCTCCCTTGAGTGAGAAAACTCCTGTTACTTGATGGAAGACTGGATATGAGGTTAAGACACCTTGGTTTGAGATCCACAGAGCTGGTGGACGAATTCAAAGGTTTAAGACATTTCCTCAAATGCTTAAAAATATGGATAGAGAGGATTTGATAAACTTGTGGGGTTTAATAAAAAAACAAGTATGGATATGCCAGACCACAAGATGAGATTGATAATGTGCTTTGGGGTGATCTGATGGTTATGTTTGAAGTTGATAAAGAGAACAGAGTATGGTTGGAACAGGGAAGATGTACTCAAATAAATATTTGGAGATTCTATGATTCATGTGGGGTTCATGAATTAGTATTACAGGGAAACCTTCAAATATACATGCTGATTGAAAAGGATTATCCTCTGTCTATATCTACACTTAAGATGATGATTGAAGGAGATATTAAACTCCTTGTTAATAGTTGGAATCAAAAGGTTGTTGATCTTATCAAAATGATTCAAAGAAAACTCTATAGGCAGAATTTTGGGAGAACAAAGAAGTAGTAAGTGTTGGGAAGCATCCTCTTGGTGTTTGTCTATGCTTAGAAGAAACTTGATGATTTTGGAGTAAAATATCAAGTTTAGGGAAGGATTGTTGGGTTTAAAGATGCTGCTGCTCAGAAATGGTAATACTGTTCATGATGTTAATCAGAAAATACACCAAGTATCATTCTGCTGCTAAGCTAAATGATTCTATTGCTGGTGTGTTTTATTCCACTACTGAGTTAATTGAAGATTGGAAGAAATAAGCTAAGTATGATTCTACTGCTAGACTACGAGGATCCTACTGCTAGAGTAAATCATTCTACTACTTATTAGATAAACGTGTATAGTTTGTTAGATAATTATGGTAAAGATACGAATAGATATTATCTTGTATAGAAAGGTATTGTAACCGACTAGGACTCCTTAGTCTATAAAAGGAGAATCTAGGGTTAGAGTTTAGTACGTGTGTGTTATACGTATTGTTTATCACTTCAAGGTTATTTGTAACCCTGTTACTTTTGAGTAACCGTATTGAATATATTGAAGTGTTGTTTTGTGATAATTTGTTTGTGTTATTCATAATTCTTCTTAAGATTAAATACTAAATTCCACGTAGTGTTTAATAACAATTCACAAGAACAGTTTCTATACCTATTGTCTTAGATTTATATCTAAGAGAATCAACAAGATCATTTAAGCTCAACTGGGATCAATAAGTGGTATCAGAGCTTGTGACTCAGAGGTGAATTTTGCGACACTGGGAGTAGTTATAATGGAATTATGTTCGGGTTGGTTTTTTTTAGAAATGGTAAAGTTTTGTATTTGTACACAGACATTGAATATTACTTCCACACACACGACACACTGGCATCACAACACCTCATGAACCGTAATACACCTGGCACCGCTATACTTCTCCATTTATATGGAATTTCTGTTTGTCGTCGTTTGACCGTAATTTGCATCGGGTCGGATTAGACCCGATTGGAACCGTTTAAATCCAAGTTGCTTATTTATAACTCATCAAGATTGTAATAAGCCCAATTGAGCTGATTGGCTATGTTAGATTTGGTTTTGGTTATGTTAGATTTGGTTTTGGCTATGTTTGAATTTGGATCGCTGGATTTTGTGATTTTGGACCTCATTCCGGATTTGAATTTGTTATTCGGCCTTGTTTTGTTGTGGTCTTATTACAGTCGCCTCTACCCTAAGCCTTGTGCTCAATCGATGTTGTTCAATCGAAGTTGTTCAATCAATGTTGTACTTTCCACTTTAAGTACTATGTACATTACTGATTGAACCGACTGATTGCTAGTAGCAATCAACATCCTCCCTCAGATTTGTACTCTGAACTCGCTAAACTCTCCATTTGGCAGAGATTCCACGCCGAACAAAAATCTTAAGACCCTAAGGAGTAACCGGAACCACGTTCCTTAGGCCAATCACCTAATTCTCCTCTCGCCCTCAGGAATACAGTTATCTTTGCTAACCTCTTATAGGATAATAAACTATTTTGCCATTAATTTACAAACCGCCTTTGATTTTTCTACCGACCATTTTGCGGTCATTCTACAAAATGTTTTACTGTTATTTCATGAAAATCAAAATTTTGATCTTACTATCATTTTATAAATGGCGAACTGTTTTCCTGTTACCCCGTAAACTGTTCTACAAATCGTTTAGCAAAACGATTTCATAAAACGTTTTGCTGCCTTGCTACGATGTTATGAATCAAATTGAAAATCAAAATTTTGACTATGCTACAATTTTATAAACGATGAATTGTTTTCCTATTATCCTATAAGCCGTTTCACAAATCATTTTGTAAGTCGATTTGTTGTTTTTGTTTCTATTTCATAAGCTAGCCCTCAGGAGCGAATCCCGAACCTCTACCTGAGTAATCGAGTGTGGCAATGGATGGGATAGACACCTTCCGTTGGCCAAATCCTCTTATAACAATACCTACTACTCCAGTATTTCAACGGCACCGTACGAGGCACTTTATGGTCGCAAGTGCCGATCGCCGACTTGATGGGTAGAAGTTGGGGATACCCAACTTACTGACCCTGAACTTGTTCATGAGACTACCGAGAAGATAGTTCAGATCAGAACCGAGTTGCAAGCTGCTCACGAATCGTCAGAAGAGTTATGCTGACAAATGACGTAAACCTCTTGAATTCCCAGTTAAAGCCTAGATTATGCTTAAAGATTCACCATGAGAAGGTGTGATACGTTTAGTAAATGTGGAAAGCTTAATCCTCGCTATATTGATCCTTTTGAAATCCTTGCTAGAGTTAGACCGGTAGCTCACAGACTCGAGCTACCGTCAGGACTCAGCAGTGTTCGCAACTTTTTATGTGCAATGTGAAGAAATGACTTGCCGATGAGGCAGTTGCTATTCCTCCGGGAGAGATCCAGATTGATGAATGTTTAAACCTTGTTGAGTAACCTATCGAAATCATGGACCGTGAAATCAGACGACTTTAGTAAAGTCGTATTCCTATTGTCAAAGATCGGTGAACTCTAAGAGAGGTCCTGAGTTCACGTGGGAACGTATGAATGAGATCAAGCGTAAGTATTCTCATCTCTTTTCAACTCTAACGGGTAACTTGAATTGGATCGCGAGGACACGATTCCGTTTAAGGAGGTGAGACTGTAATACCCCATAATTTTCCAGACGTATTTTTATACGAGGTTATCCCTGTTTTTCATTTACGAAACTTCCTGAACTCATTTGACACTAAAGCGTGAAGATTATCTCGCCGAACGTGAAATTTGCACACAATGCGTACTGGCACAACCAACAATTTGATTTGATTTTGGTGATATGTACGAGAAACTAGACGTATGAGTAGCCGTTTTGATTGGAAAAATTATTCTGAGCGCGATGGTGAAATTATCGTGTCTTGAATCCACCGTCTACTAGTCTAAATGAGCACCAAACCTCATTTTGAGAAAGATAGCACAAATTTCACAAATGGTCCTTGTGATTAAATTACACTGCCGCCCATTTAAGTTTCTAGGGTTTACATGAATGGTCCCTCGTGGGTATAAATAACCCAATTAGGGTTTGATAACTCATTATCATCTCCCACCTCCTCTCTCACTACCTTCGGCGCCGCACCGCTTTCCGACCACCCCCGGCCACCTGCACTACCGTGCCGCCATCCACCACTACCACCGCTGCCTCATTGACAGAAGAGATCCAAGATCGAAGGTGTTGGTGTTAGGATCTCTGAGAAATAAGGAATTTCTCATTGCTGCCGATAGTGAAGCTGGTTCCTGCCGATAGTTATTCATTGCTGCTGCGGTTGGTTCCTGCCGATAGTTTAAGTTTGTTTCTACCGATAGTGTTTATTGCTGCGGATATTATTGTTTGTTATCCGTATGTTTAGACAGTTGGTTAGATTTATTTTTAGAAGAGATCATGTTTATCTCTTCACACGTTTTCTTGTAAGACGGGTTAGGGTTAGGGTTTCTTATCATTATAAAAGAAACATCCCGTCCATGAGTTTAATATACCTTTGTCGATTACAATATTCAATAAAAACAATTTCTTAGTTCATAGTCTGATCCATAGAGGATCATTGTCTTTTCTTCTTTAACATTCTTGTTGTTTAGTTTCCGCATAAACACAAGTCTTACACCTAGAGGTTCTCGTTTAACCAAGCTCAATCAAGCTCGAAGTACTCGATCCTGCAAGTGGTATCAGAGCCTGGTGAGGATCTCTGATAAAGAAGAAAAAGTTCTCTTTCATATCTTTAAACCCTCTTTCAATGGAAGACGAAATCCCTCAAAACAATGTCATTAACCAGGAAGATCACCAATCCAAACCTGAAACATCACAAGTCTAAACTGAAATCGTCACCACTATGTCCACTAACAATGCTAAATTCCCATACCTAAAGAAAGATGAGTATGAAGTCTGGGCCATGAGAATGGAATATTGGATCACAAACAGTGTTTACAATCTGTGGAATGTCATTCTTAAGGGAAATAGCAAGAAGAATACTGGAAGGGATAATGATGGCAATATCTATATAGAGCCACCTGTTACAGCAGAAGAACACCTTGCTGTGCAAAGGGAAACCAAGGCAAGAACCCTTTTACTTCAAGCTATTCCAGAGGATCATATGAGTGATTTCCATCACCTTGATGATGCTAGAAAGATCTGGCATGCTGTAAAAGCCAGATTTGGAGGGAATGATGAATCCAAAAAAATGAGAAAGTCTATGCTCAAGCAAGAGTTCCAGGAATTTAAGATCTCTGAGGCTGAGGGGATTCACAAAGGGTATGACAGGTTTCACAAAATCCTGAGCCAACTCAACCAGTTGAAAGCTAGGCCAGACGATGAGGACTGCAACACCAAGTTTCTGAGGGCCTTGCCTCCATCCTGGTCTCAGGTTTCCATAACACTCAAGGCCAAAGGTGGACTGGACTATATGAGTTTTGATGATCTGTACAACAAGCTGAAAACCCTTGAAATTGATATCAAAGGGTATTCCACCTATTCACCTCAAACTCCAACCCATACTGCTTTTGTTAGTACCCCTGGTGCTAATAAAGCATCATATGGAAAAAGTCTGACACCATCATCTTCATCACTTTCCTACTCACCTGCCACACCAAAAGCTCAGACAAGTTCTGATAACATTCTGGAGGAGGTGCTTCATTCATTTGTTGCGGAGAGTACACCACAGCAGAAGATTGTGTATGAAGATTTCAATCAGGTTGATGAATTGGATCTGGAAGAGATGGACATTAGATGGCAGGTGGCTATGATATCTTTGAAAATGGATAGGTTTGAAAAGAAGGCAGGAAGAAGGGTCAACTTTGATGGATAGGAGCCTGCCAGGTTTGACAGAAGGAAGGTGAGGTGCTATAAATGTTCTCAACCAGGACATTTTGCCAGGGAATGTACAGATAAGAAGATAGATGATAAAGCAAGGTATTCTGCTTTCAAAATTCAAGAGTTGGAATCAGAGGACCCCAAGGCCTTGGTATCTGTGGATTCGATGGTGGACTGGGAACATCATGAGAAAGCTGTTGCAAGTGGAGCAGAGAAGGTCTATGGGATGATAGCTGGATATGGTGAGAAGAAACAAGTGGCTGGTCAGTTTGGAATGATGGGTCATCCATCTCAGGTACAAAACTGCCCATTTGGTTGTGAATCTATATATGCTAAACTAAAACAGGAATTTGATGATAAAGAAAGTGAATATAAGGATAACTTTATACAACTTAAGGCTCATAAAAAGGCTGTTAAAACATTAGAACAACAAAAGGTCTGGTATCAACAACAACAGTCTGCTTATGAAGTGAAAATAAAGGTTTTGGAAAGAGATTTAAAAAATGCCACTAATGAGTTTAAACATTCTGAAAGGGAAAAAGCTATGGTAGTGTTAGAAAATCAGGATTTACAGTCTAAGCTTGATAATTACTTGGCTAGATTTGATAAGTGGAAAGACTCATCCAAAAACCTTCACAAACTTGTTGATAGTTCTATGTCTACAAAAACTAAAAGAGGTTTAGGATACGGTGACCTGATAGGGCCAAATCAATATTATGACCCTAATGAGTATAGTGTTTTTAACCCTGAACCTGTAGACTATAGAAAACCTGTAAAATATGTTAAGGAGGGTGGAATGAATGACGTTCCTCCACCCATAACTGGAACATTTAAACCTGCAGACCCCTATGTTGACTCTGATGATTCACAAATGATCTATGGCAAAAAGGCAAAGAACTTGCCTGATCTTGATTGTGACTCTAATGAATTTGTCTCTTGTTCTTACAGTGACAAATCTTCAGAAATCATGACTAATGACTATGCCACATGTGGATCAAGTGACAAGTCAGCTTCAATAAAGTCAGAAGATCTCTCCTCAGAAGTAGCTACTGATGAATCTCAATCAAAGACAACTGCATTTGAAGATATTTCTTTTGATAGTGTTAAAAACAATAATGTTTCTATTTATGGTTCTGTTTCAAACAATTTTGGTGTGGTTTTAATTTTGTTAAGGATAATTTTGTTTCATGTGGTGGTTTGAATTATTCTGTTTGCAATGAGAAAAATATTGTTAAGAAAAAGTCTCCTAGAGAGAAATCTTGCTTTGTGTGTCGTAGTTATGATCATCTTATTAAAGATTGTGACTATTATGAAAAACAGATGGGTTTATATGCTTGTCAAAATAGGTCTGTATGGAAAAATATCAATGATATTCCCCCTTATATTCCTTAAGCAGCAAGGAGAACTTCAGTTGCTGCTGGCAAGCCAGTTTCTGCTGGTAAGCCTGTTGCTGCTGATAAGTTCATTCCTGCTGATAAGCCTGTTGCTGCTGCTTATTCAGTTCCTGCCGGTAGGATCAATCCTGCTGGTTGGAGAAGCAATAATGCTAGACCTTTCAGCAGACCTACTAGCACTTACTTTCAAAATGATATGAGACCTGTTTGTTTTGACACCATGCACAAGGGAGGGGCAAGATGGAAAACTGCTGTTAAGTCCTCAGCAGGTTGTTCTTGGAGAATCAATAACCAACATGTGAAAATGGGGTCCAAGATTAATGGTGGATCTCATCAATCTCCAGGGTTTAATTCTTATTGATCCACTAGGCAGGCTCAAGTCAGCAATGGCTTGGGTCTCTCTTATATCTAATGTTGTAAATGTATTCTTTGTATCAGGATTTTCCTTTTAGAAGTAAAGATGTTGGCATTGTTGACAGTGGATGTTCCAGGAGTATGACAGGAAATTTAGAAAGACTGCATGACTTTGTGCCTTTGAATGGAGGTACTGTGACTTTTGGAGGAGGAGATGGAACAATTTCTGGGAAGGGAACTATCAAAACTGCCAAGCTGGACTTTAAAGATGTGCTTTATGTGAAGGAACTCCAAAACTTCAATTTGTTCTCTGTCTCTCAAATTTGTGACAAGAAGAACAGTGTTCTCTTCACTGAGAATGATTGCTTTGTGCTGTCCAAAGACTTCAAGTTGCCTGATGAAAGTCAGGTTGAACTTAAAGTTCCAAGGACTTACAACCTTTATAGCTTCAATATTAGTGATGTTCAGCTTGAGGGTTCACTTGTTTGTCTGGTTGCAAAAGCTTCTGTGAATGAATCTAATAAATGGCACAGAAGAATGGCACATGTGAATTTCAAGACCATTAACAAGCTGGCTAAGAATGGTTTGGTCCATGGGCTCCCTCTCAAGACCTTCTCCAGTGAACACCATTGTGTTGCATGCAACAAAGGAAAGCAACACAAAGCTTCATACAAGGCCATAACTGCTGTGAGCAACATTTCTGAGCCTTTGCAGCTTCTCCATATGGATCTCTTTGGTCCTACTTCTATCAGAAGTATTGACCACAAGTATTACTGCCTGGTGATTACAGATGATTTTAGCAGGTTTTCTTGGACTTTCTTTTTGGGTACTAAAGATGAAACTTATCCAGTTATTAGGGATTTTATTGCCTTAATAGAAAATCAGCTAAGTAAAAAGGCTAAGTCTATAAGGTGTGATAATGGCACAGAGTTTAAGAATTCTAATCTTATAGAACTCTGTGGGAGTAAGGGGATAAAAAGGGACTATAGTAATGCTAGAACTCCTCAACAAAATGGGGTTGCAGAAAGGAAAAATAGGACCCTAATAGAAGCAGTTAGGACTATGTTAGCTGAATCTAAGATGCCCACTATGTTTTGGACTGAAGCAGTCTGCACTGCTTGTTATGTGTTGAATAGGGTATCTATTACTAGTCCTCATAATAAAACACCTTATGAACTTTTGTCTGGGAAGGTTCCAAACATTAGTTACCTTAAACCTTTTGGATGTCATGTCACTATTTTGAACACTAGTGATTACCTAGGCAAATTTGATGGGAAGGCTGATGAAGGATTTATTGTTGGATATTCTGCTCATAGTAAAGCCTATAGGGTTTATAATCTGTCTTCTAAGAGAATAGAAGAGACTCTCAACTTAAGATATCTTGAGGATAAACCTAATTTGCAGGATGTAGGTCCAGAGTGGTACTTCGATCTGGACTATCTAACTGACTCTTTAGGTTATAATAGATTCAAAGCAAATCTATCTGTTGGTACACATGTTTTTCAATCTAACAGTGCAGGTACCTCAGATGATGATTCTGATGTAGAGAGTGATGAACGACCTATAGTTGTTCCTTCTTTTCCCTCTAACAACATTTCAGGTTTAAAGCTCAAAGATTCTTCTGATATGGTTGGAGGTGATTCTAGTTTTGCAGAAGATCTTGTTAGGCTTCAAAGACAAGAGTATAATGCCAAGAGAGCTGCTGAAATGTTTGGTTCTGGGTTTTCTAAAGAGACAGAGGAGATTCTGAGAAATGCTGAAGCTGAAGTTAGAAGGCAACTGAATTAGACTGGTGGTATTCCTGTTCCTGCTGCTACCATTTCTGCTGGTATGCAAGGCTTTCAGCCTTTTTGCTAAAACATGGTTACAGAAGAGGGGCTATTGATAAAACTCTTTTTATCAGAAAGAACTTCAAAGATATCATTCTGGTACAAGTTTATGTAGATGATATCATCTTTGGTTCCACCAATGAAACCTGGTGCAGGGAGTTTGAAGAATTGATGAAGAGTGAATTTGAGATGAGTGCTATGGGTGAAATGACTTTCTTTTTGGGCCTTCAGGTTAAGCAGAAACCAGATGGGATCTTTATCTGCCAGGAGAAGTATGTTTATGACATACTTAAGAAGTTTGATATGGAAAATGTGAAAATTGCCACAACTCCATTTGAACCTCCCAAGCCTAAATCCAATAATGAACCTGATACTGTTGTTAATGTTCATCTATACAGGTCCATGATTGGATCACTCATGTATTTGACAGCTTCAAGACCTGATATCATGTTTGCTGTTGGTGCATGTGCTAGACATCAGGTTACACCCTTGACTTTTAACCTAAATGCAGTTAAGAGAATCTTCAAGTATTTGAAAGGACAGCCTAAAATGGGACTTTGGTATCCCAAAGATTCTCCTTTTGTGTTGGAAGCTTATAGTGACAGTGATTATGCTGGTGCTAACTTTGATAGAAAGTCTACTACTGGTGGTTGTCAGTTTTTGGGTAGGAGGTTGGTTTCTTGGCAGTGCAAGAAGTAGACTATAGTGGCTACATCTTCTACTGAGGCAGAGTATGTTGCTGCTGCTAGTTGCTGTGGACAGGTTCTTTGGATGCAAAATCAGGTGTTGGATTATGGATTCAACTTCATAAACAATAAGATCTTTATTGATAACCAAAGCACTATGTGCATTGTTAAGAATCCTGTCTATCATCAAAGAACAAAGCATATTGAGATTCGACACCATTTCATAAGCGATGCTTATGAGAAGCATCTTATTCAGGTGTTGAAGATTCATACTGATGATAATGTGGCTGATCTGCTGACCAAGGCTTTTGATGGTCCAAGGTTTAAACATTTGGTGGTCCATATTGGGATGGTGAATCCCTAGATACTGAGTTTGAGGGGAGGACAAAGCCTAAGGGGAGGCTTCTTCTTGTTGTTGTATATCTTTCTATCTTTCTTTTGGTTTCTTTTCTTATTTTCTTTCTTTTCTTTTGGTTTGTTTCTGATTTCTTTTTCTTAGTTTAAAAAAAAAAAAAAAAAAAAAAAAAAAAAAAAAAAAAAAAAAACTTATGTATATTTTGTGTGCTAATAAGTTGGTTTTGAGCAACACTTTGCAGGTACAGTGTTGGTGTTTACACCTACACAATAAATGGTACTCAACTCACCATGTCTTACAGACAAGAAAGAGTTGGCTCACCATGAGGGTACGGCTCTGGTGTGATAATCAAATCCGTTGATAGCTGTAATAGCTTGCTCAAAGCTATAGGGTACTTCAACTCACCCATGATTCAGTTCTGAGAGTTGAAAATGGTTCTCAATTCACCATGGATGTAACCCTTTATGGGATCCGAAGAATTGGCTAGTCCACAAAAGTATGGTTTGTGGTAAAGACACTTGGTATCCATATTTGGTATTCATTTACCAAGGTTTTGCTGTAACCAAAGAATTGACTAGTCATGAGCAAACGGCTATAGGTAAAGACAGGTCAAATCTGTTTATAGTTGCTGATTTTCTAATAAATCAGATGGTTATCAATGTACCATGGTCTAACAAACCTAAACATTGGCTACTCCAGTAGTGATGGCTATTGGTAAAGAGACATCAAATCCATTAATTTTCAATGATTCACCTCTCACAAGAGTTAACACACCTGGATGTGATGAGAATAGTATGAAACTTAAGTGATTTAATGTACATATTGTCATAAGTAGCAGTCAAACTCAAGTGAATGTCATGGTGACCAACTTACATGTTTTGAAGAAGATTTCCTATTGCTGCTGAAGTATTGAAGTTGCTGCTGGATGTTATAGATGTTGGAATCTTGCAAGTTCTAGAAGTTGCTGCTGGTTACTACTTATTGCTGCTGTTATTCGCAATCCTCAAGCCTGAGAAGTTAAAGCTCTATCACGTTGGAATCTTGCAGGTTAACCTAGTCAACCTCAAGATTAGGGGAGGATTGTTAGGATCTCTGAGAAATAAGGAATTTCTCATTGCTGCCGATAGTGAAGCTGGTTCCTGCCGATAGTTATTCATTGCTGCTGCGGTTGGTTCCTGCCGATAGTTTAAGTTTGTTTCTGCCGATAGTGTTTATTGCTGCGGATATTATTGTTTGTTATCCGTATGTTTAGACAATTGGTTAGATTTATTTTTAGAAGAGATCATGTTTATCTCTTCACACGTTTTCTTGTAAGACGGGTTAGGGTTAGGGTTTCTTATCATTATAAAAGAAACATCCCGTCCATGAGTTTAATATACCTTTGTCGATTACAATATTCAATAAAAACAATTTCTTAGTTCATAGTCTGATCCATAGAGGATCATTGTCTTTTCTTCTTTAACATTCTTGTTGTTTAGTTTCCGCATAAATACAAGTCTTACACCTAGAGGTTCTCGTTTAACCAAGCTCAATCAAGCTCGAAGTACTTGATCCTACAGTTGGGGTTGTATTTCAAAGTTTTTTTGGGTTAGGATTTAGTTTTGAGAAGCTTTAATCATGTGTTTTGGGTTAGATCATGAGTTTTGTTTAAGAGCTGCCAAGTCGCCGCCACAGTCGCCTCTTCTCCTCCACCTTTCCTCCCTCTTGTTCTTTATATGGTAGCCGTAAAACACGTTATCTTATTTGTTATTTTGATAAAAATCAAACATATATAAACTGTTAAGGTATTCGCGAATTAAAACTAATTTAAAAAGGGTTTTGACACTTGGTTCGTGTGGTAAAAACGGGTGTAATAGGATGTTTGTCGATTTGTTTATGTTTTATGGGTTAAAAATACGGATTAAAACATGTTTTAAATCTAGTTTCGTGTAACACCCCCAAAATTATTGCAGCGGAAGATAGATCACTGGGGTATTACTTCCTAGCACAAAGTACAAGTAATAGAAAACGATCCTTTAAAAGAGACGTTTTAAAAGTGTTTTACATTTGATACATTAAAACCTCAAAGTTTACAAAGGTCCCAACAGTTTCATAAAATCACAATGTTTTCAAAATATCACAAATGTATTAAACATAACATAAATCTTTGAAATATAGTCTCTTTAAATGTGAAAATATGCCGAGTCTTCAAAATATATCCGTGCGACTCCATCCAAGAGCTTCATGCCTTAAAACCTGAGATAAAACATGCAAAAACGTCAACACAAAGGTTGAGTGAATCCATAGAGTTTTAGTAAATAAGCAGTTGATCACAATATAGTTTATAAAAGCGACTAAGCAACAAATGCAGAGTCTAGTAAGGTTATTATTGCACTAAGTTCATGACCCCGAACATTAACGTTATGGTGAGATATTCTAGCGGAATATAAATTTGCCCTTCGACATCGGTAATAGCCATACCTAGTCAATTATACGAATACAGTACATGTGATAGCCAAACTGGTACATTTCGGCATGAGGGCTGTCATACCCAATAGATCTATTTACTGTATTCGCGTTCACTCGCAAGTGATTAATGGTTCACAATAAGGAAGGGACTTTCGGCTATGGGAAACTTAGGCAATGATAATAACATGATAGCATACAATTTCAAAGCATTGTGATCATAAATATTTATAGCATGTATCTCCCCCATTGAGTTTGTAAAACAATTGAAGTAAAAACTTGGGGCTATGAACTCACCAACGATGCAGTAGTAACGGAAACCGGAGAAGTGTGCACGTCGAGAAAAACCGCAAAGATCACAAGTGACCTAAATAAAAATACAACACGACTTAGGCTCGGGGATTAAGGTATAACCCTTATACTTATGTTTTAATTCAGTACTTGTACTTGTGACACCATAAGGTAATTTAGTTAAAAGTATTATAGCAAGTCATGGGTCGAAAAGATGTTTGAAATTACTCATATGGATTAATTCAAAAAGCTGACGGAAAATTTATAAAATTACCGCACTAATCGGGTTGCCATTTCTAAACCATAAGGGGTAAAATTATGAACTTTATATGGATGGAAAGGTATGACTCGGTACTATATGAAAATCAATGACTTACTTAACTGAGAACTTTAGAACATGGGTTAAATTACCAATTTACCCTTGTGTCTCTATGTAGTTATATTCAGCATCCAAATAAGTTTAGCAAAATGGGTGTATCTTTTTATCTACAGGTCATATGGGCATGAATCCAAATGGAGAAGTTTTTTTATGTCTTGGCTATATTTCATTCAAAAGGACCAGGTAGTAGAAATGTCTAAATCTAGGAGTTTTTGGCCTTAGAAGACTGACATGCAACTTCTGGACAAGTTTTAGTGTGGATTTTCTCAAAAAATCATCGGGATGAATTAAGAGGTAAGGTTTTCAGGGAAATGATCCTAAGACCTGGGGATAACTCTTTATATTTTTAGTTTTACTAAAAACCTTCTGAGGACAAAATAGTGAAGTCGTTTTTTGCATAAAATCTGGGACAGATTTGGACCAATGACAAATGATCTACTTTAAGCCTAATAAATGGGTTTTTGAATCAATGCATGCCTATATTCCATCATCACTACCATTTATTAGTTTAAGAACTAAAAAGTCCAGGAGCATCAAATTTATTTGTAGATCTAATAAGTTTTATAAACAAACATATGGAAACATCATTAACAACTAATCAAAACTCATTTTTAAGCAACTCTTGCAATCACTAATCAAATCAATCCTACCCAACTATCTAACAACCTATATCCTATGAAAACTTGAATCAAATCTTCTAAATTAACACATTCAAGAGATGTTTGTTTAGCCTAGAAAAATCTCTAATAAACATAAGAAAATAAAGAAAATGAGATGAAACAATTTAGATAAACTTACTAGGGCTTAAAAGGGGCAACTAATGCAAGGTTTTGGATGCTTGGAAACTTGAAGATGATGGTCTTGAGGGGGGGGGGGGAAATCAAGGCAGCAAGGGGGTAAGGAGAAGGAGATTTGGGTGGTTTTTGGTGTTAGAGAGAGAGATTTGCATGTAGAGGGAGAGAGTGAATGATGAATTTTTCATTCAAAATGAAAATGAGGAGTGTTGGAGTATTAATGGGAGGGGGCCGGTTTTTGGGGGGTTCCAAGGTGTATTTCTTTTATTATTTAGCAACAATACATTATATACATGTTTTTCACAAGTAGCCTAAGTCACGGAGTGAGTTTGAAGGCCAACGGGGCTAAACCGGTAACGTTTTATGCATAGTTTGTGAAAATAAATTTCATGAAGATACTATTTTCACAAAAATGTTAAATTTAACTTAAAATGACCTAATTTGATGTTTCATAAATTTCCCGAGCCTTTCAGAGTGTTATAACGTCGTTAAAGCTTAAACCGCGAGCCAAAAACACGTAAAATGTTAAATGTGCACACTTCGCGTTCAAATGGAAAATTACATTATTCCATATGAAAACAAGTACGTAAGGGAATAAAAATCATATTACTGAGTAGACTGGGCATAGTTTGAGTCAAATTATGATTTTAAGTGTACGTGTCACGACGTACGCGGGCAACTTTCCCGGCAAAAGCCAATTTACTTAAAATAACTTAATAAGCAGATAAAATTAGAAAAAATAATGACTTGAAATTTCTCGGTTGTTTCATTATCCATCCGTCAAAAGGAATCACGTCTACGTGATTCATTTTGTCTTATCGGCTGATGGTGTGTCGGAAAAAGAAATGACTGTAATTGCAGCGAATGGTTTCTAAGTTAATTAACGATGTTGTGTGATTAGTTGTGTAATCTTAAGAAAATTCACAAATTGTTTTAAGGATATAAGTGAAATGTCGTTGTTAATAAAACTTACCAGTGACTGCTCCCAGCATAACATGATCTCTCCTGAATTAGACATAGGTAATTAGGCTATGTATAATTGAGGAACGATAATGTAATGTTCGGTTTAGTCAAGTAGTTTTATGATCTTAACTGGTTCCTTATTAAAGTTAACCTTGTCGTCAAGCTGAATCTCCTCTAGTGGAATGACGAGGGTTTAATCCAATAGGCACTTCTTCGAGTTCAAATCGTGAAATGTATTGTGTACGCTAGTGGGCTCTTGCAAGTGGTTCGAGTCGATAAGCTACCGGTCCAACTTTTGCCAAATTCTTAAAGGGTTCTAAGTACATCGGGTTCGGTTTTCTCGTTTTCCAAAATGTAGCACGTTCTTTCATGGAGAAACTTTCGTATAACTCTCCTGACGATCTTGTACTGCCTGCAGCCTGTTGTCCTGGAGTATTGTTCCTACGCCCTGATGCGTACTAACGATTTATGCGAATGGGATTACTACGGGAGCGTACTACCTGTCGAAAGAAGTAGATGCCAATGCCTTGGGGTAAAAGATAGTTACAAGGAGTAATTAATAATACCAATGAAAGATCTTGATGAATCACAAAAATAGTAATAGAATTCTGTCGAGTGTAATGTTTTAGGAGCAAAGACTGCTTAAAAGGGATAGATTAGATGTTTGTATGAATAAAGAAGCAAACTGTTATCAATCGATGCAAATGAAAGGATCAATGAATCAGAACAATAATGAATGGATTAAAATGTCCATATCATTCGTACTAGTATGAGCATAGAGTGATCGGAAGAAAATTTGATATTCATACGAACAAAGAAGCAAATGAAATGATGTAAAAGAGAGGTCAATGACTCAAATTAACGCAAACAGAAGAACCATAAATTAATATAATAGTAATGCGAAGAGGTATAGAATATCAACACAAATAATCAATTAATCGAGACAACCAACGAATCAAACCAATAATAAAAAGTGGTCAATACTGAAAGATAGAATTCCAAATGAGGTTCAATAATAAATGAGACAGACAATATTCATTATGAATGTCAAATGAGAATGAATGAGGAAAATCCATAACTGAGAAGGATAATAAACACACGATTGTTGAAAGTGGGTAAGTGAAATAGACAAGAATTAAGAAAGCAATAAGAGTAACGATACTTTAAATTAGAACAAATGAGATACACAATAAATGTGAAGGCAAATAATAAAGGTGAAAGACAATAAATGTCATGGAAGAGAACAAACGGTAAATGATGAAATCCATAAATATCACGAATGTTATATGAGAATAACTGGGAAAATCAATAAATTAAAAAGATAATGTGCATCTCGAATGCTAAATGAGAAGAAGAAATGAGAACGAACAATAAATGAGAAATACAACAAGCAACACGAATGCTAGCTGAGGGTAAACAATTAATGAGAAATGCAATAAGTGACAAAGACAATAAGCATTGTGATTGTTAATTGAGAATGAATGGTGATCAACAATAAATGAGAAAAGCATTATGTTGAAAACATGCATTTTAAATAAGAACAACATAAAATGAGAAAGGCATTGAGTATCACGAAAGTTGTTTGAGGTTAAATGAGAACAAATAATAAATGGTAAAATCAACAAATATCATGAATGTTGATTAAGTTAGATCCGCACTTGGCTCCTCGAGCTTTACCCTTCTCCAACGAGACTGTAGGTTAATTGGCCATCACATCTCATTTTTGTTGACGTGAAATATCTCTCATGATGCGTCATGTGTGTCACCAACGATGGGATGCTGTGTTGGATGGGCTTTCTGGTGATAGACTCTGGTCGAGTGGGAGGAGTAGGTGCTGTAATGGTTCTCCTCCTCGTCTTCCGAGGGATTCTTCTTCAAGTGAGTGATCTTCTGGTTTGAGTTCACACTTTATAACCTTGTCCTTGAATGACTTTGTCTAACTATTAGACGTTAGTATATAAGTCGGTGAAGTGGGTGTCAGAATTGTGGCCGACGAGTTTCCAAATTTTGTCCTCGAAATCGAAAAAATAGTATTAAGTTAAGGTAAACATTGTTGTCAAGCTTCGGCGTTACCTTCCTAGCAGCGTGATTCTTCAAAACACAAGGAGTGAAAAAGAATGAGACGTTATAAAGTCGTGTTCCGGAAGTAGGGTGTTCCAAGACGGCACGTTAAAGTCATGCTCTAATCAGCCGGCGTGTCTTTAGACGATGGTTTATGAGGCGGTGTAGGTGTTCTTAAAAGTATGAGACAAATGTTTTAACTCGTCATTGGAGACAGATAGTAAGAAAATCGAGTGGAAATCGATAGACTGCAACGGGTTTTGCGTAAAATGATGTTATGAAAGGTTATGAAAAAGTTTTAGCGAACCACGGTATTACTCACGATGTTTGAGAAAATAAAAGAGACCATTAAAATGTAAGTATAGGTATGTAATCGGGGAAAACAAGGTTTGAGCTCAAGCTCCGAAATAAGCATAAGTGGTCAAATTCAGTCAAACATTTATATAATTAACCTTTATATAAATAATAGTGCATATAATTATACTTTATATAATACCAATAGTGATGACATAAGTATAACAACATAGGCAGTCTGGTGGTATACGCGCACGGATATCGGATACGGCAATGAGAGACTTTTTAGTGAAAAATAGTTATAATCTGAGTTTTGAAAACGACCCAGTTCTCTATAGCTGTAGCTCTGATTCCAAACTGTAACACCCCCAAAATTATTGTAGCGGAAGATAGATCACTGGGGTATTACTTCCCAGCACAAAGTACAAGTCATAGAAAACGATCCTTTAAAAGAGACGTTTTAAAAGTGTTTCATATTTGATACATTAAAACCTCAGAGTTTACAAAGGTCCCAACAGTTTTCATAAAATCACAGTGTTTTCAAAATATCACAAATGTATTAAACATAACATAAATCTGAAATATAGTCTCTTTAAATGTGAAAATATGCCGAGTCTTCAAAATATATCCGTGCGACTCCATCTAAGACCTTCATGCCTTAAAACCTGAGATAAAACATGCTAAAACGTCAACACAAAGGTTGAGTGAATTGATGTGTCGTGTGTGAGTACAAGTTTTAAATTTATAAAGTCGAATTACCGAATCTAGAAACAACACATACGAGCAAGTGAACTCGTACGTTGTAGCAAGATTATGATGGTAAGTCGGGATCGTTCGCAGGGATTTGTGTAGTGAATCTATGTGTAAGTTTAAAAGCAATTAAAAGTAAGCCACAAAAATAAGTAATTATGATAAAATGATAATTCAAATTATTAAAACTACACTTGCTTAGACCAATATACTACTCATGATAAGTATGATTGTGATAACTCTTGTTAACATGTTGGTTGTGATAATTAGTTTGGTGAACTAATCTATTGTTTCTACAAGTTAAATCTTCGTCAAGATTTTAGTTCATAAAAACAAGCATTACGTCTAACCAATCAATTCAAGGTTCATAAGTTTGGTGTGAACTTAAACACAAAAATGGTCTTTTGTTTTATCAAATATTCTTAAGAAATGGTCAATACAAAAGGTAACCGATTCATAGACAAATAGGTCACAATTGAATGTAAACTATCAATCTTTCGACCCTTAAGGTAATTTGCAATCAATCCAATTCGAAAGACAGAAGTATTTTCATTACAACCACAATTAAGTTTCTTTGTTTAGTCAAGAATTTTTGATAAAAATAATCACTCATAGACAAGTGATTATAACTAGTGAAATAACCATAAACCTTTCGACCTTTTAAGTTACTAACACTAGTCAATATTGATTAACAAATGTCACTATGAAACTTAATCACAAATGGACCTTAGAATTAACTTGAAATTGAATTAAAACATGTTATCACAATCATAAGCAAATCATTAAGCAATACACATCATCTAAGCAAGTGCACAAAGGTACTAGCCACTCATATCAAACATAAACTTAAACTCAAAGCTTTGAACATTAGAAACCATAATTGAAAGTCTTACAATGATTGAAATAAGATTACAAATGATAAGGTAATAATACCCCAAAGTATTGGTGTTGACTTCTTGATGTTTTGACTTTCAAACGTTGACTTCTTGAACCTCCAAAGTTTCCTGGACTTCTAAGGACGAATTTGAGAGTATTTTGATGAGTGGTTGATGATTATTTATTAAGAAAAGCACTTTGGTTTGATAATTCCCATTTTCTACACTTCAAAAAAGGCTCTATTTATACTACTCTCAAGCCTAGGGTCATTAATGGTTCAACTTGGCCTCCAAGCAGATAGTATAGTCTAGAATCCTCAATAGAAGGCTTTGGAATCGTGCACCTAAGGATAGGAATCTTAATGATGAAGTTTGGGAAATCAGACAACTCCCAACCGATCGGTATTGTGGCCAACCGATCGGTTGGTCTTCAAGACTGGCCTCCATCCGAATCGGTTGCGGGTTGCATCCGATCGGATGGAGTGTAGTTGTTTTCTCTTTGGGTGGTCTTTTGTCATTTGGCTTGTTTCTTTCTTTCGGTTCTTGGTTCTTGCCAACTTGAATACTTGGACCTTTATTCTTTGAAATACCTTTTGGTGTGGAACTTGACACAAGAATCTTCGTACCTTCATAAATATTTCCTTCTTCCTCATTCTTTTCATCTTTTTCTTCCTTTTTCCTGTTTTTGGCTACATAGACTTTGCAAAACATACTTTGGTACAATTAAGTAACAAAAGCATATAAATATAACCAAATAACACATATAAAAGTACGAATAACGCTATAAACATGCACAATTTAAGTTTTATCAAATCCCCCACACTTAAACTTTGCTTGCCCTCAAGCAAATCTAGAAATAAAAATAATAATCCACATGGTACTCAAGTATGTTTAAGAAAAATGTGATGCAAATCTATCAAGTACTAGTACAAGCTAGATTCATCATTTTAAGTTTTTATAATTGAATCATTGAGATGTTTGACGATACCCTAATGATTTTCTTGCTTGATTCACATTACTAACACCTCACGAAAAAGGAAAGAGATATAATTCACTCTAATCACTCATTTATATGGTTGGTGGAGTATATAAGAGAAATCACACTCATTGCTCAGTCGTGATCTAAATATTACCATAAGCTTGTACAAGAAACAAAACTTCACCGAAATGGCGTGAGCACCAAGTATACATATTGAAGAGGGCTTTAATTCGGGTTTAAGGCTTAAAGGGTTATATCAGACTTATGTGCAACTATCTTATGTAAAACATAATAGATCGCTAACAACGAATTCTTGCATCACCAAATAACGGATGGTCACTAAGGATAACCTTAGATCGCTAACAACGCTATCTAATTCCTCAAGAAATCGGATGGTCACTACATGTCAATACACTCGATAATTTCACAAAGTCAAAAGGGGTAAGGATAAGACATGTGATATATATTTAGAAAAGGGTCATGATAAAGAATATACAAACTAGTCAAAGTCTACTAACCATTTGTTGCTAGCTACTTCCGAACCACTATCATGCAATCTTCGAGAAACTCCATACTTGATCATTCAAAACATTCTTCCATAACATTCAAAACATTTGTTGCGATGACCTATTCTTTTTTTTTCTTTTTTTTTTTTTAAACTCATTCACTTGTCATCTTATAGTTGCGATGACTTTTCTTTGATTTCACTTCGATAACTTCTCATGGAGTTTACAACTTTCTAAAAACTTTCATGATTTCCCACATAACATCCATCTTGCCAAATAGCTAGCAACCAACCAAGACTTGACTAAGGGAAAGGCTAGGCTAAAAAGTGTAAAATCTTTTTGTATTTTTCTGGATTTTATCAAAAGAAAAAGATAGGCTCAGCGGGTGTAACTAGGGGTATCTAGCGTCAATGATAAACGCTAACAATAGGGTTTAAATTGGTGGATAACTAGTCAAAGTAAGTAGCTAAAGATCAATACGGAAGGCTATTTGGGTTAAATCCTAAGGTTGCCTCTTATCCCACATATATACTTATATCACACATGAAATATGATCTCACTACGGTCTCGTAATGATTTACAAGCACAAGTTCTAGAATAAATAAAATCACCGGCACACTCATAGCAAAAGAATCAAAGCATAAAAGATGTATGCTATATACGAAACAGGCTTAAATCCTCACATTTTGGTGAAAGGGCTATAATGTGTGCTAGCTAATGTTATCGATCCCAAAATGGATTGCAATATTAATCGGGACACATCTCAATTTTTCAAAAATTTACAGGTTTTACCAGTGGATTGATCCGGTTATTCTAATATATTATCCTTAAAATGACAAATAACTAGATTACAAGGGCAAACAAAAATTTAAAATTTGAACACGAAATCTACAATCTATCCTTATTTTCCTATTCAACCCCCCCCCCCAACACTTAAGTTAAGCATTGTCCTCAATGTGATAAACTAACTTCCAGGAATGAAAATAGGGAAATAAGAGAATAAACCATATTTTCCATGCTTCGTTTGATTCTTCGATCCAAGTGTCCTTGCTTAGTAATCATTACCTGCAGTAATCTTAAGAACAAACAAAACACACAAAAATATCCCTATGTTTTATTAAAAATCTGTGATACACCCCCACACTTAAGTTAAACTAAGGGATTAGAGAAACTTTGGGGTTTAATCACTTTGAAAATAAAAATAAAAAGTGAAAATAGCAAACACACGGGTTGCCTCCCGAGAAGCGCTTGTTTTATTAACGAGTCATCAGCCAGACTCAAACTTCTTTCTCTTCACATTGGTGTAATTTTTGGTTTCTTCCTTGAGAATTTTGGAACATACACCACGTTTTCTATCACAATTTCTTCCCCCAGTTTCATCTATGTTGTACAACTTTGTATTTTCCCAAACTTCAGGAAGAACATCATAGATAAATTCAGAATTTTCCTTGTAGTCTGTTGGAAAAGGTGTCAAAAATGTGATAGATTCGTATTCTGATTCAGGCGGAATCTCTTTGACAAAAATCTCGTTCGTTTGCTCCTTATCGTAGTACAATTTAATTCGGTGACCATTAACAATGAAACTTCCACCTTGTTTGTCATATAACTCAACATATACAAACGGAAATCCATGTTTCACTATATAAGGTCCGAACCATATTGGTCTTAGCTTAGGAGATTTGAACTTGTATTTCATATTGAAAAGCAGAACTTTGTCTCCAGCTTTGAATTCTTTTCTAATTCTCAGCTTCCTGTCATGATAAGCTTTGGTTCTAGCTTTGTAAAGCTTGGAATTCTCATAAGCTTGTAATCTCAATTCATCGAGTTCATGCAATTGCAAAAATTGCTTTTCTCCAGCTATTTTGAGATCAAGATTACAGTTTCTGAGTGCCCAGTATGCGAGATGTTCTATTTCGAACGGCAGATGACAAGTTTTTCCATACAAAAGTCTGTATGGTGTTGTACCAATTGGAGTTTTGTAAGCCGTACGAAATGCCCACGGAGCATCATCTAGTTTTCTCGACCAAACGGCAGGATTATCTTTAACCGTTTTCTCGAGTATCCTTTTTAAAGCTCTGTTGGTATTTTCGACTTGACCACTGGTCTGTGGATGATAGGCTGTGGCAAAACGATGATGAACTCCATATCGTTTCATAATTTTCTCCATTTGTCTATTACAGAAATGGGTTCCTCGATCACTTATTAAAGCTTTAGGAATTCCATAACGAGCGAAAAGCTTTTTGAGAAAATTAACAACAACTCGTGCATCATTAGTGGGTAGAGCTTCAGCTTCGGCCCATTTGGAAACGTAATCAATAGCAACGAGAATGTATTCATATTTTTGCGATTTAGGAAATGGACCCATAAAATCGATTCCCCAAATATCGAATATTTCGCAGACTTGAATGCTCTTTTGAGGCATTTCATCTCTACGAGAAAGATTACCGGATCTTTGGCAAGCATCACAATTTTGAACAAGAGTATGAGCTTCTTTGAAAATTGTTGGCCAATAGAATCCAGCATCAAAAACTTTTTTAGCTGTAGTAGAAGGACCATAGTGTCCCCTAGTCGGGCCATGATGGCATTCATCAAGAATTCTTCTTGTTTCAGAACCATAAACACATCTTCTGATCATCCCATCGGGACACATCTTGAAAAGATAGGGCTCTTCCCAATAATAGTGTTTTAATTCTGAAAAGAATTTACTTCGTTGGGCATGAGTTAATCCTTTTTTGAGAATTCCTCCAACGAGATAATTTGCAAAATCTGCAAACCATGGAATTTCTTTTTCATCATTTGTGTCAACAATGATGAGAGTTTCATCAGGGAAGTAATCGTCAATTTCATCTTCCTTTAACTCTTCCAAGTTCAGATTTTCATGACGCGGCAAATGATCAGCAGCTAGATTTTCTACTCCTTTCTTATCTTTGATTTCTATGTCAAACTCTTGGAGTAGCAAAATCCATCGGATAAGACGCGGTTTTGCATCTTGTTTGGTGAACAGATATTTGAGCGCTGAGTGATCAGTGAACACAATCATTTTTGAAAGAACAAGATAAGATCTGAATTTGTCGAAAGCAAAAACAACGGCTAACAATTCTTTCTCCGTAACCGTATAATTTTGTTGAGTGTTTTGCTAGCGAAGTATATAGGACAGAAATGTTTTCCTTCACGTTGTCCTAATACAGCTCCAACAGCAAAGTCACTCGCATCGCACATGAGCTCGAATGGTAGTGACCAATTAGGTGAAACCATAATGGGTGCACTAGTTAGTTGTGTTTTCAATGTTTCGAATGCCTTCATGCAATCTGCATTGAAGTCAAAAACAGAATCTTTTTCAATAAGTTTCGTCATGGGACGAGATATTTTTGAAAAATCTTTAATGAAACGACGGTAGAAACCGGCATGTCCTAGAAAACTTCTAACGGCTTTAACGTTGGTGGGAGGTGGTAATTTGGTGATAACATCGATTTTTGCTTTATCAACCTCCATTCCTGCACTGGAAATTTTGTGTCCAAGCCCAATTCCTTCAATCACCATAAAATGACATTTTTCCTAGTTGAGAACAAGATGTGCAGCTTCACATCTTTCTAGCATTTTATCGAGATTTGAAAGGCAAGCTTCAAACAAACTTTCAAAGACTGAAAAGTCATCCATGAAAACTTCCATAGATGTTTCAAGCATGTCTTGGAATATTGCAATCATACACCTTTGAAAAGTTGCGGGTGCATTACAAAGACCAAAAGGCATACACCGATAAGCGTAAGTTCCAAAAGGACATGTGAATGTAGTCTTTTCTTGATCGGCAGGATCAATAGGAATCTGGAAATATCCTGAAAAACCATCAAGGAAACAAAAAGTACTCGTTCCCTGCTAATCTCTCAAGCATTTGATCCATGAATGGTAAAGGAAAATGATATTTTCTGGTGGCTTTGTTTAATTTTCTGTAGGAACTAATTCATTCCGTTCATTAGTCACAACGGTCATTCCTCCTTTCTTTGGAACACAGTGAACTGGACTCACCCAAGGACTATCCTCGATGGGGTAAATGATACCAGCATCAAGAAGTTTGATGATTTCTTTTTTAACAACTTCTTTCATGTTGGGATTGAGTCGACGTTGTCTTTCTATAACAGGTTTAACTCCTTCTTCGAAATTGATTTTGTGTTTACAAAAATCAGGGCTAATTCCTGGGATATCAGACGTTTTCCACGCAAAAGCTCTTTTATGCCTCTTGAGAATAGAAATGAGACATTCTTTTTCCTTATCATTGAGCAACGAAGATATGACTATTGGAAGAAGTGAATTATCTTCCAAGTAAGCATATTCAAGATAACTGGGAAGTGGTTTTAGCTCAAGATCAGTTGGTGGTTCTTGAAGAGAGGTTTTGATCCTTAATTGATCATTGAAAGTGATTTCCTCAAAATTCTCTTCCACTATTTCTCCTTCTTCAACTTCCTCTTCGTCTTCTTCTTCAAACTTTACTTCCATAAAATCAGCGAATTCTTTATCAACATCTGTTTCACTAATCTTCTCAGAAGTAGTCATGAATGGATCAGAATCGTCAAGTAACGCATCCAATTCTTCCTCAGTGACTTCATTGATTATATCAATGTTAAAACAAGTGTCATCACTAGAATATGGATATTGCATTGCTTTATCGATTAAAAAGGTGATTTTATCTTCTCCAACTCCAAGATTGAGTTATTTTCCTTTAACTTTGACGATAGCATCGGCGGTGTTTAGGAAAGGTCTTCCTAGAATAAGAGGTACTTTATTATCTTCCTTCATTTCTAAAATCACAAAATCCCCACGGGAAAAATGAATTTACCAACTTGGACAAGCATATTCTCTGCAATACCAACATGATATTGGTAAGAATGATTTGCTAATCGAATACTCATCTTAGTAGGTTTCAAAGAATTGATTGAAAGTTTAGAATACAACGAATAGGGCATCAAATTGATACTTGCACCTAGGTCGGCTAAAGCATCGCATGTGATGTTGTTTCCTAACGTGCATGGAATCAGAAAACTTTCGGGATCTCCTAGTTTTGGTGGAATTCTGTTTTGAACAATAGCTGAACATTCTTCATTGAGAAAAGTAGCGGATATTTGTTCCAACTTGTTCTTGTTATTAAGAAGTTCCTTCAAGAATTTCCCATAATTGGGCATTCCAGCTAGAACATCAACGAGAGGAACATTGAGTCTAACCTCTTTAATCATTTCTACAAACTTCTTATAATGCTCTTCCATCTTTTCTTTCTTAAGGCTTTGAGGATATGGAATTTTTGGTGTATATGCCTTAACTGGTGGGTTGGGTTTGGGTGGTGTTTTTGGATTATTTTCTTTTTCTGCTTCATCAGCTTCATCCTCACTTTCATCATTGATGATCGTGGTATTATTTGGATTAGGTGGTGGATCATAAGAGAGACCACTTCTTGTGAATACATCATTGATATGCTCATTTCTAGTCTGTGGGGGACGATAAGTTTTATCGTTTGATCCAGATGATGTTGGTTTAGGGTTGGATTGGGTATTACTTGGTAAAGAACCGGATGGTCGGGAAGCAAATTGATCAGAAAGTCTACCGAATTTGTTTTCAAGATCTTGAATAGATGCTTGATGATTTTTCTGTCCTTGCTCAACTTTGGTTTTGAGATTGAAAAATTGAGTTTTGACAAACTCATTAGTAGCTTTTTGAGTAGTCACAAATTCACGCATCATTTTTTCAAAATTGGTTTCTTCCGGTTTTTTGTCAGAGGTTTGTGGAGTTTGATTTTCCGATCGAGGTTGAGAATCACGGTTGTTATCCCTTTGTTGGCGATCTTGCCAATTTGTAGAATTTCTTCCGTAATAATTACCACGATAACCGCCTCCACGATATCCTCCTTGTACATAATTAGCTTCTCCCTTGTTAGGTCCTTCCATTGGTTGATCATCACATTCGGATGATGTGTGATTACCTCCACAGTTGTTACAACCATCTCGCATTTCTTTCATTTCTCCTTTAAGATCTTTGTATTGTGAGTCGATTTTGGAAGTCAAAGCTTCCATTTTCTCCATGAGTTTAGAGGTTTCGGAACTTTCAGCAAACGCAACGGTTTTTCGTAAAGGTTTGGTTTTGGAATCTTTTGACCAATCGAGTTTGAGAAGAACTCGATCTTCAAGCAATTGATATTCCTGATTCGGGGTTTTGTAGAGAAAAATTCCTCCAGCATCAAGAATTCCTTGAGATGTTTCATCAAGTCCATGGTAGAAGATTTGGATGATGGTTCCTCGTCCTAAACCATGTCCATGACAACTACGAAGCAAATCTTTCATACGAAGCCAAGCTTCGACAAGAGATTCATTAGGATTTTGTGTGAAAGCGCGAATTTCTCCCATGAGTCTGTCAAACATGGCAGGTGGAAAGAATCGGCTCACAAAAGCTTGCCTCATCTCCTCCCAAGTATTGATAGTTCCTGGGGTTAATTCGTTATACCACACTTTTGCATCTCCAGCAAGTGATGATGGAAAAAGTTTGAGTTTGATGGCATCGGCATTGGTATCACCATATCGAAACATGCCACAAATTTTGATGAATTTGGCAATGTGTTTGTGAGGATCAGCCCTCGAACGGCCATCGAATTGACAGTCTTTGATCATAGAAAGGTGGTGTCCTTTCACGGTGAAATTATTTCCAAGGTCAACCGGAACTATAGCAGATCTAGGAGTGGGTGCTACGGCTCGGTTTGCGGCCCACATGGGTTGATCGTCAGCCATGGGAAAAGGTTGATCAGTGAATGGGTTATAAACGACTTTGGCTTCAAAAAGGTTTTCAAAAGGTGGGTTCGGTACTCTTGGTACACGATTGGCTAATGGAATAAAAGGTGTTCTTCTTCTTCTTGGTCTTGTTTGGATTAAACTTTCGGGATCGAAAAGAGGTGAAATTGGTTCCACTCCGGTTGAACGAGTGTTCATACAATTCCCAAGAGAATCGAGGCAATGCCTAAACACACGAGCAAAGAATGAAAACAATTTGAAAAATCAAAGTTGGTGAACCGATCGGATGGGTGAGATACCGATCGGATGGTTGTCTCGGTAAAACTTAGATTTGGTGAAAACCGATTGGATAGAATGACTACCGATCGGATGGTTGGCTCGGTACAAAGTGAAAATGGGCGATCCGATCGGATGAATGTGAAACCGATCGGATAAAAGTCTCGTTAAATTTGAAAATTGAGCAACCGATCGGATGGATGTGATACCGATCGGACGGTCGGCTCGGAAAACATTTTTTTTCGAAAACAAACTTGGTGAGAATTGGACTTCTAAAACTTAAAGAAACACGATCAAAATCCCCGGCAACGGTGCCAAAAACTTGATGTGTCGTGTGTGAGTAAAAGTTTTAAATTTATAAAGTCGAATTACCGAATCTAGAAACAACACATACGAGCAAGTGAACTCGTACGTTGTAGCAAGATTATGATGGTAAGTCGGGATCGTTCGCAGGGATTTGTGTAGTGAATCTATGTGTAAGTTTAAAAGCAATTAAAAGTAAGCCACAAAAACAAGCAATGATGATAAAATGATAATTCAGATTATTAAAACTACACTTGCTAAGACCAATATACTACTCATGATAAGTATGATTGTGATAACTCTTGTTAACATGTTGGTTGTGATAATTAGTTTGGTGAACTAATCTATTGTTTCTACAAGTTAAATCTTCGTCAAGATTTTATTTCATAAAAACAAGCATTACGTCTAACCAATCAATTCAAGATCAATTCAAGGTTCATAAGTTTGGTGTGAACTTAAACACAAAAATGGTCTTTTGTTTTATCAAATATGCTTAAGAAATGGTCAATACAAAAGGTAACCGATTCATGGACAAATAGGTCACAATTGAATGTAAACTACCAATCTTTCGACCCTTAAGGTAATTTGCAGTCAATCCAATTTGAAAGACAATAGTATTCTCATTACAACCACAATTAAGTTTCTTTGTTTAGTCAAGAATTTTTAATAAAAACAATCACTCATAGACAAGTGATTATAACTAGTGAAATAACCATAAACCTTTCGACCTTTAAAGTTACTAACACTAGTCAAACTTGATTAACAAATGTCACTATGAAACTTAACCACAATTGGATCTTAGAATTAACTTGAAATTGAATTAAAACATGTTATCACAATCATAAGCATATCATTAAGCAATACACATCATCTAAGCAAGTGCACAAAGGTACTAGCCACTCAGAGCAAACATAAACATAAACTCAAAGCTTTGAACATTAGAAACCATAATTGAAAGTCTTACAATGATTGAAATAAGATTACAAATGATGAGGTAACAATACCCCAAAGTATTGGTGTTGACTTCTTGATGTTTTGACTTCCAAACATTGACTTCTTGAACCTCCAAAGTTTTCTGGACTTCTAAGGACGAATTTGAGAGTATTTTGATGAGTGGTTGATGATTATTTAATAAGAAAAGCACTTTGGTTTGATAATTCCCCTTTTCTACACTTCACAAAAGGCTCTATTTATACTACTCTCAAGCCTAGGGTCATTAATGGTTCAACTTGGCCTCCAAGCAGATAGAATAGTCTAGAATGCTCAATAGAAGGCTTTGGAATCGTGCACCTAAGGATAGGAATCTTAATGATGAAGTTTGGGAGATCAGACAACTCCCAACCGATCGGTATTGTGGCCAACCGATCGGTTGGTCTTCAAGACTGGCCTCCATCTGATTCGGTTGCGGGTTGCATCCGATCGGATGGAGTGTAGCTGTTTTCTCTTTTTGTGGACTTTTGTCGTTTGGCTTGTTTCTTTCTTTCGGTTCTTGGTTCTTGCCAACCTGAATACTTGGACCTTTATTCTTTGAAATACCTTTTGGTGTGGAACTTGACACAAGAATCTTCGTACCTTCATAAATATTTCTTTCTTCCTCATTCTTTTCATCTTTTTCTTCCTTTTCCCTTTTTTTGGCTACATAGACTTTGCAAAACATACTTTGGTACAATTAAGTAACAAAAGCATATAAATATAACCAAATAACACATATAAAAGTACAAATAACGCTACTAAACACATGCACAATTTAAGCGATATCATGAATCCATTGAGTTTTAGTAAATAAGCAGTTGATCACAATATAGTTTATAAAAGCGACTAAGCAACAAATGTAGAGTCTAGTAAGGTTATTATTGCACAAAGCTCGTGACCCCGAACATTAACGTTATGGTGAGATATTCTAGCAGAATATAAATTTGCCCTTCGACATAGGTAATAGCCATACCTAATCAATTATACGAATACAATACATGTGATAGCCAAACTGGTACATTTCGGCATAAAGGCTGTCATACCCAATAGATCTATTTACTGTATTCACGTTCACTCGCAAGTGATTAACGGTTCACGATAAGGAAGGGACTTTCGGCTATGGGAAACTTAGGCAATAATAATAACATGATAGCATACAATTTCAAAGCATTGTGATCATAAATATTTATAGCATGTATCTCCCCCATTGAGTTTGTAAAACAATTGAAGTAAAAACTTGGGGCTATGAACTCACCAACGATGCAGTAGTAACAGAAACCGGAGAAGTGTGCACGTCGAGAAAAACCGCAAAGATCACAAGTGACCTAAATAAAAATACAACACGACTTAGGCTCGGGGATTAATGTATAACCCTTATACTTATGTTTTAATTCAGTACTTGTACTTGTGACATCATAAGGTAATTTAGTTAAAAGTCTTATAGCAAGTCATGGGTCGAAAAGATGTTTGAAATAACTCATATGGCTTAATTCAAAAAGCTGATGGAAAATTTATAAAATTACCGCACTAATCGGGTCGCCATTTCTAAACCGTATGGGGAAAAATTATGAACTTTATATGGTTGGAAAGGTATGACTCTATACTATTTGAAAATAAATGCATCACTTAACTGAGAACTTTAGAACATGGGTGAAATTACCAATTTGCCCCTGTGTCTCTATGTAGTTATATTCAGCATCCAAATAAGTTTAGTAAAATGAGTGTATCTTTTTATCTATTGGTCATCTGGGCATGAATCCAAATGGAGAAGTTTTTTTTATGTCTTGGATATATTTCATTCAAAAGGACCAGGTAGTAGAAATGTTTAAATCTAGGAGTTTTTTTCCTTAGAAGACTGACATGCAACTTCTGGACCGGTTTTAGTGTGGATTTGCTCCAAAAATCATCGGGATGAATTAAGAGGTAAGGTTTTCGAGGAAATGATCCTAAGACCAGTGGCTAACTCCTATATTTTTAGTTTTGCTTAAAACATTCTGAGAACAAAATAGTGAAGTCGTATTTTGCATAAAATCTGGGAAAGATTTGTACCAATGACAAATGATCTACATTAAGCCTAATAAATGGGTTTTTGAATCAATGCATGCCTATATTCCATCATCACTACCATTTATTAGTTTAAGAACTAAAAAGTCCAGGAGCATCAAATTTATTTGTAGATCTAATAAGTTTTATAAACAAACATATGGAAACATCATTAACAACTAATCAAAACTCATTTTAAACCAACTCTTGCAATCACTAATCAAATCAATCCTACCCAACTATCTAACAACCTATTTCCTATGAAAACTTGAATAAAATCTTCTAAATTAACACACGCAACAGATGTTTTCTTAGCCTAGAAAAATCTCTAATAAACATAAGAAAATAAAGAAAATGAGATGAAACAATTTAGAGAAACTTACGAGGGCTTAAAAGGGGCAACTAATGCAAGGTTTTGGATTCTTGGAAACTTGATGATGATGGTCTTGAGGGGGGGGGGGGGGAATCACGGCAGTAGGGGGTAAGGAGAAGGAGATTTGGGTGGTTTTTTGTGTTAGAGAGAGAGATTTGCATGTAGAGGGAGAGAGTGAATGATGAATTTTTCATTGAAAATGAAAATGAGGAGTGTTGGAGTATTAAAGGGAGGGGGCCGGTTTTTGGGGGGTTCCAAGGTGTATTTCTTTAATTATTTAGCAACAATACATTATATACATGTTTTGCACAGGTATCCTAAGTCACGGAGTGAGTTTGAAGGCCAACGAGGCTAAACCGGTAACGTTTTAGGCATAGTTTGTGAAAATAAATGTCATGAAGATACTATTTTCACAAAAATGTTAAATTTAACTTAAAATGACCTAATTTGATGTGTCATAAATTTCCCGAGCCTTTCGGAGTGTTATAACGTCGTTAAAGCTTAAACCGCGAGCCGAAAACTCGTAAAACGTAAAATTTGCACACTTCGCGTTCGAATGGAAAATTACATTGTTCCATATGAAAACAAGTACGTGGGGGAATAAAAATCATATTACTGAGTAGACTGGGCATAGTCTAAGTCAAATTATGAATTTAAGTGTTCGTGTCACGACGTACGCGGGCAACTTTCTCGGCAAAAGCCAATTTACTTAAAATAGCATAATAAGCAGATAAAATTAGTAAAAATAATGACTTGAAATTTCTCGGTTGTTACATTTCGTGTGGTAAAAGGATTAAAATGAGGGTTTTGTTTGAATGGTTTGTATGCGGGTTGGGTCGACCCGGGTTTAAGGGTGTTTGTTTGGATTCGAGTCAGTCGCGGTAGCTACAAGAGTGGTTTTACTTGCATTAAGAAATTGTGTTGGGTTCGTGGTCATGATTTGGTCCCGGTATGAGGTTGAAATTTGCTTATCTTGTTTGGGTTTTTGAATTGATTGCTTAACGTCGAGTTAGTTTGTTTGTTTGGTTCGGTCTTGATATGACCACAACCCATATAGGGGTGTCCTGGTCTCGTTAGAACAGTGAGCACCAAAGGGGTGTTCACTTTTGGTTTATTTTTGCAACTTATATTCCAGCTTATGGTCGTGCTTAACTTCCAGTTTATTGTATGCCTACTTTGTAAATGTTTGTGTGTGTTTGTTTGGTCGATGTCTTCGATACAACATCAATACCCATGTAGGGTTGTGTTAAAGTTTCAAATCAGTAACAATAACAAGGAAATATAAATGAAAACTTTGTGTTTCTGCGTTTTCAGTCAATAGAGTGTATTTGTTTGCATTATATGTTAAAAAGGTGCATTTTTGTTTAACTTGGCTAAAAGGCCCAACTCAATTTAAAAGGGTGCGTTGGAATTCTGTAGAATATAAACATCTTGATTGTGTGGATGATTCGGGTGGTCTTGTGTTATGAAAGTATAGATCCATGGTGAGTTAGTAGAGAGATGTTAGTGAGAGAGAGGGGAAACTCAAAAACAAAAAGATTAGATTGAAATGTAATGAGAGTTCCACCCTTCCCTTGTGTGGGAAGGGTTATATATAAATTCCTAATATTGTGCCCCTAGTGGGCTGTGGAGTGAGCTGACAGTGGGGAAAGCCCCGACCCACTCCACAAATATAAATACGACTAGACTAATAAAACTAATATTACTAATATTACTAAACTAATATAAATAAGCCTACGAGCTATGTGAATGCTAAATAGATGCTCAGGGTGACCGAGCCTTCATCTGAATATTTATATTCCTAACAATCTCCCCCTAAGGGAGGTCACCCCGGAAATAATAATTTGACTTCTAGCATTCCGTCTTCAGAACTTGTCTTCATAGCTCGTAGTCATTGATTCTTCAACGTCTTTGATCATTGTGCTTTCAGCAGTGAACTTTTGATGACTTTTCCTTTGTCTTGGATGACTCTGAGTATTCTTCGAAAATATCATCCAACATGTATCTTCAAGCCATCTTTCAGTAGTATGTTTCCATGCGATGTGTAAATCTTTGAGCCGACATGCTCACACTATTTGGTGTCATGATCTTTAGCATCAGAGTTTGCAGAAGCCGTGTTAAAGGTCTTTTAGGTTGATCATGACTTTGTTGAGTTACAATGATGATGTAGTGTGAACATGTGGTAGAGGATTGTGTTTGTTGTGTCGACATGCTCACACTTTTCTGAATCATGATCTTCAGCTTCAGAGTTGCGAAAGCAGTGTAGAAGGTCTTTTAGATTATCATGATTCCCTTGATTATGTTGATGACGAAGTGTGAACATGTGATGATGGATTGGCATCTTTTCTGCAACCAGCTACAACAGCAACCAGCTACAGCATTCCACAGCTACAATCGCCAGAAGTTCCTGCATACGACAGTTAGCAACAAATCGACCGGTACTTATAGGTTTGGACTTTGAGATTGTTAACAGCATAATGTGAAAACTCTCTTTAATCCTTACCAAGACCGTTCCTAATCGAAAACCCACAGAGGGCTTTTTAAGATCGAACCTAGCTTTTCTCATTGAAATGCTACTAATACGTGTGTACAAGAACGGAGATCAAGCATACTTTTGCTTGTGTTATCTTACCCTATTCGACTTACTATTAGTCGAATTGCATAAACCCTAGTTAAGGCAAAACAATGGAATCCCACATCGGAAACCATTGTAAACTGGATCTCCACCATAAGGTTTTAAATACATCCCTATGTATTCATCCTTTGGTACACTTGATTCAATAGAAGGCCAAACTTCTTCTCTTCTTCCCTTGGTCAAAGAGTGAAACCCCAAGTAAGGGATTTACGAGTGACCTTGAGTTTAACAAAGGTGTTTGGTTAATCTATTGTGATCAAGAACCTAGCTTTTCTCATTGAAATGCTACTAATACGTGTGTACAAGAACGAAGATCAAGCATACTTTTGCTTGTGTTATCTTACCCTATTCGACTTACTATTAGTCGAATTCCATAAACCCTAGTTAGGGTTTAACTTGTTCTTGTGACATCGATTTCTTGTTTAGCTAGAAATCAAAGGTACGCATTTTCTTTTATTTGATTAATTAATTACATGTATTAGATCCTTTATTCTTCCGCTGCATGCTTTGATGTTTATGTGTTTATGTTTTATATAATTGTTATGATATACATATTTCAACAGTGGCATCAAGAGCCGTTAATACTGTGTAATTCATTATCAAATCACATAAAAATTGGATCTTTATGATTATTACATGTTTATGGTGTTCTAGGGTTTTAAAAATTAGTAAACCCTAATTTTTTTTATATGGGTCGATCACCCTTTTATTTTATAATTAGGGTTTTAGTTTTGTAAAACTTGTAGAAACCCTAGGTTGCATGTAAATTTTTTATGTGAATAATTAATGAATACTTGGTTATGTCATTAATTAATATGCATATATTAGACTTGATTATATGTTATGACATGATAATAAGTGCTATTTGGAGAATTCATGACAAAAACATGCATGTTTTGTCATGGAAGTTGATGTAATTGCTACATGTTTTAGATAGATCTAATATTAGGGTTAACCTAATTATTAAATTAATGAATCTGTTATGTGCAATGTGGTATATAATTATTAAGGCTTACGCGACCAACTTGTTGGTGTCTGTGGTCCAATGGGTACAATGCGCTCAAAAACCAATGGGAGTCGTAGCAAATTATATACATTATAATTCACATATAGATTATTAATAGGATTTATCAAAAAGGTTTGCATGTGGCTATATGATTTAATGGTTAAGATCATATGTGTTATTATGTGTTTATTTATTTTTATTAAATTACTTGTTTTTGTTTAAATTATTGAATTGTAAGCAAAAAGAGGGTAATTTTTAGAATAGAAAATAAATTGACCTAATAACTATGAAACCTTTATGTGGTAAATTATATATTGCAAAGTCTTATGTGCCGACAGTGGTTCGCTTCGCACTGTAATTTGCTCCCAGGCGAGACTAGCAATTTTATAATTTACAACATATATATTTTTTTAAGCTTTTTAATCTTAAACTTTTAATTTATTGATGCAACTGTACAAAAATGGTCGAAAGGCGGACCTAATGTTGACAAACTATATGGTTGGTTTAAGGTTGGTTTCACATTAAATTGTGCCCTTAAAGAGACTCTATTCTGTCTCTCCGCCCGCTTGTGCGTCAAATTAGACTTACCAAGTACAACCATTATATATGTACGAAGCATCTTAAGGCGAAGTTTAAGTTTCTCAACGCCATCAATTAAAACTTTGTTGATTTGAGCTTAGTAATGTAACGAATGAGTAAAAGTTTTTACATGAAACATATGATACAAGATGAATGCATGACATCTTTGTACATATTTTGATTACACACATCAAAATTAAATACCCTTAAATTTAAGTTATATGCCATCCAATGAAACGGAAACACCTGAGATTACATACTTTCATTACTAGCAGCCTAAGCTGATGTGATGAATCAAAAGGATGGTAATCAAAGGGTAAATTACATACTTTCATTGCTAGCAGCCTCAGCTGATGTGATGAAACTATGGTAATTTGCAGTTTCTTAAGTTGGTTAACTTAATTGAGTTGATAGTAAGATGGACTAGTCACTCAAGGCATAAAGATGGGGATAAAACATGCTTACATTTGCAACTGAGGTTGGCAAAATATGTAAATCCCATAATTCTAGGAATTGCAATTTGAGATTGGCAATTGAGTTCGACTCGTACCTTATTGAGTACTTTCATTGCTAGCAGCCTAAGCTGATGTGATGAAACTATGTCAATTTGGATCCTAGTTTTCAGTGAAAATTAAATGGTTAAATGTTATTTACCATGGGTGTTTAATTTTCTTGAAAAATTGTATTATCGAAAATACTAAAATTGAATTTTGTAAATTCTTTTAATGTATAAATGCAACGTTAAAACCGTAAACGTGAGGAATTCTTGTAGTGGTAAATTGATCTACACCCGTAGGGGTTTTCGGCTAGAGTCAACTTTACTAAAAAGAATAAACCTAGTCTACATTCCTTGAGAAGAGTGAGACTTAACCCTATTCCTTTTCATGAATGAGAAAGGTATAATAGGAAAATTAGAATTGTTTAAATTCTAAGAAATAACTAATGGCAAATTTTAATAGTTAAGAAATTGCACGTTTATGAGTTATTAAATTAGAAGCTAGACTAATTACCGCAAAATTGGTAAAAGACAAACTAGCATACTTTGTCTAGTTGTTGTGCTTTGACCATTTAAAGGTGCTACATACCATTGTGTGGATGGTAGACCTATTGAGGAAGAAATTGCATGCCCAATTTTCTCAAGTTAATTGCATTGATGGATACTCCATCATTTACAAAGTAGAATACATTCTTTGAGTACCTAAGTAATTGTTACGTATGGGATTCCTTAAAGGTGCAGGGAAGTAAACAGGACACTATTTGCTTTTACTAGTTATGAAACACTTATATTGTTGTGAAATCTAGTGGGAGCATTGTGTTGTAATTACCGAATTATATATATTAATGTAATGATCTGTAATTCATTGGGAGCTACAAGCTTTGATATCTTGGTAGTAACCCAGATTATCTCTAGAATCTCTTGAGATAATTACTTTCCAATTATAGACACTTGTGGTTTTAAGGATAGTCGTGTACGTTTCCTTAATAGACAAGGTGGTCCTGTATCTACTAATATCTATGACACAATCATATTGATCACATAAACAAACGATTGACGTGTTGTTTATCTGATACATGATGTTGTTCCATGCACAAGTGGGAGAAATCTTTATTGTGTGCAAGCAACAACACAAAGGAATATGATTTAAAGGATTCTCTTGACTGCAAGGTAAGAGATTAATGTTCTAAGGTATGTTATTCACATCTAATTAATAGAACACTTGGATTTAATATCTAGCGTAAGTGAGATCTTGACATAGATATTAATGACAAGGTAAATTACATACTTTCATTACTAGCAGCCCTAGCTGATGTAATAAAACTATGTTAATTTGCAAGTTTCTAAATTAGATAATTATTAGAACAAGTGTCAATATGATAATAAGACTACTTCAAACTGAATATTTATGTATTATTGCAATAACATAAATAAATGAAGTAATCTAATACTACTTCAAATTTGAATATTTATTATTCTTGGAATGTCATAAATATAAGAAGTAATAAATTAACTTGAAATTACTATTGAAACCAAATTGTGGTGCTCATGATTACTTTAGTTATACATGTTTATATTTTATTGTAAAGATATAAATATGAAGTCTTTTATTGCTATAAGATTTATAATAAAGTAAGGCGTTAACTTGTTATGTTTTTTTAATTAAGACATATACAAGAAGCCATTGAGCTGATCAATGATTTATAACATATATTGGGATTATAATAGTTTATGTCTTCTTGATAAGACATGGACATGAAGTGACTTGGTAAAAAAGGTACTTATGTTATATGGCATGCAATTGGCTTGGAAAGTCTATTATACCATTAACTTGACTTAGTTGGTAAATAGTGTTAGGAATTAAATGTTCTGGAGATTAATATTAGGAATTACAAGTTCACAAGGTTTGTACTGCTGAGAAGAATACTCTAACAGTTCCTACTGCTAGTGTATATCTAAAGTCTCTCAAGTTATAACTAACAGTACTAACTGAAGTTAGTACTGCTAGTACAAAGAAGGTACTGCGAGTTGATTCTACTGCTGGTGTAACTCATCCTACTGCTAAAGAGATAAGTGTTGCGTTTTCAACTGCTGAGTAGATAAGTATGAAAAAGATATTTGTGTATAAAAGTCAAGTATATACGGTAGATAATATCTTTGGTCAGTCATCATGTGGTATACTCAGAACTAGTTGTAAACACAGATACATGTTGTATCTTAATGACTGACACACTCAAGCACGTGTTCGAGTGTTCGACAAGACTTAACAATATTGTAAAGATCTTTCTTGGACTATAAAAGAAAGATCTTAGCTTAGTTATTGAGAGTGTGAAAAAAGAGTATGTGAAAAAAGAGAGTCTGAGTGTAAATGCCAAAATAGTGTCTAAGAAACATAGAACTTATCTTAGTCATAAGAACATAGAGATTCAAGGTTTATGTAACCCTAGTGATAGTGAAGATCACTCGTATTATTTTCAATAATATTGAATCGTTTGGTGTTAACATTCTATGTTCATTGTTCATTATTCAAAGCATCACTGTTTCATTTCCAATAACAAATAACTTTCTAAGTGTGGTTAAGTAGATTCCGCATACTTAATCATATTCACTCAAGATATCATATACACTCGTACAAGAAAGGACTAACATCCTCAATAGTGTATCGAAGCATCCTCTCAATTGGTATCAGAGCAAGGCTGATATTTTTGATTTAGAAGAAGAAGAAGAAGAAATGGACGTAGAATCTATTCAGGAAAACATTGCTGCAAAGTTACCCATGCTCAAACAGAATGAGTTTGACATGTGGAGGTTAAGGATAGAGCAGTATTTCCATGTGCAAGATTATACACTTTGGGAAATTATTGAAGATGGAAATTCCTTCAAACCTACAACCTCTACATCAACAGTTGAAGGTAAACTTGTGACAACTTTGAATACCAACCCAACAACTGCAGAAGATAGAGTTAGAAAGAAGAATGACCTCAAGGCCAGAAGTATGCTGATGATGACCATTCCAAATGATCAACTTTTAAACTTCAGCAAGTTCAAAGATGCAAAGTCTTTGTTTGAGGCCATTGTTGCAAGGTATGGTGGGAATGAAGCCACCAAGAAGACACACAAGACTCTTCTCAAACAGAAGTTTGAAAACTTTTCCTCAACCAACAATGAATCATTAGACCACATGTTTAACAGGCTTCAGAAAATTGTGAGCCAACTTGCTATTCTTGGGGTTGAAATACCTCAAGAAGATTTAAACTCAAAATTTCTGAGAAGCTTGCCTGAAGAGTGGGCTGTACATGTTGTTGTATGGAGAAACAAACCAGACATTGACACCATAGAACTTATGGACTTGTATAGCAACTTTAAGATTGTGGAACAAGATTTGAAGAAAACTGGAGGTACTAGTTCAAGTACTGGGAACATGGCATTTATGTCATCTCCTAGTACCTCATATCCAGTTGAAGATGTTAAGGTTGATATGGGTGTTGGTACTGCTAGTTCATCAAGCAGTACCATTGGTATTATGGATGAGATGACTTGTTGTGCTTTTGATATGTGTCTAAATACACATATATTTAGTATTGATTAAACCCACAAAACGACCAAAAACACACAAAAGACTCACAAAATGGTACAAATATCATGAAAATGTGTTTTATGCGATTCAGGTACAAAAGATTGAAAAACAAGTGAAAAACACACAAAGTTTACACAATTGTCATTTTCAGTCCCTGAAGTTTCATAATTTGGCAAAACTAGTCCCTGAAGGTTTAAAATGAATGAAAAGTCAACTTTAGTCCTTGGATAATCAAACATTTTCAAAATAATCCTTGGATGAAAGTTTTCTACAAATTGGCAACTTTTACCCCTCAAGTTACAAAAATGGCAAAATTAGTCCCTGGGTGTTTAAAATTGGAAACTTAACAAATTACACCCTTGTACTATTCATAACTTACAATTTGGAACATTTTGATAACTTTTGGGAAATTTACAATTTCACCCCCTCAACTTTGAAAAATGTCATAAAAGGTCCCCGGGTGTTTTAAATTGTAAATAAATGCAAATAAGGTCCTTTGGTTTAGCAAACTTGGCAATATTAGTCCTTGTGATAACTTATGAAATGCTACAGTTTTAGTCCCTCAAGTTTCAGAAGTTAAAAGTTTAGTCCTTGGGCTCTATCATTATACAAACCAACCGGATCCCTTATAACCCAAAAATCCAAACACAAAACCTGGCCCAATACACAACCCAGCCCATTCCCTTTTGTATATAACCCAGGTCAACAAACCAGTCAAACCCCAAACCCCGCCAAACCACCTTCCCTGTTCTTCTCCCTCTCCCTCACCTGCAAACCAAAAACCAGGTGGTTTCACCACCACCTCACCCTTCCCAGCTGGCTACCCTACTCTCCTCAGCTCATCCCTACCCCTACAACCTAAACCCACAACCACAATAAATGTTTCCTTCCCACTCTCCTCCACTGAAGTACCTAAATCCCTGCTTTTGCTTTCCACCTCAACTCCAGCCCATACCTATGATCTAAAATGTTCCCTCTACCTCACATAACACACCAAGATGCTTTAATTGCCTCAAAACTGCCTCAACCCACTAGTTCTACTTTTGGCGCCAAAAATGCCAAATGGACATTTATGATGAACTGATGAAATCAATGGCCAAGATAAGGTGGGATTCACTCAGAGGTCGACAAGAAAGCTTTGGGATGTATAAAAGAGAGAAGAGAAGCAAAAGAGAAGGTTGCCAAGTTTTCATGTATTAGAAAACTTTTGCCATTTAGGCTAGATCACTTAGTTGTAATTTTATTGCTTTCTTTAATTTCAATGTCTTTTAATGTTTCAAATGTTGTAATTTTCAGTAAACTAGTGAAATGGAACACCATTTTCAGTTTAATGCAAGTCATCTTTTAATTTCATGTTTTCTCAATTCGTCCCTTTAATTTTAAGTCATTTTAATTTTTGTTGATGATAGTTGTTAAATGGAATCTTTAAGCTCATGTAGGCTCCTGAAAAAAGCTTTCAAGCTTTTAGATATATCAAGACAGTTATGATCTTTTAAAATTCATAAGTAGATAGAAAATTAAGAAAACATTGAAAAACCAAAAAGAAATAAGTGTTCTTGGTGAAAACTGCATGGAGCAAAGTAAATTCTGGATGGCTTTGGTTTAGAAGTCTCATGGGAGGTTTTAGGTAGTAACTTTGGTCCTTGGTTCTCAGTTTCAAGCAGGAAGCAGTTGTAAGCCAATTTTTACACAATTTTGCATTTTACTGTTCTAGCCTCTTATATGCTTTAATTTTCATGTTTTTGAGCTTATTTGCTGTTTGTTAGTCATATTATAGCTTAATGTTAGATTCTTATGTTTTGGATTTGATTGTTGGTTAGAAATTGTATTTGACTGTCAATGGGGTAGTTTTTGATGATCCTAGGCTTAGGCATTTGTGACTACTTGTCTTTGCTCAAAAAGGTCCTTTTTGACACATTGTGACCTCTGGATTGGAAAAGATCAGTTTACACAGTCTTATGCTTTTAAAAATCTCAGTTTGGTCCATTTAAGGATTGTTTGGATTTAATATTGATACTGTGGTGGAGGGTGTTTGAGGTGTTGTTCTTGTTTGATATACATCACATAAGGCCTATGAAACTCAGTTGAAACTTAACCAAAGGGTGTAGCATGGTAGAAAGTCAAAATGACACTTGATGATCTCATTATGAGCACTGTGAGGTTGTTAGATCATACAATCCTGCATATCTGTGTAATTATTGTTAATCTTTGTTAATTTCATGTTCTTGTTGCTTAATATTACATAATCAGTCATTAGATTAGGTTTAAAATTCATTTTAGTCAAACTTTTGTGTTCTTGTAAAAAGTCAAATTTAGTAGTTTCCAGTTTTTGAAGAACTTTATAATTTTTGTGTGCTCTTAATTTTAGGATTTAGCTTATATTCTTTTAGGGTTTTAATCTTTTGCTGCTTGTCTTCATTATAGTATTTTTAGTTATCTTTATTTCCATGTTTAACTGCTTATATGATAGCTTCTTTTTAAGCTTTTTCTGCAAAAGTGCCCTGTGCAGGGCAAATTTCTAGTTTTTCATTTACTTGCATAATCTTCATTAGTTAGATTTAGCTTGTATGATTTATTGTTTTGTGTTAGCCTATCTGTCCATATTGTTATGTGTATGCTTATTTTCAGTTTGTAGCTTAATCTAGATAGCTTAATCAAACCCCTTATTTTGTCCCATCTCACTAACCTCACTGAGCAAACAGTGAAGGTGAGTGAGTTTCTTAAGCTCTTGAAAAGTTCCTCATTAAGCTTTGAGCTTGTGATCCTTGGCTTCATGTGAGGCTGACCAATCATACTCAATGGCTCAGTGCTAGTTGAGCTCTCTTAAGCTTCTTTGATAAGTTAAATTAGAGCTTGTTGTTTGCCCTTTTTCTGAATGAACTGAGAAATCAGTGTTGTTCAGGCTATTTCATAAGCTCCTAATAAGCTCATTTGTGGTCTAGAGCCTAAGTGTTTTTGCTTCAGGTGAAGCTTATCCACCCAACTCTTAGACCCAGCTCTTAAATTCCCCCTTGCAGCCCATTTACTAGGGCTGCAATTAGCTTTTTGACTTATCGATATTCTGAGTGTGCAATAAAACTCAGTAACCTAGCAATCTTCATAAGCCCACAAAAAGCTCATTACTAGGACCCAGCTGGGGAAATTTGTTTCTTTTAGGAACTTATCAACCAGTCAACAAGTTCCAATGTTTTAATTCCATGCCCTAGCTTATTTGCTAGGGCTGCTAAGAGCTTTTAGCTTGTCCCACCCCATCAGTGTATACTGAGGATCAGGGGAAAATAAGCCATTTTCAAAAGCCTCTCACAAGCTCATATGTGAACCAAAATACTTGAGCTTGGGCTTTTTGGAAAGCCAACCAAGCCAACTTGCAACTCCAACTTTTATTTTTCCATTTTGAGCTTAACCCGTCAGTCAAAATGGCCTTTCAAAAAATTTACAGCCCTTGGTTTGGACTGTGTGGAATTGGTAAGTGCTTATTTGCTTATTACTAGCTTATAGGTAAATGCCAGTCCACAAGCTTGTTCATACATGTCCATAATACTTGTATACTTAATATTTTTGCCTTTGTTTCCTTTGTAAAGCTTTTTCAAGCTTATTCATGAGCTTAAAGTCCACTGTGAGCCTAATAGCTCAACTGAATGACTCATAAGCTCTTGAACTGCTTATTTCTTAGTTTTTAAGTTTCATTTTCTTTTAACTTGTATAAAATCAGTATGCTCATATTTCTTTCCCTTTTGTTCCCTTTGTATAGCTTATTTCAAGCTTATTCCTAGCTTGAGTCTCAACTGTTAAGCCTAAGGCTTAACTGTCTCACTCATAAGCTCCCATTTTGCTTATTTTTAAGTTTGTAAAGTTTTGTTTTCATTAAACTTGTTCATATTAGTATTAGATTAATCTAGAAAAAGAAAAAACCAATGAACCACTAAGTGATAGCTTCTATTTAGAAGCTTAATTTTTGGCTAGTAACTGATAAGCTAATAAGCTCTTACAGAGCTTATTGCTAAGTTTTGAAAAATCCGTCTTTATAAAAGTTGCTTATAATTAGCTGTTTTTAAGTTTTGTAAAAAGAAAAAAATCAAAAAAATAAAGTTTAGCAAAAATGTGGGGTGTGGGATTCGAACCTTAGACCTCTTGGCTAGTATAACATGCACAACACACACCCCCTTCCAACTGCTCTGGGGCACCAGTTCCGTTAGAACTTGTGCACCAGCTATATTTAACCTTGTTTTTTTTCGTTTAGCTTATTTTCCTTTTTCAGCTTATTATAGCTTATCCGAATAAGCTGTTTTGCCCATTTTATTTTTATTAGATCAGTAATGTTGTAAAGTAATTAAATAAAAATTTTCAGATTTTTTTGATTAGTTTTAGTATTTATTTTGTATTTTTATTTGTAAAATAGTAATTAAATCATAATAAATTAAATAATTATCTAAAAAATATAAATCTTTTTTCTAAAATTTTCTTTTGTCATATAGAACCTGTAAAAAATAGATTTGTGCCCATAGTGTCTATATTTCATAAAATTTACGTTTTAACTTGCGCACTTACGTTAGTTTTAATTAATTCGCGCGTTTTTAGTTTTCTTTGCAATTTTTTAGATAGAACTTACGTTTTAGGTTTTTAGATTTTCTTATTATTATAATAATAACTTTGTAAATATAGTTATTTATTTTATTTTTATTTAATTTGCATTTAAGCCATTAAGGCATGCAAATTCCCTCTTTGGGAATGTTTGTTTTATTTCGTTTTGAACGTTTACGTTTATTTGAATCTAAACGTAAGTTTGTAAATCCTTTTACATTTTAGGGTTTCTGATTGTAAGTTTCTTAACGATATAGCTGTGACAGAGCTATTACTATTCACATTCCAGTGTTAGTCAGTCAGATTCCTGTTTTTGTATATTCCATATCATTTCAGCACACACATTCGTTATATTACATTTTACACACCTCGTTGGGACTTAACGACCCGGGGATGTACTTCTATACTCCCATGGATTTTAAATTGCATTTTTCTCCCTTACGGATTGACTTTAGTTGACCAATATCCTTGGTTGAAAATAGTTGACTGTAAGGGAGGAATCAGCTTTTCTCACAAGTCAGAATGATGGGTCCATGCTAACACATGAAGACCTCCAAGAGATCAATGATGATGATCTGGAGGAAATGGACCTAAAATGGCAAATTTTTCTTCTTAGCATGAGGGCTAAGAAGTTCTATCAAAGGACGGGGAAGAAGCTCACAATCAGCAGCAATGATACTGCTGGTTTTGACAAGTCAAAGATAGAATGCTACAACTGCCACATGATGGGGCACTTCTCAAGAGAATGTAGAAGACCAAGGCAGCAAGATAGCAAGAACAGAGGTTTTGGAAGCAAATCCAAAACAGAGGGGATTAATGAGCCAAATTTAAAAGCTATGGTAGCTATTGATGGCTTGGGTTTTGATTGGAGCTTCATGGCAGATGAAGAAGAAAGTTCCTCTCAAATGGCACTCATGGCTTTTACTGCTACTGAGGTACAAAATCATAAAGCTTGTTCAAATACTTGCATTGCTCTTAAAGAATTACAAACTTTAATCAAACATTATGATGATCAAAAGAAAGAGCTAAGCAAAACTCATCAAGACTTAATAGACTATAAGGTAGGATTAGCTACTCTAGAGAAGCAGATCTTACACTATAAGGCAAATGAATTTGCTTTTTCAGATGACAAAGCTCTTCTTAGACAAGACATATTCTTTAGAGATGCAGAAATTAAGCTTTTAAGAGATGCTTATGATAGGATCAAAAAGGAAAATGATAACATTCACTTAAGTGTAGAAACACTAGAACATGCTTCTAGAGGTGTAACTAACATGATTGAATGTCAAGTGATCAATAAAGCAATTTCTGGGATAGGATATAAGAATGTCCCACCTCCTTACAGAGGAATTCCTGTTCCCCCAGGGATTGACCTAGAGCATTCAGGAGTACCTGAATTTCAACTACCTGAGTTAAAATATGGTGCTCAACCAAAAGCAAATGTACTTGTTGATGAACCTAAGAAAGTAAGTGAGAGTTTATGTAAAACTTTACTTCCTGAGGACAAGGTGTCCTCTGATAGAAACTCAGATGGTCCAATCATTGAGGACTGGACATCTGATGATGATGAAGAAAAACAGGTTATGTCTAAACCTGATGTGGTTAAGAAAGCAGGAACAAGTGTTCCTAAGGTAGTCAAACATGATACTGATAGGCCTAAAATCAATGTTAAACATATTAGGCAACCAGTTAGATATTGTGAGCAATACAGAACCACAAGCAAGCCTAAAGGCAACCAAAGGAATTGGAATGGCCTTAAGTCTCACCAACTAGGTAATGACTTTGACTTCTATAACAAAGCTTGTTTCATATGTGGAGAATTTGACCATCTTGCAGCTTTCTGCAACCAAAGGGTATCTGGGTATACACAAAATAGGGTGAATTTAAAAAGGCATACACCTAAAAGTCAATCTAACTTAACTAGAACAAAACCCAGAGCAGTTTCATCAAAAGCAGTTCCTACTGCTAGGCAAGCAGTTCCTACTGCTAGACCATTTAAGACTGTTTACCCACAACCAACAGTTAAAAGTGCAAAAATAACTTTCAAACATGCACCAACAACTGTTAATAGGCCCATTAAAACAAGAGTAGTGGTCCAAAAACAAATTTGGAAAATGAAGGGTACAACTGCAAAGCCAGCAGTTTCTACTGCTAGGCAAGGAGTTCATAGTGCTAGGGAAATGAGGGCAAATGCTGTTAAGGCCTCAGCATGTTGGATTTGGAGACCTCTTAAATCCAATAATGCATCAACTATTCTCAAAAGGTTTAACTACATTGATGCACGTGGCAAATCCAAGTCAGTAATGGCTTGGATTCCCCAAGGAAACTAATTCTTTATTTGTGTGCAGGGACATTCACAAGCAGATGGTGAAGATCAAGGCTATTCAGATAGTGGGTGTTCAAGGCACATGATAGGCAACAAGTCTTATCTTTCAGACTTTCAATCATTAGAAGGAGGCTATGTTACCTTTGGAGGAGGAATTGGAGGAAGAATTACTGGTAAAGGTACTCTTAAAACCGGTAAATTAGATTTTGAAGATGTGTACTATGTGCAAGAGCTTAAGTATAATCTTTTTAGTGTCTCACAAATGTGTGACAAAAAGAACAAAGTTCTTTTTACTGACAGTGAATGTCTTGTACATTCTTCTGATTTTAAGATGCCTGATGAAAGTCAAGTACTTCTTAAAATTCCAAGAAAGGGCAACATGTACAGTGTTGATACGAAGAAGATTGTTCTTAAAGAGGCACTTACTTGTCTAGTTGCAAAGGCCACATTGGATGAATCTATGTTATGGCATAGGAGGCTTGGTCACATAAATTTTAAAGCCATTAATAAGATTGTTAAGGATGGTTTGGTAAGAGGTTTACCTCAGAAACGATTTGAAAATAACCAAACATGCATTGCTTGTCTTAAAGGCAAACAACATAAAGCCACTTGTAAGCCTAAAATTTTTAACTCTATTGATCAATCATTGTTTATGCTTCATATGGACTTATTTGGACCAACTTCAGTGAGTAGCATTGAGCATAAAAGATTTTTTCTAGTTGTTACTAATGACTATAGCAGATTTACTTGGGTTTTCTTTTTAAGTTCTAACGATGAGACTTCTAGCATTCTTAAAACATTCATTACAGAGATAAAAAACCTAGTAAGCAAGAAAGTAAAAGTCATTAGATGTGATAATGGGACAGAGTTTAAGAATAGAGTTATGAATGATTTTTGCAAAGAAAAAGGTATAAGGAGAGAATTTAGTGTAGCTAGAACTCCTCAGCAGAATGGAGTAGCTGAGAGGAGAAATAGGACACTCATAGAAGCTGCTAGAACCATGTTAGCTGACTCTAAGTTACCTATCACTTTTTGGGCTTAAGCAGTTAATACTGCTTGCTATGTCCAGAATAGGGTTTTGGTTGTCAAGTCTCACAATAAGACATCATATGAGCTATTTAGAGGTAGAACTCCTGCAATAGGATTTCTTAGACCTTTTGGATGTCATGTGACAATTCTGAATACCTTAGACCATCTAGAAAAGTTTGATGGCAAAGCAGATGAAGGATTCTTAGTTGGATATTCTCTTAATAGCAAAGCTTTTAGAGTATACAACTCAAGAACTAGACGAGTAGAGGAAAGCCTGCATGTGGAATTTTTAGAGAACAAATCCAATGTAGCAGGTGAAGGTCCCAAATGGCTATTTGATCTTGAGACACTAACCAAATCAATGAATTATGTGCCTATTGTTGCAGAAACTAATGAATTTACAGGTTCCGAAGCTGATGATGCAACAAATGAGGCTGGGTTAGGAAAAGACAAAGATCAAGATTATTTGATGATGCCAATATGGACAAGTTCAAGTGTGGATTCAACTTCAATAAATGATGAATCTTCTTCTGATGAAGCTAAAGAAGGGATTGAAGATGAAAACAAGGAAGATGGAACAAAGGAACAAGAGAATCAAGGCAGTAGTACAATTATTATTCCTACTGCTGAGCCAGAAGTTCCTACTGCTGAGACAGAGCAACATACTGCTATGCCAAATGTTTCCACTGCTGGCCCATCAGACTCAAATGAAGCAGAATTCTCAGAAGATGAGGTGGATTTCAACAATCTCCCACCTCATTATCAAGTTCCTTCTACACCACACACAAGGATTCACAAAGTCCACTCCCTGGACAATGTGATTGGAGATGTACAATCAGGGGTGAAGACAAGGCAACAACTGATGTCTTCAGACCAACAAGGGCTTCTTGATGCTCTTTATGCATCAAAGCAGCATGAGTATGCCAACTCTTGCTTATTTGACACTAGATGGGTTTTCAAGAATAAAAGGGATGAAAGGGGCATAGTGATTAGAAACAAGGCTAGATTAGTAGCCCAAGGGTACACACAAGAGGAAGGGATAGACTATGAAGAGGTTTTTGCTCCAGTAGCAAGGATTGAAGCCATTAGGTTATTTTTGGCTTATGCTTCATTTATGGGCTTCACAGTTTATCAAATGGATGTCAAGAGTGCTTTTTTATATGGTACTATTGAAGAAGAGGTGTATGTCTCACAACCTCCAGGCTTCACTGATCTTGACCATCCAGAAAAAGTGTACAAAGTAGTTAAGGCTCTTTATCGCCTTCATCAGGCTTCAAGGGCATGGTATGAAACAATGGCTTCCTATTTAATTTCAAATGGATTTCAAAGAGGCAAGATAGATCAGACATTATTCATCATGAAGAACAAGATGGATCTTTTGCTAGTTCAGGTGTATGTGGATGATATCATCTTTGGATCTACAAGGAAGGAGATGTGTTTAGAGTTTGAGAAGCTTATGCATGTTAAGTTTCAGATGAGTTCCATGGGGGAACTTACATTCTTTTTGGCTCTGCAAGTTAATCAATCAAGTAAAGGAATCTTTATCAGTCAAGATAAATATGTTGCAGAGATTCTTAGAAAATTTCACTTTGCTGATTCAAAAGTAGCAAGCACACCAATGGACTCTGAGAAGCCACTTCTTAAAGATGTAGATGGAGAAAATGTGGATGTACACACATACAGATCTATGGTAGGCTTCTTGATGTATCTCACATCATCAAGACCTGATATCATGTTCTCTGTTTGTGCTTGTGTAAGATTTCAAGTAACTCCTAAGGCTTCTCAATTAACAACTGTCAAGAGAATTTTTACATATCTCAAGGGTCAACCTAGGTTAGGTCTATGGAATTCTAGGGAGTCACCTTTTGACTTGGTAGCATATTCAAATAGTGATTATGCTGGTGCAAGCTTGGACAGAAAGTCAACAACCGAAGGATGTCAATTCCTTGGGTGTAGACTTATCTCATGGCAGTGTAAGAAGCAAACAATTGTGGCTACTTCAACAACTGAAGCTGAATATGTTGCTGCTGCAAGTTGCTGTGGTCAAGTCCTATGGCTTCAAAACCAACTTCTTGACTATGGGTACAATTTCTTACACACTGTCACACATATTGATAATAGTAGTACAATTTGCATAATTAAAAACCCAGTGCAACATTCTAAAACAAAACACATTGAAATTAGACATCACTTTATTAGAGACTGCAATGAGAAAAAGTTGATTCAAGTTCTTAAAATTGATTCTGATCACAACTTTTCAGATCTTCTCTCAAAAGCTTTTGATGTTGGAAGGTTTCAGTACTTGGTAGCAAGTATTAGAATGTTTAATCCTCAATGATTTTAAACTCTGTGTTTTTGTACATAAAATTTAGTTTGTATTGTTAACTTTGAAAATTGGTACTGTTAATGAAAAGTTTGTACTACTAGTACAAATTTTGATTGTGTTATTCATACTGTTAGTCATATAATGATACTGCTATAAGACATATGCTTTGCATTTTGTTTCTTGGTTTTGGACTAACATTTTCAAGTATGAACATTTGAACACAAAGGAAGTTTCAAGTGAAATGGATGAGCAGCAGAATGATAATAATAGTTGCTGATATAATAGGTTAATGATAGAAAGAGTTTGAGAATTTAAAACTTCTTTAAAACTTCTTTCTTAAAACCTGATTATGATGTTTCACATTGAATTAATGGCTCAGTTGGTCAGATAGTAACTGACACAACTCACTTTCTATCATTTTATACTTTTAAGTATAATGAGCAAGTCTAAGGACATCTGATAGAAAGAACAGCGAGCAAAAGTGAATCTAACACTTGTGTTAGAGGTAACAATTGCCACGAGCTGGAAAACCTGTCAGGAAAGCTCTTTGAATGAGTTTATCTATACACAGGCAGTTATTTATAACTAAAAACATTGGTTCTCACACAACCAGAGGTTAATTTAAACCGAAATCTTGATTAAGTGTCTGTTACACACTTAATCCCTTCAAAATGGTTGTAAGCAGTATGATTTTTCTATCATAAAATCAAGTTCATACTGCTAAGTCAAAAGTTTTCTTAAAAAGGATTCTCAAAATGGCTCTAAAAAACCATCCAATGATGGATTATGAGTCAATGTCCAATGATTTACCAGTCACAGGAGTTAAGGAATTGATGGCTACATGTACAACATTGTCTGAAAACATGTTCTAATTGGTAGATCAGATGATGGTGAGAGATCTTCCAAACAGGGGAGGAAAGGAAATATTTTGGTACATGGTGAGAGATCTTCCAATCTCAGGGGATGAAGATTAACCAATAAGAGAAGAAAAGTTATGGTTGTGTATGCTCATAATCAAGGGAAGAAAATTGATCAAGTACAATGGAAAAGACAAGAGCATACAAGATGATGATGTCAGCTTTTTGAGAAGCTAACATGTCTTATTATTCAGCCAATAATAAGAACAAGCATTCAGTTGATGGATACTAGGAATAACCTCTTCAAATGAAGAAAGTTCAAATGCAGATTATGGAGTATTATATATATTCAGAAGGGATGAAGCATTCAAATGGAGAAAGTTCTATCTAGGTTCTTTCAGTTTCAATTTCAGTTCAGTACGTTTGTTCATCACTTGCAAAGGCATGCTGGAAGATGATTTGACTTCTTGGAAGCATCCAAGATACACAGAAACATTGCCTCTTATAATTCCTCCATCCAAAGAAAATGCACCATCTTTTAGGCAAGGTATGAAGCCTGAAGATTGGTTCTGATATTGTTAAAGTCAAATGGCAGATGAGTTACTGAGAAAGATATTCAATCCCACAGAACAGAGTAAAGCTCATATCAAGGGTCTGACTATGAAGTGTTTGAAAGATCCTCACAATCAAAATTTAATTCAGAAGAAACATGTCGATTCAGGGAAATCACAAGTTTAGGGGAGGATTGTTAGGAATTAAATGTTCTGGAGATTAGTATTAGGAATTACAAGTTTACAAGGTTTGTACTGCTGAGAAGAATACTCTAACAGTTCCTACTGCTAGTGTATATCTAAAGTCTCTCAAGTTATAACTTACAGTACTAACTGAAGTTAGTACTGCTAGTACAAATAAGGTACTGCTGGTTGATTCTACTGCTGGTGTAACTCATCCTACTGCTAAAGAGATAAGTGTTGCGTTTTCTACTGCTGAGTAGATAAGTATGGAAAAGATATTTGTGTATAAAATTCAAGTATATATGGTAGATAATATCTTTGGTCAGTCATCATGTGGTATACTTAGAACTAGTTGTAAACACAGATACATGTTGTATCTTAATGACTGACACACTCAAGCATGTGTTCGACAAGACTTAACAATATTGTAAAGATCTTTCTTGGACTATAAAAGAAAGATCTTAGCTTAGTTATTGAGAGTGTGAAAAAAGAGTGTGTGAAAAAAAAAGAGTCTGAGTGTAAATGCCAAAATAGGTTCTAAGAAACATAGAACTTATCTTAGTCATAAGAACGTAGAGATTCAATGTTTATGTAACCCTAGTGATAGTGAAATCACTCGTATTATTTTCAATAATATTGAATCGTTTGGTGTTAACATTCTAAGTTCATTGTTCATTATTCAAAGCATCACTATTCCATTTCCAATAACAAATAACCTTCTAATTGTGGTTAAGTAGATTCCACATACTTAATCATATTCACTCAAGATATCATATACACTCGTATAAGAAAGGACTAACATCCTCAATAGTGTATCGAAGCATCCTGATGCGTGGTTTTGCAACCTTACAACAGGTTTTACCTCTCGAGGGATCTCAAGAGGCTTACAACCCCACCAGGCAGTGTACCTGACCGATGTAGTATAGTGTAGTGGTAAGTACGGGGGATTGATCGTTCTCCACAGGGAATAGTGTTCGTTAGGTATGAAAAACTACTCTAATAGGTCTAAGGGTGAGAGAAGATTCTTTTTATGTTTTTTATAATTTTTATGAAAGCAAGTAAAATCTCGGGTTTGAAAGAGTGGGCGGAATTAGTTGCTAATCAACTAACCCAAATAACTACGAATGCAAATAAAATAAAATATAAGAAAATGAAAAGGTGGTAAAACTTGTGTGGGGAGAAATGTGTTTACTTAGATTTCCTTACTCCCAAACTATCTTTTACCGGTTGATTAGTGTGTATTAATTGCGTGGATGACGGGTGTATTCCTTAATACCAATCGTGGGGTGGCGTACGTACTTCCCCAACTCTACAAGCTCCTACTTCACTCCTATGTCGAGCCGGCTAGGAATCTCCTAACATGGGATCACTAGAATTCGCTTGTGCATTAAATACAACCATAAAAACCTTTAGTACGCATTGGTTCATGTTTCTTAAGACGTTCAAGCAAGTTACCGAATAGGAAGTTAGCCAGTTTTCTTAAGCCTAACATAGATAAACAATCATCCAATACAACTAATAACACACTAATAACCAATAATCAATAGCTACGTTTCATTAGATCTAAGCAAACATAAAGATAACCTAGCCTAGCATGTTAAACAAAAGACAAGAACAAGATAGAATCAAACAACACATAGACATATTGAATGATTAATTGATAACTTATCTTCAATGTAACATGGAAGATCTCAAGGCAAAAAGCCTTGAAAAAGCTGCTAAATTCGTCTTAGGGTTTTTCATGCACAAAGTTCCACAATAAGTTCCACACCAATGACAAAAAATTGCAAAACTATATATAGACTTTCAGATCTGACGGCGTCACGTTATGGAGTGTGACGCCGTCACCTCGCCGCTTTTAGGGTTCCCGGATGGCCTTCTTGACGCCGTCCCTCTTTAGCTCTCCAAAATCCGTTCTGGCTTATCAAGGCTTGACGCCGTCAGTATTAGGCGTGACGCCGTCCCTCTTTAACTTATACCATGACGACCTTGATCTCTCCAAAGGGTGACGCCGTCAGAATTCCCATGCAAATTTCTCTGGCTTATCATGAGTAATTTTCATATCCACCACTTTTGCCAAGCCATGACGCCGTCAAGAACAAATCCTGACGCCGTCAAAGGTACTTTCCAGCACAATTTTGAGACTTTGCCGTTTTCTTCACTTTTATGCTCCAAAAACGTCCAAAATGCTTCCTTTTCTAGATTTCTTCTCAAAAGTACCTAAAATGACAAAAGGAACGATTTAGGGCAATATTTGATCAAATAAATACGATTTAGGGCTTAAATGACCCCCTAAAAGCGGTACACTTTTCGCTTCATCAAATACCCTTACACTTGAGATTTGCTTGTCCTCAAGCAAATGCGCTTTTATTCTAATCAAAATACAAGTTAGGGGTCATTTAATGCTAACATAAAAGTAATTACAACAAATATTCGTTCCACTTTAATCATAATAAGCACGGAGATTACAAACTAGCACCTCACAAGTAGTGTTTAGATACTCACATCTCTCAAGTGTCATCAAAATAAATCTCATAAATGAAAACGGATAATATCTCTCACTACCTGTCATAGCAAATAGATTACCATAGGCTTGGGAAAGGATCGAAAACCTCCTCCACTAGGCGTAAGCACCTAAGATAAACTATCAAAGAGGGCTTTTACATAGGTTATAACGTTAGGTGTAGGGAAAAGGAAAACACGGTTTTGTTGGATAAAGGATATTTTACTGGTGGCGAGTTAAAGATCTTGATCAATTACATGTACAATACAATGTTGCTAAGCCAAGACTCGACTCAATCTTAAGCTAAAAATAAAATAACAAAAACATAAAGCAAACATAAAATGAAACGGGATGGTAGTCCGTATGTTTTTTTCTATTTTTCTTTTTCTCATTTTTTTTTTTTTTTTTTTGATTTTTTTTTTTTTTTTTTTTTTTTCCATACACTCTTGCCCTACCATCCAAAATAATACATCATAGGGGCATTGCATTCCCCTTACACTTGAACTTTTACATAACTTTACAATTAACTATTCTAATGACTCGAATTAAGATAATTGAAAAACTTGGAGTACTTTTTAAAATATTTAGCACATATGGGGGTAATAAATGATGTTCTTCCCCATTACTCCATTACACTAGTACTTTACCCATGAGTCCCAATCGTCCCAAAACAATATGTACAAGGATATGACTCGACTTAGCAACCATGTAATCAATTAGATAATTAACTTGGGGTTTAAACAAATGTTGTCACAATAATGCACTAAAAACGAGTGCATACAAGGTAGGCTAAGGCGATTTGGGTGTACATTTAAGTAGGGTGTAACAAATTCTTCCTTTAAGTAAAATGCTTAAAGGTCGAAACGAAAATATAGGCTCTGAGGGGTGTACTAGGGGTATCGTGTACTAAAAATGAGTACAACGCAAAGGGTGTGGGCGAATTACTTGACCAATGTAGCCAATGTAATTATAACAAAAACACAGGTGTAAAACAATGGGTTAATCCTAATGCCTCTTATCATGTAGTAAATCTAACTACACGAATGTAGTCTCACTTGTGGCCTCGGAATGGTCCTAACGCAAGTTCTATAATCTAAGTGCTACCGGTACACACATCATAGCATAAATGCTTTTCCTACCAATTCTAGGGGCGAACCTCACATATTTGGGGGTGGAAAATTTTTTAGTGGTACGGTTTTTGTGCTAGTCATATAACTCCTATCCGTGAGACGCTCATTAAGATCAAAGTTTCACTCCTATATGTTGTAAAAAAATTTAAATTTGGCACTAAAATTGCCCTAACAGGTATTTATCTCAGTTTTATTACACATCTACTATTAAACAAACAAAAATCAAGCGTAATAGCATTCTCTAATCGTACTTTTACCCCCCCTTACACTTAAGATGAACATTGTCCCCAATGTTCAAATAACAAGATGTAAAAGAAAAAAGTAAAAGAATGAAATCAAATACTCCCCTGATTCGCTCGGTGGATAATGAAGTAACATGGTTAAATCTTCTTCCAAGAGAATGTAAAAGCTCCAAGACTAATGCATCACCAAAAGCTTGATCCAACAAACATTTCCTTGTCCAAAATAACCTGTTAAACCTGAGAAAACAAACACGAAAACCTGCATAACATCGGCGGGATAAACTCTATATATAAGGATATAATGCTTGTGGAATGATAATTTTGCAGATTCCTGGAGATTATAAGTTATAGATTTAATAAAAACTTTTTATGAAAACAAAACTTTCAAAAAAATTCAGAAAATTAAACCTGACGCCGTCAGGTTGTAAATCCTGACGCCGTCAGAAATAATCTGACAGAATTCTCATGTTAAGTTTCCGGAAAAATTTTGGAAAAACCTATACCTTACTTCCTGGAAATCCTGCAAAACATCATTATGACTCGATACAAGCATTTGACTCAAACAAATACTAATATGTATGTTGATTTATTATTATTATGATTCATGTTCACTTGTGTTCTAATAAACCGATTTAGATTTCCCTTACACTTAACTTTTGCAAAATACCTTTATATGTAGTTAAGACGAAGTTAAAAACAAAATAAAGCATTTTCACAATTTACTTTTGAACATGAATCAATAATAATAAAAATTAAACACACATACGGAAACAAATAAAATCAAACAAACAAATAAACACACAAAGCAAATAAAACTTGGGTTGCCTCCCAAGAAGCGCTTGTTTTTGTTCGAGTCACGAGCCTGACTCTACCCTTATTTAACGGAAATAGGGGAGGTTTTCCCTACACTTAGGATTAAGTGCGGGTGGAAGTAGCGATACACACCCTTAGGGTGGAAATATGCCACGTGAGGAAAGAGTGGTGGATGAATTATATACTCAAAGGGGTGTGCTCCTTTCATCATAACCTTACCTAGTTCACTTTGGTCAATGGGTGAATTAAAGTTTTCTCCTAAAAAGGGATCATCTTTTATCAACTTCGAGAGATTCCTAGTTGGGAATCCATCTTGACCTAATAAACCCGGTTTAAACCCATAATGTTTCTTGTAATCAATCATGAATGGGTGATGTAGACATGTAAGGTCATTTTTCACTCCTATATTGTCTTCCTCTCTACAAGGCCTAGAGTCTACTACCTTAATCTTAACATTACCCGGACTACATGGTTTGATGGGTGGATCGGGACCTAATTCAATTCCTAAGTTCACATCTAAGGATGGAAGATTAGGTAACGGTTTTGGTTTAGGCTCCGGTTCATCAAAACTAGGAACTTCCATAGAACTAAAAGAAAGGTTATGACTACAAGTATTCAAACCTATTTCTTCTAGTTTTGTTTCTTCCAAAGGTTCTACTTCAATTGGGGTTCCTATAGTCCCTTCTACTTCTTCCGGGTAAGTCACGGGCGGTGTGTATGCCTCGAATGATGGTAGGACTTGTGGGGTACTTTGTAGGTTTGTGTTATTTACCTCATCCTTCCTTGTCTCTATATCAATTATATCCACATCATGTGTTTTAGTAGAATCTAACCCAAACATGTTCCTAAGTATCTCAAATCCTTCTCTAGCCATTTCAAGTTCTAAGTCCGATTCATAAGAATCTTCCCCGATAACATGATTACTATGTTCAATTTGCCTAAAGGATTCATCATGTGTTCCTTGAGATTCAAAGTCATTGATCATAAAACCTAGGTCTTTTTGCTCAATATGCTCATGTTCGGCTAAATCCTCCTCAATTGTTTCCTCAAGTTGTGATGTATACGAACCCATTAATTCATTAAACTTATGGTTCACGGTTAGGAGGCTTTCCTCAAATTTTTTCCAAAGGGTCTTATTAAAAGGAGTTGATCCTAACAATGATTGTTTAATAGAAGCCACACATGCACATAATTCATCAAACCTATCAAACTTTATACCCATCTCCTCTTGTATATATCTAAGATCACTTAAAAATTCATTGGAACAACAGGAAGCAAATCTATCCGTGTAAAGTAATTGTTCCTCTATTGTTAATGATCTAAATGGAATTTCATCCGCCATGGTGACAAATGAAAATGGTTTTACAAACAAAGGGCACAAAGAAAAAGATAGACTAAAGGAAACCTAGAAAAATAAAATAAAAATCTCACTAGAAAGGAATCTAGTGAGTAGACCTATAGAATAAAAATTCAACCTAAACAATAACTATTCCCCGGCAGCGGCGCCAAAAACTTGATGCGTGGTTTTGCAACCTTACAACAGGTTTTACCTCTCGAGGGATCTCAAGAGGCTTACAACCCCACCAGGCAGTGTACCTGACCGATGTAGTATAGTGTAGTGGTAAGTACGGGGGATTGATCGTTCTCCACAGGGAATAGTGTTCGTTAGGTATGAAAAACTACTCTAATAGGTCTAAGGGTGAGAGGAGATTCTTTTTATGTTTTTTATAATTTTTATGAAAGTAAGTAAAATCTCGGGTTTGAAAGAGTGGGCGGAATTAGTTGCTAATCAACTAACCCAAATAACTACGAATGCAAATAAAATAAAATAACAGAAAATGAAAATGTGGTAAAACTTATGTGGGGAGAAATGTGTTTACTTAGATTTCCTTACTCCCTAACTATCCTTTACTGGTTGATTAGTGTGTATTAATTGCGTGGATGACGGGTGTATTCCTTAATACCAATCGTGGGGTGGCGTACGTACTTCCCCAACTCTACAAGCTCCTACTTCACTCCTATGTCGAGCCGGCTAGGAAGCTCCTAACATGGGATCACTAGAATTCGCTTGTGCATTAAATACAACCATAAAAACCTTTAGTACGCATTGGTTCATGTTTCTTAAGACGTTCAAGCAAGTTACCGAATAGGAGGTTAGCCAGTTTTCTTAAGCCTAACATAGATAAACAATCATCCAATACAACTAATAACACACTAATAACCAATAATCAATAGCTAGGTTTCATTAGATCTAAGCAAACACAAAGATAACCTAGCCTAGCATGTTAAACACAAAGACAAGAACAAGATAGAATCAAACAACACATAGACATATTGAATGATTAATTGATAACTTATCTTCAATGTAACATGGAAGATCTCAAGGCAAAAAGCCTTGAAAAAGCTGCTAAATTCGTCCTAGGGTTTTTCATACACAAAGTTCCACAATAAGTTCCACACCAATGACAAAAAATTGCAAAACTATATATAGACTTTCAGATCTGACGGCGTCACGTTATGGAGTGTGACGCCGTCACCTCGCCGCTTTTAGGGTTCCCGGATGGCCTTCTTGACGCCGTCCCTCTTTAGCTCTCCAAAATCCGTTCTGGCTTATCAAGGCTTGACGCCGTCAGTATTAGGCGTGACGCCGTCCCTCTTTAACTTATACCGTGACGACCTTGATCTCTCCAAAGGGTGACGCCGTCAGAATTCCCATGCAAATTTCTCTGGCTTATCATGAGTAATTTTCATATCCACCACTTTTGCCAAGCCATGACGCCATCAAGAACAAATCCTGACGCCGTCAAAGGTACTTTCCAGCACAATTTTGAGACTTTGCCGTTTTCTTCACTTTTTTGCTCCAAAAACGTCCAAAATGCTTCCTTTTCCAGATTTCTTCTCAAAAGTACCTAAAATGACAAAAGGAACGATTTAGGGCAATATTTGATCAAATAAATACGATTTAGGGCTTAAATGACCCCCTAAAAGCGGTACACTTTTCGCTTCATCACATCCTCTCAAATAGGTAAGCCAAAACGAAATATATTTATCTTATATATTGTAAGAATGACTTATAATATTAATCCTAATGAAATACATAATGTGTATGGTAAGTTTAGTTAGGAAAATCAAACTCTTGTTATATTGGTTGATTAAGATAACTATATCTTCTATTCTTCCTAAAGCTATCAAGGTTAGAAAAATGAGTATGGAAAGTATATACTCAATTAGACTCCAACCTAGAAGATTAATAAGACACCATTTATTATGGAATGTGATGAATCACATTAAGTCTTAAAATTGAAGTTCTGAATTTGTTAAACTGCTTTTGAGTAGGTCATTAACAAACTTGAGGTAAGGAACTGTCAACATGTATTTTTAATGTCAAAAAATAAATAAATAAATAAATAAATAAAAAATAAAAATGTGTTGCTCTACTTGCTAAGTATTTATAGATATAAATTGCTAAAGGCAAGTGGGAGATTTTGTCTTGAAAAAAATTTAAGATACATAATCTTCTAAAAATACACTAGTAAAGTCATGATGAGGATTAAACATGTTAATGTTAAATCTCAAGATGATGGAATTCTCATTCATAGATCCACAAGGATATCTCAAATATTTTTATAATATGTTGAGGATTATGAGTTACAGGATTATGGTAAACTTGTTGATCTTTGAGATGAATTGCAAATATTGAATTTGTCAAATTACTCATACTATGAATGATGAGATGCAGTCCAGAAAGATAATTAGTTTTGGAAATGTAATTAATCTTGAACTCTATAGTTAAACTATAGAATGAAGATGAGTTTCTACAAGTGGAATGAAAATCCTAGAGATTTAAATTCTTGTGTAGAAATCATATGGACAAAATTTTGTATACATATTTAATGTGTGAAAAGATTATCAATCACACTTAAGCAATTAATTGTGATTGAAATTCTTCTAGGCACATTAAATGTATAAAGATTATGATTTTCATAGTTAAGTTTCATTTATATGAAATTGACAAGGGAATATCAAAACTCTTTTTTAAGGAATTACTTGTGCGAGGACGATAAGTAATTGAAAGGAGTATTTGAATTCAAATAATCTTTGGAAGTATACAAAGTGCAATCATTTATGAATGGATTAATACATGCATCTAGGAGATATACTTATGTTTAATTATTAAATTCAGTTTTGATTTATAATTAAAATAAGATGATTCCTTAATATTCTGGAAAGCTAGTGGGAGTGTTATATATATTTATTTTCTTATTTCATATATGTTGTATTAACATATAGGAAATAACATTCCATTAACATTAAATGTTGAGTCTTAGTTTGGAAAGAAACTTCATGTGAAGATTTAGAAAATAAACATACAACCTTGGAATATATGTTTATTGTTATAAACATAAGCGGTAAAATAATTGATTCTAATAAACATGATATACTATTAGAATGTCTAGATAGATACATATCTTTGGAAAGATAACACATGAATAAAATCTAAGTTTGACACATGGATTTTTCATGTATATCATATTCTTTGTTGTATCATGCTTGGATGCAAGATGATTTGACAACATTAATATCTAATTGAAAGTTATTAGATAACTAAGTTTAATGGATATGGTTGGATTTAGAATTGACATCCTTATTCTGGAATTGCTGCTAAATTCTAAGTATGAGCCATATGGCAAATTGTTGCGTAATTGATATAGTTGACAAATCTTAAAAGATTTGAAGGTATCAAAATTACACGATGGATATCACAGTTTACGGAATTTTAAAAAGCATATTGTTGTTTGCATACAATGATGCTAGTAAATTGAGATGACACTCAATACTAGTCATGGTAGGAGTTCATTCTTATTAAAGGCCATGTATACTAGTTATGCTCAATATGAGCATAGTTGCATTATACATTAAAGAATCAGAATACTTTAAACTATAAAAGGTTTGGTAGTTTAATTGTCATAAATTCATTGTTGAGGATGCCACGTATTTTATGAAATATTATGTAGCAATATCTAGATAGATGAATGCACACATACAAGAATTTCATTAATTAAATTCTTGAAATAAGTATTCTCAAAATTCTGATAGATCAAAATTAGTTGATTTATGCCTTGTCAACAAGTATGTTTGACATGACTTGAGGTATAATTCATTAATGGGAATAATCATGCATTGATCTATTTAGTATTTGGATAAGGGATGTTAATCAATTATTATTTACAATGAATTAAAGTACTTGGTATGTTTGTTTTCATTAATAATAAATTGTATCCTATATTTGCGTGTTTAAATCCGTGAATAACTTATGTTATTCTAAATAGTCCGTTGTCGATCAATAATATGGGAGTATTATTGAATTAAGGCAAATATGAGTTTTGGTAGAATATACTTAAGTATATTGATGCGTTGTACATGCCAAATTTACATGATATTCAATAATGGATAAATTGAATATAGGACAGATTCCAACCACATGATTATACTATATGGATCTTTGTCATTAAGTAAATCATGAATATTTATCCTCAGACTTGATATACCAGATAACAGCCGAGGATGTAGCTCATTTTCTATAAGATATGTCTAACGATATCCGTAACTGGTAGTTATAAGGGCTATTTTCGGAGGTGATGCAAAGTTCAAGGGTTATGCTTGTAGTCAAGAAAAGATTTGTTCATTCAAATTTGTTTTGAAGTATAATACTACTGGGCCCCTCGTAGGTTTGACAAGATGTTTGCATGGCCATGCCCAAGGTCTATCTGGAATACGTTCAGATGATTTGGTAATCTTGATCAATTATAAATAACGAGAAATAGAATAGTTAATTATGGAATGACTTAGATCCATATCCATATTAACGTGGTATTAGAAACAAAAGGATAAGTATGATGATGAATCATCACAAGGTTTTTTTCCAGGAAACCATACTCAGGGTCGATCTGGAGGCATTTGGGGTGTTAAGCTAGACTAACCAATGTCATTACTATATTAATGCATATCCAAGTGGGAGCTGTTAAGTTTATGGATATAAATTAATATACGTATGACCAGTTTCGAACACGAGACTTCGGGATTGCACACATTACGTATGAGTTTCAATGTTTTAATAATTAATATAATAAGTTATGTTTAATTATTAAATTCACAATAAACGACTAAAGAGCGTTAGGAATTGACTAACGGTCGGTAAATGTCAACGGGATACGAAGAAGATGAAACAAGACAAGAGAAGGTTCTAGAAATCCTCTCTTGGGCTTGTTTATGGCAAAACAATGGAATCCCACATCGGAAACCATTGTAAACTGGATCTCCACCATAAGGTTATAAATACATCCCTATGTATTCATCCTTTGGTACACTTGATTCAATAGAAGGCCAAACTTCTTCTCTTCTTCCCTTGGTCAACGAGTGAAACCCCAAGTAAGGGATTTACGAGTGACCTTGAGTTTAACAAAGGTGTTTGGTTAATCTATTGTGATCAAGAACCTAGCTTTTCTCATTGAAACGCTACTAATACGTGTGTACAAGAACGAAGATCAAGCATACTTTTGCTTGTGTTATCTTACCCTATTCGACTTACTATTAGTCGAATTCCATAAACCCTAGTTAGGTTTTAACTTGTTCTTGTGACATCGATTTCTTGTTTAGCTAGAAATCAAAGGAACACATTTTCTTTTATTTGATTAATTAATTACATATGTTAGATCCTTTATTCTTCCGCTGCATGCTTTGATGTTCATGTGTTTATGTTTATATAATTGTTATGATATTCATATTCCAACAAAAACCAGGGTAAACATGAAAAAAGAGATGATTGAAATTTCATGGTCATTGACCATTCATCCTCTTGGTGAGGCTTAAAGTTCATCCCAGATCTATCCAGTTCTACTATCGAATGGAAGGTTGCCTTCTCTATAGGCTTTGATGACTTGGCAGCTACAAGCTGGTAGCGTTTGTGCTGATAGCCAAGAACATGAGCATGAGTTGAATATGAGTCAACATCCGTGGTTGAAATTTTTTCAGGTAAATCTGAGTCGACATCTGTTGTTGAATTTTTTTCAGGCAACAGAGAACATAATTTATTGAGAACGTTGCTAAGAATTGAATTTTTTTCAGGCAACCAATGGAAGAGCATAATGTAGGGTGCCAAATATGCATTGAGAATTTCGCTAAGAGTGAAAGTCACTTTCTTTGTATCACTACTTGTAGATTTGATACTGATGTTTGTGGTGGTTTGTGGATGAGATATAGACTATAGTGAGTATAAATTTATTATACGGTGTGGTTATTTTTAAATTTTGATCCTAGATCTGCGAATAATATAAAATAAAATGTAAAATATTCAAAAAATGTAAATGAAATCCATTGTAGATTTGTAGTCACGAAGATGAGATGACACTCTAAGACATGAATATTTCATAGAGCTAATTACCCATTTGCCCCAAAAGTGGGAATGAAGGAGTTAATAGGTACACTATCATCACATCAAAAGGTTTTTATATATGGGATTTTTTAATTTTGCCATCATGTCAGTTATTTAAAAACATTAAATAAACTATATTATTTTTTAAAATAGAATTATTTTAAATAAAACAAAGTTAATTAGAGTAATAAGAAAAAGAATTAGGAAATAATTAATGTAAACTAACATTTAAACATGGTAACTTAAGTTTATTAATTGTATTTAACAAAGGTTATTGTGATACAAATTAGAAAAAACTATATTATGCAGAGCAATGAGAAGTCATTGCAGCGTTGGCTTGATCATGAAGTGGAAGTGATGGTGAACGTTCATGAAGTTCGACATGAATACGAGAAACAAAGCCAAGTGTAAGTAAATTTGTATCAACTAATGCTTTTTATGATATAAATATGGATTAAGGAAAACAAGTTTATATTATTTATCTATGATTTTATATTATTTATCTATGATATTCAGACGTGCTGCACTAGCAAAAGAGCTAGCAGTTCTTAGACAAGTTGAGGAATTTGATTCTAAAGGAGTTAGCCCTCCGAGAGGAAAGAACGGTTTCTCGAGGTGCAAACAATTCTACTTCCATAGGGTGGTATTCTACCGTATCTTGGCTGGGCAACCCTGAATTAGAAAAATACCGATATGTTGGTCCACACGAATTATGGATCCAAGTAGCCTTGTTACTTGTTAGACGACTTGTATAAACCAAATCGATCTAAGTAAGAAACTCTAACACTTTGCTTATTGTTAATGCGGAATCTTAACAATAAACAATGAAGAACACAATAACTATAACTAACTTCGTATATTGATTCTTTTAATCTAAGTGATTACAATCTTCGTCGTTATCAAAAACTAATGACTAGGGTTCCTTTTATACACTAAGGAAACTCTAGATACAAAACTTGTAGAAGGATATACGTATCTTCTCTAAAGATAATTACGTATCCTTTCCTAACTTATATCTAACAAACTTTCCTAACTTTCATGACCAGACTTAACAGCTAAAGTCAACAAGACTTAACTTTACTCTACCAGACTTAATAATGAACAACCAGACTTAACTATTACAAGACTTAACTAATAAAACTAACAGACTTAATTACGTAGTCCACCAGACTTAATTCTGTTCTTCCATTAAGTCTTCTCTTGTCTTGTGATAATTCCCAACAATCCTCCCCTAACTTGATCTTCATGCTTTATGAACTTCAAGTTTCTTCTGAATAAGCTTTTGAGGATTTAATCTTGAACTCTAGGAATTATCTCTAATACTTCAAAACTTCAAATCTGATCTTTATGCAGCAACTTGACTTGAATAATCTTTTCACCATCTGATATGCAATCCATCTGATCTTCACAGCAACCATGACTACTTGTACATCAATTCTTTTAAGTTTCATACTATTCTCATCACTTCCAAGTGTGTAAACTCTTGTGAGAGGTGAATCATTGAAAATTAATGGATTTGATGTCTCTTTGCCAATAGCCATCACTACTGGAGTAGCCAATGTTTTGGTGTGTAAGACCATGGTACATTAATAACCATATGATTTTTAGTAAACCATCAACTATCAACGGATTTGTTTTGTCTTAACCAAACGCCGTTTGCTTTTGGACTAGCCAATTCTTTTGATGGAATGCACCTCATCTTGGTGAATTGATTACCATGTATGGTTTTCCACAGTCTTTACCACAAGCCATACCTTGTGGGCTAGCTAACTCTTCACTATTTCAGATATGGTGAGTTGAGTACCATACAATATTTGGTAAATTGCCAACCATTAACGGATTTGAAATATCTTTACCATATCCGTTTGTACTGGATTAGTCAGTCCTTATGTTGGTTAATGATGAAGCGAAAAGTGTACCGCTTTTAGGGGGTCATTTAAGCCCTAAATCGTATTTATTTGATCAAATATTGCCCTAAATCGTTCTTTTTGTCATTTTAGGTACTTTGGAGAAGAAATCTGGAAAAGGAAGCATTTTGGACGTTTTTGGAGCATAAAAGTGAAGAAAACAACAAAGTCTCCAAAGCTGCTGGAAAAGTACACTTGACGGCGTCAAGGATTGCTCCTGATGGCGTCATGGCTTGGCAAAAGAGGTAGATATAAAGAAAACACGTGACGCGCCAGAGAATTTTACAATGGAAATCTGACGGCGTCACCCTTTAAAGTGATCAAGGCCATCACGGTTTAAGTTAAAGAGAGACGGTGTCAAGCACATTTCTGACGGCGTCAACCTTTGATAGGCCAGAGCGGATTTTGGAGGATTAAAAAGGGACGGCATCAGGAAGACCATCCGGGAACCCTAACCACGGCGAGGTGACGGCGTCAAGATCTACAACGTGACGCCGTCAGCCCCTAAACTCTATATATAGTTTTGCAATTTTTAGTCATTAGTGTGCAACTTTGTGAGGAGAAACCCTAAGACGAATTTTCTGCCATTTTTAAGGGTTTTATACCCTTGGATCTCCCATGTTTAATTGAAGATAAGTAATCACTTAATCAATCAATATGTCTATGTGTTGTTTGATTATATCTCGTTCTTGTCTTTTAATTAACATGCTAGGCTAGATTTATCTTGTGTTTGCTTAGATCTAATGAAACCTAACTATTGATTATTGGTTATTAGTGTGTTATTAATTGTTTTGGATGATTGTTTATCGATGTTAGGCTTAAGAAAACTGGCTAACCTCCTATACGGTAACCTGCTTGAACGTCTTAAGAAACATGAACCAATGCGTACTAAGGTTTTTATGGTCGTATTTAATGCATGAGCGAATTCTAGTGATCCCATGTTAGGAGCTTCTTAGCCGGCTCGACATAGGAGTGAAGTAGGAGCTTATAGAGTTGGGGAAGTACGTACGCCACCCCACGATTGGTATTAAGGAATACACCCGTCATCCACGTAATTAATACACACTAATCAACCGGTAAAAGATAGTTAGGGAGTAAGGAAATCTAAGTAAACACATTTCTCTCCATATAAGTTTCACAACCTTTTTATTTTCAGTTATTTTATTTTATTTGCATTTGTAGTTATTTGGGTTAGTTGACTAGCAACTAATTCCGCCCACTCCTTCAAACCCGAGATTTTACTTGCTTTCATAAAAATATAAAAATACAAAAAGAATCTTCCCTCACCCTTAGACCTATTAGAGTAGTTTTTCAATCCTAACGACACTATTCCCCTAGAGAACGATCAATCCCCCGGTACTTGCCACTTCACTATACTACATCGGTCAGGTACACTGCCTGGTGGGGATTGCAAGCTTCTCGAGATCCCTCGAGAGGTAAAACCTGTTGTAAGGTCGCAAAACCACGCATCAGTTAAACATGGTGGACTGATAACCATTTGTTGTGTTAGTGCTATGCACCTTCACCAAGTGAGAAGTTCCTTTAATCTCACTTAACAACTTGAAAATTCTTTCAAACACTCTTAAACACCCCGATATGATTCTTTTAAAGATTTTTCCTTAATCAAATCAAGCAACTGCTCATAAACTTCATCCTTCTCATCTGCATGTAATTTCTTTTCCAACATTGCCTTGTAGACCCTTGGTGATAAAGGATATTCCACCTCTGCAAGCATGTAAATATGAACTATCTGTAGAGATAAGCAATGTACTCTACATCTATGAAAATATCTCCAAGTCACAACTTCTTGTTGATCTGACAATTTCCAAATCTCATCTATTGTTGAAGGTGGCTCAAACATCACTTTTAAGTCTCCCCAAAACACCCTCTCAAACTCCTCTTCAGGTCTTTTGTCTCCATGTTTGATGTTTACCAACTTATAAAGTTCTTGAAGATCTTCCCTACTCACATCATTCAGAATTGCTGGAAAATTAAGGTATACAACATCAGTGTTGTCTTCCCTTATGATTTGATAAGCAGCTCTTTGTCCAATCCTAATTATATGATATTTGACAATTTTAGCTGGTTCCTTGGAAATCTCAGGAATTGTTCCCATAGTACAACCCTCAGATGAAGGTTCTTCTTCTTTTGATTCACCTTCTTCTTGTACTTTCTTCTTGAATTTACTCTTTCTTGCTATACTTTTCCTCCTTGTAAACTTTATGACTGGCTTTTTGACTTCTTTCTTTTCTTCCCCAACATCAGACACTTTCTCAGATTTAGATTCCTTTTCAATTTCACTTGATACTTTTTCACTTTCAGATGCTTTTACTATCTCAGCCTCCACAGCAGGCTCAGACTCTGCTACTTTATGTCTCTTGAAACTTCTTCTCAAAGAATCTTTATAATCCACTGGCCTATAGCCATGATCTCTCTCATATGCACTCACATATTCAGCTTGAATTTCCTCAAATGATCTTCCTCTCATCTTTTCCCATGTTGAGTGCAGCATGTTCTTTAGATACATCTTCATCCCATGCATTTGATCTGCTTTAGACATCTTCTTGGGAACTTTGGTTTTCTTCTGAGTTTGTCTTATCACTGACATAAAATCCCCCAAAGTTTCTTCATTCCTTCTAGCATTTATGAACTCTGCTAGTTGTTTAGCTCTCTCCTCAGCAGTCAAACCTAGAATAGCTTTAAGTTCTTCAAACTTTGCCCTCAACTCGTCATCTTTTTCAATCATTTCCTTCATTGGATCATCATTAAACTCTTCTGATATCTTTCTTGCAAGCATTTCATCTTGTCTTTTCTGCTCTTCCTCCTTTTCAATCTCAGCCTTTTCTATTGCTTGTATTCTTGCAATCTCAGCTAAAGAAGCTTGCTCTTCTCTTTCTTGTCTTTTTGATTTCTTGGACTTAGGAGTTTCCATCATAATTTGTTTTCCTTCCCTTTGAGTTTTAGGCTGCTCCTCATTACCAGACTTATCTCCATGAGCAGAACTAACAACCTCACCAGACTTTTCTTGACCACCAGACTTAATTTCCTTACCAGCATTAACTTCACCAGACTTAATCTCTTAAGCAGACTTATCCAATTCTTCATCAGATTCTTCATCAATTATCAACTTTCTTTTTGGATATCTGCTTTTCTTCCTTTGTTGTTGAATTTTACTCAGAGATTGAGCTAGTGTTTCTGCTGCTTCCTTTGTTTCAGGATTTATATCTACTTCATCAGCTGGTTTATCCTTTGTTGGTGTCTTAAGAACTTGTTCTTCCTCTAAATTCCTCCCCTGTTTGGAAGAATTTTCATCCTCACCTTCTTGATCATCAAAAGCAACTACTTTCTCCTTCATAACTTTTTCCAACTTTTTAACCCTCTTGACCAAGCAACTACTTTCTCCTTCATAACTTTTTCCAACTTTTTAACCCTCTTGACCAAAGTTAGAATAGCCTGACTCTTAGCATTGTTAGCCTTCTCCAATAAGTCTATTCTCTTAACCAAAGCAGACACCAAGGTGAGAAGATCCTGTGGAGATCATTATGCTCGAGGTTTGTTAGACCTCATATCTAGTATAACAACAATAACAATGAATAAAACACAATATGCAGCGGAATAATCAAACTATCATTATTATTGCTACAAGGTTTTCCTCGTCATCATCTATACTCTCTAACAGTACAATCACCAAACCTAGGCATCCATTGTAGGAACTTGATGCCTAGAACCCGACCTATACCTTTTAGTCGACTACATTATGACACACACATACTAAACTAATACCCTGTATCTCTTTATATAATAGAGATACCTAGGGTTTACAAAGGATATTCCTAGAATAATAAAAGATTTCCTGTAATCTTTTCTTCTTTGTGAAGTTTCATCCTTTGTCTCCATAAGTCCTTCATCTTTCATATTTTGTCAATATCAACTCATATTTAATTCTTAACAATCTTCCCCTAGTTGATATGACAAAACCAACGACCAATGAAAGATGATCTTCCCCTTAATCCATGCATATCATCAAGGATCTTCAAGCTGCTAATCTTCAAAATAAATCTTCTTCCCCTTTTTGTCATCATCAATTAGGGACAAAAATATGCAACCTTGATCATCACACCACGAATCAATATCACACGTCCAATCCATCATTCCAATGTTTCAAATTACCCACCATTAAGTTTTCCGCACTATAAATGAACTTGAAACAGTAGAAATAAAAACCAGCCGCAGGAATACCAACTAGCAGTAGAAAAACCTTCACCTTGATGTATCATAACCTCGATGTATTGAAGAAGAAAATCAACCATTACCAATTCGATGCTAAAGTAGAATAAACCAACCTTGTGTCTTATAAGGAGATCGCAATCTCCTGACAAAAATCACTGAGCACAATAACGTAACTCCTTCAAGTGTTTTGCCAATTCGTAGTCTTGAACGAACGAATAAGTTATCTTTAAAGTGCTAACCCCACCTTAAGATATAATAAGAACACAATCTTGAAAAATTCCACTTCACCGTCAAATAAGTAATAACCAATCTTCATCACCAATAAATAAGATAAATTCGAGCCATTAAAACCAAAATCAAATCCAAACATCGTCTGTGCGTGTGTTACTTCCCCTATGTGTGTGCCCAATCTCCAAAATCAACTGAATATGCTTCCCCTCACTTTTAGACTTCCATGCTCTAGCAGTACCAAACAGCAGTACAAAGTTTATAAACAACAATATAAACTGTTCATTCTCCAAAGCTAGCAGTATAAACTACTGTCGAGCAGTACTAACGCAAAAACCAAGCAGTACTAACTGTTAACCGAACATTATTAACTGGTGAAGCCAGCAGTACAAACTGCTATGTATAAATCAAGAACAATACTAAATTTTAAAGTAAGCAGGAGAAACGGTTAACATCAGATCAGAATTAATCCACCACAGTCCATTACGCAGCAGCTACGTCCAATCAAAATCCCACACAAATAAAATCATTCTGATCTATTAATTCACATCGAAACAGTACGACAAACCATTCAGCCAAACAGATCCAAGCAATAATTAAATAATCCATAGTCAAACAGTATGCACTAAGCGACAACTTGCTTTCACTGACCCACAATTAGATTATTCGATCAGTACAATGTTAAATTCAACCAATAAATTTGAATTCCACATCAATCATCCCACTTGACTGCTTCCATTAAAATACGTAAACTGACACCAGCTACCCATTGGACAGTACGATTTTAAAATTATATAAACCGAAAACAATAAAATCAATATATCACTGATGCACTTTTGATCCGATCAGTACGAGATTAATATATTATGTTGTCACATAAAAACAAAACAACAAGATCAATACCTTTAATTTTAACCGATAAACTTGAATAAAAACCTTATCGATCAGAACACCTTCATCAGATCTGCTCTTTTCTTTGAATCTGCTCCATCACCAATAGTAACAACCTTGTAGATCCTAGATATCGAGAGCAACCTGTCTCTGATACCACTTGTGGAGATCGTTATGCTCGAGGTCTGTTAGACCTCATATCTAGGATAACAACAATAACAATGAATAAAACACAATATGCAGCGGAATAATCAAACTATCATTATTATTGCTACAAGGTTTTCCTCGTCATCATCTCTACTCTCTAACATTACAATCACCAAACCTAGGCATCCATTGTAGGAACTTGATGCCTAGAACCCGACCTATACCTTTTAGTCGACTACATTATGACACACACATACTAAACTAATACCCTGTATCTCTTTATATAATAGAGATACCTAGGGTTTACAAAGGATATTCCTAGAATACTAAAAGATTTCCTGTAATCTTTTCTTCTTTGTGAAGTTTCATCCTTTGTCTCCATAAGTCCTTCGTTTTTCATATTTTCTCAATATCAACTCATATTTAATTCTTAACAGATCCTCCACAATCATAGGGTTGGATTCCTCCTCCTAAATAGGACTTGGAATATGGGTTTGTTGTGGTGGTGAAGATGGTGTAGGTGTAGGTACCCTTGGTTTGGATGGTGATGGACTTGGTTGTGGTGTTGGTGATCTTGGTTGTTCCTGAGCTTGCTCCACATTGGTTGGTTGTTCAACATGAGATGTACCTGCAATGTTAGTTGAACCAGGAAGCATAGCAGGCAAAAGTGGCCAATGTGCCCCATTGAATCCCCTTTTCATGTTTGCAAAGATTTTAGGAGTAAAAGCCACAATCACATAAATCTGCATTTTATCTTCAGGTTCAAAATTTAAAATCATTTGCAAAAATCTTGGGTACATCAAAAACTTATGTTTTGCATTTTTGACATTTGCAACCATGCCATCAAAAATCAATTTTGAAAAATTAAAAGGCCGTCCAAGTGCAAGACAGACCAATGCAGAAGCAATGTTGCTTCCAAACTGATCCCATCCACCACTCTTGGGACTTAGGCAATGGAGCAAATGATGAAGTAAAAACCTCCACTGTGGTGTAAAATAGCTTTTCCAAAAAGTAAAGGTACCATCAGTGGGATATCCTATAGTTCTCATACCCTCAAAAAGGTCATCATTAGACAATATGTATTCCCCTGAAGCATCACCCAATTGGAGACTACTCCTAATGGAGGCTTCAGTAATGGTGAAGTCATGGGTGTCAATTGTTGCCCGTAGCTGTGGTGTACCATCAGCTAGGGTTTCATAGGTCACAGACCCCCAAAATTGCTTAACAAGAGATGCATAAATAGTAGGATTTGCAGTTAAAGCGTACCGAAGGTTAGAGCCTTTCAAGAAATCTACTATCTGCTCAAAGCCGTCACTTTGGTTTGGTTTCTTCAAGAAACCAACTTGATTGTGCTTCTCAACAAACTTTAGTGAAGCCATTGATGAGAGAATGACTAAGTGCTGGTTGAGAATTTAAATTAGGGTTTTTACTGGTAGTAGAAAAACAGAGTAATTCTTGGCCGTGAATAAAGATTGTAGAAATTAGAAGTAAATAATGGATAAAGATGAAAAATGAATTAAATCTTATCCATATATACCTCTTTCCCCCAAAAATATCAACGGTCGTATTTAAATAAGATAAAAAAATCTTTATTTGACTGACCAGACCTAACGGTAATAAATTAATTACATTTGTCATACTACCAGACTTAAAATTGGTCAACCAGACTTAATCACTGACTCACCAGACTTAACTAAAGAATCAAACTTACATACTGAGCAAGCAATAACAAGGTTTCATATCACCAATCCATATTGTTCTGCAAGAGTGAGTCCCAACACCGAGAGAAAAACAAGAAAAGCACACAAATTCAAAATTTTACAAAAAAAATGGCAATTTTTTTTTAAACTAGTATTAAATCTACTACACGGATTAACTCCTAAGATTACCAGAATTAAAAATAACTACAAGAATTAACTACTAATACTACCAGAATTAAAAATAACTACAAGAATTAACTTCTAATACTACCAGAATTAAAAATAACTACAAGAATTAACTTTTAATACTACCAGAATTAAAAAAATCCTAAATACTGGTTATTATACAAACTTTACATTTTGACCTCCCCTTAAGTTTAACCTCCCCTTAAGACTAACCTTCCCTTAAGTCCAACTACGGGTTTATCATACCAATGCTAACCACTAAGTAATTAAACCTAGGGCCATCAAAAGCTTTAGTTAAGAGGTCTGCAACATTGAAGTCTGTGTGTATTTTATCCACTCTAATTAATTTCTTTTCATAGCAATCCCTAATGAAATGATGCCGGATTTCTATATGTTTAGTTTTAGAGTGGTACACAGGGTTCATAACTATACAGATAGTGCTCTCATTATCTATGTGAATTATAGTGTTCATAAAGTTCAAACCATAATCCAGCATTTGGTTCTGAATCCACAAGACTTGTCCACAGTAATTGGCAGCTGCTACATATTCAGCTTCAGTTGTTGATGTAGCTACAATGGTCTGCTTCTTGCATTGCCAAGAGATTAATCTTCTTCCAAGGAATTGACAACCTCCAGTTGCGGATTTCCTATCAAGGTTTGCACCTGCATAATCACTATCTGAATAGGCTTCCAGGTCAAAAGATGACTCTCTAGGATACCAAAGGCCCAAATTGGGTTTGCCCTTTAGGTATCTAAAGATTCTCTTCACAGCATGAAGATGTGAAGTCTTGGGGTTAACCTAAAAACGTGAACAAACACAGACTGCATACATAATGTCAGGTCTAGAAGCAGTAAGATACATTAGAGAACCTATCATTGATCTGTAAAGATGCACATCTACATCAGCAGCATCTTCATCCTTTGTTAAAGGCACCTTGTTCTCCATGGGAGGGACTGCAGTCTTCACATTTGAAAAGGCAAACTTCTTTAAGATCTCTGCTACATACTTGTCTTGAGAGATAAAGATTCCATCTGCTTGTTGTTTCACTTGCAGTCCTAAGAAAAATGTGAGTCCACCCATAGAACTCATCTGAAACCTTCCCTTCATTAATGCTTCAAACTCCTCACACCAAGACCTTTTAGTAGAACCAAATATGATATCATCCACATAAACCTGGACTAGGATGATATCATTCTTGTTTTTCTTGATGAACAAGGTCTTGTCAATCACACCTCTTTTGTACCCATGCTCTTCAAGGAAGTTGGAGAGAGTTGCATACCAAGCTCTAGGAGCTTGATGGAGACCATATAAAGCTTTGATGACTTTGTACACTTTCATGGGTTCTGCTGGATCAACAAAGCCAGGAGGTTGATGAACATATATCTCTTCTTCTATAGTGCCATACAAAAAGGCACTCTTCACATCCATCTGATAGACTATGAACCCCATATATGATGCATAGGCTAAAAATAACCTAATAGCCTCAATCCTAGCTACCGGAGCAAAAACCTCATCATAATCTATCCCCTCCTCTTGTCTATACCCTTGTGCTACTAATCGTGCCTTATTCCTTACAACTACTCCTCTTTCATCCCTTTTGTTCCTGAAGACCCACTTTGTGCCAATCACCTTAGCTCCACTTGGTAGATCTATATGAACCCAAACTTTCTGCAATTTGAATTGCAATAACTCCTCTTGCATTGCTTCCACCCAACTCACATCTTCAAGTGCTTCAGAGACTTTGGTGGGTTCCTTTTGAGAAAGGAAACAAGCAAACAAGCAATGTTGTTGGTCCTTGTGGTTGATCCTTTGCTGCTTCTTAATAAGACTGATAAGTGCATGAGATGTAGGAATCTTTTGCACTTTACTTCTGGTTTGAACAGCTGATTGAGGATCACCAATAATCTGACTTTTAGGATGAACTTTGTGAATTCTGAGTGTTGGAGCTGGACTTACATCTACTTCAGTGGGTAGGTTGTTGAAGTCAGTAACTACCCCTTCTTCATCATAAGAAGCCCCATCAAAAATGCCTTCATCTGGCTTATCAAATACCTCAAGTTCAGGCATCTCAGAATCATCAAAATTAGCATTTGGAGTAGACTCAGGTTGAGCAGAATTAACAGCAGCTCTACCAGACTTAGCTGAGTTAATGCTGGTAGGCTTCTCTCCACCAGAATTAATAACAATACTACCAGGATTAACCAGATTAGTGCTGGTAGCCTTCTTCCCAAGATGTTTGTCAGCCAAAGCATTCATTTCTTCTCTAAAGGATAAGATTTCTTCTGAAACTTTTGTAGGAGAACCCTCTTTTTCTTGAGGCTTGTTCACAGTCTCCTTCCTATTTGTAGAAGATTTCTTTGTTCCTTCATTTGCTGCAACATGGTTGACTTCTGTGGTAGAAATCACAATAAGCTCCTCAAATTCTTTGCCTTGATCAGCAGTGCTTGCATCTTGAGTACCTGCATTGTTAGGCACTTCTATGGAACCTGCATCAGGGTTAGCTTGATTCTCCTTGGAGACAGGAATATAGTTCATAGAATCAGTTAAATAATCAAGATCAAACATCCATCTATGACCTAGTCCCTTCACATTGGGTTTTTCCTCAAGAAAATTAACATGAAGATTTTCCTCTACTTTCTTCGTCACTAAATTGTAAACCCTAAAGGCCTTACTATTCAGTGAATACCCAACTAGAAACCCCTCATCAGATTTTCCTTCAAATTTTCCAAGCACACTTAAGGTATCAAGAATGGTCACATGGCACCCAAAAGGCCTTATATAGCTAACAACTGGTTTATGGCCAAAAATAAGCTCATAAGGTGTTTTATTCTGAGGCTTGGTCACTCTAACCCTATTGAATATATAGCAAGCAGTTGCAACTTCTTCAGACCAAAAGGTTGTGGGTAAGAATGAGTCTGCTAGCATGGTTCTAGCTGCCTCAATCAGGGTCCTGTTCATTCTCTCAGCAACTCCATTTTGCTCTGGAGTTCTAGCATTGCTATATTGTTGCTTGATTCCTTTTTCACCACAAAACTCAATCATGCTCCTATTCTTAAATTCTGTGCCATTGCCAGTCCTAATGATCTTAACCTTGTGATTTAGTAGGTTTTCTATTTGCCTAATGAACCTTTGAATTAAATCAGAGGTTTCATCTTTAGTAGACATAAAGAATACCCAGCAATACCTGGTGCAGTCATCAGTAATGACAAGACAATAACTAGCATGGTTGATACTTCTAACAGATGTAGGGCCAAATAGATCCATGTGTAAGGTATGCAAAGGCTCAGTAACAATCCTATCTAACTTAGCCTTACAAGAAGCTCTATGCTATTTGCCCTTATTACAAGCTACACAGGCATGGTCATTCCTAAAAACCTTGGAAGGTAAGCCTCTAACTAAATTACCCTTCACAAGTTTGTTCATATTCTTGAAATTAACATGACCTAACCTTTTATGCCACAATTTAGATTCATCTAAAGTAGCTTTTGCAAGCAAACAAGCAGAACCTTTTGCAACTTCGGGTGCTTTTATATCAAAACTGTACATGTTGTGTTGTCTAGGAACTTTAAGAAGTATCTGACTTTCATCAGGCATTTTAAAATCTGAAGTCAATACAAAACATTCAGTTTCACTAAAAAGCACCTTATGCTGCTTATCACAAATTTGTGATATTGAGAAAAGGTTAAACTGCCCTAGTTCTTTTACAAAAGATACATTGTCAAATTCTAAATTGCCTACAACAATTCTACCTTTACCAGTTATCTGAACTTTACTTCCTCCAAAGGTAACAGAACCTCCTTGGAATTCTAGAAAATCCTTCAGATGATTCTTGTTACCAGTCATGTGCCCAGAGCACCCACTATCAAATATTCCTTTGTCTTCCATGTTCTTCAGTGGATTTTCCTGCACAAAAGTAGAGAAATTAGTTTCTCTCTAGGACCCAAGCCTCTGAAGACTTGGGTCTGCCCTATGGATCAACAAATTTATAGGTCTTGTATGAGCTTGATCCACTATTGTTCTTGGATTCATAGGTAAGTGTGTTCTTAAAAGGATCCCAAGACCAACATGCTGGGGTCTTAACAGCAAAATCCCCATTTTCCCTTACAGCACTTGAGCTTGAAGCTTGTGTTGTACTATTAGCAAAAGGACTCCTCACAGGTGAATGAGGTTTGTAAAAATTGTTTCTTTGATTATATGAGTTCACCTGTGGTCTATTTATTGGTTGCCTGGGTCCAGAATGATTAAACCACCCAGAATTAACACTTGGCCTTACATAATTAAACATTTTGACCAACAGAACTAACATTTGGTCTAACAGAATTAAAATTTGGTCTACCAGAATTAAAATTTGGCCTACCAAAATTAAAATTTGGTCTACCAGTACTAACAGATGACCAACCAGAATTAACATTAGGCATACCAGAATTAAATTTTGCTGGTCTAGTCACAAACTTATTAGCATGATTAATCCTATCAGCATTATTCCAAACTGGTTTATCATTCATATGGCCAGCATTAACACTTTTATCCTTTCTAAGTTCAGCCTCTCTTTTCATCCTGACCTCATGAAAATCACAGTCCCTAATCAAATGACTTAGACTACCACACACAAAGCATCTTTTAGGACCAAAATTGTGGTTTCTCTTGTACTCTCTTCTCATTCTATCAGGTATTGGTGACTCTTGATTTTTGACAGACTTCCTAGAAGATTTTATGTGAGTATCACAACTAGGTTTATCTGTATGAGGTTTGGGTGTAGTCACAACTGGTTCACTATTTTTGACTGATCTTGACTCAGAAACATCTTTAGGTGCACTCTCTGATTCTGAATCAGACTGCTCAGAGATATCTCTAGTAGATCCTTCACTGTCATTGTTTTGACAAGTGGAGTATTCACTAGATTTGTCATCTGAGTTGCCTGTCTCAGGATAGATAGGACCCTTTTTACCATATACAAACAAAGAGTCATCTAGGTCTTTCTTTTGTCGAGGAGTGTAATCTACACTTAATGGAGGTGGCACCCCTTTAAAATTATCAGTTTTAATGAACCTATTGTACACTGGCCTACCAATAGAATCCTCTTTTCTACATTTGAACACAGATCTGTCCATCTCTTCCTCATAGCTAAGAACTTCACTATCTGACTGTATCCCATAACCTAAGCCAATTTTACTTGTAGAGCTCATACTAGATGCTATTATCTTATCCTGACACTTAGCAGAATGGGTCCATTTATCTACTTTCTTTTGCAATTCATCTCTTTCCTTAACAGCTTTCAAGCCTGCTCTTCTATATCTTTTAAGTTTTTCATCTTTTTCATATATCTCATTAGCTTGAAAGGTGAGTTTTTCATTTAAGGAAGCTTGTTTGTTTTGATAGTTCACTATTTGTGCTTCTAAAGTTTTAACAGCTTTAGTATAAGCAAGAATTTTTGCTTCCTGATCACCTATTTGTGTTAATTGTTCATGACACAAAGCTTTAAGATGATTATATGAATCAATGCATAATTTTGAGCACAAAGATACCTCATTACTGGAACCAATAGCCATAAGTGCGTGGTTTGGCTCTTCATCCTCAGGTGTGTGTTCATCCCAATTCACAGCTCCAGCTTCCAATGTCATCAAGCTCGTCTGATTCTTCCCCATCTTATCATCATCTTGAGAGTCAGAACCCTTCTTCTTTTTCCAATCAGTAGTCACCTTTTCCTTGCAATCTCTGGCAAAGTGACCATGCTTGTGACAATTGTAGCACTCAACAGTCCTCCTATTGTATCCCACTGGTGACTTCCCATCAAGCTTAATGTTCCTCCCAGTCTGCTTGTAAAACTTCTTAACCCTGAAAGCTTCAAATTGCTGTTTAAGAACAGCCTTTTGCATCTTCTTGGAGTTAGCATTCCCTCCAAATCTTTTCTTGATAGCCTCCCAAATTTCTTTGGCATCATTCATGCCATGAAACCTTCTCAAATGCTCTTTGGGAATTGCCATTAGCAGCATAGTCTTGGCCTTCTTCTCCTTTTCAACAGCCCGAATCTCTTCAGCAGATACTGGTGGTAATATCCTAATCACTCCATCAGTTCCTTGTGAAATCCTTTTCTTTGAATTTCCATTCTGTATGACCTCCAGACTTCGCTGTCAATATACTCCAGATAATGTTCCATCTCCATAGCCCAGATGTCATATTCTTCTCTTTTTAGGATTGGGAGTTTTATGTTGGATATGGTTGTTGTTGCAGAGATGGGTTGTTGTTGTCTAGATGTGCTTGCTTCAGGTTTTTCTTCATCATGGATTGATTTTTCATCATCACTGTTGTGAACTGAGAAACCATCATTCTTATTAGGATTTTCAACGTCAGACATTTTGCAGGGTTTAGGTAAGTGAATTTAGGGTTTTGTTGTTGTGTTTCTTCAAACTCAGAGTCTCTTTACAGGCTCTGATACCACTTGTTGGTCCACACGAATTATGGATCCAAGTAGCCTTGTTACTTGTTAGACGACTTGTATAAACCAAATCGATCTAAGTAAGAAACTCTATCACTTTGCTTATTGTTAATGCGGAATCTTAACAACAAACAATGAAGAATACAATAACTATAACTAACTTCGTATATTGATTCTTTTAATCTAAGTGATTACAATCTTCGTCGTTATCAAAAACTAATGACTAGGGTTACTTTTATACACTAAGGAAACCCTAGATACAAAACTTGTAGAAGGATATACGTATCTTCTCTAAAGATAAATACGTATCCTTTCCTAACTTATATCTAACAAACTTTCCTAACTTTCATGACCAGACTTAACAGCTAAAGTCAACAAGACTTAACTTTACTCTACCAGACTTAATAATGAACAACCAGACTTAACTATTACAAGACTTAACTAATAAAACTAACAAACTTAATTACGTAGTCCACCAGACTTAATTCTGTTCTTCCATTAAGTCTTCTCTTGTCTTGTGATAATTCCCAACACATAAGATCCATGAATACCGCAGGTGCATTGGTTTATCCGAACGGCATTACCTGAAACTCATAATGGCCATAACGAGTTCTAAATGCTGTCTTCGGGATATCTTCTTCCCGAACTCTGAGCTGATGGTAACCTGATCTCAGGTCGATCTTTGATTAAAAACTAGAGTGTAACACCCCAACCCAGCAAGGGTAACGATGTCACGTTAATGGTTTCATATCAGATCAAACAAAGCATACTTCAACAGTAATACAATAAAGTGTCAAAGGTTACAAATGAAATACTAACATTCTAAGGTTAAGAATGAAACAAAACTAAATACTAAGTCTGCAAATGCAATCCTTCTAATGACTTCTACTTCAGAATAACTATCAAGGTCTTCTAAGTCCAAAAGTCTCTTCACTCATACCCAAACCCGTCGTCCTGCTTATAACCTGCCGCACACGAAAAGAAAACGTGCGGCTGAGCTTAAAAAGCCCAGTGAACAGATATAACGGAAACAAAGCAGTAGTAACGGAATAATAAAGTAAAAGAAATAATACCAGGAGTAACAAGAGTCAGGAAAAGGAATACAAGAGTTATGCAGACATACCAGGAATTAAGAATGGTTACAATAGGAGATGTAAATGAAGCCAGAACCCACCAAAATCCCAAGTTAAATCAAGTCAGGTCAAATATCGGGTCAAGTGTCAGGTCATAAGGTTACAAGGTTTCAGGGAAACAGAAATCCACTACGAGCCCAAAAACTCAAAGTCAATATCAAATCATATCAAGTCACATATCAGGGTGTATGGAGGGGTGACCTCAGCATACCAAGTACAGGGTGAGGGGATACCTCCAGGGGTGGAGTAGCTAGCTCCCAGGGGTGTGAAAGGCGTGTATCGCACACACTCGCCAGTCACCAAGTAATACAAGTAACAAGAACAAGACAAGTCTAGGATGCATCCATACGCCCCCGCAGGCCACAGGGTTCTTCCTCTACGTAATAAATCAAGTCAAGATCGGGGACGGCGTAACCAAATCACTAGGGCTACACACTAGTCATGCCGGCGGTGCATCACCGACATGGACATGAAACCCTCATGCCTAGTAGATGGCTCGTAGTCTCAAACTGTGGGTGAGGGTCAAGTATCAAATCTCGGTATCATGTATCAGGTGTCATAACAGGGTTCATATCAGGGTTCATATCAGGATTCATATCATAAGTGTCAAAATCCTTAAATACCGTTTTCCATAAAAGTATTCTTTAAAAGGTTTCATAAAAGAGGTTATTTGAAAATGGTTTCTATAAAGATAATCTTACCAATAATTTCTTAAAACATTTTCATAATTTATCAAAAAGGTTTTCTCAATCCAGTTATACTATCAGGTGTATCAAGGTTCAAGTCCAGGTATCCAATGTCAGGTATCATATCAGGGTTCATATCAGGGTTCATATCAGGGTTCAAGACAGGAGATAAATGCAGGAGTTCATTATCAGGAGGTCCATATCAGAAAGGTCAAATACTGGAAGGTTCATAATAGTTTATTATAAGAAAATCCTTTTTACATGATTTTAATAATATGGTTCTTAGAACAGTTTCATAATAAAAGTCCTTTAAAGAAATATTTCAAAAACCTCTTCATATATATCTAAAAAGTAGTTGTAAAATCCTATGAACCTTCAAGTACTCAAGGTCTTAATTATTCAGGTTATCAGGGTTCAATAAGTCATGTCAAGAGTCATAGCAGGGTTCAAGTCGAAGGTTCAAGTCAAATGGTTCATATCAAGTGTATCAAGGTTCAAGTTCAGGTTCATGACAAGGTTCAAGACAAAGGTTAAAGCAAAGGTCAAACTATGGTTCACAATACAAGGGAAAACATAACAATGAATCAGGAATCAGAAATGAGACGAAGGCTCTTTACAAGAAGAGCAGAATATCTGTACCTTAACGAATACGCAAGCAAGAGAAATGAAAAGCAAATCAAATAGGAGATCACTCCTTCTTCAATCGATCTACAAATAATCGTAAGGTTTCATTTTAGTTCTCATTCCATTTGAGGTAACTTTGGTTATTAACATTCTCGTATGCCAAATTAACTATTAAGGATGATCGTATTCGTAGTTTAGGGTTAATATGCAATTCTCATAAATTTAGGGTGTAAAGTGTAATTATTGCAAAGTTACAGATTCCTACAAGTTAAGTCCTTTAGTATTAACCAAATAACAATATAGACCCTCTAGTGTTTGAACATAAACAATTTACACTCTTTAAATGTTATAATACACTTTTCAGGTTTTAGATAGGTTCTGGACCCGTTTAAAATAATTTAAGAATCATAGTAGAACTCCGAAATAAAATCTACAAAAATTCACAGGGATACCTCAATGTCCCTAGTATTTTAAAAAAAATTTCCAGATTTTATTAGCTAGTGTAAGTACGAAATAAAAATCCACTTTTACAACTTGTTCTGAAAACGTATCTGATGGAACACCGAAAAGTTATCGCCTGTTAACCCCTTTAGAAAAATTCACAAAAATCTATAAAAATTCCAACTACTAGGATACATCCCAAATATTACCCAGTTCAAAGTTATCTTTCCAATTCGACATGGTTTGGAAATTAAAAATCAAAAACCCGGACTGATTTTCCAGACTCACAAATCCGACCAGACACATAATTTTCTAAAAATCAAAAAGTAACCTTCCAGGCCTCTAAAATTTACAAACTAAATTTTCCCAGGTAGCCCTTTCAATGAACTTAGTTTTAGACTCTTAAAACACCCAAAAACTCGATCCCATCAATTAGTTACAGCCGGTTAAAGTCGGTTAAAGTCCTGTCTCAGTAGCAGTTTTCATCATCACATGTAATTATTTAGGGTTTTCTTTATCCATTCATTTGTTTTATATACCAAACGACTTTGGGTGAGTTCAAAACACATTAAGGTCAATTCTTATCAGTTTGTTACATATTCAAATCGAATTATACACCATATACAACCCAATCGATCCATAGTACAAGTTTTAGGGTTTTTATAGGTTTATGATTTTATGTGACATGATTTTCATTCCAAGATTCGTATAGAACACAAGATTTTCGAACAAAAGGTGAGTAATTACAATACCCTTGATGACAAGATGAATAACACGATCACACGGAATCAAGAACACCACACGAAAAATCTTTTCTTCCTTCCTTTTCTTTGGATCGATCGGCAGCCCCACAACAAGAGCAAAACACACTTTTTGATTAGTTTGTGATTCGTACGAACGTGTATTGATATAGGATTATGTATTTACCTTAGAATGAGATCGAGACGGAGGCTTTTTTTTTTGTGGTTTTTCTTGGTCGAACACAGCAGCAGAATGGGGCGCAGATTTTGGAGGTTTTTAGGGTTTTCTTGGAGCAAATTAGGATCAGTATTGTGTGAATGAGTTAAAAGAAATATATGGGTTGGTTTAAGGGAGGTTTTACCCGACATTATGGAGGGGGAAAGGAGGTGGATCGGCCCAAATACAAGACCCAAAACAAACACAATTTAATTTGACATAATTCCCTTTTAAATTTGTATTATACTTTCTTCACTAGTTTTAAAAATTAAATAACATAAATAATAAGTGATTTTCGGTTCTTTTGTATCTTATAGTGTGTTTTATTATTTTTGGTGGCTCGTACAAACATTATTTGGTGTCCCATAATTATTTCATAACATATATGATTTAATTACCAAGGTTTTGCAATTTATTTGTAAGTTATATAAACTTTTATTAAGCTTCAAATTATGAGGGCATTTTGGTCTTTCAACATGTTTTAGATTTTCGGGTTTTACAACTCTTCCCCTCTAATAGAAAATTTTCGTCCTCGAAATTTGCAAGGAACCGGAAAACAATAGAACGGAAACTCATACGGAATGCGAACAAGATTTCAAATCCATTTAACGGTATCAACAGTAGAGAGCTCTACAAGAGTTCAAGATTTATAACTGAAATCAACAGAACGCAAAACAAGAGTCCAAACTTGTCCAGACATCTAATGAACAAGGGCAGAGTATACAAACAGGTAGGCTGAACCTAAAGTCTCACTAATCGCGGATAATCCATCGGGAATCAAGTTCTAAACTTTTTAGGTACTTCCCAAGACATCCTATGGCCACAATGAGGGTACGTTATATGGTGTAAGTATTATCACGTTGATCAGGCGTCATAATACTAGCACCACATAATTCTGCCTTCATGATGATCATACTTTATCTCGAGTCGTAAGCAAACAATCTATCTTCATCCACCTAGTACTTCTACAGTCTCAGAGGTCAACAAAAACAAATGTCATAATCAAGAGGGAAAGCCAAACTACTCGCCATGGAGATTCTCAAAATGCCCAAGAGGCATCGAAATGATTAACAAAGATCAGAGGTCAGAGTCGGAATCTGAAGGTAAGGATTAAATAGTGTCAGGAATTTTCTATGCAAGTTTCAATGTTTCAAAACTTAATTAGGTTTCAAATCTTAGGTGTAATGCATAAGCTTTCAATCTCCAAGAGGGATTCAACAGGCTTAAACCAAAAGTAAGACACGAATCAGAGTATTGCGGAAGCAAAGATACTTAAACAAATGCCTTATAGTCTACCCATTCCTCACCGGTCAGAACTTAAGCTCCTATAGGGAAATCCTAGAGCAATTCTTACAGGTCATCTTATGAGCGCCTACAGTGGAAACTTAGTGGTCCAAACTTACACAGGTCAAGGGTAAATGTATTACGAAATCGCAGCCTGTCTCTCTGATACCATAAATGTAACACCCCAACCCAGCAAGGGTAACGATGTCACGTTAATGGTTTCATATCAGATCAAACAAAGCATACTTCAACAGTAATACAATAAAGTGTCAAAGGTTACAAATGAAATACTAACATTCTAAGGTTAAGAATGAAACAAAACTAAATACTAAGTCTGCAAATGCAATCCTTCTAATGACTTCTACTTCAGAATAACTATCAAGGTCTTCTAAGTCCAAAAGTCTCTTCACTCATACCCAAACCCGTCGTCCTGCTTATAACCTGCCGCACACGAAAAGAAAACGTGCGGCTGAGCTTAAAAAGCCCAGTGAACAGATATAACGGAAACAAAGCAGTAGTAACGGAAATATAAAGTAAAAGAAATAATACCAGGAGTAACAAGAGTCGGGAAAAGGAATACAAGAGTTATGCAGACATACCAGGAATTAAGAATGGTTACAATAGGAGATGTAAATGAAGCCAGAACCCACCAAAATCCCAAGTTAAATCAAGTCAGGTCAAATATCGGGTCAAGTGTCAGGTCATAAGGTTACAAGGTTTCAGGGAAACAGAAATCCACTACGAGCCCAGAAACATAAAGTCAAATCATATCAAATCACATATCAGGGTGTATGGAGGGGTGACCTCAGCATACCAAGTACAGGGTGAGGGGATACCTCCAGGGGTGGAGTAGCTAGCTCCCAGGGGTGTGAAAGGCGTGTATCGCACACACTCGCCAGTCACCAAGTAATACAAGTAACAAGAACAAGACAAGTCTAGGATGCATCCATACGCCCCCGCAGGCCACAGGGTTCTTCCTCTACGTAATAAATCAAGTCAAATCGGGGACGGCGTAACCAAATCACTAGGGCTACACACTAGTCATGCCGGCGGTGCATCACCGACATGGACATGAAACCCTCATGCCTAGTAGATGGCTCGTAGTCTCAAACTGTGGGTGAGGGTCAAGTATCAAATCTCGGTATCATGTATCAGGTGTCATAACAGGGTTCATATCAGGGTTCATATCAGGATTCATATCATAAGTGTCAAAATCCTTAAATACCGTTTTCCATAAAAGTATTCTTTAAAAGGTTTCATAAAAGAGGTTATTTGAAAATGGTTTCTATAAAGATAATCTTACCAATAATTTCTTAAAACATTTTCATAATTTATCAAAAAGGTTTTCTCAATCCAGTTATACTATCAGGTGTATCAAGGTTCAAGTCCAGGTATCCAATGTCAGGTATCATATCAGGGTTCATATCAGGGTTCATATCAGGGTTCAAGACAGGAGATAAATGCAGGAGTTCATTATCAGGAGGTCCATATCAGAAAGGTCAAATACTGGAAGGTTCATAATAGTTTATTATAAGAAAATCCTTTTTACATGATTTTAATAATATGGTTCTTAGAACAGTTTCATAATAAAAGTCCTTTAAAGAAATATTTCAAAAACCTCTTCATATATATCTAAAAAGTAGTTGTAAAATCCTATGAACCTTCAAGTACCCAAGGTCTTAATTATTCAGGTTATCAGGGTTCAATAAGTCATGTCAAGAGTCATAGCAGGGTTCAAGTCGAAGGTTCAAGTCAAATGGTTCATATCAAGTGTATCAAGGTTCAAGTTCAGGTTCATGACAAGGTTCAAGACAAAGGTTAAAGCGAAGGTCAAACTATGGTTCACAATACAAGGGAAAACATAACAATGAATCAGGAATCAGAAATGAGACGAAGGCTCTTTACAAGAAGAGCAGAATATCTGTACCTTAACGAATACGCAAGCAAGAGAAATGAAAAGCAAATCAAATAGGAGATCACTCCTTCTTCAATCGATCTACAAATAATCGTAAGGTTTCATTTTAGTTCTCATTCCATTTGAGGTAACTTTGGTTATTAACATTCTCGTATGCCAAATTAACTATTAAGGATGATCGTATTCGTAGTTTAGGGTTAATATGCAATTCTCATAAATTTAGGGTGTAAAGTGTAAGTATTGCAAAGTTACAGATTCCTACAAGTTAAGTCCTTTAGTATTAACCAAATAACAATATAGACCCTCTAGTGTTTGAACATAAACAATTTACACTCTTTAAATGTTATAATTCACTTTTCAGGTTTTAGATAGCTTCTGGACCCGTTTAAAATAATTTAAGAATCATAGTAGAACTCCGAAATAAAATCTAAAAAAATTCACAGGGATACCTCAATGTCCCTAGTATTTTACCAAAATTTTCCAGATTTTATTAGCTAGTGTAAGTACGAAATAAAAATCCACTTTTACAACTTGTTCTGAAAACGTATCTGATGGAACACCGAAAAGTTATCGCCTGTTAACCCCTTTAGAAAAATTCACAAAAATCTATAAAAATTCCAACTACTAGGATACATCCCAAATATTACCCAGTTCAAAGGTCTCTTTCCAATTCGACATGGTTTGGAAATTAAAAATCAAAAACCCGGACTGATTTTCCAGACTCACAAATCCGACCAGACACATAATTTTCTAAAAATCAAAAAGTAACCTTCCAGGCCTCTAAAATTTACAAACTAAATTTTCCCAGGTAGCCCTTTCAATGAACTTAGTTTTAGACTCTTAAAACACCCAAAAACTCGATCCCATCAATTAGTTACAGCCGGTTAAAGTCGGTTAAAGTCCTGTCTCAGTAGCAGTTTTCATCATCACATGTAATTATTTAGGGTTTTCTTTATCCATTCATTTGTTTTATATACCAAACGACTTTGGGTGAGTTCAAAACACATTAAGGTCAATTCTTATCAGTTTGTTACATATTCAAATCGAATTATACACCATATACAACCCAATCGATCCATAGTACAAGTTTTAGGGTTTTTATAGGTTTATGATTTTATGTGACATGATTTTCATTCCAAGATTCGTATAGAACACAAGATTTTCGAACAAAAGGTGAGTAATTACAATACCCTTGATGACAAGATGAAGAACACGATCACACGGAATCAAGAACACCACACGAAAAATCTTTTCTTCCTTCCTTTTCTTTGGATCGATCGGCAGCCCCACAACAAGAGCAAAACACACTTTTTGATTAGTTTGTGATTCGTACGAACGTGTATTGATATAGGATTATGTATTTACCTTAGAATAAGATCGAGACGGAGGCTTTTTTTTTGTGGTTTTTCTTGGTCGAACACAGCAGCAGAATGGGGCGCAGATTTTGGAGGTTTTTAGGGTTTTCTTGGAGCAAATTAGGATCGGTATTGTGTGAATGAGTTAAAAGAAATATATGGGTTGGTTTAAGGGAGGTTTTAGCCGACATTATGGAGGGGGAAAGGAGGTGGATCGGCCCAAATACAAGACCCAAAACAAACACAATTTAATTTGACATAATTCCCTTTTAAATTTGTATTATACTTTCTTCACTAGTTTTAAAAATTAAATAACATAAATAATAAGTGATTTTCGGTTCTTTTGTATCTTATAGTGTGTTTTATTATTTTTGGTGGCTCGTACAAACATTATTTGGTGTCCCATAATTATTTCATAACATATATGATTTAATTACCAAGGTTTTGCAATTTATTTGTAAGTTATATAAACTTTTATTAAGCTTCAAATTATGAGGGCATTTTGGTCTTTTAACATGTTTTAGATTTTCGGGTTTTACATAGAGCCTTGCAACTGATCAAACAAGTCATCGATTCTGGGTAGTGGGTAACGATTCTTCACCGTTAACTTGTTTAGCTCTCGATAGTCTATACACATCCTGAAAGCTCCATCTTTCTTTTTCACGAACAAGACTGGTGCTCCCCAAGGCGAGGAACTCGACCTAATGAATCCTTTGTCTAAGAGCTTTTGCAACTGGTTAGACAACTCTTGCATTTCTGAGGCTGCTAGTCGATAAGGTGCTCGCGCGACTGGTGCAGCTCCTGGCACTAAGTCAATCTGAAATTCTACTTGGCGAGTAGGTGGAAGTCCAGGTAAGTCTTCGGGAAAGACTTCTGGAAAATCTTTAATAGTTGGTACATCTTCAAGTCGTTTCTCATCCGACTTCTTTTCTGTTATATGTGCCAAGAAAGCATAACAACCCTTCTTTATGTACTTCTCAGTTTTAATGCATGATATGATACTGAGTCTAGTTCCACTTCGTTCACCACGAATGATCAAGGTTTCGCCGTCGTAAGGAAGATGAACAACTTTCTCATCACAAATGATCAAGGTGGATAACCACGGACAATGGTGTTGGTGCCAACTAAACTACCGTTAGCTAGTTCGATGTGGTAAGGAGTGTCTAGTGTGGTTGGTTCGATATTGAGTAAAGGTGCAAATGCAGTAGAAACAAAACTTCTATCGGCTCCTGAATCAAATAAAATGGATGCATAACGATTATTGATGAGGAACGTACCCGTGACAACATTCGGGTCCTCCTTGACATCTTCTCCTCCTATAACATACACTCTTCCTCTAGCTGTTCCACCTTGGTTCCCGTTTCCTTGATTCTTCCTTTTTGGACAGTCACTCTTGAAATGTCCTTTCTCTCCATAGCCAAAACATGTCAATGGGGGTCTCTGATTATCAGCCACAATTGGAATCTTGCAATCCCTGGTCGAATGACCAACCTTCTTACAGTTCCCACAAGGATTAGGACAATTCCCAGGGTTATGATGACTTTGACACTTGTTGCACTTAGGCAAGTTACCATTGTAACCTCTCTTTTCAGCTGGGCCTGCAGCATAGGCCTTTGCAACTTCTTGCCTTTTTAGTGGTGGTTGAGTTGTATTGCCACCTTGGTTGTTGTTCCACCTTCTCTTGCTCTTGTTGTTGTTGTTAGCATAGTTGGTATTGTTCCGGTTGTTGTTATAGTTGTTGTTGTTTCGGTTATTGTTGGAGTTGTTGTTGCTATTACGGTTATTGTTGTTATTGCCAGTAGTTCCTTTCTTCACTACCTGAGCCATAAGCTTCTGAGATATCCTGATAGACTCGTCCAGTGTTTGTGATCAAAAGAAATTACATCCCTCTGGATGCTGTGAGGTAACCCACCAATGAAGTTTTCTAACAACTTCTCGTTATCTGGAACCATAGTTGGACATAACGCGGCCAACTCTTGAAACCTCCTGATGTATGCTTCAATCTCATTACCTTTAGTCACCAACTCATAAAACTCTGTTTCCAACTTCTTCACTTCAGTGCGTGGACAAAACTTCTTAGTCAGCAACTTCTTGAATTCTTCCCATGTAAGCTTGTGAGCGTTTTTCATACCAATAGGTTGGGCATAAGAATTCCACCATGACATAGCTTCATCAATGAGGGTACTGGTAGCAAACTTTACCTTGCTGTCCTCTGGACAATTGCATAGAAGGAATACAGATTCTGTCTTTTCAAACCAACGGATCATAGCAGTGGCTCCTTCAGTGCCCTTGAATTTTACAGGATCACCACTCTTGAAGTCTTTGTACGTACACTTACGACCATTAGTACCATTAGTAGCTCGTCCTACAGCTTATTCTGTTTTTGCCCGAGAAGCGGCTTCAGCAGCAGCGGCTACGGCTGCTCTTTCAGCTACTAATGTTGTCTCTATACTGTCGGCAACAAGCCTTCTGATCTCAGCTGGTGTCATCGCTGAAGTAGATATTTTTGGCGGCATACTTCTTCATAATCACAAAGATAACAATAATGAGAATCTCACAATTAGAAACGATCATCATGTACAATACATACAACCACAACATGTATATACAACCATAACATGTATAAATACGACCACAACATGTATAAATACAATGAAATCACAACGAGAAACAATCATGAAATATCATAAATATAATCACAACGCACATGAATATATTACATGAAAATTTCTGTCAACGAATGCCGATATCATAGGTAGCACAACAAATCCTACATAGTAGAGTCACACTTGATACATTTTTTTGTACAACAACCAAAACACATACAAGTTCTTTAAACTATGTCCCACACCCCGGGACTAGGATAATAATAGTACAAGCTACATGATACAAGTTAAATCTAGGCACCTCCTGGTGCTTCGCCTAATCGACGTTGAAGCTCTCGAATCTCTCTATCCATAGCAACCAAAATCTCCTCCAAATGTTGAACCCTGAGCTGAGTAGCAGCCTCCCTGCTCTCCAAACCCTGATATGATACATTGATGGACACCCTGCCTAACACCAATCCCTCAATCTCCTCCTCCATAGCCTCCACTTGGTAAACTGGTATCTCCTCCAACTACAATAAAGCTCTGTCGATCTGCTCCTGCTGCTGATCTAATCGTGACTCGAGTGTAGAAGTAGTAGGCTATCTGGCAGCTGCACCTCGGGAACTCTCACCAGCCTCGAACCTACTGGGCGGTGCTGTCTCTGAAGTCTCAGTAGTCTCTGTAGTAGCTGGAGATGATGGTGAATCAAATCGTGCATGCTTCTTGAGTGGCAAGTCAGATGTAGGGGTAGGATCTCTGGGATGAGATAGTGCTGATGGTGCCCCAGATGGTGGTAAGGATGGAAAGGATGGGGATAATGATGATAGAGATGGTAGTGATGATGATGGTAATGGTGTACAGAATGCTACTCTCTTCCACGCTGCCACTCGGCGTCTGCGAGGATGAGATGGATTAAATGCTCTGGAATGAACACTAGGGGTAAGTGATGATGGTGGTGGTAATGGTACAAAAGCAGCCGGTGATCTAACAATAGGACGAACCCTCTTCGCAGCAGTGCTCTTCATGCGCGTCCATCCGGACGTAGTCGGTATACCCGACCAAGAGGTATCATCTCTCCTGGCTGAATGACAGGAACAACTCTAGGCCCACAGCGGATCACAGGTGACAAGGGTGGTATAGGTGCGACTTCGCCCTCCTCTAAGGGTTCGGTCTCAGCCTCAGATGGTACAGGTGATGACTGTGGTGTAGGGTCCAATGATGATAGGATAATGGTAGGTGGTGATGAGACAACTGACTCTAGTACTATAATGGATGGTGATGAGATCTCGTCCATGTCAGAGTCTGAGGAAATGATGATGGGATGGGTATCTGAAGTCATCTCTGTGACAATCGACGTGAAATGAAAGTAAATAACTCGCATAATGTATGTATGAAACCGCATGTACAGTAGATATGTACTTATGCAAAATGATAAGATGCTATGATGAAGTAGTTATAGTCTAGGGTATCATGGACAACCCAGTTCGCTATAACCTTCGCTCTGATGCCAATCTCTCACACCCCCAAAATACATGACTTGCAGCGGAATGGAACACTTGAGGGCGTTACTGACCATAGCACCATAGTTACAGTTATATTGAACGACCTAAAGTGTCGTTTTGAAAATACATCATTTGATTAATTTAAACATTCAGAGTTACAAAAGTTAGGTCCCAAAAGGTGTTTCATGTTTGCGGAAATAAGTTTATACATATCAAACGATAATTAAGTGCATAAAATATAAGTGAGATGCGTCGTCACCGCGACTCCAAAATAAGTCCATATGCAGGCCATGATGCGCATACCTTAATTACATGAAAATACATTGCTAAAAATGGTCAACAAAAATGTTGGTGAGAATCATAGGTTTATGTAAATGAATAATTCCTACGGTAACCAAAAGTATGAGATGAATGACATAAATGCCACAAAAATAATACATTAGCTCTTAAACTCATGACCCCGAAGCTAGACTGAAATAAATGCCCCAAACTGAGTGCTTTGCCAGACACTCTAATATGATTAAAATGAAATGCGTTCGTATGACTAGTTGGCGCTACCAACCCGAACGGAGGCGTCACCCTCAATAGATCTATTAACCTACTCTCGCTTACATCCACAATTAATGGTTCATGATAAATAAAGGGGACTTTAATCTAGGCAATGATGTAACTTAAGCAATGTAAATGAATTTTGATACTTTGGTCCGTATGTAAAAATGGTGCAATGTATTCTCCCCCGAGAGTTTAGAAAGTAAATAATCAATTGAAATCGGGGCTATGAAAACTCACCTGATGCACTAGCAACCAATGACAGTAATGAATATGCTGAGATGAGGCTCGGTCTCTAACCGCAACCTAATATGATTAATATGTTCTAATGTAAGTCATGAATTGATGCAACACATGCAAATACGTATGTTATCGATAGCACTCGTGAATTTTGAAAATAACGTTTATCGTCGAAAAATATATTTTTGACGTCTCGTTAAGTTATAAAACACTTTTCGTATAAATATGTTGCAACGATATCCCACGATCGTCGTTTGGTGATTTATTGGTAAATATAGAGTTTTCGTCGCAATTTAATATTTTTCACAACTTGTAAAAATGGCTAAATGGCCTCGCAAAACTAGCCATAAAATGGTGTACGTTAAGTGTTAGTAAACAAGCTCGACGTTTTTGAAGACCTTGTAACAATATCTTGAAGTCGTATTATTGTCATTTTGTCCATACACGTCTCGATCAATAAGAAAAACGGCTCTCAACGTGGTGTCTTGCAAAAACAGTTTTGGACTTAGCATTATTTCTATTAAAAGCTGATGGAAATATGTTGTAGTCGTCAGGTTTCAAACGCGTGTATCTTGGTCGTTATAAGCTCGTTTCAAACGGGTTTCAATGTGAAGTGAAGAGAGAAAATTGTTGCTATCTAGATCTATTACTTGAAGTCTTGATATATATAAAATGGTAGTAAAATATTATGGAGACAAAATGGTACACTCATTAATGAAGTTAGTAGCTATTTTTCAATGTGTAAGGAAGTAAGCATGGAGGGGGGCGGCAAAACATGGGGGGGGGGGAACTTGTGTAAGTAGTGTAAGACTTTGTATAAGATTTAGTTAGATATTTTTGAGTTTTAGGTGATACCGGGTACCGAGTTAGCTAGAAATTAATTTTAACGGTACACAATAAAATATGACGACGTTGTAAAAATTATGAAATCACATTCCTGATAAGAATCGGGTGTTAAAATAGTTGTCGTGTCGAAATATCGCGAACCGACGTAGCTATAAGCGTTTACCGGAAAATATAGCAACTGATTTCAAAACACCGGGTAAATTAATAATATAATTTTTATATTATTATAGTGAGTGAAAAAATTATATTAGGATCATAGTCGGGAGTGTCGGGTATATTTTTTGTAGAAATGACTGAGTGGTAACGGTTATTAAATAAATAAACATGCGTTAACGGAAATTATGCAAACCCGTGCATGACCTAATCATAAGATGATGTTACAGATAATATATAGACTACTCTAGTCTATATGATGTGTCCTTACTGATGATGCATGAATACGCAGCTAAACCATATTGGTTACCCGAATTTGAATACCCGTAAACCTAGTTCACGAAATGATGAATGATAATCATGAATAGTGATTTCCCTCCGGGAATGAATAGTGTTTCGTAAATAGTAAAATTTTTGAAAACATCTCAAAGTCTCAAACAGACTTCAAAAATGATGAATAGTGAAATGATGAATAGAAGTCGATGAATAGTAACCCATGAATAGTAAATTGTCGAGGTTTGGAAAATGACCTGAAATTACGAGTTGTCACAGCATGCATCCAATTCATTTGGGCGAATTTGATTTTTACGATTCAACCATCCGATCGGATGGAGTGTGATACCGATCGGATGGATGCCTCGGAAAAGTTTTTTAAATTTTTTAATTTTAAGTTGTTTTGATGTTTTGAGAGTTTGAACTTGTTTGTTTGCTTGATTTGATTTCATTTTTGAGATGTTTCAATTATAACTAACCCTAATGCTAATAGTTTGGATTTTCATGTTTTTTGTTATGTTATAGTTGTTAATTGCTTTAGTGAAATGGAGACTTTAGGTAATGTGTCGGAGTACTTGAGAAATTTGGAAGAGATGTTCAAAGACTCGGGTGATTCATTGGAGCGTTTGGAAAATATTTTGGAAGAAGTTAAGGTTGATGTTGAAAGGAAAGAAGAAGTTGGAGAAAACCGTGTTTGTTTGCCTAAGGAGAAGAGAGTTGTTGTGTTCACACGAGCACCACCTAAGGAATTTGATGCACCGTTCATGAGGTATTCTACACCTTGTGGTGTGGAAGGTATAAAAGCTTGGGATGCTCAGCTTAATATGGAGTATGGTGATAACTATATTACGGAAGATATGCTTGGTAAGCTTGGTTTCGTTCGACTTGACTATGAGGATTATGGAAGAAAGATAGTGAGAGATGTGTGTGTTAACATTCATGGTCACATTTTCAAAGTTGATTTTGTTGTTTTGGAATATGGGAATGCTGATGAACCGGAAGTTGTGTTTGGTAGAGATTTTATGGTTAAAACTAAGTGTAGGATTGATTTTGCACTAGGAGAGATGAGGATTGATGTGGATGATATGGTAGAAGAGAAGGTAGGAAAGGGAGAGATTGTTAAAATGAGAAAAGCGAATAGAAAGAAAACACCACTTAACAAACTTACCCAACCCTCCACCTCTAAGAATGAAAGTTCTTCATCTAATTCACCCAAATCACCACAAATTGTTAAACCATTAACTCAAGAGCAAAAGGAAGCAATTTTGGAAAAATTTGAGATGAAGTTTAAAGAGCTTGTGGAGGAAAAGCCGGTTATTGATGTGTTGAATAATTACATGACCTATCGTAAGAAGTTGGATGCAGTCATGATGGCAAGGGCTAGGTTAGAAGACAAGAATTTTGATGAAGTTGAAAGAGAGAGGATTGTTGAGAATGGGTTGCCTAAAAAGATGAGTGATCCGGGAAATTTTGTGTTACCGATTAAGGTGAATGGTACAGATGCGATGTATGCTTTGGCTGACACAGGGTCAAGTGTGAATGTAATGCCGTATACTTTGTATAAGAGGTTAGGACTTGCAAATCCTCAACCTAATCAATATAATCTTACTATGGCCGATAATTCACGAGGAAAGGCAATGGGAGAAGTAAAGAATGTTAGAGTCCAAATAGGGTATCAAGCCTTCTTGGCTGATTTTCTAGTGCTTAACATTCCGGTGGATAAGGAGTTACCATTGTTGTTAGGTAGACCGTTTTTGAGAACGTGTGGAGCTATTATAGATATGGGACGAGGTACAATGACTATTAATGATGGGATCTTGAAGCATACTTATTATCCCAAACTTAGAGGCAAGACTGTGAAGGAAGTTCATGAAGAAGAAGATGAGGAAGACCATTTGGGTTGTTTTGAAGTGGGTAGAGATGAAGAAGGTAGGCCTAAATATGGGCCGGTTGCTTCAACTTACTTTGATATTGAAGATGAAATGGAAAGAGCTCTAGCAATGGAGGCTTTCTATAACCCCTTTAAAAATGTTTTTGTGTTTAACAAGTTGACAGATTTTCTTGGATCTTTACCGGTCCAACTAAAGAATTTGGAATGGGGACCCGAAGGTTCTAGTGTTTACAAGAAGGAAGAAGGAGACGGAGATTGGCATGTGAAGTTTGATGTAGTTTGTCCGGATGGAAGAAACTTTGCAAGGAAATTTAAAACGCAAACAACAAACCGGAAGTTGCTCGGGAAGTTTCAAAATGAAGATATCTTGAGGCATGAGTATTTCAAAGGATGAAAGATTCAAGTAAACAAAAGTTTGAAGAATAAAAGCTCAAAGCTTGTGCTAGTTATTTGTTTGTTTTCTCTTTAATTTTTATGCATTTCTAGTAGTTTAATGTTTGCATTTAAGATTAAGTTTAAGTTTAAGACTTTTTGTTTCACTTGGTGTTATTAAGTTTATGATTATGAAGTTATGTTTTTAGTTTAAGATTTTTAGAGTTAATTTTGTTTTAGTTAATAGAGATAGACTTGGACAACAAGTTGGGAGATTAAGTGTAGTGGAGTATTTTTACAAAAGAAAAAACATTTTTGAAGAGTAAAAACACTTCCATTTGTTCTCACAAGTATCACAAAGTGTTGTCAAAAGAAAAAGTGAAGTTTTTGTGAAAACTTAATCCGAATCGGTTGGATCAAATACTGATCGGATGGAGTTTGATATATAAACTCAGAATTTCAAAAATCAAAAACACACACACAAAATCCACCAAACTTGGGTTTCAAAATTTTGACCATTAGAAGACCATTAAGAGTTGCAGGAGTGTTGAAGGATTATCCATGGCACCTAAACAAGTAAGTAACATCATCAATTTTTGTTAATTAGGTTTTAATTCGGATTTATTGAATTAGGTCAAAATTTGGGTATTTTTGATATAGTTCGAATTAAAATGTAATTTTCTAGAAGAGATGGGTAAATGATAGAGGAATAGATTGCAAAAAGAATTAGATTGACTGATTAAGTTTTGAGGAAGAATTGGGTGATTGAATTTTCGGATTGAATTGGGTCAAAACTTTGAATCGATTTAGATTGGAATTGATGATTCCCAGATGTTGTTTAGTTGTTAATTAGTGATGCTAGGATGGTACATTGTGGATTAGAACACCAATTGAGTAGTTTTTGTTGGGGATTCGTCACACGGTTAAGGTGGTTAAACCTTTTGTACTTTGTGTGTATGATATATTGAGTTAATATGATTAAGAATGCGGAATCTACTTAATCACACTTAGAAGGTTATTTGTGTTATGGAAATGGAACAGTTGTGTTTGTTATATGACAATGAACAATGAAAGATTATCACCAAACGATTCAATATTATTAATGATAATAATACGAGTGATCTTGAGTTATCACTAGGGTTACAACCTTGAATCTTATTGTTCTTGAGAGATATATTTTTCACTATAAGTTTAACACACACTTATATCTCTATTCTAAGATCTTTCTTTTATATCACAAGAAAGATCTTTTACAATATTGTTAAGTCTAGTCAAACTACTTGCTAACTTATCTTGAGTGTGTCAGTACATAAGATACAACATGTATCTGAGTACACAACTTGTTATTGATCACTTTGCTAAAAGATATTATCTACCGTATATCCTTGACTTTAGTACACAAATATCTTTTCAATACTTATCCAACCAGCAGTTGTATATGTGATAATTATCCACTCAGCAGTATCAACTAGCAGTCCCTTCTTTGTGCTACCAGTTAGAACGGTTAGTTATAACTTTAACAGTCCTAAGATATACACTAGCAGTTGGAACTGTTAGAGTATTATTCTCAGCAGTTGGAACTGTTAATACTTGTAATTCTTGATACTTAATCTTCAGAACATTTAATTCCCAACAATCCTCCCCTAAACATGTGAATCCATTTCAACATGTTTCTGAATTAAATTATGGATTGTGAAGATCTTTCAAACACTTCATAGTCAGACCCTTGATCTGAACTTTCTTCTGTTCTGAGAGATTGAATATCTTTCTCAGTAGCTCATCTGCTTTCTGATCTTTGACATCAACAATATCAATACACAAATCTTTAGTCTTTAAACATTACCTAAAAGATGGTGCAATTTTCTTGGATGGAGGAATTATAAGAGGCAATGGTGCTGTGTATCTTGGATGCTTGTTTCAACAAGTGAAATCATCTATCAGCATGCCTTTGCAAGTGATGAACAAACGTGGTAAACTGAAATTGAAACTTTTCTTCATTTGACCTAGATAGAACTTTCTCCTTTGGAATGCTTCATCCCTTCTAAAAATATATAATACTCCAGAATAAGCTTTATTCTTGTCATTTTCAACCTCCATGTCATCATCTTGTATGCTGTTGTCTTTTCCTCCCTTTCATTGGTTAATCTTCTAAATTTATTTCCTCCCCTGAGATGTTTCCTCCCCTGTGATGCAAATAACATTTTATCCTCCCCTGTTTGGAAGATCTCTCACCATCATCCCATCATTATCTGATCTAGCAATGTGAACTTGTTTTCAAACAATGTTGTACATGAAGCCATCAATTCCTTAAGAGTTTAAGTATCTGCCCTCATCACTTCTAGGTGTGTTAACTCCTATGAGAGGTAATTCATTGGACATTTGACTCATGGTCCATCAATGGATGGTTTTTGTGAGTCTCTTTGAAAATCCTTTTAAGAAACTTTTGCCTTAGCAGTATGTAATTGATTTTATTATGAAAACCATACTACTTTCAACCATTTTGAAGGGATCAAGTGTATAACAGACACTTAATCAAAATTTCGGTTTAAAGCAACCTCTGGTTGTGTGAGAACCAATGTTTTTAGTTATAAATAACTGCCTGTGTAAAGATAAACCTATTCAAAAGGCTTTCTTGACAGGGTTTCCAGCTCATAGCAATTGTTGCCTCTAACACAAGTGTTAGATTCACTTTTACTAGCTGTTCTTTCTATCAGATATCCTGAGATTAACACATTATACTTGAAAGTATAAAATGATAGAAAGTATATTGAGTCAGTTACTATCTGACCAACTAAGTCATCAATTCAATGTGAAATATGATAACCAGGTTTCAAGAAAGAAGTTTTAAAGAATTAATTAACTTAGGTGTAAACCTTTGTTAATGAGTTCCCAAACTCAGTCCATCATAAACCTGTTATGAAAGCAACTGGAATCACTTTTCTTCTGCTTCCATTTCACTTGAACTTTCCTTATTGCTCAAAGTTCATACCTGAAATTGTTAGTCCAAAACCAAGAAACAAAATGCATAGCATTTGTCTTATAGCAGTATCAATATATGACCAACAGTATGAACTGTTTAAACAAAATTTGTACTAGCAGTACTAACTGTTCTATTAACAGAATCAATTTACAAAGATATCAGTACAACCTTAACATATATAAAAACCACATAGATTAGAAATTTTAAGGATTAAGCATTCCAATACTTGCTACCAAGTACTGAAACCTTCCAACATCAAAAGCTTTTGTTAGCAGTATAGGTGATGTAAACATGAATTAACAATTAATTAATATAAAACGCAGCGGATAAACATCACCATACAAGGATCCATAGTGCCATATGATCAATCAAATAAATAAACACATAAATTATACCTTTGTAGCGTGATCCGGGAGTCACCAACAAAAGCTATAGATTGACTAGAACAAGAAACCCAAATGATCAATGGAGATCACCTCTATGTGTATCCACACTACACTTCCTTGTATGCCACAATGATGCTAGTCTTTAACCCGTAACCGATCAAGGCACCCTTGAATGAACAAGATACAAGAGTGATTGATGAAAAAACAAAAACCCTAATATGGGTGTTTGTTTGTGCCGTACAAACTAGAGAGGAGAGGGAGAGAGAATATTGGTTATTGTTATGAGTTAATTAGGAGATAATTACTCATAATAACTATTGACCAAATTCAAAACAAACTTCCCCTGGAAGTTACTCCTAGGCCGGCCACTCCTATGGGCCAAATGGGCTTCCCATTTGTTTTTCTAGTCCAATGCAATAAGTCCATTACTTGTTCATTAGAAGCCCAATAGTAGTTCCTGGTTACTTATGGTTATTTATATATTGTAAATACGATAATCACAATATATAAAATGACACCTCAGTGTATATGTGTGTGACCCCATAGGCTCACATATGTCTAGCCATATAATTAGTTATTATGACACGAGCATACTCCAACAGCTCCCACTTGCGACGTCATAATAATCAAGTAATTATACAAGCAATGGTTAGCGTCTAGCAACACGCCAATGCCCCTAGAAATATGTGAGGGTAGTTTCTTAAACGTCTCATTTCAGATGGTTTATATGTCATCTATCCTTTTGTTTCAGATACCGTGTTGAACATTAGACATGGATCAAAAGTCATTCTAAAAGTTCAACTATTATGTTTCTCGATACGGATATTGAACAAGATTACCAAGTGAATTAAGATTCATCTTAATCTCATTTGGGTACGGCCATACAAACATCTGTTCAATTCATCGAGGGGCCCAATAGTATCTAACTCCAAAACAAGTGGAGGAACAAATCCCATTTTGACTACACGTGTCATTCACATGCTTCATATCACTCCTGAAAATGGCCTTTATAACTACCTTATTCAGGATAGCATTTAACCATATCAAGGAATGAAATTCCACACATGCAAAACCTGCTTGCATCTCAAGTCTGAGGATAAGAGACATAACCTCTTGCGAGATTCACTATTGACGACGATCCATGTAGTGAATACTCGTAGGTTGGGTCAATCCAATGTTCATCCCAATGAACAACATGTGAGTGTGGCAAATAAATCACCAACACGCTCACATTTGTCTTAATTTGATGATACTCCCGTATCGTCAACCGACAATGGATAATTTTAGAATAAATAAATTATTCATGGATTAAACATGCAAATATAGAACACAGTAGTATAAATGAAGACATCATACCCGGTATATCAATTCATTGTATAATACGACTGCTTACAGTTCCATTATCCAAATACTAAAAACAGATATGCATAAGACTACTCATAGGTCGGGATCCGATGTTCCCACCATGATCGAATCATGTTGTACAAGACAACAAGTAGTCATCTGAGTAAACTTTGAGAATACTTGTTTCAAAACTCATGAAAGGTTTGAATGATGATTGTCCTTTGTATGTGCACATTCAAGTACAAGACGAGAATCGCAACAATACATTCCATAGGGTGTTTGAAGCCAGTAAAACACCTACTTTAGATAGTCATCTGAATAGTTTCTCAAACTATAAAGTATTCTTATTCTTTTAATGTATAACGCATTAATGCTCTCAGTCGAGCACATCTAGTCAGCAATTTCATCATTCATGATGACATCCTACCATGACTGGGGTTGAGTATCATCTCAGTTAAATATGCATCAGCGTATGCAAACAAAACAGAGTTCCTCATATATCCGTAAACGTTTGAACATATCTTTGGTCCTATGTAGGTCCAATATAATGTTCTTTTAACAATTATCTAACGACTTTCACTTAGATATTGGTTGTTATCAACTCATCTTGCATTCATGCAAATGATAAATATATAGTCCAATACTTAATATGACTTACATGATGAATCCTTCAGTCAAACTTAAGATTTCCAATCATGTTTTCAATCTCATCAAGTAAGATTGATCATTGAGACTCTCCTCAATAACTTGTCATATTATGTTTAGACTTAATAACCGCTTATGTTTATTCTAATAAACATATACATAACAAGGTTGTATGTCTTATTTTATAAATCCCTCAAGAGAAACTTCATTCCAAGCTAAGGATTAAAGTCTAGCTTAGATGGAATATTGTTTCTAATATGTTAACGACATATGAGATTTAAGAAAATAAATACAGTGCTCCAACTTGCTCTTAGTGTACTTAGGAGTAATCTTGTTAATCAAAATCAAATTAATGATTTTATAATTAACTCAAGATCTTTGCTCCTAGATGCATGATCTAATCCACACATGGATTATTTTATCTTGTATACATAATAAAGATTATATGGATTCAAAAACCCTTTTGATTACTCATCGTCCTCGCAAAGGTAATCAACAAGAAAAGTGTTTTGATATCCTATTGTCATATTTCATTTATATGAAAACAGGTATGACAATTAATCATCTTTATACATTTAATGTTTCTAGGCAGAAGGATTTAGTCATAGTCAATTACTTGAGTATGAGTAAACTCCTTTTACTAGTCGTGCATTAAACTTGTGTACAAGTTTTCCCTTTTGAGTCTTCTTATCAAGAAACTCATTCTTAACCTCACAGTCTAACTGATTTGTAAGTGATCAATCAAGCTCCATGAGTGATTGTCTTTTAAGGGCTGCATCTTAACATTCATAGTTTTGAGCTACTCATCAGATACAATATCTGATAATGCATCTCAGTAGTTAGCAGGTTCACCATGATCCTCTAACTTATGTCTCTTAGCATTGATATAAAAAACTATATCATTCAGGTGCAAGAGGAATCCTTGCGGATTTATGAATGAGAGATATCAATCTATGGTTTAACATATGCATGTTCAACCATAGTATGACATTAGCAAGTGTACTCAGAAGGTTGTGTATTTAGTTCTTGAATAACTTCAAGGTCTAAAGGTACTCCCACTTGCTTTTGTATGTAGAGACTAATCTCTAGATACTCAGCATCTTGAGTAACAATAAATTGTTTTCAAGTGGGACATCCATAATACATCGTTAGTTCTTGACTCTAGTTTGTTAATTATTTACTCTTAAGTAGTTAACAAATTAAGAACTTCAATTAAGACATAATGGGATTCATCCTATGCCATAATACAATGGTGTCTTAAATTCCTTCTGGGTTGGAATCATATTGAGTGTACACATGGCACACCCAATTTCTAACCTTGATAGCTTTGGAGGTAAAACAGTTTAAGTCATCAAAGATCAAACAATATCAATAGTGTTTGATTTTCCATGATGGACATACCATAAATTTGTGGTATTCCATGAGGACTGATGTTGTGAGACTATCACACAACTCATTAGATGAACTTATACCTTTTGGCTTACATATCTGCCAACCAAGTCAAACCAGATGGCATCAATAGTAATTTTAGCCTACTGCATACTTTACTTCATGTGCATGTTTTGACTAGAAAACATAAACATTTAATGTTATACGTCGTAAGTGTACATGTCTTAACAAGAAGACATAACAAATCAACGTCTTACTTTACGTTATTTGTCTTTCAACAATTAACTGAATTGATGTTTGTGTCTTTACAAGAGACCTAAACATATTCAACTAAAGTAATTACGAGCGCCGACACTTGGCCTCAATAGTAATTTCAAGTTAATTTCATACTTCATGATTATGACATTACAAGAAGACATAATCATATTTACTAAACAATTCAGTGAATATGTTGAAGTAGCTTTTCATGTTATCTTGATATTTGTTCTAATTAGGGCAACCTACATTTTATGTGTAGAAGTCCTAGTAGAATTTTGGTTTCTTACCTTTCAGTCAAGAAAAACTATTAGTCATATTGTTATATGTTGTACCTTGCACACCATTAAGATTTCTCCCACTTGTGCATGGCACAACATCGTGAGAGCATGCAAACAACACTACGCTCGTTTGTTTGTATGAGCAATATGACAATGTATAAGATAACATATGATTTTTAGTCAAAAATCAAAATATAGATATGTAGAACTTTATCGTTTGAATAATGAATCATGCATAACAATTTTATAGATAACATTTCAGGAAGCAACATCAGGAACGCGACAAGTTATCATATAAAACTTATGCAATGGTTCTTATATAAACTATGATGCTTAACACGTGGAAAGTAGTGTATTATTTCAAGACAATCTGGAAATAAGATGGGCAACTTGCAAGTAATAAAGCTTACAGCTCCCACTGGATTAGACAACATTACATGTGTTACGTCACCAGTAATATAATCACGTAGCTCCCACTGGATTAGACAACATTACAATGTGTTACGTCACTAGTGGAGAGTGAGTAGTGATTGGATACTTTCCATCTTTCTTTTGAATATCTGACACATTATTGTCTAAATGTGAGTCACATTTGACTAGTAAAACATGTACTTAGGTATTCAAGAAAGTGCTATCAAGTTCATACAATATAGATGTATGGGTTAGCCATTCATTGTCTATATTTAACTTGAAAATAGGCATGCATTTCCTCCATAATTGGTCTACTTTACCACAAGGGTATGTAGGACCTTAGTAGGCATATTGGGTTAAGGCAAACTGCTAGGTAATCATGCTAGTAATTGCCTTTACCACATTGCGGTTTATTGATACTTCCGTCTTCTAATTATTTAAACTCATTTTAGTTTGGTAGCTAGTACGAAATAGGTTGACCAAGCAAGAACATGCAAATATCGCCAAAGGTCTGACCAATGAGCAAAATTCGCCATGGGTTGAAATGGCCCTAAGGTCTGACCAAAGAGGTCAAGTCAAGTGCACGTGTTCTTGGTTGTCCAAATATCTTATATTTCTTCAATGTTTCAAAACCGAAACAAGGGTTATAAAACAACGTTGAAGGAATAAGATGTGTAACCATACTTAACCGTTTTGACTTTTACAAGACATCACGATTTCTAGAGTAGGTTTTCCTTGAGTTTAATTAGAATTAGGAAAATTCAAATATTCCTATTATGGCTTTTCCTCATAAAGAAAAAGGATAGGAATAAGTCTCTTTCTTACAAGGAAAGATCGACTTAGTTCGTCCTTTTAACAAGAAAAGAACAAACTCTTGTTTACGGTATGCGTTGCATTAATTGAATTTACAAAGTTCAATTTTAGTATTTTCGATAATTATCCTTTTATAAATTAACTACCCCATGTTTATAATTTAAAACAATTAATTTACGAAAAGGCTAAGATCCTCATTGAGGTTCGACCATTAATGCAGTTGATCTACTAGAAATGGTGGATTCAATAGGTAGGCGACGATCACCAATTGTATTACATGTACAACTCTTAGATCCTTATGGGACTCATGGCATCTAGTGTCAAACAACTAGTGTCATGTAGGCATGTTTAGTCCCATCTTTGCCTCGGGTAAGGGTCTGACCACACTACTCGATTAAGTCATCCAATTTGAAAACTGTGAGAATAATCCTAGGTCTGACCATGGAGAATAGTCACCTTGGGTTACAATTCAGCCTAGGTCTGACCAGATGCTAAAAGGTAATTGCAAGTGTTCTCATAATTGGACGGCGTGACTTAAATTTTGACGGGTAAATAGTTTTGATGTGAATCAAAAACGTGTACGAAAGAAGCATGCATTCATTCTTCGTAGCACAAGTTAAAAAACTTTTCTTAACTTAAGTCTAATCATTGTTTTAATTTATGTGTGTCAAGTTGTCCATTTTCAAGACTAATAGATATCCTAAGTGGATTATTAAGTATGGACAATACAATAAATCAATAAATAAACAATCTTAACTAGTTTAAGTGTTATTTAGAAAACAATGATTTTTAAGTTTCAAATCATATTTAAACTTAGTTAAACTAAATCATAAGACTTAGTTTAAAATGGTTTATGTTTAGTTTCAAGTTTTAAGAAAACATTTTTCGTTTTACATGTAGTCACAACATACATAAAAACAACCAACCAAACATTCAACCACAATATGCAAAGCCTCAACCGATGAAAATCCTATGCTTGGTCTTGTGAGCCATCACAAGAACCAAGAGTCAACTAGGGACATATATTACAACCACATGGAGGGCTCCCACTTGCTCTAAGACAATCATGAGCAAGTAAAAAGCTCATTATGCACATGAACTTCAGTTTCTGTCAGCCCAGTTTTTCTGTTTTGCAAGGCCCAAAAGCCCAGGAAGATCACCTCCTCATGATTCGGCCCAGTTGACAAAGTTGTAGCCCTATGTCTTGTGGACCTGCACCAAAAATTTTAGAAAAAAATACCTTACCAATCAGCAGGTAAGCACGTTTTCCCAACAGGTGTCCAGCAGCAACTTTCAGTCTACAACTCTTCAATCTTTCGCCTTTTGCTTCCAAGCTCTTGATTACAATACATATAAAGTAAAATACAACTAATCTACTTTGTATCTACTGTAAAATGCCCAAACATTGGCAAAACCAAAATTGAAATACATTACAAAAGTGCCGAAACAATGGCAAACCCCAAAACAAGAAAAACCAACCAACAATCACAATCACAACGCATAAGTGGTCTAGGTTTTCATCGGCTTTGCATATGAACACATAATAATACATTCAAATAAAGATTATTACATGGTGTTGGCTAACTCCATGGACAAACATACATGTATTTGCCATGGATAACAAAATAAATAACAAGAATTAAATTGTTAGCCAACGAATCGAAGAAATAATTAACAAGAATTAAAACCCCGAATGGTACGCGTGACAAATGGCCATAGACTCATAACCCACTGATATTAGGACCTTCTTAACACCATTTTACCACAGAAAAATAAGCCTCATGGGCTGATTAAAAATTGGGTTAAAAATCTCTCAAAAAACACGTTTTTAGGCCATTTTACGGGTACCGATCAAGTAAACAAACAACGTATGCATAACAAATGGCCATAGGATCAAAAAGTCCAGATCTTAAGACCTTAATAAAGTCGACATATTCAGAATATTCAAGCCCTAGGGGCTGTTTTAAAATCACACTTTTAAATCCATTAAAAAACAACGTTTTTAGCCATTTTTTACGCATACAAGATGATCATATGACAACATATGATGGCTCGTGATACCACTATAGGTGATGTAAACATGAATTAACAATTAATTAATATAAAACGCAGCGGATAAACATCACCATACAAGGATCCATAGTGCCATATGATCAATCAAATAAATAAACACATAAATTATACCTTTGTAGCGTGATCCGGGAGTCACCAACAAAAGCTATAGATTGACTAGAACAAGAAACCCAAATGATCAATGGAGATCACCTCTATGTGTATCCACACTACACTTCCTTGTATGCCACAATGATGCTAGTCTTTAACCCGTAACCGATCAAGGCACCCTTGAATGAACAAGATACAAGAGTGATTGATGAAAAAACAAAAACCCTAATATGGGTGTTTGTTTGTGCCGTACAAACTAGAGAGGAGAGGGAGAGAGAATATTGGTTATTGTTATGAGTTAATTAGGAGATAATTACTCATAATAACTATTGACCAAATTCAAAACAAACTTCCCCTGGAAGTTACTCCTAGGCCGGCCACTCCTATGGGCCAAATGGGCTTCCCATTTGTTTTTCTAGTCCAATGCAATAAGTCCATTACTTGTTCATTAGAAGCCCAATAGTAGTTCCTGGTTACTTATGGTTATTTATATATTGTAAATACGATAATCACAATATATAAAATGACACCTCAGTGTATATGTGTGTGACCCCATAGGCTCACATATGTCTAGCCATATAATTAGTTATTATGACACGAGCATACTCCAACAAGCAGATCTGCAAAGCTATGTTCTTAAGCAATTTTAAAAACTTAAATTAACCTTTTCTCATTGCAATCTCTAATAAAATGATGTCTAATTTCAATGTGTTTTGTTTTAGAATGTTGTACTGGATTTTTAATAATGCAAATTGTACTACTATTATCAATATGAATAACAATGTTTAAGAAATTATACCCATAGTCAAGAAGTTGGTTTTGAAGCCATTGAACTTGACCACAGCAACTTGCAGCAGCTACATATTCATCTTCAGTTGTTGAATTAGCCACAATTGTTTGCTTCTTACACTCCCATGAGATAAGTCTACACCCAAGGAATTGACATCCTCCAGTTGTTGACTTTCTGTCCAAGCTAGCACTAGCATAATCACTATCCGAAAATGCTACCAAGTCAAAAGGTGACTCCCTTAAATACCATAGACCCAACCTAGGTTGACCCATGAGATATCTAAAAATTCTCTTGACTGCAGTTAAATGAGAAACCTTTGGAGTTACTTGAAATCTTGCACAAGCACAAACAGAGAACATGATGTCAGGTCTTGATGATGTAAGATACATCAAAGAACCTATCATAGATCTGTAAGTGTGTACATCCACATTTTCTCCATCTATATCTTTAAGAAGTGGCTTCTCAGAGTCCATTGGTGTGCTTGCTACCTTTGAATCAGCAAATTTGAACTTCCTAAGTATTTCAGCAACATATTTATCTTGACTAATAAATATGCCTTCACATGATTGCCTAACTTGCAGACCCAAAAAGAATGTAAGTTCTCCCATAGAACTCATCTGAAACTTATCATGCATAAGCTTCTCGAACTCCAAACACATTTCCTTCCTTGTAGACCCAAAGATAATGTCATCCACATACACCTGCACTAACAGAAGATCCTTCTTGTGCTGTTTGATGAAAAGTGTCTGATCAATCTTTCCTCTTTGAAATCCATTTGCTTTTAAATAGGAAGCAAGTGTTTCATACCAAGCTCTTGGTACCTGATGCAGGCCATATAGAGCTTTTACTACTCTGTACACTCTATTTGGATTTTCTGGATCAATGAAACCAGGAGGTTGTGAGACATAAACCTCTTCTTCAATAGTACCATATAGAAAAGCACTCTTGACATCCATTTGGTAAACTGTGAAGCCTAAAAATGAAGCATAAGCTAAGAAAAGCCTAATTGCCTCAATTCTTGCTACTGGAGCAAAAACTTCATCATAGTCTATCCCTTCTTGTTGTGTGTACCCTTGGGCTACTAATCTAGCCTTATTCTTAATCACTATTCCCCTTTCATCCCTTTTATTCTTGAAAACCCATCTAGTGCCAATTACCTTTGCATCCTTAGGTAAATCAACTAGCACCCATACCTTCTGAATCATGAACTGAAGAAGCTCCTCTTGCATAGCTTCTACCCAGCTTGAATCATCTAAGGCTTTCAGAATGTTCTTTGGTTCATCTTGTGAGAGAAAACATACAAACAAGCAAGATTTTGAAAACTCATGCTGCTTTGAAGCATAAAGGGCATCAAGAAGCCCTTGTTGGTCTGAAGACATTAGTTGTTGTCTTGTCTTCACACCTGATTGTACATCTCCAATCACATTATCTAGGGAGTGGACTTTGTGAATTCTTGTTTGTGGAGTAGAAGGAACTTGATAATTTGATGGAAGATTATTGAAATCCTCCTCACTGTCTGAGAAATCTGCTTCAGTTGAGTCTGAAGGGCCAGCAGTTGAATGCTCTGTCTCAGCAGTACAAACTGCTTTTGAACTGCTAACTTGATTGTCTTGTTTCTCAGTTCCATCTTCCATGCTTTCATCTTCAACACCTTCTTTAGCTTTTCCAGAAGAAGATTCATCAGTTGTTGAAGTTGATTCCACACTTGTACTTGACCATATTGGCATCCAAACATGATCTTGGTTTGTCTCCTTTTCTAACCTTGCCTCATCTGTTGCTTGTGAACCTGAAAAATCATTAGTTTTTGCAACAACAGGCACATAATTCATTGAATTGGTTAGTGATTCAAGATCAAATAGCCATTTTGGTCCTTGACCTTCTACATTGGATTTATTCTCCAAAAACTCCACATGTAGGTTTTCCTCTAAAATCCCAGTTCTTGTGTTGTATACTCTAAATGCTTTGCTATTAAGAGAATATCCAACAAAGAATCCTTCATCTGCTTTACCATCGAATTTTCCTAAATGGTCTAAGGTATTGAGAATTGTCACATGACATCCAAAAGGTCTAAGAAATCCTATTGCAGGAGTTCTACCTCTAAAAAGTTCATATGATGTCTTATTGTGAGGCTGTATAACTAAAACTCTATTTTGAACATAGCAAGCAGTGCTAACTGCTTCAGCCCAAAAAGTTATAGGTAGCTTAGAATCAGCTAACATAGTTCTAGCAGCTTCAATTAGTGTTCTGTTCTTCCTCTCAACAACACCATTCTGTTGTGGAGTTCTAGCAACACTAAATTCTCTCCTAATACCCTTTTGTTTGCAGAAATCATCCATAACTCTATTCTTAAACTCTGTCCCATTATCACATCTAATGACTTTCACTTTCTTGTCTACTTGGTTTTCTATCTGTGTAATGAATGTCTTAAGGATGCTTGAAGTTTCATCCTTAGAACCTAAAAAGAAAACCCATGTAAATATGGTATAGTCATCAATTATAACAAGACAATATCTCTTATGCATTATACTACTTACTGAAACAGGTCCAAATAAGTCCATATGAAGCATAGACAATGATTGATTGATAGAGTTAAAAATCTTGGGCTTACAAGTGGCTTTGTGTTGTTTGCCTTTAAGACAAGCAATGCATGTTTGATCATTTTCAAATCTTTTGTGAGGTAAACCTCTTACCAAACCATTCTTAACAATCTGATTTATGGTTTTGAAATTAATATGACCAAGCCTTCTATGCCATTTCATTGATTCATCCAATGTGGCCTTTGCAACAAGACAAGTTAAATTCTTTTTAGGAACAATGTTCTTCATGTCTACACTGTACATATTGCCCTTTCTAGGAATTTTAAGAAGTACTTGACTTTCATCAGGCATCTTAAAATCAGGAGAAAGTACAAGACATTCAGTCTCACAGAAAAGAACATTGTTCTTTTTGTCACACATTTGTGAGACACTAAAAAGATTATAATTTAGCTCTTTTACATAGAACACATCTTCAAAATCTAAATTTCCAGTTTTAATGGTACCTTTACCGGAAATTTTGCCACCAACACCTCCTCCAAAGGTAACATAGCCTCCATCTATTGATTGAAAATCTGAGAGATAAGACTTGTTGCCTGTCATGTGCCTTGAACATCCACTATCTGAGTATCCTTGATCCTCTTGTTGATCATTTGAATGTTCCTGCACATAAATGAGAAGTATTAGTTTCTTTTGGGGACCCAAGCCATTACTGACTTGGATCTGCCTCTTGCATCAATGTAATTTAATCTTTTAAGGACAGTTGATGCAACATTGGATTTAAGAATCCAACATGCTGAGGTCTTAACAGCATTTGCCCTGTTTTTCCAAGCAGCAGTACTAACTGCTTTCCTAGCAGTATTAACTGCTGGACTAGCAGTATTAACTGCTGGTTTTGCAGTTGAACCCTTTGGTTTCCAAACTTGTTTTTGGACCACTGCTTTTGTTTGAATGGGCCTGAGAACAGTTTTTGGTGCATGTTTTGAAGTTATTTTTGCACTTTTAACTGTTGGTCTTGGGTTAACAGTCTTAAATGGTCTAGCAGTTGAAACTGCTTTTGAAACTGCTCTGGGTTTTGTTCTATTGGACTTAGAGTGAAAGTGAGTTTGAGGAGTTTGCCTTTTGAAATTCACCCTATTGTTTTCATACCCAGATACCCGTTTGTTACAGAAAGCTGCAAGATGATCAAAACTACCACATGTATAACAAGCTTTATTATAAAAAGAAAAGTCATCACCTAATTGGTTAGACTTGAGGCCATTCCAATTTCTTTGGTTACCTCTGTGCTTGCTAAGGGTCTGTATTGTTCACAATACCTATCTGGTTGCCTAACATGTTTAATGTTTGATTTAGGCCTAACAGTATCCTTTTTGATCACTTTAGGAACCCTTGTTCCTGCTTTCTTAACTTTTTCAGGTTTAGACATAACCTGTTCATCTTCTTCATCATCAGATATCCAGTCTTCAATGACTACTCTATCTGATCTTCTATCAGAGGACACCTTGTCCTCAGAAAGTAAAGTTTTACTTAAACTTTCACTTACTTTCTTAGGTTCATCAACAACTAGCTTAGTTTTTGGTTGTACACCATATTGTAGCTCAGGTTGTTGAAATTCAGGAATACCTGAATTTTCTAGGTCAATCCCTGGGGGTTTAGGGATACCTCTGTATGGAGTTGGGACACTCTTATATCCTACTCCTGACTTAGCTCTATTAATCACTTGACATTCTATTATGTTGTGCACACCTCTAGAAGCATGTTCTAGTGTCTGTGTAGTCAAGTGAATGTTTCCATTTTCCTTTTTGACCCTATCAAAAGCTTCTCTCAAAAGCTTAATTTCAACATCTCTAAAGAATATGTCCTGTCTTAGGAGAGCTTTGTCATCAGAAAAAGCTAATTCATTTTCCTTATAGTGTGTGATTTGTTTCTCTAGAGTCTCTAATCCACACTTATAGTTTATAAAGTTTTGAAAAGTGCTGCTTAGCTCTTTCTTTTGATCATCATATTGTTTGATTAAAACTTGTAGAGCATTAATAGCAGTGCAAGTATTTGAACAAGCTTTATGATTTTGTACCTCAGTAGCAGAAAAAGCTATAAGTGCCATCTGAGTAGGAGTTTCTTCTTCATCTGCCATGAAGCTCCAATCAAAACCTAAGCCATCAATAGCTACCATAGCCTTTGAGTTCGGCTCAGAAACCTCCCTTGTTTTGGATGTGCTTCCAAAACCTTTGTTCTTGTTATCTTGCTGCCTTGGTCTTCTGCACTCTCTTGAGAAATGACCCATCATGTGGCAGTTATAGCACTCTATCCTTGACTTATCAAAACCAGCAGCATCAGTGTTGCTGATTACAAGCTTCTTCCCCGTCTTGTGATAGAACTTCTTGGCTCTCATGCTAAGAAGATAAATTTGCCATTTTAAATCCATTTCCTCCAGATCATCTTCATGGATCTCTTGGAGGTCTTCATAGGTGAGCATGGACCCATTATTTTGACTTGTAAGAAATGCACAACAAGTCTTTTCATCTAAAATACCTATGGTACTGCTTGATGAACTAGCAGTACCAACACCATCAACAACTTTCACCTCTTCACTTGATTTTGAGGTACTAGGAGTTGACATAAATGCCATGTTCCCTGTATTAGAACTAGTACCTCCATTCTTCTTCAAATCTTGCTCCACAATCTTGAAGTTGCTATACAAATCTATAAGCTCCATTATATCAAGGTCTGGCTTATTCTTCCAGACAACAACATGCATAGCCCACTCTTCTGGTAGCCTTCTCAGAAATTTTGAGTTCAAATCTTCTTGAGGTATTTCAACCCCAAGAAAAGCAAGTTGGCTCACAATGTTCTGAAGCCTATTAAACATATGGTCAAGAGATTCATTGTATGTAGAGGAGAAGTTTTCAAACTGTTGTTTGAGCAGTGTCTTGTGGGTTTTCTTGGTGGCTTCATTTCCACCATACCTGGCAATAATAGCTTCAAATAATGACTTTGCATCTTTGAACTTGCTGAAGTTTAGAAGTTGATCATTGGGAATGGTCATCATCAGCATGCTTCTTGCCTTCAAGTCATTTTTCTTCTTTATTCTATCTTCTGCAGATGTTGGCTTTGTCTGCAGAGTTGACACCACTTTTCCGTCCACTGTTGATGTAGTGGTGGTAGGCTGGTAAGAGTCTCCATCTTCAATGATTTCTTAAAGTGCATAATCTTGCACTTGGAAATATTGCTCTATCCTCAGCCTCCACATCTCAAACTCATTCTGTTTAAGCATGGGAATCTTCACAGCAACATTTGTCTGAATAGATTCAACGTCCATTTCTTCTTCTTCTAAATCAAATATCAACCCGCTCTGATACCACTTGTTGGGGATTCGTCACACGGTTAAGGTGGTTAAACCTTTTGTACTTTGTGTGTATGATATATTGAGTTAATATGATTAAGAATGCGGAATCTACTTAATCACACTTAGAAGGTTATTTGTGTTATGGAAATGGAACAGTTGTGTTTGTTATATGACAATGAACAATGAAAGATTATCACCAAACGATTCAATATTATTAATGATAATAATACGAGTGATCTTGAGTTATCACTAGGGTTACAACCTTGAATCTTATTGTTCTTGAGAGATATATTTTTCACTATAAGTTTAACACACACTTATATCTCTAGTCTAAGATCTTTCTTTTATATCACAAGAAAGATCTTTTACAATATTGTTAAGTCTAGTCAAACTACTTGCTAACTTATCTTGAGTGTGTCAGTACATAAGATACAACATGTATCTGAGTACACAACTTGATATTGATCACTTTGCTAAAAGATATTATCTACCGTATATACTTGACTTTAGTACACAAATATCTTTTCAATACTTATCCAACCAGCAGTTGTATATGTGATAATTATCCACTCAGCAGTATCAACTAGCAGTCCCTTCTTTGTGCTACCAGTTAGAACGGTTAGTTATAACTTGAACAGTCCTAAGATATACACTAGCAGTTGGAACTGTTAAAGTATTATTCTCAACAGTTGGAACTGTTAATACTTGTAATTCTTGATACTTAATCTTCAGAAGATTTAATTCACAACAGTTTTGATTTAGTAGTGTTCTTGTGTTCTAAGACTGAGTGAGAAATTATGAAGATATGTTAGGGATTGTTATAGGGATGAATGGGATATGTAGAAACCACTATAATTGTTCAAATACAGGATAGGAAAGGGTAGGAATTGATAGGATTGATATGAAGTCAAAAAAAATAAAAAATAAAATAAAATAAAAAAAATCTTAACAAAAAGTCCCAACCGATTCGGTTGCGGGGCAGAACCGATCGGTTGGGCAGGGTAGTTTACTCCATCCGATTCGGTTGGAGTCAATACCGATCGGATGGAGGGCTCGGTAAATGAAAAATGAAAATTTTTAAATCGAGTTTTTGGACTTCTAAATCATGTAGCCTTGGTTCTTATGTTCTTATACTAACAAATAATTGTGTTTTCTACAGAGTTATGTTGTAGGTAGTTTGAGTTCATCATGTGTTGGGGTAAATCCACTTGTGACGAAGTACATTAAGAGGAATGCGAAGAGTAGGGTCACATATACTCTTAATCAGGAAAGTAATGAGAATTTGAAGTTTAGTAGGCTTAGGAAGGAAGAAAAGCACGCTTTTCGGGAGCGTCTTTCAAAGTTACAAGGTAGAAAGATTACTAAGCCAAGGTTAGATGATTGGGATTTGTTTGTAGATTATGAGTGTGAGAATGAGTTGAGAAATATGATGAGGATGTCGTATGTGTATGAGGGTGATGGTGATAGTATTGAAGATTTGTCATGGGAGAGAGCGTTTAGCGTTTATGAGAATGTTTTTCGTGAGTGGTGTTTGGAGTTTTTCGCCACATTCTATTTTGAGAGGAAGGTTGTTGATATTGTGAGGGATACATGTATTTTGTTTAGGCTTTGCGGGAACGAGCATGCCTACACTTTGCCGGAGTTTGCGGTTGCTTTAGGATTGTATGAGCAAGAGGAGATTAAGCATCGTTTGTTTGAAATTCATTTCGTAGGCTTGGTGAGGAACCACAATGATTATGATGGAATAGCGGAGTATTGGAATAGAGTTGGAGATCCAGGGTGTAATAGACGGAACTCGTCCAGGTTGAGAAATCCTTTTATGAAAATCTTACAAAAATTGATAGCTTGGGGGGTTTTGCACAGAACGAGTAGCCGAGACAAATGTAATCAACCCGATTTATGGTTGATGAAATTGTTGGAAGAAGACAAGAACGAGAATACGGCTTGGATAATAGACGAATATCTTTCAAGAAGAGCACCGGGGATCAAGGATAATAGTGAAATTTGTGGAGGTCACTATGTGACTATTTTGGCGAGAAATTTGGGGTATTTTGTGAATGAGGAATTGGTTAAGTGTTCGGAGCCAACGGAGAGTGAAACGTGGGATGCTATAGGTTTTGGGAAAGCGTTAGATAGAAGAGGAAGAAATTTGGGAGCTTGGACGGAGCCGACGATGGCCGCACCACAACAACCTTACCAAAAACCACCATATCATCCACCACCACCAATAAGGAATGTTCATGCACCGATTAGTTTTGATTCGGGATGGAGGGATTGGAATCGAGAGTTGAATGAGATAGAGCGTAGGGACGTATGGAGAGATTCTATGATGATGAAGCATAATTACAACTATGATTATTCTATGCCGATGCTTCAACATGTGGCACGAGAAGCCAACTATGAGGTACCTCCCTACAACCCACCAAACGTTCCACCCTACCCATTTCAGTATGACCCATATCCTGGCCAATATCCTTACCCATATCCTGGGTACGCACCTTTTCCTGAACCAGTGCCGGTTTATGGTAGAGTTCCAAATGTTGGAGGTTCGAGTTATGATGTGGGTGGATCATCAGCTGGAGTTGGAAAGAAAAGGCAAAAAGTTTTTACAGTTTTTGATGAGGAAGAGAATTATGAGGAAGTGAACGAGGAGGAGGATGAAGAGAGTGAAGATGAGAGAATTCATGTTCCTGACAACATGGATGACGATTGTTGGGAATTATTGTAAAACAGACTTAAGTTTGCTGATGAAATTGTTAAGTCTGTTAGCTTAGTTAAGTCTGCCAGTACAAAGTTAAGTCTGACAAACATAGTTAGTATTGGTAGGTATTATCAGTTAAGTCTGTTTAAGTTTAACAGAATAGTTTGTTAGCTATATGTTAGGAAAGGATATATACGTATTAGATATCTTATTAGAAGATATGTTTATCCTTTCACACATTTTGTAACATTAGGGTTTCCTTAGAGTATAAAAGGAACCCTATGGCATCATGTTTTAGAGTGACAATAAAAAGTCTAATAGTAATACGAAGTTAGTAATCATCATTGTGTTCTTCATACTTGTTGTTTGTTAAGATTCTGCCTTAACAATCAATATACTGTTAAGAGTTTCTCATATAGATTAATTTGGATTTATTCAAGTTATCTATTGTCTAACACGGGCTACTTAGATCCATAACTGTGGACCTACAATGATGATGAGTGATCATTGGGAATTTGGATTGTGATGGTTATGTTTTAAAAACAATTATTGGTCGGAACAATTTCTATTTCTATTATCTTAACTTATTTTTATTAGTATTAATTTCTTATGGTTTATTTTTATGTATCTTTTGGTTGGTTTTAGTATTTTGTTTTTTTGTTTGTTTCGTATATTTTTACAGCTTTTGCAGGGGAGAATTACCGGAAGCTTATTGTTGATCAATATTTGGTGTTGAAAGAACTCATTTGCTTATTATGATCAAATATGCGTATGCGTATTTTCCCTGGTAGTACCTTTTTAACTAAATTTTTACCATTTCCTTTACTTTGAAGTTTATTTTTATTACATTGAGGACAATGCAAAACTTAAGTGTGGGGGAGGGAAGAAATTAGGAAAAATTGGTTTAGTTTTTAATTTTTTAGGTTTTAGTAGAATTTTGGAATTGAGTAACTAGTATTAGTTCGCCCTTGATTTTCTAGCTGTTTTCTTATATTATATATAGTTTAAAGGACTAGATTGATTCAATGGTAAAAATGAGGCTATTTGAAAAAAAAAATTAGAATTTAATCAAGTTATGAGAGCTATTTCATTTTTGGAATCGATAACAGTTACTAGTGCATGTTATAACCCACCTTAAATTGTGAGGATTTAAGTTTTTTTTTATAAAGAATTCTTATGTTTTATATTTCGTTATGAGTGTGCCGGTGATTATGTTGATTCTAGAACTTGTACTTGTTATGCATTACAGTTAAAATTACTTTCGAGTGATAAAATATATTCAAATGATAAGAGGCAAATTAGGATTTACACCAAATGGCCATCCGTTTACAAAATATTTTTGCTAACCACATCGGTTAGTTATCCTAGTATTTGGAACCCATTTGTTAGCGTTAATCTTTTACGCTAGATACCCTTAGTTACACCTTCTGAGCCTATCTTTTTGATGATTACGCGTTGGCCACACCTTGATATGTGTATGTGTTATTTCAATAAAGAAGGAGGTCGCTACTCTTATTTGTATTTTTTTTTGTAGCGTGTGATCATCCAAAGTGTGGGGGTGATGAAAAAAAAAATAAAAACATTGAGTGTGAGAAAAGTGAATAGCCAATGAGCTATGAATGTATGAGTATAAAATAGCCAACGAGCTATGAAGAGAAGAAAGAAGTGAGTATGAGATGCGGAATAACAATCGAAGAAGTTTGGGAAGTAATCATTTGAGGTATAAAGAGTTGGGAACGGAATTTGGACTTGATTCTTATTTATTTTTCATTTTGTAGAAACCAATCATAAATAATTCCCATGTCTTATCCCTACCTTTTACCAATTACTTTATTTGTTGTTAGCTTTCGAGCATCCGGATTTAGTGATGGCTTTGTTTAGATATGTAGTGCATGGATGTATAGTGACCATCCGGGTTTTTGAATAGTTGAAAAACGTTACTAGCAAGCTAGGGCGTATTTTGGTGACCATCCGTTATGTAAGTAACGTTGCCAGTGAACCAAGGGACAATCTAGTGACCATCCGTTGCTTAGCTAGTCAAAAATTCGTTGCTAGCGAACTATTATATTCTTGTATGAAATATTTGCACATTAGCCAGGTAACCCCTATCCTTAACCTTAAACCCAAATAAAAGACCTCTTTGATATTTTATTTTGTTGTTTTGATACTTGTACAAGCTTATGGTAAGAAACATGAATCATGACTAAGCATTGAGTGATTTACCAATAAATTTACCCTTAGAGTGTTGAGTGAATTTAAAATTCCTTTGTGAGGTGCTTAGTTATGTTATCAAGCTCAAATTAACTTGTCTATGTTTCAAGAACTTTTCACATTTAAAGTAAAAATAACAATTGTTCCATTGGGATGGTTGTTGGATTTTTAGAATCATGATGAAGTTACCATTGAATTCAGTTTTTCTAAAATGCTAGACTTGCTCGAGGGTGAGCAAAACTCAAGTGTAGGGGAATTTGATAACGCTCAGAATGAGCATGTTTTTAGTTGCGTTATCGTTGGTTTTGTGCATCATATTTGGTTATATTTGTGTGAATTTGTAACTTAATCGTGAAAAAGTGTTTATGCAAGTGAATATAGCCAAGAACAGGAAAATATGATAAAAAGATGAAGAATTAAAGTAATTATGCACATTGGAAGATTCCCGAGATGGAAACGAGAGAGAAACCACACAAGAACTCAAGGATTTGATAATGTCAAGATTTCTATGTTCAAATATTAAGAAAAGATCAAGTTCTATGGAAGAAATTAGTGCCACAACAAAGGATCAAGCACGCGACAAGAAAAGAAAAGAAAAATCAAAGTTGTGTGTGTCAGAAGACTCCATCCGATCGGATGGAGCCCGCATCCGATTCGGATGGGAGTCAGTGGATTTTGCCGAGAAGCCCAACCGATCGGATGGTGATAACGTTCAGAATGAACATGTTTTTAGTTACGTTATCATTAGTTTTGTGCACCATATTTGGTTATATTTGTAAGTATTTATTACTAAATCGTGAAAAAGTGTATATGCAAGTGAATATAGCCAAGTACAGGAAAATATGGTGAAAAGATAAAGAATTGAAGTGATTATGCACATTGGAAGATTTCCGAGATGAAAACGAGAGAGAACCACACGAGAACTCAAGGATTTGATAATGTCGAGATTTCTATGTTCAAATATCTAAAAAAGATCAAGTCCTATGGAAGGAATTAGTTCCACAACAAATGATCAAGCACGCGACAAGAAAAGAAAAGAAAAATAAAAAATTATGTGTGCATGAAGGCCCCATCCGATCGGATGGTGCCCGCATCCGATTCGGATGGGATGGTGATGGATTTACCGAGAGTTCCATCCGATCGGTTGGAGCCTAATACCGATCGGTTGGATGATGCTCCTGTTACAAAGTTCCATTTAATGATGAATTTAAGCCCCATAATCATGGTGGCTTATCATTTCCTGAATAATAACTAAGAGTGGACATTTTTACTTGAAGGATAAGGGTTCTTGTACTTATATATAGGACCCTAGGCTAGTTTACAAAGTGTGACACCCCAAAACCTAGTAAAGGCTTACACCAAGTCCTTACTAACTTATTATCGTTGCCCGAAAGCTTGTTATTGCTGTGAAAACGTCCAGGGAACTTTGAGTTAAAGTCTCAAGAGTTTTGTTCGAGTGTGGAGTTGTTTACGTGTAATCATAGGCGATTGGAGGAGTGTGGTTGCTATAGTTCCACAATTCTAGTTCTTGTAATTTCAAAACTAGGTATTTCTTGTTAAGTTATTATGAACTACTTTTACTTTACGTTGAATGAAAGAATGATTTGTTACTTGTGTTTGATGATATTCGCTATGGAGTGATTTTTGGTATACTTGTGTGTATGATGTGACAATTGATTGAATTTTACTTTCTTTTGAATTTATGATGAACTCAAATAAGTACATTTTATTACTATCATTTATCCTATTAATTTGACTTGTTTTACTATATTATGTATGAGGATTGATACTTAATCGTTTACTTTTGTAATTCTCAGGTAAAAACAAGCATTTGGTGAAACTTAGCGATTATGGACTAAAAACGGAGTAAAATGATCAAGATTGGAATTGGTTGTTGGAATGAAGAGAATGAAGACCACTGCCTGACTTTGAAGAATGCGCCGCATGGATTTATCCCATGCGCCGCATATGAAACTTTGGTCAACGAAGAATAACCAACTTGTTCTACTCCAGATGCGCCGCATCTCACCTATTACATACGGCGCATCACTATCAATATTTCACCAGATACGATCCAAGATACAAGAGGACATGCGCCGCATCTGATAATGGAGTTACGCCGCATCTTCTGGCGGTGTACGAATATTCCTGAATATTATAATCTTGGACCCCACGCGAAGTTAAGTAAATGCGCCGCATCTACTTACTAGATGCGCCGCATCTTACCCTCAGACAGAAACTATAAATACCCCAAGACCAGACGAATTCGATGTGACATATATTATATACGAGACCGAAGCAGAAGAACCCTAGGACGAATTCAGTCAAGGAGGCAGCACAAGACACACCAAACGAAGATACAAGAGCTGTAAGAAGGTGCTGCATGTGTTTAATTCATTAAGTAGTTTTGTTTTATTGTGTTAGTAAACTTTAATTCATCAAGATTGGTGGCTTGTGTAATGTGACAACGGAAAGATTGCACTCCCTTAAAACTGCTTTCTCATCAATTAAAGTTTATATGTTAGTGTCTTTGGTGACTTTTATTAGTGCATTGATAACCTCTGTGGCTAGTTGAGCGTTGATCGGGTCGCCATGCCTCTGCCCTCGCCTGTTTATTAGATCGCCTATGCATTCTATGGTCTGTAGAAAAGTAGGAGAAAGATAAATAGGATAGTCATAAGTAATCATTAAGGGTTTACTCGCCGATAAGATTAGAACCAACGAGAAAGGACTTAATCTCGGTGCATTGCATCGAACTATACACTTCATATAACACTAGCAATAAAACAAGTGACAAACTACTTATCATAAGGACAGCCCTCTTATTGTCTCGAGTATTTATCTGTGTACGTGTGTGCTACTTGCTGATTCGTGCCTATTGGTTTATTTTATTATTTAATTGCAACCAAATCGTGCCAGTCTCTCAGGCTGAACCCCCTTGCGTTAGATTAGGTTGTATAGCTAACTTAATATATTAAAATACTGATTAGAATAACTAGATAATACGTTCCACTCTTAGTGATCGACACTCTACTTACCATTATATTCATACTGACCGGGTACACTGCTCGTTAGGTGTGTGTGTTATTGATAAGTCGGCTAAATATAAATTTAAAACTTGAGTAGGCATTAAAACTGCTAAACCGCAACGACACACGCAGCACATCAATTTACACCAAATTGGATTGACAACCCTTTTTGTTAAAACTTATTTTACAAAGTACAAACAACAATTCCCTTGGGACGATCTCGACTTACCCACCTTTACTACCACGGACGAGTATACTTGCTCGTATGTGTTGATTAGAGAATTGGATAAATCGTGTTTATAAATTTTTAAAACTTGTACACAAAACGACACATCAAGTTTTTGGCGCCGTTGCCGGGGAATTGGTTATTTTACTTGGTAGTTTGGCTAGTTAGTTTATAAGTTTTTGTAGTAAAAAAAAAGGTTTGGTTCGGAGCCAACCGAATCGGATGGATGTCCATCCGATCGGTTGGTAGCCTCGGTAAAAGTTTTTAGATTTTATTGTTTTTGTTATTTTCAGTTTTTAATGTTAGAATAATGTTAGTAATTGATAAGATTAAATGTTAGATTAATTAGATAGTTAATAGTGGTAATTAGATTAGTTTTAAATGCTTTTAATTTTTTATTAAACTTAGTTAATATAGTTAATTTTATGTTTAATGATTAGTAGTTTAAGAGTTTTTATTAATTATGCTAGTTAATTAGTTTAATGATTAATTAGTTTAATGGTTAGTAAGTTATTAAGTATGTTTTATTTTTCATTTTTAGTTTATTTCTTAATTATTAGTTTTTATATTAAAATTTTAATTTAGTTTTTAAAATAAATATATAAAAAAAAAAAGTATTTTTTTTTAAATTCGATCTAACCGATCGGATGTTGCCCGCATCCGATTCGGTTGGGCAAACCTGATTTTAACGATTCAACCATCCGATCGGATGGAGTCTAATACTGATCGGATAGGAGCCTCGGAAAAGTTTTTGAAATTTTTAATTTTTAAGTTGTTTTGATGTTTTGAGAGTTGGAACTTGTTTGTTTGTTTGATTTGATTTCATTTTTGATATGTTTCGATTATAACTAACCCTAATGCTAATAGTTTGGATTTTTATTTTTGTGGTTATGTTATAGTTTGTTTTTAAGTGAATGGAGAGTTTGAGCAACGTTTCGGAGTACTTGAGAAATTTGGAAGAGATGTTCAAAGATTCGGGTGATTCTTTGGAGCGTTTGGAAAATATTTTGGAAGAAGTTATGTTGGATCGATACATGTGTTGATTATGTGGATTCAGGATGTCTTGGATTATGGAAGAACAACTCCATATTTGAGTTAGAGAGAGAGACTAGAGAGAGTGGGAATCTTGAGAGAAAATATGAATATTAGATTGAGAAGTAACAAGAGTTCCAACCCTTCCCTTGTGTGGGAAGGGGCTTATATAGTAACTAACACATGGTGCCCCTAGTGGGCTGTGGAGTGAGCTGACAGTGGGTAAAGACCCGACCCACTCCACAAATATAAATATAACTACACTAATAATACTAATAATACTAATAATAATAATAAGCCTACGAGCTATATAAATGCTAAGTAAATACTCGGGGTGACCGAGTCTTCACATGAATATTTATATTCCTAACAATCTCCCCCTAAGGGAGGTCACCCCGGAAATAATAATTTGAATTCTTTTATTCTGTCTTCTGAACTTGACTTCATAGCTCGTAGTCTTTGATTCTTCAATGTCTTTGATCATTGTGCCTTAAGTAGTGAACATTTTGATGACTTATCCTTTGTCTTGGATGATTTTGATTATTCTTCAAAAATATCATCCAACATGTGTCTCCAAGTCATCTTTCAGTAGTATGTCTCCATGTGATGAAATATTCTTTGAGCCGACATGCTCACACTATTCTGGGTCATGATTTTCAGCATCAGAGTTTGCAGAAGCGGTGTTGAAGGTCTTTTAGGTTATCATGAATTCTGTGAATATGATGATGATGTAGTGTGAGCATGTGGTGATGGATTGGCTTCTTTTCTGCAATCAGCTACAACCACAATCAGCTGCAACATCAATCAGCTACAACCGCAAATAGCTGCAACAGCAATCAGCTACAATCGCCAGATGTTCCTGCATATGACAGTTAGCAATAAAACGTCCGGTACTTACAGGTTCGGACTTCGAGATTGTTAACAGCATAGTGTGAAAACTCTCTCTAATCCTTACCAAGACCGTTCCTAAATCGGAAACCCACAGAGGGTTTTAAAGATTTACCGTAGCAAATCAACGATTAGGTGAGCCGCTGGAGATCACTCCACGACTGTAGACCGTTTGAAACCGCCACGATCACTAAGCGTAATCCAAAAGGAATTACTGAAGTGACCTGCTTTCAGGGCTGTTTGATGTTGACCATGGCAGGAATTTCCATTTAATCACTGAGAATTACATTTGTAAATTCCCTCATAAATGTTCTGGCAGATTGCTAAGATCTGCGTAGGACTCATAAGTTTACATCTGGTGTCATTAATGTTAAACAACCAGTGTAGAAGTAACACGTGTTCCTATGAGATCTTATGATGCATCTCGTGGCTCTAGACTCGATAAGTGCATTTTGGTAGTCGGAGACTGGAGCGGTGTCTCCTGTTTCAATATCAACATAACTCGTAATGAGCGGTCGATAGATTATGCAGGGTTCCCCGTGAGAATGAAACAAGTCCTTTTAAGAGAACTTGAGTGGTTTAGAAGGTTTAGTGCAGTGCGTCACTGGGTCCATGACGTCTTGTCTTCAATACCGGTGTTACCTTGGTAACAACCAGTAGCATATGTATTGAACCCGGTTTTTGCCCTAAGTTTGAATAATTGGAGGGCTATTTCTTTTCACCCTTTCTCATTTCATTTCTTTTTAATTCTTCAACCCCTTCTTTCTCCTTTCTCATATTACTCCTTTTTTCATATCATACCTAAGGACTTTCTAATACTAACTATTTGGTATTGTCCTTGGGTAGATCCCTCCGGCTCTGGCGGATCATAGGACGGTTTTCCTAACCTTAGCCACCTTATAACTTCATGACTATCCTATGTTGCCATTTACCAAATCTTTGAAAAATCTCTCAAAGTGTTCATGATTATGAAACACATTTTGCTAACACTTTGAGAGTTTTATATTTTTCAAATGCTCCCCCTCAACATGTGCTCGGATGATTGTTTTATAAATTTGCACATGTTGGGTAGAGCTTGCTGATGAACTCAAATAAGTACATTTTATTATCATCATTTATCCTATTTATTTGACTTGTTTTATTATATTATCTGTGAGAATTGATACGTTAATGTTTACTTTTGTAATTCTCAGGTAAAAACAAGCATTATGTGAAACTTGGCGATTTTGGACTAATTATGGAGCAAAACAAGCAAGAAGTTAAGAGTCTACTGAAATGTACAAGATCAAGACATTCTGCTCCAGATACGCCGCATCTTACTTATTACATACGGCGCATCACTATCAAGATTTCACAAGATACGATCCAAGACAGCAAGGACATGCGCCGCATCTAAGAATGGAGTTACGCCGCATCTTCTGGCGGTGTACAAATATTCCTGAATATATTAATCTTGGACCCCACGCGAAGTTAAGTCAATGCGCCGCATCTACTTATTCAATGCGCCGCATCTTACCCTCAGACAGAAACTATAAATACCCCAAGACCAGACGAATTTCGAAAGCCTAATACCGAAGAAGACCGAAGACCACAGAAACCCTAGGCCGAATTCAGTCGAAGTAGCAGCACAAGACACACCTTGAACGAAGATACGAGAGCTGTAAGAAGGTCCTGCATGTATTCAATTCATTAAGTAGTTTTGTTTTATTGTATTAGTACACTTTAATTGGTCAGGATTGATGGGCTTGTGTTACGTTATCATTCACTTCAACTCCCCTTAAAATTTCTTTCCCATTAATTAAAGTTTATATGTTGATGTCTTTGGTGACTTTTATTAGTGCATTGATAACCTCTGTGTCTAGCTGAGCATTGCTTGGGTCGCCATGCCCCTTCCTCGCCTTTTTATTAGATCGCCTACGCATTCTATCGTCTGTAGAAAAGTAGGAAGAAAGATAAATAGGATAGTCATAAGTAATCATTAAGGGTTTACTCCCCGATAAGATTAGAACCAACGAGAAAGGACTTAATCTCGGTGCGCTGCATCGAACTATACACTTCATATAAAACTAGCAATAAAACAAGTGACAAGCTACTTAACTATCAGGACAGGTCTTCTTATTGTCTCAAATATTTATCTGTGTACGTGTGTGCTACTCGCTGATTCGTGCTTATTAGTTTAGTTTATATTTAATCATAACCAAACCGTGCCAGTCTCTCAGGCTGAAACCCCCTTGCGTTAGATTAGGTTGTATAGCTAACTTAAGGTATTAAAATACTGATTAGGATAACTAGATAATACGTTCCACTCTTAGTGATCGACACTCTACTTACCATTATATTCATACTGACCGGGTACACTGCTCGTTAAAGTGTGTGTGTTATTGATAAGTCGGCTAAATATAAATTTAAAACTTGAATACTGCTAAAACCACAACGACATACCGTGGGTATAAATTAGAGCATACGCACACGCGCATCAAGTTTTTGGCGCCGCTGCCGGGGAGTGAATTGTTATTATCTGTTAATTTGATTAGTATTTTAATTAGGTTTTTCTTTTTAATTTTTAATTTAACCGCTAACCGTGTTGTGTATTAGTTTAATTGCATTCATTGTATTATTTGCATATTTTCTGTTTTGTGTGTTATTTGTTTTCTTTTTTTTTATTTTAGTTTGTTTTTATTTGATTTTATTTTCTGTATTTTCTTGCATACTGCTATCGTTGTACTGAGCTAAATCGAACGATACGGCGCATCTGTTTTCGCAGATACGGCGTATTGCGTTTAATTTTTATAAAATACAATGCGTTTAATTAATTCGATACGACGCATCTTTCCCAAGATACGGCGTATCTGTTTTTGATAAGAAATTTTTCTAAGCGATAACGCCATACGGCGCATCTGTTTTTACAGATACGGCGTATTTATTATTTTAATTAAAAACAGTTTTCGAATTATTAAACAGATACGACGCATCGATTTTTATCGATACGGCGCATCTTCTGAATCAAAAATCTTGTAATTTGAAACGTAACGAAAATACGGCGCATTAACTTTTGTTAATATGACGCATTTAATTTTAAATAAATATCGATTTTTGATAATTAAAACTGATACGGCGCATTCTAATTTCTAAGCGGCGTATCTATTTTCTGAGTAAGAGTCTGATTAAATTTTAACGAAATAAGATACGGCGTATCCATCTTTCTGGATACGGCGCATCGTCTGCAGATATCAGTTATTCTTATATCCGTTTCTAAATTCATTAATTTCTCTTCTAGCGAACAAATCCTACTGAAGATTTTACCTATGATGACAGGTTTTGCTATGGAAGACATGTCAGTGAACGGATATCTTGCTAAGGAACTCTTGCTTTCGGATTCATTCGAAGTGAAAGTTTTTGATAATGTCAACTTCAATGTGCTCATGATTGATGCCGATTTATTTTCTTGGGAAACTCCTCTTGAAGCTACTTATAAGGAATTTAAACGCTTATGCAATATTGAAGATGGGATATTCTCTTATGATTTACTAATGAGCTACACTGAAGATGAATTGCTACTCTTATGGCCCATCATTGAATCTAAAGGATTGACTTGGACTACTATTGAAGAGAATGATGGGAAATTCCAAATTAAATACATGGACTCAAGCAATAAAAGCTGTGGTGGAGGCAATACCCAACCTATACAAATCTCTTACATGCATTATTCCGAACAGTACTGGGGATTAAATGAGAACTTTCTGGACGATGAAAGAATTTATGCTGTGTCGGAGTTACTATTTCATGGCAGGTTGGTAAGGTTGATGGACATCTCCATCGAAGAATGGCTTGAACTTAAATACGGTAATCCTAAATTTGCTCCTGCGAATGAAATCAAACGGATTGTGACATCATGGTTGACACGGAGTTTTAGGGAACAATTTAACGAGTTCATGGAGATAAGGAGGAAAATGATTGGAAAAGCTTGCTTTGACGTTGACCACGATCCTAACAATGTTGATTTTTCAGATTGGTTGGCTAGTAAGTTCAATAACCATAAGAGCATGGATCGAGCTACTAAAGATGCGTTATGGGTATATTGGATGAGAGGGGAAGATGAAGAAGTAGAGAGCGACTTTGGGTCGTCACTTAATGATTCAACAATCAATGAGGGCATTGAAGAATTATTCAGCATAGACATTGATCTGTTCAATTATGAGACACCTTTGTGTAAGCAATTCAAAGAATTTAATTACCTTCTTCAAGTCGACGATGATGTGCTAACTGGAGATCTACCAGGATTCAAAACTTATGATGATTTCAAAAACACCTGGTACTACGAATGGAATGACCAAATACCATGGGTTTGGGATAAACCATGGGAATTTGAGCACATTAATCACACTTGTACACCTTTCTGTTTCAAGGATGGGAGTAGTGTATGGCCGACCTATGATTATAAGAGTGATGGAACCTGTAATGGGGGAAGTATAATTGGAATGAAACGGGTTGGAAACGATGTAACCTTTGAAGACTATGAGTGGTATGAAAATGTTGAAGACTGCCCACAAAAAGCGGAGGCTTTGCAAGAAAAGGGTAGAATCGAATACTTGAAAGAGCTAAAGGGAACATCGAATACTACTTTCTGGGAATGGGTGCATGAACAATTTGATGATTACACAAAGCTTAGTTGAAGTTTACAATGGGAATTGGAAAGAGAATGGGAGGCAATTCAAGATGATAATAACAATAAGTCATTAATTGATGAACTTGATGACTATTTGATTAAGGATCCTTATTTTAAGTTTGTTGATAAAAACGAAGAGGAATTCATCAAAATAAAGTGTCAACTACTTGGGATCCCTTATAATAAGCCACCCATGATTATTTCTGAAAAATTTAAAGTCATTAAATACTCTTTGGGACCAAATGAGGAATATGTTGCAACGAAGACCAAGAGTTATACTAGATTAAGTCGAACAGAAGAAAATGTTGCGGAGCTATACGAGAACATCTTTCGGATGAAAGAAGAAGGATGGACCGTAACTAGAACAAAATAAGGAGCTGAACGTGAGTCTAACTTGAAGACTCTGTAATAAAGACAAGTGCTGACTGGGAGACAACCCGGAAAATTTTTACTATTCTGTTCTGTGTCGAGTCAGTCAGTCCCGCAGAGGATACGGCGCATCTCAATCCTTAGATGCGACGCATCTCCTGCACTGGTCATATCTTACTTTATTTTTCTGCATTTTTACTTTTGACTTTAAAACTTTTTGTCAGTTTATTTAATGCGGCGCATCCCTGGTTAAGGATGCGACACATCTTTTATTCTGATTCGTATTTATTTCAGGCTCGATACGGCGTATCTTCTTCCATAAGATACGGCGCATCGACTGACCTGATGATTTTCATTTTAATTTTTACATTTTATTTTTACTAACTACTAATGTATTATGCAAGTTTGAACCTTTCTTAACTCAGGTGTGTTTAAAGTCTTGGTGGTATTATAGATTCCTGCATTTCCTGTGGATACATCAATTATGAAGCTTAAACGTTCTAATCCACAAGAAAGTTGATTTTTGCTCTCATACAAATAATGGAGGATCATACCGAGCAAATCTCAGGGTAGTTTTTCTGTTCTAATTCTTTTATTTTCCAGTTTTTATTCTTTGATACAAACAACGAGGACGTTGTTTAACTTAAGTGGGGGGATTGGAGAATTAGAACACTTACTTGTCCTAAACTTTTCAAAATATGCTTAAAAAGTGCTTAATATATCAAAATTTAAAATTTTTAGCATGTTTTTGTTTAAAGTCTAAGTTACATAGCTGCACACATGACGTTATTTTCAAAAATTGTGATTTTTCAAAATTCACAAATCTATGAGTGTGCCGGTGACTTGTAAACTTTAGAACTTGGCTTGTATACTATTCGAGACCACTATAATAAGTATTATTTATATAATTGGAATGACTTGTCTAAATTGGTAAATTTCTAGGATTACACCCAAATAGCCTTTATATGTTATGTGTTAATAACTAACTACACTGGTTAGTTAACCCCCGTATAAACCCTTTTGTTACTCTCATTTTTAGAGTAAGATACCCCTAAAAAAACACTCAGAGCCATTCCTTTCGTTTCTTACACCTTTGTTATAATGTTTCGTTACACCCTTACACCTTAGCTTACCCTGTAGATTAAAATCCGTGGTTGGTTAATTGCTTTAGGCAAAGTGTGTTTCCTTACATTACCTGTGTTCGCATGCGTAATTCATTATCTTTGGTTGAGTCAGGAAATTGCACAATGCAATTGGAGTGAAAGTAAATATTGTATATCTTTGAGTTTATTTTTTGTGTGTTTACTATTTTCACTATTACCGTTATTTCTGAAAGTCATGAAAAGTATGGAAAAATTATCCAGAGTTATCGTTATAGTGATGTGGTGAAATTTTACACATCTATATTTATGTTTCAAGTTAAAAAAAAAAAAAAAAAAAATATATATATATATATATATATATATATATATATATATATATATATATGAGAAAAGAAAAAGAAAAAGAAAAAGTTGGAAGTTTGTTTAACCAACTTATGTAAAGTTTTGTATTAAGTGGTTGATATCACCACTATTTGTTGTATATTATATTTATGGATTGAATGGGAGTTGAACGTTATGGGAACGCCAACTAAGGTTATTCTTTGATTAAGATCTTGTTGAGTATAATTCGTGTCTACCTAAAGCGTGTGTTTCAAGTGTTAAAGCGTGAGTTATTCTATGATATGAGTCTTATTCATGGGATGGTTGGGATAGTGATTAACCACACTTAGGATTTTAATTTATTTGTTTTGTTTATTTTTTCATTTTACACCAATTTATATCCCAAATATTATCCATACCCTATATTATTCTTTATCCAAACCTTTGATTTATTGAGATTAGGGATTTGAGCAATCTTAAGTATCGTAGTCGTGGATTCGGCTATGTATTTATGATTTTGTCGCCCTTTTTGATATAATATTATTGGTAAAGATTAAGAAGAATGATTAACCCTTAAACCTAAAAACCCTTTTTACCGCTTTAGACTTGTTATTCCTTGGCTTTAGTGGGGGAGATGTGTATACTTGCCAAGCTTATGATAGAATATTCGTCACGACTGGACAGTTAAACGATTAGATTTGCTTTTATCAAAATATTTTATTTTATTTCTAATTCGTTAAGTGTTTGGTTGTGTGATTATGACAAAAATGAATACATGCTTAAATATAAAAATAAATCCTAATATCTTTTAGGATACATTTTCATAAGATTAATTCTAAGGTTTACTTGGGGACAAGTAAAGTTCAAGTGGGGGGATATTTGATGAACTCAAATAAGTACATTTTATTACCATCATTTATCCTATTTATTTGACTTGTTTTACTATATTATCTGTGAGAATTGATACGTTAATGTTTACTTTTGTAATTCTCAGGTAAAAACAAGCATTATGTGAAACTTGGCGATTTTGGACTAATTATGGAGCAAAACAAGCAAGAAGTTAAGAGTCTACTGAAATGTACAAGATCAAGACATTCTGCTCCAGATATGCCGCATCTTACTTATTACATACGGCGCATCACTATCAAGATTTCACAAGATACGATCCAAGACAGCAAGGACATGCGCCGCATCTAAGAATGGAGTTACGCCGCATCTTCTGGCGGTGTACGAATATTCCTGAATATATTAATCTTGGACCCCACGCGAAGTTAAGTCAATGCGCCGCATCTACCTATTCAATGCGCCGCATCTTGCCCTCAGACAGAAACTATAAATACCCCAAGACCAGACGAATTTCGAAAGCCTAATACCGAAGAAGACCGAAGACCACAGAAACCATAGGCCGAATTCAGTCGAAGTAGCAGCACAAGACACACCTTGAACGAAGATACAAGAGCTGTAAGAAGGTCCTGCATGTATTCAATTTATTAAGTAGTTTTGTTTTATTGTATTAGTACACTTTAATTGGTCAGGATTGATGGGCTTGTGTTATGTTATCATTCACTTCAACTCCCCTTAAAATTGCTTTCCCATTAATTAAAGTTTATATGTTGATGTCTTTGGTGACTTTTATTTGTGCATTGATAACTTCTGTGTCTAGCTGAGCATTGCTTGGGTCGCCATGCCCCTTCCTCGCCTATTTATTAGATCGCCTATGCATTCTATCGTCTATAGAAAAGTAGGAAGAAAGATAAATAGGATAGTCATAAGTAATCATTAAGGGTTTACTCGCCGATAAGATTAGAACCAACGAGAAAGGACTTAATCTCGGTGCGTTGCATCGAACTATACACTTCATATAAAACTAGCAATAAAACAAGTGACAAGCTACTTAACTATCAGGACAGGTCTTCTTATTGTCTCAAGTATTTATCTGTGTACGTGTGTGCTACTCGCTGATTCGTGCTTATTAGTTTAGTTTATATTTAATCATAAGCAAACCGTGCCAGTCTCTCAGGCTGAAACCCCCTTGCGTTAGATTAGGTTGTATAGCTAACTTAAGGTATTAAAATACTGATTAGGATAACTAGATAATACGTTCCACTCTTAGTGATCGACACTCTACTTACCATTATATTCATACTGACCGGGTACACTGCTCGTTAAAGTGTGTGTGTTATTGATAAGTCGGCTAAATATAAATTTAAAACTTGAATACTGCTAAAACCACAACGACATACCGTGGGTATAAATTAGAGCATACGCACACGCGCATCAACATGTTGGGTAGAGCTTGCACTTTTTGAATTGATCCACTTGCAGTGAACATGACCGATTCGAGACACGCTTACATCACTAGTTAGACTAGCTTGAAATTATTACCCGGCCTGGTCAAGTCCACAGAAAGTTTCTCGAAACGGTACACTCTACTCAGACACATCCTTTTCGAGACACGTTTACATCACTGGTTATACCAGCTTGAAATTATTACCCGGCCAGGATATGTCCTTTCGATTGATGACAGTATATGTTTCGTCAATTCATTGGTGAAGTCTGAGTCACGCTCAACTGAGATGCCAAATCCTTTTTGTCCATTCGCTCCCCCTCAATATGTGCATCGATATACGAAAGAATTTAGCACATATGGGAGAGCCTAACATTTAAGTCCAAAACATCACATTTTTATCAGGTTTCATATTTAAATCACATTCTCTCCCCCGATCAAAAATTTCAAACCTTTTGAGATTTGTGATCCCAATTGATTTAAATTAGTTAGAAAATGTGGGAGAAAGTGTGTCCGATTTAATGTATTCTGATGATGGAACATACTATGCTCCCCCTTAATCTAAGAGGGAGATTCACTGCTTATTATGCACAAAGTGACTATTATGACACAAATGATATTGACCTTTTTGCACAGATGATGTGATCATCCGCTTCTCTGAGGGAGTCAGTAGTCAACATCAATTATCCATTCACCAACAAAACTTCTCAAATATTGAAGATCCCCACTTGCCGAGACCAGAATAAGTATTGCTTTGTTGAAATGAAGGTGGTGGAGGTGAAGACAGTGTTGGTGTTGTTGTTGTGGTGAATTCCGAGCCAATCAATAGAGTTTGAACATCTGATCAAATGGTTAGAGCTGGAACTGGCACATTCACATTGGCTATGGAATCTGCATAAGAATATCAACACAGATATACATACATACAGATACACTATTCCTTAATAGCTACCACATAGCAGCTTGCCACATCATAATACCAAGTTCATCTCATAATCAAACCACAATCAGGAAATACATCAAACCACTATCTAGCATGAAGAGCAATTAGCAATCATGAACATGGCAATTCACACAGATTTCAATATTCAACTCAGGATCTTAGGGACACGATTCTAACATGATAGCTATACCTAAGCAAATCCTGAGTGCACATGTACTAAATCAACAACAGTCAACCAGCTATCGACTAACAAAAGTCAATCAACATTTGAAACTCATTCAGTTAGATCATTCAAATGCCCGTGGAGTGTTAAAGAACATCAATCACATTGGGTTTTCTAACTTCTTTTAGATTTTGAGTTCTAAAGTATTTAGGGGATTAAGCGAGGATTCCAAAGTAACACAAATGAGCCTTCTAGTTACATAAAGCTAGGAAACTATACGCAAGTTGCACATAATGCCCTATTCTTTCTAACAACTAACACATTTGGCTATTTGATATAAAGTTTTAGCAATTTACTCTTCAACTAATACCCCATTAACTACAAAACCTTTTCTAAGATTATGAATTAATCAAGAAACCCATTTGATGATATAAAATTTGAATTCACTCTCCCCCTCAATCAATGACCCGTATTCTAGTTAAAGATTTGTAGTCGTTGATTGAGTGACAAATTTTATGCACAATCCAAGTCTAAACGAATCTCAAACAACACGTAATCACCGAGTGTCTAACAAATAATTTTCAGAAGAATCATAGAAAGAAAACTATTTGTATGCAAAGAAGATTTCTCTTCTTAATTCGGAAATAATGCACTGAAGCGCACACTAGATCGGTGATGCACGGATATGAAGTAATCCATGCCCGGGTGAACATTACCTAGTAAGAGGAATAGCCGTCTTTTTTGGAGACGTGCTTTCCCTATTTTGAAGCGTGGGTTGCTATCTAAAGTAATAGCAAGCCATGAGACATGTTTTAACAATCCATTTTAACTTCTGCTCGAGCTTCATTTAAAGTCTTGTGTCATTATTGAATGACATTTCTAAGACCGTAAATGTTATCGATAAACAGAAGACATGCCTAGATGAAACTATTTTTGGTATTTTCTATTCTTTTTAATTTTTATGGTTTTTCTGGTTTTACGTTTCTCTATTTTACAATTTGCAGGTTTTATATTTTTCTATATACAGTATGGATTAAGATATATACAAGTATGAATGAAGCAAGTATATACAAGGATATATATAGCAAGTCTATTACTCCTCAGCTTCTTGAATCTTCTCCGCTGCCATCACTTGACTTGCTGAAGAGCAATGTGAGCACATTTAATTAGGGATTAATTCTGCCTTTTCACTCACCCCTAATTAGTGCTCTCCCCCAATCTGACAACCTTTCTGATGAATGCCCATAATATGAAGAAGTCTTTTGATAAACAAATGCACGCCGTCTTTAGCCTTCTCACACATAGCGGAGAATGTAGGATAGACTGTAGACTTGACCTTCTTCAAGATTGTCCATTTGGGGAAACAGCATACCAATCATTTTCATCTCACCAAATGCATTCCAGTAACCTTACATATAACCCATCAACCCGCAACATACACATGAGATGCTAACACCAAAGTAACAAGTTGAACCACTGATCATCTATAATATATATCATGAGATATTAAGCCCGATCACGTGAAACTGTTGTGCATCCTTGATGTACACATTCTCTCTCCCCTGATGGTTATGATTAATCAGCCCATGACGTACAAGTGAAATGATAATACCAAGGTAACAAGTTGAAACACTGATCATCTGTAATTTGTATCATGAGATATTAAGCCCGATCATGTGAACCTGTTGTGCGTCCTTGGTGTACACATTTCTCTCCCCTGATGGTTACGATTAATCGGAATCATCATAATGATGTGTACATGAAGCATAATGACGTGTACATGAAGCATTGACTAGAAACCATTTGTCACTGATTGTACCAGCCCATGAGAAGATGTCAATTAGCATTCCATGACCTTGTTCTTCAACACCTTGACGAATAACTAAAGATATGCTTTCATGAGTTGTTGGAGAAGTACTGCCAGAAAGTATTCTTCAAACCAATGGTTGAACAAGCATATCTTCTTTCTTCATGGACGATGGAACATGTAGTGTTGAAGAACCTTGGTTTGCACGACTCCTGAACGGATGTATTCAGGAGTCGTATGACCATTTCTCAAACATCAATCAACATGTAGTTTATTCACCCTTTCCCCCCCTCAAAAATTGCATATGCTTGCCAACTGCAATTTTTGATTGAACGAGTGAATAAGAATACCATCAACGGTAAGTAGATCCACTTGATGGTTCTTGATGACTGACATTTTGTTTATTCACCCTTTCCCCCCCTCAAAAATTGCATATGCCTGCCAACTGCAATTTTTGGTTGAACAAGTGAATGAGAGTATACTCCAATGTACGTAGATCCACTTGAAGACTGAATGAGCACGGGAAGAGCATGAAACTTGTTGATGAAAATGGCCATAAACAAGAAGATTTCTCTTCTTCCAAAGATAAAGCGCACTTAAGCGTACACCTTTCTTTTCTTTGAGGAACGGGGCCTGAAGTGTTATCTGCAGACACCATTATGTTGACAATGAGGCCCGAGGCTTGAACTGCAGTGTTCAAACGTCATAGCTAATGAAGAACGAGGCCTGAACTGATGTGTTCAGACGTCATCTCTCTCTTTTCTATATCTCTCATCTAACTCGTTACCAACCCCATTATCATTCTGTCGGCTTGATGTCGTGACCACTGATGGAGAAAACCCAGTATGATGAACTTGAGACTGAAGTAACATAACCCGAACTTGTGACTTAAACTTGTACTAATGCGTGACTAAGAGCTGTGTAGAGACTTCGTGCAACATTGAATCCCTAAGTACTCTATACTCTTCAACCAACCAACCATCAAGTATAAGACGTACATCACCTCTTGGATATCCACAACTTCGTGTGACACTGAGCACTACAACGTAACTCCTTAAAGTGATAGTTATTTTGTAATAGAGAGGAAGAAAAAAATAACTAGATATCCAAGTCCTCGTCATTGTAAAGGTTAAACGCTCTAACAAGGATCTCGAAGAATCTTCATCCAACCACCCCGATATCTTCAGATACTAAGTACACGCACCCATGAAATTTCACTTCAGCCTCAAATAAATAATAATGAATTAACGCCGTAGTCACATCTTGTCGTTTAAATGCCCAGATTTAGCCCTTTATGATATTTCGACTTAACTTTGATAATGGTTTTATCCCGATCATTGTCAGAACCCCCTCACCCATCATCACAGGATTTTACAATTCTATGATTTAAACCGAGAAATAAGTTCTTTCGCGGGATTTTACAAAACCAAGAAGAAACCGTGAGACATTAACAAATTGACTGTGTTACAAAAGGTTTGATATTGGTGAATGCCAGCTTGGGTTAGCATGCAAGAGATCAGCAATAATTCTTCTCACATATGTAGAATGCTTCACAAACCATACTAAGTAAAGTAGTATAAACTACTTCCCCCTGGAGGTTGACCTCATAACACAGTACACCTTTCTCCCCCATGATGGTTTCGAACTTTCGGAAGCATCATTGACGTGTACGGCCATATGCACGAGAAGATTTTGTCTTAAGCATCATCTATGACTTGCGGTACCGTCGAATATCCCGTGAGAATTGTTGATCACATCACAACTGTTAAACACTTTGGCCAACTGACCAACCTCGTACTCTGACAGCTATTTGTGACCACTTGATGAAGGAAACCCGATATACCAATATTGAAAAATGAAGTAGAAGTCCCCAAATTCGTTACTTAAGCTTGCACTATTGTTGATTGAAGAACGATGTAGAAGAAAACCTCTAAGTACCCTTATACACTCAACTAAGAGCCAAAGCCAGTACAACACCTCTTGAGACTATCCACACCTGCATATGCATGCGACATTGGGTATAACTAGATAGTCCAAGTCCCAATCATAGCTTGTATACGACCAAGCAAGTTATCATTGAAATCATGCATCCAACCATCCCCGATTTCAAGATAACATAAGTAGACGCCTTCGTGCAATTCAACTTCAATCTCAAATAAGGAATACCAAATGAACTTCATGATCATCTTGAGCGGTTGAATAGCCAAAAAGAGAAGAAACATGCGCTAATTCTCCCCCTCAAAAGTGGCATGCAATGACATTTTTGCCATAGCTGAGAGTCCGTGATGGTTGTGAATTTGTCAGGCACAACATAGATACATGGAAAGAGCCAAATAAAACTACTGCAAAGAAGATGGTGATTAGGACTCTCTTGTAGAAACCCCTCGTTTGTCTCCTCATCAATGGTTTAGCAGATTAAAGATTCACTGAAGCTCGTAATATGCCAAAACCGCTTGATGAAATGTGTTTAACTTTAGAATGAGTAAAGGGTTAAAACACGTCTCTGAACAATCCACCTCGTCTTCTTCAAGTCTGACCACCTCTTGAGAATATCTCGTACTACAATCCCATTAGAAACCTGAGAAACAACAATCTCTTGATGAAGCTTGATAAAGGACAAGTCTGCGACTTATACTTGCACTAAATTTGTGATTTAGAACCCATATTGAGCACAACAACGTAACTCCTTTAAATATAGGTAGTGGTATATACCCAACCTTCCATCCTTTATTGTATATATCCGCCTCTTGAACATCCAAGTCTAATCACTATAAATGTGCTCGAACAAGGATCATCAAACATCGTGCATCCATCCACCCCGAGATATTTGAGATCCTAAGTACACGAACCCGTGAATTAACAAACCAACCAAGCAACCATAACTTCCCAATTCCTACCGATCTCGTAGCACAAACTTATCCCAAAAAAAATAGTCAAACCCAGTAAGTTTTATTATGTCTAAATCCAAGTCCAGCCTACTTGTCCAAAATTGATTTGACGGGATTTTACAACTCTTGAGATTTAAACCGAGAAATCGAATCTTTCGCGGGATTTTCTAAAATCAACAAGAGAAACCGTGAAATCAACAAGAATAAGCGAAAGTGAGGTGCAATACTAATCTTCAAAATTCAAGTCAAAGAAGTCAAATCTCAATTTGATCAAATCGCAACAAGTCAAGTCACAGTTTGTCAAATCGCAACAAGTCAAATCGCAATCAACCATATCACAATAAGTCAAATTGCAAGTGTCAACTCGCAACGTCAAATCGCAACTGGTCAAATCGCAATCAGTCAAATCGCAACAAGTCAAATAGCAACTTGTCAACTCGCAATTAACCAAGTTGCAATTAGTCAACTATAACTCAAATCGCAAAGATCAAATCGCAGGCTCACTCAAATCGCAAGCACCAATAGGACAACGCTGCCAAATTAACAACTCTGTAATCACGTTGACATTCATATACCCAAATACTAGCCGTGACTTGTGTATCCTCGTGAAATATTGTAGATCCAAACATACCTTTCAGTCCATTTTCAGTCCATGATCATCCTGATCCAGTCCACACGAGTTAAAGTGCGTGGGTCCAAAACAAATAAACAACCCGATAAAAAAACACCCGATCTTGGAAAACAAAGACGCATCCCCATGAACTATTCACTTTTGTCATCATGAACCGCAAAAGTAACAAATAAACCAACAATCATACCAAAAATTCATCTTTATTAAATTTCAGCACATGTATGAAAATTAGACAAATTTTCGGATATCCATAAGCCATAACGAGTGCCAAAGTACAAACAAATATCAGCCCAATTAATCATAACCAATTTTTAGCCCAATATTTATACCAAAATTTCTCAGCCCAATCAATAATTTATAGCCTCAAATTCAAATAGCCATAGTCCAATTAAACCATTAACCCAAAATTTGGCTAAATCCTTTTATAAGCCCAAGTTGTAATACCCAAAGATTCTAAAACATGTTAAAAGACCAAAATGCCCCTACAATCTTAAACTTTGAATAATAAGCTTATAAAGTACCAAACGAATTCCAAACTTCGGGAGATGATTAATATACGAAGTAAAATAAATTCCATGACCACATTTGACATTTTGTGAAGTACCAAATTATTTTTATACACAAGTGTGTACCGAAGATATATGTAGAATATTAATAATATTATAAATACATTATAACTAATCCAAAATTCATTTAAATGCTAAGGAAATTACGGAAATTATGTAAATTGATTTGGGTCATAAAAATCAGTAATTTGCCAGCCCATTTCCCCCCCCCCCCTATCTCGGTGCTATCTATTTTATTAATAACAAACACTTTCAAAACCCTAATAGCATACCGATAGAAACAAATCACACACAAAAACTCTTTGCGCCTCCATCAAAATTTCTGGAGCTCGTGGGACATTTTTATGGTGATCTTCATCATTCAAGTGAGCTGGGAAAAATAGCTAGAGGTCGTGGGATTTGTTGGTTTGTTCGCTAAGCATTTGTTTGTGTCGTATAATCCATCCGAGAGGTATAAATCGCCCATAATTGTTTCGATCATTCTAAAATTCGTTTAGCATTTTTCTTACATTCCTTATGTTGTATATGGCCTGTGAAAAATATCTACAAGGTTCCTGGGTCGCTCGTTGGATCGTGGTAAATGTTGGTGTCGAAAAGCCTTGAACCGTGTAACATAAAATCACAACGCTTCGTCCTTTCATTCTAAAACCTTCCTGGTATTTTTATGGCACTATACACATCATATATAACGTATATAAAATGATAGATCTGAACCATGCGTAATATATGGACCGTATGATAATTTATGTGTTTTGAAACCCTAAATACGTAAATACATTATATATAATTCATGCAATTTTCTGAGTCTTTTATATATTTTTCGTGGGTTCTATATATATCATATAACATCACAAAAATGGTCTTTTAAATTGTTGAAGCTTAAAACATTGTTTTCGAATTATTTAAATTATCAGATATTATGGAAAATAAGGGGAAAATATGAAGAACCTTAAAAACCGATTTGAATTAGGGTTTGTATGTTGAGATTTGATCTTTTAATGCTTTTTAATAATGATGTAATGATTACATGATGATGGGGATAATTAGGGTTTAGTTTTGTTAATAAAAAGTATTTACCAATTTGAAAATAAAAAGGTTAAGGGTGTGTTTTGTAATTATTCAAACTTATGGGATATTTTTGTAAAGTGGTCAAGATCTGGGGAAAAATGTATAAAATATGCTAGAGGGGTATTTTGTGTTAAATTGGTAATTAGAGGGTTTATTTGGTAAATATGTAATTATATGTAATTCGAATGAAATTAATTAAAATAAGGGGACTAAAAATGTAAATTCTGGAAAATCAAGGTTGGTTCGAATAATTAATTATAATAAGGGTGTAATGTGTAAATTTGGGGATTTAATGGCCTAATGTGTAATTATTAATAATTAAGGATTGGAATTGTAAATTAAAGGGTTTAATTTGTAAACTAAGTAACTTAAGGGACTTGTTGTGTAATTCATGTAAAATTAAGGGTGTGTTCGTACTAAGTATTAAATGAAGGGTATATGATGTAAAATTGGAAAACTAGGGGTTTGATGTGTAATTATAAATGACATAAGGCTTAAAATGTAATTCATGTAATTAAAAGGGTATATATTGTAATTTGTAAAATCTAAAGGGCTAATTGTGTAATTCTGGATAACTTAAGAGTTAAAATGAGCTACTTATGATATTTTCATTTTAAACCTTCATCTTTGGTATAATTACAATTAAAACCCTATATTATGTAAAGTTGTCATTATAAACCCTAAACTATTGAAACTTGCTAAAATGTACCCTATCTCCATAATATTATTAAATAATGTCTTAACCTAATTTTTAATGCCTTAATCTTTCTAAATTGGAAACTTACTAAATTTGGAAACCTGCTAAAAATAGAAAGTTACTTAAAATGGAAAGGCAGTTAAAACATATTGTAATTCTCTTCTACTCCTTTAGGTGTGAAGAAGGAGAGGTCCTGATCCATTCCTGTATTTGCTATCTTTTGTCTTTGTTTGCTTTGCAATAAGGTACAGATATTCTGCCCTTCTTGTTAAGGTGCCTTCGTTTCTTTTGATTTGATTCGTATTAGGGTTTTCCTAAGCCATTGCTATGCTCCCTACACTTTGATTTGTGCATTTGATTCATTTTGACCTTGAACCTTTGATATGAACCTTTGGCATTTGAACCTTTGATTTGAACCTTTGATTTGAACCTTTGATATTTGGACTTTGATATTGATTTGATGACTTAGACTATTTGAACCTTTGTAATGATTTGGACCTTTGACCCTTCAGTTTGATACCCGAGCCAAAATTTGTTTCCTAGCCATGAAGGTAACATGGCCATGTCATTGATGCACCAATGGCATGACTCTAGTGTGTATTTGAGTGATGTTACACACCGTCCCCATTTGCTACTACATGCGCGCTTTATTACTTATATTGGCCAGGATTATTTGTTTGGGGGGCGTATGGATGCATCCTAGATTTGATTTGTTTCGAGGGATATATCATGATTATTATTTGATTTGATTTGGTGATTGATGCTGTGTGCAGTACACGTCCTTCACATATATTTGAGAGGACTCCCCTCTATGGTTACTATTTGATTTGTTTGGGCTCGTGGTGGATTTCTGACCTACACTTTCATTTCTTACCTTGTATCCTTTGCTTATACCTTATGTCTTTCCCCAATGCATCATATTATATCATGTCGTTTCATTTGCTTTCATTTCTGTTTATTATATATCTGTTCACTAGGCTTTTTAAGCTCAGCCGCATTTCCTTTTCCTGCGGCAGATATCTAAGCTAGGAGCGGGGATTTGCTATGGGATGAGAGTAGAGCTTAGATGGAGTTTACCTTAGTTATCACCCTTATGTTTCATGACATTGTTTAGACTTGGTTTCGTTTCATTATTGGTTTTCCTTTGAATTATTTATCATCTTTTGGAACTTATGTATTTGGCTTAAGCCGTGTTGGCTTGACTTCTTTAATGCATTTGTTTAAGACTTCCGTTGTGTATTACGTATGTATGCTTTGATTTGTCACCATAATGTGATGCTTCTACCCTTGCCGGGTTGGGGTGTTACAATTATGGTATCAGAGCCCAGGCTACGACCTGTAGTACATAAGCCATGGCCTGTGAATCATATGGACCCTAGGATTTGACCCTTAGGACTTAAGTTTTGACTGGTGAGGATTTGGGTAGACATAGGTTTCTGTTTCGTCTTTCCTTTCGTGCCTATTCTTCCGTATATTTTGCTAATCGTTTTAATGATCGTTCAGATGGTGAATACGCATAATAACGAATACCGAAATGGAGAGGATGGCCCTGATTTCGAGGCCATGATATCCGCTGTGTTGGCTACTGCTCTTCCTAAGTTGGTGACCCAAATCACCAATGACATCAAAAATGGTGCGAGTTCATCAGGTGGTGGTGATGGCGGTGCTCCACCTACTGCTCCACCTGCTGGTATTCATGTTTGGATCGAAAGGTTCAATAAGCTCAAGCCTCTATCTTTCAGGTCTGCTGCCACTCCCACTGAGGCAGAGGACTGGATCACTCATGTTGAGAAGTTGTTTAGGGTTTTGGGTTGCGCGGATGAATTCAAGACGCGCTTGGCTACGTTTAAACTAGAGGGTGATGCACTGAGTTGGTGGACAGCGTATGTTCAGTCACAGGAAGGGGATTTCGCTGATACTTGTTCTTGGGAGGATTTTTGTGGCATATTCTATAAGCAGTATATTCCGGTGGCTGAGCAGCAGAGGTACGAACGTGAGTATGGGTCTATTCGTCAGTTGGATCGAGAGTGGTCGGGGGAATTCATGCAGAGGTTCATGAGGCTGGCTAGTTTTGTTGGACCCGATGTTACGGGTAATGCTTTTCGTCAGGCTAAACACTTTAAATGGGCATTGAAGAAGTGGGTGTTGGATCGTATTGTGAACACCGAGTATGAGGATGTTGCTGCAGTTGCGAACGATGCCCGCAACATTGAGATGTTGCATGCTGATGGAGGTTCGAATAAGAGAGACAGGGATGGAAATCGGGTGAACTACAGGGGACAGGGTCATCAGGGCCAGAGTCAGGATTATAGGGGTCGTCAGGACCAGGGATATGATCAGAGGGGTCGTCAGGACCGGGATTCTTATCAGAGGTGTCAGGATTTCAGGAGCCATGATCAGCGGGGTTCTGGTAGGAGTGGGAATAGCAACCCACGTCAGTTTCGTGATCAGCAGACTCGGGGTTCTCAGCCGAGTCATCAGTCGGGTTCTTCAGGTCAGAAAAGGCCTGTTGAGGCTTTACCTCCTCCTCCTCTTTGTTCCACTTGTGGAAAGCCTCATCCGGGGGTTTGTCACAAGGGTACTGGTGGTTGTTTCACGTGCGGGTCTCTTTCTCATAAGGTGAAGGACTGTCCTCGGGGGAGGCATATTACACCGGCAGACCCGGCTAGGCCAGCTCCCATTACGGGTCGGGTTTATACTACTACTCGTGATAAGGCGGCGAGCACATCAGGTACCATTACCGGTTTTCTTTACATTGGTGATCATGCTGTATTTGTATTATTTGATACCGGTGCCACACATTCCATAATATCTACTTCATTTTCTAAGAAACTTAATGTAACCCCAACACCATTAATTAACCTTATATCCATCTCTACACCCATGAAAACCCAAGTAATCATTGACCAAGAATTTGTGAACTGTCCCATACGTTTTAATGATTGTATTCGTCCTGCAAATTTGCTTCCCATTGATATGATTGATTTTGACGTAATCTTGGGCATGGATTGGTTGGCTACCCATAAGGCTACCATCGACTGTCATGCCAAGAATGTGATCTTTGGCAATATTCATCATCCCAAATTTATTTATCATGGTTCGCAACCTCTTAAGTCAGTTAAGATCATCTCGGCTATGAAAGCCAGAACTTTGATTTTGCATGGTTGCCTTGGTTTTCTGGCATCCATTAAAGATACCTCTTTGGATACTCCGAGCATTGATAGCCTCCCTATTGTGCGTGATTTTGCCGATGTGTTTCCCGATGAGCTTCCAGGCATTCCTCCTGCTAGGGAAGTCGAGTTTGGCATTGATCTTATTCCAGGTGCCGAACCTATCTCCAAAGCTCCTTATCGTATGGAACCCATTGAATTAAAAGAGTTGAAAGAGCAGCTACAGGAACTATTGGAGAACGGTTTTATTTGACCTAGTGTTTCTCCATGGGGTGCGCCTGTTTTGTTCGTAAAGAAGAAGGATGGAAGCATGCGTCTCTGTATTGATTATCGTGAGCTTAACCGCATCACGATCCGTAATCGTTATCCTCTTCCGCGCATTGATGATTTGTTTGACCAGTTGCAAGGGGCGAAGCATTTTTCGAAAATTGATTTGAGGTCAGATTATCACCAGCTTCGGGTGAGGGAGCAGGATGTTCCCAAAACTGCCTTTCGCACTCGTTATGGTCACTATGAATTTCTGGTTATGCCTTTCGGTTTGACCAACGCTCCTGCTGTTTTTTATGGACCTTATGAACCGAGTATTCCGCGAGTATCTTGATAAGTTCGTTATTGTTTTCATTGACGACATCCTTGTTTATTCGAAATCTGAAGGGGAGCATGAGCAGCATCTTCGGATTGTTTTGGAGATTCTTAGTGTTGGGAATAAAATGTTCAAGTCAAAGAGCCTGCTGAATGAAGGATTGAGCCTGCTAGTTGATTTTGAAGAAGGTGAAGATACTCTAACAGTACCTTCTGGGTGAGAAGGTACTGCTAGTTGAAGAAGGTACTGCCCTGTTGAATGTCAAGTTGATAGATATTTATTTGTAGATATTTAGTTGTATCATTAGTCTTTGTACAATGTAATACGTTTAGTAGAAGTAGTTCAGTCTTCTATGTTGTGCAGAATAATATACAAAGTAGTTTACATTGGAAGTTGTAATAAATAGTAGGCTAGAAAAGTCCAAGTATCTTATTTTATTGCAACTTGACAACTTGTAATAAGGGGTCCTTATCTTATAAAAGGATTCCTTTGTCACCACCTTCGGTGCATGCATCTCTTTCCAACTAATAACCTGAACCAACACAATCTCTCTAGTAACTTAGTTACAAATTCACAAATCCTTAACAAATCAAAGATTCAAGGTTACTTTGTAATCTTGGTGATAGTTAGATCATCCGTATTATTTCATCAATAATATTGAATCGTTTTGTGTTATTAAAGTTGTGTTCATTGTTCATTATAACTCACGTTTACATACTCACCACCTTTTGTTTTTCTTTTAAGTATGTTATAGTAGATTCCACATACTAAAACACATTCATTCATAAATATCTAAAACCACATTATTAAGATTCACATCCCAAGTGTTTGCATAATCCTTCACAAGTGGTATCAGAGCTAGGCTGATATTTACGATTTAAAAGAACAATGGATGTTGAACATATTCAAACCAATGTGGCTGCAAAACTTCCATTACTCAAACAAAATGAGTTTGATATGTGGAGACTGAGGGTAGAGCAATACTTTCAAGTGCAAGACTATGCACTTTGGGAGATTATTGAAGAAGGAAACTCATTCAAACCCACAATCACCACCTCCACAGTAAACGATGCTCTAGTAACAAATGTGCAAGTGAACCCAACAAGCGCAGAAGAGAATCCAAAAGAGAAATGATCTTAAAGCAAGGAGTATGCTTCTCATGACTATTCCAAATGACCAGCTTTTGATCTTCAACAAGTACAAATGTGCTAAAACCCTTTTTCAAGCTATTGTGGCTAGATTTGGTGGAAATGATGCCACCAAGAAAACTCAGAAAACTCTCCTCAAACAACAGTTTGAAAACTTTACAACCACAACAAATGAGTCTTTGGACAGTATGTTCAATAGACTACAAAAGCTTTCAAGTCAGTTAGCCATTCATGAAGTGCTAATATCTCAAGAAGACTTAAACTCCAAATTTCTTAGGAGTTTACCCACTGAATGGGCCATGCATGTCATTGTCTGGAAAAACAAACCAGATATTGATCAGATGAGCCTTAATGATCTTTACAGCAACTTCAAGATAATAGAGCATGAAGTGAAGAAGTCTACTAGTTCAAGCTCAGGGAATATGGCCTTTGTGTCATCACCAAGCACCTCAAGAATAGTAGATGAAGAAAAAGATGAAAGAGAAGAAGGTACTGCCAGCACAAATTTTGGTACTGCCAATACTTCTAGCAGTACCAAAACAATTCTAGATGAAACAATTGGTTGTGCCTTCCTGACATCACAACACAATTGGTCCATATTGACTTTTGAAGATCTTCAAGAGATCAATGATGATGATCTTGAAGAAATGGACATAAAGTGGCAACTTTCACTTCTGAGCATAAGGGCTAAGAAGTTACTGATGAGGACTGGAAAGAAGATTATCATAGATGGTAATGAGCCTGCTGGGTATGACAAGTCCAAAGTGGAGTGTTACAACTGCCACATGAAGGTCACTACTCAAGAGAGTGTAGAAGACCAAAGAAGCAGGATGATAAGGGAAGAAGGTTTGGGAACAAGAACAAGGGAAGCTTTGAGAAGAAAGGAAGCTTTGAGAGCAAAAGCAAGGCTGTGGAAATCACTGAGCCTAAAGCAATGGTTGCTATTGATGGGATGGGTTTTGATTGGAGTTTTATGGGTGAAGAAGAGTCAACTTCAGATGAAATGGCTTTAATGGCTTTCTCCACTCCTGAGGTACAAACTACCAAATGTTCTAATAATTGTGAAGTTTTTAAAGAATTAGAAACTTTAAGAAAATTTTATGATGAACTGACATTAGAACAAAGAAAAACACATCAAGACCTAGTAAATCATAAGTGTGGTATGGCCAAACTTGAAAAACAAATAATTCACTTTAGGGAAAATGAACTCACCTTTTCTGATGCAAAAGCCATTCTTAATAGGGAAATATTTTTGAAAGATGCTGAAATAAAAATGTTAAGAACTGAGTGTACTAAAGTGACATTGGCAAAGAATAATATTCAACTAACTGTTACCACATTGGAAACTGCTTCTGACTGTACTAGAAGCATAGTTGAAAATCAGATGAACAAGAGAATCAAATCTGGGATAGGATACAAGACTTGTCCACCTCCTTACAGAGGAATCCCCTGTCCCCAAGGTATAGATCTTGCAGAATCAGGTTTACATGAATTCACCAACAAACCATTAGAGAAACCTGTAGAGAAAAGTGAACCTTTTGAGAGTGCTAAGGTTGCTTCACTCTCTAACAAAAAGGTGCTCACTGATAAGAAATCAGATGTTCTAATTATTGAAGATTGGACATCTGATGATGATGAAGAAGAGACTGTTTCAAACAAAGGAAACAAAGTAGGACCACCCAGTCCTAAAAGAGTAGAGATTAAGACTAAGGCTAAAGCTGTTCTGAAAACAGTTGAATGTTGTGCTAAGTGTAATAGCAAACCTAGAGGTAGCCAAAGAAATTGGAACAATCTTAAGTCACACCAACTTGGTGATGATTTTGTTATGTACAATAAGGCCTGCTATTACTGTGGTAGCTTTAATCATACTCATGCTTATTGTAACAATTGGGTTTCTGGGAGTACAACAAGGTCTAAAAAAAATGGAACAAACCCCAGAAAAAGATTTGTGAAGTCTAACACATCAAAAGTTAATCATACTGTTAGACCAAATAAGCCTGTTAACTCAAAACCAACTACTAAGGGTGCAAGAAATACTTTCAAACATGCACCAAGAGTTGTGAAAAGTCCCAATGAAAAGATTTATGTGGTTAAAACACAAGATTGGAGACCAAAATCAAAAGGTCCTGCTAGACCAAATGGTACTGCCAAAATCAAAAATGTCAGCCCAATAACCACAAAATGGATTAAAAGGGAAAATGTTGTTAAGTCCTCAGCATGTTGGATATTGAGACCACTCCAATCAAAAGGTGCATCAACAATCCTAAAGTGGTTTGATTTCATTGATGCAAGAGGCAAACCCAAGTCAGTTATGGCTTGGGTACCCCAAGGAAACTATTATGTCTATATATGTGCAGGAACATTCAACTGATATTGCTGATCAAGGATATGTAGATAGTGGATGTTCAAGACACCTGACAGGAAACATGTCTTACCTCACAGACTTCAAATCAATTGATGGAGGATATGTTACCTTTGGGGGAGGAATCAAAGGAAAAATTACTGGTAAAGGTACAATCAAAACCAGTAAATTAGATTTTGAAAATGTGTACTTTGTGAAAGAGCTTTAGTTTAATCTCCTTAGTGTCTCACAAATGTGTGACAAAAAGAACAATGTTCTCTTTACTGACAATGAATGTATGGTTCTTTCTTCTGATTTTAAAATGCCTGATGAAAGTCAGATTCTTCTTAAAATTCCAAAAAGGAACAATATGTACAGTGTTGATTTAAAGAACCTTGATCCTAAGGAGAGTCTAACTTGTCTAGTAGCAAAAGCCTCATTGAATGAATCTATGCTTTGGCATAGAAGGCTTGGTCATGTAAACTTTAAAACAATCAATGCAATTGCAAAATATGATTTGGTTAGAGGTTTACCCAAAAAGATTTTTCAAAATGACCAAACCTGTGTTGATTGTCTAAAAGGCAAACAACATAGAGCTTCTTGTAAGGCCAAGACCCATAACTCAATTTCTCAAGCTTTATACATGCTTCATATGGATCTTTTTGGTCCTACTAATGTGAGTAGCTTGAATGGAAAGAAATATTGTCTTGTAGTTACTGATGATTACAGCAGATTTTCTTGGGTTTTCTTTTTAAGATCTAAGCATGAAACTAGTGAGATTCTTAAGTCTTATATAACTGAGGTAGAAAACCAAGCTGATAAGAAAGTGAAAGTAATCAGATGTGACAATGGGACAGAATTTAAGAATAGGTTTATGGATGACTTTTGCAAAGAAAAAGGAATAAAAAGAGAATTTAGTGTAGCTAGAACCCCACAGCAAAATGGAGTAGCAGAAAGGAAAAATAGAACACTAATAGAGGCTGCTAGAACAATGTTAGTAGACTCTAAGTTACCTATTTCATATTGGGCTGAAGCAGTAGGTACTGCTTGTTATGTGCAGATCAGGGTTCTTGTGATTAAACCACATAAAAAGACTCCTTATGAACTTTTATTTGGTAGAAACCATCTTTAAGTTTTATGAGACCTTTTGGTTGTCATGTCACTATTCTCAATACCAAAGATCATTTAGGCAAGTTTGAAGGAAAAGCTGATGAAGGCTACATGATAAGGTATTCTTTGCAAAGTAAGGCCTATAGAGTGTATAATAGTTGCACTAGGCTAGTGGAAGAAAATTTGCACATAGAGTTTCAAGAGAAACTAGCAAATGTTAAAGGCATATTTATCAGCCAAGATAAGTATGTAGCAGAGATCCTAAGGAAATTTCAGTTTGCTGATTCTAAGGTTGCAAGTACACCAATGGATTCAGAAAAGGGGTTACTCAAGGATGCTGAGGGTGAAGATGTGGATTTGCACAATTATAGATCAATGATTGGGTCCTTGATGTACCTTACATCATCAAGACCAGATACCATGTTCTCAGTATGTGTATGTGCAAGGTTTCAAGTACATCCCAAAGTTTCTCATCTCACAGCAGTCAAAAGAATCTTTAGATACCTCAAGGGTCAACCTAGGTTGGGTCTATGGTATCCAAGGGAGTCATCTTTTGAATTGGTGGCTTATTCTGATAGTGACTATGCTGGTGCAACTCTAGACAGAAAATCCACAACTGGTGGATGTCAATTTCTTGGTTGCAGACTCATATCTTGGCAATGCAAGAAGCAAACAATGGTGGCCAACTCTACAACTGAAGCAGAATATGTTGCTGGTGCAAGTTGTTGTGGGCAAGTCCTTTGGATCCAAAATCAAATGCTTGACTATGGGTACAATTTTCTTAACACCATTATTTACATTGACAATAGCAGTACTATATGTATCATTAAAAATCCAGTTCAACATTCAAAAACAAAACACATTGAAATCAGACACCATTTCATAAGGGATTGCAATGAGAAAAGGTTAATTCAAGTTGTCAAAATTGATTCTGAAAGGAATTTTGCAGACCTTCTCACTAAAGCTTTTGATTTAGGTAGATTCAAATACCTAGTAGGAGGTATTGGAATGATTAATCTTTGAAAAACATGTGTTTTTGTACATAAAATAACTGGTTATTGGTTTTTAAACATGGTACTGCTAGTTAGTCAAAAGGTACTGTCAGTTCATAAATGGTCCTGCTAGTATAAAGTTTGCTATGTTTTGTTCATCTTGATGATTAAATGTTTAAAATGCTATAAAACAAGTGCTTTGCACTCTGTTCTTTTGGTTTGCAACTAACAAATTTCAGGTTGATAACAAAACAAGAGATCTTCCAAACAAAAAGGGAAAATATAAGTTATTTATATCTCAGGGGAGGTAACAATCTCAGGGGAGGAAATAATAGCCCAGAAAAGGAAGATAATCCAATAAATGGAAGGAAAAGACAAGAGCAGACAAGATGATGTAGAGGTTGAAAATGATAAGAATAGATCAAATATTCAGAAGGGATGAAGCATTCCTAAAGGAGAAAGTTCTATCTAGATCAAACTAAGGAAAGTTTCAATGCAAAGGCATGCTAATAGATGATTTCACTTGTTGAACCAAGCATCCAAGATACACATCATCATTTCCTCTTATATTTCCTCCATCCAAGGAAATTGCACCATCTTTATGGTCAATATGGAATTGGTATTCAGCTCACCAAGTTTTATAAACTTAAGAGTTGGCTAGTCCATAAGCAAACGGCTTTTGGTAAAGACACATCAAATCCGTTGATGGTTGATAGTTTACCAAAAACTATATGGTATTTAACTAACAATACTTTACAGTAAATAGTTGACTAGTCCATAAGCAAACGGCTTTTGGTAAAGACAAATCAAATCCGTTGATAGCTGATAGTTTGCTAAAAACTATAAGGGATTTTTGCTAAAATTTCAAAGAGACTGCCAAGTAAAATTTTCTTTCAAAGGTACTGGTAGTTCAAATTTTGGTACTGGTAGAGTAAAATGGTACTGCTAGATAACCGTTGAGCCTGTCAGATAAAAATTATAGCCGTTGGTCCTGGTAGTTAAACATAACCGTTGGGGTATTTCTGTCAATTACTGATGTTATATTATATTATATTTCACATATAAAAGATCTTTTTAACCGCCTTTTCATTTACTTATTATAATCTTTCTTATTGTCGGTTAAAAGTAATTCTCTCATAACATCTTTCATTAGTACTTATCACAATTAACACTCACCTTTCATCTTCTACCAGTACCACCATCAAATCCCACCATCATAATCAAACTTTTCATTAACTTTCACCATGGCTATTCTAACTTTTGTTAAACGTCAACCAGTTAGCATTTTTGGAAAAGTCTGAGGATAATGCCTCTTTTCATCAAATAGTGGACTTTTTAAATGAGTCTTACATCAGGTTTGCTTTACTTGTAAATCCCACTATTTATGAATCTCAAATTTTACAATTTTGGCAAACAGCTAAAGTTAAAACTTCTGAAAATGGGGACCAAAGGATAAAAGCCAAAGTGGATGGCAAAACATTGACTCTTACTGAGTCATCCATAAGAAGACATCTTCATTTGGATGATTTAGATGGTATTAGTCAATTGCCTGATACTGAAATTTTTGAAAATTTGGAAAGAATGGGGTATAATGCTGATTCTACGAAACTCACCTTTCTTAAAAAGCATTTTACTCCACAATGGAGATTTTTGATCCATACAATCCTTCATTGTTTGAGCCAAAAGAAAACCTCATGGGAGCAATTTAGTGGAAATATGGCTACAGCTCTCATTTGCCTGGCAACAAACAGAAAATTCAATTTTTCCAAACATATTTTTGAAGGATTGGTTAAAAATGTGGATAGCATAACAAAGTTTTTGATGTATCCAAGATTTATTCAATGCAACATTACAAAATCAAAACATTTGTTACTTCCCCCACACTCACTTTATGAAACACCAAAACTTTCACACAAGGTGTTTTCAAACATGAAAATTGGTTTCCATGGGGAAGAAATACCACTTTTTGAGGAAATGTTACCACAACATGCTGAAGAACCATCATCTGAATCACCATCATCAAGTTCTTCACCTGGTCACATATCACCATCTCCTATTCCATCACCAATCTCATCACCAATACCACCTGTTACAACACCATCACCATCATATCATGCATCACCATCCCAATCACCTCAACATCAAAGTCTGGATTCTCTCAGACAGTGAAAGAACTCAAGGAGAAGGTGCAGCTCTTAGAAAATGCTCTTAAAAGTCAGAACACCAAATTTTCTGAGATCAACATCAAGTTAGTTAAGAGGGTAAAGAAATTGGAGAATGAAGTGAAGATGCTCAAGGGTAAAAGATCTTCCAAATTGGTATTATCTAGTTCTTCAAGTTCTGATGTAGAAAGGTTGGGTCACTCTTCCAAAAAGGGGAGGATGGATAGTTCAGAAGATGAAGAGGAGGCTCAATTTCATTTTCATGAAGGAACTCAGGTTTATGATGAAGAGCCTGCTGGTGCAGAGCAAGAGCCTGCTAGTTCAAAAGAGCCTGCTAGGATTGAGAGGCTTTTGGCTATGGACTACAAAGGTACTGCTGATCATGTGTACAAAAGAAAGAGGGACTTAGAGCCTCAAGGGGATTTGTTTGTTCAGGGGAGGTTATTTATTGCTGATGAGCAATCTACTGCTCCAGCTCAAGAACCTACACCAAAAGATAAGGGCAAGAGCATTATGGTTGAAGATGAACCTAAGCCCAAAAAGTTGAAGAGAACAGAGCAAGTGCAGATGGCTCTAGATGAAGAAGTCTCCAAAAGGCTTCATGAAGAAGAAGTGCAAAAAGCATTTGAAGCTTCAAGACTGCTTGCAGAAATGCAAGAGCAAAAAGATGCTGCTCAGACTCTTCTTGACACTCAAGCTGCTCAGGAAACATTTGATGCACAGATGCAATGGATTATTGCCAATGATCCAATTGTGAGAGGTCAAGCAGCAATAATTGTGGATAACAAGAATCTTAACTCTGAAGAGAAAACAGCAGAGCTTGAATCTTTTATCAACAAAAAGTATAAAGAAGCAGCTCTGGCTGATATCTTTGAAAAGATGCAGGAAAGCCAGAAAAGAGGTTTTAAGGTGGGCTCATCTCAGAAAGATCAAGTGACTTTCATGAAGAGGTTTCTAAGAAGTCAAGCAAATTGGACTGAATATCAACTGAAGAAGAAATCTGCTGATGAAATCTACTTCCTTTATCTAAATGCCTACAAGAGTCTTTACTACAAGATCCCATCTGATGCAAAGCCTTCAGTGAAAAAGAAAGATGCTCAACAGAAGAAAGAAGCAAAATTGGATTCAGAGCAAGTAAGTAAAATGTTAATTACTTTGCCAACAATTATACATGCTGATCCAATTAGGTCTAGACACCCTATTATTGATTGGGAGATTCACCATGATAGATCAGGAAAGTCATGGAAAATAACTAGGGTTGGGGGACAAACTGCTATCTTCAAGAATTTTGAAAATCTGATTAGAGCATGTGATAGAGCTGACTTAGAAGAATTGTGGAATCTAGTTCAAATTAGGCTAGACACAAATTCTAATACTGATGTTAAGGAACAAGAACTTTGGGTAGAGTTCAATAGGATGTATGATCCTAATCCAAAAGATGTTCATTGGAAGTTTCCATATCATGATACAACAACAACATGGGAATTCCTAAGCCTTAGCAGTATTCATCATCTTTTTACACAAAGTGGGATTGAACTCTTTATGTTGGCTGAGAAAGAGTATCCACTTAGCTATGAAGTTCTTACAACCATGATCTCCAAGAGATTAAGATGTGATAAAGATGAAGAAAAGTCAGAAGTTGTTCAAAGTTTACTGATGAGTATTTTTGAGCAATGTGAAAGAAAAAGGAAGAATAGAGAGTAAAGGTTTTTGGAAGAGTTCCCTCAGATCCTCAAGGTATGTATTTTATTCATAAGAAACTTGTGTATTTTAAAGGAAATAACAAGTTTAGGGGAGGATTGTTGGGAATAAAATGTTCAAGTCAAAGAGCCTGCTGAATGAAGGATTGAGCCTGCTAGTTGATTTTGAAGAAGTTGAAGATACTCTAACAGTACCTTCTGGGTGAGAAGGTACTGCTAGTTGAAGAAGGTACTGCCCAGTTGAATTTCAAGTTGATAGATATTTATTTGTAGATATTTAGTTGTATCATTAGTCTTTGTACAATGTAGTACGTTTAGTAGAAGTAGTTCAGTCTTCTATGTTGTGCAGAAGAATATACAGAGTAGTTTACATTGGAAGTTGTAATAAATAGTAGGCTAGAAAAGTCCAAGTATCTTATTTTATTGCAACTTGACAACTTGTAATAAGGGGTCCTTATCTTATAAAAGGATTCCTTTGTCACCACCTTCGGTGCATGCATCTCTTTCCAACTAATAACCTTGTAATAACCTGAACCAACACAATCTCTCTAGTAACTTAGTTACAAATTCACAAATCCTTAACAAATCAAAGATTCAAGGTTACTTTGTAATCCTGGTGATAGTTAGATCATCCGTATTATTTCATCAATAATATTGAATCGTTTTGTGTTATTAAAGTTGTGTTCATTGTTCATTATAACTCACGTTTACATACTCACCACCTTTGTTTTTCTTTTAAGTGTGTTATAGTAGATTCCGCATACTAAAACACATTCATTCATAAATATCTCAAACACATTATTAAGATTCACATCCCAAGTGTTTGCATAATCCTTCACACTTAGGCAGCAGAAATTGTATGCCAAATTTTCTAAGTGCGAATTTTGGTTGAGCCAAGTTGCTTTCCTTGGTCACATTGTATCTGCTGATGGTATCACCATGGATCCATCAAAGGTTGAGGTTATCACCAAGTGGCGAGACCTACCACTGTGACCGAAGTGAGGAGTTTTCTGGGGCTTGCTGGCTATTATAGACGGTTTGTTGAGGGATTCTCGCGTTTGGCTTTGCCATTAACGCAACTGATGAGGAAAGGGGAGAAGTTTGTTTGGACTGAGGAACGGGAGAATAGTTTTGAGGAACTGAAGAAGCGTTTGGTATCCGCGCCTATTTTGACTCTTCCATCTGGTTCGGGTGGTTATCAGATCTATAGCGACGCGTCAAAGAAGGGTTTGGGTTGCGTCCTGATGCAGCATGGAAAAGTTATTGCCTATGCTTCGAGGCAATTGAAACCTTATGAGGAGAACTATCCGACTCATGATTTAGAGTTGGCGGCGGTTGTTTTCGCATTAAAAATCTGGCGGCATTATTTGTATGGTGAGTCGTGTGATATCTTCACTGACCACAAGAGCCTCAAGTATATCTTCACTCAGAAGGAACTTAATATGAGGCAGAGACGGTGGTTAGAACTTCTGAAGGATTACGACACTAACATTCAGTATCATCCGGGTAAAGCCAATGTTGTGGCTGATGCTCTTAGTCGGAAGTCCGGCATGATAGCGAGTCTTAATTTTGAGCCTCGGATTCTTAATGACTTGGAGATTCTTGATGTTGAGTTTTGTATTCGGGGTTGTGACGGATATTGGGCTAGCCTTAAGGTTGAGTCCAATCTCATCCTACGGATTAAGGAAGCTCAGAAGGAGGATGGCGAACTTTGGTCTGTGGTTCAGAATGTTGAGGACTGTAGATGATTTTGGTGTAGTATGGTTTGAAGATCGGCTTTGTGTTCCTAATGATTCCGAGCTTCGCGAGGCTATTCTATCGGAGGCTCATAGTTCCCCGTTCACTATTCATCCTGGTTCCACCAAGATGTACAGGGACCTTAAGCAACATTTCTGGTGGAGTGGTATGAAGCATGATGTGGCTTCTTTCGTGTCTAAGTGTATGACTTGTCAGCAAGTCAAGATCGAGCATCAGAGGGCTAGTGGTTTGTTGCAGCCGTTAGAGATTCCGACATGGAAGTGGGAGGAGATTTCTATGGATTTCGTATCGGGGTTGCCTTTGACTCGTAGAAGACATGATGCGATCTGGGTAGTCGTTGATCGGCTAACTAAATCTGCTCATTTCTTACCGATCCGTATGTCCTATGGTATTAGTAAATTGGCGGAGATCTTTCAGCAGGAGATCGTTAGACTTCATGGTATGCCGTCAGCTATTGTCTCAGATAGAGATCCACGGTTTAATTCTCGTTTTTGGAAAGGGTTGCATAATGCTTGGGGTGCACGTCTTAAGTTTAGTACGGCTTTTCATCCGTAGACAGATGGTCAGTCAGAAAGGACCATCCAGACTTTGGAGGACATGTTGAGGGCGTGTGCTTTAGAGTGGACTGGGAGTTGGGACGAGTATTTATGTTTAGTGGAGTTTGCGTATAACAACAGTTGGCACGCGAGTATTCGTATGGCTCCTTTTGAGATGTTGTATGGTAGGAAGTGCAGAGCTCCGGTTTGTTGGAACGAGGTAGGTGAGCGTATTATTGAGGGTCCCGAGTTGGTTCAGATCACTAATGAGAAAGTGGATGTTGCTAAGGAAAAGTTGAAGGAGGCTCGTGCTCGTCAGAAGAGTTATGCTGATAAGCATCGTCGCGACTTGGAGTTTCGTGTTGGTGACCGTGTGTTCCTTAAAGTTTCGCCATTTCGTGGGGTTAAATGTTTTGGGATCAAGGGCAAGCTTAGTCTTCGATTCATCGGACCTTTTGAGATTCTCGATCGTATTGGAGAGGTTTCCTACCGTTTGGCTCTTCCGCCTCAGTTATCGCATGTTCATAATGTTTTCCATGTATCTCTTCTGAGGGGATATAATTATCATCCTTTGCATGTGGTATCTTACCCACTTGATCAGATTCAGCCAGACATGTCTTTGTCCGAAGAGCCGGAGGCTATTTTGGACCGGCAAGAGCGGGTCATGAGAAATAAAGTCATTCCGTTCGTAAAGGTTCTTTGGAAGAATCACCCAGAGCGCGAGGCTACCTGGGAAACCAAGGAATCGATACGAGCTAGTTATCCTCATTTTGTATTCTGATCTGGTATGTCTTTGTTTTGCTTTCCGTTTCATTTCATCTCTACTTCTTTGCAAATTTCGAGGACGAAATTTTTTCTTTTAGAGGGGAAGAAGTTGTAATACCCAAAGATTCTAAAACATGTTAAAAGACCAAAATGCCCCTACAATCTTAAACTTTGAATAATAAGCTTATAAAGTACCAAACGAATTCCAAACTTCGGGAGATGATTAAGATACGAAGTAAAATAAATTCCACGACCACATTTGACATTTTGTGAAGTACCAAATTATTTTTATACACAAGTGTGTACCGAAGATATATGTAGAATATTAATAATATTATTAATACATTATAACTAATCCAAAATTCATTTAAATGCTAAGGAAATTATGGAAATTATGTAAATTGATTTGGGTCATAAAAATCTATGATTTGCCAGCCCATTCCCCCCCCCCTATCTCGGTGCTATCTATTTTATTAATAACAAACTCTTTCAAAACCCTAATAGCATACCGATAGAAACAAATCACACACAAAAACTCTTTGCGCCTCCATCAAAATTTCTGGAGCTTGTGGGACATTTTTCTGGTGATCTTCATCATTCAAGTGAGCTGGGAAAAATAGCTAGAGGTCGTGGGATTCGTTGGTTTGTTCGCTAAGCATTTGTTTGTGTCGTATAATCCATCCGAGAGGTATAAATCGCCCATAATTGTTTTGATCATTCTAAAATTCGTTTAGCATTTTTCTTACGTTCCTTATGTTGTATATGGCCTGTGAAAAATATCTACAAGGTTCCTGAATCGCTCGTTGGATCGTGGTAATTGTTGGTGTCGAAAAGCCTTGAACCGTGTAACATAAAATCACAACGCTTCGTCCTTTCATTCTAAAACCTTCCTGGAATTTTTTTGGCACTATAAACATCATATATAATGTATATAAAATGATAGATCCGAACCATGCATAATATATGGACCGTATGATAATTTATGTGTTTTGAAACCCTAAATACGTAAATACATTATATATAATTCATGCAATTTTTTGAGTCTTTTATATATTCTTTGTGGGTTCTATATATATCATATAACATCACAAAAATGGTCTTTTAAATTTTTGAAGCTTAAAACATTGTTTTCGAATTATTTAAATTATCGGATATTATGGAAAATAAGGGGAAAATATGAAGAACCTTAAAAACCGATTTGAATTAGGGTTTGTATGTTGAGATCTGATCTTTTAATGCTTTTTAATAATGATGTAATGATTACATGATGATGGGGATAATTAGGGTTTAGTTTTGTTAATAAAAAGTATTTACCGATTTGAAAATAAAAGGGTTAAGGGTGTGTTTTGTAATTATTCAAACTTATGGGATATTTTTGTAAGGTAGTCAAGATCTGGGAAAAAATGTATAAAATATGCTAGAGGGGTATTTTGTGTTAAATTGGTAATTAGAGGGTTTATTTGGTAAATATGTAATTATATGTAATTCGAATGAAATTAATTAAAATAAGGGGACTAAAAATGTAAATTCTGGAAAATCAAGGTTGGTTCGAATAATTAATTATAATAAGGGTGTAATGTGTAAATTTGGGGATTTAATGTTCTAATGTGTAATTATTAATAATTAAGGATTGGAATTGTAAATTAAAGGGTTTAATTTGTAAACTAAGTAACTTAAGGGACTTGTTGTGTAATTCATGTAAAATTAAGGGTGTGTTCATACTAAGTATTAAATGAAGGGTATATGATGTAAAATTGGAAAACTAGGGGTTTGATGTGTAATTATAAATGACATAAGGCTTAAAATGTAATTCATATAATTAAAAGGGTATATATTGTAATTCGTAAAATCTAAAGGGCTAATTGTGTAATTCTGGATAACTTAAGAATTAAAATGAACTACTTCTGATATTTTCAGTTTAAACCTTCATCTTTGGTATAATTACAATTAAAACCCTATATTATGTAAAGTTGTCATTATAAACCCTAAACTATTGAAACTTGCTAAAATGTACCCTATCTCCATAATATTATTAAATAATGTCTTAACCTAATTTTTAATGCCTTAATCTTTCTAAATTGGAAACTTACTAAATTTGGAAACCTGCTAAAAATAGAAAGTTACTTAAAATGGAAAGGCAGTTAAAACCTATTGTAATTCTCTTCTACTCCTTTAGGTGTGAAGAAGGAGAGGTCCTGATCCATTCCTGTTTTTGCTATCTTTTATCTTTGTTTGCTTTGCAATAAGGTACAGATATTATGCCCTTCTTGTTAAGGTGCCTTCGTTTCTTTTGATTTGATTCGTATTAGGGTTTTCCTAAGCCATTGTTATGCTCCCTACACTTTGATTTTTTCATTTGATTCATTTTGACCTTGAACCTTTTGATATGAACCTTTGGCATTTGAACCTTTGATTTGAACCTTTGATATTTGGACTTTGATATTGATTTGATGACTTGGACTATTTGAACCTTTGTAATGATATGGACCTTTGACCCTTCAGTTTGATACCCGAGCCAAAATTTTTTCCTAGCCATGAAGGTAACATGGCCATGTCATTGATGCACCAATGGCATGACTCTAGTGTGTATTTGAGTGATGTTACACACCGTCCCCATTTGCTACTACATGCGCGCTTTATTACTTATATTGGCCAGGATTATTTGTTTGGGGGGCGTATGGATGCATCCTAGATTTGATTTGTTTCGAGGGATATATCATGATTATTATTTGATTTGATTTGGTGATTGATGTTGTGTGCAATACACGTCCTTCACATATATTTGAGAGGACTCCCCTCTATGGTTACTATTTGATTTGTTTGGGCTCGTGGTGGATTTCTGACCTACACTTTCATTTCTTACCTTGTATCCTTTGCTTATACCTTATGTCTTTCCCCAATGCATCATATTATATCATGTTCGTTTCATTTGCTTTCGTTTCCGTTTATTATATATCTGTTCACTGGGCTTTTTAAGCTCAGCCGCATTTCCTTTTCCTGCGGCAGGTATCTAAGCTAGGAGCGGGGATTTGCTATGGGATGAGAGTAGAGCTTAGATGGAGTTTACCTTAGTTATCACCCTTATGTTTCATGACATTTGTTTAGACTTGGTTTCGTTTCATTATTGGTTTTCCTTTGAATTATTTATCATCTTTTGGAACTTATGTATTTGGCTTAAGCCGTGTTGGCTTGACTTCTTTAATGCATTTGTTTAAGACTTCCGCTGTGTATTACGTATGTATGCTTTGATTTGTCACCATAATGTGATGCTTCTACCCTTGCCGGGTTGGGGTGTTACACAAGCAGTGCGGCTAAAAGCCGAACACTAACAAAATCTGGTTTTAGAAATCCCAAGTCCATCACGTTATGATAAATTTTGGATAAACAAGCTAATCAGCCCATCACTACTAGAAAAAAAGCTATTCTTGACTCCAAATGCGAGTCAAGAAGAGGCTTTATGACGCGCAAATGCGAGTCAAGGATGGACCCGTCATAAAGCTTCATGACTCGCATTTGTGCGTCATCCCTCTATCACGCGCACTTATGACCCACGTTTTATGACTCTCCTTTTTGCGTGTCATAACCTAATTTTTTTTTTAAAGTAATTTTTTTCAGTTCCTAATTTTCTATTAAATGACAATTAAAAACCTGATAATACAAAATTAAAAACACAAATATCAAAATAACGCATTTCATATATTAAAAACCTGATAATACAAAATTAAAAACACAAATATCAAAGTCAATGAAATGTAAAGATGCAATATTCGTTTAAACAAACCCATGCCATTTGAAGTACATTTAACAGGATATTTTCCTTGTTGCTGCTAGAACTAAAAATCAACCTAACTTTGCCACTATAAGGACCATCAACATCACTCAGCAATACAAGAAGATCTGCCTTCAGTTCCATTGCCTTCAGCGTTGCGAACAGTGTTAAAGCCCATGTCATTAATCGCATGCTCAAATAAGCTGAAACAGTACAAGCAAATAAGTAAGGAAATCAAACAAATAAAAAAAAACAAGGTCTGCTGATTATGGGCTACTGAGGTCTTATGCAGACCTAATATAAGCTAGCAAACAAGCTCTAAATGCTCAAATAAGCTGAAACAGAATAAGATTAACTGGCAAGCTTTTATAAAAAACACAAATTGGAACTCAAAAGCTACTGTAACTAGCTTAAAAATGACAATGAAAAAGGGCTGATGCAGCTTATGCAGTCTGCAAATATGTGCAGAGCACACTAAGGTTCACTGAGGTGTTTTGCAGACCAGAGTTAAGCACTTAGATAAGCTCTAAAATTCTCAACAAGTTGAAACAGATCAACCTAGTACTATAAGCTATATGTAAACTAAATTTCAGATTCAAACTGCTATGGGAAAAACAGACAATTAAGCTGAGAAATAGGGGTATTGACTTATGCAGGCTGCAATACTAAGTGGAAAAGCACAACAATGACAACGTGCAAAAGCACGTGAGAATATATTAAACAAATATATCCATACAAACGTTACCTGAATTGAACCATACATAAATGAGTCAAAATTGCCACCGATACGGATAGATGATTTGGGTGGCTTTAGGCATTAAAAATACAAACATTTCAGCAATTTCAGAACCGGTGAGGCTGTTTCCTTTCATGGTAAACATTTTTATTAATTTGCCTATTTGACCCGTTAGTGATATAAAAAAACCCTTTATCGACCCACTCATAAGCAAATGGGTCGAAACTATCACTGTCACTATAACCATTTACACTCAAAAACATGTTTTATATCTGGCACAGTAGAAAAATGTACCTTTACCAGTGTAATAATATCAGGCACAACACCCTGACCTTCAAACCCCCAAAAATGGCTTCCTGTGCGTGCAAAACCCGTTTGAACTTCATCTGCAATACAAAGCCCTCCTGCCTTTCGAACACTATTATAGACTTCTGGGAGATAGCCTGGTGCCAACTCATATATTCCACCCACACCCTGCAAAATTATGTGCAAAATGTCACAGGACCGTATTATAAAAAACTATATTACAGTACCATTTTAGCGCTCATTTTGTTTAATGCCAAACTGCACCTGTATTGCTTCAGAGATAAAACCAGCTATATGGCCACTAGTTCCATACATAATGATCTCGTCAACATCTTTAGCATATTTGGGTCCATCTGAACCATGTATTCCTCTATACGGGTCTGGGTTCAATGCGTGGTGAATTCCAGTCTGTTAAATATCAAGAAACCACACACGAGTCAAGTATTATTTAGATATAGATAGCAATTAGTTAATCACATTAGTTTAACTTTCACTTTTTTTTTGGTCGGAAATTAAACTTATATACAGTTCTTCACAAATTTCTCCTAACTAATATATATCAGGATAAGAGTTGGCATGCTAAAAATGAGAATTTTAAGCATACCTGTACAACATTGAATTTGTGATTGCGTTGAGCAGTAGCAGCCATGGTTGCAGATGCATTTCCATGATATCCGTTTCTAAGTGAAATTATATCATGCGAACCGGTGTACAGCCGAGCAATCAATAAAGCCAACTCATTTGCCTCCGTCCCAGAATTTGTAAAGAAAACAACCTAAAACATGAAAGAAACTTTAGAATCAATAGACATCTGATATTGGTATAAGAAATTCGTATAATTAATAAACTGAGGGCTTGTATGAGCTTATATAAATGAGACAGTTTCCTGAGATTCTAATGGAGAAAAACAGTTTAAAACTCTTCTTCTATACAACTACCTTTAGCAGCTTAATCGCTAAATCACACCACCACAACATTTTCTTACGAAAGTACGAAAGAAAGCTATTTCTATATGTACTGCAAACTCTCCCTCACATATACATACTATCGATCGCATTTAAGTTATCAAACCCGCCCAAATTCTAAGATCGATGACAACCAATCACAAGCTTCTTTCTCGAAAATCCTCACATTTTCATTCCCGATCCTTTTCCCTCTTTTAGAACCAATCACAAGATCGATGACAACCAATCATTCACTAAGCTACTTATAAATTCCCTCTTTTAGAACCAATCACAAGATCTAAGATCTAAGATCGATGACAACCAATCACAAGATCCATGACAACCAATCACTAAGCTACTTATAAATTCCCTTGTTTATTTATTCCTACAATACAATATACAAACATAAAAAAATCATTCAGCTGGCAATAAATAAAAATATCACCAAGATCAGATCTTATTTATGAACCCTAATATATTTATATATAACAAAATATAATTAGATCGATATAGTAAAATGACATATCTAAGAAAAATCGAATAACTACATAGGGATAATAAAAGGAATACAATTACTATACCTGGTGCGATTCGGTGAGTCCAAGTTCCCATGGACCACCAGCATGCTTGATTTTTTTATATACACAAATTCATTACATGAACGAGCAGCAATCTGCTCCTTTTCGGATAAGTTGTTGTAATATAAACACTCAAAAACGCATATAACAAAACAGATTTAGCGAGTTTCAGAAATTAGGGCAAATCGATTGAAGAAAAATTAGGAGAAGAGAGGTGACGGTTGGGGAAGGGAGGAGATTGGGTTGTGGAGAGTTGAGAGAGAATTCAGAATTGTGTGGAAGAAGAAATGGGGTTTTTGTGTTTTGATTTTGAGAAAATAGAAAGTGTTACCAGAAGATAGAGGGGTTCAAATTTTTTGGGAGTGAAGAAGTTTTCGTCGAGCGGGAAACAAAAATAATAAAAGGAAAATGAAAGTGTAGTCCGTGTTTCTTAAAAAATTTGAGATATGACACGAATTTTATGACACACAAAAATGCCTGTCGTCTATCCTTCAGATTTTACAATTTATGACAGTTTTTTTATGACTTACAATTTTGCGTGTCATTATATCATGTGCGTCATAAAAAGCACGTCATTAAAGGTCCTTTTTCTAGTAGTGCATACTCTTTATAACCTAATTACAACGATTATAAAAAGCTTGTTACCCTAATTTTACTCCTCATAACACACGCCCCCACTTTCTTTGTGCGGTCAAACGCATAATCACACTGTTTTCACCTCAACTGCTTCTTGCTAGATCTATACTAACAATCTCCTTGTTACTCCATTATTAACCTTATCGCTCCACGAACACAACTACGATCATTTCAACCTTATAACTCCTTTGAACAATAAGAATACAAACATCCTTTATGTCAAATCACACTCCATCCTTATTCCTCCATTCGTTCAATGTTTATACATCAAAACAGATGCATAATCCCTTTCGACTGAAGGCTGACTAACAAACAAGAACCGTGGCACAATCATTTCTTCAAGATCTCTCTAAGGAGGTCTCGGGTAGGTTTTGTTATCTTCGTTTTAGACTTAAACCGAAAGAATGAGAGGATGAAAACAAAGTTGTTTTTGTTCTTTCTATGACAGTTTTCGGATATTAAACTAAAGAAGCTTTGCTTCTCAAATATCTATGATGAGATGTTGAGTTCGATTTGTAAAGATCTTAAAGGGTCTTTCATATCTTTTAATAGATACGAACCAAAATCATCACTGAGATCTTGTTTATCATTTCATTTTTCGTTAATGGAGTTTATGTGTTCGAGAGTTGGGATGTGTTGTGAGGAAGTGATGATTTGTTGTTGTTCATAAGTGTTTGAAGAGAGACGTGAGGTTGTGGGACAGATTTGGATTGTTAGGATAGTTGTTTGACTTATGATGTATTTGATTGAAGTCTAAGAGTTTATGTTGTTGGTTTTTGGTTGCAGGTCATTTTCATCTTCTTTCTTTTTCCTTTTCATTTTCTTTTGACTGTTAATAGACCAAGGAAGATTGGTAAGATCTGAGGTCAAAACGCAATAACCTTTTGGTCAAATCGCAATACCTCAAATCGCAGTTGACCAGTCAAAGCACACTTTCCAAGAAAAGTCAGATCTGTGTTTTCTCTTTCATCAAATCGCAGCCAAGAAATCCGGCAAGATTCTGACCAAAAATTTTGTTCACCCATTTAGACCAGTTTCCGACCTTTATTCAGACCACTTTATGACCACTATTTTCACTGTTATGGAACAAAACAGTCTCGAAAATAAGTTGAACAAAAAAGAAGGTTGAGAACTTGGACCATTAAAGACACAAGTAGCACTTTTGTAAAACTGTTTAAGAAAGCATTAAGTCTTTTTGCACTATTTTGGATACAAAAACAAATGTATAAACTGTTTACCAACAAAAGATCAGAAAAAAATTTCAGATCCGAAAATTAATGGTAAAACAGTTTGAAAATGATACATGAACCCACACAAACTCAACAAAGTAACACAACCTAGGCTCTGATACCAATTGTTGGATCGATACATGTGTTGATTATGTGGATTCAGGAGGTCTTGGATTATGGAAGAACAACTCCATATTTGAGTTAGAGAGAGAGACTAGAGAGAGTGGGAATCTTGAGAGAAAATCTGAATATTAGATTGAGAAGTAACAAGAGTTCCAACCCTTCCCTTGTGTGGGAAGGGGCTTATATAGTAACTAACATATGGTGCCCCTAGTGGGCTGTGGAGTGAGCTGACAGTGGGTAAAGACCCGACCCACTCCACAAATATAAATATAACTACACTAATAATACTAATAATACTAATAATAATAATAAGCCTATGAGCTATATAAATGCTAAGTAGATACTCGGGGTGACCGAGTCTTCACATGAATATTTATATTCCTAACAAGTTAAGATTGATTTTGAAAGGAAAGAAGAAAGTGGAGAAACCATGCTTGTTTACCTAAGGAGAAGAGAGTTGTTGTGTTTACACGAGCACCACCTAAAGAGTTTGATGCACCGTTCATGAGGTATTCTACACCTTGTGGTGTGGAAGGTATAAAAAACTTGGGATGCCCAGCTTAATATGGAGTATGGTGATAACTATATTACGGAAGATATGCTTGGTAAGCTTGGTTTTTCTAGACTTGACTATGAGGATTATGGTAGGAAGATGGTGAGAGATGTGAGTGTTAATATTCATGGTCACATTTTCAAAGTTGATTTTGTTGTTTTGGAATATGGGAATGTTGATGAACCAGAAGTTGTGTTTGGTAGAGATTTTATGGTTAAGACTAAGTGTAGGATTGATTTTGCACTAGGAGAGATGAGGATAGATGCGGATGATATGGTAGAAGAGAAGGTAGGAAAGGGAGAGATTGTTAAAATAGGAAAAGAAAATAGAAAGAAAACATCACTTAACAAACTTACCCACCCCTCCACCCTAAGAATGAGAGTTCTTCATCTATTTCACCACCCAAAACATCACAAATTGTTAAACCATTAACTCAAGAGCAAAAGGAAGCGATTTTGGAAAACTTGGAGATAAAGTTTAAAGAGCTTATGGAGGAAAAGCCGGTTATTGATGTGTTGAACAATTACATGACTTATCGTAAGAAGTTGGATGCATTTATGATGGCAAGGGCTAGGTTAGAAGATAAGAATTTTGATGAGATTGCAAGAGAGAAGATAGTTGAGAATGGGTTGCCTAAAAAGATGAGCGATCCGGGAAATTTTGTGTTACCGATTAAAGTGAACGGGACAGATGCGATGTATGCTTTGGCTGACACGGAGTCAAGTGTGAATGTGATGCCGTATCCATTGTATAAGAGATTAGGACTTGGTAATCCTCAACCAAATCAGTATAATCTTACTATGGCAGATAATTCACGAGCAAAGGCGATGGGAGAAGTAAAGAATGTTAGAGTCCAAATAGGGTATCAAGCTTTCTTGGCCGATTTTCTTATAATTAACATTCCGGTGGATAAGGAGTTACCGTTGTTGTTAGGTAGACCAATTTTGAGAACGTGTGGAGCTATTATTGATATGGGTCGAGGTACTATGACAATTAATGATGGAATCTTGAAGCATACTTATTATCCCAAACCTAGAGGCAAGATTGTGAAGGAAGTGTATGAAGAAGAAGAAGAAGAAGAAGACCACTTGGGTTGTTTTGAAGTGGGTAGAGATGAAGAAGGTAGGCCTAAATTTGGGCCGGTTGCTCCTACTTACTTTGATATTGAAGATGAGATGGAAAGAGCTCTAGCGATGGAGGCTTTCTATAACCCGTTTAAAAATGTTTTTGTGTTTAATAAGTTGATAGATTTTCTTGGATCGTTACCGGTCCAACTAAAGAATTTGGAATGGGGACCCGAAGGTTCTAGTGTTTACAAGAAAGAAGAAGGAGACGGAGATTGGCATGTGAAATTTGATGTTGTTTGTCCGGATGGAAGAAACTTTGAAAGGAAGTTTAAGACACAAATGACTAATCGAAAGTTGTCCGGGAAGTTTCAAAATGAAGATATCTTGAGGCACGAGTATTTCCAAGGATGAAAGACAAAAGTTTGAAGAATAAAAGCACAAAGCTTGTGCTAGTGTTTGTTTGTTTTATTTTTAATTTTTATGCATCTCTAGTAGTTTAATGTTTACATTTAAATTTAAGTTTAAGTTTGAGTTTAAGTTAAGACTTTTTGTTATCTTGGTTTTATTAAGTTTATGATTATCGAGTTATGTTTTTAGTTAAGATGTTAAGAGTTAAGTTTTGTTTTAGAAGTTGTAGAGATAGACTTGGAAAACAAGTTTGGAGATTAAGTGTGGAGGTATATTTATACAAAAGAAGTATTTTTGAAGATTAAAAACACTTTAACTTGTTATCACAAGTATCACAAAGTGTTGACAAAAGAAAAAGTAAAGTTTTTGCAAAAATTCAATCCGAATCGGTTGGATCAAATACTGATCAGATGGAGTGAAATATATATACTCAGAATTTCAAAAATCAACAAAAACACACACACAAAATCAACCAAACTTGGGGTTTCAAAAATTCGACCATTAGAAGACTATTAAGTGTTGCAGGAGTGTTGAAGGATCATATATGGCACCAAAACAAGTACGTAACATCATCAATTTATGTTAATTAGTTTTTAATTCGAATTTATTGAATTAGGTCAAAATTTGGGTATTTTTGATATAGTTCGAATTAAGATGAAATTTTTCTGGAATAGATGGGTAAATGATAGAGGAATTCATTGCAAAAAGAATTAGATTGATTGATTAAGTTTTGAGGAAGAATTGATTGATTGAATTTTTGGATTAAAATGGGTCAAAATTTTGAATCAATTTAGGTTGCAATTGTTGATTCCCAGATGTTATTTAGGCATTAATTAGTGTTGCTAGGATGATGCATTGTGGATTAGAACACAAATTAAGGAGTTTTGATTTGGTAGTGTTCATGTGTTCTAGGATTGATTGAGGAATCATGCGAAAATGTTATGGATTGGTATAGAGATGAATGGGATATGTAGAAACCACTATAATTAATCAAATGCATGATAGGAAAGAGTAGGAATTGATAAGATTGATTGGAAGTAGAAGAAGAAAGAAAAAAATTTCACATAAAGCCCCAACCGATTCGGTTGTGGGGCAGAACCGATCGGTTGGGCTGGGACAATTACTCCATCCGATTTGGTTAGAGGAATACCGATCGGATGGAGGGCTCGGTAAATGAAAAAAAAAAATTAAATGAGTTTTTGGACTTCTAAATCATGTAATCATGGTTCTTATGCTCTTATACTAACATATAATCCTGTTTTCTATAGAGTTATGTTGCAGGTAGTTCGAGTTCATCACGTGTTGGGGTAAATCCAATTGTGACGAAATACGTTCAAAGGAATGCTAAGAGTAAGGTCACCTACACTCTAGATCATGAGAGTAATGAGAATTTGAAGTTTAACAAACTTAGGAAGGAAGAAAAACACGCTTTTCGGGAGCGTCTTTCAAAACTACAAGGTAGAAACATTGCTAAGCCAAGGTTAGTTGATTGGGAATTATTTGCAGATTATGAGTGTGAGGTTCAGTTGAAAAATATGATGAGAATGTCGTATATGTATGAGGGTGATGGAGATAGTTTTGACCATTTTTCATGGGAGAGAGCCTTTAGCATTTATGAAAATGTTTTTCGTGAGTGATGTTTGGAGTTTTTTGCCACATTCTATTTTGAAAGAAAGGTTGTTGATGTTGTAGGGGATGTATGTATTTGGTTTAGGCTTTGCGGAAGGGAGCATGCCTATACGTTGCCACAGTTTGTGGTTGCTTTAGGTTTGTATGGGCGAGAGGAGATTGAGCATAGATTGTTTGCAATTCATTTTGTGAGGTTGGTAAGGAAACACAATGATTATGATGGAATAGCGGATTATTGGAATAGAGTTGGTGATCCGGGTTGCAATAGAAGGAATTCTTCCAGGTTGAGGAATCCTATTATGAAGATTTTACAAAAAATTGATCGCTTGGGGAATTTTGCACAGAACGGGGAGTAGAGACAAGTGCAATCAACCGGATTTGTAGTTAATGAAATTGTTGGAGGAAGACAAGAACGAAAACGCGGCTTGGATAATAGCCGAATATCTTTCAAGAAGAGCCCCTGGGATCAAGGATAATAGTGAAATTTGTGGAGGTCACTATGTGACTGCTTTGGCAAGAAATCTAGGATATTTTATGAATGAGGAATTGGTGAAATGTTCATAGCCGAAGGAGAGTGAGACATGGGATGCTAAAAGTTTTGCTAGAGAGTTGGATAGGACAACAAGAACGTTGGCAGCTTGGACAGAGCCAACGATGGCGGCACACCAAGCAGCACCACAACAACCATATCAACCACCACAACCCATTAGGAATGTTCATACCCCAGGTAGTTTTGACTCGAGATGGGGAGATTGGAATCGTGAATTGAATGAGATTGAGCGTAGGGACGTGTGGAGAGATACAATGTTAATGAGGCATAATTACAATTATGATTATTCTATGCCTATGCTTCAACATGTGGCTCGTGAAGCCAACTATGTGGTACCTCCCTACAACCCACCAGATGTTTCTATTACTTTAACTTAATTTTCTTAGGATTTTATTACTTATGGTTTGTTTTGAATTTACTTTGGTTTGTTTTAGTATTTTGTTTTGTTTGGTTTGTTTATTTGTTTCGTACACTGTTGTAGTATTTGCAGGGAGAGAATTAACGGGAGCCTAGTGTTGATCAATATTTGGAGTTGAAAGAACTCATGAGCTTATGTATGGTCAAATATGCGTATGCGAATTCTTCCCTGGTAGTACCTTCTTAACTAAATTTTTCCCATTTCCTTTACTTTGAAGTTTATTTTTATTACATTGAGGACAATGCAAAACTCAAGTGTGGGGGAGGGAAGAAAATAGGAAAAATAGGTTTAATTTTTTGTTTTTTCTTTTAGGTTTAGTAGATTTTGGAATCGAGTAACTAGAATTAGTTCACCCTTGATGTTCTAGTTATTTTCTTGTTATATAGATTGATTCAATGGTAAAAATGAGGCTATTTGAAAAAATTTTGGAATTTAATCAAGTTATGAGAGCTATTTCATTTTTGGATTTGATAATAGTTACTAGTGCATGTTATAACCACCTTAAATTGTGAGGATTTAAGCTTTTTTTTTTATATATAAAGCATTTCTTATGCTCTATATTTCGTTATGAGTGTGCCGGTGATTATGTTGATTCTAGAACTTGTACTTGTTATGCATTACGGTTAAAATTACTTTCGAGTGATAAAATATATTCAAATGATAAGAGGCAACTTAGGATTTACACCAAATGGCCATCCGTTTACAAAAATATTTTGCTAACCACATCGGTTAGTTATCCCAGTATTTGGAACCCATTTGGTAGCGTTAATCTTTTACACTAGATACCTTATTTAAACCTTCTGAGCCTATCTTTTCTTTTTGATTAAATCCAGAAAATTACAAAAATATTTTTACACCTTACACCTTAGCCTTACCCGAATCAAGTTCAATTGAAGTTCAAAACTAGTTATTTTTTTGATGATTACGCGTTGGCCACACCTTGATATGTGTATGTGTTATTTCAATGAAGAAGGAGGTCGCTACTTTTATTTGTATTTTTTGTAGCGTGTGCTCATCCAAAGTGTGGGGGTGACGAGAAAGTTAAGTTTGAAAAAAAATTGTGAATAGCCAATGAGCTATAGTGTACGAGAATAAAATAGCCAATGAGCTATAAAGAAAGAAGTTAGTATGAGATGCGGAATAACAATCGAAGAAGTTTAGGAAGTGATCATTTGAGGTATAAAGAGTTGGGAACGAAATTTGGACATGATTCTTATTTTTCATTTTGTAGAAACTAATCACAAATAATTCCCATGTCTTATCCTTACCTTTACCAAATTACTTTATTCGTTGTTAGCTTTCGAGCATCCGGATTAAGTGATGGCTTTATTTAGATATGTAGTGCATGGATGTGTAGTGACCATCCGGGTTTTTGAATAGTTGAAAACGTTGCTAGCGAACTAGTGAGTGTTTTGGTGGCCATCCGTTATGCAAATAACGTTGTTAGCGAACCAAGGTACAATCTAGTGACCATCGGTTGCTTAGCTAGTCAAGAATTCGTTGTTAGTGAGCTATTATGTTCTTGTAAGAAATATTTATACATTAGCCAGGTAACCGTAACCCTTAACCTTAAACCCGAATAAAAGACCTCTTTGATGTTTTATTTTGTTGTTTTGATACTTGTACAAGCTTATGGTAAGAAACATAAATCATGACGGAGCATTGAGAGATTTACCGATAAATTTTACCCTTGGAGTGTTGAGTGAATTTAAAATTCCTTTGTGAGGTGCTTAGTTATGTTATCAAGCTCAAATTAACTTGTTTATGTTTCAAGAATTTTTCACATTCAAAGTAAAAATAACAATTGTTCCATTGGGATGGTTGTTGGATTTTTTAGAATCACAATGAAGATGCCATTGATATCAGATTTTCTAAAGGCTAGACTTGCTCGAGGGTGAGCAAAACTTAAGTGTGGGTGAATCTGATAAGGTTCAGAATGAACATGTTTTTAGTTACGTTATCATTAGTTTTGTACACCATATTTGGTTATATTTGTAATTATTTGTTACTAAATCGTGAAAAAGTGTATATGCAAGTGAATATAGCTAAGTACAGGAAAATATGGTGAAAAGATAAAGAATTGAAGTGATTATGCACATTGGAAGATTCCCGAGATGAAAAAGAGAGAGAAACCACACGAGAACTCAAGGATTTGATAATGTCGAGATTTCTATGTTCAAATATAAAGAAAAGATCAAGTCCTATGGAAGGAATTAGTGCCACAACAAAGGATCAAGCACGCGACAAGAAAAGAAAAGAAAAATAAAAAATTATGTGTGCATGAAGGCCCCATCCGATCGGATGGTGCCCGCATCCGATTCGGATGGGGTGGTGATGGATTTATCGAGAGTTCCAACCGATCGGTTGGAGCCTAATACCGATCGGTTGGATGATGCTGCTGTTATAAAGTTCCATTTAATGACGAATTTAAGCCCCATAATCATGGTGGCTTATCATTTTCTGAATAATAAATAAGAGTGGACGTTTTTACTTGAAGGATAAGGGTTCTTGTACTTATATATAGGACCCTAGGCTAGTTTAAAAAGTGTGACACCCCAAAACCTAGTAAAGGCTTACACCAAGTCCTTACTAACTTATTATCATTGCCCGAAAGCTTGTTATTGCTGTGAAAATGTCCAGGGAACTTTGAGTTAAAGTCTCAAGAGTTGTGTTCGAGTGTGGAGTTGTTTACGTGTAATCATAGGCGATTGGAGGAGTGTGGTTGCTATAGTTCCACAATTATAGTTCTTGTAATTTCAAAACTAGGTATTTCTTGTTTAAGTTATTATGAACTACTTTTACTTTACGTTGAATGAAAGAATGATTTGCTACTTGTGTTTGATGATATTCGCTATAGAGTGATTTTTGGTATACTTGTGTGTATGATGTGACAATTTTTGGAGTATTCTTATTTTCATAGTGATGCATGAAAACATATCTTATTTTATGAGTTTGTTAAGATACAATCTAATCTTGCTTAATTAGTTGGTAAAAACAGTTTTAAACAATAAAAAGGGCCGAAAGGATTTTCTTTATGTTTTTATTCCAAAACATTAGTGCACGAATTAGTATGGGATATGGTGTGTGACAAGCATCATATTGACTCATTAAAATAGATTTGAAACGATTTCATATCGAGAAAAGGCTGAAAGGATTCATAAGAATTCGTAAAATAAGAATTGCTTTTCTGTAACACACCCCTAAATTATGTTAAAGCAGCGGAATAGTAATTGGGGTATTACGTTGAGGATCGAAGTCATAATCACAGAAAACGGCTCGAAAGAGGCATTTTGAAAGTTATTTGTCATTCAAATAATATTTTTGGTATAAAGGTGAAATATCTGATTTGTAAATCCCATAAAAGGGTTTGATAATTTAGAAAGAATGACATATTTGATTTTTACACCATTTAATTTATCAGAGTATATAATGCCCGCTCCGTGTCTTGTCCTGCTCCATTAATTACCTAAGACAAACATGCTTAAAACATCAACACAAAGGTTGGTGAGTTCATAGAATTTAATGGAAAACCATTTATTTCAATGAATTCAGTAATATTTGAAATAAATTCAATTATGAGTAATAGTCAGTTTTCAATAATTTCAGAGGTGAGGTGATATTCGAAATAAGTTTCAAGTACTGATAAATAGTTCATTTCAATAATTTCAAGAGCGAGGTAATAACTGTAATAAATGCTAACATCGATGAAACAAGTAATGAGTGATGTTGAGTATAACCACAAGTAAATCATATATGTATTCAACTAAGTTCAAATATCGGATCATCATCCTAGCATGAGGTGGAACCCATGATGTTATGCCTGAGATCTATAATTCAAGGTTTGGTGAAATACTAATACAGCTGTATCTAGATATATGTGAAGACACATAATCTCTTATGGATATTGCCCCAAGCCTAATGACACGCAAACGTTAACAATGTACCGTAAAACGTAGTTGATCAATATCAAGTCAATGATGGATATATGCCCTCGAATTAATAGGTGATTGCCAATTCCTATTTCTTTCTCAAATATAGTGTATCGCGACTAATACGACTAGCCATAAAGGCATTCCGTCAAGTAATTAGTGGGATAGGATGTCAAGCCTTTAACAAGTTTCGAAGCTGTCCACTATATTCGCGTTCACAACAAGTGATTAATGGCTCATGATAAAGGGAATTTCTGGCAGTAGGGTTGTACTTAGGCAATATCAAGGTAATGATGTAACTAAAGTACGTATGCTCTTTTCTAGCAATTATTCCCATTGAAGTTTGGCATTAACATATAACAGCGGAACATACATTCATGATGTTACTTGAATGTTTATCATAAAAATCAATATCATGTTACAACAAGCAGTTTGAAAATGCTATCTTCTGAGTTCAGTATTCAAGCTTAAGCAAGCAATTTGCTAGTAAAACAAGTATCTATTTCTCCCAAGGAGTAATTCAAAACCTATAAGTAGGAGTTATATTTCCAAGTAAATCATGATAGTTTTTAATGTACATATCCAAATAAAAGTATGTAATTTAGCATGTATCTCCCCCAAAGAGTTCATAAAGTAATTTAAATGCGTAAAAGCGGGGCTATGACTCACCTTGAGAGTATCTGACAAGGTAGAATTATGAAACCAAGTAAGCTTATGGGAACGATTACGGAAACTTCTTTAACACGTGACCTGAATATAAAGGAAGTCTAAAAATGTGACCAAATACAGATGGTGGAAACGATAATGAGAACTAATAACGACTTGATCGTTAAAGTGAGAGTGTGATATGCTTAAAATACCTAAAGTTTAAAAATAATATATTTCATAATATTATCTTGTTTTTATGTCTTTGAAACCAATAAAATTGTTTCCTCGAAAGCAGGGAAACGAATCGTTAAGTTAAATCGTCTAAAACATTTTATATATAAATATAACGAACGTTATATATTAAGAAATGAAATATACAAAAATGCACGTGATGTGACGGAGAAATCGGAAAATGAAATATGGAGATGTAAATATGTATTAGATTCTGTTCGTCCTTTCAATTTCACTGTTTTTACACTTTACACCCTAACGACATTAGCGTTGCACCGTTAGTCCTTAATTATATAATATATTACATTTATAGTCCACTACTTGTCCAAAGTTACATTTTGAGCTTGGAATTAAATAATATATCCATTTCTACCTTAATTATTCTTTTTTCACAGTTTCAGTCCTAGTTTTAAAGGTTTGACAGTTTTAGTCCCTCAAGGTGTAACTAGTTTGCAAATTTAGTCCAAACGTCCAAAAATTATGAGGAAGCTTATTAAAATTTATATCAACTGCTTATTATGAAAAGTGCTTATTTTTAATACAAAAGGGCCACTAACGAATTATAACAAAGCCCAATAAGAAGTTTAGAGGCGAGGACATGTAAATAGTTTTGGGCCTGGACTTGGGCTATTTTTGTGATTCTAAAAATGTATTTCATGGGCTCATTGGACTGTTCAATCGCTATGGCTTATTGGGCTTCAATTAAGCCCAGTTCAGATTATTTTTATAGTTTCTGAAATGAGTTTCTAGTTTTACTTTGATCGATTTAAAGGGTCTAGATGTGCTTATTTTTATAAGTTATCTATACGAAACTTGTAGCTAGTAACATGGTCTAATAGGTTATGTAAAAATACTGGGTCGTTGTTAAATTGAATCGAGTTTTACAAAGTCATTTATGTGGTCACTTGGAACAGTTTTTACCTAGTAAAAGACTTAGAATATTTTTCTAAGTGTTTGTGTTATATATGGGTTGGTTGCTTTACTTTAGCCAAATTAGGACTAGCAAACGAGTTTGTTTTTACGAATTATAAACATGAAACATTTAGTTTGCAATATGGTCTATTAGTTGGTGTAAAAATATAGGGTGGTCGTTAAGTTAAATTTGGTTTTATGGGGCCACCTATGTTGCGACTTGAGACTGTTTTGCAATAGTAAAATACTTAGAATTTTTTAATGTTTCTTGATTTTGTATGTGTATACCCATGTTCAAAATGGGTTACGTATATGCGTGGAACAATATTATAAATGTGATGTGTGTGTATTTCATGGTTACAAGGCCTTCCACAAGGGAGGCAACCACGTTTTTGTGTTCTATATGCCAACGTGATACGTAAAAATATATATGAAACTATATACGTTCGAAATGATTTATATGGATTGCATGGTGTTGTAAAAATGTAAGAAAGGAATTAGAGATGATATGAGAGGACTTGCTACACCTCTAGGGTGGTAGAGAGTCGAGTGAGATGAATGGAACATAAGGAAATAAATCCACGATCGCTAGAAATAATATATACGTTTATATATTAAAACCCATATCCTTCGTATGAACTAGAAATGAAGCATGATGATTATTTCTGGCCCTTTGTGAGTTCTCTACTGATTAATATAGGTCTAGAATGGTATCTAAGAGTTGAGAATGAGAGGGGTGATGGTGAAAAGGAGTTATACGCATATATGTATACGTATAGAATTAATATTGTTTTAAAAATACACACCACTTGTTCTAACTATTGAGTGTCAGAAATGTTGGGATATTTTAGGAGGATTCTACTGACATTGAAAGGACTTTAAGGGTTGTGAGAGTGAGGGAAAACAATTGGGAATTGAGTTGTACCCATATATGTCGACTAGAACATTTTGGTGTACAAGAATTGGAGCTATTGAGAAATCTTGATATCCTCGATGTTAAACACTCCTAACAACTCACAAATGATCAAGCAAAATCACTAGAATGGGGTTAAAAGAAACCCGGGTCAAAATGGTTCAGTTTGTGAAAAATGGTATATATCGATTTGGTGCTCAAGTGCCATTCACTTTGGCTTTTGAAAACGTATCAAACCACCATATTAGGAGCTATAACTTGGCATCTTAATTCCTTGGTGGGGGAACTAATAGGAGGTACAAAAATATACATATGTCGCGTTTAAAGATTGAAAGAAAAATAGGGCATTTTTGTATGCATCTGCTCGAACAGAAATGAAATGGAAAGGAAGAATTTGGACCTGAGTTGTGGGCTGATGAATAGTAACCGGTAGTATAATAATGGGTTGGTATTTAAATTGGCCCATGTAAGGTTTAGTATGTATATTTTGATTTTGTAAATCGCGTATGAGCTCGTCCCGTTATTTGGTAGATTATGTGATTACGTTTTCACGTTAAAATAATATAATAATGAAAATTTTAAATTTTCTGTAAAAATGGTGATTAGAAATAATGACGGAGATTGATATATAATTAACCGTTGTTAATTATTGGAAATTTTGCAGTTTGCTACAGTACTCACTCGTCATTCTGAATTCCGTCCCGGAATTCAAGTTTAAAGTGATTACTAAGGCAAGGATTTATGGCAAAAGGTTTGTCGAGAGATTTCCATTCGAAAAATGGAGAAAACGTAACTTCGTTAGATTTATTCATAGTAGATGAAATAAATTTGAATGTTTCGTCAACTAATGAATCCAAAGGCTGTGAATAGTGATTTCTAACGGTCAGGAATAGTAAAATCTAACGGCTATGAACAGTGGAATCTAACGGCTATGAATAGTAAAATGTAATGGTCGTGAATAGTGTTCTAACAGATAGTTTTTCCTTATATATATCCCATTTTAATTTCTATTCTTCCATCAACCACATTCCTCTCATTAAATACTTCCAAAAATGCCGCACCCAATTACTATCCTCACAATAGTGTACGTCGTTGCTGTCACCATTTATTTGGCTTATGCTCCGGAAGAAGATTTCGGATTCTTGGTCGCGATTTTATTGTTTTTCGTACCTCTCACGGTCCTAGCCATTGCCGTAGATAAATTTTGGGGGTAATAGTCTTGAGCTAGGGTTGTTTAAAATGAGTCCTTGTTAGGTTTCTATGTAATCCTTAATAAATGTGAAATAAAACTTATTTGTCTTTATGTTTAAGAACTAGTCTTGCTATTATTTTAATGGTTTGTTTATATTTAACGTACAGCATAATCAGGGTGATACATCCTGTGGTGGCTCTCGCTATTGCTGGGTTGGTGGTAGTCTTTGTTGCTATGGCGGGTCAACCTATTGGCGATTCTATGCCTTTTATTGTAATCCTTGTAACATTAGCACTTCCGATGCTAATTATATCTCTATGTATTAACTTTCGAGGATTCTAATAAAATTTATGCTATTTGTGCTTTCCATAAGTCTTTGTGAATTCTTAGGGTTTTCATGTTTGTACTTTTGTCGGTTTCCTATCATAAAGGTGATGAGTAATAGACATCTATTGGGGTTTGTCAAAAGTGATGTTTATGAACATTTTATTTTGTCTCAAGATTTTGCTTTTGAATGAAGATTGTTATTAAAGAATTTCAAAAGATAACTGTTCCATTTATGACATGATTCTTCCTAAATTAGACATAGGTAGCTAGGCTATGTATAATTGAGGACCAAATGATGTGATACTTGGCTCAGTCACAGTGGTATTTATGCTTTTCAAAAAGTTTTAGATGGTGTTCAACGCGTTGTTTTTGTAAAATTACAACACAATTATTTTTCCAAAAGAATTAGAAAATTTTTGTTCATACTCCGATGATGAGTCAGGAATTTCTAGGGTGATACTAGGATATCTTTGAAATGAATCTTAGGGTTCATAGGTGAACTCTTACAAGGTGGTAATAATCTATTGTTCGGTCAGAAATGATGTTAATCAAATTTCTAAGGTGATATCAGTTTATTGTTACGTAACGACTATGAATAGGGCAAATGGAATAGAAATTGAAATAGACGTAGATTATGATTATTACGGAAATATTACAAGATAAAGTTTTCATACGGTGGAAAGATAACGGTTACACTTAGGTTACATCCATCGTACCTAAGGTAAAGTACAAAAGGAAATACAACTCTAGAGAGTTTTGAACTAGGGTTTATTTATCCATAACAGGAATTTCTCTTCTGTTTAAACGTAGGTGTCATCTTTTGATGCTGTTAAGGTTCTGAAGAGCTTCCTTTCTCTTCCACTGGTCTTTTTGTCCTAAGTGGTATTCTGGGTTGGGCACTGATTCTTGAAGTGTCCCGTTTAACTTTTTGGTCTTGAAATCCTTTGGTATTGGTGGTGGTAGATTCAGTCACTTCTTCTATATTTTTAAAGTGAGTTGATCTACAACCCGTGAAACTTGCATGGGTATGCTTATAAGAGGTAGTCGTTTTCTTTTCTCTTGTGGCTATATTGTTTATACTCGGACGAGCTACTGTAGTCACTTTAAGTACTATTGCAATGATGTTGGTTACTAAGTTCTGGATAGCTTCGGGAGTTATTGTTGTGGTTGGTGCTGTTATGCTATTTGCATTTCTCATGCTGGCCATCTTTTATCAATATCACAAGAAACACGGATTTAGAATCCACTTAATGGCCACGTTAGAATAATTCGAGTAACAAGGTATTGGTATACTAGTGCTAACAATGTGGTCACAATGCGAAATTATAACTAATTGAGAATCATAACATTACGATATGTCTAGGTAATATCGTTGATATATGATCAATTCTTGGTATGGGATTGCTAAGGAACAAACGATTCATTTACAAAAGCTGAAGTTCAGAAACTTTCTCTTCATTCATCAAGTTTTCTTCCGAAAATTTGTCTTAGAGAATTCTATGGTTTTGGCCTGGTTATGGCATGTTTGAGGAATCATAATAATCATAGGTAATATCATGGTAAGTCTGGATATAATCACTGTAAACAATATAGTATTAACAACTTCATTGATTGTTTTTGCAAAACAAACGATACAAGGTCTTTTATTAATGCTCCATTGATTGCGTGGAGTCATTTGTCTATCAAAGAGAGTAACAAATGGTGAGATTTTGTATGAGGGTATGAGGAATCATTACATGCATGCATAGCATTACAGTAGGACATGAACGAAAGAATTTATTCACACGGAGAGATATAACAAAAGAGGTTGTTATTTATTGCGAGTTGGTTACAAGTTCTGAGAGTTTCAGGATTATTGGAAAATACGTCAACACTAACCAAAAACTATTTGGTTTAGTGGGTACAACAACGATACATATGAACTTAAGATCAGTTATGTCCTTGACGTAGGCATTTAACTTCTGCCTCAAGTTCTAGTTGTGCAGCTTTCATGTCTGAGAAGCGTTCCTGGAACATGCTCATCTATTGGCATCGGCTCTTCTAAACAGAGTGTCATCGTTACGGTCGTACCATTCAAAATGTAATGGTTGTAACTCTTCCAGCTGTTCAGTGTGAATGTCTAGGGTGCTGGCTTGTTGATAAAGAAGATTCCATATTGAGTCACGAGGATCTAAAGTATCGGCAGGAGGATTTAGGTGAAGATACGTCATCTGAGATGTATGGTATTGAGAAATCTGGAGCGTCAGGTAATGGAGAATTTGGCTCAACATCTTTCCAAATCGTTTCTTGGTGTAAATTTTGTCCAACCTCGAATGTTGTCGGACCACCAATCAACTCTTCATCTGAATAAGATTCAGTAGCTCTCCTGAGTCTCTGACGTAAGGGTGAGTAAGTAGGTGACGACGGTATCTGAGTAAGTTTCGTATTACGCTGGGGTTGAGAAATTAGTACGTAGGGATTTTCAGCATCCGGAGTAATCTGATAGGTAGGTGATGTACGAGTAGTACGAAGGGCAGTTTTGGAAATATCAACTGGTTTGGAAGACATGGTACTGTGGTAATCCGTAAATAGTAATTATAAGTAATTCGTACGTTAAAGATGTAACAGTACGGGTGAAATGATGAAGTATGTGAGAGTAAATATCAAGCATGAAAAGATTATTGTAAAATAATCTTAATAGGTAATGTATTGAGCACGGCAATCTGCAGACACGGAGGGCGTAAAATGGTATGGTGTAAAATCATTCATTTTGAAGATGTAGTTATAGTTCAATGTTTGAAAACATTTGGTTCCCTATAACTCTGTCACTAATACCAATCTGTAACACCCCCTAAATTATGTTAAAGCAGCGGAATAGTAATTGGGGTATTACGTTGAGGATCGAAGTCATAATCACATAAAACGGCTCGAAAGAGGCGTTTCGAAAGTTATTTGTCATTCAAATAATACATTTGGTATAAAGGTGAAATATCTGATTTGTAAATCCCATAAAAGGGTTTGATAATTTAGAAAGAATGACATATTTGATTTTTACACCATTTAAATTATCAGAGTATATAATGTCCGCTCCGTGTCTTGTCCTTCTCCGTTAATTACCTGAGATAAACATGCTTAAAACGTCAACACAAAGTTTGGTGAGTTCATAGAATTTAATGGAAAACCATTTATTTCAATGAATTCTGTAATATTTGAAATAAATTCAAGTATGAGTAACAGTCAGTTTTCAATAATTTCAGAGGTGAGGTGATATTCGAAGTAAGTTTCAAGTACTGATAAATAGTTCATTTCAATAATTTCAAGAGCGAGATAATAACTGTAATAAATGCTAACATCGATGAAACAAGTAATGAGTGATGTTGAGTATAACCACAAGTAAATCATATATGTATTCAGTTAAGTTCAAATATCGGATCATCATCCTAGCATGAGGTGGAACCCATGATGTTATGCCTGAGATCTATAATTCAAGGTCTGGTGAAATACTAATAGAGTTGTATCTAGATATATGTGAAGACACATAATCTCTTATGGATATTGCCCCAAGCCTCATGACACGCAAACGTTAACAATGTACCGTAAAACGGAGGTGATCAACATCAAGTCAATGATGGATATATGCCCTCGAATTAATAGGTGATTGCCAATTCCAATTTCTTTCTCAAATATAGTACATCGCGACTAATACGACTAGCCACAAAGGCATTCCGTCAAGTAATTAGTGGGATAGGATGTCAATCCTTTAACAGGTTTCGAAGCTGTCCACTATATTCGCGTTCACAACAAGTGATTAATGGCTCATGATAAAGGGAATTTCTGGCAGTAGGGGTGTACTTAGGCAATATCAAGGTAATGATGTAACTAAAGTACGCATGCTCTTTTCTAGCTAGTATTCCCATTGAAGTTTGGCATTAACATATAACAGCGGAACATACATTCATGATGTTACTTGAATGTTTATCTTAAAAAAATCAATATCATGTTACAACAAGTAGTTTGAAAATGCTATCTTCTGAGTTCAGTATTCAAGCTTAAGCAAGCAATTTGCTAGTAAAACAAGCATCTATTTCTCCAAGGAGTAATTCAAAACCTATAAGTAGGAGTTATATTTCCAAGTAAATCATGATAGTTTTCAATGTACATATCCAAATAGAAGTATGTAATTTAGCATGTATCTCCCCCAAAGAGTTCATAAAGTAATTTAAATGAGTAAAAGCGGGGTTGTGACTCACCTTGAGCGTATCTGACAAGGTAGAATTATGAAACCAAGTAAGATTATGGGAACGATTACGGAAACGTCTTTAACACGTGACCTGAATATAAAGGAAGTCTAAGAATCTGACCAAATACGGATGGTGGAAATGATATTGAGAACTAATAACGACTTGATCATTAAAGTGAGAGTGTGATATGCTTAAAATACCTAAAATGCCTAAAGTTTAAAAATAATATATTTCATAATATTATCTTGTTTTTATGTCTTTGAAACCAATAAAATTGTTTTCTCGAAAGCGGGGAAAAGAATCGTTAAGTTAAATCGTCTAAAACGTTTTATGTATAAATATAACGAACGTTATATATTAAGAAATGAAATATACAAAAATGCACGTGATGTGACAGAGAAATCGGAAAATGAAATATGGAAATGTAAATATGTATTAGATTCTTTTCGTCCTTTCAATTTCACTGTTTTTACACTTTACACCCTAACGGCGTTAGCGTTGCACCGTTAGTCCTTAATTATATAATAAATTACATTTATAGTCCACTACTTGTCCAAAGTTACATTCTAAGCTTGGAATTAAATAATATATCCATTTCTACCTTAATGATTCTGTTTTTACAGTTTTAGTCCCTGTTTTAAAGGTTTGACAGTTTTAGTCCCTCAAGGTGTAATTATTTTGCAAATTTAGTCCAAACGTCCAAAAATTATGAGGAAAAATATTTTGAGATTTTATGTAGCTTAATGAAGCTTATTAAAATTTATATCAACTGCTTATTATGAAAAGTGCTTATTTTTAATACGAAAGGGCCATTAACGAATTATAACAAAGCCCAATAAGAAGTTTAGGGGCGAGGGCATGGAAATAGTTTTGGGCCTGGACTTGGGCTATTTTTATGATTCTAAAAATGTATTTCATGGGCTCATTGGACTGTTCAATCGCTATGGCTTATTGGGCTTTAATTAAGCCCAGTTCGGATTATTTTTATAGTTTCTGAAATGAGTTTGTAGTGTTACTTTGATCAATTTAAAGGGTCTAGATGTGCTTATTTTTATAAGTTATCTATACGAAACTTGTAGCTAGTAACATGGTCTAATAGGTTATGTAAAAATACTGGGTCGTTGTTAAATTGAATCGAGTTTTACAAAGTCATTTATGTGGTCGCTTGGAACAGTTTTTACCTAGTAAAAGACTTAGAATATTTTTCTAAGTGTTTGTGTTATATATGGGTTGGTTGCTTTACTTTAGCCAAATTAGGACTAGCAAATGAGTTTGTTTTTACGAATTATAAACACGAAACATTTAGTTTGCAATATGGTCTATTAGTTGGTGTAAAAATATAGGGTGGTCGTTAAGTTAAATTTGGTTTTATGGGGCCACCTATGTCGCGACTTGAGACTGTTTTGCACTAGTAAAATACTTCAAAATTTTTAATGTGTTCTGATTTTGTATGTGTATACCCATGTTCGAAATGGGTTACGTATATGCATGGAACAATATTATAAATGTCATGTGTTGGGAATTATTGAAGAACAGACTTAAGTCTACTGATGTACTAGTTAAGTCTGTTAGTGTTAGTTAAGACTGCCAGTACATAGTTAAGTCTGGCAGACAAAGTTAAGTATGGTCATTAGTATTAGTTAGTGTTGTTTATGTTTAATAGCAGAGTTAGTTAGCTATATATTAGGAAAGGATATAGTCGTATCAGATATCTTATTAGAAGATATGTTTATCCTTTCACACGTTTTGTAACATTAGGGTTTCCTTAAAGTATAAAAGGAACCCTACGGCATTATGTTTAATGTTTGTATGTAACGATTAATAGTTTAATAGTAATATACAATGTTAGAAAATTGTGTTCTTCATACTCGTTGTTTGTTAAGATTCCGCATTAACAATCAATATAGTGTTAAGAGTTTCTCATATAGATTAATTTGGATTTATTCAAGTTATCTATTGTCTTACACAGGCTACTTAGATCCATAAACCGTGGACCTACATGATGAGTGTGTATTTCGTGGTTACTAGGCCTTCCACAAGGGTGGCAACCACGTTTTTGTGTTCTATATGCCAACGTGATACGTAAAAATATATATGAAACTATATACGTTCGAAATGATTTATATGGATTGCATGGTGTTGTAAAAACGTAAGAAACGAATTAGAGATGATATGAGAGGACTTACTACACCTCTAGGGTGGTAGAGAGTCGAGTGAGATGAATGGAACATAAGGAAATAAACCCACGATCGCTAGAAATAATATATATGTTTATATATTAAAACCCATATCCTTCGTATGAACTAGAAATGAAGCATGATGATTATTTCTGGTCCTTTGTGAGTTCTCTACTGATCAATATAGGTCTAGAATGGTATCTAAGAGTTGAGAATGAGAGGGGTGATGGTGAAAAGGAGTTATACGCATATATGTATACGTATAGAATTAATATTGTTTTAAAAATACACACCACTTGTTCTAACTATTGAGTGTCAGAAATGTTAGGATATTTTAGGAGGATTCTACTGACATTGAGAGGACTTTAAGGGTTGTGAGAGTGAGGGAAAACAAGTGGGAATTGAGTTGTACCCATATATGTCGACTAGAACATTTTGGTGTACAAGAATTGGAGCTATTGAGAAATCTTGATATCCTCGATGTTAAACACTCCTAACAACTCACAAATGATCAAGCAAAATCACTAGAATGGGGTTAAAACAAACCCGGGTCAAAACGGTTCAGTTTGTGAAAAATGGTATATATCGATTTGGTGCTCAAGTGCTATTCACTTTGGCTTTTGAAAATGTATCAAACCACAATATTAGGAGCTATAACTTGGCATCTTAATTCCTTGGTGGGGAACTAATAAGAGGTACAAAAATATACATATGTCGCGTTTAAAGATTGAAAGAAAAATGGGGCGTTTTTGTGTACATCTGCTCGACCAGAAATGAAATGGAAAGGAAGAATTTGGGCCTGAGTTGTGGGCTGATGAATAGTAACCGGTAGTATAATAATGGGTTGGTATTTAAATTGGCCCATGTAAGGTTTAGTATGTATATTTTGATTTATTAAATCGCGTATGAGCTGGTCCCGTTATTTGGTAGATTATGTGATTTCGTTTTCATGTTAAAATAATATAATAAAGAAAAATTTAAATTTTCCGTAAAAATGGTGATTAGAAATAATGACGGAGATTGATATATAATTAACCGTTGTTAATTATAGGAAATTTTGCAGTTTGCTACATTTTCAAACAACCAAGAGTTAACGTTAATAGAATTTTCGTAATAGTTAGAAAAGGCCGAAAGGAACTAACTATGAGATTGAATTCTTAGAAATGATTTTCAAAAGATAAACCATCAATTGTAGGTCATTCAAAGTTGTGCATCACTACAAGTTACACCAAACTTGATAGATTACTCTATACGATTAGTTAAGGAATTACACACAAGTATATGTTTTTAATTGATTGAATTTTACTTTCTTTTGAATTTACACCAAATTGGATTGACAACCCTTTTAATAAAACTTATTTTACAAAGTACAAACAACAATTCCCTTGGGACGATCTCGACTTACCCACCTTTACTACCACGGACGAGTATACTTGCTCGTATGTGTTGATTTGAGAATTGGATAAATAGTGTTTATAAATTTTTAAAACTTGTACACAAAATGACACATCAGATGGGTCCAATACCGATCGGTTGGACGAAGCTGCAGTTACCAAAGGTGCATTAATTGGTTGTTTAACTCCTCATAATAATTGTGGCCTGATGCGTGGTTTTGCGACCTTACAACAGGTTTTACCTCTCGAGGGATCTCGAGAAGTTTGCAATCCCCACCAGGCAGTGTACCTGACCGATGTAGTATAGTGAAGTGGCAAGTACCGGGGGATTGATCGTTCTTTAGGGGAATAGTGTCGTTAGGATTGAAAAACTACTCTAATAGGTCTAAGGGTGAGGGAAGATTCTTTTTGTATTTTTATAATTTTATGAAAGCAAGTAAAATCTCGGGTTTGAAGGAGTGGGCGGAATTAGTTGCTAGTCAACTAACCCAAATAACTACAAATGCAAATAAAATAAAATAACTGAAAATGAAAAGGTCGTGAAACTTATATGGAGAGAAATGTGTTTACTTAGATTTCCTTACTCCCTAACTATCTTTTACTGGTTGATTAGTGTGTATTAATTGCGTGGATGACGGGTGTATTCCTTAATACCAATCGTGGGGTGGCGTACGTACTTCCCCAACTCTATAAGCTCCTACTTCACTCCTATGTCGAGCCGGCTAAGAAGCTCCTAACATGGGATCACTAGAATTCGCTCATGCATTAAATACAACCATAAAAACCTTAGTATGCATTGGTTCATGTTTCTTAAGACGTTCAAGCAAGTTACCGTATAGGAGGTTAGCCAGTTTTCTTAAGCCTAACATCGATAAACAATCATCCAATACAATTAATAACACACTAATAACCAATAATCAATATTTAGGTTTCATTAGATCTAAGCAAACACAAGATAAATCTAGCCTAGCATGTTAATCAAAAGACAAGAACAAGATATAATCAAACAACACATAGACATATTGATTGATTAAGTGATTACTTATCTTCAATTAAACATGGGAGATCCAAGGGTATAAAACCCTTAAAAATGGCAGAAAATTCGTCTTAGGGTTTTCTCCTCACAAAGTTGCACACTATGAATAAAAATTGCAAAACTATATATAGAGTTTAGTGGTTGACGGCGTCACGTTGTAGATCTTGACGCCGTCACCTCGCCGTGGCTAGGGTTCCCAGATAGTCTTCCTGACGCCGTCCCTCTTTAGTCCTCCAAAATCCGCTCTGGCCTATCAAAGGTTGACGCCGTCAGAAATGTGCTTGACGCCGTCTCTCTTTAACTTAAACCGTGATGGCCTTGATCACGTTAAAGGGTGACGCCGTCAGACTTTCCATTGTAAAACTCTCTGGCGCGTCACGTGTATTTTTCATATCCACCTCTTTTGCCAAGCCATGACACCGTCTGGAACAATTCTTGACGCCATCATGTGTACTTTTCCAGCAGCTTTGGAGACTTTGTCGTTTTCTTCACTTTTATGCTCCAAAAACGTCCAAAATGCTTCCTTTTCCAGATTTCTTCTCCAAAGTACCTAAAATGACAAAAGGAACGATTTAGGGCAATATTTGATCAAATAAATACGATTTAGGGCTTAAATGACCCCCTAAAAGCGGTACACTTTTTGCTTCATCAAATACCCTTACACTTGAGATTTGCTTGTCCTCAAGCAAATGCGCTTTTATTCTAATCAAAATACAAGTTAGGGTCAATTAACGCTAATATAAAAGTAATTACAATAAATAGTCATTCCACTTTAATCATAATAAGCACGGAGATTACACACTAGCACCTCACAAGTAGTGTTTAAATACTCACATCTCTCAGGTGTCATAAAAGTATATCTCATAAATGAAAACGGATAATATCTCTCACTACCTGTCATAGCAAATAGATTACCATAGGCTTGGGAAAGGATCAAAAACCTTCTCCACTAGGCGGAAGCACCTAAGATAAACTATCAAAGAGGGCTTTTACATGGGTTATAACGTGAGGTGTAGGGATATGATTAACACGGATTTGTTGGATAAGGGATATTTTACTGGTGGCGAGTTAAACATCTTGATTAATTACATGTACAATATGGCGTTGCTAAGCCAAGACTAGACTCGACTTAAGCTAAAAACAAAATAACAAAAACATGAAATAAACATAAAATGAAACGGGATGGTAGTCCGTATGTTTTTTCTACTTTTCTTTTTCTCATTTTTTGTATTTTTCTTTATTTTTTCCCTTTTTTTTTTTTTTTTTTTTTTCATATACTCTTGCCCTACCATCCAAAATAATACATCATAGGGGCCTCGGCTCTCCCCTTACACTTGAACTTTTACATAACTTTACAAATAACTATTCTATCGACTCGAATTAAGATAATCGAAACACTTGGAGTACTTTTAAAATATTTAGCACATATGGGGGTAATAATGTTGTTCTTCCCCATTACTCCATTACACTAGTACTTTACCCATGAGTCCCAATCGTCCCAAAACAATATGTACAAGGATATGACTCGACTTAGCAACCATGTAATCAATTAGATAATTAACTTGGGGTTTAAACAAATGTTGTCACAATAATGCACTAAAATTGAGTGCATACAAGGTAGGCTAAGGCGATTTGGGTGTACATTTAAGTGGGGTGTAAACAAATTCTTCCTTTAAGTAAAATGCTTAAAGTTAGAAACGAAAAGATAGGCTCTGAGGGGTGTACTAGGGGTATCGTGTACCAAAAATGGGTACAACGCAAAGGGTGTGGGAGAATTACTTGACCAATGTAGCCAATGTAATTATAACAAAAACACAGGTGTAAAACAATGGGTTAATCCTAATGCCTCTTATCATGTAGTAAATCTAACTACACGAATGTAGTCTCACTTGTGGCCTCGGAATGGTCCTAACGCAAGTTCTAGAATCTAAGTGCTACCGGTACACACATCATAGCATAAATGCTTTTCCTACCAATTCTAGGGGCGAACCTCACATATTTGGGGGTGGAAAATTTTTTAGTGGTACGGTTTTTTGTGCTAGTCATATAACTTCTATCCGTGAGACGCTCATTAAGATCAAAGTTTCACTCCTATATGTTGTAAAAAATTTTAAATTTGGCACTAAAATTGCCCTAACAGGTATTTCTCTCAGTTTTATTACACATCTACCATTAAACAAACAAAAATCAAGTGCAATTGTATTCTCTAAAGTATCGTACTTTACCCCCCCCCCCTTACACTTAAGATGAACATTGTCCCCAATGTTCAAATAACAAGATGTAAAAGTAAATAAGGTAAACGAATGAAATCAAATACTCCCCTGATTCGTTTGGTGGATAAAGAAGTAACATGGTTAGATCTTCTTTCAATAAAATGTAGAAGCTCCAAGACTAATGCATCGCCAAAAGCTTGATTCCACATACATCTCCTTGTCCAAAATAACCTGTTAAACCTGAGAAAACAAACACGAAAACCTGCATAACAATGGCGGGATAAATCTATATAAGGATATAATGCTTGTGGAATGATTATTTTGCAGATTCCTGGAGTTTATAAGTTGGAGATTTAATAAAAACTTTTTATGAAAACAAAACTTTCAAAAATTTCAGAAAATTAACACCTGACGCCGTCAGGTTGTGAGGCCTGACGCCGTCAGAAATGATCTGACAGAATTCTCATGTTAAGTTTCCGGAAAATTTCTGGAAAAACCTATACCTTACTTCCTGGAATTCCTGCAAAACCTCATTATGACTCGATACAAGCATTTGACTCAAACAAATACTAATATGTATGTTAATTTATTATCGTTATGATTCATGTTCATTTGTTCTAATAAACCAATTTGGATTTCCCTTACACTTATCTTTTGCAAAATACCTTTATATGTAGTTAAGACGAAGTTAAAAACAAGATAAAGCATTTTCACAATTTAGTTTCGAACATGAATCAATAATAATAAAAATTAAACATACATACGGAAGCAAATAAAATCAAACAAACAAATAAATAAACACACAAAGCAAATAAAGCTTGGGTTGCCTCCCAAGAAGCGCTTGTTTTTGTTCGAGTCACGAGCCTGACTCTACCCTTATTTAACGGAAATAGGGGAGGTTTTTCCTACACTTAGGATTAAGTGTGGGTGAAAGTAGCGATACACACCCTTAGGGTGGAAATATGGCACGTGAGGAAAGAGTGACGGGTGAATTATATGCTCAAAGGTGCGGGATCCTATCATCATAACCTTACCTAATTCAATTGGGTTAGTGGGCGGATTAAGATTTTCTCCTAGAAAGGGATCATCTTCTATAAACTTCGAGAGACTCCAAGTTAAGAATCCACTTTGACCTAATAAACCCGGTTTAAACCCATAATGTTTCTTTTGATCAATCATAAATGGGTGATGTAAGTATGTAAGGTCATGGTTCACTCCTATGTTAGCTTCCTCTCTACAAGGCCTAGAGTCTACTACCTTAATCTTAACATTACCCGGACTACATGGTTTGATGGGTGGATCGGGACCTAATTCAATTCCTAAGTTCACATCTACGGATGGAAGATTAGGTAACGGTTTTGGTTTAGGCTCCGGTTCATCAAAACTAGGAACTTCCATAGAACTAAAAGAAAGGTTATGACTACAAGTATTCAAACCTATTTCTTCTAGTTTTGTTTCTTCCAAAGGTTCTACTTCAATTGGGGTTCCTATAGTCCCTTCTACTTCTTCCGGGTAAGTCACGGGCGGTGTGTATGCCTCGAATGATGGTAGGACTTGTGGGGTACTTTGTAGGTTTGTGTTATTTACCTCATCCTTCCTTGTCTCTATATCAATTATATCCACATCATGTGTTTTAGTAGAATCTAACCCAAACATGTTCCTAAGTATCTCAAATCCTTCTCTAGCCATTTCAAGTTCTAAGTCCGATTCATAAGAATCTTCCCCGATAACATGATTACTATGTTCAATTTGCCTAAAGGATTCATCATGTGTTCCTTGAGATTCAAAGTCATTGATCATAAAACCTAGGTCTTTTTGCTCAATATGCTCATGTTCGGCTAAATCCTCCTCAATTGTTTCCTCAAGTTGTGATGTATACGAACCCATTAATTCATTAAACTTATGGTTCACGGTCAGGAGGATTTCCTCAAAATTTTTCCAAAGGGTCTTATTAAAAGGAGTTGATCCTAACAATGATTGTTTAATAGAAGCCACACATGCACATAATTCATCAAACCTATCAAACTTTATACCCATCTCCTCTTGTATATATCTAAGATCACTTAAAAATTCATTGGAACAACAGGAAGCAAATCTATCCGTGTAAAGTAATTGTTCCTCTATTGTTAATGATCTAAATGGAATTTCATCCGCCATGGTGACAAATGAAAATGGTTTTACAAACAAAGGGCACAAAGAAAAAGATAGACTAAAGAAATCGAATAAAAAGAAAAATAAAAATCTCACTAGAAAGGAATCTAGTGAGTAGACCTAATAAAATAAAAATTCAACCTAAACAATAACTATTCCCCGGCAACGGCGCCAAAAACTTGATGCGTGGTTTTGCGACCTTACAACAGGTTTTACCTCTCGAGGGATCTCGAGAAGCTTGCAATCCCCACCAGGCAGTGTACCTGACCGATGTAGTATAGTGAAGTGGCAAGTACCGGGGGATTGATCGTTCTCTAGGGGAATAGTGTCGTTAGGATTGAAAAACTACTCTAATAGGTCTAAGGGTGAGGGAAGATTCTTTTTGTATTTTTATAATTTTATGAAAGCAAGTAAAATCTCGGGTTTGAAGGAGTGGGCGGAATTAGTTGCTAGTCAACTAACCCAAATAACTACAAATGCAAATAAAATAAAATAACTGAAAATGAAAAGGTCGTGAAACTTATATGGAGAGAAATGTGTTTACTTAGATTTCCTTACTCCCTAACTATCTTTTACCGGTTGATTAGTGTGTATTAATTGCGTGGATGACGGGTGTATTCCTTAATACCAATCGTGGGGTGGCGTACGTACTTCCCCAACTCTATAAGCTCCTACTTCACTCCTATGTCGAGCCGGCTAAGAAGCTCCTAACATGGGATCACTAGAATTCGCTCATGCATTAAATACAACCATAAAAACCTTAGTACGCATTGGTTCATGTTTCTTAAGACGTTCAAGCAAGTTACCGTATAGGAGGTTAGCCAGTTTTCTTAAGCCTAACATCGATAAACAATCATCCAATACAATTAATAACACACTAATAACCAATAATCAATAGTTAGGTTTCATTAGATCTAAGCAAACACAAGATAAATCTAGCCTAGCATGTTAATCAAAAGACAAGAACAAGATATAATCAAACAACACATAGACATATTGATTGATTAAGTGATTACTTATCTTCAATTAAACATGGGAGATCCAAGGGTATAAAACCCTTAAAAATGGCAGAAAATTCGTCTTAGGGTTTTCTCCTCACAAAGTTGCACACTATGAATAAAAATTGCAAAACTATATATAGAGTTTAGTGGCTGACGGCGTCACGTTGTAGATCTTGACGCCGTCACCTCGCCGTGGCTAGGGTTCCCGGATGGTCTTCCTGACGCCGTCCCTCTTTAGTCCTCCAAAATCCGCTCTGGCCTATCAAAGGTTGACGCCGTCAGAAATGTGCTTGACGCCGTCTCTCTTTAACTTAAACCGTGATGGCCTTGATCACCTTAAAGGGTGACGCCGTCAGACTTTCCATTGTAAAACTCTCTGGCGCGTCACGTGTATTTTTCATATCCACCTCTTTTGCCAAGCCATGACGCCGTCTGGAACAATTCTTGACGCCGTCATGTGTACTTTTCCAGCAGCTTTGGAGACTTTGTCGTTTTCTTCACTTTTATGCTCCAAAATCGTCCAAAATGCTTCCTTTTCCAGATTTCTTCTCCAAAGTACCTAAAATGACAAAAGGAACGATTTAGGGCAATATTTGATCAAATAAATACGATTTAGGGCTTAAATGACCCCCTAAAAGCGGTACACTTTTCGCTTCATCATGGCCAATCATTTCCTTCATATTTACTGATTAGGGTCGTTTTTACTTGGATAATAAGTGTTATCATGCTATATATTGGGATCCAAGGTTAGATACAAAATAGTGACACCCCAAACCTAGTAAAGGCTTACACCAAGTCCTTGCTAACTATTTATCATTGCCCGAAAGCTTGTAATTGCTGTGAAAAACGTCCAGGAACTTTGAGTTAAAGTCTCAATAGTAGGGTTCGAGTGTGGAGTTGTTTACGTGTAATAATAGGCGATTGGAGGAGTGTGGTTGCTATAGTTTCACTATTCTAGTTCTTGTAATTCCAAATCTATGTATCTCTTGTTTAAATTACTATGAACTATTTTTACTTTAAGTTGAATGAAAGTTTGATTTGTTACTTGTGTTTGATTATATTTGATATGGAGTGATCTTTGGGTATACTTGTGTGTATGATGTGACAATTGTTAGAGTATTCTTATTTAATAGTAATGCATGAAATCATATCTTGTTTTATGAGTTTGTTGAAATACAATCTAATCTTGCTTAATTTGTTGGTAAAAACAATCTTAAAGAATAAAAAGGGCCGAAAGGATTTTCTTTATGTTTTTATTCCAAAACATTAGTGCACGAATTAGTATGGGATATGGTGTGTGACAAGCACCATATTAACTCATTAAAATAGATTTGAAACGATTTCATCACGCGAAAGAGCCGAGAGGATTCGTAAGAATTCATAAAATAAGAATTGCTTTTCAAACAACCAAGAGTTAATAGAATTGTCCTAATAGTTAAAAAGGCCAAAAGGAAATAACTAGGAGATTGAATTCTTAGAAATGATTTTCAAAAGATAAACCATTGATTGTGAATCATTCATCTAAAATTGTGCATCACTACAAGTTACACCAAACTTGGTAGATTACTCTATACAATTAGTCAAGGAATTACACACAAGTATATGTTTTTGTTTGATTGAATTTTACTTGCTTTTGAATTTCGACCAAATTGGATTGACAACCCTTTTTGTTAAAACATGTTACTTAGTCTAATACCAAATCCCTTGGGACGATCTCGACTTACCGACCTTTACTACCATGAACGAGTATACTTGCTCGTTTGTGTTAATTAGAGAATTGGAAAAATCGTGTTTATAAATTTTAAAAACTTGTATACACAAGCGACACATCAATAATATATGCATCGTCTTCAAAATGTTTTCCGTGCGTCTTCACATGCCAGCTAATTCCTTTTGAACCCGAGATAAACATGTTAAAAAGTCAACACAATTGTTGAGTGAATTCATAGGTTTATAGATAGTAGTGGAATATAAAGTTCATAGTATAATTGCAATGTGGAATGATCATCCTGATAGTTATTATTGCTCTAAGCTCATGGCACGCACGAATGACAGTATACATATATCACCGTACAATATATACATTAAATAATTTGCCCCGTGTAGGTACTATGCCGTATACCTAGAAATTCAAATATAGTGCGTTTGTGATATCCGTTGTATGATTAACACAAAGGGGATTCATCAATCCCGATAGGCCTATCCACAATATTTGCGCTCACTTACAACAACAAGTGATTTAGTGGTCCATGATATGAGGACTTTTGGCATAAACAACTTAGGCATGCAATGATACATTCAGGGCTAGCATTCAGTTTACAATTATTGTCGATAATAATAACAGTGGCATGTATCTCCCCCAAAGAGTTTATAAAGCAGTTAAACAAAAGTTGGGGCTATGAACTCACCGTAGTTTTTAGTAGTAGATTATAGCAACAGATAGTGTATGGTGATACCACAATCTTTAACGATGACAACTTCTTGGATGGAAATCACCAAAAACCCAAGAACACTACCCTAAGTCTTTCAATCACTAACTAGCCTTTCAATCTTCATCCCAACTTGTGGTGGCCTATTGAAAGCCTTGTGCTTTGACTTCTACTTTAGGCTTTTGGTCTTGTGTAGGTCTTATTGTAAGCTTGGAATCAACAATTCATCACTTGAGCTCTGTAGAAAGCATCTAGGTCTTTATCTTCTTAGTAAGTCTTGTTTTGAAATCAAATATGATCATAGTGTTGGATGATATATGGTGTACGTATAGGAGAAGAGACAAGGGAGATATAAGATGAATTTTTAACTTGTCCAAGTAAACTTTGAGATGAAGTAAAAGTTATGAAGTAAAAGTTATGAAGTAGGAGGTGTTAAGTTATAAGACCTAATAGGCTTAAACAAAGCCATGTGGTCTTGTGGTCACTTGTTTACACGCCACCTCCTACTTGAGGTGGTGTGATGGTTGCTTGCTAGCTTATAAGGATAGCTTCATGAAGAAGCTAGGTTCCTATGGGGTATAGTTTGGTCCTGTAATTACTAATGTTAAGCCGTTAAGTCTTAAAACATAAAACCGGGCGAATAAAAATGGAATACTTTCAAAATTTTCAAAACTTATTAATATACTCCAACTAGGTATATTAAAAGTGTAATAAGTCTAACGGAGTGCGCTTATGTTGTTAAAATATAATAACGTAAGTTTGGGCACGCGTATTATGTAAGAAGTTTAACGCTTATGTAAAAATGACAAAATGACAATAGTTCATATTAAATATGACTATTGCTGAGATTTGAGTATTTTGAACATATAGACTCATCCAAGTCTTGTGTTGGTCGCGGGAAAAGTTTACACGATTAAACTTTCATGACTACTTATAAAAGTAATTTAAATATTAAAAGTAATATTATATGACACAAAAAAAATCATAATAATCAAATCAATTTGTTTATTGAGTTTATTATTGTGTCGGTATGCGTTGTGTGCGATTTTTACGTTTTGTGATATATCTTCTCGTTAAATAGACAGAGGTGAACGAAAACGTTCAGAGAGTAATAATTCAAAGAAGAATGAATTATTTAACTTGGAAAATTACCGGTTACAGTATTTGCTTTTACGTTACGGTAAAAGTCAAATAGTCAAGAAGTAAAAGTCAAAGTCAACTTTGAAAAATCAAAGGGTAAAATAGTTATTTTTGCCTTATGAAATTTTACGGGTTGCTACCGTCTCCACCGGTTAAGGGAATCATGTCCTCATGATTTAATTTGTGTTATGAGTTGATGATGTGCCTCAAAAGAGGTGGGGGTACTTCTGTCGCATTTGGTCTTCTCGTTCCCAAGTATATTCAAACTTCGGCGAGAATTCCAACGATTTTAACAATAGGAGTGCGACTTTGCTTAAGTCGTTTGACATTACGGTCTATGATTTCGATAGGTTCTTTAGTGAAGTTCAGACATTCGTCAATATGGATCTCTTCCAAAGGAATAGTGAGTGTCTCAATAGAAAGACATTTCTTCATATTGCTCACATTAAAGATATTGTATACACTGCTAAGTTCTGGTGGTAACTCAAGTGTGCAAGCAACCGGACCAATCCTAATCAGGATATTGAATAGTCCGATGTTGAGCTGTCTGGGAAAAAAGTGTGGGTATTTGTAGTGAATTTCTGATCTCACATTCCTAGGTAAAATCATGACTCTCTTAAATTTTTGATAGGTGAGCATAAGTGCTCTGATTAATATTTGGATTCAAATTAGTACTTTAAACGATAATGTAAAGATATTGATGATTGGAGGACTAACGCAACTGGAGGGCCTAATGTTGTTGGGCCAGATATTGCAAGGCCAGCTGAAAATGCTGGAGAACAAAATGTTTCGAGGCCAACTGGAGGCGCCTCAAGAGTGAATGTTATACCAAAGGTTAGAGGCTACTCTTACAAGGATTTCATGAGTGGCAAGCTCAGAAATTTCAAAAGCACGAAGGAGCAATTAGTTTGACTTATTGGTTTGAGAGGACAGGGTTTGTATTGCTAATCAACAACTGTGCTGAATACTGCAAAGTCAAATATGCCACAAGCACATTTCTGAACAATGTTTTGTCATGGTGGAATGCTGTTGCTCAATCTATTAGTATTGAGAATAATTACAAGATTGCTTGGACTAAGTTGAAGAAGTTATTAATCAAGAAGTATTGCCCTCGGAATGAGGTACAAGAAATGGAGGTGAAGTTTTCTTGATGTCAGTGGTGTTGATATCACAACTTATATTCGTCGCTTTCAAGAGTTGGCAGTAGTGTGCCCAATGATGGTCTCAACTAATGAGAAGTTATGGGAAAAGTTCATCTGATAACTTCCACTCAATATTCAAGGGATCGAACTTTGTTTGATCCACTCACACTGGATGTAACAATCCTGATGTCTCGTAATCCAGTGGATCAATTTGTGCGATCTTGGTATGCTTAAGGACCCAAAAATAGCAAAACAGAAGGTAAGAAAATGCCAGAGCCTATGATGTCGTTGCCTCAACTGAAAGAAGAGGTTATGTCAAGAATAAACCATTATGTCATCGATGCAAGTTGCATCATATTGGTTCTTGCACTGTTAGGTGCAGAAGTTGCTAGAAGGTAGGCCATATGACCAAAGATTACAAGGGTAAGAATCCCGTTAATGGTGGTAATGCTCAACCAGTAGTAACTTACCTTGGATGTGAGGATATTTCAAGAGGCACTGTTCCCAGAACATGGGCCAACAAGTGAGACGAGCTCGTGGGAGAGCTTATACGTAGGTGTCCATACACTTAAGTAAAGTAGGCATCTCACGCACCCAAGTAAGCAGGTAGAATACGTACTCAGTCTGTTAGTTCGAGATTGAACCAAATCAAGAGTGTAATTAGTCTGTTAACTCAATAAATAGCTCATGATTGTAAAGATTTGTAATGACACAAGTGATAACTTAAGAATGAACTCAGGTAGTTCAAATGAGATCTTAAGATTTTTGCTGAGTGGTAGAATACTGGTGATTCTCAAGTTCGAGTTCATACTCATGTCTCATCGGATACAAATAAGCCCACTTATTTATAATTCATTATTTACATAGAGAGGCGTCCCAAACAATGTAAATAAAGAAATATAAACTTATGGTTCGGCGATTCACAATTTCTTTATTTAAATAAAAAGGCGTCCCAATCCATTCAAATAAAGAAATTATAAGTCATCCTACTTAAGAATTTCCGATAAAAACACTCATACTTAACCGATGAATTGCAAGGCGGTATATTACAAGAAAACGTAGGTGTTCCGAGAGTACGGGACAAATGTTCATACTCATCCTTGGAGACGGGGAGTAAGTTGATCAGAGAAAATCGACATAGCATTCAAAATAGTTGATGAGTTCATAGTTATGAAATAGTTTTCTCACAATGTTTGAGAAATACCAAAGAAACTATTGTGCAACTCACAATGTCAGAAAAATAAATAAGACTAATGCATATCTGTCAATGTCTGAGAAATAGATAAGGCAATTGTGTATCTCACAATGTCTGAGATATATAAATAAGCAAGTTGTGTATCTCACAATGTCTGAGATATATGAATAAACAACTCGTGTATCTCACAATTCCTGAGATATAAGAATGGTCATTGTATCAATTATAATGTCTTGAGAAAATTTCGTAGATCACAATAAAATGTGTATGATCAGGGAAATCTGGTTGTGCCGTAATGCCTTGGAATAGGCATACGCAGTCATATTTAGTCAATCGTTCATATAAACAGTCTGTATAAAAATAATACAGTATTGTGTTAAGGAGTAAGCATGGCGCACGGAATGTAGAAGACAGCAATGAGTAAAGTGGGTCTTAATGTAAGATGAAGTTATAGTCTAGGTTCAAATCCAACCTGGTTCTCTATAACTGTAGCTCTGATACCAATCAGAAACACCCCCAAAAATAATCGCAGCGGAAGATAGTGTCACTGGGTATTACTTCATAGTTCACAGCACAAATTACAGAAAACGACTCTAAATGAGACGTTTTGAAATAAATTATCATTCGATTAAAATATCAGAGTTAACAAGGAGGTCCCAAAAGTTTAAAAAATGTACAACATAAAAGTTTTAAAGTTTTTAGGATGATAATATATGCATCGTCTTCAAAATGTTTTCTGTGTGCCTTCACATGCCAGCTAATTCCTTTAGAACCTGAGATAAACATGTTAAAAAGTCAACACAATGGCTGAGTGAATTCATAGGTTTATAGATAGTAGTGGACAATAAAGTTCATAGTATAATTGCAATGTGCGCAATCAACATACTGATAGTTATTATTTCTCTAAGCTCATGGCACGCACGACTGACTGTATATATATATATATATATATATATATATATATATATATATATATATATATATATATATATATATATATATATATATATATCACCGTACAATATATACATTAAATAATTTGCCCCGTGTAGGTACTATGCAATATATCTATAAATTCAAATATAGTGCGTTTGTGATATCCGATGTATGATTAACACAAAGGGGATTCGTCAATCCTGATAGGCCTATCCACAATATTTGCGCTCACTCACAACAACAAGTGATTAATGGTCCATGATATGGGACTTTTGGCATAAACAACTTAGGCATGCAATAATACATTCAGCGCTAGCATTCAGTTTGCAAGTAATTGTCGATAATAATAACAGTAGCATGTATCTCCCCCAAAGAGTTTATAAAATAGTTAAACAAAAGTTGGGGCTATGAACTCACCGTAGTTTTCAGTAGTAGATTATAGCAACAGATAGTGTATGGTGATACCACAATCTTTAACGATGACAACTTCCTAGATGGAAATCACCAAAAACCCAAGAAAACTACCCTAAGTCTTTCAATCACCAACTAGCCTTTCAATCTTCATCCTAACTTGTGGTAGCCTATTGAAATCCTTGTGTTGGACTTCTACTTCAGGCTTTCGGTCTTCTGTAGGTCTTGTTGTAAGCTTGGAATCAACAAGTCATCACTTGAGCTATGTAGAAAGCACCTAGGTCTTTATCTTCTTAGTAAGTCTTGTTTTGAAATCAAATATGATGATAATGTTGGATGATATATGGTGTACGTATAGGAGAAGAGATAAGGGAGATATAAGGTGAATTTTTAACTTGTCCAAGTAAACTTTGAGATGAAGTAAAAGTTATGAAGTAGCAGGTGTTAAGTTATAAGACTTAGTAGGCTTAAACAAAGCCAGGTGGTCTTGTGGTCGATTGTTTACACGCCACCTCCTACTTGAGGTGGTGTGATGGTTGCTTGCTAGCTTATAAGGATAGCTTCATGGTGAAGCTAGGTTCCTACGGGGTATAGTTTGGTCCCGTAATTACTGATGTTAAGCCGTTAAGTCTTAAAACATTAAACCTGACAACATAAAAATGGAATACTTTCAAAAATGTCAAAACTTATCAATATGCTCCAACTAGGTATATTAAAAGTGTAATAAGTCTAACGGAGTGCGCTTATGTTGTTAAAATATAATAACATAGGTTTGGGCAAGCGTATAACGTAAGAAGTATAATGCTCACGTAAAAATGACAAAATGAAAATAGTTCATATTAAATATGACTATTGGTGCGATTTGAGTATTTTGAACATATAGACTCATCTTAGTCTTGTGTTCGTCGCGGGAAAAGTTTACACGATTAAACTTTCATGATTACTTATAAAAGTAATTTAAATATTAAAAGTAATATTATATGACACAAAAACAATCATAATAATCAAATCAATTTGTTTGTTGAGTTTATTATTGTGCCGGTACGCGTTGTATGCGATCTTCACATTTTGCGAGATATCTTCTCGTTAAATAGACAGAGGTGAACAAAAATAATCAGAGAGTAATAATTCAAAGAAGAGTCAATTATTTAACTTGGAAAATTACCGGTTACAGTATTTGCTTTTACGTTACAGTGAAAGTCAAATAGTTAAGAAGTAAAAGTCAAAGTCAACTTTGAAAAGTCAAAGGGTAAAATAGTCATTTTTGCCTTATAAAATTTTACGGGTTGCTACAATATCTAAATAGGGGTAGATTGTTGGGTCCATCGTTACCTAAACACACCCTAGTCTAGGATTTGAATAGAAAATATCTGAAGTGTTGCCAATCCTTAAATACAATCAAGTCACTGAGTGAATAGTCACTCGGTGAGTCATCTTCAGGATCCTCAGGAAAAGTCTAAAGAAAGGACTTTCCATTCAGTGAGGCGGAACTTAGTGAATGATACTTGAGCCAAAGAAGAAGATGATGGATTCAGGGAGTGATGACAATAGCTCTCTGATTCCCAAATCTCCTCCTCATCTATGAAGACCAAGATCTAAAGATCAAAGTCTTTAGACTGAAGATTTAGGCGGAACTTTTCATTAATACGTTTGAGCGGGATAAAGTAAACTTTATCTGTGTACGTGTTTGCCATTCGCTTATTTACTTCTCTGGTTTTATTTACCATTTACTTAATCTACACAATCGTGCCAGTCTCTCAGGCTGAAAACCCCCCCTTGTGTTAGATTAGGTCTTTAGAATTAACAGGATTAAAATTTTGATAGATACTTATGTGTTAACGTTCCACTCTTAGTGTTTGACACTCTACTTACCAACTAGCTACATTGATCGGGTACACTGCTCGTTTGTGTGTGTTATAGGATAAGTCGGCTAAATATAAATTTAAAACTTGATAAATATAGTCTATTCTACAACGATATAGGCACACATCAGTACCTCTTTGTACCTCATCCATTAGAATCATGATACACACCTACCTAACCTCACCAACAGCATCCTTGTACTAGTATAAATAAGATCAGAAGTTGGAGTAGAAAGGTTGACAAGTTTGTGTGTAAAAAGCTTAACATTCACAATCCTTTATACTCCTCCAAAGCAAATAAGTCCCTGAGGTAGCTCAGTTGGTTAACATAGTTGTACTTAAGCATAGCTTAAGATCAGAGAGGAGAAAATCACGCATGTCATTTCAATCCCAAGTGTTATTCCGCAAACACTTGGGTATAGATTCTTTGATTAATTTCTAATAAGAATTTAAACGTTTATAAACTACTGTCTATTTACTTTTACGTTTCTTTCTTATAACTGTCAAAGAATATCTTTACATTAGTTAACCATGAAACGCAATTAGCTTAACTTTATAGTTAACTCTAACTGTGTAATGGAAACAACACCACGTTAGGACTAACCCACCTTCTCCACCTCACATTGAGAACGTGAATGACATATTCACTAGGAGTGAAAACTCTGATGACCCTTTGAAAAATCAAAAAGATTCGCCACCTGCCTTCGTTTTTAATAAAATCGATCAAGCATTCAAGATAACGAAAAGGGACTATCACATGGTCAAATCAAAAGAATCAAATGTATCTCCATCACTTGTGGAGTACATACCAAATATCCCATACCCTCAATGTTTAAGAACTGACATTACTCATTTGAATCGTATTGTCAAAGTATCCTAATCCGAGGAAGAGTGTAGCTAATGACTCAATAATAAATTAAGCGCTTCTCGAGAGGAAACCTGAGCTTTTAATTGTTTGTTTGTTTTATTTTCAGTCTAAATAAACATGTACACCCTCTAAGGCAATTGTTTTTCAAAACTTGGAAAATCTTAAGTGTGGGGGTGCTACATGCTACTAATGTTTAATAGATTATTTTTCGCATTTTGTTTGAATAAATTGCAACAGGTGACGAAGGAAGATACTTGGATCAGAAATCAACTGTTCTCACAAGCTTATGCTAGCTTATGCGTAGCATCTTATCATTTGGAGTTCGATCGTGATTTTTGTAGCTCAGGAAGTCTGGTTTTATCTCTCACTTTTATTTCCTTATTTTCACGCTTTGCAGTTCGTTTTATCACATTGAGGATAATGCTTAACTTTAGTATGGGGGACTAAATAGGAAAATAAGACCGATTTTTAATTTTTGAGCTAGATTTTAAATTTTGTTTGCCCTTGTGATCTAGTTATTTTTACACTTCTTAGGATATTATGTTAGCGAAAATATTACTATATTTAAACTAAATAGTTTTTTTAGTTTTAATAATGACAAACATGTAACTTGTAATGCATAATCTAAAATGCGCAAGTTACTTGTAAACACAAATCATCAATGCTTACTTACATCAACATCTCTCGAAGTCTCAAGTATGCTTCAACTCAGTCGCAGATTTCCATTCCGACGTAAATCACTCAAGGTATGAACAAACAAATTTAAAACTTGACAAATGATCAAAGGATTAAATTTTTGTTCAAAGACTTCACATTTTTTCAAAAATATATTTTACAAATTATTTTTGAATGAAAAAGAAATGTTTTATTTTGAAAAATTAGTTTAAAAATCCCAACAGCTATTCTCTACACCCCCCCCCCCCCCCAAGAATAGCTCTAAACATCCCTAAATAAACCTTCATCACTAAAAACAAAAAAGGGAACATTTTTTGTACGGACGGTACCACTAAATACTCGACGGCATCTTTAAATTTAGAGGTGACGTTTGAAAATTAGTGATGTCGTCTGACAATTACTGGAACCTCTGCCTGTAATGGCTAGTTTTTTCTTTGCCTATAAATAGTGGACCATTTTACACTTCCAACTTGATTTTTCAAGTCAGTTTTCTCTGGTCTAATCCTCTCTTATTTAGATAACTTTCTTTGATAATTTAGTGAGTTTTAGTTTGTTTTATAGTGATCCAATCATCCATTTAAATGATCTCCTTCTTTCCTCTACTAGTGCAAGAGAAGAACACACCGTATCAAGAAGATACAAAGTGTTGTAGTGTTAGTGTAGTGCACTCAAAACATTCATTCGTTACGTACTTGTTGTATCTTGATATACATCAAGTTGTCTATCATCTTGTTTAGTTAGTTTGTATGGATCATTGTGATCTTTTAGAGATCGGGGAGATCTTGTGTAGCTTGTGTTGTTATCGGGTAGATCGGGATTAGATCGGGTGGATCGTGAGTAGATCGGGTAGATCGTGTGTAGATCGTGTGGATCTTGTAGCTTGTGTGATTTGTGAGGATCGGGTAGATCGTGAATGAGATTGGTACTTGCTAGACTAGTACTCGACATTTAGCTTAATGTCGAAAAATAATGTAAGCAACGCGGTTTATGTGTTTAGGCCTAAAAAAAAATGTTTGTTATGTTGGGCCATAAAACATAACGGGTTTGGTTATACCCGAAGAAGAACTCGACATCTAGCTGAGTGTAGGAAAATATTGTGACCGAACCACTATAAATCATCGTTTCCGGTTTGTGCTTTCTTTACTTATATATTTACTTCTTACTTTCGCATTTATCGCTTTATATTTATATTTGCATTGCATTTATGTTTGTGTGATTTATTGCTTATATTGTGTTAAATATGTTTGAGTTATAATATGATACTTATGTTATGTTTGTGTTGCGATCTACTTAGTAACATCTCTAGTTGTTATAGATATATAATTGACACTTTTTATATTTTGTCACACTTGATCGTGTGTTTGATACAAAAGATTTATGTTTTTAAACGGGAACGTATTCACCCCCCCCCCTTCGATGTTTTCCACATATTATATTAGAATAACTGATCAATCCACTGGTAAAAAGCTGTAAAATTTGAGATGTGCCTCGATTAATATTGCAATCCATTCTGAGATCGATAACATTTGCTTGCATATTTTATAGCCCTTTCCACTAAATATGTGAGGATTTGAGCCTTTTCATATATAGCATATATCTTTTATGCTTGAATCTTTTGCTATGAGTATGCAGGTGATTTCATTTATTCTAGAACATGTACTTGTAAATCATTACCAGACCGCAATAAGATCACATTCGTGTGATATAAGTGTATATGCGTGATAAAGAGGCACCCTTAGGAATAAAACCAAATGGCCTTCCGTTTACATCTAATGATATATTAGCTAGCTACATTGGTTAGTTAACCACCCATATGGATCCATTTGTAGCGCTCATCTTTAGCGCTAGATACCCTTAGTTTCACCCTCCGAGCCAATCATTTCATTTTTGTTACATCCAGAAAAATACAAAAATATTTTACACCTTAAACCTTAGCCTAACCCTTTGTCAAAGTCTGAACGGTGGGTTGCTAATTGCTTGGTATATTGAATTGTTTTTGATGATTATTGGTTAGCCACACTTTGCCATTCGTGTGTGCCATTCCGACAAAGCTGAAGATTGATCACCTTTATATTTTGTATTTTTGTGGTGTATGCTTATACAAAGTGTGGGGGAAATATGATGTACCAAAAAAAAATGAAAAAAGTGAAAAAAGAAGTAGAAAAGAAAAAAAATAAGTCATCGCAACTATAAGGTGACAATTATAACCAATGCGCTATATATGAAGGAAGATGAAGTATGTTTGAGATATCAATTATCCAATGTGCTAAGACGTGATATATATATTTATATAATGATCGATATGTGAAGAAGAGAAGATTATAACTTTAACCATTTACAGGTTTGTGGTTTGTTCATAACTAGCAACAATGGGACTTAGACTTAACTTTATTTTTCTTTTACCAATTTCATAAATATTCCCATGCCTTATCCTTACCCTTACCAAATTACTTTATCCGTCGTTAGCTTTCGATCATTTGGACATTGTAATGGCTTCTTGAAAATATCTAGTGCATTAATACTCTAGTGACCATCCGGTCTTTGAGTAATCAAATAACGCGCCAGTGATCTAAGGTATATTACTTTAGTGACCATCCGTTGTTCGAGTAAATCAAGAATTCGCGCCAGCGATCTATTATGTTTTTGTATGAGATGTTTGAACATAAGTCTGGTAAAACCCTTAAGCCAAACATTACAACCTGAATAAAAAGACCTCTTTAGATGTTTACACATGGTGCTTACTCCACGTCGGTGGAGTTTTGTTTCTTGTACAAGCCTATGGTAATATTTAGATCATGACTGAACAATGAGTGTATTATTCCTTAAATACTAACCACCACTAAATAAATTGAGTGTTGAGTGAATTATACTTCATTACTTTTTCGTGAGGTGCTTAGCCATGTTATAAAAGCAAGAGAATCATTAGGGCATATTTAAACATCTCGACTTTTCACTTAAAGCTTAAAACGATGAATCTTATCTCGTCTCGTACTTGGTAGATTTGCATCACATTTTTCTAATCATTCTTGTGCACCACGTGGATTAATTTTTCTTAATTCTAGATTTGCTAGAGGGAAAGCAAAGTTTAAGTGTGGGGGTATTTGATAACGCTCAAATTGAGTATGTTTTTAGGAGCGTTATCATGGCTTTTGTGCATGTTATTTGGTTATAATCATATTCTTTTGTTCCTTAATCGCATAAATTAAGTGTGTATGCTAGTTCATTTATAGCCAAGTACAGGAAAATGAAGAAAAAGAAGAAGAAATGACGAATAAATGAAGATTTATGTACATATGAAGATTCCTGCATCAAGAATCGAAGCCTTTCAAAGACTAAGTTAATCAACAAATCAATGCTTCCAAGTTCCAAGACAGTGAAAAGACCAAGTTTTGTTGGGTTTGAAGATGCTGCTGCTTCATATGATATTATGCTGCTCTTGATTGTAAGTGGAAAAATGTTTAAGTGTCATTCTACTGCTAGTCTGATTTATTCTGCTGCTCAACTAAATGATTCTACAGCTGGTGCAATTTATTCTACTGCCGAGTTTTTGAGAAGTTTGGAGAAATAAGCTAAGTATGATTCTACTGCTACCCTACAAGGATTCTACTGCTAGAGTAAATCATTCTGCTGCTTATTAGATAAACGTGTAAAGTTTGTTAGATAATTATGGTAAAGATATGAATTGATATTATCTTCTATAGAAAGGTATTGTAACCGACTAGGACTCCTTAGTCTATAAAAGGAGGATCTAGGGTTAGAGTTTAGTACGTGTGTACGTATTGTTTATCACTTCAAGGTTATTTGTAACCCTGTTACTTTTGAGTAACCGTATTGAATATATTGAAGTGTTTTGTGATAATTCGTTTGTGTTCAATTAATAATTCTTCTTAAGATTAAGTATTAGATTCCGCATAATACTTAATAAACATTCAAGAACAGTTTCTATACCTATTGTCTTAGGTTTATATCTAAGATAATCAACGAGATCGTTTAAGCTCAACTGGGATCAACAAGTGGTATCAGAGCTTGTGATCTAGAAACTGATACCAAGAAGAATTTTTAAAAAACTCAGATATGTTCATCATCTGCTAAAGCAATGGAATCTGAATCTCATCATATGGTAACTGCTTCAAAGGTACCAATGCTCAAGGTTGGAGAATATGAACTCTGGAAGATGAGGATTGAGCAGTACATGAAGATGCTAGACTACTCCATGTGGGAAGTCATTCAGACTGGAGATACACTACCTGCTAAAGCTGCTGACGGGATTACTTTATTACCCATAAAAACTAATGAGGAGAAGGCTCAAAGGAGACTGGAGATTAAGACACACAATATCCTCTTGATGGGGATACCCAATGAGTACCAATTGATTTTCAGCAACACAAAGTCTGCTAAGGAGTTGATGGATGCAATTGAACTCATATTTGGTGGGAATGATGCCACCAAAAAGTCAAGGAAGAACTTGCTGAAGCATCAGTTTGAGACTTTTGTGGCCTTAAGCAATGAAAACATTGATGGTACTTATGATCGATTGCAGAAGTTGGTAAGTCAATTGGCTCTTCTGAAGGTTACTATGGCTCAAGAAGATATCAATATCAAGTTTCTCAGAAGCCTATCATCTGAATGGAGCACTCATACAGTGGTTTGGAGGAACAAGACTGATGTTGAAACAATGACTTTGGATAATTTGTACAACAATTTGAAGGTATATGAATCTGAAGTCAAGGGAACTTCTAGTTCATCTTCTGATGCACACAACCTTGCCTTTGTGTCATCAAACAACAAAGGATCTGGTAGCTCTCAAGAAGATTATTCTGTTGCTGGTCATGTTGTTTCTGCTGCTAGTACAAATAGTGACAACATCAGTGATGCTGCTATCTGTGCCTTTTTGGCTGATCTTACCACAAGTACTACTGTTACTGATCAGGACTTGGATCAAATTGATCCTGATGACCTTGAGGAGATTGACATGAGGTGGCAGATGGCCATGCTTACTATGAGGGCTAGGAGATTTCTGAAGAAGACTGGTAGAGCACTCCAGTACAGAGGACAAAACAACAATGTGGGGTTTGATAAGTCAAAGGTTGAGTGTTACAATTGCCAGAGAAAGGGTCACTTTGCTAGGGAGTGCAGAGCACCCAAGAAGAACAAGAGAATAAAAGGCAAGTTCCTATTGAAGAGGTCAAGCCTACTACTGCTCTTGTTTCTTGTGATGGTGTCACAACTCGTAATTCCAGGCCATTTTTCCGAACCTTGACAATTTACTATTCACGAGTTACTATTCATTTTTACTATTCACTGGCACTATTCATTCCAAAATTTTTATTTCATATTCTCGTAAGTTAAACTATTTTAATGATAATCCGAGATTTTGGCACTCGTCGGGTAATTTCTGCAAGAATCACGAAACCGTGTCCGAGACTTACTTTAAGGTTTAAACATCATTTAGGCATCCCGATATGTCCAAACAACATTACCAATAAGAGAAATATATGTTTTCCACCTTCCGTGACATTTTCATGAATTTAGGAATTTTAGGATACCCGGTTTTAAGTTTTGTGACTTTACGACTTACAATTAGCAATTAACGGGACCAAAACTCACTCCGTAAGTCAAGATAAATATCCAACCTATAATATCTAGATATTTTCTGAAAAATATCTAGATATTTCAAAAACCTATTGAAATTACCATTATACCCTTTTGTTGAAATTACCAAACTACCCTTGGACTATATAAAGCCTTAACTAGCTTCTTTTTCACAAAAATCACAAACTCTCTCCCTCTTTTCTCTCTCAATCCCACGGCACAACCACAAGACCAAGAAGAATCCATAGTTTTTCATAGTTCAAGTGATTTACAAGTTCCTTATACCTTCCTTGTTAGAGTTTTGAAATAAAAACTCCAAGGTTTTAATCCTTTTTCATCCAAAACTCATCTAATCTTCAAGTAAGTTCAAGAACATTTATTTTTCATGTTTTCCTTTCATTTGATCCATGTGGTTATGAGTTTTCAAGTTATGTTGGTTTAAAATGCAAGTTACTTATGTTTATGATACCACTTTTCTTTTAAACTATCTCTAAACACTAGATCTACTAGTTTTATTAGCATCCTCATGAAACCCACCATTTTTAGTGATGATTAGGACCCATGACACCCTGAGAAGGTGTATGGTAGGATTGAGTACTTGTGGAGTTGATTTGAAGTAGTTTGGTTAAGTTTTGTACAAGTTATAAACTAGAAAATTCATTTTTAGACACTATTAGATAGTTGCTGTCCCATTTTGCAAAACGTGGGAAACTCAGGGGCTAGGGTGTAACTTTGGACCAAAGATTTAGAAAATACACTCAAAGACGAAACCGTGGTCGCTTGAATCACTAAAAACCGACTTATAACGAAGGAGATATGATTTTTACAAGTTAGGCGACGAAAAACTATTTTCTGAAAATAAGCTTGCTGTTTGCCGAACTTCAAGGGACAAAACGAGGCATTAGACGTGATCTAGGAGAGCCGAGCTACTGAAAACATGTTAGTTCATGCTATGACGAATCCGTGGATATATAGAACGTAGCAAACGAGCTTATAACGACCGAGATATACACGTTTAAAGCCCCACGATTCATGTACCATTTTGACAGCCCACTTTCACAAAATAAACTAAGTATAAAAACTAGTGTTTTTACAAGTCGCCAAGTTGATGACCGATTATCTATATGATCGAGACGCGTATGATCAAAAGTCAAAGGAGACGGCTGAGAGATTATGTTACAAGGATTTCAAAAACGTCAAGTTCTATTCCTAACTCTTAACGTACAATATTTTGCGACTAGTTTTGCGAGGCCGTTTGGTCATATTTTCACAAGTTGTAAAAAGGGTTATTTTGCGACGAAACTATTTTATTTGGCGATAAAACATCAAACAAGGATCGTGGAGTGCCGTTTCAACATATTTACACGAAAAGTAGTTTATAACTTTCCGAGACGTCAAAAATGTAGTTTTCGATGATAAACATTATTTTCAAAACTAACGAGTGGTATCGTTAACATACGTAATTGCATGAGTGGAAGCATTTCATTTACTTATATTAGATCATATCATTCACAATAGGTCGCAGTTAGAGACCGAGCCTCATTTGCATCCTATCCTTTGTGATCATTGTGCTATCATATCAGGTGAGTTTCATAGCCCCTACTTTATACGTTTTGAACTTTTGGGGGAGATACATGCTTAAACTGCTTACTTACATACATGATTGTGTTAAACTTATTTGCGTTATTCTTGAAAGCAATTCGCGGACCTAAGTATCAAACACTTGGGGTAGCCGTATAGAACATAACACGGACCTAAGTATCAAACACTTGGGGTAGCCGAACATAAGTCTCCTAGTGAGCAGCATAAGATCTATTAGTAATCTTTGGGAAATGGCACCCAGTAATCTCATGATGCATTGATATGCAAGACATCTACTCTAGACATACTATGTTAGCATTGGGTTGTAAACACACAGGTTGCAAGTCTTGAATGGGCAGGGCTTGGAACTGAGTGGATTTACAATGCCTATGCTGTGGAAACTTTCTCTAAAGGCTTTTCAACTTATTTATAGCAAACTCTATGAACTCACCAACCTCGTGTTGACACTTTAGCATGTATTTTCAGGAACTAAGCAATAGCACGCTACTGGAGGCTTTTGGCAGGGCATGGCATGGTCATAGAAGACTCTGATAAAACATTTGGGACCGCTTAACTTATTTTATGGGCCAACTTCCGCACCACTTTTCATAATGTAAATTAACACTTTTGACTTCTCAAATATATTCTAAATGATTGATGTGAAAACCGTTCTTTACACTTGTGTTGTGATACCAATTGAGTTGCACCCCAGTGGCATATATGCTTCCGCTGGACCCGATTTTGGGGGTGTGACAGATGGCTTGGGAGAATTTGACTGTAGTGACCAAGCTGAGGATGGACCTAACTATGCTTTGATGGCTAAAGAAGAACCCAAAGAACAACATTTTGCTCTCATGGCTTATTCTTCATCTGGATCAGACTCTGAGGTATCAAATGAGTCTTCTTGTTCATTTAAATCATGCATAGATACTGTTGAGGAATTAAAGTCTAGGAATGAAAGTTTAAGAATGGAAGTAGAAAAGTTAAAACTTGATAACTTAGGGTATAAACATGGTCTAAAATAAGTAGAAGATATACTTGAATTTCTTAAGCAAATTAAGCTAGAGTATGCTGATAAAATTAATATTCTAGAAAGTGAGCTTATTAAGAAAAATTGTGAAATTAATGTTCTTAATAAAAGAGTTGAAGAGGCTGAACAAGCTAGAGATGTAGCCTTAACTGATAAAGAAAAACATGTTGTTAGGGTAGAAAAACAACAATTTGCATCTGATGGTGTTAATAAGGCAATTGAAAGTCAATTAATGAGGAAAGGAAATGGCTTAGGTTATCATGAAGTACCACCCCCAGTCAAAAGTGCCTTTGCACCTCCTAGGAAGGAATTGTCTATCATTACTGAAATAGATGCAAAACCTATAGGTGAAGCCAGTGAAACAAATGATATTAGAACTTGTGCACCTAAGGTAGAGAAAAAGTTGTTTTCTGAGGCACCAATCATTGAAGATTGGGTGTCAGATAGTGAGAATGAACTGACTGAGTCAACACAAAAAGCTAAAAAGGAGGAAATTCCTAAAACCGTTGAATCAAAAGTCACTAAAGTTAACACAGTTGAAACAAAAGTTAAACATGTTGAGTTTGTAAAACCTATGTTAGGTAGCAGTATCTCTAGGAAAATGGCTGAATTTGATGAGAGACCTAGAGAATATCCTAGAAAAACTAATAACTTGCCTCGAGAAAACCAAAGAAATTGGAACAGCCTAGTTTCACAAAGATTAGGTAGTGATTTCCAGTTACTTAAGAAGGCTTGTTATAGTTGTGGTAGCTTTGAGCATCTTCAGGAAGATTGCTATTACTACCAAAGACCAATATGGAACCAACACACTAGGGTGAACCACCAGAATTTTGCTAAAAAGACTCACCCTCACTCCAAAAGAAACATGGTTCCTAAGGAAGTTTTTCTTAGAACTGGTGCTACTAGGATAATTACTACTGCTGCACCAATAAGGCCCAATAAATTGAAAACAGAGGTTTCTACTGCCAAGGCAACAGCAATTTCTACTGCTGAGCCAAAAGTAATCACAGATACTATTGTGGGCAATCACTTTTATGCTGTTAAAGCCTCAGCTTGCTGGGTCTGGAAACCTAAAGTCAAAGTTTTAGATCATGTTCTCAGACACAGCAGTGCACCAATGGAGTTGAAGAAATTTGACTATGTTGATGCACAAGGCAGATCCAAGTCAGTGATGGCTTGGGTCCCCAAGAGAAACAAACTCTCTTACTTTATGTGCAGGGCAATCTACAATTGGAGCTAAAGGACAAATGCATTTTTGATAGTGGATGCTCTGGGCATATGACTGGAGACCAAAGCAATTTGCAAGAGTTTGAAGCTTTGGATGGTGGCTATGTTGCCTTTGGGAATGACCCCAAAGGAGGTAAAATAGTTGGGAAAGGTACTATTAGAACAGGCAACCTGGATTTTGAAAAGTGTATTTGGTAAATGGACTTAAGTTCAATCTTTTTAGTGTCTCACAAATGTGTGACAAAAAGAATTTTGTTCTTTTTACAGACACTAAGTGTCTTGTCTTATCTCCTGACTATAAGATGCCTGATGATAAATCAGTGCTACTTAGAGTCCCTAGAACAGACAATATATATAGTGTGGACATAAAGAACATAATTTTCAAAAGAGATTTAACTTGTCTATTTGCCAAGGCCACTATTGATGAATCCAAACTTTGGCATAGAAGGCTTGGCCACTTGAATTTTAAAACTATAAACAAATTGGTTAAGGGTAACCTTGTTAGAGGTTTACCTTCAAAAGTTTTTGAAAACCCTGAAACCTGTGTTGCTTGTCAGATGGGAAAGCAACACCGAGCTTCTTGTAAGTCCAAAGTGGTGAACTCTATCTCTGAGCCCTTGTATATGTTGCATATGGATCTGTTTGGACCAACTTTTGTGAAAAGCTTGAATAAAAAGATGTATTGCTTAGTTGTCACTGATGATTTTAGTAGATTTACTTGGGTTTTCTTCTTAGCAACTAAGGATGAGACGTCTAGTATCCTTAAGGCTTTCATAACAAGAGTAGAAAACTTAGTTAATCACAAAGTTAAGATAATCAGATGTAACAATGGAACTGAATTTAAGAATAATGTGATGAATCAGTTCTGTGTTGAAAAAGGTATATTAAGACAGTTTAGTATGGCTAGAACTCCTCAACAAAATGGTGTTGCTGAGAGGAGGAATAGGACATTAATTGAGGCTGCTAGGACTATGTTGTCTGAGTCAAAATTACCCACTACTTTTTGGGCTGAAGCAGTTAACACTGCTTGTTTTGTGCAAAATAGGAGTAAGGTAGTTAAGCCTCATAACAAGACCCCTTATGAATTATTGCACGGTAGGAAACCTATGATAGATTTCTTGAAACCATTTGGGTGTCCTGTTACTATCTTAAATACCATTGATTCACTAGGCAAGTTTGATGAGAAGGCAGACCAAGGTTTCTTTGTTGGGTACTCTACAAATAGTAAGGCTTTTAGGGTATTCAATCAAAGGACTAGGCATGTGGAAGAAAACTTACATGTTAGGTTTAGTGAAACCACACCTAGTGTTGCTGGAAAAGGACCTGAATGGCTGTTTGACATAGATTCATTAACCAAAAGTATGAATTATGAGCCAGTGATTGCAGGTACAACTAACATGTCTGCAGGTACACAAGCTAACTCTAATGCAGGTACAAAAGCTAAGGTGGATGAATCTGCAAAGGAGTTTGTCTTGATTGAGAAATGGAAGATTGATCAACTTTTCACACCCACAAAGAATGAAGGCAAGAGTTCACAAGGTGATGCTGTTTATAAAGATGTAGAAGGTGGTGCTAAACCTTCTGATGATGTCAAAATGGTTGATGATGAACCACAAGTTAAAGATGTGCAGAACAATGCTAGCAGCAGAAACTCTGTTCCTACTGCTAAGCCAAAGGTTCCTACTGCTAAGCCAAGTGGTTCTACTTCTGCAACAAATGTGTCTACTGCTGACAAAGATGGGAGTTTCTTTGTTGATGATGATTCTTCTGATGAGATACCTGGTTTGGAAAATATCTATGCAGACACAGATGATGAAGTTGTGGAAGGGTTTGGTGCAGAGGCTGGCTTTAATAACATGGAGAATGTGATTCCTGTCAGTCCTATTCCAACCACTAGAATTCATAAAAATCATCCAAAGGAGCAAATAATTGGTGATGTAGAATCTGCTGTTCAGACTAGAAGTAAAACAAAAGGATTGGGTGATTTGCTAAATCAAGGATTATTTTCTCAATCCCTACATCAGAGAAATAGCCACAAGGATTTACAAAATTGTATGTTTGCTTGTTTCCTATCACAAGTGGAACCTAAGAATGCTCATAAAGCTATGCAAGATTCAAGTTGGGTTGAAGTTATGCAAGAGGAGTTGTTGCAGTTCAAGCTTCAAGAAGTCTGGACCTTAGTTGATTTGCCCAATGGGAAGAGGGCAATTGGTACAAAATGGGTGTTCAGATGCAAAAGAGATGAAATGGGAATTGTGATTAGAAACAAAGCAAGGTTGGTGGCTCAAGGATACACTCAGGAGGAAGGCATTGATTATGATGAGGTATTTGCACCTGTAGCAAGAATAGAGGCTATCAGACTATTCTTGGCTTATGCCTCCTACAAGAACTTCACAGTGTATCAGAAGGATATGAAAAGTGCTTTTTTGTATGGGAAAATTGATGAGGAAGTTTATGTGATGCAACCACCTGGTTTTGAGGATCCTGATTACCCTAATAGGGTTTATAAGGTGGAGAAAGCACTATATGGTCTACATCAGGCTCCAAGAGCCTGGTATGACACCTTGTCAAAATATTTGTTATCAAATGGTTTTAGTAGGGGAACTATTGATAAGACTTTGTTCATCAAGAAAGACAAAAAGGATATCCTACTAGTTCAAGTATATGTAGATGATATCATTTTTGGGTCTACAAACAAGGTGTTATGTGAAGAATTTGAAAAGCTCATGCATAGTAGATTTCAGATGAGTTCCATGGGAGAACTCACTTTCTTTCTAGGGCTTCAGGTTAAGCAAAAAGCAGATGGGATCTTCATCAGCCAAGACAAGTATGTGGCTGATATTTTGAAGAAATTTAGTTTTTCTGATGTGAAGCCAGCTAAGACAACAATAGAGACCAACAAGCCTTTGCTCAAGGATGAAAATGGAGAAGAGGTTGATGTACATCTTTATAGATCAATGATTGGTTCATTGATGTATCTAACTGCTTCAAGGCCAGACATTATGTTTGCTGTGTGTGCTTCTGCCAGATTTCAAGTGTCCCCTAAAGTCTCACACTTGCATGCTGTTAAGAGGATTTTTAGGTACTTGAGGAGTCAACCTAGGTTGGGCCTTTGGTATCCTAAAGATTCACCTTTTGATCTGGTGGCATACTCAGATAGTGACTATGCTGGAGCAAGTTTGGATAGAAAGTCAACCACTGGAGGATGTCAATACCTTGTACATAGGTTGATCTCTTGGCAATGCAAGAAATAGACTGTGGTTGCAAATTCAACAACTGAAGCTGAGTATGTGGCTGCTTCTAGTTGTTGTGGATAAGTGCTCTGGATCCAAAACCAACTGCTGGATTATGGGTACAACTTTATGAACACCAAAATCTATATTGATAATAACAGTACAATGTGTATTATTAAAAATCCTGTTTTTCACTCTAAAACAAAGCATATAGAGATAAGACACCATTTTATTAGAGATTGTTATGAGAAAAAGCTAATTCAAATTGTTAAAATCCATACTGACAACAATGTTGCAGATTTACTCACTAAAGGTTTTGATGTTGGTAGATTTCAATTTTTAATTGCTAGTATAGGAATGGTCAATCTTTGAAAACTCTTATCTCTGTGTGTTTTTGTAATAGTGTGTAAGGATTTGTACTGTTATTGATCAAATAAGTTGTTTCTTAAGCTTGCTATGTTGTGTCTTGTTTGCTGCTAAGTTATATTTAGTCTGCTGCTAGTTGTTTATTCAACTGCTAAGTATAACAATTGCTTGTGATTATTGTGAAATATTCTTGCCTATGTTTTTGTGGTTTTGGACTAACCTTTTGCAGGTTAAGTAACATGGGAATGCTGATAGGATGAAATAAAGGTGTTTGAAAAAAATCAGAAGCCATTCTACTGCTAGCTTTACGGATTCTGCTGCTAGGCAAAACGTCCTACTGCTGCTCTGTTTTGCAAACATTGGGATTCTACTGCTCGGTTTGAAAGTGAAGGGTCAATTTTGTAGCTTTGGCACCAATAAATCCCTAATTAGATCCAAACGGTATAACAACCCAATTCGATCTCACAATTGAGTTTGTGCGCCCAAAATTAACTCAAATTCAAACCCTAAAACATCTTTTACCCCTCTGATCAACAATCCCCAACATCAAAACCCTAAATTCACAATGGCGGCAAGAGAATACTCAGACAATCACAATCAAGTAGCATTTCTTCAAAAGGTTCTAGAAGCAGAGGGTTTTGCTGAAGCAATTAATTTTCTTAATGCTACTCATTTGAGGTATGCATTAACAGCAAATCCGACTATATATAAATCCCACATGAAACACTTTTGGTCCATTGTCAGGGTCAAAACTAATAAAAATAGGGGAGAATATTTGAAGGCTATGGTAGACGATCAAAGGATTATTATTACTGAATCAGTTGTACAAGAAGTACTTCATTTTACAACTGATGAAGCAATAATTTTCCTTGATAATGCTATCATTTTTCAGGAACTTGAAAGAATTGGGTATGAGAAGAAAAATAATAATTTAAAGTTTTTCAAAGGTCTTCTCTGCCCACAATAGAAATTTATTCTTCACGCCCTTCTCCATTGTCTTAGTCCTAAAACTACAGGATGGAATGAGTTCAGTACAACTCAAGCATCTGCCTTGATTTTTCTAGCCACAAGACAACCCTTTAATTTTTCGGCTATGATTCTGGATGGATTGAAAAAGAACATTTCTAGAAAAATTTATGTTTACCCAAGGTTTTTGCAGTTAATCATAAATGATCAACTTGAAGAACCAAAGGTACACAAAAATACTCACGCCAGTCCTGAGCTTAAAAGCAAAATGTTTACTTATCTGAAATAGAATGGAGTTGGATTTTCTGGGATTGTAACTCCTTTGTCCCAACATATGTTACACTTGGCTGCTACTCAGGGTGAAGGTGCTGACATCACAATAGCTACCCATCACACACCCATTCCTGAACATTCCCATGAATCAACCCAAAAGACCCAATCCCCTAGGATTTCAAAAAATGAGGACATTGTGCAACCTCAGGACAATGTCAGTATGGAAGCAGATGAGGCTGCCACAGGGGATGTAGGTGGCATGATGGGAGAGGCTAGCACTACTGATCCTAGCTTAGCAGCTGGACAGGACAGTGCTAACATACCTAAGACCTCAAACATGGCAACATCTAATGCAAAGGGTTCTTTTGGAACTAATGCAGGTGATGGTAACCCCAGCCAACTGGCTCAAAAGGGGGACTCAGCTGATCAACCTAGGGTTGATACATAGTTAAAGTCCATTGATTCACCTCTCGGACCAGGTAACACAGGTCGAAGTGATGAGGGCAGGCCTGAACAAATTGAATTGATGGATACTTTTGTACAAAATGACAATGTCTATGATTCACCTCTCGGACCAGGTAACACAGGTCGAAGTGATGAGGCTAGACTTGAAACTGAAACAGATGAATTGATGGAACCAAATGTACAAAATGCCAAATCTGATGATCCACCTCTCAGGTCAGGTAACACAGACCGAAGTGTTGGAAGAACAAGATGATACTGCTACCAGTAAAGTGGTGCATGAAGATTCTGCTGTTGGTGAGAAAAAGTTGGATGAAGAACATTCTGCTGCTGGTGCAGGGCATACTGCTGCTAGTGTTCCTGATCCTGCTGCTGAGCAAGGAGATGAAGAGTCAGATGATGATACTCTTAGTTTGGCTCAGGTTATGCTTAATCTACAAAACAAATCTTCCACACCAATAAAACAATCTGAAACAAAACAACCTCAATCACAACAAGAGCCTACTGCTGATGAACAACCAAAATCTCAACCAATTCCACCACCTGCTACAACACAAGCAATTCCAACACCCACACCTCAAAGGGTTCCTGTCAAAGGAGTGAGCATTAGGGAACCCATCCCATCAAAGAAGCCTACTCAAGCTCATAACTACACTGGCAAAGGGAAAGGTAAGATGGTTGATGAACCTGAACCTTATCCTCACCATCTTCCATTTGTGTATTGGCCAAAACATCTTCAAGAAAGGAATGATGCAGAAGCTGCACAGAAGTTGGCTGATCAGGATGAGGAAGAAGAACTTGAAAGGCAAAGAAAGCATGCTGAGGATGAGGCAAAAACAAAAGCTGCATTAGATGCTTGGGATGAGGAGAGAGCAAAATGTAAAGTTGATATGGAATTATTGAAGGTAACAGAAGAATTACAAGATTCTATTATTGCTGAAGGTGAATTTGAATGGTTAGAGAAATTTAGAGCAAAACACAAAAAGAAGTATCTTGCTGAGAGGAAAAAGAAATAGGTGCTTAGACATCCAACTGTGAAACAAAGAAGAAATTTTCAAGAGCATTACTTGAAAAATATGAAGAATTGGAAGCTTGTGTAATTGAAGCCTTATTCTGATGCTGAAGTTGAGAAGAAATATGAACAAGCTAGAAGAGAATCTGAAAAGTTTGTACCAATGGGATCAGAAGTGGATGCTACAAAATTTACAAGATATATAGCACCAAAGGCTTATATGAATGTGGACACTGATGTTACAAAATCTAAGAAAGTGTCTGATGGTGTCAAAGCAAAGGTGGATAGTGAAAAGGCAGTAGAAGCTGAGAAGGAAAAAGAAAAACCAGTGGAAGAAGAAAAGAAAAGTAAGGATGACTCTTCTATTGGTGTAAAGAGACCTGGTAAAGTGTTAAAGATGAAAGCAAAGAAAAATAGTAAAGTTGATAAAACAAAAGCAGTTGAGAAAAGCAGTTCTGAATCTGAGAGTGAAAGAAAAGAAAAGGTTGATGGGGAGGATCCTAAAGATGATATGGAGAGGATAATGGCTCTCACAGTTCTAACAGAAAAAAAGGAACCTGAGGTCACTAATGCAGTTCCACTGACTGTAAAACATCCAATTATCTCATATACTAGTGGAATTCATGATGGAAGTGAAGCATTTTGGACAATTAAAATGTCAAATGGTTTATACTATACATTTAAAGGGTTTTCACAGATGTTACATTACATGGATAGAGAGGATGTGGTTGCTCTCTGGAGGTTATATAAGGAGAAATATGGAGATACAAGGCCAGAGGAGGTATATGAGAGAGTGTTCTATTATTATTTGAAAATCATGTTTGAGCCACATGATAGTGATATTGAATGGAAATCCTTATTACACAACACAGTTAAGAAATGGTATTTGTATCAGTCCTATGGTGTACATGAATTGTGGGGTCATGGAGTGATTATCTATATGTTGGTAGAAAAGGACTATCCTGCTCTGAATTTCAACAAAGAAATTGTTGCTCAGATGTTGAAGCCTGGGATGTTGCAATTACAAAGAGGATTCTTAACAGATGATCAAGCCTATCAACTTTTAAAGAAGTATGAAAGAGTTCTCAAACCGAAGTCTTCAAAACAGAGTTAAATGTATTTGGAAGCATCCTCTTGTTGTTTGTCTATGCTTAGAAGAAACTTGATGATTTTGGAGTAAAATATCAAGTTTAGGGGAGGATTATTGGGTTTGAAGATGCTGCTGCCTCATATGACATTATGCTGCTCTTGATTGTAAGTGGAAAAATGTCTAAGTGTCATTCTACTGCTAATCTGATTTATTCTGCTGCTCGACTAAATGATTCTACTGCTGGTGTAATTTATTCTACTGCCGAGTTTTTGAGAAGTTTGGAGAAATAAGCTAAGTATGATTCTACTGCTAGCCTACGAGGATTCTACTGCTAGAGTAAATCATTCTGCTGCTTATTAGATAAACGTGTAAAGTTTGTTAGATAATTATGGTAAAGATATGAATTGATATTATCTTGTGTAGAAAGGTATTGTAACCGACTAGGACTCCTTAGTCTATAAAAGAAGGATCTAGGGTTAGAGTTTAGTACGTGTGTCCGTATTGTTTATCACTTCAAGGTTATTTGTAACCCTATTACTTTTGAGTAACCGTATTGAATATATTGAAGTGTTTTGTGATAATTCGTTTGTGTTCAATTAATAATTCTTCTTAAGATTAAGTATTAGATTCCGCATAATACTTAATAAACATTCAAGAACAGTTTTTATACCTATTGTCTTAGGTTTATATCTAAGATAATCAACGAGATCGTTTAAGCTCAACTAGGATCAACAAGTTTGGATGAAGAATAAAGAGCTACAAACAAGAGACAAGCATTCGGAAACCCAAAACAGAAAAAGAAATAAAAATCCCCTGTTGAAGGCCTCCAGCCGATCGATTACAGCCCGTAACCGATTCGGCTGGAGGGAACGTAGAAGACCAGCCGATTGGCTAGAGCTGCCTGGTCTACCATTTCTTTATTACTAAGACTCCATTCGTGTATAAAACAATTCTAGACCCTTCCCAAGCAGATTCTAGTCCATTCCAAGCTACTTGGTCACCAAGTTGAGCATTAATGACCCTAGGCCTTGGGGGTAGTATAGATATGAGTCATTTTTGTGTGGTTTCATCATCCAACAACACAAAACCACATAGAAAATTCTCCCCTTCACCACAAGGACGAATTTCCCCCATCTATCACTTCCAAAAGGCTAAAATATTCTGCCATTTCCAGAAGTAGTGCTCAAGTGCTAAAGAAATTGTTCGGGTATAATTTTTTGATTGGTTAGAAGCTTGTAGTTGATTAGAGGCCTAAGGATAGCTCTAATTCCTTCCATTACCTATTGTAATCTTACTTTGGTAAATTACTTTTACTTTTCAAGATGTTTGTTATTGATATGATTGTTGAGACTTTGTGTTTGATTGAAATAATCATGGAGTAGTTTTGTTTACTTGTTTGGAATCATGTGAATATTGATATGGAGTGTTTGGCATTTTAGCAATATGGATATATAGTTTTGTTTATGAGTTTGTTTGAATTGTAACATGTCTAAATAAGTTGTTGATGAATCATAACCAGATTTATAGTACGAAAGGACTTCTTGTCATGATTTGTTCCAAATGTTAATGCGCATATATCATATATGTTTGGTATTTCATAATTGACAAGTATGAATAAACATGTTAAATGGACTTGTAATGATTGATTCAATCGTATAGGTCGAAAAGACTCTTATGAACAAATTGGTAAAACTAATATTTCTAACAAATGGTTTATAATGACTCGGTTTATAATAACATTCATAGGTCGGAAGGGTTTGTTAGTCTAAACCGTGATGTATACAATTTCATGATATTACCCATTGAATTGGAATTGTATGACTTTGATTTGTATGTTATTGCTTCATTTCTACTCAAAACTCCATACACTCCATGGATATTGATAAAAGTTTCAAACAAGTTAGTTCTAATTATTTGATTACATTCTAGTCGAATTTGTCTTATAATTACTTATAAGGTATCTTGGGACGTGACAACCATTTTACCATTTTTGTGTTACTTGTTATTACAGAGATTCTTCACATTTGAAAACACCCAAATTCTAGTGAACGAACTCGGCTTACCAACCAAAACTAGCTATATACGAAAGGGTCATACTTGCCCGTGTGTTCTTAGCTTTATCTAGTAATTCGTGTTATAAATTTAAAACTAGTAGTCGCGAGACACATCAAAGTCTGAAAATGATATTTTTGTGGCTTTACTTGTCTATGTTGATGAAATTATCAGTATTGATGCAATTGAAAAGTTTAAAGCTTTGTTAATGTTCTAAATTCTTGATTAAGGATCTGGGAGAGTTGAAATATTTCTTGGGTATTGAGGTTATTAAACATGATGGTGGTGTTTGTTTTACTCAAAGAAAGTATTGTCTTGAATTGTTAAATGAATTTGGTATGATGGGATGTAAACCAGTTTCTACTCCAATTGAAATTAATACAAACAAACCCAATGTCAAAATTATTGATAAAAATGATTATCCTTTGGTTACTTTTGTAAATTTTCAAAATTTGGTTAGAAAGCTCATATACTTGACATCACTAGACCTGATATATCTTATGTTGTGCATAAGATAAGCAGGCTATGCATGGTCCTTTGAAATCTAATCTTAAGTTGGCTTTTAAAGTTCTCAGATATCTTAAGAGTGCTCCTGGAAAGGGGGTGCTTTATAAAGCCAGTAGAAACTTTGAATTAACTTCTTATGTTGACTCTGACTGGCTAAGTGCAATGCTACTAGAAGATCTACAACAAGATATTCAGTCTTTCTTGGCAACTACCTTGTGTCTTGGAAGAGAAAAAAACAATATGTTTTACCCAAATCCTCAGCTGAGGCTGAGTATAGGGCTATGTCTAATGTGGCTTGTGAAATCATATGGATTCTAAAAGTTTTAACTGATTTAAAGGTTGATTACACTATACTTGTGCAGATGTTCTGTGATAGTAGTGATGCTATGCAAATAGGTGCTAATCCAGTTTTCCATGAGAGAACTAAGCATTTTGAAATTGATCTCTTTTTCTTAAGAAAGAAAATTTCAGACGGAGTTTTTAAGACTTGTGAAGTTCTGTCTGAGAATAATACAACTGATGTGTTCACTAAAGGGTTATGTTTTACTGAGCACAAAAGGATGTGTGAATTGTTACACTTGGTAAATATTTTCCAGGTTTAGTTTAAGGGGGTGTATTGAAATACATATACTTTGTTAAACTAAAACTGGAAATATAAGTCCAGGGGGTGTTATGCTAATCCTTCATAGTTGCTTTGTAGTGTGTTGTGTTTAGCTTTCAGGTTTATATCAAGTTGAAGGGCCTTTGAGTAAGATTGGATAAAGTCTGAGGTTCTAAAGTGTACCCGTCTAGAAGTCTGAAAGATCAAATGGCAAAGCTCAGAGTTATCAAGATTTAGTTGTATATAAGCTGGATTTCTTTAATTATTATTCATTCATCTATGTGTGAAAATCATCCAAATATCTCTCTGTATTTTTGAGTTGGTTTGTTAAGATCTGTAAAACTCTTGTATTCTTTTCATTCTTTTGTAACTGTTTGGGTTTAAATCTAATAAAATACTTTTGTTCTTGAATCTGGTGTTTTTTGATAAAAGTTTACTATAGGACCATTAAAATCATATCATTTCACACGTAATAGATTAAAGAATAGATTGAGAAGAGATGTAGAAGAGAAAAGAAGATCTTAGATTAAGATGAAGAATGAGAAGAGATAGAAGAGAATGGAGGAATACTATGACCTTACCCCTGGTCTTCCACACATCAAATGGAAGGTTATGGGTTCCTTTTATAGATAAGGAACCCTTACATGGTTTCCCTTCTAGACCGATGTGGGATAGGATAGAGTTTTAGACAAATTAGAATGACTTACAGTTTTTACAACTTACATAAACCGTTTTCAATCGTAAATGATAAATATAAGTCACGAGTTTCTAATCTAAGAATGAAACTCACTTTAATTAAGTCTAACAATCTCCCCCTAAGGGATGTCATTCTTTAGATGCTACATTGTGATGATGTCATTAGTCGTCTTGATCTTGAACTTCGTGAAATGTCTTAGAATTATCTTGATTCTTTGTTCCTTCATGCTTTGTGATCTTCAATCATAGACTTTTGATCATTCTTGCCTTTGATCAACATCTTCAAATATCTTGTCTTGGCGTCGTCTTCTCCAACATGCTCATACTTCTTGTAAAGCTTTGGTGTTCATAATAATGTAATCTTCATTTCTTTATTAAATTTGTTCTTTGACATCTTGATCTTTGAATTTGAAGTGAAACTTTGTCTTGAACATTATGACTTGATCTTTGATGAGGATATTGGTATGAGCATGCAGAGTTGAAGATGATGGTGTACGGTCTTTCTCCAAGGAGACTTACATCAGTACCTGCATAGATATTGTTAGTTGAAATTACCAATCGATCACGGTGAACTTTTCTTAGAGAATAGATCACTACGATTGTTTTACTAATGAATGTCTTGATTCCATTCACCTTGGTCGGGCATACCAGCCGTCCTAATCCCGTTGAGGGACACTTATCAATATTATGGATAAAATCTAAGTAAAGACCCACGTCATAAGGACTCAATTCATGAAAGGAATCTCCTTGGCGGAATTTCCATCACTTACAGGCTCAGACTTCGAGAGAATCAACAGCATAGTGTGAAAACCCTCTCTAATCCTTACAAAGGCTGTTCCTGAATTGGATACCCTCAAGAAGGCTTACAATAGATATACCGAATTATACCCACAATTCAGGTGAGCCGCTGAAGTATACCAAAGTATCACTCCACGATTGTAGACCGTTTGAAGCAAATAACCATCATGATATGTATGGCAATATCCGTAGATCTCATTAAGACTCTTGTACACCTTGTGTCCTTTTTGGCGAACACAAGTGTATTATATTGGAAGTGTATCCTAAGAAATCTTTTAATGAATCTCATGGCTCTAGACTCGATAATGTGCATTTTGGTTTTAGTAGTCGGAGGCATGGAGCAGAGTGCCACCTTTTCAATATCAACACATCTCGGAATGAGAGGCCGATAGATTATGCAGTGTTCTCCGTGAGAAATGAAACAAATATCTTTTAAGAGATATCTGAGTGGCTAGGAGGGGTTGTACAGCGCGTCACTGGGTCCATGACGTCTTGTCTTCAATATCAGTATCAACTTTGTGATAACCGATAGCAGATGTATTGACTCGGTTTCTGCCCTAAGTTTTCATGGAGGGCTATTTCTTTTTACCCTTTCATAAAAATTTTCTTTTTCATTCTTCAACCCCTTCTTTCCCTTTCTCATTTACTCCTTTTTTCAATCTTACCTAAGGATTTCTAATTCTAATCTATTGGAATTGTCCTTGGGTAGATCCCTCCTTCTCTGGCGGATCATAGGACATAACCTAACCATAATCACCTTATTACTCCTTGATTATCCTAGATTTATTGATCACTTGCCATAAAACCTTTTGTGAAAATCTCTCAAAGTATTTATGAATAAAACACATTTTGGTTAACACTTCGAGAGTTTTGCATTTTCTGAACTACTCCCCCTTCACATGTGCTCATGCATTTTTAAGATAAATTTGCATATGTTGGGTAGAGTTTGCACATTTGAATTGATTGATTTTCAGTTAATATGACCATCGCGAGACATGCTTACATCACTAGTTAGACTAGCTTGAAATTATTACCCGTCTCAATCATATTAAAAGAGAATCTTTCGAATTGGTACATTCTACTCAGACAAGTCCTTTGCGAGACACGCTTACATCACTGGATAACCAGCTTGAAATTATTACCCGTCCCGAACAAGTCTTTTTGATTACTGACATTTAGATTTCGTCAATTCGAGGGTAAAAATCTGAGTCGAGCTCTTTTGAGATTCAATCCACGATCTTTAAACGTTTTGATCATATTTAATCACGTCTTCTCCCCCTCAAAAATAGCATGGTGTGATATTTTTTATATTAATTGATTAAAAGAAAGGCTTTTGGAGAGATAGACGGATTTGTTTTAGCATGTATTTGGAAATTTTGATTTTTCTACTCTCCTTTAAATAAAGCATGTTTCTATGGGTTTGGAGGGAGTTATCTTGAGCACAGAATTTTGAGAAAGATTTTAAAAAATATTTGAAAAATCTTGATCATGTGCTCAAGGGTTTTTATTTTAACATTGAAATTACGAGTCCTGATCAGATATAATCAAAAGTCAACATTGCAGCGCGGGTTTCTTACTGAAGTATACGAAAGCCAATGAGATTTTTAGGATAAGTGCTCGAAAAATATTTAAAACCTTTGTTTTGATTAAGCACTTTCCTTTCTTTGAAGCGCGGGTCCTGAACTGATGTGTCCAGAAGCCATAACATTAAGCTCGGGTTTGAAACTGAGTTGTTCTGAAGCCATTATGAAGAAATTTTTTGAGAAACGACATTGAAAATAATTTTAGTGAACTCTCGCTCAAGCATCTGTACATGTCCGTATCATTGTTGAATGATATTTCTAGATACGTACAGAATATCGATTATACGAGAGACATGTCGTGAGAAGAATATTTTTGGTTTTTTTATTTAATATTGTTTTTGTATTTTTGAAAATTTTCTAATGTTTTTGGATTTTTGAAATTTTATAATTTTGTATTTTGTTTTTGTTTGTTTTTCAAATTTTGTATTTTGTTTTTTTTTTTTCAAAAAAAATATTCACAAAAGTAAAAGTGGAGTTAAGAGTGGAATTAGATGAGGATTTCCACATGCGATGTTGGCATAAAGTTCATCTTTTCCACATCGGGTGTATGAACCCTCAATACTTTCATAAGTACCCGCATCCACAGAAAAAGAATTTGCACAAATAACAGTGTTAGAAGTACATGTTTCCTTACATTGAGGGTGTTCACTATCAACGGTTGTAGTGGTGTCTACTTCCTTATCCTGAAGATTTTCACTATTATTTGTCTTGGTGCAGCTATCAAGAATTTTCCCTGTGGGAATCCATCTAAGACCAACTGTGTTATAAACTTTTCCCGTGGGAGTCCACCTAAGGAAAGATCTAGGAGTTGTTTTCTTTTTAGATGCAGCGGAAGTCTCATTTTGATAAAAACTACGTCCTGTAGAGATCCACCTATTAGGTTTCTTAGCCTCTTGCTTCTTATCAACGGGTTTGTTTCTATTTGGTGTCTTAGTGGATTGTGCCTTGGCACGTAAATTTTCTTTCTTGATATACTGTGCAACACATGCATCATGATTAGCTGAAAAGACACATTTTTTACATGTAGGACAGACAAATTCAACATTTTTTTTTAAAACGGCAACCTTAATTTTGTCACTACTGTCATTTGGAAATTGTTTCTTGTTCGATGAGGAATTTGAGTTCTTAGTGTTGCATTCTACGTGCATAACATTTTCTTGTGCACAACTACTCTTAGATGCAAGCCAATCCCTAGTCTTTTGTTAAGTGTTCCTAGGTAATAGATTTACTACTACTAGTAGTATCTTGTAATGTTGTAGAATTCATCACCCTAGGTTTTGTACCTAAAATTCCATCTTTTCGAATCTGTGCCTTTTTCCTAGCTTTTTCTAGATAGTGATTGTGGACCATGTCATTAGAACCAACAGATTATTTAACAGTTTTTGTGGTCACATTTGGTGTACTATTCCTAGAAAGGCCAGGTGCTATCACTTTTGATTTCTCGATACACGCTTTTTCTTGTTCAACACCTTTTTCATCAATCTTTAATGATCTTTTCTTGATGGGCAAGGAATGTGGAGTGACTTGTTTTGACATATCATTTTTCTCATCGACTTTTGGAGCAAAGCGGGAAATTGACATTTTTGGTTCAACCGTTTTTGAAGTGTTAGGTTTCTCCTGATTCGATGGTTTTGCAAGCTTAGTATCCACACCCTTCCCTTTTAGACTGTCCATCTAAGCCCTCAAAAAATCAGTTTGCTCTTGCATGTCCTTGTAGGCACGCTCATGCAACAATTTGTCATACTTGCATTCCTCTGATTTTTTATCAAGTTGTTTGAAATATGATACATTTTCTATTTCAAGTTTAGCAAGAGCATTTTCATATTTGTTGGGTTTATTGATTTGATGATAAGAAGAATGAAACATGAAGGGCTTAAAGTGACAAGAAGGAAAACTACAAAAAGATGGAAGATTTATTTAGTTTCCTTATTGTATTATGTTTCCTAATTGTAAACCCTAATCCTCTAGTATATAAAGAGGACATGGGTCATTAGTTTTGAGTGCACATAAAAGATGTAGTCGACTAAATAGAGTTGTGTGTGTCTAGGCGTGAGATGTAAACGTCTAGGTTTAGGATTAGAGTTGTTGGTCACTGCAAGGATCTTAGGATTCCTGTTATTGTTGAGTAACCGTTCTAGAGTTGATCATCTAGAATTGTAGTGATTGTGTGAAACGTTTTGAATGAAAAACCTTGTTGAAAATATTGATGTTCTTATTGTTTATTTCGCTACGTATCAATATTATGTGTCCTAGATAATATGAGGTCTAAACAACCTCGAGCTACAACGATTCTATAGGTGGTATCAGAGAAAGGGGCTCGTGATATCTGGGATTATACAAGGTTTTGTCATCATCAAATAGAGGAAGATTGTTGGGTTTATTGATTTGATGATACAAAAAAGAAGAATGAAACATGAAGGGCTTAAAGTGACAAGAAGGAAAACTACAAAAAGATGGAAGATTTATTTAGTTTCCTTATTGTATTATGTTTCCTAATTGTAAACCCTAATCCTCTAGTATATAAAGAGGACATGGATCATTAGTTTTGAGTGCACATAAAAGATGTAGTCGACTAAATAGAGTAGTGTGTGTCTAGGCGTGAGATGTAAACGTCTAGGTTTAGGATTAGAGTTGTTTGTCACTGTTAGGATCTTAGGATTCCTGTTATTGTTGAGTAACCGTTCTAGAGTTGATCATCTAGAATTGTAGTGATTGTGTGAAACGTTTTGAATGAAAAACCTTGTTGAAAATATTGATGTTCTTATAGTTTATTCCGCTGTGTATCAATATTATATGTCCTAGATAATATGAGGTCTAAACAACCTCGAGCTACAACGATTCTACAATATTTTAAAACAATTGCAGAGGTCTCAGCTCGTAGTCTTTCATCGTCTTCAACAGAATATGTTTGCAAAATAATGGACATAATATCAGTCGACAAAGCTGCTTCGAAGAGAGAATCATGAAGGTTTTCCAAAACTTTTATGTATTCAATGTTTTCATTAGCTTCCTTAACCAGGGATTTGTGATCCTTGACAAAGTCGGCTGTTTCTTTTAAAATTTCATTTTCAACATGAATTACTCTCGCATGAATGTTATTGAGTGGAGTAGTAATTTCTGTTTCAAACACCTTTTACATTTCAATATGAAAACTTGAATGCCAGTTGTTGATACTAATATTCATTTTAGTTTCAACAATACTTTGAAGTGTTTTCACTCACTGTTTAAGATAATCCAAACATCTTCTAGCTTCACTTGTGTTAAAAGGGTTGCTAGAGGTCATTTGTTCCAAGTTTGAAAGATTTTTGGAAACTACTTTTTGTTTTGTTGAAACAACTGGTTTTTTGAAAACCTTTGGTGTTTGTTGTTGTTTAAAAAAATTTACTCCAGAAAGTATGTTAAGTTTGTTATAATCAATTGGTTTAATTTCTGGGTTCATTTGTCTCATTTTGATTCTACTCTCTTCAGCAAGCTCAATCGTTTCATCAGAATCCTGAATCTCGGGAGGATCATGTTTAGCAAATATCACATTACCATTATACAAAACATTCTGTTCTTTCTGAGCTTTCTTGAGTGTATAAGGGTTTTCACAACCGATAGCCATTTTCTTCATTGTGTGCAAAAGCGGGTTTGGATCTTTAATTAGCATATGAATTGTTTGAGCAGAATGACCCGTTTTAACAAGCAAATTTTCCAATTTTTTAATTGTTTCTTGTTTCTCAATGATTTCATCAAGAAGATCATTTTCGCGTTTTGAAAAATCTGCTTTCAACTATTTCTTTTCTTTTTCAAGATCAGAACAAGTTGATTTTTGTATAGAAAGTTGGTTTTTTTAATCTGAAACTTCCGTGTTTAAGGATTTTATTTTCATGTTCAAGTTAACATCGAGAGTGTCAAACTTAATTTGCAATTGTTTTTCTCTTAAAACAGAGTTTTTGTAACCATTTTCTAATTCTGACTGTCGTCGTTTATGAAATTCAAAAACTTTTTCATTTTTCTTATAGCTCTCAAGCTCAGCGGTTAATTTCACATTCGCGGCCTTAGATTCGCGATTGACCTTTTTCACTTTTTCAATATCAATGCTACAATTATTCAGTAATGATTCAAATAAAGCACGGGTTTCCTCATCATTAGCATCATTTTGTGCAACTTGAACTCCATTAGTACATATGGAGTTTCATAGTTAATATTGCTATTAACTTGCTCCCCCACATATGTGTCATAATTAGGTTGTTAGAGTTTTGGAAAAATATTAAATCGTGTATGACTAGAATCGAACCCGGGACCGAGGGATTGCACACTTTACGTATGAATGATCAAGTAAATAATTAATGTATATAATAGTTTATATATTTTAATTATTTGGACACGAAATGATACATAACGGACGTTAAGTAATTAACCGAATTGACTAACGGTCGTTAAGTTAATAGTTAAAGGACTATTAGTGAAAAAGGAGGATTGGAAGGATCTAGAAACCCATCTATGGGTTGTGGCCGGTTTGCATATGGGTTTAACAAACCCATTGTACAAAAATGGGTTTTAGTCACACATGTTATTTTTTGAACGGCCACACAGTAACTTTTTTATTTAACTAAATGTACCAGAATAAAATAAACAGCCACACTTGATCCGATTTGTGTGACCATTTCGTCTTTCCAACTGATGCTACAGTCACACATTTGAATATTTTCGTGACTAAAGGTATCTTGTAAATTTTTTTTTTTTTTTTTTTTATTAGTCACATATAATTTGGGAAGTGTGACGGATACAAATAAGTTTAAAACATTAGTCACACTATATATATACATATGTGACAAATATATGTCACACAATTGAAAAATGTGACCAAAATCCATATATAGTCACATGAAGTAATTGTGTATGTGGCTAAATTATATACTCAAGTTTGTCACACATTATTTAAAAGTGACTAAATCATATAGTCAAGTTTGTCACACGTTATTTAAAAGTGACTAAATCATATACATATGGGGTACTTAATTTTTCCCAAAATAAAATTTCCCTCTTCTCAACTTTTCAGAAGCCCCGCCTAAATTTTTCCCAAAAATCAAATTGCCCTCCTTCACAAATATTTCATTCACCTTCCCTATTATTTCATTCATTCCAAATATCATTTACACCAAAACTATATCCGGTCTTCTTCTATATCCTCAACACTCTCCTCACCAACGCCACCGCTCGCACCACCACCATACTTATGTCTAGATCTGGTCTTCTTCTATTATGTTGATATTAGTAATACAAAGAAGTTACTATCTTCTCTCCCGAGGGCCGTTTGTTTCAAGTCGGTATGTTTAATCTCTTCTAATTATTTTATAAATTTTATTAATTCCACAAGCAAAAGTGCAAAACACACTTAAAACAACATTATATTATATTGTCGTATGTTGCCTAGTTGAATTAGTTATATTCAATGGAAAAATGTTATCGGGTCACCAACTTTCTTGTGACCGAACCCATCTTGATTGAACTTTCTACGGTGTAGCGTGTTTATATAAGCCAATATTTATGTTTCATTACGATTGTTCTTCAAGTTATGTTAGGGTTTCATTTCAATTAGTTTAGGGGGTGTTTGTTTATGCATATATTGGGGCTTTTTAATGTAATGAGATATTGTGAATTGAACAGAATATGCATTTAAGGCTGTGAAAGTAGCTGGAGTGACATCAATTGGTGTTAGAGGTAAAGATTCAGTCTGCGTCGTTACTCAGAAGAAGGTTCCGGTGAGTCTTTTTGGGTTTTTGATTGCGATTGTGATGATGCGTGATTTCAAAAGTTTTGATTTTTTTTGTATGTGCAGGACAAGCTATTGGACCCAACTAGTGTTACCCAACTAGTGCAGGACAAGCTGTGGAGATCTCTTCTTTTGCTGCTGATTGCAATACAGAAGACCTTCTTTGTGTTCAGATTAAGGTTATTGTCCTCGCACTTTTTTTTAGTATGTTTTTTTATTTGTGTCATGCCAGTTTTAGCTATTACGTTATGTTCAATGTAGATCTATCACGTTCACATTACCACAAGAACTTTCATTTATGGTCTTATTCAGTTTGAAACATCTTAGAATATCATTCTTATTTATGAAACCCGTTATTATGTTTTTTTGTTTCATAATAGAAGGTTAAGTAATAGTAGATACTGTAATAATTTGTGGATGGCCTACTGGACTTTATGTTGATACTGCTCCTAAAAAGCTCTATGTTGATACTGAAATGAAATTCACAAGTAAAATTCTTGGTATCTTGTTTGGAGCTTGGATGTATATGAGTAATTATCATTTTGCGAGTCCTAATTTAATTTTGTAATGAACTAACAGGTGAGATTTAGTATTTGTGAAATTTATATTGTAAGATAGACCTGCTCAATGTTGCTTTTTACTGAATTGTTGTTTTGACATGCCGTGACAGGAGAGGGGAAGAACACTCCTTCATTTTGAAACCGGCAACATCGTTGTGGAAAAACAGTAAGGGTCAAAATGATAAAAGTCCTCGATCATCACAGTCGCAGGCTGGAAATGCAGTGTCAAGTGCTCACAGCCCCTCAGATTTTAGGCTTGCTGACAAGTATGCAGTTCTAGTATCATGTCGATGCAACTATACGGGTAATTAAGCTACTTCCTGAATGTATTGCACACACACACACAAAAAGATTTAATGATTTATGATAAATCCCATGTAACACATAGTTTGGATGCAGAATCTAGGCTGTTTTTCAAGCAGCCAACAAGTTGGCGACCGCGTATGTCAAGAGATCTTTTGATCTCTGTTGCATCTCAAATGTCAAGACCAACTCTTGGCTCAGATGACAGGGTTGCTCAATTACCTGTCCAGGTTTCACTCTCGAAAACACAAGTCTTGATTATGATAAAGTTAAATGAATAATGGAAGCTCATGAATGTCTCGTTAATTCTCAGGCTTTAACACTTGAGGTTTCAAATCTGACATCTGAAGATTTAACACTACCCCTTACCGATGGGATTATTACTCTAGATTCCTTACAGATTAGCGATAAGGAGAAAGGTACCTTATCGTTATTACCTCGCTTAAATCCTGAAAACATGAATTGAGGTCCCGTAGTTCTGCTGTTATCATCTGTCATTCAAAAAATATCCAATTGCATTCCTTTGTCAATGGCTGATTTTCATGAATTTTTTAATTGATATTTCAGGTAGTTGAAGCTGCCCTACATTCACGAATACAGCGCTTTGAGGATAAACTAATGGATTTAGAACCACATGTGAGTATGGAAACACGGTGAGTATATGCAGTTTAATTATAGCACTACTTGGATAATTATTGGTTATGAAGAGCGTTTTTGCTATGCTTCAGGTTCAAGCTTTACTCGAAGTTCTGCCAAATCGATTAACTGCTGGCATACTGGAGCAACTTCGCATTAGCAAGCAAACCTTGGTACCATCCGTCATATCATATCAATTTACCATATACTTGGCTAGTTGGCTGCATGTGTATGTGAACTAAAAGTAAGTATCCCTTTATTGTTTTGCATGTAAGGTTGAATTGGGATCCAAAGCAGGAGCACTCAATTAAACAGATGTTGTTTGATATACTTGAGGATTCTCACGAAATACGCCGAATCTGTATTGTGGGCAGAAACTGCATCCTGAGTAGAAACGATGATCTAGAATGTACTGTTCCACAAGATAAGCAGATTGCTGAGGGTAATTGTGACATGATTAAAGAAAGCAAATATGCATATTTATTCCTTTTGCTAATATTTAGACTGGTTAATCTTTGCAGAAGAAGAGGAAGAAATTGAAATGCTACTGGAAAATTATCTTCAAAGGTAATATCATGGTACCTTAAGTGCTTAAAGATCAGAGTGTTTGTCATTTTGATTTGTGTCTGCTTATGATTTTGCAGATGTGAATCATGTCATAATCATGCAGAAAGGCTTCTTGAGTCAGCAAGAGAAATGGAAGACTCGATCTCAGTTAACTTAAGGTTAGCATGAGTCTGCTAGTTCATGTCTTTGAGCAATTACTCAACGTGTGGTTGTCTTTGAGAAATGGAAGACTCGATCTCAGTTAACTTAAGACTCAATCTCAGTTAACTTAAGCGATTTCTCAAAGCTGCAGAGTCTCACAAAGAGGTATGGCCTTTCATGTGATTTTATTTCTATCAGTTCTTTGACAATTCTGCAGGACTGTGAGTGCTCAAAATGGCATCAAACCGTCACTGCCATTACCTGAGACCAAGACTTCAAAGAAGAATGCCAAGAAACAACTTCAGTTACTTTCATAAATCAGAGAAAAGATAAAAAGGTTGGACGAAGAACATGAAGCCTGATGAAGCGAAAAGTGTACCGCTTTTAGGGGGTCATTTAAGCCCTAAATCGTATTTATTTGATCAAATATTGCCCTAAATCGTTCCTTTTGTCATTTTAGGTACTTTTGAGAAGAAATCTGGAAAAGGAAGCATTTTGGACGTTTTTGGAGCATAAAAGTGAAGAAAACGACAAAGTCTCAAAATCGGCTAAAAAGTTACCTTTGACGGCGTCACAATTTACTCTGGACGGCGTCATGCCTTGGCAAGAAAAAGTGGACGTGAAATTTACTCATGATGAGCCAGTGAAAATAGCATGTGAATTCTGACGGCGTCACGCTTTAACTTGATCAAGGGCGTCACGGCTTAAATCAAAGAGGGACGGCGTCACGTACAAGTTCTGACGGCGTCAAGCCTTGATAAGCCAGAATGGATTTTTGAAGAGCTAAAGAGGGACGGCGTCAAGAAGGCCATCATGTGTTAACTAGTCACAACTTGCGCGCGCGCGGTAGCTGTTACTGTTTTGGCCATAAAATCCTCATACGAACTCGGATTTTGGTGATTCAAAAGGCCACGCGATCGGGACGAAAAGATCTACAATTTGGTGAAAAAGGGGAGCTGACGCCGTCACTTGTTAAGGCTGACGCCGTCAGAACCCTCGGACAGCAAACTGCCTATAAATACAACATCATAACTTCATTATTTGTAAGCCCTAAACCCTAAGTCCGATTCTAGGGTTTAGGTAGGTGTTTTTCCAGCAACTTAGAGGGTCCTAATCATGCCATAAACATCTTGTAATGGTTTGTTTATCGATTCAATCTTATGTTATGTCTTCAATTATGATTATTGTTGATTGCTCTTCATTAATTATGCTTGGCTAAATCACCTTGTGTCTACTTATGATTGTGTGAAACTTGTGTATAATCAATTAGATCTTATTGATTTCTTGTTGATGTGTGTGTCCATCTCCATCAATTAGGGCGTGACAACTTCAATAGATCTAGTTGGTTTAGTTTATAATTCTTGCTTCCTATTGTTTCTTGTTTTGATTGGGTGATATCGATGTTAGGCTTAAGAAAACTGGCTAACCTCCTATACGGTAACTTGCTTGAACGTCTTAAGAAACATGAACCAATGCGTACTAGGTTTATTTGGTTGTATTTAATGCATGAGCGAATTCTAGTGATCCCATGTTAGGAGCTTCTTAGCCGGCTCGACATAGGAGTGAAGTAGGAGCTTATAGAGTTGGGGAAGTACGTACGCCACCCCACGATTGGTATTAAGGAATACAACCCGTCAATTAAAACAAGGTGTGACAATTCAATAGGTAGAATTGGATAGCTAGCAAGGAGTAACATATCATAGGTAGACATGCTTCATTTCCCTTGTAGAACCCTAGTTTACTTTTCTTGCATATTAATTTAATTAGTAGCTTTTGGGTTAGTTGATTAGCAACTAATTCCGCCCCTTCTTCCAAAACCAGAGATTTTTACTTGCTTTCCATAAAATATAAAAATACAAAAAGAATCATCCCTCACCTTTAGACCTAGTTAGATTAATTTCAATCCTAACGAACACTATTCTTTGAGTTGAACGATCAATCCCCGGTACTTGCCACTTCACTATACTACAACGGTCAGGTACACTGCCTGGTGGGGATTGCAAACTTCTCAAGATCCCTTGAGAGGTAAAACCTGTTGTAAGGTTGCAAAACCACGCAATCAAGTTTTTGGCGCCGCAGCCCGGGGAGTAGTTATTGCTTAGGTTGAAATTTTATTTTTATTAGGTCTACTCACAAGATTCCTATCAAGTGAGATATTTTCTTTTTATTTTGTAGCTTTCTCGTAGTCTATCTTTTCTTTGTGATTTTGTTTGTAATTTGCTTCAAATGGACTTTTCACTTAGATTTCTAAGATTGCAAGATATGGTTGAGTGGCTAGAACACCAAGAAGTTCAAAATACCTCATTTAGAGACACTTATGAATCATATGAGCCTTCACCTAGGATAGATTCTTATGAACAACCTCCATGTTTAGGATCTTGTTTTAGTGAGGCTAATAGGAAAAGCGACCTAGTTTGCCAAGGAATTGTGGATAGAGCCGTATCAATAAACCATAAGTTGGATGAAGCACTAGGTTTGTTATTATCGCTACCTAAGAAAATAATTGATGAGGATATAGGTGATCTTGACACATGGAATGATGAGGTAAATAACATAAGCCCACAAAATACTCAACCATCATTTGAGGCACCCACACCGCCCGTGACTTACCCGGAAGAAGTAGAAGAGACTTTAGGAATCCCGATGGAGGTAGAACCCTTGGACCAAGCACAACTAGAGGATATAGGTTTGCACACTTTCAGTGATGACCTTACTCATAGTTCTAGGGAATTTCCTAGTGTTGATGAATTGGAACCTCAACCTTTACACAACTTTTCATCCTTAGATTTACATCTAGGAGAAAAAAGAGGAACCGACCCACCCATCAACCAATATTATCCGGGTAGTTTTAGGATGAAGGAAGCCATTCACTCACCCCCTTCACCTCACGTGGCATATTCACACCCTAAGGGTGTGTATCGCTACTTTCACCCGCACTTAATCCTAAGTGTAGGGAAAACCTCCCCTATTTTTGTTAAATAAGGGTAGAGTCAGGCTCGTGACTCGAACAAAAACAAGCGCTTCTTGGTAGGCAACCCAAGCTTTATTTGCTTTGTGTGTTTATTTATTTGTTTGTTTGATTTTATTTGCTTCCGTATGTATGTATAATTTTTATTATTATTGATTCATGTTCAAAACTAAAATTGTGAAAATGCTTTATTTTGTTTTTAACTTCGTCTTAACTACATATAAAGGTATTTTGCAAAAGATAAGTGTAAGGGAAAGTCAAATCGGTTTATTAGAACAAATGAACATGAATCATAATAATATTAAATTAACATACATATTAGTATTTGTTTGAGTCAAATGCTTGTATCGAGTCATAATGATATTTTGCAGGATTTCCAGGAAATGAGGTATAGGTTTTTCCAGAAATTTTCCGGAAACTTAACATGAGAATTCTGTCAGATCATTTCTGACGGCGTCAGGAATTACAACCTGACGGCGTCAGGTTTTAATTTTCTGAAATTTTTGAAAGTTTTGTTTTCATAAAAAAATTTTATTAAATCTCTAACTTATAAACTCCAGGAACCTGCAAAACATTCATTCCGCAAGCATTATATCTTTTATTGTTTTATTTCTAAGTCTGGAATTACACCTAGTTGTGAGTTGTCTTTGTTCGGTTTGATGCTTTGGTTTTTCGTGTTTGTTTTCTCAGGTTTAACAGGTTATTTCGGACAAGGAAATGTTTTGAATCAAGCTTATGGCGATGCATTAGTCATGGAGCTTCAACATTACTTTGGAAGAAGATTTAACCGTGTTACTTCATTATCCACCGAGCGAATCAGGGGAGTATTTGATTTCATTCTTTTACTTTATGCTTTTACATTTGTTATTTGAACATTGGGGACAATGTTCATCTTAAGTGTAAGGGGAGGGTAAAAGTACGATTTTAGAGAATGCTATTACGCTTGATTTTTGTTTGTTTAATAGTAGATGTGTAATAAAACTGAGAGAAATACTTGTTAAGGTAATTTTAGTGCCAAATTTAAAATTTTTTACAACATATAGGAGTGAAACTTTGATCTTAATGAGCGTCTCACGAATAGGAGTTATATGACTAGCACAAAAACCGTACCACTAAAAAATTTTCCACCCCCAAATATGTGAGGTTCGCCCCTAGAATTGGTAGGAAAAGCATTTATGCTATGATGTGTGTACCGGTAGCACTTAGATTCTAGAACTTGCGTTAGGACCATTCCGAGGCCACAAGTGAGACTACATTCGTGTAGTTAGATTTACTACATGATAAGAGGCATTAGGATTAACCCATTGTTTTACACCTGTGTTTTTGTTATAATTACATTGGCTACATTGGTCAAGTAATTCTCCCACACCCTTTGCGTTGTACTCATTTTTAGTACACGATACCCCTAGTACACCCCTCAGAGCCTATCTTTTCGTTTCGACCTTTAAGCATTTTACTTAAAGGAAGAATTTGTTACACCCCACTAAAATGTACACCCAAATCGCCTTAGCCTACCTTGTATGCACTCATTTTTAGTGCATTATTGTGACAACATTTGTTTAAACCCAAGTTAATTATCTAGTTGATTACATGGTTGCTAAGTCGAGTCATATCTTTGTACATATTGTTTTGGGACGATTGGGACTCATGGGTAAAGTACTAGTGTAATGGAGTAATGGGGAAGAACATCATTTATTACCCCCATATGTGCTAAATATTTTAAAAGTACTCCAAGTTTTTCAATTATCTTAATTCGAGTCATTAGAATAGTTATTTGTAAAGTTATGTAAAAGTTCAAGTGTAAGGGGGATGCAATGCCCCTATGATGTATTATTTTGGATGGTAGGGCAAAAGTGTATGCAAAAAAAAAAAAAAAAAAAAAAAAAAAAAAAAAAAAAAAAAATCGAAAAATCAAGAAAAATACAAAAAAAAATGAGAAAAGGAAAAGTAGAAAAAACATACGGACTACCATCCCGTTTCATTTTATGTTTATTTTATGTTTTTGTTATTTTGTTTTTAGCTTAAGATTGAGTCGAGTCTTGGCTTAGCAACATTGTATAGTACATGTAATTAATCAAGATCTTTAACTCGCCACCAGTAAAATATCCTTTATCCAACAAAACCGTGTTTTCCTTTTCCCTACACCTAACGTTATAACCCGTTTAAAAGCCCTCTTTGATAGTTTATCTTAGGTGCTTACGCCTAGTGGAGGAGGTTTTTGATCCTTTCCCAAGCCTATGGTAATTTATTTGCTATGACAGGTAGTGAGAGATAATATCCATTTTCATTTATGAGATTTATTTTGATGACACTTGAGAGATGTGAGTATCTAAACACTACTTGTGAGGTGCTAGTTTGTAATCTCCGTGCTTATTATGATTAAAGTGGAACGAATATTTGTTGTAATTACTTTTATGTTAGCATTAAATGACCCCTAACTTGTATTTTGATTAGAATAAAAGCGCATTTGCTTGAGGACAAGCAAATCTCAAGTGTAAGGGTATTTGATGAAGCGAAAAGTGTACCGCTTTTAGGGGGTCATTTAAGCCCTAAATCGTATTTATTTGATCAAATATTGCCCTAAATCGTTCCTTTTGTCATTTTAGGTACTTTTGAGAAGAAATCTGGAAAAGGAAGCATTTTGGACGTTTTTGGAGCATAAAAGTGAAGAAAACGACAAAGTCTCAAAATCGGCTAAAAAGTTACCTTTGACGGCGTCACAATTTACTCTGGACGGCGTCATGCCTTGGCAAGAAAAAGTGGACGTGAAATTTACTCATGATGAGCCAGTGAAAATAGCATGTGAATTCTGACGGCGTCACGCTTTAACTTGATCAAGGGCGTCACGGCTTAAATCAAAGAGGGACGGCGTCACGTACAAGTTCTGACGGCGTCAAGCCTTGATAAGCCAGAATGGATTTTTGAAGAGCTAAAGAGGGACGGCGTCAAGAAGGCCATCATGTGTTAACTAGTCACAACTTGCGCGCGCGGTAGCTGTTACTGTTTTGGCCATAAAATCCTCATACGAACTCGGATTTTGGTGATTCAAAAGGCCACGCGATCGGGACGAAAAGATCTACAATTTGGTGAAAAAGGGGAGCTGACGCCGTCACTTGTTAAGGCTGACGCCGTCAGAACCCTCGGATAGCAAACTGCCTATAAATACAACATCATAACTTCATTATTTGTAAGCCCTAAACCCTAAGTCCGATTCTAGGGTTTAGGTAGGTGTTTTTCCAGCAACTTAGAGGGTCCTAATCATGCCATAAACATCTTGTAATGGTTTGTTTATCGATTCAATCTTATGTTATGTCTTCAATTATGATTATTGTTGATTGCTCTTCATTAATTATGCTTGGCTAAATCACCTTGTGTCTACTTATGATTGTGTGAAACTTGTGTATAATCAATTAGATCTTATTGATTTCTTGTTGATGTGTGTGTCCATCTCCATCAATTAGGGCGTGACAACTTCAATAGATCTAGTTGGTTTAGTTTATAATTCTTGCTTCCTATTGTTTCTTGTTTTGATTGGGTGATATCGATGTTAGGCTTAAGAAAACTGGCTAACCTCCTATACGGTAACTTGCTTGAACGTCTTAAGAAACATGAACCAATGCGTACTAGGTTTATTTGGTTGTATTTAATGCATGAGCGAATTCTAGTGATCCCATGTTAGGAGCTTCTTAGCCGGCTCGACATAGGAGTGAAGTAGGAGCTTATAGAGTTGGGGAAGTACGTACGCCACCCCACGATTGGTATTAAGGAATACAACCCGTCAATTAAAACAAGGTGTGACAATTCAATAGGTAGAATTGGATAGCTAGCAAGGAGTAACATATCATAGGTAGACATGCTTCATTTCCCTTGTAGAACCCTAGTTTACTTTTCTTGCATATTAATTTAATTAGTAGCTTTTGGGTTAGTTGATTAGCAACTAATTCCGCCCCTTCTTCCAAAACCAGAGATTTTTACTTGCTTTCCATAAAATATAAAAATACAAAAAGAATCATCCCTCACCTTTAGACCTAGTTAGATTAATTTCAATCCTAACGAACACTATTCTTTGAGTTGAACGATCAATCCCCGGTACTTGCCACTTCACTATACTACAACGGTCAGGTACACTGCCTGGTGGGGATTGCAAACTTCTCAAGATCCCTTGAGAGGTAAAACCTGTTGTAAGGTTGCAAAACCACGCAATCAAAGCCCTTGAAACTGCTAGTGTATTAGTTACAACTGTTAGTACTGCTAGTGTATTAGATTCCTTACTTTTTGTTATAAGTTAGTATAGTTGGTTTATATAGTTAGTACTGCTTATATGATATTTGTTAGTGGTTCAGTTATATACATTCTAGTTTTATTGTATTTGAATTTGATTTGATATATATTTGAATTTGTTTTGATATATATTGATTTCTTAAATGTAACTAAAAGATGTATATAGTCACACTTATTAGCACTTTTGGCCACTTTATGCTTAATTGTATGTGACTAAATACCCAAAACAAACATACTTTGTGTGACTAAATATTACAAAAGGCCACACAAACTAAAAATTCATGTGACCATTGGATGATCAATAGTCACACAAAATACACATTTCTTCACTTTAAACAGCATATGGTCACACTTATTAACACTTTTGGCCACTTTTTGCTTAATTGTATGTGACTAAATACCCAAAACAAACATGATTTGTGTGACTAAATATTATAAAAGGCCACACAAACTAAAAATTCATGTGACCATTGGATGATCAATAGTCACACAAAATACACATTTATTTACTTTAAACAGCATATGGTCACACTTATTAACACTTTTGGCCACTTTTTGCTTAATTGTATGTGACTAAATACAAAAAACAAACATGATTTGTGTGACTAAATATTACAAAAGGCCACACAAACTAAAAATTCATGTGACCATTGGATGATCAATAGTCACACAAAATACACATTTCTTCACTTTAAACAGCATATGGTCACACTTATTAACACTTTTGGCCACTGTTTTTTAAATTGTATGTGACTAACTCAAAAAAAACAACACACGTTGTGTGACTAAATCATCACAAACGTCACATTTATTATATATTCATGTGGCCATAGGATGGAAAATAGTCACACATACTGATAAATCCAACAAAACTTGTGCCTAATTAGTCACACATATTCGGGTTTTGGTCACTCTTTTTCAATGAAAACGGCCACAAACTAAACAATGTGACCATATGAACCCTATGGTGGCGCGACTTTTCGTCGCACACACCAAAAAAATGTGTGTGACTATATGCATATAGTCACACATTTTTTGGTGTGACGAAAGCCCATGTTGATATCTTGTGCTCCAAGATAGGTTTTCCCTATAAATACAATTCAAGGGTTATTGTTTTTGGTTACCTTGTGCATTTGCTATAACCCTTGAAGTTGTGTTTTTCTTCCTCTCTTGTTCCAACCGATCGTACACCTTGTTAAGGTGGTCGATCCATATTTTTCCTAAGTAACAAAATTGTTTTGGTTATTCGTGTTTAATCACTAGCATCATTACTTGATCGGTTATAGTATGTGTGTACAAGAGTTCGGTAATATCTTACTTTAGATATTCATCTTGGATTGTGGAACAAAAAGGTAAGGGGTTCCACGTTAATCCTATTCTTTGTTCAAGAGAAGAAGAATTCAAGTTTGATCTTTGTTTAGCTAAGATCTTAAAGGTACGTAACTATTTAATATTCGGTAATACTATTATGTGTTAAATTAGATCCTTGCTTCCGCTATTACGTGCTTTGATGTTTATTTATTTATTTGAATGTCAAGATATTTAAATTCCAACAGTGGCATCACGAGCCAATTTAACATGTAATTGTTATTACCTAAACGCATAATAAAAATCGAATCTTGATTTGGATTTACATGTTAATCGATTTGTGTTAAGTTTAGAACATAAAAATATAAATCGTACATAATTTAGGGGGGTTCGACCCTTCTTTTATTAAAAAGTTAGTTTTGTAACCCTAAATTAGGACATGTTATGTTTATGTGTTTATTTGAATAAAGGGTTACGTTCCTGGTTAATTCATGATGCTTCATGCAAGGTATTCATGAATTAGGGTTTGTTTTATGTGCTACATGTTTAGATAAATCAATAATTAGGGAAGACCTAATTTATTAAATTAATGAATCAGTTATGTGCAACGTGGTATATAATTATTAAAGCTTACGCGGTCAATTGTTGGCGTCTGTGGTCCATTGGGTACAATGCGCTCGAAAACCAATGGGAGTTTTATTAATTATATACATAATAATTCACATAGAGATTATTAATAGGATTTATCAAAAGGTTTGCATGTGGCTATATGATTTAATAGTTAAGATTATATGCGTTATTAAGTGTTTATTTATTTTTGTTAAATTACTTGTCTTTTGTGTTTAAATTAATTGAATTGTAAGCAAAAAGAGGGTAATTTTTGAAATAAAAAATAAATGGACCTAATAACTATGAAACCTTGATGTGGTAAATTATTTATTGCCAAGTCTTATGTGCCGACAGTGGTTCGCTTCGCACGGTAATTTGCTCCCAGGCGAGACTAGCAATTTAATAATTTACAACATAATTTTATAAGACTTAGAATCATAAACTTTTAATTGATTGATGCAACTGTACAAATGGTCGAAGCGGCGGACCTAATTTTGACAAACTATAAAGTGGGTATAAGGTTGGTTTCGCATTAAATTGTGGCCTTAAAGAGACTCCATTCTGTCTCTCCGCTCGCCTGTGCGTCAAATTAGACTTACCAAGTACACCATTATATGTACGAAGCATCTTAAGGCAATGTTGTAAGTTACTCAACGCCTCAATTAAAACTTTGTTGATTTAACTCTTAGCGAATTGGTAATTAAAATTGTTTTGAAAACTTATGATACAAAGATGAGTGCATGCATCTTTGTACATATTTTGATTATAACATCAAAATAAATACCCTATAAAATTTAAGTCCATGCTATCTAATTATAAGAGACACTTGGAGTTAATATCTAGCGTAAGTGAGACCTTGACATAGATATTAATGACAAGGTAAATTACATTTTTTCATTGCTAGCAGATCAACTGAATGCAATGAAACTATGTGAATTTACAAGTTTCTAAATTAGACGACTTAATTAAGTTATAAGTGAGACCTTGAGACTTAAAGCATGAGATGGGAAGAAACATGCTTACATTGCAAAATTGTTTTTTGGCAAATGTAATTCCCATAAATTTAGGAGTCGGAAATTGTTTCGCGATTATTGTACGACAAGTTACCATCTTTTGTACTTCCACTGCTAGCAGATCAACTGATGTGGTGGAACTATGGAAAGTTGGATCCTAGTTTTCAAGAAAATTAAATGGTTATATTGTATTTCCTGGGTAGTTTTATTTTCTTGAAAAATTGTATTATCGAAAATACTAATATTGAATTTTGTAAATTCTTTTTATGTATAAATGCAACGTTAAAACCGTAAACGTGGGGCATTCTTTAGTAAAAGATTGATCTACACCCGTTGGGTTTAGGATAGAGTCAAATTTACTAAAAGAATAAACCAAGTCTACTTTCTTTGAGAAGAGTGAGACGTAAATCCTATTCCTTTTCATGAATGAGAAAAGTATAATAGGAAAATTAGAATTGTCTAAATTCTAAGAAATAACTCATAGCAAAATTTTAATAGTTAAGGAAATTGCACATTTTATGAGTTATTAAAATTAGAAGCTAGACTAGTTACCACAAATTGGTAAAAGGCAAACTAGCACACTTTGTCTAGTTGTTGTGCTTTGACCACTTTTAGATGCTACATACCATTGTGGGGATGGTAGTCAAATAAAGGAAGAAATTGCATGTCCAATTATTTCCAAGTTAATTGCAATAATGGATAGTCCATCATGTATAAAGTAAAATACATTCTTTAGTACCTAAGTAATTGTTACGTTTGGGATTACTCAAAGGTGTAGGAAAGTAAATAGCACACTATTTGTTTTTACTAGTTATGAAACACTTATAATGTTGTCAAATCCAGTGGGAGCATTGTGTTGTAATTACTGAATTATATATATTAATGTAATGATCTATAATTCAGTGGGAGCTACAAGCTTATTATCTTGGTAGTAACCCGGATTATCTCTAGAATCTCTTGAGATAATTACTTTCCAATTATAGACACTTGTGGCTTAAGGATAGTCATGTACGTTTCCTTACTTGACAAGGTGATTCTATATCTACTAATATCTATGACACAATCATATTGATCACATTAAACAAACGCGTGACGTGTTGTTTATCTGATACATGATGTTGTTCCATGCACAAGTGGGAGAAATCTTTATTGTGTGCAAAGAACAACACATAGGAATATGATTTAAAGGGTTCTCTTGACTACAAGGTAAGAGACTAATGTTCTAATGTGATTTATTCACATCTAATTAATAGAACACTTGGAGTTAATATCTAGCGTAAGTGAGACCTTGACATAGATATTAATAACAAGGTAAATTACATACTTTTATTACTAGCAGATCAACTGATGTAATGAAATTATGTTAATTTGCAAGTTCTATATCAGATTCTTATTAGAACAAGTGTCAAAATGATAATAAGACTACTTCAAAATAAATATTTATGTATTATTGAAATGACATAAATAAATGAAGTAATCTAATACTACTTCAAATTTGAATGTTTATGTATTCTTGGAATGTCATAAATATATGAAGTAATAAATTAACTTGAAATACTATTGAAACCAAATTGTGGTGTTCATGATTACTTTAGTTATGCATATTTATATTTTATTGTAAAGATATAAATATGAAGTCTTTTAATTGTTACAAGACTTGTCATAATAAAGTAAGACGTTAACTTGTTATGTTTTGATTAAAACATATACAACAAGTCATTGAGTTGATCAATGATTTATAACGTAAATTGGGATTATAACTGTTTATGTCTTCTTGTTAAGACATGGACATGAAGTTATATAGCATGCAATTGGCTTGGAAATTCTATTATACCATTAAGCTGATTTAGTTGGTAAATAGATAAGCCAAACAAAATATATTTATCTTACATATTGTAAGATTGTCTTACAATATTAATCCTAATGAAATACATAATGGTTATGGTACGTTCAGTTAGGAAAATCAAACTCTTGTTATATTGTTTGATTAAAGATAACTATATCTTCTTTTCTTCCAAAAGTTATCAAGGTTAGGAAATTGAGTGGTATATACTCAATTAGACTCCAACCTAGAAGATTAATAAGACACCATTTATTATGGAATGTGATGAATCACATTAAGTCTTATGATTGAAGTTCAGAATTTGTTAAACTGCTTTTGAGTAGGTTATTAACAAAATAATGTTAGGAACTGTCAATATGTATTTGTAAAGTCCCAAAAGAGAACAATTTTGTGTTGCTCTACTTGCTAAGTATTTATAGATAGTCTATAAATTGCAAAAGGCAAGTGGGAGTTCTATCTTGAAAAGATAAAATTACAAGATACATGATCTTCTAAAACACACTAGCAAATGTCATGTTGAGGATTAAACATGTTAATGTTAACTCTCAAGATGATGGAATTCTCATTCATAGATCCGCAAGGATATCTCAAATATTTGTATAATATGTTGAGGATTATGAGTTACAGGATTATGGTAAACCTGTTATTGAATTGTAAATATTGAATTTGGCAAGTCACTCATACTATGAATGATTAGATGCAGTCCATAAAGATAATTAGTTTTGAAAACTTAATTAATCTTGAACTCTATAGTTACGCTATAGAATGAAGATGAGTTTCTTCAAAAGGAATGAAAATCATAGAGATTTAAATTCCTGTGTAGAAATCATATGGACAAAATTTTGTATACATAATTTAATGTGTGAAAGGATTATCAAACACACTTAAGCAATTAACTGTGATTGAAATTCTTTCTAGGCACATTAAATGTATAAAGATTATGATTGTCATTCTGAGTTTCATTTAAATGAAATTAACAATGGAATATCAAAACTCTTTCTTGAGTAATTACTTGTGCGAGGACGATAAGTAATTGAAAGGAGTATTTGAATTCAAATAATCTTGGAAGTATACAAAGAGTAATAATTCATGAATGGATTAATGCATGCATCTAGGAGATATAGTTATGTTCAATTATTAAATCCTGGTTTTGATTTATAATTAAAATAAGGCAATCTCTTAATATTCCTGAAAGCTAGTGGGAGTGTTAAATTTATTTTCTTATTTCATATATGTTGTATAACATATAGAAAGTAACATTCCATAAGCATTAAATGTTAAGTCTTAGTTTGGAATGAAACTTCATTATGGAAATTTAGAAAATAAACATACAGCCTTGGAATATATGTTTATTGTTATAAACATAAGCGGTAAAAATTATTGATTCTAATAAACATGATTATACTGTTAGAAAGTCTAGATAGATACATATCTTTGAGAAGATATGACATGAACAAATCTAAGTTTGACACAAGGATTTTTCATGTACATCATGTTGTTTGTTGTATCATGCTTGATGAAAGATGATTTGACAACATTAATATCTAATTGAAAGTTATTAGATAACTAAGTGTAGTGGATATGGTTGGATTTAGAATTAACATCCTCATCCTGGAATAGCTCCTAAATTCTAAGTATGAACCATATGGCAATTGTTGCGTAATTGATATAGCCGACAAATCTTGAAAGATTGGAATGTATCAAACATAACATTACACATTGGATATTAAAGTTTATGGGATTTTAAAGAGCATATTGTTGTTTGCATACAATGATGCTAATAAGATTGAGATGACACTCAATACTAGTCATGGTGGGATTGCATCCTTAATGAATGGCCATGTGTACTAGTTATGCTTAACTGTAAGCATAGTTGCATTATACATTAAAGAATTAGAATACTTTAACTATAAAAGGTTTGATAGTTTAATTGTCATAAATTCGTGGTTGAGGATGTCACGTATTTTATGAAATATTGTGTGGCATTATCAATATAGTTGAATGCACACATACAAGAACTTCATTAATTGAATTCTTGAAATAAGTATTCTCAAAATTCTCATAGATCAAAATTAGTTGATTTATGCCTTGTCAACAAGCATGTTTGACATGACTTGAGGCATAATTCATTAATAAAAATTATCATGCATTGATCTATTTTAGTGTTTGGATAATGGGATGTTATTGAACAGATATTATTTTAATGAAATAAAATAATGGTTGTGTTTATTTATCATTTTCTTAATAATATATCCTATATTTGCATGTTTATATCCTTGAATATATTTATATATTCTAAACTGTCGTTTGTCACTTAATGATATGGGAATATCATTAAATTAAGGCAAATCTGAGTATTGGTAGAATATACTTGAAAGTATATTGATGCGTTGTCATACCAATTTCACATGATATTCAAAATGTTTGAGTATTGGACTTATCCCGCCGTCATGAGTTTACTTTATGGATCTTGTCATCAAGTAAATCATGTGAATATAGTTATCCTCAGACTTGAGATACCAGATAACTGTCATGCATGTAGTGCATTTCTGTGATTCAATTTAACGCTATACGTAACTGGTAGCTATACGGATTGTTTTCAGAAGCGTTGTGAAGTGCAAGAGTTATGCTCGTAGTCAAAATAGAATTTGTTCCTTCAAATTGTTTGAAGTTTAATACTGTTGGGCCCCTCGTAGGGCTGACAAGATGTTTGCATGGCCATGCCCAAGATCTCCCCTGAATATGTTCAGAAGATTTGGTAATCTTGCTCAATCATAAACAACGAGAAACATAATTATTAATAAAGAATGACTTAGATCCATATCTTTATTAATGTAGTATTAGAAACAAAAGGATAAGTATGATGATTAATCATCAAGTGGTTTTTCCAGGAGACCACCACCCGAGTTGTACTAGGGGCATTGGCGTGTTGCTAGACGCTAACCAATGTCATTACCCTTTTAATAGATTTCCAAGTGGGAGCTGTTAGAGTTTTGAAAAAATATTAAATCGTGTATGACTAGAATCGAACCCGGGACCGAGGGATTGCACACTTTACGTATGAATGATCAAGTAAATAATTAATGTATATAATAGTTATATATTTTAATTATTTGGACACGAAATGATACATAACGGACGTTAAGTAATTAACCGAATTGACTAACGGTCGTTAAGTTAATAGTTAAAGGACTATTAGTGAAAAAGGAGGATTGGAAGGATCTAGAAACCCATCTATGGGTTGTGGCCGGTTTGCATATGGGTTTAACAAACCCATTGTCGACCCATGTTGATATCTTGTGCTCCAAGATAGGTTTTCCCTATAAATACAATTCAAGGGTTATTGTTTTTGGTTACCTTGTGCATTTGCTATAACCCTTGAAGTTGTGTTTTTCTTCCTCTCTTGTTCCAACCGATCGTACACCTTGTTAAGGTGGTCGATCCATATTTTTCCTAAGTAACAAAATTGTTTTGGTTATTCGTGTTTAATCACTAGCATCATTACTTGATCGGTTATAGTACGTGTGTACAAGAGTTCGGTAATATCTTACTTTAGATATTCATCTTGGATTGTGGAACAAAAAGGTAAGGGGTTCCACGTTAATCCTATTCTTTGTTCAAGAGAAGAAGAATTCAAGTTTGATCTTTGTTTAGCTAAGATCTTAAAGGTACGTAACTATTTAATATTCGGTAATACTATTATGTGTTAAATTAGATCCTTGCTTCCGCTATTACGTGCTTTGATGTTTATTAATTTATTTGAATGTCAAGATATTTAAATTCCAACATAGGTTTGGGAGGCACAGAATGTGGCTTTTCATGAGCAAATGGATTAGCATCGTTACTATAATTTGGTACCTCATGGAGTGGTTCTGTGTCATAAGTAGGAGGAATATCAGAATCACTGCTTGATGTTGTTTCTTGCTGATTAGCCATAAAGTTGAGGTTTCCATTGAGATTTGTTGTGTTGTCATTAACTCTTGTTGTAACCATGAAATGGTATTCCTTAGCATTCAACGGTGTTCCCGACTCTTCTTTATTGGCTAGCTTCAACATGTACTGGAGCTTTTGTAGCTTCGTCATTGCATTGACATTGCAATCTCTACCAATATCACTACTGTGAATTTTAGATGTAGGTTTCTGAATCGTAGTCATAAAACAATCATTCCCATTTTAATTAACCACGTTCTGATTCACAGTCTGACCCCTCTGATTTCCAGCATACTGCCCTGCATATTTAATTTGAACACCCGTAGCATTTTCAGGTGCATCTGACTTAGACTCAAACTATGCTTCAGCACTTCATTCCGTTTCTGACCATCGCTTCATATGTGCAGCAAATGAAATAGGAAATCTCAGGTCAAGTGATTTTAAGTGATCTGGAAGCTCATTTTCTTCAACGTCTTGTTCATTATCAATCGACAACTTCTCAGTCTCAGACCATATATCCTCAGTTTCAGTCACCGTCTTCTCAGTCTTAGGATATGGTGCAAAGAATTGAACAATAGGATCCATATCAATCGATGAAAAGAAATTGGTGAGAAAAGACATTTTGATCGTGTGAAATGAATACGGATCTTGTAGACGATAAAGAAGTGATTTTTGTTGTTCCAGCACGGTAGTTATAATCAACGAACCCGAAAAATTTCACCCAAAATTAAAATTAATCTCGGATAATTGAAGCTCAATCAAAATCGTGATCCAAAATTATACCCAAAAAATTAATCAACTCAATAAAAGAGAAATTCGTCCTTGTGATAACAAACAATCAGCCCAATAACTAAAAATCGTCCTTGTGTCCACACCAATGTTCAGCCCATTTAATTGTAGCCCAAGTCCATAAATTAATCCTAACCATAATAATGCAGACGATATAACACTTACTTTAATCACACTACCCTAATATCACTCCTCTTAAAAAAGCGCAGTCACTTTACCTTCTCACTTCTTTCACCCTGACGCAGTCAACAAAAAAAGTTCCTTGTTTTTTACTTGATCACTGCTCGAACAAAAGAACGACACAAAGTGACTATGGCTTCAAGATCTTATTTCAATTTCGGGTAGGTTTGTGCCTTCTTTTTTTTTGTTGGATTCACTGACCGAAACAAGTAAGGAGATGAACAATCTTGTTCTTTTCTTTGCTTTATTTTTCGAAAATTAAAATTAAAGTTAAGCTTCAAGATTGATCTATGATGAAAATTTCTATTAGTGCTGAGATCTTTAATCGGTCTTCACAGAATTCAAAGAAAGTCTGAGATCTTCGAATCTATTTTTTGTTGTGTAATCAAATGAAAGTGGGAATGAAACACTGATTGTTTTCTTCTTTCTTTAATTGTTCGAATATAAATATGAAGCTTTGTTGCTCAATAGATCGATGATGGTTAAAGTTCACTCATGAAATATCTATAAAGATTGGTACCCAAAGTGAACAAAATTGAGATCTATGTATGAGTCGAATATGTGAAATGGTTAGGAGAGGTTGTGAAATGGTTAGGAGAAGTTGTGGGTTTGACTGTTGTTTTCCTTAGATTGTTGACTGTTGGTGTCGAGAGGTGGTTGTAGGATAGATGAGACGAGGGGATTGGTTTTTTTTTTTTTTGTTGAGATGGTTTTTTTTTTTTTTTTCTTTTTTTTTTCTTTTTTTTTTTTTTTTTTTTTTTTTGCCGATGTTAGTTGATTTTGTTGACTGTTGGAGTTGTTGTTAAGAGTTGTTGTAGTTGTTGGATGTTAATTCCGACAGAAACAATTACGATATAACACTCAAGCACAATTCCGATAACCCAATCAAATTCCGACAAAAACCAATTCTGACAAAAAATCCAATTCCGATAAAAAGTCACAATTCCGATAAAGAAGTCTAATTCCTATAAGAAGGTTCAATTCCGATAAAGAAGTCCAATTCTGACAACACACAATTCTGATAAAATCAATTCCGAAAGAAATTATAGAAATTTCTTTACAAGAAATTATCGAAATTTCTTTACAAGAAATTCGATTCGAATTCCGATGAACCCCGAAGTGTTGAATTCCGACAACAGGTACAATTTCGACAACTTTATCGAATTCCGATAAACCCTCGTGTGCAATTCCGATAGATAAGGGTGACCAAGATAAGCACTTAAAAACAGTAATAAGCTTTTAATAATTTGTTAAGGACCTTAAAAAAACTTGCTTTTAGGACTAAACAGCTAAAATAAGCACAAAATAAGCACAAAATAAGCACGAATATAACAAGAAATAAGCACGAAAATAAGCAGAAAAAGATAAGATTTGTTAAACAATAAGTACTTCTAAATCATCTTGTGGCTCTTGATACCAATTGTAAGACCCTTAAAATCATATCATTTCACACGTAATAGATTAAAGAATAGATTGAGATGAGATGTAGAAGAGAAAAGAAGATATTAGATTAAGATTAAGAATGAGAAGAGATACAGAGAATGGAGGAATACTATGACCTTACCCCTAGTCTTCCACACATCAAATGAGAGGCTATGGGTTCCTTTTATAGATAAGGAACCCTTACATGGTTTCCCTTCTAGACCGATGTGGGATAGGATAGAGTTTTAGACAAAATAGAATGACTTACGGTTTTTACAACTTATATAAACCGTTTTCAATCGTAAATGATAAATACAAGTCACGAGTTTCTAATCTAAGAATGACACTCACTTTAATTAAGTCTAACATTTACAATATTACATATCTAAATTGACCCATTCTAATTAGAAGGGTCGGGTCGGAATTGCCACGTCTAATTATAGTGTATCTATCTTAGTCAAATAGTGTAGTTTGTTATCAAGATTTAACACTTCATATATATTTATATTGAATACCATTGTATTCTACTAGATGGAGGGACCCGACCTTTTGGGAAGCTATTCATTTTGAGAAAATGCTACTAAAGCATAGGTCTTATGATAGAAGACAATTTTCAATAGCCGTTTTGTTTAGCAATGACAATAAACAAACAAAAGTAAAACAACATTGACACTCTTATCTTCTATTAGAGGATTATGATTACTACAAAACCAAAATAAGCCTTAGGTCAAGGGTTGTTAGGACTAAATCTTATATTGTAATTTGAACTCGCTATTTAGAAAATGTCTTATAATTCCAACTACAAATAAGTTTGTTATTTATTTAAAAGCACATTGATGATAATTACATTACTTCATAAAGAATTTTGTTGTTGTTATACATGGACAATTATATGTGGTATTATCAAAAGTTACAACGAATAAGGGGCTTAACGTTCTTATCTATACTACATTATAATGCATTTAGGACATTTCCCTAAATGACAAAGCTTAAAATTCAGACTTCATAAATTACTTATTATAGAAATATATGTCTTTCATTCATCCGCATTAAATGTCTTTAATTCACTTGTAACAACCCATTTCAATGCACTTAAATAAAAAATTTGAAAGTTAATACATGCACATGAAAGTCAATACGTTTTGTAACAATTTAATTCTCATTTAAACCATTACAACCAGAAAATTAAATACCCACTTGTAATAATCATATTGATACAGAAAATTAAATGACCACTTGTAACAGTCTTTCATGTAATAACAACCACCAAACTTAAAATCCTATATAAACTAACATAAAATACAAATACATTTGTATTGCTTTCGCTATTCTGTCTAAAACAATAACATACACAACGCCTCGGGCACTCCACACCACCACCTCCACCACCAACAACACCACTGCAGATTCTGTCTCCACAGCCATCGGGACCTCCGCACCTTGATGTTAAGGCTACCCACAGTGGTCGGGTCGTCCCTCCACATGGTAACATACCCCGGTCCATATACCCGCAAATCCATATGAAATCCTCATCGGTCCAAAGTCAAATGAAAAAAAAAAAAAAACCTATCTCATCTACTTAGGTCAACAAGACACCACAACAATACTAAGTCCTAATCCATCTCATACGCCTCACGACTACAATATCATCTCAAATCCATCTCATCAAACCACAACAAAGATCCGAAACTAAAAAGACAACAAGACCTCAGAATTTTCTTTCGTTTTCTAGACCTTTAAAGATCTTAACACTCAAAAGAATAATCATCATAGAAAACTTGTTTAAAATATCGACAACCATAAAGAAAAAACAAGAACAAAAGTGTTCAGATCCTTTCTTTGTGTTGATCTGAAAAACGAAAAACAAAACAACCCGAGACCTTTATAAAGATCTTGATGTCGTGTTTCATAACTTCAGATGCGTGTGTTGTGAGATGCGTGTTTGAGCAGTAAGAAAGTTATAGGTTGTGTTCGAGATTCGGATATGAACTGAAACAATAAGTTATTTATGTGTTTGTGATTCGGATATGATAAATGGATGTGTTTGTGTTGTTATTGAAATAAAGAAAAGAAAATAGATAGGAGGTGGTTGTGTGTTTGAGAATAGAGAATAGGGTTATTGTGGAGAAAAATTAGGGCTTTTGTTTGTTAGTTGATGGATTTTGGGCTTGATACTTGCGTATGATTGTTAGTGGACCGGGAATATGAATTCTCTTGGTCATAATTTCGTTTGAGTTAATGACTTTTATATTTTCTAGATTTGGCCACACGAAATGTTTTGTATTTTTCCAATATACTAAAATGGTTTTCGACTCACTCAAGGTAATTGAGCCGTATGTATATTATTTGCATGATATATTTGATTTTGGGCTAATTTTGATTTTAAGTTGGTTAATGTTAATAGTGGGTTTTATCTTTATTGGTTAAAATTTATTTCGAGCTGAGCATACGTGTTAACCCAATTTTGTTGATTGGTTAATGCTTAATTTTAGCCGAAATTGTTTTGAGGTTAATGGTTACGTTTGGGCTTCGTAATGACAAAACGACTAATTTTTTGGGTTATATTTTATTGACGAGATCGGGATTAATCCATTATCAAGATTCACTTAACCGATAAGAAATGTTACTGTTTGTGTGTTGAGAAATTGAAACAAGTGTGTATTGAAAATGAAAATGTGGGATATATATAGTGTAAAATGAAAAACATTTGCTCGCCACAAAAATAGTCATCAGGTACCCGTCGCCGCATTGCGCGGGTACCCTTTTAGTATATGCTAATATGTACATATTCTTACTAAATGATACAATAATAATATTACAATTAAAACTTGTCGAATATATAAAAGCACCCAATCAAAAATCTATCTCAAAACTTTGTGCCTGCACCGGGATGTAAAACTAGTTGATTATAAGGGGACTAGGAGTCATACCTCTGAGTAATCCATACCTCCCAAATTCAACCAATCAGCTTCAGCCAACTCATTCCCATAAATTTCCATACCTCCCAACCTAATTCACTGGCGGTCATAAATTCTCATACCTCCTAATTTTTTTTTTTCTTTTTAATATTTAAACTAAACAATTTATAATAAAAACATACCATTTTCTTAATGCAAAAATAAAAGTCCATTACATAATAAAAAAAAAATACGACATAAAAAAAACGAATTACATGATAATCGAAATTAAAACTACAACTAATACACATCTAGAAATTACATGGCCAACCATATTTTGCTGCGAGTTGGTGTTTTTTGTTCTTTATAAACTCCAACATGCTAGGATCTTCGATATTGTCATGCGGATCCATGTAGAACTTCAAGTCTTGCCTCTCCGTCTTGTCTTTAGCTTGTTCAATTTTGAGGTCCAAAAGTAGTTGTGTCTTCTCCGCCATATCCGACATCAATTTGTTCTTCGCTTCAAAATGTGAGTTGACGGAATCAACAAGACTCTCCGCCTTTGACGACACTTCATCAACCTTTTTTTTCCCTTTTCTTGAACGCGTGGGGGTTGAGTCCTCATTCAAATCCGGGATGACATTATTTGGATCGTTGCTACCCGACTCATAGTTCCCCCCCTCCGATGACTTTCTTCGTTTGTCGGAGTGTGTTGAAGATGTCCCGATAACACATTTTTGTTCTATCCATTTAGCTTCGTCTTTGACCACCAACCATGCCGCTTGGTGAGTAAACGTTTTTCGCGTTTTTGTGCTATAATCAGTCATAGCGTTTTTCATAACATCCATATCACCACATCCGCTCTCCCGTAGACGAGTCTACAAAAAAAAATATGTATATACAGAATGAAAAAAAAATATACCGATTGGTGGTAAAAGCCGTTAAATACACCCATGTTTGTGTTCATCGTATGCCACTTCGTGTTTAAACTATGATGAGATCGAGTTGTTCCGCCCAAGAGAGACCCGAAATGCTCTAAAATCCGTTTCCAAAACTTGTCTCTAGATTGTTCATTCCCGACTACTCTACATGTCGAGATATGAACCCATGCCTTCGCCAAAGCTTCTTCTTCCTCTTGAGTCCAAGCGATTTTATCCGCTTTGCTCTTCGCTTTGTTTGTTCCCAAATCTTGTACTTCTTGAACATCATCATCATCTAAAAAAAAATAGGATCGAATGTAATGAAAAAAAAGAAAAAAAAACGGTTCGAATGTAAAAAAAATAAAAATAAATAAACAACCGAATGAAAAAAAAATAATAAAAATAACGAATGTAAAAAAACAAAAAAAAATTACCGTTAGGAAGTTCTTGTGTTTCGGGAACAACTTCATCTCGATAGTTAAGCATCGGATCAAAGTCAAGCTCCACCGTTTGATCGATCACGTACTCCCTTGGTTGCATCGGTGGAGGGTAGTAACCATGGGGAGTCGGTGGTTGCGGGTAGTAAGGTTGGGGAGTCGGTTGTTGCGGGTAGTAAGGTTGGGGAGTCGGTTGTTGCGGGTAGTAAGCATGGGGACTTCGAACACCTCGGCCTCGACCTTTAGACCCGGATGAAATATTTTTTTGTTTTCTTGAATCCATGGTTTTTGTGTGTGTTTTAGGTTGAAGAGAGTTAATTTTTTGGGTTTAAATGGGGTTGAAAATATATATAGGGAAAAAAAATTAAAGACTTCAACGTCTAGTTTTTTTGGATTTATGTTGCTTCCAACATTTCATTCTTTTGAATTTAATACACTTCCAACATTCCAAATGATTTTGTGGGGAGCGGGGATTGATACCGGTTTTCACAAAATTTTGTCATAAAATCAACACCGGTGGCGGTGTTACCGCCGGTGTGATTGATACCGCCGAGCCAAACCGAAGGTGCTCCTAGTCCCCTAAGGGGACAAGAAGATATTTTTGCACACTGGTTTTCCTTTTAAGTGGTACATAGTGTTTCATGTAGTATCTTTACTTTGGTTTCGGTCTAAATGTTTATCTATTGGCACGTGTTTGTTACAAATACTTAACAAATCTTACGGGTCTATGGCTATGTTTGGTGCAGAGCTTTTTGAAGCTTTTTGAGACGATGAGCGGTGAGCAATAAGCTTTTTGAATTTTAGTGTTCGTTTGGCAAAAGAGCGGTAAGCTTTGCGATTTTTTAGGAAAGCTCATTTTTCCAATGCTTCTTTAAAAAGCTGTGAGCGGTGAGCAGTGAGTTGTGGCTACAGCTCACAGCTCACTGCTACTGCTCACTGCTACTTTTGCTAAAAAGCTGTGAGCGGTGAGCAGTGAGCTGTGGCTACTGCTCACTGCTACTTTTGCCAAACATAGCCTATGTATAGGGTGTGTTTGGTAAAAGTAGCAATGAGTAGTAGCAGTGAGCTGTGAGCAGTGAGCGATGAGCAGTAGCTACAGCTCACAACCCACCGCTCACAGCTTTTTAAAGAAGCATTGAAAAAATGAGCATTCTTAAAAAATCGTAAAGCTCACCGCTCCTTTGTCAAATGAACAATAAAAATCAAAAAGTTCATTGCTCACCATTCATCGCCCCAATAAGCTCCGCGCCAAACACAGCCTTAGTCTAATTTTTACTACTACCTCCGTCCCATATTAAGTGTCCATAATGGAATCTTGGGATGTCCCAAATTAAGTATTCAGGGAATATTTTCAACCAATGAGAAGAGACTTTAGTGGGTAATAGTGATATTTGATTGGTGAAGAGTGTAGTTAGTGAAATTTTCTAAAACTTTATGCATTTGAAAAGTGGACACTTAATATGGGAGGGGACTATAAGATAGTTTTAAAATGTTAACTACCATTAAAATTTGTATGTTACCATCATACGGTTGGGCACCTATGATCATTTTGAGGGATCCCTATAAGAGATAGTTTTACTTGAACTTAGCCCTCACCTCTCACACACACTAAAAAGACGCATACAATGAGCTTCTTTGCATTGATCATTATTTGTATAATAGTTTTTTTTTTAATACTTCACTTGATGGATCGTTCAGACGGAAGAAGAAGAGAAGAGGATCCTAAACCTTCAAACGGAAGAAGAGAAATTCCAAGGCGAGTGGCTCCGGAAAATCCAGAAATTAAACCTAAACCTGCAAACTTTCCAGTGCATCCTAAACCTACACCTAAACCTGCAAACTTTCCAGTGGATCCTGAACCTGGCGATACCTTGGGCATTCCAAAAAGTAAAAAGAAAGTGGCTACGGGAAATCCATCTGGACCGGGAAGTCCACCTCCACCGGGAAATCCACCGGACAATGCTACCTCCTCAAGCACAAAGGGGAAGGGAAAAAAAAATTGATTTGATTATGATGTCTTCTATATGTTTTAGTTTGGATTTGTGTTGTTTTTTTTTACCTTCACATTCTGTATTTCTCTTGTTTTGATTTGTGGATCTTGAAATAATGTTGTAACTTGTTTGTGTTTTATTTTCCATTTGTGTTAAACATAAGTTAGTTTTGTTTTCTTTGAGGAATTGTCTGCTTAATTTATTGTAAACAAATTTATGGTGCTTTGGTGGTGCATATTAGTACAGTTAAAAATCATTTTTACCATAAATCCAAGCAAAAAAATGTCATCATGATAGGCCAAGTGTTCGGAGATTGAACTTTTTTTCTCGTGTCTTCAACAAAAAGGCCTACAAGACGATTGAACTTTTTTCCTCGTGTCAGTTGATGAATATCGTTAAGACAAATCTGAATTTTGGTATAATATACTTGAAAGTATATTGATGTGTTGTCATACCAAATTCACATGATATTCAATCAATTAAATATAAGACTTATCTTAACTACATGATGTTACTTTATGGATATTATTAAGTAAATCATGAATAGTTATCCTCAGACTTGAGATACCAGATAACTGTTATGAATGTAGTGCATTCTGTGGAACAATTTAACGCTATACGTAACTGGTAGTCATAAGGATTGTTTTTGGAATTGTTGCAAAGTTCATAGGTTATGCTTGTAGTCAAGATAGAATTTGTTTCTTCAAATTTATTTTGGAGTTTAATACTGCTGGGCCCCTCGTATGGTTGACAAGATGTTTGCGTGGCCACGCCCAAGATCTCCCCTGAATATGTTCAGAAGATTTGGTAATCTTGCTCAATCACAAACAACGAGAAACAGAATATTTGAATAAAGATAATATTCATATCTTTATTTAATGTAGTATTAGTAACAAAAAGATAATAATAATGATGAATCATTAAAGGTTTTTCTAGGAGACCTACTCGAGTTGTACTAGAGGCATCGGCGTGTTGCAAGACGTTAACCGATGTGATCACAACTATTAAGATATGTCTAAGTGGGAGCTGTTAATTTTGTAGACATAAAATAATAGTTGTGTGTTAGAATCGAACTCGAGATCATGGGATTGCACACTTTATGTATGAGAACTAAAGATTAATAATTTTATATAAAACGTTATATTTAATTATTAATTATCACAAAACGTATAACGAACGTTAGTATTTAACGGAAGTGACTAACGATCATTAAATAAGAAAATGAAAGGACTAGAATTAAAATTAGATGACAATAATGTTCCGGAAACCCCTTGTGGGTTTAGGCCGATCGGTGGGAGAGGGTGCAAGCCCAATCCTACTCAAACTTGGTCATCAAGTTAATTGTAGTATATAAACAAACCAAGATTATAGTTTTTGATACCTCTTGTGCACACAAACTAAGATTTAAGATCATTTGAGGACCAAACTTTTTTTACATACCAAGGGACTAATCTCCACCCTCCATCTTTATTTGATCTAATGGATGAGATTAATCCCAACAATTTAAAAAACCCACTTTCATCCTTTTTTTTCAAATATTAATATCTTTCAAACCGTTAATCGTTAAGCGAAAAAAAATATGCCGTTACGACGAGCATTTAATTATCTTTCTATAGATAGGCAATTTGATATATTTTCGACAATTTTTTTTTTCTTTCATTTTTTTACGTTTTTTTTCGTGGCCGAAAAAATCATATATGATATATCATATATGATATTACATATCATATATGATATATATGATATATCATATATGATATATCATATATGATATTACATATCATATATGATATTATATGTAATATCATATATGATATATCATATATATCATATATGATATGTAATATCATATATGATATATCATATATGATTTTTTCGGCTACGAAAAAAAACGTGAAAAAAATGAATTTTTTTTTTTTTTGTCGAAAGTATATCAAAATGCCCGTCTATAGAAAGATAATTAAATGCTTGTCGCGATGGTGTAATTATTTTCGCTTAACGATTAACGGTTTAAGAGATATTTAAATTATAAAAAATGGGTGAAATATTAAATGATTTTAATCTCAACCATTGATTTCTTTTTAGATGGATGGTGGGGATGAGTCCCTTGGTATGTGAGGAATGTTTGGTTTCTAAAATAACTCGACTCGACAAACTAAACCTTTAAGTTTTCTTCTTTCTCTTTTGTTCTAGCCGATCGACAAACACCCATTCTTTGGGTCGATCGACTTTTTGCTTAAACAAAAAGTTTGGTTTTAGTTTTGTGATTTATTTACTTGCATAACTTTAGTTTGTGTTAGTACGTGTGTAGAAGAACGTGATACTTACATACTATTGTAAGTATCTTATATTGAATTGCAAAAAAGGTAAGGGGTAATTCGTGTAATCCGTTTAAACCCTAATTAGGGTTCATCACTTTTATTGCTCGGTTTGATTCTTGTTTTGCTAGAATCATCAGGGTAGGCTTACTTTTAAATTAGGTTAATTATTTATGTGTTATGTTTCCTACGTTTCCGCATATATGTTCTTTGATGCTTTTATATTTATATGAATGTCATGATTATATAATTCCAACAGCTTGGTGAATTCTTGGTCTCATCCTTGCCTTTTTCGATCAATTTCTTAATATTTGCTTATTCCTCTACGACATTAAAACAACAATGTTACTTATACATACAAACCATAAATGTGATATATACACGATAATAATGCACATATATTCATCTATAGACGTGTACACAACAAATGAGTCGAAAAACGTTCCCAACAAGGTCAGGAGTGTATACACTTCCTAGACATAACAAGTCAACCTAGTCATTAATTTATATCATTCTTTTGATCAAAGATAATTCCAGCGAAAATGAACTTATTCGGCACAACATTACTCCCAACTGTTAATGGAAGAAGACATATGAACTACAATGGCCTAAAGGTTTCATCTTCAAGATCCTTTAGGGTACTCTTGCAAGGGTTTTATATTAGATTTTTTTTTTCTTAACCGAAAGTTTCTTACAGATCGATGATATCTCTTATACTCTTTGTTTTAAGAACAAACTTTGTGGGTTTTAATTGAGATCTTTTCTTATTCTTCTTTTATGTTTTGTGTCTTGCATGTGTTGAAAATGAGAGTTGAGGAGTGACCTGTGAGATGATTTAGGTTACTTGTATTAGTTGATCTATATATTATAGATTAGTCAAAAGTTTAATATAGATATCATATTTGTTATATATCAAATGAACTTTCACCATTTTTTTTAAAAATTAAATATCTCGCAAACCGTTAATCGTTACGCGGAAAAAATTATACAATCGCGACGAGAATTAAATTATCTTTCTATAGATATGCAATTCTATAAACTTTTGACGAACTTTTTTTTTTTTTAAATTCCGCCAAGAAATCACACGTGATTTGTAAAAATTCAAATCACATGTGATTTTTACAAATCATATGTGATTTTTCTGGGCGGAAATTTTGGGGAAAAAAAATGTCGAAAATATAGAGAAATGCATATCTATAGATAGATAATTTAATTCTTGTCGCGATGGTGTATTTTTTGTAGCTTGAAGATTTACCGTTTGCAAGATATGTTGTTTTTTAAAAAAATGTGAAAATTGGGTTTTATTAATTTAGATGAAAAATGAATTGCTAAGGTTGGTTATTTGAATCTATGACAAATATGAGATATATATTGATCTCAACTCTTATAGATTAAGCCAATATTTGATATTATTTTATGTTAGGCTTTGGCCCAATTCTCCTCCGGACCCTAAATTCGATTGTTTTCCAAGAATGTTGAGCCGGGTTATGATTGCTTACTTTCTAAGCTATTATATTATATTTATACTTTTTGATTAATGGGAATGACTAAGGGATTTTTACCAACTCTAATATGATAATCAGAGCCTACCCTAAACTCTCTAAAAAATCCTACGCCTAAAACCACAACCAAAATTGCCGTAAGTTTTTTTCTTTTTTTCTTCTTTTTTTTTTTTTTTTTTTTTCTCTCTCTCTCCCTCTCTCTTGCTCGTTGCTACTTCATTGCCTTGCTTTGCAACATAATTACTTTATTCTGCCGACAAAGAAAAAAAAAGGAAAAAAGGTTAAGGGTTATTACCCGGTTTTACTTGTGTTCACATTCCACTCTAGAAGTATATAAAAAAGAAAAACATCACCTTTATCCAATTGGGTCTTGAAAAAATACTACCGCTGTTACTTATACAGACAAACATAATTGTGATAAATATACGATAATCATGCACATATATTCATCTATAGACATGTACACAGCAAATGAGTCGAACAACGTTCCCAACAAGGACAGGACTATATACACTTCTAGACATAACAAGTCAACCTAGTAATTAATTTATATCATTCTTTTGATCAAAGATAATTCCAGCGAAAATGAACTTATTTCACACAACATTACTCCCAACTGTTAATGGAAGAAGATATATTCAATTTTCAGGGTGTTTGGAATAGCTTATTAGAAAGAGCTTAAGCTGTTTCAAAGAAATTAATTACATGACAAGTAAGCAGCTTATGGTTAGGATATGTAAACCCATATGTTCTTTATTGCGCTTATTGTGCTTTGCAACTGCAATAAACTCCCTAAATAAGCTAATCCAAGCACCCCCTTCACGGGTGTTCGCCATTATGTTTTAAAACTAACCATTTAATTATCACGTTTTCAAATCGCAAATAATCAGTTTTTAGTGGCTTGTATATCTTAAAACTAATTCATACTATGCATACTTTCAGGTATGTTATGACGGAAGGAGATATCGCCACGTGACACTGTGACAGTACTGGTAGAGGATATTCCGGTTTCCAAATACAACAAAATATGTTTAATGGCATGATATATTTTCAGATACAGAATCAATGAGACCCCTTATAAAGAATAGCAGATAATAAAATTAAAACGCATTTATGCAAGCAACCATTATTATTTACAGAACTGAGTATGATCTCTGTCGTTGTCAATAGAAGACGTACAAACTAGTACTGTACAAAATTTCACAGACCATAAACTAACAGAAATCATATATAACTGAGCTTGAATCAGGTCAGTCGAGAAACAAAAGGAAACTGAACTTTTGGGATGTAGTGCTAAATCCGGCCAAAACAAACTTGTCACACAATGTTATCCTTAACTGTTAATGGAAGACGGTATTTGCAATTTAGGGTGTATTTGGGTTAGCTTATTCGAAGAGCTCTGTGTTGGCTTATTTACCATGCGTATGAGCTCATGTTGATTTGGAAAAGTTCAGACGGCCACTATTTTCGGCTTATGTGCATATGTAAAAGCTAACAAGCCCATTTTTCGGCTTATGAGCTTATCAAGTTGAGTTTATGACCACAAATAAGCCTTACGCCAAAAAAATTGCTTTTTGAAATGTACATCAGCTAATAATCCAAGTAAACAAGCTAATAATCCCAGTAAGCAAGCTAAACACCCCCTTAATATAAGTTGTTTCAAAAAGCTCACCCAAAAATCAATTCTACACAAATAAGTCAATAAGCACTCCAATAAAGCTCCTTATCTGGGGTTATCTGTTTTAAAATCAATAATGAGCTTATCAAGTTGAGTTTATGGCTTATTCAAGGTAACTATTGGTTCCGGGTACTCCACAAATTTTAAGTATAGCTTTTCCAAATAGCATATAATCTGTTTCTAGCAACAATAATATATTTAAGGAGTCCTTTTACATAACATATACTTAAAAATCAAATATTTCTTACTGTATTAAATAAGTAACAATTTTAAGGTTGTGTAACAAATCAACAAGCCTTACAAAAATAATGATAAAAACATTAATAAACTAAAGTGATCAATTAATTAAGGTATAAAATTACAGATTGATAAAAATAAATATATATGATTTTGTAGAAACAGATCTTGTATCAGCCATTGTTAATCACTTCAATCAAGTTTCATTTTCTGAAATGAAATAAAGTCGGTAACCACAAAAATCTTTTGGGCCGGTCATGAAAGCCCAAATAAAATTTCTTTATTGGGCTAGTGTGGCAATAAGTATTTTGGCCCATAAAAATGGTTACCAATATCTTAATTACGTAAAAATGGTTTAGGATGTTGTATGTAGAGCCGCACTTCTTTTTTTTTTTTTTTTTTTTTTTTTGAAACCTTCAAAACCGGTTTCAGTTCGAGACAAATAGCCAAAAACCGGATCGGTTTGAAACCGGTTTTGGGAGAGAAAAGGTCCGGTTTAAACCTAGAACCGGTCCGGTTTAAACCGGTTGACAACAAACAATGCAAACCGGTTTCTAAACCGGCGGATCGGTTTTTGTTTTTTTTTTAGATCGGGTAGGTTTTCGGATCGACACATTATCACCCGTTCGGCTCGTCTTTTGACCCGTTCACTTTTAGTGATTTTTACTTAATTTGACCCGTTTGAGATACAAAGCAATCCAAATCGACTTCTTTGTACGTAAATGAGTCATAGTCGCCACATATATCTTGTAGAGCAGAGGAGTATTGCCACATTGTGTAATGGGACTTTTAAGACTCTCAATTGTGTTGGTCGAACATAGTCGTTTTGTAGCATGAATCTATAATTGTTCATAAACGAGCGCAAGCATTGACCAAACACGGAAGCGCGCGTGTCATTGAATGATATGACTGAAGACCTGTTTCGAAAGTTGCTTATCTATCAGACTCAAAACTAATCTCCTCGTATCGAATCAACTATGATGTAGCGTTTTTTTTATCTTGTTTATATCTAAGCAAACACATATAGCGGCTTTGCATACTTGAAATGACAATCAATGTGCTAATGATATGTTGTTTGGTGTTCAGTTTTATCAGTTTATGTTTCAATCATATTGATTATGGCCATAAGGCCAAGGCATGTGTGGTTTAGCTTAAGAATGTCATGGGTAATAAACTCTAGAACAACTGCAATTTTTGAAAGTGATATCGATTCTACTATCCATTGGATATGAGGAACCAAGATTTGTAAAAACTATTAACGGAAAGTGACACATTACCAAAGTTTACCATCTATGGCAATGGACGAGACCTTGAATTCCTACTTTTGTGTATGACAGGAGCAGTAACGCAACATTATCTTATACTTGATGCGATAATGGCTGTGTTTTCAACATTTGATTGTTTAGTCCTGGTCCTAGCGTCCTGCTAAGGTTATCTTCATTTCATTTATTGATGCGATAATGACTCGAATGTACATGGTCTAACCAGGGATATCTCCGTGACCGTTTGTGACCATTTCCCTGGCCACCCTTAAGATGTGTACCTCGTGAGTCTGAGGCCTCTTGTGAGGACATCAAGGTGCCTGACCATTGGGCCACTTTGGCGGTGGTTTACGAAACCATCAACTTATAAAACCAATTTGAACATTTCAAAACAACAGCTTATGTAACCAAAAATAACAGAATATCTCCATATTTGTTAAATTTTATCTTATAAGGATCATATGGGGAAAAAAAAAGAGCAGCTAACTGAAAAAGTCAAATGGGTCGAACTGCTTGAAAGTCGACTAAACTCTAACTGTAATAGTAAAATGGGCAAAGAGAGTGTTTACGGGTCAACCCAACCTGACATGACCCGTTTAAATCCGTACTAAGTGACCCGATTCACGAAGACTTGTAACGATGGGGGCAAGTGAATAATCAAACAACAACATAGTTGACTTGTATTATTTGTCTAAAAGTGATTGTCAACGATAACATTATAGCAGCTAGAAACTTATAAACTAGCGTTCCATATGACAATGTTTTACAAACAAAAGTGATTACCACTTTTTAGATTTTACTTGTTAGGATGAACTACTGCTTCAACAACGGCCTCAATCTCTTCCTTGGTTCTTTCAAGAAACCCTGGTCCTTTGACTTTTTCTACCGGGGTGTCTTCGTTAATGTCATTGCTTGTTCCATGCGTTTCCTTGTCATGGCTTGGTGAGTTCTTGGTCTCATCCTTGCCTTTTTCGATCAAGTTCTTAATATTTGCTTCTTCCTCTATGACATTAAAACAACAATGTTATTTATACATACAAACATAAATGTGATATATACACGATAATCATGCACATATATTCATCTATAGACGTGTACAAAACAAATGAGTCCATACACGTTCCCGACAAGGTCAGGACTACGTACAAATCTAGACATAACAAGTCAACCTAGTCATTCAAAGTGGTTGCAAGCGAAAATGAACTTATTTCACACAGCATTACTCCCAACTGTTAATGGAAGAAGATATATTCAATCTTCGGGGTGTTTGGAATAGCTTATTAGAAAGAGCTTAAGATGTTTCAAAGAAATTAATTACACATAAGTAAGCAGCTTAGGTTAGGAACTTAGGATATGTAAACCCATAAGTTCTTGCTCAGGATTAGCCTATACTGGTTATATGACCAAAAAGAAAAACAAGCTTAAGCCAAACAAGCCCTCCAATAAGCTCCTTAATGCGCTTATTGTGCTTTGCAACTGCAATAAGCTAATCCAAGCACCCCCCTTCACGGGTGTTCGGCATTATATTCTAAAACTAACCATTTAATTATCACGTTTTCAAATCGCAAATAATCAGTTTTTAGTGGCTTGTATATATTAAAACTAATTCATACTATGCATACTTTCAGATATGTTATGATGGAAGGAGATATCGCCACGTGACAGTACTTATAGAGGATATTCCAGTTTCCAAATACAACAAAATAAGTTTAATGGCATGATATATTTTCAGATACAGAATCAATAAGACCCCTTATAAAGAATAGCAGATAATAAAATTAAAAACGCATTTATGCAAGCAACCATTATTATTTACAGAACTGAGTATGATCTCTGTCGTCAATAAGAAGACGTACAAACTACTACTATACAAATTTTCACAGACCATAAACTAACAGAAAACATAAATAACTGAGCTTGAATCAGGTTAGATGAGAAACAAAAGGAAACTGAACTTTTGGGATGAAGTGCTAAATCCAGCCAAAATGAACTTGTTTCACACAATGTTATCCTTAACTGTTGATAGTAACGATATATGCAATTTAGGGTGTATCTGGATTAGTTTTTTAAAAGAGCTTAAGGGATGTCTGTGTTAGCTTATTCACCGGGCTTAGGAGCTATGTAAATTTGGAAAAGCTCATAGGGCCACTTTGTTACGCTTATGAGCTTATGTACATTTGGAAAAGCTCATAAGCCCATCTTTTTCGGCTTATGAGCTTATGTACATTTGGAAAAGCTCATAAACCCAATTTTTGGGCGTATGAGCTTATCAAGTTGTGTTTATGACAACAGATAAGCCATAAGCTCAACTCAATAAGCTCATAAGTTAATAATAATGAGCTTATGAGCTTTTTGATATGTAAATAAGCTCATAATCCCAGTAAATAAGCTAAACACACCCTTAATATATTGCTTCAAGAAGCTCAATCAAAAACAGTTCTTCAAAAATAAGTCAATAAGCAATTTATAAGCTCCTTATCTGGGCTTATCCTGTTTTGAAACTGCAATAAGCCATTGAAGCTCCCTAAATAAGCTATAATCCAGACACCCCCTTTACGCGTTTTCGGCGTTATGTCTAACCATTTAATTATCGCGTTTTAAAATCGCAAATAATCATTATTTCTAGCACTTTTCACATAGTAAAATCAATCATTTATGTCCATCCTTCTAATAACCACAACAAAACTAATAATCAAATTACTATCTAACAATTTAGTGGTCCTTTTTCCATAATACTATATTCTTAAAAAAAATCAAAGGTTTCTTATTTAAATTTACAATTTAAGGTCCTGTAACAAATCAACAAGCCTTAAAAAAACATTAATAAAGGTATAATATAACATAGTTTTATAAAAGTTTACCAATGTGTGATTTTGTAGATACAGATCTTGTGTCCGCCATTGTTAATCACTTCAATCAAGTTTCATTTCAGAAATGAAGCAACTACTAAAACATTTTGGGCTGATGAAAGCCCAAAGAAATTTCATAATTGGGCTAGTGTAGCAATGAATATTTTGGCCCATAAGACCAACTTACACCTTTTGTCTTATTTTAAAATAAGCAACTTTTTAAAGGGGTTATCAATAAGCCAAAACTTTCATTGACATATTTTAACTCTACTTAAATAATCAATATTCATGCTTCCTACGTGATAGTTTGAAATTGTATGTCTTTCTTTATAGCACGTCTAAAATATTTTTTCCTTTATTATTATCTCAAAAATATCTAAGTTGTATTAAAATTATATTGACTTTACTATCGAGGCATCGCTTTAATGGTATCACTCCCCACCGTAGACATTCAACTAACAGGTTAATAAGGGCTTTTAAAAGAATTAGTCATTGGTTCAATCCTAACCCATGATAAAGGTGACTGAAAAAGATGATCATTGTCTGGGGCTTGATTTTTTGAGAAGGGTGTGTCGGCACCCAAAAGGGGTGTACGAGGTTAAAGTTTTTCGTCGATTTAAACCTTTTGAAAAAAAAAATTTATTTTAACTTTGGTAATAATGCTCAAACATTTATGATTAAAAGCAATATATGCACATTTAAAAATGGTTTAGAATGTTCTATGCATTAAGATAGACTTTGACACATTATCACCCGTTCGGCTCGTCTTTTGACCCGTTCACTTTTAGTACAGTTTACTTAATTTGACCCGTTTGAGATACAAAACAATCCAAGTCGACTTCTTTGTACGTTTTGGGTCAAAGTTGCAGCATTTATCTAGTAGAGCATAGAAGTATTGCCATGTAGTGTGGTGTCATGGGACTTATCGCAAAGAAAACTAATATCCTCGTATCTAATCATATACAAGTTAGCTTTATTAATCTTCTTGATCCCTTAGCAGACATGTAAAGCGGCTTTGCATACTCAAAATGACAATCAATGTGCTAATGATATGCTGTTTGGTGTTTAGTTTTATCAGCTTATGTTCTAATTATAGTGATTATGGCCATGGCCATAAGGCCGTGACCCTTGTGATGCAGCTTAACAATCTCATGGGGTAATAAAATCTATAGCTGAATACGCGGAACAACTTCAGTTATTGGATGTAAGGAACCAAGATTCGTAAATTTTTATTTATTGAAAATGACACATTACCAAAATCTACTATCTAGTTGATACAACTAAGTCGAGCTTCTATCATGTTACTCAAGTTTAAACCAAATAATCTCATTCATTTTTGCCTAAGCTTACTTTGTTGAGTGCTTATAACAAATAATTTCATACATTTTTGCTGAGTGTTGGATTAGCTTATGCCACTAATAGCCCAAAAAGAAAAATAAGATTAAAATCTACACAATAAGCAACATAAAAAGAGCTTATCAAAACCCCGTTGATTAAGTCTGTATAAAACTAGAAGGGGGGGGGGTTGAATAGTTTTACCAATTAAAACTTCATTTTAAAGTTTATAGATCGACTTATGTCAATCTAGTTTTAACGTGTTGGATATTGATAGTAGTAAAAGCATATAAACTAAACTACGAGATAGAGTTAGAGAGACACAACCACAACACGAGTATTTATAGTGGTTCGGCTACAATGACACCTTCATTTCCCTACTCCACTCCCCGAGTACCCAACTCGAGAGTTCCGTAAACACTACACAAGAGTAACTCCTTTCACCGACAGAGAAGCCTTTACAATGTCGCTTACACTTTATCCGGTACAAAGCTAAATACCGAGCTCTTCCACGAGGTAGAGCCAAACCTTCGACGACTACACTTTATCCGGTACAAGGCTAGATACCGAGTCCTTAGCATGGTGGACCAAAGCAACACAACTAGCACAACACAACTAAAGGAACCAACGTCCTTTTTACACCTAACGACTCAACATATCTACTATACCCTTTTGAGAAGAAGAAAGAACAAGAAGCACTTCTGTGATTTTGGAAAAGAAGAATCCTAGCAACTCATGTCACGAGCTTGCAAGTCTTCGAGAGGTCACGATCTCTCCGTTTAGAAGGAACCTAGAGAATCACAAAGAAAGACTACATAGAAAGATCGTTGGATCTGAGGTTAGAGAGTTTAGAACATAGAGAGAACATATGTCTAAAAGGGGGTGAGGGATAAGAGAGAAATGACTCATTATTTATAGGCAAATGTGAGCACTGTTCACCCGGTTCCACCGGATCCCTTCCCCCAGGGATCCAGCCAGTGTAAACCAGGGATCCGGCTATCTGGTATCAACAGTTTGGATTTTGGGTTACATTTCTGGGTTTTGGGTTATGGGTTATGATCCATGGTTCATGTGATGTCATGCATGATGTCAAGGACATCTTGGGTCATGGGTTATGGTCTTTGGGTTATGGGTTATGGACTTTGGGTAATGGATCATGGGTTTTACCCATTTTGGTGTCATGCAATAGGTCATGGGTTATGGATCAAGCTCCATGGGTTATGGGTTATGGACTTGGTTTTGGGTCATGGATAGTCCAAGTCTTTCCTAGTTTATTTTCACAAGTAACATGTATTTTATAAAATGTAAGTAACTAAGTTACTTAAGTGTTTTCATAAAATGGTTTTGGTTTTATGTAAACTTGTTAGCTAAATATGTTTAAGATTTATTTGTTTAATGGAATGAGTTAGTAAACTTTTTGCTCAAAGCGTTACGTATTTTATATATCTCGTTAAAATAATTTTACGTTTGTTATCGACAAAACATTAGAAAATCGTAAAATATAAATAAACGTTTTTAAGGTTTATTTGTATTAACAAATTCCATAAACCTAATCTATTAAACTTAGCCAAATACAACATCCCCGTTAATAAGCTCTCCAATAAGCTCTTTTTGGGCTTATTATCTGGTCCCGTATAACTAATGTTTTCAAAATCGGGTCTGTGATTGACCCGGGTCACCGGGTCAACCTGGTTTATGAAACAAAAAACCTAACAGTTTATACACATGTCCAGAAACCCATGTTTCTTTCAGCTTTTCAAAAACTCAATCTGCCAAAAAACCGGCGGTTCACAGTGGGTTTCAAATATTAAAGAAACCAGAACCGGTTCGATCGCTTGACCCGGCCGGGTCAAACCGGGATTCAAAATATAACTGTATAAAACATTAATAAAGGTATAATATAACATACTTATATAAAAGTTTACCAGTTTGTGATTTTGTAGATACAGATCTTGTGTCAGCCATTTTTGTTAATCAATGAGTCGGTAAAGTCGGTAACTACAATAATCTTTAAGCCCAATAATATTTTATTTGTTTGGCCCAAAAATCCAAGTAAAACATTTTATATTTTTTTAGTACTACTAGTCAAAGTCGCCACATATGTCTAGTAGAACAGAAGAGTATTGCCACATTGTGTTGGTCGAACACAAACGCTTTGTAGCAAGAATCTAGAATTGTTCATAAATTAGCGCAAGTCCTGACCAAGCACGGAAAAACTCTATATCTGATTATGGCCATAAGGCCAAGACGCGTGTGGTTTAGCTTAAGAATGTCATGGGTAATAACGTAGACTTCAATTATTGAAAGCCATGTCATTTCTACTATCCATTGGATGTGAGGAACCAAGATTTGTAAAAAACTATTAACCGAAAATGACACATTACCAAAGTTTACCATCTATGGCAATGGACGAGACCTTGATTCCTACTTTTGTGTATGACAGGAGCAGTAACGCAACATTATCTTATACTTGATGCGATATTGGCTGTGTTTTCAACATTTGATTGTTTAGTCTTGGTCCTGGCGTCCTGCTAAGGTTATCTTCATTTCATTTATTGTTTTCATGTGACTTCATTAAAAAGAAGAATCTTGATTAACTTATGATACAAGCATCATAAGCTATAATGCCATATTTGTTGACTCCTGATATTTAACTTTTATGGCGTGACTCTACTTAAGCCATAGTGTAAAACCCTAAAATCCGTAATCACATTTTACCTGGAAATTTGAACTTAACCTAAGTTTATTTGATAAATAAAAGATATGTAAACTATATGTTATACATTGGAATAAAATAAAACCTATATAACCTAATTTAAAATAAATTCGGTGCACCCTTACCATTCCTATAGATGTACACGTTCTCCTTGTACCTCTTTTGAACCGAAATCTTTGTGATTCCCCCCTATACGTGTTTACTTTCATAAAAGATAAGTGATATGTGTCTAATTACACATATATTTTATATTATTAAACCCACAAAACGACCAAAAACACACAAATGACTCACAAAATGGTACAAATATCATGAAAATGTGTTTTTATGTGATTCAGATACAAAAGATTGAAAAACAAGTGAAAAACACACAAAGTTTACACAATTGTCATTTTCAGTCCCTGAAGTTTCATAATTTGGCAAAACTAGTCCCTGAAAGTTTAAAATGAGTAAAAAGTCAACTTTAGTCCTTGGGATATCAAACTTGTTCACAAATAATCCCTGGATGAAAGTTTACACAACTTGGCAACTTTTACCCCTCAAAATCCAAAATTAACACAAATGGTCCTTAAAGTTTTAAAATGTTAAAATTATCAAATTTGGTCCTTGTGTTATTGTTTATTGGCAGGTTTAGTCCCTTGAAGGAAGTTTGGAAAGTGACAACTCACACCCTTCAACAATTCAGAAATTACAAAAAGGGTCCTTGTACAATAAAAACCAAACCATACCCTTTTTATTAATAAGTCCATAAACTAAACCCAGCCAAACCTTATGAACCCCCTGAAACCAAATGAACCCCCTGACCAAAACCAACCCTTATAATAAAATACCAGGTTTGACCCGGTCAAACCCACCCTTATCCCCTTCTTTCTCACATCCCCGCCAAAACCAAAACTACCCCTCCACCTTGCCTGGTTTCACCACCACCCTTCCACCTCATCACCAACTCCTTCCACCTCACCCTAATAACATCACCTCACCTTTCCACCTCACAATTAGCCCACAACCACAATAAATGCTTCTCCATTACTTTTACCTCAATACCACCACTGCCCATGCTTTTAACTGCCCACTCCACCAATTTACCTCTAAAGCTACCAAACATGTCCCCTCCACCTCCACAAGTAACCAAGAAGCATTAATTGGCCTCAAACCGACTCTAGCCTCAATTTGTACTTTTGGCGCCAAAAGTGAATTTAGACGGCTAGGATGATTTACAGAGAATCAATGGTCAAGATTGTGTGGGATTTGCTCAGAATCAAGTGGGAAGCTTTTTGGATGTATAAATAACAAGATGGAGCAAAGTGAGAAGGTTGCCCAGTTTTCCTGTATTTAGAAAATTGTTGCCTCAGTAGTGTAGATCACTTAGTGTAATTTTATTGCTTTCTTTAAATTAGATGTCATTTACTTCTTTCAAGTGTTTGTTAAACTTTCACAATGTGTAACAAAACATCATTTTCAATTTAATGCAATCATCTTTAAGTTTCTTGTTGTCTCAATTTGTACCACTTTTAAATTTCAAGTCATTTCAATTCTTGTTAATGATAGTTGTTTGATGGACTCTATAGGTCACTTAGGCTCCTGACAAAGCCTTAAGGCTTGTAGAACCTTTAAAACATGCTTAGTCTTTAAAATTTAGTCATAGCTAAAAATCAAGAAAAACAATGAAAAACCAAAATAATGAAGTGATCCTGGTGAAACTGCATGGAGCAAGGGAAATGTTGGATTGCCCTTGGGTTAGTGGCCTTGTGGAAGGCCTATAGGAGTGTTCTTTGGGTCCTTGTCCTTGGTTCCTTTGGTTCTCAGTAGGATTCAAGTTGTAAGCCCTTTTTACCAATTTTTGCACATTACTGTTACAGTCTCTTATATGATTTGATTTTCAAGTTTTTATGTATCTTTGCTGTTTCTTAGCCATAATATAGCTTAATCATAGGTGAGTATGTTTTGGATTTGATTGTGGTTGGAAATTGCATTGTGCCTGTCAATATGCTAGTTTTTGAGAAACCTAGGCTTGAACATTTGTGACTACTTGTTGATGCTAAAAAGGGTTTGGTTTGACACACTAAAACCCCTGGATTTGATGAAATTGGTTTACACAGTCCATTGTTTTGAAAATCTCAGTTTGGTCTAATTTAAGGGGTGTTTGGATTTGATAAATGATATGTGTTAATGGATGTGTTTGTAGTTGCTCTTTGTTGATATGCTGCATATGAAGTCTATTTAACTCATTGAAAAACTAACTAAGTAGTTTAGCATGAGAGACAGTCAATTTGACACTTGACTGTCTCCTTATGAGAATTATGAAGTTGTTAGATCTAAAAAACCTGCATATGTGTTAAAACTTTGTTAATCTTTGTTATTTTCATATTCTTGTTGCTAATTATTACATTATTAATCAGTAAATTAGATTAGAAGTTCACCTTAGTCAACTTTTAGTGTTTTTGTTAAAAAGTCAAATTTCCTTTTTTTGCAAACATGCCCTGTGCAGGCCTGCTATTCCATTTTTCATTAACTTGTGCATTCGTTATTAGTTAGCCTTAGCTTGTTTGATTTGTTGTTATGTGTAGCCCTTGTGGCATGTTTGTTCTGTTTATGATTAGTTTTCAGTCTTTAGCTTATATAGTCAACTCAACCACTCCCAACTTTTTGTATCACCTTACTCCCTTCACTGAAGCAAACAGTGAAGGTGGAGTAGTTTTTCTAAGCCCCTAACAAGCTCCTCACTAAGCTTGGGAGTGTAAGCTTTGGCTTTTCACAAAGCCAAGCAAGTCAACTCAAGTTCTCAGTGCTTGTTGAGCTATTATAAGCTTATTAGATAAGTTAAATTTGAGCTTGTGTTTGCCCACTCACAACAGTCCACTTGTGGACTTACACCATTTCCATAAGCTCTTAAAAGCTCATTAGTGATCATAAGCTTTTGTGGCTTGGCTTTTTATGAAGCTTAGCAACCTAAATTTTTGATCTTGCACTTAAATCCCATGTTGCAGCCCATTAACTAGGGCTGCAACAAGCTTTGACTTATCCCATTTTTCTGAGTATGCACTAAGACTCAGAAACCATAGCATCTTCATAAGCTTCTCAAAAGCTCATCTATGGACCAAAAAGGATGAGCTTTGGCTTTTTGGAAAGCCAATCTACCCTGCTTGCTACTCCAAATCTTATTTTGGCTTTTAAAGCTTGTTTACTGAGCTTTATTTGCTATTAGAAAAAGCTGCAGGGGTGTTTTTGACTGCAGTGAAATGGAATTGCTTATTTGCTTATTATGAGCTTATTTGCCAAATCCAGTGCACTAAACTTGTGCAAATTGTCCATCAAACTTGTACACATATCCCTTTTTCTTTATTTTCCTTTTTTCCAAGCTTGTTGAGAGCTTAAGCTTGACTGTGAGCTTTTAGCTCAACTGCATAAGATCATAGGCTCTTAATCTGCTTATTTCTTTGGTTTGTATAGCTTTCATTTTCATTATATATGTATAATATCAGTATGTTAATAATCTAGAAAACAGAAAAACCAAAAAAGAACCACTTTTACCAATAAGTGATGGCTTCTATTTAGAAGCTTAATTTTTGGCTTATAAGCAACTTATTGTTAAGCTAATAAGCTCTTACAGAGCTTATTGCTAAGTTTTGAAAAAGTTGTCTTTATAATAGTTGCTTATAATAAGCTATTTTTAAGTCTCATTTAGCTAATTAGATAGAATTAGTACTTATATATGGGATGTGGTCATTGCAGCCCTCAATTAGCTCAAACAAGCCATAATCAGCTGCAAGCTTGTTTAGCCATTACCTGTGGCATTTTTGGACTCCATTTAGTCTACTTAGTAATATCCTAAAAGCATAGAACCCCTACACCTTTGTACACTAGTTTACAGCCACATCAGTTCACTTTAGCAGTTTTTGTGATTTTTATAGAACCTTGAGTGATTTTTCATTTACAGACCACAAGCCCCCATAAGCTAGATTTCTGGATATTCAACCTCACCCAGCTTGTCCCTAAGCTGGTATTTTTGTTCTGATTTTTAGACCTCATATAAGCTACCAAATCAAGGCCTCAAAGAGGGCAAATCTGCCCTGCACACAACCAAGTCAGCAGACTTGGTTTTGGTTTAAGCTTATTTTGAGCTTTTCAGCTCTTGTGCCTAGCTTTTTCTTGTCTTTTTAGCTTATTTATACTTGTCTTAGTCCCATTTAACCTTTCTCAGTAGATTATAACTTATTAATAATCCAGTAGCTTATTTCTTTAAAATCTTAGTTTAAAAACCTTATAATAGCCTACTGTCTCAAATAAGCTATCTGAATCAGCTTATTTAGCTTAAATCAATTAAGTTGTCTTTTTAAAAGTTTGTTATATTTAGTTAAAAAGTTAGTTTGTAAAAAGAAAATCGAAAAAAAAAATAAATGCAAAAAACGTGGGGTGTGGGATTCGAACTCAAGACCTCTCGCTAGTAACATGCACCCAACACCACACCCCCTTCCCATACGCTCTGGAGCACCAGTTCTGTCTAACTTCACAACTTAATTCCTTTTAACATGTTTTTTCGGATTAAGCTTATTTTTCATTTTCAGCTTATACTAGCTTATCCGAATAAGCTGTCTTGCCCTTTATATTTTTCTTAGCTTTGTTATGTTATAAAGTATTTTAGATAAAATTTTCAGATTTTTTAGAATAGTTTTAGTATTTATTTCGTATTTTTGTTTGTATAATAGTAATTAAATCATAATAAAAAATATAAAAGTCAAAAAAATATAATTCTTTTTTCTAAAATTTTCTTTTATCATATAGAACCTGTAAAAAATATAATTGTACCCATAGTATTTATATTTCACAAATTTTACATTTTAACTCGCGCACTTACGTAATTTTTAATTAACCCGCGCGAGGTTTTTAGGTTTCCAAATACTTTTACATAAGTTTGTAAATTATGAATAAATATTTTAAGTTTATTTAATTTGCATTTAAGCCGTTAAGGCATGCAAATTCCCTCTTTGGGAATGTTTGTTTTATTTCGTTTTGTACGTTTACGTTTAATTTAATTTAAACGTACGTTTGTAAATCTTTCGCGTTTTTAGGTTTCTGATTGTACGTTTTTAACGATACAGCTGTGACAGAGCTATGATTATTCACATTCCAGTGTTAGTCAATCAGATTCCGGTTTTTTGTATATTCCACATCATTTCATCACACACAGTCGTTGTATTCAGAACGTCACACCTCATCAGGACATAACGACCCGGGGATGTACTTCTATACTCCCATGGATTTAAATTGCTTTTTCTCCCGGGCTGCCAGGGCCCTTTATTACGGTTGACCGTTCACAAGCGGTTGGCTTGCGTGATAAACCTGACGGTTCGGGAGGAATCACATAAGACCAAGGATATTTGCAACTTTAATAAAAGATTGGTTGTTCCTAATTAGTAGCATAATATACGGCATCTCCCAAAATAAAACATACTCTCCTCCCTTTTATCCCTCACAAATTATACGGCATATTGTCCCCTCTCCTACACCGAAACCCTAACACTCTGTTCTCAAATCTAAATTTTACGCTCTGTTCTCGAGTCCAAATTTTAAAGAATGGAAGGTGACAGGATGGGAAGGGCAAAATAAGGGATGGGAATATGAAGAAAGTAGTTATTGAAATTTATGTTCTTAAGTTTGTATTTTTAAGTAGCAAGGAAATGATAAGGAGACTAACAAAATTACTAATATATTCTCAAAACTATATACATTAATCGGAAACTCAGCAAAAAAACAAAAAGAGAGTTACATATCAGTATTTTTACGCAAATTGAAAATTGACAACAAGTTCTAACCAATTTAGGAAAGGTCAAACTTTAAAAAAAGATATTCACTTCGTTAGATTTCAATAATTTACACGACTTACCATGTTGGGAACACTTTAGGTAATTAATTGTGTGCAAGTTTATTAACATTAAAACTTTGCCTTTCAAATTATGACACAAAGGGTGAATTTTTAAGGATATCAAATGGTGTACTTGATTGGTTTTTATGTTGGACCGATGAGAGAGACATTTGGTCATCTCAAGAATGCTTTCATATAATCCACATACACAGCAGGCCGCGTCATCTTTGTTGACAGTAGCACAAGACAAATTAGCTCAATCATGGAACGTGCATGATAAATAAAGATAAAATTGTAATTTTACCTAAGCCTATGATGTTAGTAACCCATTTCCCTTTCTAATCCCCCAATTTTGGGGGAACAAATCTTGTGAAAAAAACCCATACCTTCCCGTCCCTATCTTTCCATCTTAAAAAAAAAAAACTCAAGAACACCATTTTTTATAATTTCTCTTCCCATCCCTTACCATTCCATCTTAAAAGAAACTCGAGAACAGAGCGTTAAAGAATGGAAGGGGATGAGATGGGAAGGGCAAAGTAAGGGATGACATAGTGAAGAAAATGTGGTAATTTCAATTTGTGTTCTTGAGTTTTTATTTTTAAGTAGCAAGGAAAGAATAGGAAGCTACCCAAATTACCAATATACCCTCAAAACTATATACATTAATTAATTTCTGCACTACTAAAGCTCATCATATTATGAGTTTCATTTTGTTGATCATACACGTTAAATAATAGCTAAATATCACTGGTGTGAACTTTTGATATTGATGATGACACACATTTATCATTGTCTAGATGCAAGTAATTTCATTAATTCATAACAGAAGATAACCATATATAGTTAAAATCATCTAACCGATTGGACGACATAATAGCTAAGGCACCATAGTGGTTACTGGAAAGCATTTTGGCCCAAAACAGTTCATAGAGTCTTGTTACATTCTCTATTATGCGGGTCCCTTTTTTTTTTTTTTTTTTTTTATTTCTCATCACATCACGTGTAATTGACTGCACAAATCTAAACATACTATGTAGTGAAAATTGACTGCACAAATACAACACAAATGGGACCACTTGCAGACCAAAAAACCAACAAGATTTTATAATTTCTGCTGCTGAAGGCTACTCATATCGTGGGATAGCATTTGTAGGCCAAAGGATTTTTTGTGGTGTCAGGGGGATCTAACTAAAGGAAAGGCTAAAATTTCATGGGATAGCATTTGTAGGCCAAAGGATCAGGGTGGTCTAGGTCTTGAAACCTGCAAATTTGGAATGAAGTCCTTATTATGAAGCATATGTGGAATGTTGCTGCTAAGAAGGAAACACTATAGGTCAAATGGATTAATGTGGAAAAATTGAAAGGTAGGAGTGTTTGGGAGATACCTTATGAGAATAATTGTAGTAGTGGATGGAGGAATATATTGAAATTAAGAGATAAGGTTAGGCAACATGTTTATAATGGGAAGGCAGTGTCAGCATGGTATGATAAGTGGTGTACGGAGGGGCCTTTGTGTGATTTTATATCAACAAGGGAAATATATGATGCAAGGTTAAGCAATACTTGTAATGTTGCAAGCTTAGTTCTAAATGGAAACTGGTGTTGGCCTGCTGACTTTTTTTTGAACAAGGTGTTGGCCTGCTGACTGGAACTCTAAGTTTCCTATACTTAGCAGTTTGCAGACTCCAAGTTTAATTGATAATGCATATGATGAAGCTGTTTGGGTGACAAGGACTGGGCATAGGACTAAGTTTACTACAAAGACTCTTTGGCAAGATATGAGTTGCACTGGGCAGATGATTTGGTTCCCTCAAAGCATACCAAGGCATACGTTTGTTCTCTGGATGGCTGTTCAGGACAGGTTGATGACACAAGATAAGATTGCCATATGGAAGACGAATGATATAATGGAATATGCTCTGTGTAAACAGTACCTTGACTCACATGAGCACATGTTCTTTCAATGTGACTATTAAAAGGCTGGTTGGAAAGAGATGCAGGCATTACCTGATAGGAAGTTTTCTTGCAACTCGAAGGTTATCATTGAGGAATTCTCCAAATTGACTGCTAACAGGAGTATTTGGAGCATACTAAGAAGACTTGTTATTGGGGCAGTGGTCTACTTTGTGTGGCAGGAAAGGAACACTAAACTATTCAAGAAAGCTGAAAGGAAATATGAAAGTCTAATTCAGGTTATCACTCAGACCATTAAACTGAGAACGATGAGTTTCATAGTAAAGAATTCTGATGCAGTTAAAGAAGTTGAAGGAAAGTGGAATGTGAAATTGAAGAGAATCAATCAATGTTAGAGTATAGCAGGGTAGTCTATAGTTGTATGCAGTTTTGTATTCTCATATGTTGTATTAGAGTAGGAGAATAAGGTCTTAGAATGCTTGTATAGAGTTAGCTTATTTGTCCAGATTCTAATCATAGTTTCATGGGGAGTGTCCATTGATATTCATAGAATCTATGTAACTTTTTTGTGAGTATATGATACTTCTCCTTTCAAAAAAAACAAAAAAACTTTTAAATAAATAAATAAATATAAAAAAAAAATAATAATAATAATAAAAAAAAAAAAAAAAAAAAAAAAAAAAACTTTTGATTCTATCAAAAAGTTTTGTTTACAGTAAAGGACAATTCCTCAAAGAAAACAAAACCAACTTATGTTTTTCACAAGAGTTGTACTATTCCTACCCCTATTTACCCCCACCCGCCCTTTTTACCCATTTTATCGTACAATGCAGAATAATACACTATTTATGAGGGGAAAAAAGTATTGAAATGTTTATTATCCATCAAACTGAAACACAAACAAGTTACAACATTATTATCCATAAATCCAAACAAGGGAAATACAGAGTGAGACGGTAAAAAAAAAAACAACACAAATCCAAACCAAAACATATAAGACATCATAATCAAATCACTCATCATTTTCTGAGGAGGCAGGAATGTCCAAGCTATCATTTTTCTTCCCCGTTTTGACATCTGTGATTGAAGCTTCAACCAATTGAGTTGGAATTATAGGAGTCTCTTGTGTTTTAATATCTGGAATGCCAAATTTCTTGCTAGGTTCACGATGCTTATCATAACCAGAGCAGTACATCTTAAAACGGTAAACATCTTTCTCATCTTCATAGTCATCATCATCTTCATCATAAAAACCTCCCAGTAAAACAGATATCTTTCTACCTCTGGTGGGAATAGCCTCACCCGCAAACCATGAAACAGCATGTGGGATTATCTTGTCTCTTATAAATAAGCTGCAACACAACAAGAAAAGATATGGCGTCACATCGATTCATCCATCTAGTACAAAGCCAATTCTGACTTGAACAAGTCAAACAAATAACATTACTCGGTACTTAGTTACTCACCCGACATAATAGTCTTCCTTCATAAAATGTCTTTTTACCTCTGGTGGACTAAAAAAGTTGAAGAAACTTGCACAGTCCCGAGTCTTTGTGATAGGTTTAGCATTCTTTGATCCCTTCTTTGGCTTCATTTTGAGGATCATCTGTGTCAAACATTTCCCAGGTAGCCATTCAATGGTTGTCCTGCAAAGTGTCAATATAACATGAGTTACCTATATTACACCCCCTACTAAAACTTGTGAAATAAGGCAAAAGAGAATAATGGGTTACCCGATTGCTTTCTCCAAGATAAGCTTGTCAAAATAACATGAGCTTCTCATATGGTATACTTTTGTCAAAAAAGAGTTCGTAAAGAATGGATTTGTATCAAAGAAAAACTCAAGCTTAAAACCCTTGGGATCATCTATACGACACCACTTGATATCTTTCAGGTATTTGAGAGCTTCTTCATCTCGCTCTGTGATCTGTTAGAAACCACAATCAAAATCAGTGGAGTCAATACACAAGCTGTACTTTCATGATACGCATGCAGCAAAACAACGGGTTATTAAAACAATATTCTTACCTCTTCCGCTGTAATTTCGTTATGCTTCATTGCAGTTAGCCAAAACTCAGGCACACCCTTTTCTGCAAATATATATAAGATAATAAATATACTTGTCAATGACTGGAAGTTCCAAAATATAAGAAACAATCAACATAACCTGATGATATTGCTCAAATACTGAAATAATAGAGCGAAATACAGTATATCTTTTTACCTGTACCATCTGTCTGGTCCATTGCATCTTCCTCTTTTGCTCCATCAACCTCAACAGCGCCAGTCACTATATCATATCTCTACAGTTATGATAGAAGATGAATTCGCATACAAAGAAAGACATTAGTTAATAGACAACCAAAGCCATTGTAGAAATCACGATTGTTTTATAACCACGCGTAGTTGGTGATCCTTGACAGTATAGGCAGTAGATGTTTGCAGAACATGTTAACAGCAACAAGCTTAATGGTGCATGACCAAACAGACTAAACATTAATTGATTATTTTGAGAGGCTACTGCCATTCAAAGGCTCACAAGATATTCTAGGGTCAGAACATATATGTTTGTTATATCATTTGGTTACAAGCATTGCATTATACTAGTTTTTTTTTTTTTTTTTCTTTTCTAAATTATGGATTAGAAGCGTGTGCTCATGTAGCTGAATAGCAGCTATGTTATATAATATACGTAATATTGTAATCCCAATCATATTCCGTTCAAATGTAATGAGCTGTGAACATTCCCTTCCCTATTAAATTCCTCGATTTTCCTATTCCTCCTATAATGAAGTGGCATCAGCAGATTGTATCATAAAAAATCAGATGTCAGAATAGTCAATCCCATAAAATACTATTATTAAATCATTTGACTTTACTCCCTCCTCCTACCCACCTGTTAAGATTAAGCACAGTCTACTGATTCCACATGCAATCTACTTAATAAAGCAATCGAAAAGCAACATATTCAATATAAAATGTTACAATCTAATAAAGAGATAAAACAACAATCAGGCAATGACTAAATATGCAAGTTGACAAATCATATCTCTTCACCTTTGCATACAATGGTGCAATTACTTTCTGGTATTTTGCTTTTTCTTCAAAATACTTCGCCTCTAGCTCATCATGTTCACTCTGCGGAATGACAAAAATATTATCAGCACCTTGACATAGTATGAGGGAAGTAAAAACACCTCCGACCCCACTAGAATAAAGATCACGAACTAGAATATGAATCATTGCAATGATAAAAACATACACTAAAAAAAAAAGGTAGTCCTCGAGCATGTGAGCTATAATCTATATTACATAATACAGTGCCCGAAAAATAAGGTTAAGGTAACACTGTAACAAGATCAGAGCAAGTATTGACACCTAGGGTTGTTTTCAGCATTAACCCGGGTATGGTATATTCATAAGAACTTCGACTGTCCAAAATAACCCGTTCCAGTGTTTCTTTTAAACTATTTACAGACTACAGCAATACTCTGTCTCTTCTATATGTAAACCAAACAAAAGAAAATCATGAGAGCTGATGTCAGTTAACCTATGGACTACGTCAAGAGCCTGCTGAGTTCTTTTTTTTTTTAATTTATAAAAAAATAAAAAAATAAATTAAAAAATAATAATAATAATAAAAAAAATAATAATAATAATAATAATAATAATAATAATAATAATAATAATAATAAAGCTGCTATACAATCTCAGAGTATAAAAACTGCTATTTTCAGGCTACAGTAAAATCTCATAATACGAAATCGCACAAGTTCCAAAACCAGCACAATCATATAATAACTTCATACATCAAATAACAAGCAGCGAATAAGATTATAACAAATATAAACAAATCTTACTGACATGGTTATAACATCCTTTACCTGAATGCCTCTCAAGACCTCAACTCGCTTCCTGACAGCAGGCTTCAAATTCTCAAGAAGATCCAAGTCTTGTCCCTCTATGGCTTTAAGTTGACTCTACAAAACACAGACACACAGTCAATTCAATCACAACCTTTAGATATTTTACCAAATCCAATATTAATCGCATATACAATTATTCATTTTTCACTCGCAAAAAAGTTAACTAATAATCACAGAGTCATATTCAACTACACAACCTATATTACTAAGTCAAATATTAATCGCATATGCAATTTTTTTAATACCCACACATCAGAACAATTGATATTCACTAACATACATGACAGTCATATTCATATACACAATCTATCTTACTAAATTAAACACTCGCGGATATAATTAATCGATAATCACTACCAAACACACACACTTGCGCACTTACAGATTCAAATACACAACCTACATTACAAGATTAAACACTCATGTATATAACTAACCGATAATGACTAACAAACCAAGTCAAAATCATATACACAACTTGTATTACAAAATAAAACACTGGCGAATAAAATTAACTGATAATCACTACCTAATGCACACACCACACAGTGAGAATAAGTTTCGACCTACCTATATTACAAAACTAACTATGCACATATATAATTAACCGATAATCACTGCAAAAATGCAGAGCGTAAAAGAATATTAAAGGTGGCAAAATAGGCGGGTTTGGGTATTTAGTTTAGTCAAAACAACTTCTTAACCTATCTGCCATGTTTCAGAACTAGATACTTTTTCTACCTGTAAGACTCGTTAAATGTAAAACATGGCCTAAATTGATCCACTGATAATTAAATGGTTAAAAATTGCCACCTCTAAGTGATAAAAACTGTCAAGAAAATGTCACCTTGTTTTTGGTCTCGGTCTCTTCTTCATCCTCATCATCTTCATCACCCTCTTTATCAAAACCTCCAAAGTCCTCTTGATTAGCCTCACCCGTAAACCATGAAACAGCATGTGGGATTATCTTGTCTCTTATAGTTAAGCTGCAACACAAGTAGAACAGATATGGCGTCACATCGATTCAAGCATCTAGTCCAAAGCCAATTCTGACTTTAACAAGTCAAATAAAAACCTTACTCGGTACTTGGTTACTCACCCGAATTCCAAACATGCATAAAACCCTGGGCCAAAAAAGTTGAAAAAACTTGCACGGTCCGCAGTCTTCTGTCTCAAACATTTCCCAGGTAGCCATTCAATGGTTGTTCTGCAAAGTGTCAAAATAACATGAGCTTACCTATATTACACCCCTACTATAACTTGTTAAATAAAGCAAAAGAGAAAAATGGTTACCCGATTGTTTTCTCAATGATAAGCTTATGATAACGAACTGAGCTTCTCATATGGTATACTTTTGTCAAAACAGAGTTCGTAAAGAATGGATTTGTATCAAAGAAAAACTCAAGCTTAAAACCCTTGGGATCATCCATACGACAACACTTGACATCTTTCAGGTATTTGAGAGCTTCTTCATCTCGCTCTGTGATCTGGTAGAAACCACAATCAAAATCAGTGGCGTCAATACACAAGCTGTACTTTCATGACATGCATGCAACAAAACAACGGATTATAGAAACAGTATTCTTACCTTTTCCGCCGTAATTTTGTTATGCTTCATTGCAGTTAGCCAAAACTCAGGCACACCCTTTTCTGCGAATATATATAAGACAATCAAGGCCCTTGTCAACTACTGGAAGTCCCAGAAAATAAGAAACAATCGACATAACCTGATGATATTGCTCAAAGTCTGAAATAATAGAGCAAAATACAGTATATCATTTTACCTGTATCATCTGTCTGGTCCATTGCATCTTCCTCCTTTGCTCCATCAACCTCAACAGCACCAGTCACTATATCATATCTCTGCAGTTATGACATAAGATGAATTAGCATAAAAAGTGACACATTAGTTAATAGACCAACGAACCCATTGTAGAAATTCAGAAATCACGATTGTTTTGCAACCACGCGTAGTTGGTGATGCTGGACAGTATACGTAGTAGATGTTTGCAGAACATGCTGACAGCAACAAGCTCAATGGTGCATGACTAAACAGACTAAACATTAAGGGTTCGTTTGGTAGGACGGAATAATATGTCTAATGAATGGAATAATATTTTGAGAGGCTATTGCCATTCAAAGGCTCACAAGATATTCTAGGGTCAGAACATAGATGTATGTTATAGCATTGGTTACAAGCTATGCATTATACTTGTTTAGTTATTTTTTTTTTTATTTTTTTTTTCTTTCTAAATTATGGATTAGAAGCATTTGTTCATGTAGCTGAATAGCAGCTATGTTATATCATATGTGTAATAGTGTAATCCCAATCATATTCAGTTTGAGTGTAATGAGCTGTGTACATTCCCTTCCCTATTAAATTCCTCGATTTTCCTATTCCTCCTATAATGAAGTGGCTTCAGCAGGTTGTATCATAAAAAATCAGATGTCAGAATAGTCGATCCCATAAAATACTATTATTAAATCATTTGACGGTACTTAATAAAGCAATCAAAAACCAACATATTCAATATAAAATGTTATCTAATAAAGAGATAAAACAACAATCAGGCAATGACTAAATATGCAAGATGACATAATCATATATCTTCACCTTTGAATACAATGGTGCATATAGGTTCTGGTATTTTGCTTTTTCTTCAAAAAACTTTTCCTCTAGCTCATCATGTTCATTCTGCGGAATAAGAAAAATATTATCAGCTCCTTGACATAGTATGAGGGAATTAAAAACACCTCCGACCCCACTAGAATAAAGAGCACGAACTAGAATATGAATCGTTGCAATGATAAAAACATACACTAAAACAAAAGGTGGTCCTCGAGCATGTGAGCTATATAATCGATAACATAATCCAGTGCTCTAAAAATCAGGTTAAGGTAACACGGTAACAAGGTCAGAGCAAGTATTGACACTTAGGGTTGTTTTCAGCATTAACCCGCGTATGGTAAATTCATAAGAACTTCAATCTCCAAAATAACAGGTTCAAATGTTTCTTTCTAACTATTTACAGACAACAGTAATACTCTGTCTCTTCTATATGTAAACCAAACAAAAGAAAATCATGAGAGCTGATGTCAGTTAACCTATAATAACTTCATACATCATATAACAAGCAGCGAATAAGATTATAACAAATATAAACAAATCTTACTGACATGGTTATAACATCCTTTACCTGAATGCCTCTCAAGACCTCAACTCGCTTCCTGACAGTAGGCTTCAAATTCTCGAGAACATCCGAGTCTTGTCCCCCTATGGCTTTAAGTTGACTCTACAAAACACAGACACACAGTCAATTCCAATTACAACCTTTATTACCAAATCCAATATTAGTCGTCGCATAAAAAATTATTTATTTTTCACTCGCAAAAAAGTTAACTAATAATCACAGAATCATATTCAACTACACAACCTTATATTACTAAGTGATATATTAATCACATATGCAATTTTTTTAATACCCGCACGTCAAAACAATTGATATTGACTAACACACATGACAGTCATACTCATATACACAATCTATCTTACTAAATTAAACAGTCGCGGATATAAATAACTTATAATCCAGACCTAATGCACACCGTTAGAATAAGTTTCGACTTACCTATAATACAAAACTGACCATGCACATATATAATTAACGATTATCACTGCCTAACACACACACACACACTGTTAGTATACAAAGATTTTGAATAGAAATAGACACACATTTACAGCTAGTAAAAATAAATGTAACATATACTACAAAACTAAACACTCGCAGATAAAACTGGCCGATAGTCGTCACTACCAAATAAAGAATAAAAAATAATTAACTAATTATCACTAACACATACACAGTTTATAAATAAATTTTAACCTAATTACAAAATTAAGCATTATTCACGAATAAAAAATTACTGTAACTAATAATCACCAACACACACAGAAAAAATAAATTAAAACCTGATTACAAAATTAAACACCAACACATGATCAAAGTCAAACATTTCAATAACACATTTCTTCTTGTTTAAATACCCAAAAAAAAAGGTGAGTGTTTTGGACTTAGAGGTGGCAAAACGGGCGGGCCGTGCGGGCAAGGGCACGGGCTAGAACAGGCACGGGCTAGAACGGGCACGGGCATGGGCACGGGCACGGGCTAAACGGGCACATGTTATACAAATCACTTTATAGAAGACCGAAAATGACGAAATAAATTCCTTAAACGTAATACCCCATTTATATTTAAAAAATTAAATATATTATATATATAAGTTTTTTCTCAAAAACGATTACAATGTTCTCTAATTGAGAGAAAATATGTGCCCGTTGTGCCCATTTAACTTTTCAATATAGCAGCTACTATTTATTTTTTGTGGAATGAGAGGAATAAGAGAATGTTTCAAAATACTAGAAGGACTGAGGATGAGATGATCTCAGTAATTAACAAGTACATGGAAGACGTTCTCCAAAGTCTTAGAGTAAAGAAGTCAAGAGCTGTTCTGATGGTGGCTGAAATTTGGAAATTAACATTGGAGAAGGATAAATTGGTACCTGCAATTTTGGTGTAGGTGAGTTAAGGCAGATCTGTTTCAAGGGGGTGTTTGGGAGATTGTGAGTTAGAATAGTTATTGGAATATCAGTTAGAATAGATAATGGAATATAAGATTTTGGGCCATTGTTATCAGTGTTCAAGTTTCTTGCAGACCACTACATTGAAGCAGCACCTTGTACCTTGGAGTCTCTTTGGTATGACTGTACCTATTTGAGCCCATATTCTTTTCCAAATTTGGCCTTGGGAGGAAGTTTGGCAAGGTATGTGGTGAAAGTAGGAGGTCTAATTCAAAGAGATGTACCATAAAGTAGGGCTGCTCTTTGTGAAGGGTAAGTGGTTTGGGCGGCCAATGTATGATGAGTGGAATAGCGAGGTGTGAAAGATGAACCTGCTTGGTCCTCTCAATACATTGGCATAGGAGGTAAGGGTTGGTCATCATGGAGGGAGAGTGTTCCCAAGCATCTGAAGCCCTTCTATGAGAGGGAAATGTAGGTTGCTTTGGCAGAGCCCCCCATGGATGGGTTATGGGTGCCTAGTGATGCCATTCTTCATTTCCACCTAGACTACTGTGGTGGCAGGTTGAGTGGCTAAGTGGAATGAAGTAATGGAAATGTAGCTAGATGGTAAGTGCAAAAAGGTGAATTCAGTGCATGAGAATGGATATATAGAGTAATGAGGTTGCTGTGAATGTGGTTTCCTCTGTTTAGTATTAGTGTCTAAGGACTGGGAATGTTTTGTTGGTATTGATTGGTCTGTTTTGTTTCCTGATGTATAGGCTTAGATTGTAAGCTGTGTTTTTGTATCTGATATGGGAGATGTCCATTATCAGTTATGTTATTCTCATGTTGTAAATCTTTTGGTATTAATATAATTCACCTTTGCACTAAAAAAAAAAAAAAAAAAAAAAAAAAAAAAAAAAAAAAAAAAAACAAACTTTTCAATGGGCTAAATGTGCCCATTTCAAAAAAAGGAGGGGGCTAAATGTGCCCAAATCTTTTACAAAGTAGTCAAAATTAGCTCTTTTTTTCATTTTGGGCACAAATTGCCACCTCTAGTTTTGGCCCATACTTGTTGAGGTGGCTCTGGCTGTTGTCTACGCCACCTGACCACACAATAGGCTGTTAATAAGCCAATCAGTGGAATGGCGATGGACGCCATTATCTCTAATAGTCTGATAAAGAGGTTATCCAAGACAACTTTTTTTAGATCCAAGTAAAGTGAAGTGAAAATGGTGAAGGTAGAAATTAAAGAAGGAGAGAGTCTGTTGTCAAGTGGAGGAGATGGTGAAAATTCGATGAGAGTTTTGGTCCATATTTATAGATCAAATAAACACGAAATAATTATATAAAAACAAAACTCACTGTGTGTTTAGGGGGGTGTGTGTGTGTTTTTCACATCAATAAATAAAAACCTAACAATCATACAAAATTCGATGAAATAAAGACAAAATTAACATCTAATTTCAACAGATAATTATACATATATAAAAAAAAATAAGATTAATTATTTGTTATTTCTTAAATTGCGTGATCCCCTTCAATTTTATATGTAATTGTTTTTTATTTCTTAAATTACTTCAATCTAACATTATATAATTAAATGGTTAAAAATTGCCACCTCTAAGTGATAAAAACTGTCAAGAAAATGTCACCTTCTTTTTGGTCTTGGACTCTTCTTCATAATACTCAATCTCATCATCATCATCATCTTCATCGTCTTCATCATCCTCATCATCCACACTAACAAAACCTTGTAAGACCCCTTGATTAGCCTCACCCGTAAAACATGAAACAGCATGTGGGATTATGTTGTCTCTTATAGTAAAGCTGCAACACAAGTAGAACAGATATGGCGTCACATCGGTTCAAGCATCTAGTACAAAGCCAATTTTGACTTTAACAAGTCAAACAAATAGCATTACTTGGTACTTAGTTACTCACCCGATACTATAGTCTAGCCATTGCCGCCTCTCGTCCTGCAATGATAACCCAAATACGTTAAACAAGAATTGAGAATAAAAAATGACTTGACCCGCAAAAATTTGATGTCATTTTGAAAAACTATATACAACTAACACGCTATTTTTTATTAAAAAAACTATAGCAACGATAATCCAAAATTGTAATTACGTTAATTGGGAACCCCATTTTTTTTTTTTATTATCTGACTATTTGAAACGAAAAATAACACCAAACTGGCCCATTCATTAGTAAATGGGTCAAACTTGCTGCGTCTACAGAATATCAGCAGTTCCGGTTTTCTATTTTAGTTAGATCTTACCTCTGGTGGGCTAAACAAGTTGAAGAAACTTTCATAGTCCATCTTTATGAACCATGTTTGATTCTTCTTTCTGAAGATCTTCTGTGTCAAACATTTCCTAGGTAGCCATTCAATGGTTGTCCTGCAAAGTGTCAAAATAACATGAGCTTACCTATATTACACCCCTACTAAAACTTGTAAAATAAGGAAAAAGAGAATAATGGGTTACCCGATTGTTTCCATAAGGTATAGTTTTGTCAAAACAGAGTTCGTAAAGAATGGGTTTGTATCAAAGAAAAAGTCAAGCTTAAAACCATTGGGATAACAATCCATAAACTTGATATCTTTTAGGTATTTGAGAGCTTCTTCATCTCGCTTTTTGATCTGTTACAAACCACAATCAAAATCAGTAGAGTCAATAAACAAGCTGTACTTTCATGACACGCATGCAACAAAACAACAGGTTATTAAAATAGTGATCTTACTTCTTTCGCTGTAATAAGGTTATGCTTCATTGCAGTTAGCCAAAACTCAGGCACGCCCTTTTCTACAAATATATTTAATGAACTTGTCAATGACCGGAAGTTCCAAAAAATAAAAATCAATAGACGTAACCTGATGATATTGCTCAAAGACTCAAATAATAGAGCGAAATACAGTATATCTTTTTACCTGTATCATCCGTCTGGTCCATTGCATCTTCCTCCTTTGCTCCATCAACCTCAACAGCGCCAGTCACTATATCATATCTCTGCAGTTATGATATAGGATGATTTAGCATACAAAGTGACACATTAGTCAATAGACCAACAAACCCATTGTGGAAATTTAGAAATCACGATTGTTTTTCATCTACGCATAGTTGGTGATGCTGAACAGTACACATAGTAGATGTTTGCAGACATGCTAACAGCAACAAGCTTAATGGTGCATGAGCCTGTTGCCATTCAATTGATTATTTTGAGAGGCTACTGCCATTTAAAGGCTCACAAGATATTCTAGGGTCAGAACATAGATGTTTGTTATAGCATTGGTTACAAGCATTGCATTATAATTTGTTTTGTTAATTTTTTGTCTAAATTATGGATTAGAAGCGTGTGTTCTTATAGCTAAATAGCAGCTATGTGTAAGATTATGGATTATATTATTGAATGAATGATTATATATAAGGAGAATACATGGCCTATTTGAGGTAAATTGCTAATCATCATCTCATAGACAACTGTACGTCCTTATCCCTATACAGCTAACATGCTTATCCTAACACTATGTCATATAATATATGTGATCCAAATCACATTCAGTTCATTATGCGCGATGAACTGTGAACATTCTCTTCCCTAGCTTCTTTCTATATTGTTCTTTTCTTCCTATGATTATGTGGCATCAGCAGGTTGCATTATAAAATCAGATGTCAGAATAGTCAATCAACCTATTCAACATACAATCAACTTAATAAAGCAATCAACAACCATGCAGCATATTCAATATAAAATTTATCTAATTAAGAAATAAAACAACAATCAGGCAATGACTAAATATGCAAGATAACTAATCATATCTTTTCACCTTTGAAATACAATGGTGCATATAGTTCCTGATATTTTGCTTCCAGCGTAGCTCTTTCTTCAAAAAACTTTGCCTGAAGCTTATCATATTCACTCTGCGGAATAAGAATAATATTATGAGCGCCTTACCATCTTATGAGGGAAGTAAAAACACCTCAGACCACACTAGAATATGAATATCTGCAACGATAATACATACACAAAAACACAAGGTAGCTCTCGAGCATGTGAGCTATAATCTAGATCACATAAGCTAACACGGTAACAAGGTCAGAGCAAGTATTAGAAATTGCACAAGTTGCAAAACCAGCACAATCATATAATAACTTCATACATCAGATAACAAGCAGCGAATAAGATTATAACGAATATAAACAAATCTTATTGACATGGTTATAACATCCTTTACCTGAATGCCTCTCAAGACCGCAACTCGCTTCCTGACAGCAGGCTTCAAATTCTCGAGAACATCCGAGTCATGTCCCCCTATGGCTTTAAGTTGACTCTACAAAACACAGACACAGAGTCAATTCAATTACAACCTTTATTACCCAATCCACTATTAAGCGCATAAACAATTATTCATTTTTCACTCGCAGTTAACTAATAATCACACTCATATTCAACTACGCAACCTATATTTCTAAGTCAAATATTAATCGCATATTGAGTAACACACATGACAGTCATATTCATATACACAATCTATCTTAATAAATTAAACACTCGCGGATATAATTAATCGATAATCATTACCAAACACACACACTTGCACACTTACGGATGTTCATAACTAACCCATAATCACTAACAAAAGCACACAAAGTCAAAATCATCTACACAACTTATATTACAAAATAAAACACTGGCGAATAAAATTAACTGATAATCACTGCCTAATGCACACAGTGAGAATAAGTTTCGAGCTAACTATATTACAAAACTAACCATGCACATATATAATTAACCGATAATCACTGCCTAACGCACACACAGTAAAAACAAATTTTAGCCTATATTACAAAACTAAATACTCGGAGATTATAAAAACGACATATATATATATATATATATATATATATATATATATATATATATATATATATATATATATATATAGTGAGACTTTCTTGCGAGAACCATTTTATCTGCGAGAACTGAGAGAACCACAAAAAAACATACATGCACGCCTTCAATAATTGTATTTTTGCACATATGTTCTAAAAACAACATATATGTTTTTAAAAAAACATAGTTGTTCTAAAGAATTTGATAAGAAATTGGAAATACAACATTTTTCTTTGAAGGTGTGCATGTATGTTCTTATAAGGCGTGCAACGACAATATTGCGGCCTTGTGTAAGGTTTTTGTGAAAAAAGATGATGAGTTCATGATGATATTGAAGAACATAGGTGGATACTTACGATTATTGATGATTTGCATGCATTTTTATTTTATTTTAAAACGCGTGCATGTATGTTTTTTGTGGTTCTTTCAGTTCTCGCAGATAAAATGGTTCTCGTAAGAAAGTCCCCCTATATATATATATATATATATATATATATATATATATATATATATATATATATATGTGAGGATAGTGAATATGGGGCTGTCTCACATCCAAGCTTACATGCGAAATCATCAAAAATTACGTCGTTTTAACAAGAAAAGCATCAAATCTACCTCATTTGTACCATGTCTTTCACAATATTAGTGTTTTCTCTTGATTTCATCACAACATCACTTAAGTTGGGTTCACGTTGATACATGCGTTTTCTACATCATATTGTTAGGTGATTTCATTAACTAAAAAATTAACTATAGATTCAACAATGGTTTGATTTAATTCACCACTAAAATGCGTTTCACTATGCATATATTAGTTCAACTACTCAAATTTTGAAAAAATAATAACCAAAATGACATACTTTTTTGTGATTTTTTATGGTTTCGCATGTAAGCTTAGATGTGAAACAGCCTCATATTTACTATATATATATATATATATATATATATATATATATATATATATATATATATTTATATTTGGATTTACATAGAGGTAGAAGGCAAACGAGCAATGAGGTGCGCCGCTAGCCCTTTTTGGATTATCACTACCAAACACACATACATAAACAGTCTTGCACTGCCAAGTCAATTACACAACCTGTATTACAAAACTAAACACTCAGAGATTATCAATATCAAACACGCACACAAAAACACTTTTACACTGCCAAAGTCAATTACTCAACCTATATTACAAAATAAAACTCCCGCAGAAATATTTAACCAATAATCACTACAAAAATGCAGAGCATAAATGAATATTAAAGGTGACAAAATAGGCAGGTTGGGTATTAACTTTACGCAACTTCTCAACCTATTTGCCATGTTTCAGAACTAGATACTTTTTCTACCCGTAAGACCCGTTAAATGTAAAACATGACCTAAATTAATCCACTCATAAATAAATGGTTAAAAATTGCCACCTCTAAGTGATTAAAACTGTCAAGAAAATGTCACCTTCTTTTTGGTCTCGGTCTCTTCTTCATCCTCATCGTCTTCTTCACCCTCGTCATCATCCTCCTCAATCCAATCACCATCCTCATCATTTTGATTAGCCTCACCCGTAAACAATGAAACAGCATGTGGGATTATCATGTCTCTTACAGTTAAGCTGCAACACAAGTAGAATAGATATGGCGTCACATCGATTCGAGCATCTAGTACAAAGCCGATTCTGACTTTAACAAGTCAAACAAATAACATTACTCGGTACTTTGTTACTCACCAGATATTATTGTCTTGCTCCATCAACTTTACGCAACAAGAATTATAAATGGAACCCGCAAAAATCTGATGACATTTTAAAAAACTATAAACTAATACGTTGATTTTAATTAAAAAAAAAAAAACTGTAACAACGATAATCCAAAATTTTAATTACTTAAATTGGATACCACTTTAATTTTTTTTATTATTTGACTGCCTGAAACTAAAAACAACACCAGACTGACCCATTCATTAGTAAATGTGTAAAATACTGCGTCTATTGAAAATCAACAGTTCCGGCACCTCTGGTGGGCTAAAAAAGTTGAAGAAACTTTCACAGTCCTCAGTCTTTGTGATAGGTTTAGCATCCTTTGATCCCTTCTTTGGCCTCTTTTTAAGGATCTTCTGTGTCAAGCATTTCCTAGGTAGCCATTCAATGGTTGTCCTGCAAAGTGTCAAAATAGCATGAGCTTACCTATATTACACCCCTACTAAAACTTGTGAAATAAGGCAAAAGAGAATAATGGGTTACCCAATTGCTTTCTCCAAAATAGGCTTGTTATAATCAATCATATGGTATACTTTCGTCAAAATAGAGTTTGTAAAGAATGGATTTGTATCAAAGAAAAACTCAAGCTTAAAACCCTTGAGGTCATCGATACGACACCACTTTATATCCTTCAGGTATTTGAGAGCTTCTTCATCTCGCTGTGTGATCTGTTACCAACCACAATCAAAATCAGTGGAGTCAATAAACAAGCTGTACTTTCATGACACGCATGCAACAAAACAATGGGTTATTAAAATAGTGATCTTACCTCTTTCGCTGTAATTACGTTATGCTTCATTGCAGTTAGCCAAAACTCAGGCACGCCCTTTTCTGCAAATATATTTAATGAAGGAACTTGTCAATGACCGGAAGTTCCAAAAAATAAGAATCAATAGACGTAACCTGATGATATTGCTCAAAGACTCAAATAATAGAGCGAAATACAGTATATCTTTTTACCTGTATCATCTGTCTGGTCCATTGCATCTTCCTCGTTTGCTCGATCAACCTCAACAGCGCCACTCACTATATCATATCTCTGCATTTATGATATAAGATGATTTAGCATACAAAGTGACACATTAGTCAATAGACCGACAAACCCATTGTGGAAATTTAGAAATCACGATTGTTTTACATCAACGCATAGTTGGTGATTCTAAACAGTACACATAGTAGATGTTTGCAAGACATGCTAACAGCAACAAGCTTAATGGTGCACGAGCCTATTGCCATTCAATTTATTATTTTGAGAGGCTACTGCCATTCAAAGGCTCACAAGATATTCTAGGGTCAGAACATAGATGTTTGTTATAGCATTGGTTTGATAATTGTTTTGTTAAATATTTTTCTAAATTATGGATTAGAAGGGTGTGAACATATAATATGTGTGATCCAAATCATATTCAGTTTATGTGGCATCAGCAGGTTGCATTATAAAATCAGATGTCAGAATAGTCGATCTCATAAAATACTACCCACCTGTTAAGACCAAGTACAGTCTACCTATTCAACATGCAATCTACTTAATAAAGCAATCAACAACCAGCATATTCAATATAAAATTTATCTAATAAAGAAATAAAACAACAATCAGGCAATGACTAAATATGCAAGTTGACTAATCATACTCTTCACCTTTGAATACAATGGTGCATATTGTTTCTGATATTTTGCTTCCAGCGCAGCTCTTTCTTCAAAAACCTTTGCCTCAAGCTCATCATGTTCACTCTGCGGAATAAGATAAATATTATCAACACCTTACCATAGTATGAGGGAAGTAAAAATACCTCAGACCACACTAGAATATGAATAACTGCAATGATAATACATACACTAAAACACAAGGTAGCTCTCGAGCATGAGAGCTATAATATAGATAACATAATCCAGTGCTTTAAAAATCAGGTTAAGGTAACACGGTAACAAGGTCAGAGCAAGTATCGACACCTAGGGTTGTTTTCAGCATTAACCCTCGTATGGTATATTCATAAGAACTTCGACTGTCCAAAATAACCGGTTCCAATGTTTCTTTTTAACTATTTATAGGCTACAGTAGCACTTTGTCTCTTCTATTGAGAACCAAACAAAAGAAAATCATGAGAGCTGATGTCAGTTAACCTATGGACTACGTCAAGAGCCTGCTGAGTTCTTTTCTTTTCTTTTTTAAAAAAAAAAAAAAAAAAAAAAAAAAAAAAAAAAAAAAAAAAAAAAAACAGCTATACAATCTCAGAGTATAAAGACAGCTATTTACAGGCTACAGTAAAATCACATAATATGTACAGTAAGCCAATGGAAGCATGGTGCATTAAGGGGGTGAGTGCCATTGCTAGCAACTTGGGAAAGCCACTAATAATGGATAAGGTCACTACTAAGATGTGTCATGAAGGTAATGGAAGGTTAGGTTTTGCCAGAGTCTTGGTAGAAGTAAGGGCTGATAAGGAATTGAAAAAGGAAATAGAGATATGCTATAAAAATAAGGATCTAGTAACTACTGGTTCTAAATTTGTCAAAGTTGAATATGCCAGGAAACCTCCTACATGTTCAAAATGCAAAGTTTTTGGACATATGGATTCAACATGCCTCTGCAGCCTATGATAGTCCTTGGAAAAGCAGGGGAAAAGGAGAGTAATGTGGGCAAAGAAGGTGTGAGTAATACTGGCAAGAACAAGCAAGTTGTTACTGGATGGAAAAGAAATGAGAACCTAGGCAGAAGAGAATATAGAGAGGATGGGTTTGGGAATAAAGGAAGGAATTTGACTCAGAGTAATGTGCAGATGGAGGGTGATCAAGGGTGGGACAACTAAATATGCATATAGACCAAAGGTTGGGACAAATATTAGCAATAAACAGAGGGTGGTAAAGGAGAACACTACAATAAAAGGCAATGATACAGAGGGAAAAAATGAAATGCAGAGGGAAGGTCAGTATAATGTTAATGGTATAGCTCATGAGGTAGCTTCAACTTCAAAGGTTGGGACAAATATTAGCAATAAACAGAGGGTGGTAAGTCTGTGGATGGAAAAAGGGAATGGAAGGCCAGTAAAGTAACTATGGAAGGTGTGAGAACTAGCTACAAATTTGCTAGTTTGCAAGAAGAATATAATGTTGAATGCCCTGCCATTCCTACTTCACAAAACCAACCAATATGCTGTTTTGATAGAAGATTGTAAGAGAGTGCCTGATGTAATTCTACTTTGGCAGAAGGAGGAAGATCTTGTTGATAAGCTTGTTAACAATAAAAGGAATCCTACTATTGAGGAAACAAAGATATGGCCACTCAGAATGTTTGAGAACTACAAGATACGATGGGAAGCTAAATGGAACACTGAGTGCCCTATTTTAGGAAGGTGGACATGATATAATCATTGGAATTTCAAAAATGAAACGTTGAAGTGAATTGGTGAATTGGTCACTCTTGTTTGTTTGTGTTTGCTGCTTGTATGTTGTTCTTTGAGTAGCATGTTGTATGTTTGGTGTTAGTTCTTTGTTGTGGTATGTCACTAGCAATGATTTGGATGCTTATCATGTATCTTGTTTTTGAGATAATATATTTTTCACTGTTGCACCAAAAAAAAAATCACATAATTATACGAAATCGCACAAGTTCCAAAACCAGCACAATGATATGAACTAGATCGATAAAAGAAATGAAAGTAACGAATAAACAAGATAAATGGTCTATTTTGATAATGGTTTATATTAGTGAGATAAACTGACTCCCCAATTGATAACCAAATCAATTACTTCATATTCAACATAATGAAAGTTACATCCCTAATGCCCTATTTATAATAAAAGATAACTTAGTCCTAATAGTAGTAGGATAAGTAAAAGACTTGCATAATCCTAATGAAACTGCAACTCTTAATATTTATCTAAATATAACTAAAATAACTAAATAATAAATCGGTTCATATCACACAATCATACAATAACTTCATACATCAAATAACAAGCAGCAACTAAGATTATAACAAATATAAACAAATCTTACTGACATGGTTATAATTACATCCTTTACCTGAATGCCTCTCAAGACCTCAACTCGCTTCCTGACGGCAGGCTTCAAATTCTCGAGAAAATCCGAGTCTTGTCCCCCTATGGCTTTAAGTTGACTCTACAAAACACAGACACACAGTCAATTCCAATTACAACCTTTATTACCAAATCCAATATTAATCGTCGCATAAACAATTATTCATTTTTCACTTGCAAAGAAGTTAACTAATAATCACACAGAGTCGTATTCATAAGTCATATACTAATCGCATATGCAACTTTTTTAATACCCGCACATCAAAACAATTGATATTGACTAACACACATGACAGTCATACTCGTATACACAATCTATGTTACTCAATTAAACAATCGGGGATATAATCCAGACCTAACGCACACAGTTAGAATAAGTTTCGACCTACCTATAATACAAAACTGACCATGCACATATATAACTAGATATAATGCCCGCGCACGCGCGGGGTTTTTTCTAATCGTTTAAATAAATTATTATTTTTAATTTCGGGTTTTAGTTATTATAACAGGACCTTCAAAACCATTGTACTTAAATTGTACTTTGATTGAGGTATTGAATTAGGGTTATTTATGAATGTAGTGGGTTTTAATATTAATTAGATTTGGAGGAGATGTTCTTGTTTCAATGATTGTGCGTGAATGAATGATAAGAGATTGAGTTTGATTGATGGAGGAGGAATTTGGGAATGTTGGGACTTCAAATATTTAGTGGGAATGATACTGAATTTTAAGTTTCATCCCAAATCTTTGAAAAACTTGCTCCACCGTTTTCAAGTTTTAATTTTTTATATTTTGACACATATATTTTTGTAAGTTTTTATTGAATGATTACAAATTACATTCTTTTTTTTGTAGAATATGGATAAATTTAGAAGTATTTAGGCTTTTCTTATTTAATATTTAAGAAAATAATAATAATAAGAATTTGATTATTACTTAATAAGGTATGATTTGATTTCTTTGAAATGTAAAAGTCCCCACTAGGGGTTTTGTTTTATTATATAAAAGATTAACGATTATCACTGCCTAACACACACAGACTCACAGTTACACACTGTTACTATACAAAGATTTTGAATAGAAATAGACACACATTTACAGCTAGTAAAAATAAATGTAACATATACTACAAAACTAAACACTCGCAGATAAAACTGGCCGATAGTCGTCACTACCAATCAAAGAGTAAAAAATAATTAACTAATTATCACTAACACATACACAGTTTATAAATAAATTTTAACCTAATTACAAAATTAAGCATTATTCATGAATAAAAAATTACTGTAACTAATGATCACCAACACACACAGAAAAAATAAATTAAAACCTGATTACAATATTAAACACCAACACACAATACATTTTTTTTAACCTAATTACAAAATAAATAATATTGACAAACAAAACTAATTAATTAATTTAAAATAATAATAACTTAGTCCACAAACTTGAATTGAATATGAGTTTGAAAGTCTAACATAAAGCAATTGAAGGCAAACGGGCAACAAGCTGCGCCGCCAGCCCTTTTTGAATTGCAAAGCTAATCCGCTGAAAAACTACATTCATAGATCTAGGAGACATCACATTAGAATGCATGACCAACACACACAGAAAAAATAAATTAAAACCAACACACACAGAAAAAATAAATAAATAATAACTAATTCCACATACCGGAACAGATAAAACTAACCAATAATCACAGTTACAAACAGTAAAAAAATCAACCTATTATTCACAAATGAAATGATTAATTCAAAATAATAATAACTAACTTCAAGTGCGTTGGCTGGTCCAACAGTGTCCTCCATAGTCAAACCTCCGGTGGCTACCGGTAAGGAGTCGGTGAGGTCTGGCGGTTGTTTCTTGTTGTTGTTGTTGTTGCTCATTGTGTGTGTGTGTGAGATGAGAGTTCAAGTAAAACTATCTCTTATATAGTAAAAATGATCACAGGAAACCATAGAAGCTTGCCATGTGCAGGTGATTATTTTAATGGTGGCTAACATTTTTCTTGACAAGTTTTTGAAAGTGAACGCTGCGGGGGGCTACTATACATTTTTAAATGAATGGGGGGTGATATTTACACATCATACACATAAAGTTATCTTTGCAAGGACTATTATGAATAATCACTAGATGCCAAAAAAAATTATGTGCATTGATCAAATTATCATGTGTAAATATCAATTCCCATTTTTAAATGAATGGTGACGTTGGTAACATGACGTTTGAATGTGTCATTTTTTTTATTTTTTTTTTTGTACGTTTATTAAATATAGATAAAGATAACAGGGCACCATAAAAGCTTGCCACTGCCCACCTCTAAAGGGTAAAATGGTCACATCCAAATATTAATGGTGGTTAGCATTTGCGAATTGATCTGCACACTCATAATTTTTATTGAAACACTCTATTATTTTATTGCATAGTTATACAATATTTACAGTGTGGTTTGACTACTTATACAATTGAATGTCGCAATCAAGATAAATAGTGCGCAAATCACACGAGCGATCTTTGTCAATCATCCATCAAACATCTCATCACCTATTTTTAATACTAGACGAATACCCGTGTATAGCAATAAGATTTTTAACGAAAGTTTAAAATATGCATTTATAAGTCAACAAATTCAAAAGTCTAAAATATAAAAATTCTTTTCATCTCATCATATGTAATAGATCAAAAGGCAAAAGTCATTTGTCAAATCATGAAAACTATTAACTGAAATATAAAAAAAATTCGTGGCTCATTAATATGAAATATTCGGCTCAAAAGTCAATAAAGTCTACATTAATTTTAAAGAATTCAAGATTTAAGAAATAGGAAGCAATGTTTTGAAACCCGGGTCGACCCAGCAGGTTAAACCGGTTCTGGCAAAAAAAAGGGAAAAAATCTGGGTTTTTAAAAACGGGTTAACCGGTTAGACCAGCCGGGTTTTAAGTGCCCCGGTCAACCCGGTTCTCGAAACCCGGCCGGGTGTGGTCTTTTTTTTTTTTTTTTTCCTTTTCTTTTTTTTATAAAAAACCAGGTTGACCCGGTGGTCGAACCGGTTGAACTAGATTGACCCGGTGGTCGAACCGGGTGACCCGATTGAAAAATATAGTATTTTTTAATAGAAAACCGGGTTGACCCGGCGGTTGAACCGGTAACCGGTTACCCGGTGACTCGACCGGGTCGATTAAAAGCTCAGTTTTCAGAACAGTAATCGGAAGCATGGTTTATGATATTTATGATGTATTAAAGTATTCTGAAAATTTTGTTGAATTATCGAGTCCGGGAAGTTGGTTTTTCGGAAAAAGATTTTGAAATGGTTTCGAGTGACCAGAAGGCTCTAGCTTATTCGGTTGGAAGGCCAACCCAATCGGCTGAAGGCCCAGCCTATCAGCTAGAAGGCCTTGCCGATTGGCTTGTTGGATTTTGGCAGATTTCATCGATTTCAAAATTTCATAATTTTTAAACCGTAAGTCGTCACGGGTCGTACTACCCGTCATTTCAAAGGTAATTGAGTCTAGTGTTTTTTTTTTTTTTTTTTTTTTTTTTTTTTTTTTTTTTTTTAAATAGTTTTATTTTTATTTTTTTTAATTATTTTTTTTTTAAAGAGTAAAGGTCCATTATAGTTGAGTCATTTCTGCGTAAATTTTTATTTTTTGATCAAATCGGGAAAGGGGCGTAACAGCTGCCATACCTTACACTCCAATGTATGCCGCCATAAATAATTGATGTGTAACACGACCAATTGTTTCTTTCATTTGTTTTACGTTGATTTTTAATGGTGATATCTTTGTTATGGAAAACAAATTCATATACATTTTTAGGTCAAATGGACCTCCCATGTTATATCTTATAGGAAATTTCAAGAATAAACACATAGATCACCCTATTTAGAAAATGAACCTTTGAAATGTGTGTTACCAAAATCGACTATACGCGCAAATCAATTTTGAGTGCCATGATCATTGCACGTGTTGTTTAGGATTACAACACGTGTATTTATTTGATAGTAAGAATGAATCTTAAGTTGACACGTGACTCAATCTCGCAAATGTATTTGCTCTCCAAGCTTCTTGCGTGCCTAATTTAATTAAATAAACAATTATAAAAGAGACACGTGGCTTAAGCATGCAAATTATTTGACCATCGTGGTTTTTGCGCGCCTACAAATATATTAAAAGGAATTGCCATAAAAGTGACACGTATGCTAAGACGTGTAAAAACAGCTGGAATGTCCAGGGCCTGGGCAACCCTTAGACTATGCGACCACTGGTACAGATTCTGCCTATCGTCACACTGGAAATGCGTGACTATATGCATATAGTCACACACGTTTTTTTGGGTGTGTGTGACAAAAAGTCGCGCCACCGTAGGTATCATATGGTCACATTGTTTATTTTGTGGCCGTTTTCATCGAAAAAGAGTGACCAAAACCCGAATATGTGTGACTAATTAGGCACAAGTTTTGTTGGATTCATCAGTATGTGTGACTATTTCCCATCCTATGGCCACACGAAAATATAATAAATGTGACGTTTGTGATGATTTAGTCACACATCGTGTGTTGTTTTTTTCGAGTTAGTCACATACAATTTAAAAAACAGTGGCCAAAAGTGTTAATAAGTGTGACCATATGCTGTTTAAAGTGAAGAAATGTGTACTATTGATCATCCAATGGTCACATGAATTCTTAGTTTGTGTGGCCTTTTGTAATATTTAGTCACACAAAGCATGTTTGCTTTGGGTATTTAGTCACATACAATTAAGCATAAAGTGGCCAAAAGTGTTAATAAGTGTGACCATATGCTGTTTTAAGTGAAGAAATGTGTATTTTGTGTGACTATTGATCATCCAATGGTCACATGAATTCTTAGTTTGTGTGGCCTTTTGTAATATTTAGTCACACAAAGCATGTTTGTTTTGGGTATTTAGTCACATACAATTAAGCATAAAGTGGCCAAAAGTGTTAATAAGTGTGACCATATGCTGTTTTAAGTGAAGAAATGTGTATTTTGTGTGACTATTGATCATCCAATGGTCACATGAATTCTTAGTTTGTGTGGCCTTTTGTAATATTTAGTCACACAAAGCATGTTTGTTTTGGGTATTTAGTCACATACAATTAAGCATAAAGTGGCCAAAAGTGTTAATAAGTGTGACCATATGTTGTTTTAAGTGAAGAAATGTGTATTTTGTGTGACTATTGATCATCCAATGGCCACATGAATTTTATGTTTGTGTGGCCTTTTGTAATATTTAGTCACATAAAGCATGTTTGTTTTGGTTATTTAGTCACATACAATTAAGCATTAAGTGGCCAAAAGTGTTGATAAGTGTGACCATATGCTGTTTAAAGTGAAGAAATTTGTATTTTGTGTGACTATTGATCATCCAATGGCCACTTGAATTTTATGTTTGTGTGGCCTTTTATAATATTTAGTCACACAAAGCATGCTTGTTTTGGGTATTTAGTCACATACAATTAAGCATAAAGTGGCCAAAGTTGTTAATAAGTGTGACCATATGCTGTTTAAAGTGAAGAAATGTGTATTTTGCGTGACCATTGTTCTTCCAATGGTCACATGAATTTTTATTTTGTGTGGCCTTTGGTACTATTTAGTCACACATCGAATTAAACAAAGAGTGACCAATAATGTTGGAGCAGAGTTGCTACTGCTAGCAGTACTAAGGTAGTCCAAGGTAGTCCTGCTGAAGCAGAGTTACTGCTGCTAGTACTATGCTAGTGCTGCTGGAATGTGTATATATATTATATATAAAACAATATTAAAAAACACAAGAAATTTCAAATTGAATTAAACTCTAATGTATATAACTGGACAAAATATACAATTGTAATGTCGTACTTAATTAATCAAATATCTAAAGACTTTTGAACCTTCACCCCCTTGTCGACAACTCCGATCACTTATTAAGGAGTTATGCCCCGCTGTCGTGTTCCTTATGGAAACCCGCATCCACGATAGTGAAGCTGTTGGTATTCGTTTTAGTTTTCCAGATTACAATTTGATTGTGGTGAACCCTACGCGGAGGGCTGGAGGCTTGATGTTATTATGGAAGAAGGAGATGGACATTTGGGTCACTAGATACTCAAAACATTTTATTGACTTTGAAGTGAAAGAAGAGGGTTTAAGCAAGTGGCGTGGAACTGGTATTTACGGGTGACCATATGCAGGAGATAAACATCTAACATGGAGGCTACTTCGCACCCTAAAGAGCTTCTCTAGTCTACCATGGCTTTGTTTTGGAGATTTTAATGAAGTACTTTTTTCTTTTGAGAAGAAAGGCGGGCGACTTGGAAATTCGACTGAGATGAATGCATTTCGACAGACTTGTGAGTGGTGTTCTCTGAATGATATTGGAGCAGCAGGAGTTAAGTTTACATGGGATAACCGAAGACAGGGGGAATCAAACGTTGCAAAAAGGCTCGATAGTTTCCTGGCCTCTTCAAGCTGGATGGAGTTGTTTCCATTGCATTCAACTCGAAATCTTGCACGTGTGGCCTATGATCATGGACCAATTTTCATGAAACTTAATTTAAAAAAGTCTTCATATCATACAACTAAAAAATTCAAATTTGAGGCCATGTGGCTTCGGGACGAAGGCCTGGTAAACATAGTTTCACAAGCATGGAATGAAGGCCTAACAAAAGGTCTAAGTGGTGATCCTGTGGCTTTACTAACACATTGTGGAGACAAATTATTTACATGGAATTGGTCGAAGTTTGGCCATGTACAACGGGAGTTAAAACAAAAAACAGCTCGGTTGGAGAAGCTTCAAATTGACCAATATACTAGAGATACTAGTGCAGATGAGTCCAAACTTCAAGGTGAGATTAAGAAAGGGGATATTATGGCGCCAACGTAGTAGAGTTCAATGGCTTAAGGAAGGGGATAGGAACACCCGATTCTTTCATTTTAAAGCGTCAAACAGGAGAAGACGAAACAAGATTAGTAGACTAAGAGACGAAGTCGGAAATTGGGTGGCAGATGATGAAGGATTGGGAAATCTTGTATCAAACTATTTTGAAGCCTTGTTCACTACTTCTCAACCATCAGAATGTGATGATGTTGCCCACGCTCTTGAAGTACAAATCTCAGACGAAGAAGCATTAAGTCTTGAAAAGCCGATTTCATCAGCAGAAGTCCATGGGGCACTTATGCAAATGGCACCATTAAAGGCTCCGGGACCAGATGGTATGCCAGCTATTTTCTATCAGAAATTTTGGTCAGTGGTAGGACCTACTGTGGTCTCGGTAGTGTCTACATTTTTTCGAACTCGTAACATGCCTCGCAATCTAAACCATACTATCATTACCTTGATTCCAGAGACAAGCCATCCAGAGTCCTTAAAAGATATTCGACCAATTAGCCTATGCAAGGTGTTATACAAAATCATTTCAAATGTGTTGGTCAATCGATTGAAGCTAATTTTACCAAGAATTGTCCACGAAACGCAGTCCACCTTTGTATCAGAAAGAATGATCATTGATAACGCAATCATTGCTTTTGAAGTATTCCACTGGCTAAAGAATAAACGAAATGGTACTAGAGGATCATTAGCACTTAAGTTAGATATGAGCAAGGCTTATGACAGGGTTGAATGGCCATTTATTTCATCAATCCTCAGAAGAATGAGGTTTCCACCTCACTTTGTTCGCTTGATTATGGCATGTATCTCAACGGTATCTTTCTCGTTCAACATTAATGGCAAAGTTCAAGGACATGTTACCCCTACTAGAGGTTTGCGTCAAGGTGATCCCATATCACCATATCTATTTATCTTATGTGCAGAGGTGCTATCTAGATTGATTAGAAAGGGGTTGGAGATCAAGGCCTTACACGAGATCAAAATATGCAGAAATGCCCCCACCATTAGCCATCTGTTTTTTGCCAATGATAGCTTATTTTTCGCTCGTGCTATGCCACAAGAATGCGAATTATTAAAAAACTTCATTGATAAGTATTGTAAAGCATCTGGTCAAGTTGTGAACTATGACAAGTCTGAGATAACTTTCAGTCCAAACGTTACACATGATACACGAATGAATGTAATGGATATTTTGGGAGTTCGAGAGGTGACACATCAAAACAAGTATCTGGGTCTGCCTACAATTGTTGGACGATCGAAGAAAATCATTTTCCAAGCTATACTTGATAAAGTTACAAAAAAGGTTACGGGATGGAAAGAGAAGATGTTGTCCACGGGTGGTAAAGAGGTGCTTATTAAATCAGTGGCCCAAGCTATTCCATTGTACGTTATGAGTATTTTTTAGCTCCCTGATTCGTTGATTGATAATATGCATAAAATTCTAAATGAATTCTGGTGGGGGAACGGAAACAAGAGAAATCCTATACGGTGGACTACTTGGGAGCGACTATGTGAATCAAAATACAAAGGTGGTCTCGGATTTAGGCATCTTGGAATATTTAATAAAGCTTTGCTTGCGAAACAATGATGTCGACTCATTAAGCATCCGGATTCACTTGTGGCAAAAGTTCTTAAAGCCAGATATTTCCCTCGTAGTTCTTTTTTGGATGCTAAGGTGGGGTATCGACTGAGTTTTGTGTGGCGGAGCATTAGTTCAGGTATAAATCTTATCAATCAGGGGTCTGCGTGGAACATTGGTAATGGACAATCAGTTGACATATGGAATGATAAGTGGCTGCCAGGTATGACCCTACAAGAGATGCGACCGCTACAGTGTGATTTCCACAAAGTTCGTGATTTGATGGTTGATGATGGAAGCGAATGGGATGTTTTCAGAATCCACACACTTTCTCCTGCTGAAATTGTGAAGCAAATTTTAACCACACACATTGCATCTCATAGGAATGATTCTCTATATTGGGAAGGCACGGTTCATGGGAATTTCACAGTGGGGGGATGCATACAATAAAGCCCTGGTAAATAGAGGGCCTAGAAACAATCTGTCCGATCTAGACACTCAAATATGCTCATCTTTGTGGAAGGCAACTATCCCGGCGAAGGTGAAACTATTTATTTGGCGTGCATGGCGTAACTTGCTGCCAACAGTTCATAATCTCCAACGCAGACATGTAATTCTTAATGATGGGCTTTGTGTGCACTGTAATGATCCTTATGAAGATGTTCTACATGCCCTCTTCCAATGTGATCGGGTGCGGCAAGTATGGGAAGCAGCTAACTTTATTAATATTTCATCTACCCAAAATAAAGATAGTGTGAATGATTATTTTGCAATTGTAGTTTCAGATCACCGGAACAAATGGGAGGTGTTTCTAATGATATGTTGGAGCCTTTGGTTAGAACGTAACCGTATTGCACATGGCCAATCGCCTCAGGATAGTGGGTTAATTTGGCAAGGCGCTACACGTCTTCTTCAAGAATTCCAGGATGCAGCTATGCGAGGTAACGTGCAATCTGGGACAATTGTAGATCCTTTGGCAATTGTAGATCCTTTGGCGTCTATTTGGCAGCCTCTTCCTTATGGGTTTGTCAAGATTAATTGTGATGCTGCATGGTTGCCTAGTAGTAAGCAAGTTGGTCTCGGGTTTGTTGCAAGAAACTCAGAAGGTGAGATTATTTTATCTGGAGCAAAGCACGTTGAGTACTCAGAGTCGGTTCTTATAGCTGAGGCTGAAGCCGTGTGGTGGGCTGTCAAAACAGCCAATGAAAAGCATCTAACAAGAATTGAAATAGAGACGGACTCTTTTGTTCTTTATCAATCGTTATTCAATGAAAGACCTCTTCAGCAGATTTCAAGTATGTGGCAGGACATCAAGGACCTTACCTCTACATTCGAATGTTGTCACTGGACTTTTGTTAAACGAGGTGGTAACGCGATTGCACATAGCATTTCCAGATGGGCTTTAGGAGATATTGTAAATCATGTAGTTGATGGTCTTGTACATCACGAGTCTAGTGGTTGTACTCTCACTGATACTTCTTGATTTTGGCCGTATGTTTATTCTCTTTTATCTCCAAAAAAAAAAAAAAAAAAAAAAAAAAAAAAAAAAAATTTATACTCCAAGCCTATTTGCGCTCCATCAAATTTTGCACTCTTCTTTTTGCACGCCAAGTCCATCCAATTTTTTGTATTTTAAATTTTAAAGAAAATGTAACATTTCTCTTTTAATAAGATAATGTAACCTGACATTTTATTCGGATGGGGATCAAAACACTCACAAACAAAAACTCACAAGTGCAATATCCGTGCGTTGCCCGGGTAAACTGTTAAATCTTATTTGTTAAATTAAGAATTGAGATAGAAAATAGAAAAACTAAACATAGTCACACATATTCTATATTACGTAGTTTTTTTTTTTTTTTTTGGATACATTATGGAAAAAAAAAAAACAACAATTAAAAATTTATAAAACCATATTACAAATAGTTGGATCCTTGTTACATGTCGTTCCACGTTTAGTTAAGTTTATAGAATTGGGTGTCATCTATGTATAACGTAGGCATGGATTAATGTCTTTTACTTCTATATCTTTTGTGACTCAATTAAAGTATCAACATATTTAATCATTGGTTATATACTATTATGGCCAATATCTAAAACATCATATTACAAAATCTATTATAATTAAAATGTAAAACACAATGATAAACCATACCCTTAATATTCAGCTCTTTTAACCGAAAGACCAAATACATTCTTAAAAGTGTCAAATCTCACACGCTTAACCCATTTTTTTTGTCCGGTATGTGTAGCAACCGGCATTTTTGGGGCAATACTTGTTTATAAAAACTCGAAACTATTTGTGACAACTGGTAAATTTCAGGAACCTTTTAAGTTACCGCATTTCGTTTTAAAATAAATATTTTATAACTAGGACTTAGGCGATCAAGTATCTTGCTACTACTCCAGTTCACAATTTTAAACCCTGAAACAAATTCATCTTCTTTAATTACTTACGGTTGTTAATTCAACAAACGCTATTTATACTTTAAAATTTAACACCCGATATACCCAATTCTCCCAACGATTATTTTCAATGTATTTTTATACTTCCAAAAAGATTACCAAAGTTCTAAAAATATTTCCTTACGCCTAAGGTAAATTCTTTACATCTTACGTTTAATTACGTATAACTTTTGTTAATCATCAAACCAACAACCAATACCTATTTTTAATACCCAATACATACAATGTATACACTCTTGTATCAAAACAAGTCTTCTACTCCAACAAAACAACATGTGCCCCCCCCCCCACACCCCACATGTTTTGTAATTATTACTAGACAAAATTTCTTACCATTAATTACCCAACACAAGACTAAAAACATGGAAGTCCAAGAGACATTTGGGTGACTTGACTACAAACATGCCCCCTCCTAGCCCCAATCGCCCCCCCCCCCCCCCAATTACCTATCCATAATGATTTTTGACTCTACTATTAAGCCTTTGAAAAGTTCAAGTATAAATAGACCCAATATTCTTCATTTTTGGCACCTATTAGTTCAAGTGAGAAAAATAAAATACCCTTCCTATATATACACCAAAATCGACACACTATAAGGAGCAAGAAGGAGAAATCTTGATTTTGGTTAAGATCGAGCATACTTAGGGAACTTTAGCAAGGGTGTGGAATATTAATCTTCAAGTATCTTACACTCTCATATCACAAATCTCTTTTGTAAGTAAATCTTACATTAATAAAACTTCATGTTTTCTTTATGTCATAATGCTAGTCAAGTATATATACTTAGTTATCACATGATACATGTTGATAAAGTTTTACATTTACAATGATCCTTTAACAAAAGATTTTGTTTTGAACAAGTTTTGATTACAAGAAAACTAATTAGTAAAAATCTCCACAAGAAAGTGATGAAAACATTACATATACATGTATGTTAGTAAACTTGTAGATTTAAACATTCTTAATGATTATTTACATGGACCTTTGAATATTGTTAAGTTTATGGTGGTTAGATCACTATTGTTATGTTGAGAAGTTGATAGATGAACTAGGACTAGATTTGAAGTGGTTGCTAAGTGGTTAAAATGACTAGAAGACTAGGAAAACTAATTCGACACTTTAAAAATGATTCTGTCCCGTTTTGGTTAATACAGAAAAATCAGTAGTGTGGTGACAAGTTTAGGCTAGAAATATAGAAAATAGACTCAATAACGAAAACGTAGCCGCTTGAATGAGTTAAAACGGGCTTATAACGAAAAAGATACGATAGTTTCAATTTTTACGACGAAAACTACATTTTCAGAAAATTTGTGAAGCTGTTAAGAAATTGGAGGGATAAAAACGGAGCTACGACGCAAAAGTTATGGCCTAACAAAAGTTTACATCGACATATACGTTGACAACCTATATTTTTGGCTATTAGAAAGCTGTTAGGATTATTTAGATTGGATTTTGGACCTTTTAGAGTATATTTTGGCTAAAATGACGTAAACGGAAATGATAGAACATTATATATACTTATTAGGCGCGTTAGAGATTTTTGAAATACCTATTAACATGACGACTAAAATTTGATCGTGAGATAAACAAGTTACGTTTTCTAAAGTGGAAATTTTCTAAATAATTGATCAAATTGACGCAACTATCTTTTGACAACAAATATTACGACAACATGTACAAGTGATAAAGTAGAGTATGAACTTGCATGCATGACATTGTTTTCGAACCTAAGACATATGTATTATTTAGGTCGCGATTAGAGTTATCGGGCTTAATTTACCGTTTGCCAATTTATCAATCGGAATTTGCTTTTGCTAAGGTGAGTTCTCGTAGCCCCATTTCTTAATATGTTTTTCCTCGGGGTGGAAATGGTACTCAATGTTTTTCAAATGCTTTTATGCTGTGATTTACTGTTTTCATGATTTTGGACAATATGTGCGGTTGATTACAATATGTGCGTTGGTTACAATATGTGCGTTTGGTTACAATAAGTGCGGTTGATTACAATATGTGCGTTTGGTTACTATATGTGCGTTCGATTTCAATATGTGTGTTTTGACTTCACCTTCCTCTGATATATGTTTTTCATCAAAAACATTAAATCTTTGTAACAACCCTGAATTAAATTTCATGACAGTTCTTGTTTGATGAGTTACTAGTGTTAGCTTTTATATTTTTTAGAAAGTGATGGTCATTTGTAACTTGTAGAAATAGTGTGTGTCGTGTAAATGATCTAGCATGGTAAGGCTTATGTTGGACTAAGCTATTAAAGGTTCAAGTAAGACAACAAAAGCCTAAGTCCAACACAAGCCCACACCAAGCCTTTTAGGGCAACAAAGGCTTCTTACCTCACTATAAATACCACACTCTCTCAATCATTTTGTGTGCCTCATTAAGTCTTGTAAAGGTGTGAGTGTGTGTGTTTTTACTTTTGTTCTCTCATGGTTTAAGTTAATATCATTCGGCCAAAGCATTTCATACGCATCATCTTATTTCATCTTTACTTTACTTCTTCTTTGAGTGTCACACGTACTGTTAGAGTAGTATTACTAATAGTTATTAGTTTGTTAGATATAGGTTGGTTCGAGTAGAAAACTAAGGTTAACAAGTGGTATCATCCGCCAAACAAGGATTTAGGTATTAGTTATGTTGTTATTCCATCGTTATTTATCGAAAAGGTTGTCGCTTTTTTATTTTTTTTCGAATCATTTAGTGAGTTTTAAGGAAAAAGCTTGAAGCTTTTTGGTTTGTACGTGAGTTTGAACGAAAAAGGTGATAGCTTTTTGTGTTTTTAGTATAGATTCACAAGTAAAAGTAGAAAAGGTGGAAGCTTTTTGGGTTTAACGTGGTGTTTTAGTGAAAAAGTTGTAAGTTTTTGTGTTTTCGAGAAGTTTGAGGCTGTTTGATCGAAGAAAAAGGTGCAACAAAGGTCCATCGTTCGAATCTTAAAAGTGGTGAATTGATTTTTATTACTTTTCTTGTATAAGAATCGTGATAAAAGTGGGCTAATCATCTTGTGATTATTATCAAAATCTTGTAAAGATTTTTGATAAAAGAGGGTTTTTCAGAAATCATTTGCGACTCAAAAGGGTTTTTCGAAATTGGTATAAAGTTTCTAATTTGGCCCTCTTTCGCAATTGCTGCTCTTTTTCGCAATTCACAAGATTTCGGAATTGGTGTCTTCTTTCGCAAATCAACTTGCTTTCGCAATTGGTTCTCAGACAACAAAGGGAAATTTTTCGCAATTGGATCTCGGACAGAACAAGACTTTTCGCAATTGGCAGTTTGTTCAACTTTCGGAAATCAGTCCCTCGCATTTCAAGCAGTTTTGTGAACTTTCACTGATTGACAGATTTGGTCCTCGCAATTCATATAAACTTTTTAACTTAAATAATTTTTATAAATTTGATTTAAACTATTAATTTCTACAACTTCAAGGATCACGAACTCGGTATTTTCTCACTTGTATAAGTGTACAAAATACTTCGACATTCGAATATCTACTTTCTTGTATAAGATTGTTAGATTTTTTATATAAATTACCAATTTATATAAATTAGATAAATTCTATCTAAATTGAAATTTTGCCATAATTTGTATAAATTTTGGTTAAATTGAAATTTCTAAAGAAATTGTCATTTTATCTAAATTGTAATTTACATAACCTTTGTCGAATTTGTGAACTTTTGATTTTGTCTAAATTATAGTCTACTCAAATTTAGTAACTTTATTTAAATTATTTCGTTTATCTAAATTGTCACCTCAACCGATCATCAACAATTAACCAAGACTTCACAACAACAACAACTTAGTTTAACCTTCTACAACTACAACACCTATTTCTTTGCAACGATCCTGAATCAATCAACCTTATCATACGACAACATCAAAATGACTACTCAACAAGATATTCATGCAGCTGGTGCTGAAAACTGTCCTCCAATGCTTGAAAAGGTAGTTACCTTCCATGGACAAGCCGTATGCTTCGATACATGAAAACCAAACCTCATGGACAAGGAAAACTCTTGATTAATTCCATCAAAGAAGGACCATTCAAGCCTTGTCAGATTCAAGTAGCTGGTGATCCAAATCATACACCTCCCATTCCACCATCCTTTCGTGATCAAGAGGAAGAAGAATACACTGCAGATGATTGGAAGCAAATTGAAGCCGATGACTTAGCCATGCACCTAATCCAACTCGGTTTACCACAGGAAATATTTTGTGCTGTTGACAGTTGTGAAACTGCGTATGACATGTGGGAGAGAGTTCGAAGGCTTTGTCATGGTACGGAAATTGGACAACAAGACATTGAAAACAAGCTTCTAACTGAATGGGAGAAATTCACATCAACTCCGGCTGAACAAATTGAATCTTACTACACAAGGTTTTGTACTCTCATGAATGAGCTCATCAAGAACAAGTTGGCTCCAAGGCAAATTGTACAAAACATCAAGTTCATCAACAACCTACCAGAGGAATGGGGACGATATGTAACTATTGTCAACCAAACAAAGAACCTTCATCAGGTGAACTATGATCAGCTGTATGACTTTTTGTAGCAAAACCAGAAAGAGGCAGATGAAGTTAGGAAAGAGAAGCTTGCCAAACAACATGATCCTTTAGCATTGATTGCTCATGCACCAACACCAACAACAGTAAACACACAACCATCATCATCAACTCCCACTCAGAACTTCCCGCAACAACAATTTGTCCCACAAAAATCATTCTACCCACAAGAACAACAAGTTATTCCACAACAACAGTATCCACCACTCCAAGAACCTGAAGTTACTGACCAAGATGAAGTTATGGCTGCAATGACACATGCATTTGCTCTAATGTCAAAAGCATACCAAGGACGCTATTCCACACCTACCAACAACAATCAGAGAATCTCATCGAACACTCGCAACAGGCTGATTGCACAGCTGAGTTTCAACATGGGTAATCAAGGACAAATGATTGGAGTTTATGGGAATCAGCAAGGATATGCTACAGGATTTCAGATGGGTAATCAAGGGCAGTATGCAGGCAATCAGATGGGTCAGTATATGGGTAATCAGAATCAGATGGGTCAAGTTACTGGAAATCGAAGGGGTCAGAATATGGGGAATCAGTTTGGGAATGTTGCTGCTCCAGTAGCTGGGAATGTTGGAAATGTGAATCAAGGGAATATGGTAAAGTGTTTTAACTGTCAAGGAACTGGTCACATGGCAAGAAACTGTCCCTCCAAGCCAAAGAAGCATGATCCGGAGTATCTTCAGAAAGCATTGCTCTTAGCTCAGAAGCAAAAGGCAGGGTTTCAGTTAAATGCAGAAGAGCATGATTTCATGGCCTTGATGGATGATTCAGAAGACCTGGAAGATATCGATGCCAACTGAATTTTCATGGCCAATCTTCAGGAGGTTAAATATGATACGGATTCTGAAGCACCTCCTGCTTATGATATCAATGGAATCTCTAAGGTAAAACCATATGCTACATGTCACAATAATGAGATGTTTGAAATGTCACCTCAACATGAACAGCATCCTGCGACTCCTACACCCACTTTTGATACATATATGGACTCCCCAAGTTGTAGTAATACTAATTTGGCTACTCCAGATATGGATCCTAATGAAGGCTTCGAGTCACAGTATACTGAAAATGATGAGGAAACACGTGCTTTGTTTGAATCATTATTGAATAACTGTAGTATAGAAATTGAAAAGGTCAAACAAGTCAATCGCGATATTAAGGCCGCGAATGAGAAATTGACTGCTGAGCTTGAGAGATATAAGGTGAATGAACAAGCTTTTGAATTTAATAATAAACGGCAGTTAGAACTTGAAGTTAGTTACAGAGATTCTGTTTTGAGGGAAAAACATTTGCAAATCAAATACGACACTCTCGATGTCAACTTGAACATGCAAATTAAATCCTTAAAAACGGAAATTTCTGAATTAACCAACCAACTTACTAAACAGAAATCAACTTGCTCTAATCTTGAAAAAGAAAAGAAAGAGTTGAATATAAGGTTTTCTAAAAAAGAAAATGATCTTCTTGATGAAATCCTTGACAAACAAGACTGCATTAAAAAGTTGGAAAATCTTCTTGTAAAAACGGGTCAGTCTACACAAACAATAAATATGCTTATTAACGATCAAAACCCGCGTTTACCTTCAATGAAGAAAATGGCTATCGGTTGTGAAAACCCTTATCATCTCAAGAAAGCTCAACAAAATCAGAATGTGTTATATAATGGTAGTGTGCTATATGATAAACATTATCCTCCAAAGGTTTATGATTCTTATGAAACGATTGAGCTTACTGAAGATAGTCGTGTCAAAATGAGACAAATGAACACAAAAATTAAACCAATTGATTGTAACAAACTTAATACAGATTCTGGCGTTCATCTTGTTCAAAAAGAGTCACCAATGTTCTTTAAAAAACCAGTGGCTGTCGCAAGACGAAAAGTTGTTTCAAAACATCTTTCTAACATCGAACAAATGTCCTCTAATAACACTTGTAACACAAGTGAAGCTAGACGACTTTTGGATGATCTTAAAAAGAGAGTTGAAACGCTTCAAATGACTGTGGCATCCAAAACAAATAAAATCTACAATGACTGGTTTTCAAGTTTTCACACAGATCAGAAAAAGATGTTTGAAACAGAAATTACTCCTACATTAACTGCAATTCATGCAAGAGTAATCCATGTTGAAAATGCAATTTTAAAAGAAACAGCCGACTTTGTCAAGGACCACAAATCCCTGGTGAAGGAAGCTAATGAAAACATTGAACACATCAAAGTTTTGGAAAGACACAATGACACGCTCTTCGAAGTAGCTCTATCAACTGAAATTATGTCCATTATTTATCAAACATATTCTGTTGAAGATGATGAAAGAATTCGAGCTGAGACTTCTGAAATTGTTGAAAAATATGAAAATGCATTTGCTATGATTGAAAAGTAAAACATAACATATTTTAAACAACTTGATCGAAAAAAAGAAGAATGCAAGTATGACAAATTGTCGTATGAGCGTTCTTACAAAAACATGCAAGAACAAATTGATCTTTTGAAGTCTCAGCTTGAATGTCAAAAAGGGAAGGGTGAGGAATCTAAGGGAATCAAACCATCAACCTCGGAATCACAGGTTGCTAGACCAAAAATGTTCATTTCAACACCCTTGCCTAAGGACAATGAGAAAGGAAAAGAGAAAGCGGTTGTCGAAAACGCAAATGTGATAGCACCTGACCTTTATAGGATTAGTCTCTGATGAACTCAAATAAGTACATTTTATTACCGTCATTTATCCTATTTATTTGACTTGTTTTATTATATTATCTGTGAGAATTGATACGTTAATGTTTACTTTTGTAATTCTCAGGTAAAAACAAGTATTGTGTGAAACTTGGCGATTTTGGACTAATTATGGAGCAAAACAAGCAAAAAGATAAGAGTCTACTGAAATGTACAAGATCAAGACATTCTGCTCCAGATACGCCGCATCTTACTTATTACATACGACGCATCACTATCAAGATTTCACAAGATATTATCCAAGACAGCAAGGACATGCGCCGCATCTGAGAATGGAGTTACGCCGCATCTTCTGGCGTTGTACGAATATTCCTGAATATATTAATCTTGGACCCCACGCGAAGTTAAGTCAATGAGCCGCATCTACTTATTAGATGCGCCGCATCTTACCCTCATACAGAAACTATAAATACCCCAAGACCAGACGAATTTCGAGAGCCCTAGTTTTAGAAGACCGAAGACCACAGAAACCTAAGGCCGAATTCAGTCGAAGTAGCAGCACAAGACACACCTTGAACGAAGATACAAGAGCTGTAAGAAGGTCCTGCATGTATTCAATTCATTAAGTAGTTTTGTTTTATTGTATTAGTAAACTTTAATTCATCAGGATTGGTGGCTTGTGTAATGTGACAACGGAAAGGTTGCACTCCCTTAAAACTGCTTTCCCATTAATTAAAGTTTATATGTTGATGTCTTTGGTGACTTTTATTAGTGCATTGATAACCTCTGTGTCTAGCTGAGCGTTGATCGGGTCGCCATGCCTCTGCCCTCGCCTATTTATTAGATCGCCTATGCATTCTATCGTCTGTAGAAAAGTAGGAAGAAAGATAAATAGGATAGTCATAAGTAATCATTAAGGGTTTACTCGCCGATAAGATTAGAGCCAACGAGAAAGGACTTAATCTCGGTGCGTTGCATCGAACTATACACTTCATATAAAACTAGCAATAAAACAAGTGACAAGCTACTTAACTATCAGGACAGGTCTTCTTATTGTCTCGAGTATTTATCTGTGTACGTGTGTGCTATTCGCTGATTCGTGCCTATTAGGTTAGTTTATTATTTAATTGCAACCAAACCGTGCCAGTCTCTCAGGCTGAACCCCCTTGCGTTAGATTAGGTTGTATACCTAACTTAAGATATTAAAATACTGATTAGGATAACTAGATAATACGTTCCACTCTTAGTGATCGACACTCTACTTACCATTATATTCATACTGACCGGGTACACTGCTCGTTAAAGTGTGTGTGTTATTGATAAGTCGGCTAAATATAAATTTAAAACTTGAATACTGCTAAAACCACAACGACATACCGTGGGTATAAATTAGAGCATACGCACACGCGCATCAGTCTCACTTATGCGTCTACCTCTACATCACAATAATATAGGGCTATAGACAAAAGTGTTAAGGAAAATCCAAAAGAGACTAGGAATGCTAAATCTGATTCAAAGGACAACAAGATAAATCCTAATGTGTGTGCCTTACATTCTACAGGAGTAGAAAGTAACTCTAAGACAGCAGACCAAAGCCTAGGAGCAATACAAGGAATAGAGTCTCGCCTGCATCTAAGAATGAAAGCAAGAATAAAACGGAAGAAGTAGAAGAACACCCTAGGATTTTATCGCTTTCCAAGAGGAAACATATGTCATATGGATGTAATGTTAAGGACAATATTTCAAGTGCATGTAATGAACCTGTTTGTTTAATGAACAAAAAATCTTTGTCTGAAAATGTGTGTGATGATATTGTTTCTAATAATGTAAATGTGAATGATATGCCTGGACAGAAAGATGTGTCTACAAGTAGGTCCAGATATGTCAAAAGACTTCTTAAACTAGGTAGGACAGCCACTAGTAGCAAATTGCCTAGAGACCATCTTAAGTTTTGCACATGGAAACCAACGGGTAGAAAATTTACACCTAAGGATGGCACGTTAGATATTGTTCCAAAAGTTCAAATTGAAACCATCTCTAAGTGTGATTCATCTGTTACCTCTAACCCCATGGAACCAAATGTTAAACGGTTTCCATATACAAAACCATATGTTCTTTGCATGTCATTGAAATTTGTCTTTGGATCGTCGACTCGGGTTACTCCAAGCAGATGACCGGGAATCTGAAGCTGCTGATCAATTTTGTATGGAAGTTCATGGGAACAGTTCGGTTTGGAAATGATCATGTAGCAGCTATTCTGGGTTATGGAGATCTTCAGTTCGGGAATTTCTTAATCACTCGGGTTTACTATGTCGAAGGGTTGGGACACAATCTGCTTTCAGTCGGGCAGTTCTGTGATGCGGATTTAGAGGTTGCATTCAGAAGGAATATGTGTTTTGTTAGGAATTTGATTGGTGAAGATCTCTTAACCGGAAATCGTGGAACCAATCTTTATGCTATCGACATTAACAGAATGGCCTCTTCATTACCAATTTGTCTCATGACAAGAGCTGACGAAACTAAGTCCTGGTTGTGGCACAGACGATTATCCCATCTCAACTTCGACACCTTAACTAACCTAGCCAAAGACAACATCGTCACCGATCTCCCTAAATTCAAATACACCAAAGATCACTTATGTCCATCCTGTGAGCAAGGCAAAAGCAAACGGGCAACATATAAACCTAAAACCGTACCTAGTTCGGTCGATAAGTTACATTTGTTGCATATGGACTTATGTGGCCCAATGAGAGTTGAGAGTATCAATGGGAAAAAGTATATTCTTGTGATTGTCGATGATTATTCAAGATATACATGGGTAAGGTTTTTGAGATCAAAAGACGAAGCACCAGGCATCATCATCACCTTTCTGAAGCGAATTCAAGTTCTACTTCAAGCTCCAGTTAGGATTGTAAGAACTGAAAATGGCACGGAATTCACGAATCAGGAGTTAAGAACTTATTTTGAAGAAACTGGAATTACTCACCAGACATCAGCTGTTAGAACTCCACAGCAGAATGGGGTAGTTGAAAGAAGAAATAGAACTCTTGTGGAAGTTGCTCGCACAATGCTGATTTATTCCAGTGCACCGTTATTCTTGTGGGCTGATGCTGTTGCCACTGCTTGTTTCACTCAGAACCGATCCCTTATCCATCCAAGATTCAATAAAACCCCATATGAGCTAGTGAACAACAGAAAACCCGATATCTCTTACCTTCATGTATTTGGCGCTTTGTGCTATCCTACGAACGACAGAGAAGATCTGGGGAAGCTGAAAGCTAAGGGTGATATTGGAATCTTCATTGGTTATTCAGACAACTCGAGGGCATTCAGGGTGTATAATAGAAGAACTAAATGAGTAATAGAGACGATGAATGTAAAATTTGATGAGATTTCACAAATGGCTTCTGAGAGACTCGCTCTAGAACCCGCGCTTAACCCGATGGCTTCTAATCATGTAAGATTAGGACCCGCACCAAACGTTCAGACTTATGGACATATCAGTTCAGGACTCGTACCCCAAGGAGCTCAATCAACTACAACTGACAAACCGACAAATCAAGAACTGGATAATTTCTTCGAGTTTATGTATGATGAGTACTATGGTGGAGTGATGTGCGCGTGTGCGTATGCTCTAATTTATACCCACGGTATGTCGTTGTGGTTTTAGCAGTATTCAAGTTTTAAATTTATATTTAGCCGACTTATCAATAACACACACACTTTAACGAGCAGTGTACCCGGTCAGTATGAATATAATGGTAAGTAGAGTGTCGATCACTAAGAGTGGAACGTATTATCTAGTTATCCTAATCAGTATTTTAATATCTTAAGTTAGCTATACAATCTAATCTAACGCAAGGGGGGTTCAGTCTGAAAGACTGGCACGGTTTGGTTATGATTAAATATAAACTAACTAATAAGCATGAATCAGCGAGTAGCACATACGTACACAGATAAATACTTGAGAGAATAAGAAGACCTGTCCTGATAGTTAAGTAGCTTGTCACTTGTTTTATTGCTAGTTTTATATGAAGTGTATAGTTCGATGCAACGCACCGAGATTAAGTCCTTTCTCGTTGGTTCTAATCTTATCGGCGAGTAAACCCTTAATGATTACTTATGACTATCCTATTTATCTTTCTTCCTACTTTTCTACAGACGATAGAATGAATAGGCGATCTAATAAATAGGCGAGGAAGGGGCATGGCGACCCAAGCAATGCTCAGCTAGACACAGAGGTTATCAATGCACTAATAAAAGTCACCAAAGACATCAACATATAAACTTTAATTAATGGGAAAGCAATTTTAAGGGGAGTTGAAGTGAATGATAACATAACACAAGCCCATCAATCCTGATCAATTAAAGTGTACTAATACAATAAAACAAAACTACTTAATGAATTGAATACATGCAGGACCTTCTTACAGCTCTTGTTTCTTCGTTCAAGGTGTGTCTTGTGTTGCTACTTCGTCTGAATTCGGCTTAGGGTTTTTGTGGTCTTCGGTCTTCTAAAACTGTCGAACTCCGAAATTCGTCTGACTTTAGGGTATTTATAGTTTCTGTCTGAGGGCTAGATGCGGCGCATAGAATAAGTAGATGCGGCGCATTGACTTAACTTCGCGTGGGGTCCAAGATTAATATATTCAGGAATATCCGTACACCGCCAGAAGATGCGGCGTAACTCCATTCTTAGATGCGGCGCATGTCCTTTCTGTCTTGGATCGTAGCTTGTGAAATCTTGATAGTGATGCGCCGTATATAATAAGTATGATGCGGCGTATCTGGAGCGGAATGGTCTTGATCTAGTAAATTTCAGTAGACTCTTAACTTCTTGCTTTGTTTTGCTCCATAATTAGTCCAAAATCGCCAAGTTTCACATAATACTTGTTTTTACCTGAGAATTACAAAAGTAAACATTAACGTATCAATTCTCACAGATAATATAATAAAACAAGTCAAATAAATAGGATAAATGATGATAATAAAATGTACTTATTTGAGTTCATCAAATATCCCCCCACTTGAACTTTACTTGTCCCCAAGTAAACCCTAGAATTAATCTTATGAAAATGTATCTTAAAAGATGTTAGGATTTATTTTTATATTTAAGCATGTATTCATTTTGTCATAATCACACAACCAAACACTTAACGAATTAGAAATAAAATAAAATATATTGATAAAAGCAAATCTAATCGTTTAACTGTCCAGTCATGACGAATATTCTATCATAAGCTTGGCAAGTATACGCATCTCCCCCACTAAAGCCAAGGAATAACAAGTCTAAAGCGGTAAATAGGTTTGTTGGTTAAGGGTTAATATTTCTCCTTAATCTTTATCGATCTCAAATTCCAGAAAATGCGACAAAATCACAAATACATGATCGAATCCACGAACACGATACTTGCAATTGCTCAAATCCTTAACTCGAATAGGCTAAAGATAGGACCAAGTAATCTTTACCAATAATATAATATCAAAAAGGGCGACAAAATCATAAATACATAGCCGAATCTACGACTACGATACTTAAGATTGCTCAAATCCCTAATCTCAATAAATCAAAGGTTTGGATAAAGAATAATATAGGGTATGGATAATATTTGGGATATAAATTGGTGTAAAATAAAAAATAAACAAAACAGATAAATTAAAATCCTAAGTGTGGTTAATCACTATCCCAACCATCCCATGAATAAGACTCATATCATAGAATAACTCACGCTTTAACACTTGAAACACACGCTTTAGGTAGACACGAATTATACTCAACAAGATCTCAATCAAAGAATAACCTTAATTGGCGTTCCCATAACGTCCAACTCCCATTCAATCCATAAATATAATATACAACAAATAGTGGTGATATCGACCACTTAATACAAAACTTTACATAATCCAACTTTTTTTTTTTTTTTTTTTTTTTTTTTTTTTAACATAAACATAGATGTGTAAAATTTCACCACATCACTATAATGATAATTCTGGATAATTTTTCCATACTTTTCATGACTTCAGAAATAACGGTAATAGTGAAAGTAGTAAACACACGAAAAATAAACTCAAAGATATACAATATTTACTTTCACTCCAATTGCATTGTGCAATTTCCCGACCTAACCATAGATAATGAATTACGCACGCGAACACAGGTAATGTAAGGAAACACACTTTGCCTAAAGCAATTAACCAACCACGGATTTTAATCTACAGGGTAGGCTAAGGTGTAAGGGTGTAACGAAACATTATAACAAAGGTGTAAGAAACGAAAGGAATGGCTCTGAGTGTTTTTCTGGGGGTATCTTACTCTAAAAATGAGAGTAACAAAAGGGTTTATACGGGGGTTAACTAACCAGTGTAGTTAGCTAATATCACATAACATATAAAGGCTATTTGGGTGTAATCCTAGAAATTTACCAATTTAGACAAGTTATTCCAATTATGTAAATAATGCTTATTATGGTGGTCTCGAATAGTATACAAGCCAAGTTCTAAAGTTTACAAGTCACCGACACACTCATAGATTTGTGAATTTTGAAAAGTTCACAATTTTTGAAATTAACGTCATGTGTGCAGCAATGTAATTTAGACTTAAAACAAAAACATGCTAAAATTTTTTAATTTTGATATATTAAGCACATTTTAAGCATATTTTGAAAAAGTTTAGGACAAGTAAGTGTTCTAATTCTCCAATCCCCCCACTTAAGTTAAACAACGTCCTCGTTGTTTGTATCAAAGATTAAAAACTGGAAAATAAAAGAATTAGAACAGAAAAACTCCCCTGAGATTTGCTCGGTATGATCCTCCATTTTGTATAAGAGCAAAAATCATCTTCCTTGTGGATGAGAACGTTTAAGCTTCATATTTGATGTATCCACAGGAAATGCAGGAATCTATAATACCACCAAGACTTTAACACACCTAAGTTAAGAAGGTTCAAACTTGCATAATACATTAGTAGTTAGTAAAAATAAAACTAAAAAATAAAAATGAAAATCATCAGGTCAGTTGATACGCCGTATCTTATGGAAAAAGATACGCCGTATCGAGCCTGGAATAAAAATAAAATAAAACGAAATAAAGGATAGGATGCGTCGCATCTGTTTACCAGATGCGGCGCATGTAGTTACCAGACAGACTGTTAATAGTCTGTTGTAAAATGACTCGTTCCACGGTTTATCTCTCACGTCCTCTCGTACTCTCATGCTGAACTTAATGCCAGTCTTTGTCAAGCATAATAAGAAATATCAACTGAAACATCAAATATATACGATAATAATAATGAGTACAATCAACAAGATAATAATAATAATAATATACGTGGAACAATGTCAATAAACACATCAAATCCAGATATCATGGGTCAGTAGGGTCGTCTGAGCGGGTCCCGGAAGTGCTGGCACCATCTGTCCTGGCCCGGACTCTGCGAGTGTATGCGAGTATCGCCCCTCTAACCTGAGTACCATCCGGGCGAGTGTGGCTAATACCCTGATGCTCCAAAAGCCGGCTCACACTCGTAACAAGCCACTCCGAGTCCCTCCTGACACTAGCCAGGTCTGCTCTCAAACCTCTAACCTCAGCCTCGACCAACTCAACTCTCTGTCCCACTGTACGTGCAGCTGCTGGCGGGGGTACTGGTGCATGTGGCTCCTCCTGATGGGCTGGAGCAGCAGCCGGAGCTCCCTGAGGACCTCCCTGCTCCACCTCTGGCTCTGCTGGTCTAGCGGGCCCCAATGCCACCCAAAAGTAGCCTCCCATAATCACCTCGCAGACCCCTATCCTAACCAAATAATCCTGGTCAACAACTGGCAACCTAGTCACCTCGACCTCTAAACCCGCTGGGTTCTCGTCACCGATCACTCCAAAATGTCGGGCCAGCCTAGACACAAAATGCCCGCCAGTCATCTGACTCCTCCTGTCTCTCCCTGCAGCTGCCCGATGGAGGTAATGTGCCAGAAAGTGGGGGATGTTCACCGACAACCCCTTATCCATGCTCCCCAGAAGGAAGAGGTCGAGAGTAGTGATGCGTGGTTTTGCGACCTTACAACAGGTTTTACCTCTCGAGGGATCTCAAGAGGCTTGCAATCCCCACCAGGCAGTGTACCTGACCGATGTAGTATAGTGTAGTGGCAAGTACCGGGGGATTGATCGTTCTCTAGGGGAATAGTGTCGTTAGGATTGAAAAACTACTCTAATAGGTCTAAGGGTGAGGGAAGATTCTTTTTGTATTTTTATTTTTTTATGAAAGCAAGTAAAATCTCGGGTTTGAAGGAGTGGGCGGAATTAGTTGCTAGTCAACTAACCCAAATAACTACAAATGCAAATAAAATAAAATAACTGAAAATAAAAAGGTTGTGGAACTTATATGGAGAGAAATGTGTTTACTTAGATTTCCTTACTCCCTAACTATCTTTTACCGGTTGATTAGTGTGTATTAATTGCGTGGATGACGGGTGTATTCCTTAATACCAATCGTGGGGTGGCGTACGTACTTCCCCAACTCTATAAGCTCCTACTTCACTCCTATGTCGAGCCGGCTAAGAAGCTCCTAACATGGGATCACTAGAATTCGCTCATGCATTAAATACAACCATAATAACCTTAGTACGCATTGGTTCATGTTTCTTAAGACGTTCAAGCAAGTTACCGTATAGGAGGTTAGCCAGTTTTCTTAAGCCTAACATCGATAAACAATCATCCAATACAATTAATAACACACCAACAACCAATAATCAATAGTTAGGTTTCATTAGATCTAAGCAAACACAAGATAAATCTAGCCTAGCATGTTAAATAAAAGACAAGAACAAGATATAATCAAACAACACATAGACATATTGAATGATTAATTGATTACTTATCTTCAATTGAACATGGGAGATCCAGGGGTATAAAACCCTTAAAAATGGCAGAAAAATCGTCTTAGGGTTTCTCCTCACAAAGTTGCACACTAATGACTAAAAATTATGAAAGTATATATAGGAAAACAGATCTGACGGCGTCACCCTTTGGGTCGTGACGCCGTCACCTCGCCGCGGTTAGGGTTTCTTGATGGCCTTCTTGACGCCGTCCCCCTTTAATCTTCCAAAATCCTCTCGGGCTTATCAAGGCTTGACGGCCTTCTTGACGCCGCCCCCCTTTAATCTTCCAAAATCCTCTCTAGCTTATCAAGGGTTGACGACGTCACATTGGGGCTTAACGCCGTCACAGGTACTTTCCAGCAGATTTTTGAGACTTTGTCGTTTTCTTCACTTTTATGCTCCAAAAACGTCCAAAATGCTTCCTTTTTCCAGATTTCATCTCCAAAGTACCTAAAATGACAAAAGGAACGATTTAGGGCAATATTTGATCAAATAAATACGATTTAGGGCTTAAATGACCCCCTAAAAGCGGTACACTTTTCGCTTCATCAAATACCCTTACACTTGAGATTTGCTTGTCCTTAAGCAAATGCGCTTTTATTCTAATCAAAATACAAGTTAGGGGTCATTTAGTGCTAATATAAAAGTAATTACAACAAATAGTCATTCCACTTTAATCATAATAAGCACGGAGATTACAGACTAGCACCTCACAAGTAGTATTTAGATACTCACATCTCTCAGGTGTCATAAAAGTATTTCTCATAAATGAAAATGAATAATATCTCTCACTACCTGTCATAGCAAATAGATTACCATAGGCTTGGGAAAGGATCGAAAACCTTCTCCACTAGGCGTAAGCACCTAAGATAAACTATCAAAGAGGGCTTTTACATGGGTTATAACGTGAGGTGTAGGGATATGATAAACACGGTTTTGTTGGATAAAGGATATTTTACTGGTGGCGAGTTAAAGATCTTGATTAATTACATGTACAATATGGCGTTGCTAAGCCAAGACTAGACTCGACTTAAGCTAATGAAAAAAATAACAAAAAGATAAAATAAATATAAAATGAAATGGGATGGTAGTCCGTATTTTTTTTTTTTTTTTTTTTTTTTTTTTTTTTTTTTTTTTTTGTGCATACACTCTTGCCATACCATCCAAAATAATACATCGCAGGGGGGTTGTATCCCCCTTACACTTGAACTTTTACATAACTTTACAATTAACTATTCTAATGACTCGAATTAAGATAATCGAAACACTTGGAGTACTTTTAAAATATTTAGCACATATGGGGGTAATAATGTTGTTCTTCCCCATTACTCCATTACACTAGTACTTTACCCATGAGTCCCAATCGTCCCAAAACAATATGTACAAGGATATGACTCGACTTAGCAACCATGTAATCAATTAGATAATTAACTTGGGGTTTAAACAAATGTTGTCACAATAATGCACTAAAAATGAGTGCATACAAGGTAGGCTAAGGCGATTTGGGTGTACATTTAAGTGGGGTGTAAACAAATTCTTACTTTAAGTAAAATGCTTAAAGTTAGAAACGAAAAGATAGGCTCTGAGGGGTGTACTAGGGGTATCGTGTACTAAAAATGAGTACAACGCAAAGGGTGTGAGAGAATTACTTGACCAATGTAGCCAATGTAATTATAACAAAAACACAGGTGTAAAACAATGGGTTAATCCTAATGCCTCTTATCATGTAGTAAATCTAACTACACGAATGTAGTCTCACTTGTGGCCTCGGAATGGTCCTAACGCAAGTTCTAGAATCTAAGTGCTACCGGTACACACATCATAGCATAAATGCTTTTCCTACCAATTCTAGGGGCGAACCTCACATATTTGGGGGTGGAAAATATTTTTAGTGGTACGGTTTTGTGCTAGTCATATAACTCCTATCCGTGAGACGCTCATTAAGACCAAAGTTTCACTCCTATATGTTGTAAAAAAATTTAAATTTGGCACTAAAATTGCCCTAACAGGTATTTCTCTCAGTTTTATTACACATCTACCATTAAACAAACAAAAAATCAAGCGTAAAAGCATTCTCTAAAGTATCGTACTTTACCCCCCCCCCCCCCCCCTTACACTTAAGATGAACATTGTCCCCAATGTTCAAATAACAAGATGTAAAAGTAAATAAGGTAAAAGAATGAAATCAAATACTCCCCTGATTCGCTCGGTGGATAATGAGGTAACATGGTTAGATCTTCTTCCAAGGTAATGTGGAAGCTTCAAGATTAAAGCAGCGCCGAAAGCTAGATTCCACATACATCTCCTTGTCCAAAATAACCTGTTAAACCTGAGAAAACAAACACGAAAACCTGCATAACATCGGCGGGATAAATCTGTATAAGGATATAATGCTTGTGGAATGATTATTTTGCAGATTCCTGGAGTTTATAAGTTAGAGATTTAATAAAAACTTTTTATGATTCCGGTAGAAAAACAAAACTTTAAAAAATTTCAGAAAATTAAAACTTGACGCCGTCAGGTTGTAAGGCCTGACGCCGTCAGAAATGATCTGACAGAATTCTCATGTTAAGTTTCCGGAAAATTTCTGGAAAAACCTATACCTTACTTCCTGGAATTCCTGCAAAACTTCATAATGACTCGATACAAGCATTTGACTCAAACAATTACTAATATGTATGTTAATTTATTATTGTTATGATTCATGTTCATTTGTTCTAATAAACCGATTTGGATTTCCCTTACACTTAACTTTTGCAAAATACCTTTATATGTAGTTAAGACGAAGTTAAAAACAAGATAAAGCATTTTCACAATTTAGTTTCGAACATGAATCAATAATAATAAAAATTAAACATACATACGAAAGCAAATAAAATTCAAACAAACAAATAAATAAACACACAAAGCAAATAAAGCTTGGGTTGCCTCCCAAGAAGCGTTTGTTTTTGTTCGAGTCACGAGCCTGACTCTACCCTTATTTAACGGAAATAGGGGAGGTTTTCCCTACACTTAGGATTAAGTGCGGGTGGAAGTAGCGATACACACCCTTAGGGTGGAAATATGCCACGTGAGGTGAAGGGGGTGAGTGAATGGCTTCCTTCATCCTAAAACTACCCGGATAATATTGGTTTATGGGTGGGTCGGTTCCTCTTTTGTCTCCTAGATGTAAATCTAAGGATGAAAAGTTGTGTAAAGGTTGAGGTTCCGGCTCATCAAAACTAGGAAATTCCCTAGAACTAAGAGTAAGGTCATCACTAAAAGTGTTCAAACCTATATCCTCTAGTTGTGCTTGGTCCAAGGGTTCTACCTCCATCGGGATTCCTAAAGTCTCTTCTACTTCTTCCGGGTAAGTCACGGGCGGTGTGGGTGCCTCAAATGATGGTGGGTTTTGTGGAGTACTTGGTGGACTTGGATTTTCTACTTTATCCTCCATCTTATCTTGATTACCTATGTGCTTATTATGTGATTTGTTGAAGTCTATCCCCAACATGCACCTAGGTATCTCAAATCCTTTTCTATTCATCTCAAATTCTTGGTCCGATTCATAAGAATCATTCTCAATAACTTGATCACTATGTTCCATTTGCCTAAAGGATTCCTCATACTCATCATATGTCTTGGTGAAATCTAATCCAAGCATGCACCTAGGTAGTTCAACATTAACCATCTCACAATCTTGGTCGGGTTCATAAGAAACTATCCTAGGTGAAGGCTCATATGGTGCATAGGTTTCACTTAATGAGGTATTTTGAGGGTTTGATGGGGCTCCTAAGGTGATTTCCTCAAAAGTTTTATGCACTTGGTCTCTTTTCTCAAGGTACTCACTAAAATCTATGTAAGATCCTGTTCTCATTACTTCATTCCACCATCTTGATTTATCCAAATTAGTAAAATTATATTTCTTCATGTAAAACTCTAGTCGCGGATTTGGTAGATTCACGTTCTCCATAATGGCGAACGGAAGAGTCAATGGAAAAACTTTACGAACAAAAGCAGAAATAAAAGATAGACTACGAGAAAGCTAATAAAAAGAAAATAAAAATCTCACTAGATAGGAATCTAATGAGTAGACCTAATAAAAATAAAATTTCAACCTAAGCATTAACTATTCCCCGGCAGCGGCGCCAAAAACTTGATGCGTGGTTTTGCGACCTTACAACAGGTTTTACCTCTCGAGGGATCTCAAGAGGCTTGCAATCCCCACCAGGCAGTGTACCTGACCGATGTAGTATAGTGTAGTGGCAAGTACCGGGGGATTGATCGTTCTCTAGGGGAATAGTGTCGTTAGGATTGAAAAACTACTCTAATAGGTCTAAGGGTGAGGGAAGATTCTTTTTGTATTTTTATATTTTTATGAAAGCAAGTAAAATCTCGGGTTTGAAGGAGTGGGCGGAATTAGTTGCTAGTCAACTAACCCAAATAACTACAAATGCAAATAAAATAAAATAACTGAAAATAAAAAGGTTGTGGAACTTATATGGAGAGAAATGTGTTTACTTAGATTTCCTTACTCCCTAACTATCTTTTACCGGTTGATTAGTGTGTATTAATTGCTTGGATGACGGGTGTATTCCTTAATACCAATCGTGGGGTGGCGTACGTACTTCCCCAACTCTATAAGCTCCTACTTCACTCCTATGTCGAGCCGGCTAAGAAGCTCCTAACATGGGATCACTAGAATTCGCTCATGCATTAAATACAACCATAATAACCTTAGTACGCATTGGTTCATGTTTCTTAAGGCGTTCAAGCAAGTTACCGTATAGGAGGTTAGCCAGTTTTCTTAAGCCTAACATCGATAAACAATCATCCAATACAATTAATAACACACCAACAACCAATAATCAATAGTTTGGTTTCATTAGATCTAAGCAAACACAAGATAAATCTAGCCTAACATGTTAAATAAAAGACAAGAACAAGATATAATCAAACAACACATAGACATATTGAATGATTAATTGATTACTTATCTTCAATTGAACATGGGAGATCCAAGGGTATAAAACCCTTAAAAATGGCAGAAAAATCATCTTAGGGTTTCTCCTCACAAAGTTGCACACTAATGACTAAAAATTATGAAAGTATATATAGGAAAACAGATCTGACGGCGTCACCCTTTGGGTCGTGACGCCGTCACCTCGCCGCGGTTAGGGTTTCTTGATGGCCTTCTTGACGCCGTCCCCCTTTAATCTTCCAAAATCCTCTCTGGCTTATCAAGGCTTGACGGCCTTCTTGACGCCGTCCCCCTTTAATCTTCCAAAATCCTCTCTGGCTTATCAAGGGTTGACGGCGTCACATTGGGGCTTGACGCCGTCACAGGTACTTTCCAGCAGATTTTTGAGACTTTGTCGTTTTCTTCACTTTTATGCTCCAAAAACGTCCAAAATGCTTCCTTTTCCAGATTTCATCTCCAAAGTACCTAAAATGACAAAAGGAACGATTTAGGGCAATATTTGATCAAATAAATACGATTTAGGGCTTAAATGACCCCCTAAAAGCGGTACACTTTTCGCTTCATCAAGTAGTCACCTTCTCGGGTGACTGACCTCTCCCAGCAATGGTCAAAGCTATCATGCGGTGGCACAACCTCCTCATGGGTTCCCTGATCAACGTATAAGATGGGGTGCCCGTGGTGGAATCACCCCCTGAAGAGATCCTCTCCCAGTAGTCTCCAAGCAACCCCCTATCAAGAACCACTCTCAAACTCTCATCCCAATATCTAGCAAAACCATCAGACTCAATCTCCTCCACCGTATGCAAGCCCATAGCCAAAATGAACTGTCTCATCGACATCTGCCTGTGCTCTCCCCCAACCTAAAAACCAAAGTGTCAGCAGTGTCCAACTCCGTATCAGTCTCCCTATAGTAAACTGTACTGAAAAACTCCAACATAAGCTCCTTCACTAGAGGCTTGTCTACCCCGAACAACTTCTCCCAAGCAAAAGATCTAAATACCACCTCATCATCATCATCACTAACCACCATCTCCAACCTACGATGCAAACTATCAGTTGCATGTCCCCCTCCAATCAACCCAACATCAGCAACATCCAAAACCGTTACCCTGAAAATCCTCCTGAAGTAAATAGCTCTAAGCCTCCTCAAATAGTCATCCAATGTATCAGGAGTAAGCCCAAAAGTCTCAAAGCGGAGCCATGGATGTCTGTTAGCAGCTTCGGGAAGTGCCATCTGCAACAAATCTTCAAGATTAGAAAACAGTCTGTAAATATGGTAGATACGGCGCAACTGATAAATCAGTGCGGCGTATCTGCGAAATATGAGAGATGCGAAGCAAGCACAATAGAATACGGCGTATGGAGATGCGTCGTATCTAGATTAAGTAATACGGCGTATATATAGTTTTATTAAATTGGAATTAGATCGTTACGCCGCATCAATTAACCTAGATGCGCCGCATCTATCAATCTTATCAGCATAAAAAGGGGTCAGGCACGCATTCTAAGAATCCGGACCCGTGACGTAAACTCTCACTTAACATCACAGTTCCTAATATCCATTGTAAAAGTTTTAAAAGTTATTATACCACCACCAATCCATTTTCCCACTAAAATTCAAAATAACTTCCCCAAACCCTAGTTTTTGCTCAATTCAATTCGGGTAGAAATTCAATGATCTATTCAAATTCAATATGGGGGAAATCATCTAATGCAAGTCCTAATCATTTCCCTAAAATCTTCCTAATCCTAACCGAAGTATTGCATAAGCCCAGATTTTTAAATTAAACAAAATTAAATGAAATAATTACCTTAGATTACGATTAGGATTAGGATTAGGATTAGAAGTTTTGATTTGATAAGAAAGCTCGGATTCGAGGGTTGATTTTTGACTGGGTGTGTGTGTTCTTAACTGTGTGTGTTTTTGGGTAAGAAAGTGAGATCCGGCGCATCCCTTTCGTATTTATAGGGCAGATAGATGCGCCGTATCTCATAAATAACATGCGCCGTATCTATCTAAAATTGTTGACTGGTCAATAGGTTTTAATTAGTTAGAGATACGGCGCTTAGAATGTTGGATCCGCCGTATTGTTGCTCCAGTAAACAAAATTTAAATAGGGAACGTACCTTGGCCTCCGCAACGCTTTTCCTTATACATAAAATTGGGTAAAACGGTACACCATATGATAAATATAAATTCAAAGTAAGGGTAATAGGCATATACGTTTTATTAATGATTATGATCTCATTGCTTAGTAGATAATGATTTATTCCGAGGTTAGGAACAAATATCGTTTTAAGTTTACAAAATTGAGATTATATTCGGGAGAGGTTTCGTAGAGAATTCTCTTTAAGGCTAGGTAAATTATTGTAGAGGATACCTGGAATTCTATTTCAAGAATTTTAAGATACTCAATGTTACCAGTACTGAATTCTCCTCCACTCTTGTCGTCTTATTATAGCCTTACAATCATCAAAGGTATGATTACTCCATCTAGCATCTCATGGTCGGGCTCAGAATGTAATCTTCCATAGTGATGCTTAAGTCATCATTTATCCTGAAAGTAAACCAACTTGCGCACGAGAGTAGTGGAACGATCAAAGTGAATATCAAAAATCAACTATATTTATCAAATTAAATTCGTCGTATTAACAAAAGTTAATGCGCCGTATTTTTGTTACGTTTCAAAATACAGGATTTTTGATTCAGAAGATACGCCGTATCGATAAAAATCGATGCGTCGTATCTGTTTAATAATTCGAAAACTGTTTTTAATTAAAATAATAGATACGCCGTATCTACTAAAGCAGATGCGTCGTATGGCGTTATCGTTTAGAAAAATTTCTTATTAAAAACAGATACGCCGTATCTTGGGGAAAGATGCGTCGTATCGAATTTATTAAACGCGTTGTATTTTATAAAAATTAAACGCAATACGCCGTATCTATGAAAATAGATGCGCTGTATCGTTTGAATTAGCTCAGTACAACGATAGCAGAATACAAGAAAAATAAAAAGAAAAACAAAAATAAAAACAAACGAAAATAAACAAAAATAAAAACACACAAAAACAAAAAATATGCAAAATAATACAATGAATGCAATTTAACTAATATACAACAAAGTTAGCGGTTAGAATTAAAATTAAAAAAAAAAAACCTAATTAAAATACTAATCAAATTAACAGATAATAACAATTCACTCCCCGGCAACGGCGCCAAAAACTTGATGTGAGCGTGTGTGTATGCTCTAATTTATACCCACGGTATGTCGTTGTGGTTTTAGCAGTATTCAAGTTTTAAATTTATATTTAGCCGACTTATCAATAACACACACACTTTAACGAGCAGTGTACCCGGTCAGTATGAATATAATGGTAAGTAGAGTGTCGATCACTAAGAGTGGAACGTATTATCTAGTTATCCTAATCAGTATTTTAATATCTTAAGTTAGCTATATAATCTAATCTAACGCAAGGGGGGTTCAGTCTGAGAGACTGGCACGGTTTGGTTATGATTAAATATAAACTAAACTAATAAGCACGAATTAGCGAGTAGCACACACGTACACAGATAAATACTTGAGACAATAAGAAGACCTGTCCTGATAGTTAAGTAGCTTGTCACTTGTTTTATTGCTAGTTTTATATGAACTGTATAGTTCGATGCAACGCACCGAGATTAAGTCCTTTCTCGTTGGTTCTAATCTTATCGGCGAGTAAACCCTTAATGATTACTTATGACTATCCTATTTATCTTTCTTCCTACTTTTCTACAGACGATAGAATGCATAGGCGATCTAATAAATAGGCGAGGAAGGGGCATGGCGACCCAAGCAATGCTCAGCTAGACACAGAGGTTATCAATGCACTAATAAAAGTCACCAAAGACATCAACATATAAACTTTAGTTAATGGGAAAGCAATTTTAAGGGGAGTTGAAGTGAATGATAACATAACACAAGCCCATCAATCCTGATCAATTAAAGTGTACTAATACAATAAAACAAAACTACTTAATGAATTGAATACATGCAGGACCTTCTTACAGCTCTTGTATCTTCGTTCAAGGTGTGTCTTGTGTTGCTACTTCGTCTGAATTCGGCTTAGGGTTTTTGTGGTCTTCGGTCTTCTAAAACTGTCGAACTCCGAAATTCGTCTGACTTTGGGGTATTTATAGTTTCTGTCTGAGGGCTAGATGTGGCGCATAGAATAAGTAGATGCGGCGCATTGACTTAACTTCGCGTGGGGTCCAAGATTAATATATTCAGGAATATTCGTACACCGCCAGAAGATGCGGCGTAACTCCATTCTTAGATGCGGCGCATGTCCTTTCTGTCTTGGATCGTAGCTTGTGAAATCTTGATAGTGATGCGCCATATATAATAAGTAGGATGTGGCGTATCTGGAGCAGAATGGTCTTGATCTAGTACATTTCAGTAGACTCTTAACTTCTTGCTTTGTTTTGCTCCATAATTAGTCCAAAATCGCCAAGTTTCACATAATACTTGTTTTTACCTGAGAATTACAAAAGTAAACATTAACGTATCAATTCTCACAGATAATATAATAAAACAAGTCAAATAAATAGGATAAATGATGATAATAAAATGTACTTATTTGAGTTCATCATGGAGCTTCGACAAATGCATCACAATAACATTCCGCTGCACCCGCTCAACAACATCAACCACCACCACCACCACAAGATGCATCAACAACATTCGAAGCCGACGCACCAACTCCCTCAACGTCATCAACATCTACGCCAGCAACTCTAGTAATTGAGATTGTGTTACCAAGAGTTGATGAGGAAAACCAAACCACAACAATTCAAGAAGAACAACAAAACGATGCAGTGTTAGAAGAAGAACCATTCGAAAACCCATTTGGAACAGATTCTGCTGAATCATATTCTAGATTACATGAACCTTCTAACACGCATTCGTCAAATCCAAGATACCCTTCAATGTTAAAGTGGACTAAAGACCATCCAATAGAACATGTTATTGGTGAACCTTCAAGGCCAGTTCAGACGAGAAGACAACTTGCCACCGATTTTGATATGTGCATCTACATCTGCTCCGTCAGTCTAAAAGAGCCAAAGAACATTCGGGAGGCAATGGCAGATAATTCATGGATTGAAGCGATGCAGGAAGAACTTCTCCAATATCAATTACATGACACTTGGAATTTAGTGCCGAGACCAATTGACAAACTCGTCATTGATCTTAAGTGGTTATGGAAGAACAAAAAAGGATGAAGAGATGACTGTAATTCGCAACAAAGCTCGTCTCGTGGCCAAGGGATTCAGACAGGAAGAGGGGATAGATTTTGATGAGTCATTCGCGCCAGTAGCAAGGCTTGAGGCAGTCAGGATATTCTTAGCCTATGCAGCTCACAAAAACATCACGGTCTATCAGATGGATATCAAGACGACATTCTTGAATGGAACTCTGAAAGAAGAGGTGTACGTGAGTCAGCCAGATGGATTCGTTGACAAAGATCATCCAGACTACGTTTACAAGCTCAAGAAAGCTATCTATGGTTTGAAACAAGCCCCAAGGGCGTGGTACGACGAGTTATCATCTTTCCTACTTATGAATCATTTCACCAAATGAACAATAGACCCGACCTTGTTTACTAAAAAATTCAAAAATGATATTTTGATTGTTCAGATTTATGTGGACGACATAATCTTTGGGTCCACTAATCCGGAACATTCAAAACATTTTGCAAATCTCATGAAAAGTAAATTTGAAATGTCTATGATGGGCGAATTAAAATTCTTCCTTGAACTTCAAATCCATCAATCCCATCGTGGCATTTTCATTAATCAGGCTAAATATACAATTGAGATTTTGAAGAAACATGTAATGGAAAATTGTGACTCTGCTGGTACACCAATGGTCACTTTACCCAAAATTGGAGCTGATTTATATGGGAAACCCATGGATCCAAAGAAATATCGGAGCATGATTGGGTATCTCATGTGTCTAACAGCTAGCCGACCCGATATTCATTTTGTTGTATATTTATTAGCACGGTTTCAGGCAAGGCCTACCGAACTTCACCTCCAAGAGGTTAAACGGATCTTCCGGTACCTTCGAAGAACCATTAACATGGGACTTTGGTACCCGAAAGATTCGGAGTTTACACTAATAGCCTTTTCAGATGCCGACCATGCTGGATGTCAAGTTACAGCAAAAAGTACATCCGGGGGAGCACAATTTCTGGGAGAAAAGCTAGCAGGCTGGTCATCAAGGAAACAAGATTGTACGACATTATCAACCGCTGAAGCCGAGTATGTGTCTCTATCTGCGTGTTGTGCCCAAGTTCTATGGATGAGGACACAACTCACAGATTATGGTTTCTTTTTCGACCGCATACCTATGTATTGTGATTTAAAAAGTGCCATAGCCATCTCGTGCAATCCCTTGCAACACTCGAAGACCAAGCACATTAGAGTCCGCTATCACTTCATAAAGGAACACGTCGAAGAGGTACTGTTGAATTATTTTTCGTTAAGACTGAATACCAACTCGCCGATCTATTTACTAAATCCCTTCCAAAAGAAAGGTTTGACGATTTAGTTTGACGGATTGGCATGCGAAGCCTAACTCCTCAGGAGCTAGAAAGTCTTCTCGAATCTTCTTGAATTATTATCTATCTCAGCTTCGCATGTAAATATTTTTGAAAAACAAAATACAAAATTTGAAAAACCAACAAAAACAAAATATAAAAATAGAAAATTTCAAAAATACAAAAACAGTAAAAAATATAAAAACAAAAATATTCTTCTCACGACATGTCTCTCGTATAAATTGATATTCTGTACGTACCTAGAAATTGTTAGACCCGTTTCCCGGATGTTGGGACCCCGCCCTAAATGAAAATAGATTATGGCTTTATGTAATTGGCCAGTCAACGAATGTTGTGTTTTAGTCAAACCCGATAGTCAAAATATGACTAAAGCGGTTATGTAAAATATGATGCATAACTAAAGGGGCCTAGGTTGCCCAGTGTTAATTATATGATATAAGTTAGTTGTGGTTAAAGTAGAAGAAAAGAGACTAGAAGGAGCATTCTTGCCATTATCCCAAAGTGGCACCTAACTAGTTATATCTAGTTATTTCTAGACATTTCCACAAATTATTGAGGTGTGAGTGATGAAGGCCGGTTTTAGAGAGAAGAGAAATAGAGGGAAAAACTAGTTATTGATCAAGGATGAAGAAAATGAAGATCTTATGTCCATAGCTTTCCCTAGCAATGATCTTGTTCAAGTAAGTATTCTATCTTGTTATTAATAAGGCTAAGATTCATGATTGAAGTGGGTTTTTATCATATGATCAAGGTATGATCATATGATGATATAGAATGAAAGATGGGTAGGTTTAGATGGGTTTTATAACCTTTGTTCATGATGTATTGTGTTTTGTGTTAAGTACTTGTATGATGTTATGGCTTAGGGTGTTTATGAGGATGATGAGGTTATGGATGATGATGGATGATGATGGATGCTTGGATATGCTTAGCTTGGAGATAAGGTAAGTAAAATGATGATGGCATGTATTATATGGATGTCTAACATGTATGTGTTATGTGTGTTTTGTGACTAGTGATAAGAGATTGGATATGTGCTTATGTGCTAGGATGAATATGATCTAAGTGGTGAATTTTGGTTATGATGGTAAGTTGATGTTAGGTGGTTATGCAAGAATTAGAGAGTGGAGTAGCTAAGTAAGTGTTTGGAGATATGTGATGCTTATGTGTTTGATTGAAGTATGATGGTATGTGATTATCGTTTTACTTACTAAGCGTAAGCTTATCCTTTTAGTTGTTAATATTTTTGTAGGTTTATGTGCGGCGAAATGTAAGGACTTGGATTGTAACTTAAGGATTTGGAAGCGGATTGGATGATAAATTGTAATTAGGAGCTTAGTATAGAACACCGAGCTCAAGTGACAAGGTTGTACCCCCGAGAGTCTTTTATTGATTTGTAAAGTGTAGTCGAGTGTCAATTTGTATGTTAGAAAGGTCAAAACGATTTGGGAGTCTAACGATGGGTCAAAGTGTGTTTTAAGTGTTTTTGAGTAATGATAATGGGGTGTTTGGTTTAAGCGTGTTCGTACCCATTTTGGGTTGTAAACGGGTCAAGTGCCCTTGGAACATGTTTGTTATGTTAATGTAATGCTTTTGGTAAAGTTTGGGTGGTTAACGGTGTGTCCAAGTGCGTTAAGTGGTTTATGGTCATTGTTTAAGGGGGGTGTTTGGCAAAGGGGTAAATGTACCCATTTTAATGCGTAAACGGGTCAAGTGTCGTTGGAACATGTTTAATATGTTAAATTATTAAAGATGGTAAAGTTTGGTGTAAAACGGATGTGGTATGAGTAGTTTGATGTGTAAATGGGTCGAAACGGGTTATTTGCATAACCCGTCAAATTTTAAAGTACTATTTCTGGTTGATTGAGTATGTAAATGGTTTTGTATGTTATGCTAATGGCTTTGAGTGAGTTTGGTGTGGATATAAGGTAGCATGGGTTGTTTATTGTGAAAAAGGGGTGAATTTCGGTATGGATTCACCAAATTTCGGTTTATACCGAAATTTGGTACAAAATCCCAAATTTCGGTTTCGAATTTCGGTTTCATTTGGGCAGATTTTGGTAAACTTTGAAAAATCATATCTTTTAATCCGTAAGTCGTCACGGGTCGTACCACCTATCATTTTGAAGGTAATTGAGTCTACTTTCATTTAAAAATAGCCTCAAGGGCTGAATGTTTATGGATTTTTGTCAGTTCATAAAAGAGTGACAGCAGGTCAGTTTTGAGAGGTCGTTTCCGCGTAAAAAGTTTCAATTTTTGGTCTAAGTGGGCACGGGGTGTAACAACTTGGTATCAAAGCCTCGGTTTAAGTGAATTAGGTATTCTTTAGGATTGCCTAGACTTAAACCACTCGTAGAAGCCTTAGACGTAAGTGATAGTTGCGCGTAAATTAATTGCTATGTGTTAGACGAATTATGTTTTATGCTAGTTGAGCTTATTGATGATAAGTGATAGATGTATGTTATAGTGTTGATGTGTATGTGATAGAAGTCCGTGGAGGACTTGAAGTGTTTGGATGATTAGTTAGCCGTGCACCTTGGTTGGTGCCGGGGATTGTATTGCGTTTATGTGAAGTGTATGATAGAGTTATAGTTATGGAATGCGAGTAGCAATGCTAAGCGGTATTAGAGATGGGTTAGTGAGTGAATTAAGCTTATGATGCCTTAGTTATAAGGTAGGCTATTGCTTGCGGCTAATTAGAAGGTTGATGCTTAGACATGAATTGATTATGCGATATGATATATGATGTCATAGACTATGATAGTTGATTTTGATTATGAATGTTTTAACACTTGTCGGATAAGTGTTAAGTGTTATGATATGATTGTTTATGTGATGTTAAGTGTTATCGTTTATGCAATGATAAGTCTATGGTAGTTGGTTATATGTGTAAGTTTTATGTAGTATGCTTGAGAGCATGATGTATAGAAGTGTATGAGTTAAGGTAGATGCATTGGAATGCATAATATATGATGACTTAGTGTTGAAAGGAAGTTAAAAGAATACTTGACATGTGAAATAAGAAAGGATAAGTATGGTTAGTGTTGGCTAAAGCATAAATGCTTTGAAAGTTTGAGATAAAGAAAGAAGTGAAAAATGAAGTATGTTTGTAGCTTAATGATAAGAAAGACATGATTAATATAATAATGAATAGATGCTTGAAGCATGAATTTTTATATGCTAAACCAAAATGAGAAAATAAGGGTGTATTGATAAGATGTGGTGAGGACATGTATCATATAAAACATGATAACTAAAACGTATTAATACTAAATGAGTAGAAGTGATGAATGAGACATAGATTGCACTAGAAGTCATAAGTGACTTGAAGTGTGCTAGAAAGAATTGTAAAACGTGAATATAATCATGTTAATATATATCTATATTGAAATGTGTATGATGAGACGTATGCGAGTGCGATAGAATAAACCTATGTAAGGTTTATATGCGTAAAAGTTGAATAGACTAAAATGAAGTAATAGTGTAAGTTGAGAATATGGTCAACACGGGGCTGACGGGTAATAGTAAAAGTGCGTTGTAAGAACACATAGAAATGTGTAAATTGTAATGGACAAATATTATATAGAACTTGTCTAGAATAAAGATGACACGTAATGAGTTGTTGACGAACGTAAGAATGAGTTTATAGTTGGGTCGTAGATGTGTAAGTAAGTGGATCAACGTAATGGTAAACAACACAAGATTGTGTGTGATAAAAGAATAGAAATAGCAAAATGAGAAGAGAGATGCTAAATGGTATTAGGGATGGGATCAATAAGTAACTTAAGGTGATAACGCATAAATAATGGATCGCGAGGACGAGAAGTGTACTAAATTATAATGTGTAATGATAAGATGAAATTGACACGCTAATTGTTAGGGATTGTTGACATAAGGAAAACGAATAAGATTTAGTAACGACGCTTAAAGTATGGATCGTGATGATATTGAGGGTACTAACGTATAGTGTGAAAAGACGGGATGAAACTAACGAGTTAACATTAAGGTGTTTGATAACTTGAAGGGTTAAAGAATGAGGATATAAAGGGATGACACGAATTGGGACCAACATAGGGTCTCATTAAATTTAGTAATTAAGGACTAAAGTTAAATTGGTATAGAGACAGGGTAACGGTAAGGTAAAGTACTTGAGGGTTAAGCGTGAAAGTGAAGTTGCGATTAAGCGGGGATATAAAAAGGATGGAAATTAAATGAAAAAGTTTGAGTGCCAGAAATTAGATGCGATAAGTTAAGAATGTAAATGGTATACTTAACATGACGTAAAATTTACAGGATTAAAGTAAGGTGTGTTAGTAAGATAATGACAAGATAAAAAGAGTACGTTTTAACGCTAATGATCGAATGGGACAAGTCAAGTATGCAAGCAAGAATATAAAAATACATTGTGCGGTAAACGTAACGAACTTACGTAAATAGGATGTGTGAAAAGAAAAGGTAACGCTAATGAGGGTGTTAACGTTATTGATCTATGAAGGGCATATATGTAAATGGCGAGATAGAATAATATCGCTTAAATACATAAATAATTTAAGAAATGAGATAAAGTATGAGAATAAGAATGCGATGAGCTAAGAATGTAAGAAAGAATGAGAGGAGCGTGTATGAGATAAAGGCGTTGTCCTGAAATTATCATGTTACGGCTAAGGCGATTAGCTGTAATTACTATAATGAATGCATGAGTTACAATTGGCAATATGTGCAAAGTCTAGATGTAAATGAGTTAAGTAGACTAAAAGGTAATAATGTGGAAATGATTAATGTGGGCTAATAATGCAAGAGATAATAAAGAGTGAAAACACGTAGAAATGTGTACTTATAATAAGCAAGTTCATATGCATTATGAGTTTGCGCTCACTAAATAAAAGGGACAGAATAAGGTGTGTGTGTTAAAATGTTAATAGCTTGGATCCAATGCTATAATGTGAAAATGATGAGGTGTGAATGTTAATAATCCCTCGGGATGAATGTTAAAGGTGGTATCCTTCGGGATGACCAAGTCAATGAATGATAAAGATCCTTCAGGATGTGTTAAAGATCCTTCGGGATAAAATGTATTGCCTTCACCGGCAAAGATTGCCTACATCCTTGGCATGTGTAAAAGTCCTTTCGGGGAAAATGTTAAGGTAAAGTGGATCCAAGCTAGAAAATGGAAAAGTTTAAATAATGAGTGAAATATAAAATGAAAATGAAATAATAAAAATTAAATTGGGAAATAGGAGTAATAGTGTTATGTCGGGAGTACATAACCATGAGTTTATATTTCTTGATTTACATCGATTGGGACGCCTCTCCATGTAAATGAGGAATTATAAACGAGTGGGCTATGTGTTGCCGACACGGCACGAGTAGGGTTAGAGGAGTAGAAAGCGGAAGTCTAGAGTTAGTTAAAAGTTATAAGAACTAAGATAGGAGGATTAAGATTTGAGTACGCCTTTTAGTGAGAACTTATGAGAAACCTATGCTTGAATGTTAAGTCTAAGTTGGCGGAACTAAGGAATCATAATGATGTTTCAAAATGTTATAATACGTAATTATGCCGTGGTGCAAAATGTGAGTATGGAAATAGTTTATGATAATGTCTTGTGTAATGAGGCGACAATGTTAAAGCATGGTGCTACAAAGCTAATTCCTGTAATATTTCTATAAGCTTTAGAAGGCAATCAAAATGGCATGAATAAATAAGTAGGCTTATGTGCAGCCGATATGACATGAGTACGGATAGTGATATGAGAAAGTGAAAACTAAAACATGTTAGACGTCATAAGAAAAGATAAATATGAATAAAACTTATAGCGGTGTTAAGGTTATGTGTGAAACCTTAAGATAGACGTCTAAATTGAATTATGTTTTAAGTTGATAAGTTAATTGGTGAGTATTCACAAGATTTGATAAGAAGTTTTCGTAAGTAATGCGTGTGATAGATTTTTGGAATGTGCCATTTGTATGGTACTTTGTATATTTTGAATAGGTTGCCGGTTTTTTTTTATATTGATATGTGTTGGTATGATGTAAGATACGGAATTGGCCGGTATAAGATGCTATGTCATGTTAGTACATGGGCGTACGTCGTGTTTATAGTGATGAAGTTTGACTTATGTAAAGTCAAAGTAGTTGATGTTCCGGATGACAAGTAGTCATTGTGGGAAATCTTAGAAAAGTTTGCGATGAGAATTGTGTTTTAGTAGATTATGAGTTATGATTATGTTTAGTGAGTTTAGAATTTGTGAGATCACTTAGATCGTTGCAAAGTAACGGTTTGGAAAGCATGAGAATAAGGATACGTATATGTTTGAATTTAGTTTTGGATAGATTTAGACAAGAGATTTCGGGGACGAAATCTAAATAAGGGAGGGTAGAATTGTTAGACCCGTTTCCCGGATGTTGGGACCCCGCCCTAGATGAAAATAGATTATGGCTTTATGTAATTGGCAAGTCAAAGAATGTTGTGTTTTAGTCAAACCCGATAGTCAAAATATGACTAAAGCGGTTATGTAAAATATGATGCATAACTAAAGGGGCCTAGGTTGCCAAGTGTTAATTATGTGATATAAGTTAGTTGTGGTTAAAGTAGAAGAAAAGAGACTAGAAGGAGCATTCTTGCCATTATCCCAAAGTGGCACCTAACTAGTTATATCTAGTTATTTCTAGACATTTCCATAAATTATTGAGGTGTGAGTGATGAAGGCCGGTTTTAAAGAGAAGAGAAATAGAGGGAAAAACTAGTTATTGATCAAGGATGAAGAAAATGAAGATCTTATGTCCATAGCTTTCCCTAGCAATGATCTTGTTCAAGTAAGTATTCTATCTTGTTATTAATAAGGCTAAGATTCATGACTAAGTGGATTTTTATCATATGATCAAGGTATGATCATATGATGATATAGAATGAAAGATGGGTAGGTTTAGATGGGTTTTATAACCTTTGTTCATGATGTATTGTGTTTTATGTTAAGTACTTGTATGATGTTATGGCTTAGGGTGTTTATGAGGATGATGAGGTTATGGATGAAGATGGATGATGATGGATGCTTGGATATGCTTAGCTTGGAGATAAGGTAAGTAAAATGATGATGGCATGTATTATATGGATGTCTAACATGTATGTGTTATGTGTGTTTTGTGACTAGTGATAAGAGATTGGATATGTGCTTATGTGCTAGGATGAATATGATCTAAGTGGTGAATTTTGGTGATGATGGTAAGTTGATGTTAGGTGGTTATGCAAGAATTAGAGAGTGGAGTAGCTAAGTAAGTGTTTGGAGATATGTGATGCTTATGTGTTTGATTGAAGTATGATGGTATGTGATTATCGTTTTACTTACTAAGCGTAAGCTTATCCTTTTAGTTGTTAATATTTTTGTAGGTTTATGTGCGGCGAAATGTAAGGACTTGGATTGTAACTTAAGGATTTGGAAGCGGATTGGATGATAAATTGTAATTAGGAGCTTAGTATAGAACACCGAGCTCAAGTGACAAGGTTGTACCCCCGAGAGTCTTTTATTGATTTGTAAAGTGTAGTCGAGTGTCAATTTGTATGTTAGAAAGGTCAAAACGATTTGGGAGTCTAACGATGGGTCAAAGTGTGTTTTAAGTGTTTTTGAGTAATGATAATGGGGTGTTTGGTTTAAGCGTGTTCGTACCCATTTTGGGTTGTAAACGGGTCAAGTGCCCTTGGAACATGTTTGTTATGTTAATGTAATGCTTTTGGTAAAGTTTGGGTGGTTAACGGTGTGTCCAAGTGCGTTAAGTGGTTTATGGTCAATGTTTAAGGGGGGTGTTTGGCAAAGGGGTAAATGTACCCATTTTAATGCGTAAACGGGTCAAGTGTCGTTGGAACATGTTTAATATGTTAAATTATTAAAGATGGTAAGGTTTGGTGTAAAACGGATGTGGTATGAGTAGTTTGATGTGTAAATGGGTCGAAACGGGTTATTTGCATAACCCGTCAAATTTTAAAGTACTATTTCGGGTTGATTGAGTATGTAAATGGTTTTGTATGTTATGCTAATGGCTTTGAGTGAGTTTGGTGTGGATATAAGGTAGCATGGGTTGTTTATTGTGAAAAAGGGGTGAATTTCGGTATGGATTCACCAAATTTCGGTTTATACCGAAATTTGGTACAAAATCCCAAATTTCGGTTTCGAATTTCGGTTTCATTTGGGCAGATTTTGGTAAACTTTGAAAAATCATATCTTTTAATCCGTAAGTTGTCACGGGTCGTACCACCTATCGTTTTGAAGGTAATTGAGTCTACTTTCATTTAAAAATAGCCTCAAGGGCTGAATGTTTATGGGTTTTTGTCAGTTCATAAAAGAGTGACAGCAGGTCAGTTTTGAGAGGTCGTTTCCGCGTAAAAAGTTTAAAATTTTGGTATAAGTGATCAAGGGGTGTAACAGAAATGTCATTCAACAATGATACGGGCATGTACAGATGCTTGAGCGAGATTTCATTTAAACGTTTTCTAAAACATGTCGTTTCTCAAAAATTTCTTAATAATGGCTTCGGAACAATTCAGTTTCGGACCCGCACTTCAATGACGGCTTTCGTATATTTCAGTACGGAACCCGAGCTACATTGATGACTTCTGATTATTTCCGATCAGAACTCGCCATGTTAATGGCAAATCAAAACATTCTTGAGCACATGATCAAGATTTTTCAAATAGATTTTTCAAAATCTTTCTCATAATTCTGTGCTCAAGATGTTCAAAAGAGAAAACTCCCTCTTAAACCCAAATGTTTAAAAATATGCTTTATTTAAGGGGGAGTATAAAAAGAAAAAAGAAAATATTCCAAAATTTCATGCTAAAATCCGTCTTTCTCTCAAAAAAATTTCATTTTAATCTGTTGATATCAAAAATATAATTAAACACTATTTTTGAGGGGGAGAAGACGTGATTAAAATGTGATCTAAAAGTTTAAAGATCGTGGAATGAATTTCATAAGAGCTCAACTCAGTATGAACCAACGAATTGCTGAAACTCAAATGTCAGATCGAAAAGACTTGTCCTAGAGGGGGTAATAATTTCAAGCTAGTCTAACTAGTGATGTAAGCGTGTCTCGCAAAGGACTTGTCTGAGTAGAATGTACCAATTCGAGAAGATGTTCATTGAATATGACCGGGACGGGTAATAATTTCAAGCTAGTCCAACTAGTGATGTAAGCGTGTCTCGCAAAGGTCATGTTCAGTGAAAATCGATCATTTCAAATGTGCGAACTCTACCGAACATGTGCAATTTATTTCAAAAATGCATGAGCACATGTGAAGGGGGAGTATTTAAGAAAAAGCAAAACTCTCGAAGTGTTAACAAAAATGTGTTTTACTTATAAACACTTTGAGAGATTCTTCACAAAAGGTTTTATGGTATGTGATCAATAATCTAGGATAATCATGGAGTAATAAGGTGATTATCGTTAGGTTATGTCTAATGATCCGCCAAAGCTGGAGGGATATACCCAAGGACAATTCCAATAGATTAGAATTAGAAGTCCTTAGGAAAGATTGGAAAAAAAAGGAGTAAATGAGAAAGGGAAAGAAGGGGTTGAAGAATGAAAAAGAAAAGTTTTTGAAAGGGTGAAAAGAAACAGCCCTCCATGAAAACTTATGACAGAAACCGGGTCAATACATCTGCTATCGGTATTCACTAAGGTGATACTGATATTGAAGACAAGACGTCATGGACCCAGTGACGCATTGCACCACCCCTCCTAGCCACTCAAATATCTCTTTAAAGATATTTGTTTCATTTCTTACGGAGAACACTACATAATCTATCGGCCTCTCATTCCGAGATGTGTTGATATTGAAAAGGTGGCACTCTGCTCCATGCCTCCGTCTACTAAAACCAAAATGCACATTATAGAGTCTAGAGCCATGAGATTCATTAAAATATCTCTTAGGAACACTTTCATAAAGATACCCTTGTGTTCACCAAAAAGGACACAAGGTGTACAAGAGTCTTAATGAGATCTTAGGATCTTGCCATGTATATCATGATGGTTACGTGCTTCAAACGGTCTACAGTCGTGGGGTGATCTCCAGCGACTCACTGAATCGTGTGTGCACTTCGGTGTGTCCGTGTAAGCCCTCTCCGGGTATCCGGTTCAGAACGGCCTGGGTTTGGATTAGAGAAAGTCTTCACACTATGCTGTTGACGATCTCGAAGTTCAAATCTGTAAATGCTGGACGTATTATTGCTAACTGTTTTCTGCAGCTACCGACGAAGGTCCATCAACCATCATCCGATACTTCAAGCATCTTCACCTCAACATACTCATTCTTATGAAGATCATCCTCATCAAAGCTCAAGTGTAAAAGTTCAAGACAAAAGGATCAAGTTAAAGACAAAATGTAACGACTAAGTCAAGAAGCTAATCAAGATGTCAAGAACAAGTTCATATGTCAAATGATGAAAGAATATGGGGAGATTGTTAGTGATGCGCGTGATGTGTCGTTACGGTTTAGCAGTATTAATGCCTACTCAAGTTTTAAATTTATATTTAGCCGACTTATCAATAACACACACACTTAACGAGCAGTGTACCCGGTCAGTATGAATATAATGGTAAGTAGAGTGCCGATCACTAAGAGTGGAACGTATTATCTAGTTATTCTAATCAGTATTTTAATATCCTAAGTTAGCTATACAACCTAATCTAACGCAAGGGGGTTTCAGCCTGAGAGACTGGCACAGTTTGGTTATGATTAAATATAAACTAAACTAATGAGCACGAATCAGCGATTAGCACACACGTACACAGATAGATACTTGAGACAATAAGAAGACCTGTCCTGATAATTAAGTAGCTTGTCACTTGTTTTATCGCTAGTTTTATATGAAGTGTATATAATTAATCTTTTCTCGTTGGCTCTAATCTTATCGGCGAGTAAACCCTTAATGATCACTTATGTCTATCCCACTATCCTAGAAACGATAGAATAAATAGGCGAGGAAGGGGCATGGCGACCCAAGCAATGCTCAGCTAGACACAGAGGTTATCAATGCACTAATAAAAGTCACCAAAGACATCAACATATAAACTTTAATTAATGGGAAAGCAATTTTAAGGGGTGGTCATGATTTTCCGTAGTCACATGACATCGGCCCATCAATCCTGATGAATTAAAGTGTACTAATACAATAAAACAAAACTACTTAATGAATTGAATACATGCAAGACCTTCTTACAGCTCTTGTATCTTCGTTTAGGGTGTGTCTTGTGCTGCTAATACGTTTGAATTCGGCTTTAGGGTTTCTGTCTCTCTCTTCTGAGTTTAGCTAAGTGTCCCGAAATTCGTCTGGCCTTGGGGTATTTATAGTTTTTGTCTGAGGGTTAGATGTGGCGCATAGGATAAGTAGATGCGGCACATTGACTTAACTTCGCGTGGGGTCCAAGATTAATATATTCAGGAATATTCGTACACCGCCTTAAGATGCGGCGTAACTCCATTTCTCTATGCGGCGCATGTCCTTTGCCGTCTTGGATTGTAACTTGTGAAATCTTGATAGTGATACGCTGTATGTAAGAAGTATGTTGCGGCGTATCTGGAGCAGAATGATCTTGATCTTGTACATTTCAGTAGACTCTTAACATCTTGCTTGTTTTGCTCCATAATTAGTCCAAAATCGCCAAGTTTCACATAATACTTGTTTTTACCTGAGAATTACAAAAGTAAACATTAACGTATCAATTCTCATATATAATATAATAAAACAAGTCAAATAAATAGGATAAATGATGATAATAAAATGTACTTATTTGAGTTCATCAGTTAGCAATGGAAGATTGTTAGCATAAGCATACAGTCCAAGATGTATGAGTATGTTGGAGGACACGACGTCATCACCACGAGAAGATTTTGATCAAGGCAAGAACGATTGAAATACGATCACTTTGAAGATCACAAGTGCATGAAGGAACGATTAAATGAAGACCATTCTGTGGGAAACTAGAAGGGGGGTTGAATAGTTTACCAGTTTTAAGTTCTTTTAAAAATCTTGGTTTAAAAGTTGTCTATTGGAAACTTTGATTCGAACTTTATATGTAATCAATCAACACAAATATGAACTAAGCACTAAACTAACTAATAGTAAATAATGAAAATAAAGAGTAGAGTTGGAAGGATCAAACCAAGACAAAGGATTTATAGTGGTTCGGCTACGAAGCTCTTCTTCGCCCTACTCCACTCCCCGAGTATCTAATGAAGCGAAAAGTGTACCGCTTTTAGGGGGTCATTTAAGCCCTAAATCGTATTTATTTGATCAAATATTGCCCTAAATCGTTTCTTTTGTCATTTTAGGTACTTTGGAGAAGAAATCTGAAAAAGGAAGCATTTTGGACGTTTTTGAAGCATAAAAGTGAAGAAAACGACAAAGTCTCAAAATCGGCTGAAAATTACCCTTGACGGCGTCAGGATTATCCCCAGACGGCGTCATGGCTTGGCAAGAAAAAGGTGGATGTGAAAATTACTCATGATAAGCCAGAGAATTTTGCATGAAAAATCTGACGGCGTCACCCTTTAATCTGATCAAGGTCGTCACGGCTTAATTTAAAGAGGGACGGCGTCAAGCCATAATCTGACGGCGTCAAGCCTTGATAAGCCAGAACGGATTTTGGAGGTCTAAAGAGGGACGGCGTGAGGAAGGCCATCCGGGAACCCTAAAAGCGGCGAGGTGACGGCGTCAGAATCTACAACGTGACGCCGTCAGCCCTTAATCTCTATATATAGTTTTGCAATTTTTTGTCATTAGTGTGGAACTTATTGAGGAAATTTGTGTGTAAGAACCCTAAGACGATTTTAGCAGCTTTTTCAAGGCTTTTTGCCTTGAGATCTTCCATGTTACATTGAAGATAAGTTATCAATTAATCATTCAATATGTCTATGTGTTGTTTGATTCTATCTTGTTCTTGTCTTTTGTTTAACATGCTAGGCTAGGTTTTCTTTGTGTTTGCTTAGATCTAATGAAACCTAGCTATTGATTATTGGTTATTAGTGTGTTATTAGTTGTATTGGATGATTGTTCATCTATGTTAGGCTTAAGAAAACTGGCTAACTTCCTATTTGGTAACTTGCTTGAACATCTTAAGAAACATGAACCAATGCGTACTAAGGTTTTTATGGTTGTATTTAATGCACAAGCGAATTCTAGTGATCCCATGTTAGGAGCTTCCTAGCCGGCTCAACATAGGAGTGAAGTAGGAGCTTGTAGAGTTGGGGAATGTTGAAACTAAAGACCTTGATAGATCTTTGTGAGCTCGTGGATCGTTAGTAATGTTTATGTAATCACAAACACACTAAAAGAAAGTCTAAGTTACTTGTATTCTATAGCGGAAAACAAACACAAGTAAGAACAAGATTACTAAGAACGATTTGATCCTCTATGGATCTTTTGATTAATACTCAAAGTGTTTTCTAAAAAACCGTCCATAATACATATTGATGCGTTCCTTTTATAGACAAGGAACCCTAAACAACCCTAAACCGTTTCACAAGAAATGTATAATCTAAAAACTATCCAAGATATGCAATATCACTTTCTAAATAAACTCATGCATATCCTAACTAATAACATAATACGCGAAAACTATCAATCAGCAGAAACACATTCCACAAAATCTATACTTCCGCAGTAACATTCTTCAGCAGAATCATAAAGCTTCAGCAGTAACCATCAGCAGTAACCATCAGCAGAATTCTTCCTTAGCAGAATTCCCAAACAATCCTCCCCTAATCTTGAATTTGACATGGTTAAGTTCAAGATTCTTGATAGATCTGTAACAATGCATGAGAAGAGGATTGACTTCGAACATCAGCAGCAAAGAATCACATGAACCACATCTCTATGAATGGTAGAACTTGAAACTTCAGGTCTTTGCAGTAACAAATGACTTAATGTACATCAAAACAATTTAGTTTCATACTATTCTCATCACATCCAGGTGTGTTAACTCCAGTGAGAGGTGAATCATTGAAAATAATGGATTTGATGTCTCTTTACCAATAGCCATTACTACTGGAGTAGCCAAATGTTTTAGTTCGAAAACTATGGTACACTGATAACCATCTGATTTATGAGCAAATCAGCAACTATAAACGGATTTGAGATGTCTTTACCTGTAGCCGTTTGCTCAGGACTAGCCAATTCTTTGGTTTCAACTGAACCTTGGTGAATTGAGAACCAAATATGGATACCAAATGTCTTTACCACAAACCATACTTTTGTGGACTAGCCAATTCTTTGGATCCCATAAAGGGTTACATCCATGGTGAATTGATGACCATTTCAACTCTCAGCAACGAAGCATGGGTGAGTTGAGTACCCTATAGCTTTGAGCAAGCTATTACAGCTATCAACAGATTTGATGTGTCTTTACCAAAGCTGTACCCTTTGGACTAGCCAACTCTTTGATGGACACAAGTCACATCTGGTGAGTTGATAACCATCAACAGAGTTATACAACAAACCTGCATAAAAGTTAGTATACAAAGGATTTTTTTTTTTTTTTTTTTTTTTTTTTTTTTTTTTTTTTTTTTTTTTTTTTTTTTTTACTAAGAATTAAATAAGAAAGAAATGAAATAAAGAAATAGAAAATATACAAATAATATACAATACCAGAATCAAGTAGAAGCTTGGTGTTGCAGAAGCTTAGACTTGATGAACCCAACCAGTTGTTCAGCATGTGTCCTATCATTAGCAACTGGATTTGGAGGAATTTCCAACTTCCTTTGGAGCATTCGATTCATCAGTGTCATGGACAATGGATATTGTTGATCAGAAAACATACACACTCGTATCCCAGACTCAGTCTCTACCACATGGACATTGGGAATGGGATAAAATCTCCAAGTATCAACTTTCCACCTATGGGAAGTTTTCCAGATCGAATAGCCTTTCCCCTGTGGAGTTTGAGAGTCAAAGAGAACTTGAAGATCTCCCAAGAGATATAGACCAGCACCTTGTGGAGTATGCATAGCATAATACTCGGTGACCAACTTGTAAAGGGTCTGCAGATCTTGCCTATCCACCAAATGAAGAATTTCTTGCAAGAAAGTGAAATTCTTATAGGATTGATCTTGCCTGTAGATAGTATTAATTTGTCCATCTGTGATAGTCCATCTGATCAACACATTGTATGATCCTTCAGGAAATGTTTCAGAAGTTCCTTCCTGAATAAATGAATCATCAGAAGCATCTAGGTCTACTTTCTTTGAAGAACTACTCATTTGAGCTCTGAGAACTTGCTTAGCCAGTCTAATTGATCTTCTACTTGCAATATGCTTCCCTATATGTGACATTCTCTTCTTCCTTCGACCAGGGATGTAAATTCCCATAGAGACATCTTCAGAAGCAATAGAAGAAGTATCTTCAGTAGGAATAGAAGAAGCTTTTGCAGAATCCCCTGATACATGTAATCTTTCAGCCATTTCCCTGGCTTGTTTACCCTTAGCAGCTGTTGCAGCACAAGGTTTAGCAGAATTAGGTGGAGCTTCAGAAGAAACAGGAATCCCAGATGATTGTCTCTCAGAAGCTTCATCAGCAGAAAGAGTAACAATAGGCTCAGCAGATTGTAAGTCCTCAGGAGTATCTCCAGTAGATGAAGTACCTAACTCCACTTGCTTCAGTCTTTTGATACATGGAGCCTCCAAACTATCAGCAGTCCTCTTAGGTTGAGTATCAGAAGAGTGAATAGTCTTCATAATCTGATCATAAATTCTATTCAACTCTGAATCAGACAAAGCCCAAACTTGCTTCTTTGTCAAACCATGGCTATACACAGAAGTATACTGATTATAGACCACATTCCTCCTATATTGTCTCTTTTCTGCTTCAGTCTTGGGTCTATCTCTCCTAGCGTGTGCTTTCTGAGCAGCAATAGCCTTCCTCCTTTCAGCTGCAGCTTTCTTCCTCTGTTGCCCAAGAGCTACCATTTGTTCAGCAAAATTATTACTATCAAAGTTAGCTCCTAAGATACTTTGAGCCAAATTAGGATTGGATGCTGCTTGTTGAGTGTAAGTATCCCATTGTGCATCAGTGAAATGAGCTGATTGCTCATCTAGCTCTCTTTGCCTTTCAGGAGGCAAATCTGAAGTAAAATGATCAGCCATCTGTTTTGCTAACGCTTGACTCTTCACAAGATCCTCATATTCTTTAACCAGCCTTTCTTGCTCCTTTCTTTCTTCTGTACTTATAAGATCTGTACCAAGATCTTCTCCAATCACCCTTTCTTGCTCATTTCCAGAAGTATCCACACGAGTAACTCTGTCAATATTTGCAGTAGAAACTCCAATAGAAGCACCAGCAGAAACATGTTGAGTTGAAGATTCAACATGTGGAGCATTAACTTCATCAGTAGTATCTAAGACAAAGGATCTTCCAGCAATAAACACTTCTCCAGACACCTTGGAAGATGTGACATCAGCAGAAGCCACATGAGCATCATCAGCATGTTCTTGAGCAACAGACAAATTTGGTAGTGTAGTTTCCTTGCTCAAGTACTGTCTTCTCCTTTTTCTGAAGAACTTAATCTGATCCCTTTGTTGAGAGGATTCAGCAGCTTTAGGTGAATGAGTAAAAGTTTGCTGAGCAGCTTCAGCCAATAAATCAAGATGATCCCAATAACTATCCTCCTGCTCATCATCAGATGCAAACACAAATTTCCTCTTCTTTGTCTGCCCAAGTTTATCCTCTAATTCTTGAACCCTTCTTTTCAGCACCACAATCTCATCACCAAGTGATGATTTAGTATCTGCTAGTTCCTTCTTCAACTTCTCAATTTCTTGAACATTCCTGTTGAATAAAGTATACAGAGAAGTGAGAGTAATAGGGTCCTCAGCTCCACCAGCAAATGTCTCAGTGGTAAAGGGAGCTTCATTGGGCCTTTCAGAAGAAACATTTATATTCTCAAAATTAGAAGTGTTCTCTTCTATTGGGTCTCTAATAGGGCTAGGTGTGGACAGTCTTGGAATCTCATCTTCAAGAGGTGTAGGAATATTAGTATCAAGAGACTGAATTGTCTCCTCTACCTCAGGAACAAGCTCTTCAGGAGCTTCATGAGATGGTGATGGAACAGGGGAAGGTGGAGGATGGTCAGTAGAAACAATGGGTACTTCAGCAGTTAAGGATGGGCCCTCATCCCTTTCTACTGATGGAGTACCATCAGCAGTATTGGGAACTGGTGGAGCATCAGCAGCATTGCCCACATCAGCATCATCATTGCCATGTGGCAACATAGCTGGTAGAAGAGGGTGATGCTCCCCAACATAATGAGTTCTCATAGAAGCAAACAACTTGGCACTAAGGGCTCCTATGGGATAATGTCCTCTATCCTGGGTATTTATGTCTAAAATTATCTGTAGAAACCTAGGGTACATCAAAAACTTATGCTTTTTCTTGAGAATATTTTCTACCAAATTATCAAAAATAAACTTAGAAAAATTATAAGTCAAACCCTGTGAAAGACACACGATACCACAACCCAGTTGACTAGAGAATTGATCCCATCCTCCAGATTTGTTGCTGATGCATTGAAGTAGTGTATGCACCAAAAATCTCCACTTGGGACAAAACTTGTTCTTCAGCCACATAGTCGTATCCACACTTTGATAACCCGCTGCTCTTAGACCAGTAAGTATCTCTCCAGTGTTGGTGTGATAAACCCCATTTTCATCGTTCAACTGCAATCTTTCCCTAATCAATGCTTCAGTCACAACATACTCAGTTCCATCAATCTTTGCTACTATCTCTGACTCAGACCGCTTCTCAGCAGATGCCCAAAATTGTTTTACCAAAGATTCATGTACTATATCTGGATAATGAGTCAAAGCAAAATGAATCTTTGATCGCTTTATGAAATCAACCATTGGGTCATATATTTCCTGTCCCTTCGCTTTTCCCAGAAAAGCAACTTTATTGTGATCCTTCTTGAATTGTAGGGACTCCATTGAAGAACTTGTGAGAGAATGAAGAATAGGTTTAGAGTACTTGAAGAGGGAATTAGTTGTTTTGGGCGAAGATTATATGAATAGGTTATAAATAGAAGTTACCCAATTATGGTCAAAATTTATCGGAACAAATGGTTGACCTTATCTGACGTGTAAAGTAACTTCACCATTCAAAATCAACCTTTCAGCAGAAATGATGGTCAATCTGCTGAAGTGAAGAGTCAATCAGCAGAATCAACTCAAGAGAATAATATCTTCGGTAAAGATCTTGAGTTTTAATTTGCCACCCAACTAGCATTAATTAGCATTTCCACTTGACTTCGCCTATAAAATAACCCCAATTCACAATCCGCACAAATCACTTAACCTTAATTTACCATCAAACCTTCATCCAATCAAAATCACTTATCAACTCAATGAATAACCAACCCGAAGTCATTGATCTTTCTTCTGACTCATCAGCAGATTCAGGAGATAACAAACCTCAATCATCCAGACAACGTTCACATAGAATGTATGGTATCACCAAAGAACAAGCCCGCAAGAAAAGACATGATGTGGGCTCTTCAAGCAGACCCAACAATCCACCCAAACCTCCATCATCATCTTCATCATCTGAGGATAATCGACCTCTATTTCGATATCCTCACCAAGACGAGCCACCTACTAGGAAGTCCCCTTTTCTTCCTTCTTCAGAAGATGATAGTGTGGTGGATCCAGATGACTCATCTAGGGGCTCTGATGACTCCACAGAGCGTCTTGAGCCAATCTTCAATAGGTTGGTAAGAGAGGAAGAGAAGAGGGAAGCAGCGCCAACCAGGGAAGAGAATCCCCAACCTTCACAACCCCAGCCAAGGCCACACACCAGAAATCCACCACTCCCAGAGACAAGGGAAGTGGTTATTGGTCTTCCTGCTCCAAGAACTAGTGTTTCATACCATAGAGACACAGGAAAGAGCAAGGGTGCAGAGGTGACTGGAAAGGGAAAGGGAAAAATGGATTAGGTGCTGATGAGATGTTGCCAAGGACCAAAGATATAAAACTAGGTTCTTCAGCATCTTCAATCATGTCTGTTAGTCTTCCTGGTGCATCAACAGATGATAGGAACTAGTGTCTGTGTAGGTTGTCTTGTATAGGATTGGTCTTGTTGGAATTGAAGTTGTTTGTAAGCTGTAATTTCTTTTGAATGAATGAACAACTTTGTTTTGATTATAACTTGAACTCTGTTTCAGTACTTCCATTCAGCAGAAACACTCTTTAAGCTTACTTGACCATGTCCTATTATTCTTGGAGAACATCAACTTAAGATCATCAATTATCAAGGCAGATTTGCAAAACAACACATGACAGCAAACAAACCAAACCATACAAACTAAAATTACATTAGTGGGTTAGTGTGTTAGCAAACATAATTAATAATCTACAAAGTATTACAAACTTTACAATCACAATCCTCCCCTGAGGCATATGCCTCCCCTGAGGCCTATGCCTCCCCTCAAACATATCATTTAAGGGTTAACCATCCCAATATGGACCACTAAGTGTTGAAACCTAGGTCCATCAAAAGCTTTAGTCAGCAAATCTGCCACATTATCATCTGTGTGAATTTTAAGCACCTTAATCAAATGTTTTTCATATGCATCTCTTATAAAATGGTGCCTTATCTCAATATGCTTAGTTCTATTATGAAAAACTGGATTTTTAACTATGCATATGGTACTTTGGTTATCAATAAAAATTGTGGTATTCATGAAATTAAACCCATAGTCCAACAATTGATTTTGTATCCAAAGAACCTGTCCACAACAATTGGCAGCAGCAACATACTCTGCTTCAGTAGATGAGGTAGCAACAATGGTTTGTTTCTTGCATTGCCAAGAAATCAACCTTCTTCCAAGAAATTGGCAACCTCCAGTTGTGGACCTCCTATCCAGATTTGCACCAGCATAATCACTATCACTGTAATCTTCCAACTTGAAAGGAGACTCTTTTGGGTACCAAAGACCTAACTTGGGTTGGCCTTTGAGATACTTAAAGATCTTCTTTACAGCATTCATGTGGGAAGTGAGTGGTGTGACCTGATGCCTAGAACAAGCACTCACAGCAAATGTGATGTCTGGCCTTGAAGCTGTCAAGTACATCAATGAACCAATCATGGACCTGTATAGATGAACATTCACTGCAGGATCTGGTTCAAGGTTATTTTTTGGTTTGGGAGCTTCATAGGGTGTAGTGGCAGGTCTAACATTCTCCATATCAAACTTCTTCAACATATCTTGAACATACTTATCCTGACTAATAAAGATACCATCTGGTTTCTGCTGAACTTGGAGACCCAAAAAGAAAGTGAGCTCCCCCATAGCACTCATCTGAAACTCTCCCTTCATCAATTCCTCAAACTCCCTGCACCAAGCTTCTTTAGTGGAGCCAAAGATAATGTCATCCACATAAACTTGAACAAGTATGATATCCCTGGAATTCTTCTTAATGAAGAGTGTTTTGTCTATAGCACCTCTTCTGTATCCATGCTTCAGCAGAAATGATGAAAGCCTAGCATACCAAGCTCTTGGTGCCTGATGAAGGCCATAGAGAGCTTTGACAACCCTGTAAACATGCTTTGGATTATCTGGGTCTTCAAAACCTTTGGGTTGAGATACATAAACCTCCTCATCAATTTCTCCATATAGAAAAGCACCTTTGACATCCATCTGATACACCATGAAACCCATATAAGATGCATAGGCCAAAAAGATTCTGATGGCCTCAACCCTTGCTACAGGAGCAAATACTTCAGTATAATCAATGCCCTCTTCTTGTCTGAATCCTTGTGCCACCAATCTTGCTTTGTTTTTAACCACAATACCCCTGGCATCTCTTTTATTTTTCAAAATCCACTTGGTACCAATGGCAATCTTCCCTTCAGGTAGTGGTACCAATAGCCAAACTTTCTGATTCTTGAATTGTAGCATCTCTTCCTGCATTGCTTCAAGCCAGCTGGAGTCTTCAAGAGCTTGACTTACACTAGTTGGTTCCACTTGAGAAAGATAACAAGCAAACAGACAATGCTTAAAGTCTGTGTGATTGTCCCTTTGCTGAGATGAGACATAAGAAAGAAAAGCCACTTGACCATACTTAGAACCTTTCACAGAGCTTCTTGTTCGAACAGGTGCTTGAGGATCACCAAGAATGTTTGATTGAGGATGAGCAGTATGTATTCTTTTGGTTGCATTGGGGTTGACTTCAAATGTGGTTTCAAGATTGGTCATATTAGGTCCAAATTCACTGTCATAGGAGGCTGAGTTGAATATACCAGCTTTGGGTGAGTGATTTCCAAGATCAGAAGGACCTGGAAAGCGTGTATAAGGTTCCTCAAAGTCTGTGGATACACTATTAGTCATTGGAGAACCTTCAGAAGACCCATCAGTAGATTTGGCAACATCAGCAGAAACATGAGAGGGATCAGCAGAATCCTGGTTTCCACTGAAGGGTTGTGCTGACTCCTCACTAAGTCTTTCAGCTTCTTGATTAGCTGCAAATTCTTGTTTCTTGAGTCTAGCAAGGTCCTCTGCATAGTGTGACAAATCTTCAATCTCCCCAGAAGTATCTCCTTCAACATGGTTAGGAGGAAAAGAAGGTACAACAATAGTATGTTCATCATGCTCAGACTCACTTCCTGAGTCCTCTTCCAGGGTACCTGCATTGTTAGTAGGAGACTCTTTTGTACCTGCAGATTGTTCAGCAACATATCTAGTATAGCCCAAATAATCTGTTAGGTAATCCAAGTCAAAATACCAAGGATGACCTTGTCCTTGAACATTAGGCTTATTTTCTAGGTATCTCAGATTAAGGGTCTCCTCTATCTTTTTAGAACTTAAATTATATACCCTATAAGCCTTACTATGAGCTGAATATCCCACAATAAACCCCTCATCTGCCTTTTCATCAAACTTTCCTAAGGGATCACTAGTGTTCAAAATGGTCACTTGACAACCAAAAGGTTTAAGGTAATGAATATCAGGAACTTTCCCAGTGAGAAGTTCATAGGGTGTCTTGATATGAGGTCTAGTGATGGATACCCTGTTCAAAACATAACAAGCAGTACTTACTGCTTCAGTCCAGAACATAGTGGGTAATTTAGAGTCTGCAAGCATGGATCTTGCTGCCTCTATTAAGGTCCTATTCTTTCTTTCTGCAACCCCATTTTGCTGTGGGGTTCTTGGAGTGCTATAGTCCCTTTTTATTCCCTTAGACTGACAAAGTTCTATTAACACATCATTTTTGAACTCTGTCCCATTATCACACCTAATCCCTTTAACCTTTTTATTTAGCTGGTTTTCAACAAGGGTAATGTACTCTTTTAAGATTGGATATGTTTCATCTTTAGTTCTCAAAAAGAATACCCAACAAAACCTGCTATAGTCATCAGTGATCACCAGGTAGAAGGATTTGTGATCAATACTCCTGACTTGAGCTGGACCAAAAAGATCCATGTGCAGCAACTGAAGAGGTTCTGAGATAGTGCTCACAGCTGTAATGGCTTTATATGAAGCTCTGTGTTGCTTCCCCTTGTTGCAGGCAACACAATTGTGTTCATTGGTGAAGATTTTGGAGGGAAGCCCATGAACTAGACCAAGCTTAGAGAGTTTGTTAATGGTCTTGAAATTAACATGAGCCATCCTTCTATGCCACTTAGTTGACTCATCCAGGGATGCTTTAGCCACCAAGCATGCCAGATCACCTTCAGGTTGGACTTCATTCAAGTTGATTGTGTACAAATTGTATCTTCTGGGAACTTTCAGCAGAATTGTGGTATCTGCTGGAAGCTTGAAGTCTTTAGATAGTACAAGACATTCATCCTCTGAGAAGAAGACCTTGTTCTTTGTGTCACATATTTGAGATACTGAGAACAAGTTGAAGTGTTGCAGTTCCTTCACATAGAGCACATTTACAAAGTCCAAGTGAGGTGTTCTGATGGTTCCATACCCAGTGATTGTTCCATCTCCTCCACCAAAGGTCACATTGCCTCCTCCTTGAATGGGTACAAAATCATGCATCATGTCCCTGTTTCCTGACATACTTCTTGAACAACCACTATCTATAATACCAACATCTTTACTTTTCAAAGGATGATCCTACATATACAACAAAATTATACAAATGTTAGTACACATTGGAGACTCAAGTCATTACTGACTTGAGCCTGCCTTGTGGATCATAAGAATTAGGCCATGTAGATTGATAAGATCCACCATTGTTCTTGGACCTTCTATGAAGATTAGGTCCCTTGTGAGTCCAAAAACAACCTGCTGAGGGCTTAACAGCAGTATCCCAATATCCCATACCCATATTCATTGGGTCAATAAAGCCAGGCCAAAAACCATTCTGAAAATAAGAACTAGTGGGTTGCACAAATGGTCTAGCAACATTTCTTCTCCTAGGAGACTTAGAATGTCTATCAGCAGAATTGCTGGCCCTATGAGTTGCTTGTGGAACATATGGTGGAATATTCTGAACATTTGTCCACATTGGTCTAGGTTTAGTCTGACCAACACCCATTCTTTGCTCATGAAAATCACAATCCTTGATTAGATGAGATTTACTTCCACACACAAAACATTTCTTCTTTTTAGAAGATTTATTAAAAGAAAAAGATGTTCCATTACAAGTAGAATTATTCAAATCACTAACAGAAACAGGATTGTTTTTGACACAATAAGAAACATTATTTTGCAAAGAATTAAAAGACAAGTCTTCAGAAGAAACTGTCTTGGACTTAACATCCTCAGCAGCAATTCTAACAGACTTGTAGGGTGTCTTGGGTGTAGGCTCGGGAGAGGTCTTTGTAGGGTCTGACTTGTCACTTGAATCACAACTGGTATAGGTGGTAGACCCTTGGTCAGAGGACTTGTCACTGTCAGAACAAGAGACAAAGTCAGTAGTAGTAGAGTTAGGGTCTGGCAAGTCACTTGACTTTTTGCCATAAAGATGGTGTGATCCATCAAAGTCAGAGGTGGTGGTGCTAGATGGCATGTGTTCTCCCCTAATAGGTCCAGGCACAGCATGTAAGAATCCATTACTGACAAACTTTACAGGGGCTTGATAGTCTACTGGTTCAGGGTCAAACATACTGTATTCATTAGGGTCATAGAATTGATCTTTCCCTATGTAATCACCGTACCCTAAACCAATCTTAGTTTTTACAGACATAGAACTATTAACTAACCTATTTAGATTTTTAGATGACTCTTTCCATTTATCAAACCTAGCCAAGCTATTGTCTAGTTTAGTCTGCATTTCCTGTTTTTCTAACACTACCTCTGCTTTTTCTTTCTCAGTACGCTTTAAATCATTATTAGCACAAAGTAAATCTCTCTCTAACACCCCTATCTTTTCATTATAAGCACCCTCATTCTTCTGAAACCAAACTTTTTGTCTTTCTAGAGTTTTTAAAGAGTGTTTATATGCCTTAACATCTATATAACATTCATTATATTTAAGTTTTAATTCATCATATTCCTTTTTAAGTTCATTATACCTTTCACTACAACCAAATATACAATTTTGTACCTGAGATATGCCCATAAAGGCAGTGTGACTATGCTTATCCTCTGAAGAACAGCTAGCCATTAATCCATTCACTTCAGTATTATCATCATTCTCAGGTTCATGCACCTTCCAGTTGATATGATCATCCAGAGTGACCAAGGCTTTGGGGTTTTCAGCATTCACTTGATTCTTCTGATAGCTTGAATACCGAACTTCATCACCAGACTTCCTATCCTTGCACTCTCTAGAGAAGTGACCCAACTGACCACATGAATAGCACTTGATCTTCCGTCTATCAAACCTAGCTGGATCTCGTCCCTGAAACCCGAACTTTCTTCCAGACTTCTTTTCGAACCTCTTGACATTTAAAGTAAGCATGGCCACCTGCCATTTTAAATTCATCTCTTCCAAATCAAGAGGATCCACCTGTTCAAAATCCTCAAAAGCCAGATGCTGCTGATGTTCATAATCAGCAACAAAAGAGTGGAGTATATCCTCCATTACACCACTGGATTGTGGTTGAGAGTAGGAAGATATTACTGAGGAGCTTGAACTTGACGCCTGAGTCTGCTTGTTGGAGGTGGTGCTCACAAAAGCTGAATAAGAAGGGTTTGATGAACGAATGGGGCTTCTAACATCAGGCTCAAGAGTTTTGAGTTTGTTGTAGAGATCATCAAAAGAAAGCATATCAAGACCTCCTTTTGTTTTGAGTGCAATGCTTACTTGTAGCCATGAGGGAGGTAAAGATCGCAGGAACTTAGCATTGCCGTCCTCATTATCAGGTCTAGCCTTCAGCTGATTCATCTGGCTCAAAATTTTATGGAACCTATCATACCCCTTGTGAATACCTTCCTCTTCAGTTATTTGGAACTCTTGAAACTGCTGTTTCAACATCGACTTCCTCATCCTTCTTGACTCATCATTCCCACCAAACCTAGCCTTGATTGCCATCCAGATATCTTTTGCTTCCTCCATGTAGTGAAAGTCTCCCATGTGATCATCTGGAATAGCCTGAAGGAGAATGGTTCTCACTTTATTTTCTCTTTGTACTGCAAGAACCTCTTCAGCAGATTTAGGAGGAAGAATCGAAACAACACCATCAGCATCTTTGGTGTGCTTCTTCAAACTGTTTCCTTTACGGACAATTTCCCAAAGATTCCAGTCGATATTGGTGATCCAGTTCTGCATCTTCATTGCCCATAATTCATATTCTTCCTTCTTAAGGTAAGGAAACTTTGCATTGCTGTTGGTGAGATTGAGTTGTTGCATAGATGTGGTGTTTTGGTTGTTGTTGTTGTTGTTGCTGTGAACTTCAGATTCATCGTCTGATCCAGGCATTGTTATTGTGAGAGGGTGTAAACGTGAAGGTGTTCCTAGTAACACAGAGACTCTCACGAGGCTCTGATACCACTTGTTGAAACTAAAGACCTTGATAGATCTTCGTGAGCTCGTGGATCGTTAGTAATGTTTATGTAATCACAAACACACTAAAAGAAAGTCTAAGTTACTTGTATTCTATAGCGGAAAACAAACACAAGTAAGAACAAGATTACTAAGAACGATTTGATCCTCTATGGATCTTTTGATTAATACTCAAAGTGTTTTCTAAAAACCGTCCATAATACATATTGATGCGTTCCTTTTATAGACAAGGAACCCTAAACAACCCTAAACCGTTTCACAAGAAACGTATAATCTAAAAACTATCCAAGATATGCAATATCACTTTCTAAATAAACTCATGCATATCCTAACTAATAACATAATACGCGGAAACTATCAATCAGCAGAAACACATTCCACAAAATCTATACTTCCGCAGTAACATTCTTCAGCAGAATCATAAAGCTTCAGCAGTAACCATCAGCAGTAACCATCAGCAGAATTCTTCCTTAGCAGAATTCCCAACAGGGAAGTACGTACGCCACCCCACGATTGGTATTAAGGAATACACCCGTCATCCACGCGATTAATGCACACTAATTAACCGGTAAAAGATAGTTAGGGAGTAAGGAAATCTAAGTAAACACATTTCTCTCCACATAAGTTTCACCACCTTTTCATTTTCTGTTATTTTATTTTATTTGCATTCGTAGTTATTTGGGTTAGTTGACTAGCAACTAATTCCGCCCACTCTTTCAAACCCGAGATTTTACTTGCTTTCATAAAAAATATAAAAACATAAAAAAGAATCTTCTCTCACCCTTAGACCTATTAGAGTAGTTTTTCATACCTAACGAACACTATTCCCTGTGGAGAACGATCAATCCCCCGTACTTACCACTACACTATACTACATCGGTCAGGTACACTGCCTGGTGGGGTTGTAAGCCTCTTGAGATCCCTTGAGAGGTAAAACCTGTTGTAAGGTTGCAAAACCACGCATCAAGTTTTTGGCGCCGCTGCCGGGGAATAGTTATTGTTTAGGTTGAATTTTTTATTTTATTGGTCTACTCACTAGACTCCTTTCTAGTGAGATTTTTATTTTATTTTTCTAGGTTTTCTTTAGTCTATCTTTTTCTGCTCCGTCCATTGCTCAAATCTTCCTTGGCCATCATGGTAAACGAAGATTTCTCCAATCTCAGAGTCACCAGGAGTCGTAGTTCACTAAGCGACCTTATTTCACCCTACGCAGAACCTGATAGGGAAATGCGAAGATTAAGGCAACTCTTTGCAACACCTGAACCATCTGGCTTTGCCATCAACTTTGATGATGCCCTCTCCGAGGAAAAATCCAATCATCATTCTACACATCCTAGCCCTCAACCCAATCACGATATGGAGGTTCCCGAAAACCCAATTCCTAAATGCCTCAAGGACTACTCTTCTCCCACCCCACGTGGTTTTTCCAATGCTATCGTTTTTCCAAATGAACGCACGGATGGGGTCTTGCGTGCAACCGATATTTGGCTGGTCCAAAGTGTATGCAAGTTTCACGGATTGAAAACTGAAGATCCAATCCAACACATCAAGGACTTCCTGAAAATAGTGGATACCCTCCATACGGACGGAGCCACTAGAGATACCTCCTGGCTGCGATTCTTTCCCTTCACCCTTCATGAAAAAGCCGGAGACTGGTATAACCAACTTCCCTCCGAATCTATTTTCACATGGGAACAGCTTGCCTCAAAATTCTATGAGAAATTCTTTCCATTAGGATGAACTTCAACGTTAAGAGACGAAATCTTCCGCTTCCATATTGGACCAGCTGAACCCATTCACGAATCCTGGATCAGATTCAAAGATCTGATTAGACAAGTCCCTCATCATGGCATTGAACTCTGGCTTCTTGTCTAAATCTTTTATGATAGTATCCCTAAAAGCGACCAATTTGGCATTAATAATTCGGTAAAAGGAAAAATAGCCAACCTAAGCGCTGAGGAAGGATGGAATAGAATTGAGGAATACGCAAATGATCAGGACGATACCTGGGATGAACCCGATTCGATCATGAGCATTTACAAGATCATGAAAGAGCCTCCTTTTGCTAGCCGGTTGAGTAGAATGAATGATCAAGTCTCTTATTTAGACAAGTCACAACAAACTAAACGGTTGTCAAACCCATACTTGATCTGTGACCAATGTGGTGGCCCGCATGAAGTGGAGGAATGCGGGGATGATACCACCACCGAACAAGCATGCTTGTCAAGCCACGACATCTTCGATGATCCTTCGCTCTTAACTTTCTACCAAAACAATGATTTCACCCCTTGGGGAAATCTTGTGAGAGAAGAGGGAGGAGGAGAATATCCTGACTATAAGGTTAGGAGCACTTTTGAGGATGATCTTGGGCATTTCACATTTGAAAAGAATTTGCAACTAAATGGTCTCGACAACCTTATCAATAGCCAACAAAATGACATAAGGGCCATATTCGCAGAACTCAACGCCACTCTCGACGGCCTTGGTAAACCTCAAAGAGATCCCTTACTCGCCATCACCACTCGTGCTGGAACAACTACTAAGGATCCACCTTACCCAGCTCAACAATCTAACATCATGGAACCCAACACCCCTCATGAGGAGGAAGATAATGTGAACGATGAGAATCCCGAACAAACCTCTCCGGTAACTCCCTCTCCACCTACTCCAACCAAACAGCCCATTAAAGTCCCATACCCGTCCCGTCTCAAGAATCAAAAGGTCGAAAATGATAATAAAAGATTCCTGTCATATTTGAAGAATTCGGTCGTCACCATACCCCTTCTTGATGCATGCTACCATATGCCCAAATATAGTACATACTTCAAGAAGTTGCTAACCAACAGAAAAGGGCTCGAGGGTCTTGTAACCTTAGGAGAAGAATGTTCTGTGGTGACTCAACGAGGGCTGCCAAAGAAGGTGGACGATCCAGGTAGTTTCACGCTACCCTGCTCAATAGGATCTCTTTCAGTCAAGAATGCTTTAGCCGACTTAGGAGCAAGTATCAATCTTATGCCGCATTCCATGTTCCTTAAATTAGGGTATTCTGGGTTGAAACCAACCCGTATGAACATCCAACTAGCCGATAGATCAGTCAAATACTCCTTAGGAATATGTGAGAATGTGCTGGTTAAGGTAGGGAAGTTCAAATTTCCAGTTGACTTCGTCATCTTAGAGATGGAAGAAGATGACTTAGTGCCCATTATTCTAGGGAGGCCATTCCTTGCAACTGTTCGTGCTGTTATTGATGTTCATGACGGCAAACTAACCTTACGAGTGGGGGCCGATAGCTTAACCTTCGACATCAAGGACACAATGAATCTTTCTCTCGAAGCAGATAATCAGCTGTATTTCATCGAAGAAATCGATGAACTATCCGACGAGATTGACAATTGTATAGATGAACAGATGGAAGCTGGTTGGTTGCGAGATGAAGCTTTCTTACCCATCTTTGAGGAGGAAAAGACTATGGATGTAAACGCAGTCTCTTTTTATCCCAGACAAGAAATCGAACAGCTTGAGCTTCGTAAACCCGAGAACAAACTTAAACCCTCCATCATCGAGCCACCTGCGGTAGAACTCAAGGAACTCCCAACCAACCTTGAATATGCTTTCCTCCAAGGGGAAGATCAACTTCCGGTAATCATAAGCTCTTCTTTGAAAAGTGAACAAAAAGATAAACTCTTAGGAGTTTTAAAAAAATATAAAGGAGTTATAGCATGGAGTGTAGCCGACATCAAGGGGATTGACGCTACTTTCTGCACGCATAAAATCCTCATGGAGGAGGATTATAAACCCACCGTGCAGCCTCAAAGGCGAGTAAACCCCAACATTAAGGAAGTCGTGAAAAAGGAAGTCATTAAGCTCCTAGATGCAGGGCTAATTTACCCAATTTCCGACAGTCCATGGGTAAGTCCTGTACAGGTTGTACCAAAAAAAGGAGGAATGACAGTAGTAAAGAACGATAAGGATGAGTTAGTGCCTCAACGAACAGTAACTGGATGGCGTGTGTGCATCGATTATAGGAAGTTGAATGATGCAACCCGAAAAGATCATTTCCCTCTCCCATTTATCGACCAAATGTTGGAAAGGTTAGCAGGGCATGAGTACTACTGCTTCCTAGATGGGTTCTCAGGATATTTCCAGATCCCTATCGCTCCTGAGGACCAAGAAAAGACTACGTTTACATGCCCTTATGGCACCTTCGCCTACAAGCGAATGCCCTTTGGACTATGTAACGCCCCCGCCACTTTCCAGCACTGCATGACGGCAATCTTCCATGAGTTAATGGAAGACAGCATGGAGGTCTTCATGGATGATTTTTCGGTCTTTGGAAACTCTTTTGATCGCTGTCTTGCTAACCTTGAGAAAATGCTCAAACGTTGTGAGGAGACTAACTTGGTACTAAACTGGGAAAAGTGCCACTTTATGGTAAAAGAAGGGATTGTGCTAGGGCACAAAATTTCAGGAAGTGGAATTGAAGTAGACAGGGAAAAAATTGAAGCTATATCCAAACTTCCCTATCCAACAACTGTCAAGGCAATCCGTAGCTTTTTGGGTCATGCTGGCTTCTATAGGAGATTCATTAAAGATTCCTCAAAGGTAGCTAAACCAATGACTCAGTTGCTCATGAAGGATGCCCCGTTTGACTTCTCTCAAGAGTGCAAGGATGCATTCGATCGATTGAAGCAGGAACTTACCCAAGCTCCAATTATGGTCACCCCTAACTGGGAGTTACCCTTTGAAATCATGTGCGATGCTAGTGATTATGCTGTTGGAGCAGTATTAGGCCAAAGGCTTAACAAACACTTTCAGCCAATATACTACGCTAGCAAAACCATGAATCCTGCTCAAGAAAACTACACTACCACTGAAAAGGAATTACTAGCCGTGGTATTTGCTTTTGATAAGTTTTGCCAGTATCTTGTCCTTTCTAAAACGGTTGTTTTTACGGACCATTCAGCTATTCGATATCTTTTCGCTAAACAGGATGCTAAACCACGATTACTTCGTTGGATCCTACTATTGCAAGAGTTCGATGTTGAGATTCGTGAAAAGAAAGGAGCATAGAATCTTGCGGCTGATCATCTCTCTCGTCTCGAAAACCCCAGCCTCGCTGAATCTGACAAGAGTGAGATTCGGGAATCATTTCCTGAAGAGCAGCTCATGTCAATAAATGATTCTGAACCTTGGTATGCAGATTATGCTAACTACCTGGCAAGTAGAGTCATTCCTGAGCATATGAGCAGGCATGAAAAAAAGAGGTTCTTCAATCAATTAAAGTACTACTTTTGGGATAAACCCTTCTTATTCCGAAGATGTCCGGATCAGGTAATCAGGCGTTGTGTTTCGGAAAAAGAGGCTGTCAGAATTATGAAAGAGTGTCATGCAGGTCCATCGGGAGGACATCACGGAATGAACACTACTGCACGAAAGGTCTTCGACGCAGGATTCTATTGGCCTACAATATTTCGTGATGTGAAGGGAATGATACAGACTTGTGACGCGTGTCAAAGAGCTGGGAATATCTCTAGGAGGGATGAAGCCCCACAGAACTATATACAAGTTTGCGAGGTTTTCGATGTTTGGGGAATTGATTTCATGGGACCCTTCCCATCTTCAGGAGGGAATGAATACATCTTAGTGGCAATTGACTATGTTTCAAAATGGGTGGAAGCGCAAGCCCTTAGGACTAACGACGCTAGGGTAGTCATTCATTTCTTAAAAAAATTGTTCGCTAGGTTCGGAATTCCGAAGGCTCTTATTAGCGACAGGGGAACCCATTTTTGCAATTCGCAAATGGAGAAAGTTATGAAAAGATATGGAGTCTCTCACCGATTCTCCACCGCTTACCATCCTCAAACCAATGGTCAAGTCGAAAACACTAATAGAGCCATAAAGAGAATACTAGAGAAAACGGTCAATCAAAACAGAAAAGATTGGTCTTTTAAGCTCGATGAAGCTTTGTGGGCATTTCGAACCGCTTATAAGACACCAATCGGGACAACCCCGTTCCGTATGGTATATGGCAAGGCATGCCACCTTCCAGTAGAACTGGAACACAAGGCGTATTGGGCACTTAAGGCTTGTAATTTGGATTATACGGTTGCGGGAACAAATAGATTCTTACAGCTCCAAGAGCTCGATGAATTGAGATTAGAGGCTTATGAATCTTCCATTACATACAAAGAAAGGGCAAAAAGATGGCATGACCAACGGATTAAGAGACCAAAGGAGTTTTCAGAAGGAGACAAGGTCTTACTATATAATTCTCGCTTAAGACTATTTCCTGGAAAACTTAAATCTAGATGGTATGGACCTTTTACCGTAAGGAGCTCCTCTAAAATCGGAGCCGTTGTGTTGATTGACGACGATGATAGAGAATTCACTGTGAATATACAACGAGTCAAGCATTATCAAGAGAATGGTAATGAAATGATCAATGAGGAAGACATAACTTTTGATGAAGAAATCACGTAATGTACGTGACTTTGAGTCTAGCTACAAGACTCGTTAATAAAGAAAAGCGCTTCTTGGGAGGCAACCCAAGCTTTATTTGTTTTGTGTGTTTATTTATTTGTTTGATTTTATTTGTTTCCGTATGTGTGTTTAAATTTTATTATTATTGATTCATGTTCAAAACTAATTTGTGAAAATGCTTTATTTTGTTTTTAACTTCGTCTTAACTACATATAAAGGTATTTTGCAAAAGTTAAGTGTAAGGGAAATCTAAATCGGTTTATTAGAACAAATGAACATGAATCGTAATAATAATAAATTAACATACATATTAGTATTTGTTTGAGTCAAATGCTTGTATCGAGTCATAATGATGTTTTGCAGGAATTCCAGGAAGTAAGGTGTAGGTTTTTCCAAAAATTTTCCGGAAACGTAACATGAGAATTCTGTCAGATCATTTCTGACGGCGTCAGGATTTACAACCTGACGGCGTCAGGTTTAATTTTCTGAAAATTTTTGAAAGTTTTGTTTTCATAAAAAGTTTTTATTAAATCTATAACTTATAATCTCCAGGAATCTGCAAAATTATCATTCCACAAGCATTATATCCTTATATATAGAGTTTATTCCCGCCGATGTTATGCAGGTTTTCCTGTTTGTTTTCTCAGGTTTAACAGGTTATTTTGGACAAGGAAATGTTTGTTGGATCAAGCTTATGGCGATGCATTAGCCTTGGAGCTTCTACATTCTCTTGGAAGAAGATCTAACCATGTTACTTCATTATCCACCGAGCGAATCAGGGGAGTATTTGATTTCATTCTTTTACCTTTTTACTTTTACATCTTGTTATTTGAACATTGGGGACAATGTTCATCTTAAGTGTAAGGGGGGGTAAAAGTACGATTAGAGAATGCTATTACGCTTGATTTTTGTTTGTTTAATAGTGGATGTGTAATAAAACTGAGAGAAATACCTGTTAGGGCAATTTTAGTGCCAAATTTAAAATTTTTTACAACATATAGGAGTGAAACTTTGATCTTAATGAGCGTCTCACGGATAGGAGTTATATGACTAGCACAAAAACCGTACCACTAAAAAATTTTTCCACCCCAAATATGTGAGGTTCGCCCCTAGAATTGGTAGGAAAAGCATTTATGCTATGATGTGTGTACCGGTAGCACTTAGATTCTAGAACTTGCGTTAGGACCATCCCGAGGCCACTAGTGAGACTACATTCGTGTAGTTAGATTTACTACATGATAAGAGGCATTAGGATTAACCCATTGTTTTACACCTGTGTTTTTGTTATAATTACTTTGGCTACATTGGTCAAGTAATTCTCCCACACCCTTTGCGTTGTACTCATTTTTAGTACACGATACCCCTAGTACACCCCTCAGAGCCTATCTTTTCGTTTCGACCTTTAAGCATTTTACTTAAAGGAAGAATTTTTTACACCCCACTAAAATGTACACCCAAATCGCCTTAGCCCACCTTGTATGCACTCATTTTTAGTGCATTATTGTGACAACATTTGTTTAAACCCAAGTTAATGATCTAATTGATTACATGGTTGCTAAGTCGAGTCATATCCTTGTACATATTTGTTTTGGGACGATTGGGACTCATGGGTAAAGTACTAGTGTAATGGAGTAATGGGGAAGAACATCATTTATTACCCCCATATGTGCTAAATATTTTAAAAGTACTCCAAGTTTTTCGATTATCTTAATTCGAGTCATTAGAATAGTTATTTGTAAAGTTATGTAAAAGTTCAAGTGTAAGGGGAATGCATCGCCCCTATGATGTATTATTTTGGATGGTAGGGCAAGAGTGTATGAAAAAAAAAAAAAAAAAAAAAATCAAGAAAAATACAAAAAAATAAGAAAAAGAAAAGTAGAAAAAAACATACGGACTACCATCCCGTTTCATTTTATGTTTATTTTATGTTTTTGTTATTTTATTTTTAGCTTAAGATTGAGTCGAGTCTTGGCTTAGCAACATTGTATAGTACATGTAATTAATCAAGATCTTTAACTCGCCACCAGTAAAATATCCCTTATCCAACAAAACCGTGTTTATCATATCCCTACACCTAACGTTATAACCCATTTAAAAGTCCTCTTTGACAGTTTATCTTAGGTGCTTACGCCTAGTGGAGGAGGTTTTCGATCCTTTCCCAAGCCTATGGTAATCTATTTGCTATGACAGGTAGTGAGAGATATTATCCGTTTTCATTTATGAGATTTATTTTGATGACACTTGAGAGATGTGAGTATCTAAACACTACTTGTGAGGTGCTAGTTTGTAATCTCCGTGCTTATTATGATTAAAGTGGAACGATTATTTGTTGTAATTACTTTTATATTAGTGTTAAATGACCCCTAACTTGTATTTTGATTAGAATAAAAGCGCATTTGCTTGAGGACAAGCAAATCTCAAGTGTAAGGGTATTTGATGAAGCGAAAAGTGTACTGCTTTTAGGGGGTCATTTAAGCCCTAAATCGTATTTATTTGATCAAATATTGCCCTAAATCGTTTCTTTTGTCATTTTAGGTACTTTGGAGAAGAAATCTGGAAAATGAAGCATTTTGGACGTTTTTGAAGCATAAAAGTGAAGAAAATGACAAAGTCTCAAAATCGGCTGAAAATTACCTTTGACGGCGTCAGGATTATCCCCAGACGGCGTCATGGCTTGGCAAGAAAAAGGTGGATGTGAAAATTACTCATGATAAGCCAGAGAATTTTGCATGAAAAATCTGACGGCGTCACCCTTTAATCTGATCAAGGTCGTCACGGCTTAATTTAAAGAGGGACGGCGTCAAGCCATAATCTGACGGCGTCAAGCCTTGATAAGCCAGAACGGATTTTGGAGGTCTAAAGAGGGACGGCGTCAGGAAGGCCATCCGGGAACCCTAAAAGCGGCGAGGTGACGGCGTCAGAATCTACAACGTGACGCCGTCAGCCCTTAATCTCTATATATAGTTTTGCAATTTTTTGTCATTAGTGTGGAACTTATTGAGGAACTTTGTGTGTAAGAACCCTAAGACGATTTTAGCAGCTTTTTCAAGGCTTTTTGCCTTGAGATCTTCCATGTTACATTGAAGATAAGTTATCAATTAATCATTCAATATGTCTATGTGTTGTTTGATTCTATCTTGTTCTTGTCTTTTGTTTAACATGCTAGGCTAGGTTTTCTTTGTGTTTGCTTAGATCTAATGAAACCTAGCTATTGATTATTGGTTATTAGTGTGTTATTAGTTGTATTGGATGATTGTTCATCTATGTTAGGCTTAAGAAAACTGGCTAACTTCCTATTCGGTAACTTGCTTGAACGTCTTAAGAAACATGAACCAATGCGTACTAAGGTTTTTATGGTTGTATTTAATGCACAAGCGAATTCTAGTGATCCCATGTTAGGAGCTTCCTAGCCGGCTCGACATAGGAGTGAAGTAGGAGCTTGTAGAGTTGGGGAAGTACGTACGCCACCCCACGATTGGTATTAAGGAATACACCCGTCATCCACGCGATTAATGCACACTAATTAACCGGTAAAAGATAGTTAGGGAGTAAGGAAATCTAAGTAAACACATTTCTCTCCACATAAGTTTCACCACCTTTTCATTTTCTGTTATTTTATTTTATTTGCATTCGTAGTTATTTGGGTTAGTTGACTAGCAACTAATTCCGCCCACTCTTTCAAACCCGAGATTTTACTTGCTTTCATAAAAAATATAAAAACATAAAAAAGAATCTTCTCTCACCCTTAGACCTATTAGAGTAGTTTTTCATACCTAACGAACACTATTCCCTGTGGAGAACGATCAATCCCCCGTACTTACCACTACACTATACTACATCGGTCAGGTACACTGCCTGGTGGGGTTGTAAGCCCCTTGAGATCCCTTGAGAGGTAAAACCTGTTGTAAGGTTGCAAAACCACGCATCAGTATCACACTCGAGAGTTTCAAGCACTATGTCAACAACCTCCCTATAGGCGAAGAAAACCGTACACGTCGCTTATCCTATTACCGACACTAAGCTAAATTTCGAGTGCTAATCTTAGCTAGCACCAATCTACCAAGGTCCACGAGACCAATCACACAAGCCCAATGGCCGCACGAGATCACCACGATCTCAACACGATCACAAAGATCAACTCTCATTTCACTCTACTCAATCTAACTACTCTAGATCCTTTGATCACTCACACACAAGCCCAATGGCTTTAAGAGATCTTCACTATCTCTTAAGATCACAATGATCTTCACTCACACTCTCACAAAAGAAATATAATCTTGTTGTATGCTAAGATACAACAAGGATGTAACAAGTGTTACAAAAACCTAACAACTACAACTCTTGTATCTTCTTGAATACCTTGAGTTCTTCTCTTGCTAATGAAGAGGAATGATAACACCTTGTATCAACTTGGATACTTGTGTTCTTCTCTTGCTAATGAAGAGGAATGATAACACCTTGTATCAACTTGGATACTTGTGTTCTTCTCTTGCTAGTGAAGAGGAATGAAGAGGATCACTTGGAGGATGATTGGATCACTCTTGAGCAAAAGAAAAACTAATCTAAATAATCTAAGAAAGAAAGTGTGAAAAGAGTATTCAACTCAGAAAGTTTTGTGTGTGAAAGGATGCCAAAAAACTGTGAAAGGGGTTGGTTTTTATAGGCATGAAAAATCTGAACGTTACAGAAAATTTTGTACGGACGGCTCCGTTAAATACCCCACGGCTCCACTAAATTTAGTGGAACTGTGGAGCCGTCCTAGACTAGGACGCTCCAAATTTTGTCTTTTCTGGTGAAAACTTATTTGGGGAAGGTTGGAGCTGATTTTGGGGGGAAAAATAGTTGTTTTGATTTTCAAACTTATTTTTCCATTAAAGCATTTCTTAATAATTCAAAAATAATTTGTCATGTGTATTTTTGAAAAAATGTTTTGTCCCATTAAAAATGTAAACTCTCAAAACACAAATTCACTTCTTTGATCATTTGTCAAGTTGTAAATTTGTTCTAGAGTGATTTGCGTAGAAATGGGATCTTCAGATTAAAAACTTGTTTACGTTAATTTTAACGTAACGTGATTTCACATTTTGTCATCCTCAAAACGTGAAGTAATCGAAAGATATAAATAACGTTTTTAGAACATTATTTGCATCAACAATCTCCCCTTTTTGATTATGACAAAATATAAACTCATTTTAGGTTAAAATTAGTTTTAACAAGTTTTTAATGAGTTTACTCCCATTTCTCCCCCTTTTTGTCTAATCAAAAAGGTGACAAAGGCTCCCCCTTGATGTATACTCCCCTCATTTGGAGAATACCAAGGAATCGAGCAATGGTGTATGCTACAAAATAAAGTTAGATGATACATATACAATATCTAACAAGTAGCCCATTATGACAAATATCCAACCACATAAGAAGAAAATTAGCTAATAGCTAAAATTAATAAGAAATAACCCTCAAAAGAGCCCATTCATTCATTAAAAGAAAATAAATGTCATACATGGGTATGACTTCATGGAAACATAAAAGAGACAATGATAAGCATAAATCCCTAATGACTAGAGGCATGTTTCATTTCCAAGAGGAGTCCTAAAGACTTATTGTGGGTTAGGAGGTGATGGAGATTGAGGCCCCATTTGGGGTGGTGGTGGTTTCAAGAGATGTTCTATAAAGTAGAACATGAAATGAATCTCGTCTCTTAAGAAGTAGATGAGATTACGGTTATGGAGACAACATAGGCAATTAGCACTATGTAAATCAAAGGAATGTGGTTGAATGGGTTGTGCCATGATAGGAGAGGGTGATTGTGGTGAGTTTGTTGGAGGTGAAATTGGCATGGCATTGTCCAATGGAGTTATGGGGGATAGTGTGTACTCCATTGATGATGTAGTGTGGAAGGATGATGAGGATTTTGTGTAGGAAGAGGATGTTTTAGAGGGTGCATAAGGTGGTGATGGTGAGTGTTGAGTAGCTTGGGAAGGTGGTGTCATTACTTCATCATCTTTTGTAAGATCTACAAAGAGTGGTTTGGAAGGTGGTTTTACGGTGATTCTAGGTTTCTTGGAAATGTGAGAGGTGGATCCTTGGGTGGAAGCCATGGATGTGTGCGATGGGAGGTTGAAGATGAAGTGCAAGATAATCTTGCAAGGTGAGGCTTTATATAGGGAAGATGGGTGAAATTTGAATTAAAGTTGATGGGAGTGTCCTATGGTGTATGTAGGGAATCTTAGGGTGTGTGTGAGGTTGCAGAAATTTGCAGGTTTGAGGTTAGGGTTGCAGGGTTTTTGGAAGGAACAGTAAAAATTCGTCAAACAGGGGCACGATACCTTTAAATGACCTACGGTACCGTTAAATTTAACGGTACCGTCCCTATTTAATGGTACCGTAGCACTGCTTTCACGAAAATTTCTGTGCAGGCTAGTTCTGGGCAGCTAGGGGAATGTTTTCTAGGGGAACTAATTCCTGAAAATGATAGTGCCTCAACTCACTAGGTACTTATTTACCTAAAATATCTCATTTAAGCTATAACTAGCATATAAAGACTATCATGTAGTTTCCTAAGATAATCATAAGCATGCAATTATAAAAGACAAAATAAGCTATCATCCAAATATCACATAGATTAATTGTGCAAAGAGATAGTTAAGCATGCAAGAAAACAATTAGCATTGATTCATAGATAAATCCTATTAAGAGATGTAAATCTCTTCAACACTTATGACTTGAGCATTCCCCCATTCTTGGCACACTCTTGTCTTGAGCATGTGTCTCATTTTCATGATTTGGATCATCAAAGGGTGCATAATGGGTGGAGGATTCGGAAATGAGGATTGATGAGACATGTGACTCGTTTATGGGTTTCATGATGGGTTTGACAAGTGAGTATTGAGGGCTGTTAAGGTTAGGGTGTAGGTTCATGAAATGGTGATAGAGACGGGTTAGGAACATCCCATAGGGTATCAATTTATTCTTGTTACCCTTGAGATGAACAATTCGCTTAGCGAAGAAGTAAGCGAGATTGTATGGTTGTTGGGTTAGGAGACAGTAAATCATATGAGCACAACACGCCGGGAGTTGCTCACGATTTCCTGTGAGACTTAGAACATTTTCTCGCAGGATGACTGCCCAAGAAAGTAGTTCATGACGAACCTCTTCCAAACGAATTTTCGTTGGATTAGGGTAAGAGGGGTACTTATAAGTACAGATGAGTTTGGTTAGTTCGGTTGGGGAGGGTATGTATGAACAGTAAGGACTATTCTCCTCACGATAGTGAAAGAGAGACTCAAGACACCAATCTTCAGTATAGGCACATTGCCCATGATTGGGTATTCGGAGGATTTGAGCAAATTGCTCAAGAGTTAGGATGAATTTGAAATTTTTGACCCAAAACCAAAGTGACAAGGATTGATCCTCGTTATGTACGAGTTCAACTTGTCGAAAGAATTCCAACACAAAACAAGGACAAATGTGCTCGTTGATGTGGAGTAAACAATCGAATCCTATAGCTCTAAAGGAAGTGTTGATGTCCCGATGATAAGCTAGGGACGGATCAACGACACGACCTTCATGAAACTGACGGGTTTCAAGATTGACATAGGCACGAATGTGGTTACTGGGTGTTGTGGGTTCACGAGAGATTTCGGGTGTGTAGGTATTGGTTAGGAGATGATTAAAATCATATTCATGAGACATTTTAGTTTCTTATAAAAAAAATTTAGGAAAAAATTTGAGCAAAGAGTAGTTGCTTTAAACACATGCCTAGTGTGTGCCTATATGCAAACTATGTAGAGGTGCGGTGATCTCGACTCAAAAGAAAATAATGAGATTACCCAAACACTCCTAATTTTACTTTTGCTCAGACAAATATGTCGAAAGATACATATTGATTATGTAATTCGATCAGTATTCGTGAGATCATGTATGTATGAGAAAGTGTTTTTAGTTTGCATCAACAATGCATCAAAAGGTTTTCATGATCCAAGACTTGTGAGAATTTTTATTTTTATTTTTTATTTTTATTATTTTTTTTAATGATGGAATTGGGGTATTTGGTGACTTCGATGTTTTGACACCAAAGATTTTGAAAAAGTCTTAGTGTTGATGACTTTAATTTGAAAGTGTATCAATAAAGGTTGAAAAGCCCCAATTCAATTTTCATCAATGAGCAAACCCTAGACTCAAATTTGAAGGAAATTAGAGTAAGATAACTTACAATCTATGTTGAAAAGATAGAGGTGGTTGATAATCTTGAAAATCAATGTCATGAATATGATCTTGAAGAAGTGTGGTGGTGTTTTGGGTTGAGAGGTTAGGTTACAACAGCAGTTGCAGAGGTTGAGGATGGTTGAAATAAGTGATGTGGGAAAAAGGGGGCTGAAATACGTGATGTACCAGATGCACGGTTCCACGGTACCGTTAAATTTAACGGTGCCGTACCACATTTAGTGGAGCCGTGATCTGCTGGGACTGTTTTCTGTCCCATTTTGATTTTTGATGAATAAGTCTCGCTGTATTAGTGAGACCTTTTGACACGAGAGAAGAATTTGTACCTAACAAATTCTTTTGACTAAGGGAACCTAAACTAGAATAAACGAGACTCACGAGATGACTTCAAGAGTCATGAGATTTATGGAATATGTTCCATCATTCCTAGACCTAGACGGAGGTAGTTAAAGGATTCTCGTTTGAGAGGTTTGGTTAAGATGTCTGCGATATTGTCCTGAGAAGGAACTTTCTCAATAGAAATATTTCCTTTCTGAACATTATCGCGAAGAAAGTGGTGGCGAATTTCAGTGTGTTTTGTACGGGAGTGTTGAACGGGGTTTTTGCTCAAGTCAATAGCACCTTTATTATCACACATAATGGGGACGTCATCTAAATGGATGTCATAGTCTATAAGAGCTTGTTTCATCCATAGTGCTTGTTGACATGCCTTTCCGGCGCTTACGTACTCGGCTTCGGTCGTGGAGATAGCAAGAGCCGTTTGTTTCTTGGAGAACCAAGAAGTTATGCAACAACCCATGAAGGTACAAACGCCACTCGTACTTTTTCTATCCACATAATCTCCCGCATGATCAGAGTCGGCATAGACAACAGTTTCTACACCGGTCCCCTTGGGATAGAATAATCCCAGGTGTATAGTGCCTTTAATGTATCGAAAGATACGCTTAAGCGCTTCAAGGTGAGTGGTTTTGGGATCCTCTTGGAAGCGAGCACAAAGGCAGACACTAAACATGATGTTGGGCCTACTTGCCGTGAGGTATAGTAAACTTCCTATCATACCTCTATACTTAGTGCTATCCACGGACTCACCTTCTTCATCTTTCGTGAGTTTTATTTCCGTGGACATGGGAGTTTTCATAGGCTTAGACTCTTCTAAACTAAACTTCTTAAGCATCTCTTTACTATATTTAGCTTGATTAAAGAAGATGCCATCTTCCATTTGTTTAATTTGTAAACCAAGGAAGAAATTTAATTCACCCATCATGCTCATCTCAAACTCGTCATGCATGATCTTAGAGAAATCATTGCACATCTCTGGACAAGTTGATCCGAATATGATGTCGTCGACATATATTTGAACAATGATGAGATTTGAATCTCTTTTCTTTGTGAAGAGTGTGTTATCAACCTTTCCCATGGTATATTCATGTTTAATCAAGAAAGCTTTCAGTCTATCATACCAAGCTTTAGGAGCTTGTTTAAGACCATAGAGTGCTTTCTTGAGTTTATAAACATGATTCGGATATTCGAAATCAACGAATCCTGGAGGTTGTGCAACATACACCTCCTCGTTGATATAACCATTAAGGAACGCACTCTTCACGTCCATTTGGTATAGTTTAAAGTCTAAGGCACAAGCATAGGCAAGGAGTATTCTAATTGATTCTAATCTAGCTACGGGTGCATAGGTTTCATCATAATCTATTCCCTCTTGTTGGTTATAGCCTTGTGCTACCAACCTTGCCTTATTCCTAACTACGACGCCATTTTCGTCGAGTTTATTCCTAAACACCCACTTAGTTCCTATGATTGTTTGATTTTTAGGAAGAGGTACTAAATCCCAAACTTGGTTTGCGGTGAATTGATTAAGTTCTTATTGCATGGCAAGTATCCAACTTTCATCCTTAATCGCTTCACCTACATTCTTAGGCTCTACGGTTGATATGAAACAAAAGAAATTACTTTTGTTTTGCGCTTGTAACCTAAGGGTTCTTTGGTTTAGATTTCCTATGACATTTTCAATAGGATGGTTTTTGGATTCCTTAATGTTGACAATTTCGTCAACTTCAACTATTTCATCCTCAATGTCATCTTCTAAGATTTCTTGCCATTAACCTTAATGGCTTCATCCTCGTCCAAGTCATCATCCACCAAGGGTGATGTCTTAGTTTGTGGAGGAATTTCATCGAATGTCACGTTGAGTGATTCTTCGACTTTCATGGTTTCTCTATTTAGGACAACATAGGCTTTACTATTTTGGGAGTAACCTAGGAAGACACCTTCGTAAGACTTTGGGTCAAACTTGGTGAGGTAATCTTTAGTGTTTAGTATGAAGCACTTGCTTCCAAACACTCTAAAGTAATCAAGAGTAGGTTTTCTACCTTTCATGATTTCATATGGGGTTTTTGTAAGATAGGTCTAATTAGAATCCTATTAAGAATATAAGTTGAGGTGTCCACCGCATTACACCAAAACTTTTGCGGAATTGATTGTTCATTCAACATCGTTCTACTCATCTCTTGTAGAGTACGATTTTTCCGCTCAACTACCCCATTTGATTGTGGAGTGCGTGGAGCCGAGAAATTGTGAGTAATACCATTACCAACACAATATACTCCAAATTGCACTTCATTATCAAATTCCCGACCATGATCCGTCCTAATAGAGACTATTGTACATCCTAGTTGATTTTGGACTTTCTTACTAAAGATTTCAAATTCCTCAAAAGCTTGTGTCTTATTCTTAAGAAATCTAGTCCAAGTATACCTAGAATAGTCATCAACTATTACTAAGGTGTAGTGATTTCCTCCGTAGCTCCGTACGGCGGATGGACCGAATAAGTCCATGTGTAGGAGTTCTAGGCATCTAGAGGTCAAGACCATATTCTTAGCTTTGTGACTAGAATGTGCTTGTTTTCCAACTTTACAAGCGTCACAAAAGTGTTTGTCAAACTTAATCTTAGGTAGATTTCTAACTAATTCCTTTGATGCCAATGATTGTATCAAGCGCATATTGGCATGACCTAATCTCCTATGCCATAGAGTAGAGTTATCATCTATGGTTGCTAAGCATATCCTATCCTGAGGCTTATTTCCCATTTTCATGACAAATAAGCCATTTTTCCTAACTCCCTTGCCTATTGTTTTACCATCCTTAATGATCTCACTACCTTCTTCGGAGAATATAACTCTACACTTATTATCTACCATTTGACTAATGCTAAGCAAGTTAAATCCTAAGTTATCTACATGCTCAACATTTCTAATAGTGAGGGAGTTTTGAGTGATCGTACCTTTGCCTATAATGTTGCCCTTAAGTTTGCTACCGAAAGTGACATTACCTCCGTTGTATGCCTTGTATGATGAGAATAGACTCCGGTTGCCCGTCATGTGGTTAGTGCATCCACTATCCTTGACCCATTCGCCAGGCTCCAAGTCAATTCCCAAGCATATCTCGTTAGAAGCGTGAGCCATTGGATATGTTTCGTCCTTGGGCTTCTTTTATTCATCATCACCGCTATCACTCTAGGAGCCTCCTATGAAAGCTCGTTGGTTGTTGAATTTCGGTGGTTTGGGACACTCTCCTATGAGGTGATTAGGATATCCGCATCTAAAGCATTTCCTATCACTTGTCCCTTTCTTTTCAACATGGTTCTTTTGTGATGTCTTCTTCTCATAACGAGGTTGCCTAACGAACCTACCTCTTCTCCTAAAGAACTTGTTGGGAATTAAATATTCTGAAGGTTAAAGTATCGGGAAATACTCTAAGTATGATCCTGCTGCTACCTTAATCATTCTGCTGCTAGGCTTAACATCCTGCTGCCGTATGATTCTGCTGCTACAACAAACAGCTGTCATATAAGCTGCTGCTGGATGGATAAGCTTGAAAAGATATTATTGGTCAAATAGTCAACAATCATTTTTAGATAATATCTTTGTTGTGTCATAGTTAAGTGTTCGATTTGTATACTCTAAAGTATATGAATTGTTTAGTGACTCTTGTAAGCTATAGGAAGATAGCTCGACAAGACTTTAACATAGATTTGTAAAAGATCTCTTGGACTATAAAAGAGATCTTAGACTTGATATTGTGTATGTGCTTAATTAGAACATATGTGTAACCAAGAACACATAACTGTTAGAACATAGAACAAACACAAATCACAAGTTGTAAGAACATAAGATTCAAGGTCTTTGTAACCCTAGTGATAAAAAGATCACTCGTATTATCTTGAATAATATTGAATCGTTTGGTGATAAACTTTCTTTGTTCATTGTTAAGTAACAAACATAAGACTTCCATTTCCATATCATATATAACCTTCTAAGTGTGATTAAGAAGATTCCGCATTCTTAATCATATAAACTCAATATATCATATACACAAAGTCACAAGGTTTAACCACCTTAACCGTGTATCGTAGGTCCCCGCAGTTGGTATCAGAGACAGGCTGATATAGTTGATTTAGAAGAAACAAAAATGGACGTTCAAGATGCTCAAACAAATGTTGCTGCCAAGTTGCCCATGATCAAACAGAATAAGTTTGAGTTATGGAGGTTGAGAATTGAGCAATATTTTATGGTTCAAGATTATACTCTTTGGGATATCATTATGTATGGTGATTCTTTCACCCTAGGCTACTCAGATGTTATTCTTGAAGGCAAATCAATTAGAAAAAGAAATACTGGACCAGTCTCCAATGAAGAAAAGATACAGAAGAGAAATGATCAAAAAGCAAGAAACTTGTTGCTCATGACCATTCCTGGTGAGCAGATGCTATCATTTAGCAAGTATCTAGATGCAAAAACTCTTTTTGAAGAGATTTGTGCATGGTTTGGTGGTAATGAAACTACCAAGAAAACACAGAAAACATTGCTGAAACAACAATTTGAAAACTTTAATTCAAATAGCAATGAATCTCTTGATAAGCTGTTTTCAAGGTTACACAAGCTTGTCAGTCAGTTATCTGTGTTGGGTGTTGAGATAGAGAAGGAAGATCTCAACATGAAATTTTTGAGAAGTCTATCTGATGAGTTCCATACTCATGTTATTGTCTGGATGAACAAACCAGATATTGAAACAATGAAGCTTAATGATTTGTTCAACAACTTTAAAATTGTTGAACAAAGTCTAAGAAAGTCTGGAAGCTATGGTACTAGTTCTGGGAACGTGGCACTTTTGTCATCTCCTAGTATTGGTAAGTCTGAAGAGGTAGATGAAGTTGAAGGTGTTTCTAATGCTAGTTATGGTGGTCCTTCTACTAGTTCACAAAAGGATGTTGCTGGACTTGGAGATCCAACATTTTATGCCTTTATAACCAGTCAGTCAAATGGTTCTCTTCTCAACCATGAAGACCTTGAGCAGGTGGATGGTGATGATTTGGAAGAGATGGATATTAAATGGCAGGTTGCTTTGCTTAGCATGAGGGCTAAGAAGTTTTGGCAGAGAACAAGGAAGCAGATTACCATAAATAGTAATGATACTGCTAGGTTTGATAAGAAGAAAGTAGAATGTTTTAACTGTCACAGGTTGGGACACTTTGCTAAAGAATGTAGAAGCCCAAGGAAGCAGGATAATAGGAACACATGGTATAAGCAAGAGAGGAGGAAGGAAGTTACTGTTGAAGAGCCAAAGGCTATGTTGGCTATTGATGGTATAGGTTATGATTGGAGCTCTATGGCTGATGAAGAGGAAGCACCACCAAATGCTGCTCTTATGGCCAATGAATTTGCTCTAATGGCCTTTTCTGATTCAGAGGTAAATTCTATTCAAAATTGTACTGAATCATGTCCTAATCTTAAAGATTATGAAGACCTTAGTAAGAGATTTGAGGCTCATAGAGAAGAGCTACTTAATGCTCTTTTTAATTTAGCTAATCACAAAAGAGGTCTAGGTGTTCTAGAAAAACAAGTCTTACATTTTAAAAATAATGAATCTAGTTTTACTAATGACATCAATATACTAAAAAATGACATAAGGATCAGAGATGAGTGTATTGTTGAGTTGAATGATTCATTAGCTAAACACAAAAATGAAAAAGAAAATGTTAAGATATCTGTAGATGTTTTGGCTCATGCTACAGAAGGATTCAATAAGCTTTGGGAAGCTCAAGTAACTGATAAGGTTAATTCTGGTGTAGGATATAAGTCTGTCCCCCCACCATATAGAGGTGTTCATTCACCTCCAGGTGTTGATTTAGCACACACAGGATTAGCTGAGTTTCAAGAACCAGTAATGGAATATGGTACTAAGGCTGATAAGAGCCTTAAGGTAGAAAAAGAGAGTAAAAGTTTAGATAAAACTTTACTTTTTTAGGACAAGGTGTCCTTTGTTAAGAAAGATGTTATAGTTGTTGAAGATTGTACAACTGATAGTAATGAAGAAGAACAGGTTATGTCTAAACCTGACTTGGTTAAGAAAGTAGGAACAAGAGTTCCTAAGATAGTCAAACACAATACTGATAAGCCTAAATCAAACATTAATCATGTTAGGCAACCAGTTAGATATTGTGAACAATATAGAACTACAAACAAGCCCAAAGGCAACCAAAGGAATTGGAATGGCCTTAAGTCTCACCAACTAGGTGAAGACTTTGATTTTTACAACAAAGCTTGTTACACATGTGGTAGTTTTGACCATCTTGCAGCTTTCTGCAACCAATGGGTAACTGGGTATGAAAACAATAGGGTGAACTACAAAAGGAAAACTCCTCAAACTCACTTTCACTCTAACTCTCATAGAACAAAACCCAGAACAGTCTCGAACAAGTCTAGCTCAAACACTTATTCTGCTGCTAGACCAAATGGTTCTGCTGCTAGACAATTTCATTCTGCTGCTAGACCATTAATGACTGTTAACCCAAAATCAACAGCTAAGGGTGCAAAAATATTTTTCAATCATGCATCTACAACTGTTCTAAGGCCCATTCAAACAAAAGCAGTGGTCCACAAACTAATTTGGAGACCAAAGGGGTCAACTACAAAGCTAGCGGATTCTGCTGCTAAGCAAGTAGTCCATTCTGCTGCTAAGGGAAATAGGGCAAATGCTGTTAAGGCCTCAGCATGTTGGATTCTTAAATCCAATGTTGCATCAACTGTTCTCAAAAGATTACATTTCATTGATGCAAGAGGCAAATCCAAGTCAGTAATGGCTTGGGTCCCAAAAGAAAACTAACACTCTTATTTATGTGCAGGAACATTCATCAACAGATAATGAAGATCAAGGATTCTCAGATAGTGGATGTTCAAGGCACATGACAGGCAACATGTCTTATCTTTCAGATTTTCAATCATTCAATGGAGGATATGTTACCTTTGGAGGTGGTTTTCGTGGCAAAATTTCTGGTAAAGGTACAATCAAAACCGGAAATTTAGATTTTGAAGATGTGTACTATGTGCAAGAGCTTAAGTATAATCTTTTTAGTGTCTCACAAATGTGTGACAAAAAGAACAATGTTCTTTTTACTGACACTGAATGTCTTGTTCTCTCTAAGGATTTTAAGATGCCTGATGAAAGTCAAGTACTTCTTAAAATTCCAAGAAAGGCCAATATGTACAGTGTTGATATGAAGAACATTATTCCCAAAAAGGATTTAACTTGTCTTGTAGCAAAGGCCACATTGGATGAATCAATGAAATGGCATAGAAGGCTTGGTCATATTAATTTCAAAACCATAAATAAAATTGTTAAGAATGGTTTGGTAAGAGGTTTACCTCAAAAACGATTTGAAAATGATCAAACATGCATTGCTTGTCTAAAAGGCAAACAACACAAAGCCGCTTGTAAGCCCAAGATTTTTAACTCTATCAATCAACCATTGTTTATGCCTCATATGGACTTATTTGGACCCGTTTTAGTAAGAAGTATGCAACATAAGAAATATTGTCTAGTTATAACTGATGACTATAGCAGATTTACATGGGTTTTCTTTTTATTTTCTAAGGATGAGACATCAAGCATTCTTAAGACTTTCATAACTGAAATAGAAAACCTAGTAAGCAAGAAAGTAAAAGTCATTAGGTGTGATAATGGTACAGAATTCAAAAATAGAGTTATGGATGATTTCTGCAAAGAGAAAGGTATTAGGAGAGAATATAGTGTTAATAGAACTCCACAACAGAATGGAGTGGCTGAAAGAAAGAATAGAACACTAATTGAAGCTGCTAGAACAATGTTAGCTGATTCTAAGCTACCTATAATCTTTTGGGCAGAGGCAATCAACACTGCTTGCTATGTTCAAAATAGAGTTTTAGTTGTGCAGCCTCACAATAAGACATCATATGAACTTTTTAATGGTAGAACTCCTGCAATAGGATTTCTTAGACCCTTTGGATGTCATGTGACTATTCTCAATACCTTAGACCATTTAGGGAAATTTGATGGTAAAGCAGATGAAGGTTTCTTAGTTGGATATTCTCTTGTTAGCAAAGCTTTTAGAGTTTACAACTTACGAACTGAGAAAGTACAAGAAGAACTACATGTGGAGTTTTTAGAAAACAAATCCAATGTAGTAGGTCAAGGACCAAAATGGATATTTGATCTTGAGTATCTAACAAATTCTATGAATTATATACCTGTTGTTGCAGAAACTAATGATTTTTCAGGTTCACAAGCAACAAATGAGGTAGAGTTAGAGAAAGATCAAACTGATGGCACAATGCCAATTTGGTCAAGTACAAGTGTGGAATCAACTTCAAAAAATGATGAATCTTCTTTTGATAAAGCTAAAGAAGGTGTTGAAGTTGCAAGCAAAGAAGATGGAACTCAGGAACAACAAAATGTTGCTGCTGGTCATTCTGCTGCTGAGCCAGAGCATTCTGCTGCTAGGCTTAGGCTTATTCATTCTGCTGTTGGGCCAAATGCTTCTGATGCAGGCCCATCACACACAAGAGAAGCAGAATTCCAAGAAGATGAAGTGGATTTGAGTAATCTCCCACCACCTTATCAAGTTCCTTCTACACCACATACAAGAATTCACAAAGTCCACTCCCTGGATAATGTGATTGGAGATGTACAATCTGGTGTGAAGACAAGACAACAATTGATGTCTTCAGACCAACAAGGGCTTCTTGATGCCCTTTATGCTTCAAAACAGCATGAGTTCTCAAACTCTTGCTTGTTTGTATGTTTTCTCTCACAAGATGAACCACAGAACATTCTTAAAGCCTTTGATAATTCAAGCTGGGTAGAGGCTATGCAAGAAGAGCTTCTTCAGTTTAAGATTCAAAAGGTTTGGGTGCTAGTTGATTTACCTAGGAATGAAAAGGTGATTGGCACTAGATGGGTTTTCAAGAATAAAAGGGATGAAAGGGGCATAGTGATTAAGAATAAGGCTAGATTAGTAGCCCAAGGGTACACACAAGAAGAAGGGATAGACTATGATGAGGTTTATGCTCCTGTAGCAAGGATTGAGGCAATTAGGCTGTTTCTAGCTTATGCTTCATTTTTAGGCTTCACAGTCTACCAAATGGATGTCAAGAGTGCATTTTTATATGGTAAAATTGAAGAAGAGGTGTATGTTTCACAACCTCCAGGCTTCATTGACCCTGACCATCCAAACAAAGTGTACAGAGTAGTGAAAGCTCTATATGGCCTACATCAGGCACCAAGAGCCTGGTATGCAACACTAGCTTCCTATTTATTAAAGAATGGATTTCAAAGAGGAAAGATTGATCAGACACTTTTCATCAAACAGCACAAGAAGGATCTTCTGTTAGTGCAGGTGTATGTGGATGACATTATCTTTGGATCTACTAGGAAAGAAATGTGTTTAGAATTTGAGAAGCTTATGCATGATAAGTTTCAGATGAGTTCTATGGGAGAAATTACATTCTTTTTGGGTCTGCAAGTTAAGCAATCATCTGAAGGCATATTTATTAGTCAAGACAAATATGTTGCAGAGATACTTAGAAAATTTCAATTTGCTGATTCAGAAGTGGCAAGCACACCAATGGACTCTGAGAAGCACCTTCTGAAAGATGAAGATGGAGAGAATGTAGATGTACACACTTACAGATCTATGATAGGCTCTTTGATGTACCTTACATCATCTAGACCTGATATCATGTTTCCTGTTTGTGCTTGTGCAAGATTTCAAGTAACTCCAAAGGTTTCTCATTTAACTGCAGTCAAGAGAATTTTTAGATATCTCAAGGGACAACCAAGGTTGGGTATATGGTATTCTAGAGAGTCTCCTTTTGACTTGGTAGCATTTTCGGATAGTGATTATGCTGGTGCTAGCTTGGACAGAAAGTCAACAACTGGAGGATGTCAATTCCTTGGATGTAGACTTATCTCATGGCAGTGTAAGAAGCAAACGATTGTGGCTAATTCAACAACTGAAGCTGAATATGTAGCTGCTGCAAGTTGCTGTGCTCAAGTTCTATGGCTTCAAAACCAACTTCTTGACTATGGGTACAATTTCTTAAACACTGTTATTCATATTGATAATAGTAGTACAATTTGTATTATTAGAAATCCAGTGCAACATTCTAAAACAAAACACATTGAAATTAGACATCACTTTATTAGAGATTGCAATGAGAAAAGATTAATTCAAGTAATGAAAATTGCTTCAGAACATAATTTTGCAGATCTGCTTACAAAAGCTTTTGATGTTTCAAGGTTTCAGTACTTGGTAGCAAGTATTGGAATGCTTAATCTTTGAAATTTTCAAATGATGTGTTTTTGTAAATAAATTTTTGTTTCTGCTGCTGGATTTACATTATACTACTACTATTAGTCAAAAGTTTGTGCTATTAGTACAAATTTAAATTGTGTTATTCATACAGTTAGTTCCATGATTATTCTAATACAAGACAAGTACTTTGTACATTGTTCTTTTGGTTTTAGACTAACTATTTCAGGTATGAAACCTAGTTATGATATTTCACATTGAATTGATGACTTAGTTGATCAGATAGTAACTGATGCAACTCACTTTCTATCATTTTATACTTTTAAGTATAATGTGCAAGTCTAAGGACATCTGATAGAAAGAACAGCTAGTAAAAGTGAATCTAACACTTGTGTTAGAGGCAACAATTGCTATGAGCTGGAAACCCTGTCAGGAAAACTCTTTGAATGAGTTTATCTGCACACAGGCAGTTATTTATAACTGCAAACATTGGTTCTCACACAACCAGAGGTTGCTTTATACCGAATTTTTGATTAAGTGTCTGTTATACACTTGATCCCTTCAAAATGGTTGAAAGTAGTATGCTTTTTCATAATAAAATCATATGCATACTGCTATGGCACAAAAGTTTCTTAAAAGGATTTTTCAAGAGACTCACAAAAACCATCTATTGATGGACCATGAGTCAAATGTCCACTGATTCACCTCTCATAGGAGTTAACACCCCTAGAAGTGATGAGGGCAGCAAACTTAAACTCTTAAGGAATTGATGGCTTCATGTACAACATTGTCTGATAACAAGTTCACATTGATATATCAGTTAATGCTACATAGTGAGATCTTCCAAACAAGGGGAGGAAACAAATGTTATTTGTATCTCAAGGGAGGTAACAATCTCAGGGGAGGAAATAATGGCCCAGAAAAGGAAGATAATCCAAGGAAAGGAAGGAGAAGACAAGAGCATACAAGATGATGACATAGAGGTTGAAAATGACAAGAACAGATCATATATTCAGAAGGGATGAAGCATTCCTAAAGGAGAAAGTTCTATCTAGGTCAATCAAGGTTGAATTTCAATTCACTACGTTTGTTCATCACTTGCAAAGACATGCTGTTAGATGATTTCACTTGTTGAAACATCCAAGATACACAGCACCATTGCCTCCTATAATTCCTCCATCCAAGGAAATTGCACCTTCTTTTAGTCCAAGATTGGAAGCAATGTTTTGATATTGTTAAAGTCGAAGAAGAACAAAGCAGATGAGTTCAGAATAGAAGAAAGTTCAGATTCATGAAGTGTTTGAAAGATCTTCACAAGTCCTCATTTAATAAAAAAGAAAACATGTTGAAATGGTTCACATGTTTAGGGGAGGATTGTTGGGAATTAAATATTCTGAAGGTTAAAGTATCGGGAAATACTCTAAGTATGATCCTGCTGCTACCTTAATCATTCTGCTGCTAGGCTTAACATCCTGCTGCCGTATGATTCTGCTGCTACAATAAACAGCTGTCATATAAGCTGCTGCTGGATGGATAAGCTTGAAAAGATATTATTGGTCAAATAGTCAACAATAGTTTTTAGATAATATCTTTGTTGTGTCATAGTTAAGTGTTCGATTTGTATACTCTAAAGTATATGAATTGTTTAGTGACTCTTGTAAGCTATAGGAAGATAGCTCGACAAGACTTTAACATAGATTTGTAAAAGATCTCTTGGACTATAAAAGATATCTTAGACTTGATATTGTGTATGTGCTTAATTAGAACATATGTGTAACCAAGAACACATAACTGTTAGAACATAGAACAAACACAAATCACAAGTTGTAAGAACATAAGATTCAAGGTCTTTGTAACCCTAGTGATAAAAAGATCACTCGTATTATCTTGAATAATATTGAATCGTTTGGTGATAAACTTTCTTTGTTCATTGTTAAGTAACAAACATAAGACTTCCATTTCCATATCATACATAACCTTCTAAGTGTGATTAAGAAGATTCCGCATTCTTAATCATATAAACTCAATATATCATATACACAAAGTCACAAGGTTTAACCACCTTAACCGTGTATCGTAGGTCCCTGCAAAACTTTTTAAAGTCCCTAACCGCTAATGCATATTCCTCATCTTCACTATCGGAACTCGAGCATTCCTCATCACTAGACTCCTTCTTGGCTTTCAATGCTAGAGATCTAACTCTCTCGCTTTTGCCATTGACTATATCGGAGTCTTTCTTAATTATCATCCCGTGAACTTTCAAGTTTCCTATGAGTTCATCGAGTGATAACGTCGCCAAGTCCTTTGACTCTTCTATGGCGGTAACCTTTGCTCTCCATTTAGGATGTAGAGCCCTAAAAAACTTCCTAACATAATTCTTGCTAGAGTAACCTTCATCAAGAGCTTTAAGACTAGTAATAATATTATTGAATCTAGCAAAAGCATTATCTATTGACTCATCTTCCGTAATGGAAAATTGTTCATATTGTTGAACAAGAAGATCTATCTTTTTCTCTTTGACTTGGTTATTACCTTGGTGAGTGACTAACAAAGTTTTCCAAATATCTTTTGCCATATTACATATGAAAATTCTTTCAAATTCCTTTTTAGGCAAAGCATTATAAATCATCATTTTAGCCTCATTATTTTTGGCTAATTTTCTTTTAAGTTCATCACTTTGTTTATCATAAGAGACTATTTCATCCATTTTAGTTTCCGAATTCTTTTGAATAGGTTGAAAGTCACCCTCGGTAATAACATGCCAAAGATCAATGTCTTTGGATTTCACATACGTTTCGAATCTTGTTTTCCAATAAATAGAACAATCGGTTTTGAAAAGTGGTGGTCTTTGCATAGATTGCCCTTCTAGATATTTGTCGGAATCCATTGATCGATTCAAGTTTTAAAATATAATATACTTTAAAATCTTGACTGACGTGGCTTCTGATACCAATTGTGGGAAACTAGAAGGGGGGTTGAATAGTTTACCGGTTTTAAGTTCTTTTAAAAATCTTGGTTTAAAAGTTGTCTATTGGAAACTTTGATTCGAACTTTATATGTAATCAATCAACACAAATATGAACTAAGCACTAAACTAACTAATAGTAAATAATGAAAATAAAGAGTAGAGTTGGAAGGATCAAACCGAGACAAAGGATTTATAGTGGTTCGGCTACGAAGCTCTTCTTCGCCCTACTCCACTCCCCGAGTACCACACTCGAGAGTTTCAAGCACTATGTCAACAACCTCCCTTTAGGCGGAGAAAACCATACACGTCGCTTATCCTATTACCGACACTAAGCTAAATGTCGAGTGCTAATCTTAGCTTGCACCAATCTACCAAGGTCCACGTGACCAATCACACAAGCCCAATGGCTGCACGAGATCACCACGATCTCAACACGATCACAAAGATCAACTCTCACTTCACTCTACTCAGTCTAACTACTCTAGATCCTTTGATCACTCACACAAGCCCAATGGCTTTAAGAGATCTTCACTATCTCTTAAGATCACAATGATCTTCACTCACACTCTCACAAAAGAAAGATAATCTTGATGTATGCTAAGATACAACAAGGATGTAACAAGTGTTACAAAAACCTAACAACTACAACTCTTGTATCTTCTTGAATACCTTGAGTTCTTCTCTTGCTAATGAAGAGGAATGATAACACCTTGTATCAACTTGGATACTTGTGTTCTTCTCTTTCTAATGAAGAGGAATGATAACACCTTGTATCAACTTGGATACTTGTGTTCTTCTCTTGCTAGTGAACATGAATGAAGAGGATCACTTGGAGGATGATTGGATCACTCTTGAACAAAAGAAAAACTAATCTAAATAATCTAAGAAAGAAAGTGTGAAGAGAGTATTCAACTCAGAAAGTTTTGTGTGTGAAAGGATGCCTAAAAACTATGAAAGGGGTTGGTTTTTATAGGCAAGAAAAATCTGAACGTTACAGAAAATTTTGTACGGACGCTCCGTTAAATACCCCACGGCTCCACTAAATTTAGTGGAACCGTGGAGCCGTCCTAGACTAGGACGCTCCAAATTTTGTCTTTTCTGGTGAAAACTTATTTGGGGAATGTTGGAGCTAATTTTGGGGGGGGGGGGAATAGCTGTTGTGATTTTCAAACTTATTTTTCCATCAAAACATTTCTTAATAATTCAAAAATAATTTGTCATGTGTATTTTTGAAAAAATGTTTTGTCCTATTAAAAATGTAAACTCTCAAAACACAAATTCACTTCTTTGATCATTTGTCAAGTTGTAAATTTGTTCTAGAGTGATTTGCGTAGAAACGGGATCTTCCCATTAAAAACTTGTTTACGTTAATTTTAACGTAACGTGATTTCACATTTTGTCATCCTCAAAACGTGAAGTAATCGAAAGATATAAATAACGTTTTTAGAACATTATTTGCATCAACACATTCTACATCGACACACCAAGCTAAAGACATTGAAGACAAAATACCAATCACCGGTGCATCATTGAAATGACCATCCCTTAGGGGGAGATTGTTAGCTTTTATATTTTTTAGAAAGTGATGATCATTTGTAACTTGTAGAAATAGTGTGTGTCGTGTAAATGATCTAGCATAGTAAGGCTTGTGTTGGACTAAGCTATTAAAGGTTCAAGTAAGACAACAAAAGCCCAAGTCCAACACAAGCCCACACCAAGCCTTTAAGGGCAACAAAGGCTTCTTACCTCACTATAAATTCCACACTCTCACAATTATTTTGTGTGCCTCATTAAGTCTTGTAAAGGTGTGAGTGTGTGTGTGTGTGTGTGTGTGTGTTTTTACTTTTGTTCTCTCATGGTGTAAGTTAATATCATTCGGCCAAAGCATTTCATACGCATCATCTTATTTCATCTTTACTTTACTTCTTCTTTGAGTGTCACACGTACTGTTAGAGTAGTATTACTAATAGTTATTAGTTTGTTAGATATAGGTTAGTTCGAGTAGAAAACTAAGGTTATCAACTAGGAGTTAAATCCAAGTTGTTACATAGCTTAATGCTTTGGATGATTGATATTATATTACTAGGAGGTGGATCCTTGTTGTGTGACTATATTGTGTGAACATTATCTGTGTGGTTATCATTGTGTGGATTTATTTTGTGTGATTGTTACTGTGAGGTTGCATGAGGTTAGGATTGTATTGGTAGTACCATTTGGGAAGTAGCACCCGGTACTATTTGGGTTGACACTCACACACCCGTGAAAGGGTGAATACTCTCCGCGCAATTTTTGGGAAGTGGCACCCAGTGTAGATCTTTTATGTGTGACTCAAACATGAGGTTTAGTTGTTGCAAGCTTGTGGTTTCATTAAGTGTGTACATGTTCATATCATGCTCGCTATTGTCCTACATTATATTATTCACAGCTTCGTGGTTTAACTTTCAAACCTACGAGCTCACCAACATTATGTTGACGTTTTCTAGTACCATTTTCAGGTGATCATTGTAAAAGTATTTGAAGGCACGTTTATTGGAGTCAGGCCATTTGATAATATGATACCATGTTTTCAAGACGATAAGATTTCAAAAGAGACATATTTCACGAGGAATGTTTTGTAAACTAATGTTGTAATAAATGTAAGGTATGAATCTATGATGTTATGCAATGTGCCTTTCTCAGTTACATCCCGTGTTTCCGCCTTTGACGGGGTGTGACAGAATGGTATCAGAGCCTAAGGTTATAGAGAATACCAGTTTTTCTAAAATAAAAACCTCAACTATAACCAAACTAAAGTTTTTATAAAACCCCAAACATGGTACGAGTTGATTAGCGTGAGTATTCCATCATTTTTCTAAATTACGCATAGCCTGATCAACTATGCTTAATTCAGGAGCGATCATGGGATAATGGGGGTAGTTACCTTGTATCGTGTTTGGTTGGAGTCAGAGTCTAGATCACCTGAAAATGCATTGGCCTATGTGTGTGCATCTGCATTACGTGTTTTGTGTATCTGTGGTTAAACTGCTTTGCCTTTTGTGTGCTGAAGCTTTTAGCTTCCAGGACAATATATGAGCTTGCAATTGTGTACCTAAGTGCTTGGATTTGATTTGATATTGTGTGACGTGATCCGACATGTTATGATGTGTTTTGAGTTGAGTTGAACTAGAGTATTTCCTGTACTATCCCCCATACTTGTGCGCTTGATGTTAGTTATCCTTATACGCAAACAAAACTCATACTATATATTTTGCTAAATATATATAGCGATACGTTATTTTGAAAACGTTACTTTGGGTAGGCTATTTTGGATACGTTATTTTGGGTACGCTAAACAATTTTGAATACTACTTTGGACGGTTAACATTGGTTTCGCTATTTTGAAAATGTGTTATATTGATATGTTATTTTGAGAACTATTTTGGGACATACTATTTTTGGAAACACTATTTTAGGATACTATTCGAAAGCTATTTTGGAAACATGATTACTCTGGTATTGCCTTATGCCGCTATGTCAAATGCCTCGTCTCCCCCTACCCCTCATTTTGTACGAAGACCTGAACACGCCTCCTTTTGAGCCAATGAGTCGGACGACATCATTAGTTGCCTTAGGAAGCAACCTACCAATCAAAATGGATACTTAATGGTTTAGTCGTACTGTTTGGACCTTTTAGACTGCAAGTGGGATGATAGGAATTATGAGAAAGTAGTGACCTTAAGCTTGTTAGTAAGTTGTTGGTGTGACCATAATAGAAATGTCCGCCCTAGTGTTCGTGTTTCGGGATTGGAACAGATCTAGATAAGTCAAAATTTGGGTGGTCAAAAGTTTTTTATAAATGAAAGATTTTCTTGCAAACTTTATAAAGCATAATGAACCGGCAATCCTCATTAATTAGACCGTGTTATAAGGTTCCTTCAAATATAATAATAATAATAATCCAAACCATATACGAGAAATCGTGTTAGCAATATACAAACTTTTTGGTGGTCATACATTTTCCAAGCTCTGAGTGAAACCCTCCAAAATGGCATAACCTCACAGCAGTTGAACCAAGGGACTATAGTTGTGTTGCAAGTTTCAAATGATTTTTCTCCCAAATACATTTATGGTCAAATTTTTACAAATTGTAAAACCATGCCTCTAAGAAGAAACGCGCACTATACCTACTCACTATTCGACCTCAGAAGTGAATCGAAACCCTCTACCCGAGATGGACAATATTGATATGCCATACCTGGATAATATTCTTTCAAAGTGCAACCTCCACTCAATCTGTAGGAAAAGGTTCTCGCATTGGATAGAAATGTGTTGAGTTAAAGAATCGATGTTTAATTACACAAGAGACGTGGCTTTTCGGAGTTCTAGATAACTTAGTCACATTGGACGTGGTCTCACTTTTACATTGGGATATCTAGGAATTGCATCCGACCATAAGGAATTTGGCTTTCGTTATAGATAAGTTAAACATTATTCAACATGGTGCCCCATATCCCTTCATAAATCTCACCAATCTAGGATATAAATACCTGTTTGTTCATTTTTTAGCAAACCCAAACTCTTACAAAAAAAAAAAAAAAAAAAAAACCATTAAGCTTTTTAACAACCCTTAACTTAATTTCATGTCAGTTCTTGTTTGATGAGATGTGAGATTAAGTTTAGAGTTTCTAATTTAATATTTTTTTATTATTGCTCAAGAAAGGAGAAGTCACTTCATAAAACCTAAACGCCCGATAGTTACCTTTGACTTCCTGTCTCGTTACACTCACAAGTACAGATTTGGATTAAGTCGTCATAGGTTACAACTTTTAGTATTCTTTGCTCTTACCACATGGGTGGTGACCACAATATTGGAGCCTTGGTTAGAATTATAGTTCCTTAGTTATGACTTTAACCCTCGTTAGGTACTAAATACACTCGTTAGTCTGTTGCAAGTAAGAGTAGATGGAATCGTTGATTTTAATATAGTGGACTAGGTCGTTTACTTTGAATTGTCAGATCCATTAGCAAATTGGTCATCTTGATCAACAAACACCGTTTGGAATCTAATGGTTAACATGTTTTGAGCCTTAAGAAAAGCCTAACTAGTGATTTACTAGGTTATCATAATAGGAAATCGGTTTAATGATTAACCCTTCTAGTGGAAGAGCCAACCGGAAACCTCGTAAGGAAGTTAAGTGACTGAGACAAGATAAGTTTATGGGTATAAACTTAGTTGAACCTTTTCAACCTACGCCAATCTAAGCTTTGGATACCTACTGATTTGATTATTTTGAAGCAATCCCAAAATTGAGCAAATTCTTCAAAAACGTTGAGTTTCTTTTCCTACAACTTGATGCTTAACTTAATTTCATGAAAGTTCTTATTTGACGAGTTGTGAAATTAAGTTAGATTCAAGTTGTTGCGTAGCTTAAGGTTATGTCAAACTTGTTGCTTAACTTAATCTCATGACATTTCTTGTTTTATGAGTTATGGGGTTAAGCTAGGTTCAAACTGACGCCCAACTTAAGCTACACAAAAATTTGTTTAATGTTTTTGATGAATTTGCTCAAGGACGGGAAGGTTTGCCCATTTCGAGTTACCGCAACAAGCTGAATTTTGAGGACAAAATTCATTTAACAGGGGTACACTGTAGCAACCGACATTTTTGGGGCAATACTTGTTCATAAAAACTCGAAACTATTTGTGACAACTGGTAAATTTCAGGAACCTTTTAAGTTACCGCATTTCGTTTTAAAATAAATATTTAATCACTGGGACTTAGGCTATATTTACTCCACAACGATCAAGTATCGTGCTACTACTCCAGTTCACAATTTTAAACCCTGAAACAAATTCCTCTTCTTTAATTACTTACGGTTGTCAATTCAACAAACGTTATTCGTACTTTAAAATTTAACACCCGATATACCTAATTCTCCCAACGATTATTTCCAACGTATTTTTATACTTCCAAAAAGATTACCAAAGTTCCAAAAATATTTCTGATGAAGCGAAAAGTGTACCGCTTTTAGGGGGTCATTTAAGCCCTAAATCGTATTTATTTGATCAAATATTGCCCTAAATCGTTCCTTTTGTCATTTTAGGTACTTTGGAGAAGAAATCTGGAAAAGGAAGCATTTTGGACGTTTTTGGAGCATAAAAGTGAAGAAAACGACAAAATCTCAAAATCTGCTGGAAAAGTACCTGTGACGGCGTCAAGCCCCAGTGTGACGCCGTCAACCCTTGATAAGCCAGAGAGGATTTTGGACGATTAAAGGGGGACGGCGTCAAGAAGGCCATCAAGAAACCCTAACCGCGGCGAGGTGACGGCGTCACGCTCCATAACGTGACGCCGTCAGATCTGTTTTCCTATATATATTTTCATAATTTTTAGTCATTAGTGTGCAACTTTGTGAGGAGAAACCCTAAGACGATTTTTCTGCCATTTTAAAGGGTTTTATACCCTTGGATCTCCCATGTTCAATTGAAGATAAGTAATCAATTAATCATTCAATATGTCTATGTGTTGTTTGATTATATCTTGTTCTTGTCTTTTATTTAACATGCTAGGCTAGATTTATCTTGTGTTTGCTTAGCTCTAATGAAACCTAACTATTGATTATTGGTTGTTGGTGTGTTATTAATTGTATTGGATGATTGTTTATCGATGTTAGGCTTAAGAAAACTGGCTAACCTCCTATACGGTAACTTGCTTGAACGTCTTAAAAAACATGAACCAATGCGTACTAAGGTTTTTATGGTTGTATTTAATGCATGAGCGAATTCTAGTGATCCCATGTTAGGAGCTTCTTAGCCGGCTCGACATAGGAGTGAAGTAGGAGCTTGTAGAGTTGGGGAAGTACGTACGCCACCCCACGATTGGTATTAAGGAATACACCCGTCATCCACGCAATTAATACACACTAATCAACCGGTAAAAAATAGTTAGGGAGTAAGGAAATCTAAGTAAACACATTTCTCTCCATATAAGTTCCACAACCTTTTTATTTTTAGTTATTTTATTTTATTTGCAATTGTAGTTATTTGGGTTAGTTGACTAGCAACTAATTCCGCCCACTCCTTTAAACCCGAGATTTTACTTGCTTTTATAAAAAAAATATAAAAATACAAAAAGAATCTTCCCTCACCCTTAGACCTATTAGAGTAGTTTTTCAATCCTAACGACACTATTCCCCTAGAGAACGATCAATCCCCCGGTACTTGCCACTACACTATACTACATCGGTCAGGTACACTGCCTGGTGGGGATTGCAAGCCTCTTGAGATCCCTCGAGAGGTAAAACCTGTTGTAAGGTCGCAAAACCACGCATCAAGTTTTTGGCGCCGCTGCCGGGGAATAGTTATTGTTTAGGTTGAATTTTTATTTTATTAGGTCTACTCACTAGATTCCTTTCTAGTGAGATTTTTATTTTATTTTTCTAGGTTTTCTTTAGTCTATCTTTTTTCTTCGTTTCTTTGTTCGTAACCATTACCATCCGACATCATGGAAGGTGGTAATATCCTCGATCCCAACAACCCACCACCACAACAACACCCACCTCCTAGAGCCCGTACCTTAGGAGACTACTCTCGTCCTAGCCACCATGGCTATCGAAACACCATTGAGCTCACTCAAGGAGCCAATGTCACTCCCTTGCGATCCGACACCATCCGGTTGGTGCAAAGCGGATGCGCATTCCATGGACTTCGTTCCGAAGATCCTAATCAACATCTCAAGGACTTTCTCAAAATCGTTGATTCCATAGACCTTGATGTTGCCACTCGAGAGACGACCCGACTGCGTCTCTTTCAATTCTCTCTGCGGGACCAAGCTAGTCAATGGCTAGAGCGTCTACCCGCAGGATCCATCACCTCTTGGGATGATCTCACCACTCGTTTCCTTGCTCAGTTTTTCCCACCAGGAAGAACTACCAAGCTAAGGAATGATATCTTGATGTTCCAACAACGTCAAGGCGAAACCCTCTACGAGGTATGGACTCGATTCAAGGACTTACTCCAAAAAGTCCCTCACCATGGCATAGAACTTTGGCTCCAAGTCCAAATCTTCTATGACCACATCAATCTCTCCACGAGGCAAACCATTGACCAATCGGCCGGTGGTAAGCTACGTGATCTAAGTGCGGAACAATCATGGGCTCTCCTGGAAGATCTTGCTCTTTATGACAACGAAAGTTGGAATGATCCCCGTGATTTAAATAAAACGGTCAAGGCAATATCTTTGCCTTCAAACAATTCAAGCACTTCCGACCGTAGGATCATAGAACTGGAAGACCAAGTCAAGTTTCTTATGAAATCCTACGAGGCTCCTAAACCTTCAAGCCAAGTGAACAAAATCACTTCTTCATGTGAATTATGTAGTGGTCCCCACGACACTCGTGATTGCGTGGAACTCCCCGAACAAGCTTTTGCGAACTACGCATCCTCGCGTACCGACGGAGCGGGAGACAATTGGTACACTTTTAAAACTGAGCCAAACCCCTACGGTGATTCATACAACCCCTCATGGAAAAATCACCCAAACCTTAGGTGGAAACAAAACCAAAACGCACAACAAACCAATTCTTCCAACCCACCTAATCGTTTCCAATCAAGCGGTTCATTCTCGAACCGTACTTTCAATAACAATCCTTCCAACAATTATGGTAGTACCAATAATCTTGAAGGATTGATGTCCAAATCTATGGCATCTCAAGAAGCTCGGATAGCTAGATTCGAATCCGAATTCAATCAACAACAAACGGAGATGACCAATAAAATTGACAACTTATTGAAAGCCCTCAATAACCAAGTGCTATCACCTCCACATAAGGACGCTAGGAACACAAATAGCGGATCCCAAGTAAAAGACCCCTCTTCATCCAAACATGTCCACTTCGTCAACATTGTCACTATTAAACCAATTGATAGGAATGAGGATAATAGTGAACCTGAGGATGAGGTTAAGAAAGTCGAGGTTGTTAAAGAAGTTAGGAAAAGTGAGATTGAAAAAGTAGATGATGATGAGGACTACTTCAATAGGCTACCCACTAAGGAAGAACGCGCATATCATACAGACTTATTCGATGACCCCGAGACACCATACTTCCTAGGTAGACCAATTATAGAAATGGGCGACCCTTCTAATCTCAACATACCATGCAACATCGGACATTTACATGTGTGGAAAGCTTACATCGACCTTAGATCGCCCATAAACATCATGACTAGAGCCCACTACAACTTGATAATGAAAAATCAACTTGGGTATAGGATGCCCCCTGATAAGGGTTGGATGAGTAACTTCACGGGAAGAGTTAAGGGATTACCGGTTTATGTAGGAAACTTCACCTATGCCACCGAATTTGTAATTGTAGAAGATATCCGCCCAATAGTCGATGCATGCTTAACTCAAGTAGTTTTTGGAAAACCATTTGTTGAGGTCTCTAGAATGACTTATGAACCTTTCTTAGGGATAGTTAGATTTAAGGATGAGACCGATGAGGTAAACTACCAAATGCCATATAAGATAGAGCAATTCCAACACTTGTCAAATGTTGAGATGGAGCTTAAGCAAGCAGTCTACTATAGGAATGATGGAGATAGAAGTAAAGGAGTAGACTATGTTATGGAAAGGATATCCGGTTTCTACAAGGATTGTTTGAAATTAGGACCGGAATATAAAACCGGACATGAGAATGGCCTAGAAACCGTGACCAATGATGGAGTCACGTAATATACGGTGACTTTGAGTCTAGCTACAAGACTCGTTAATAAAGAAAAGCGCTTCTTGGGAGGCAACCCAAGCTTTATTTGCTTTGTGTGTTTATTTATTTGTTTGTTTGATTTTATTTGCTTCCGTACGTATGTTTAATTTTTATTATTATTGATTCATGTTCGAAACTAAATTGTGAAAATGCTTTATCTTGTTTTTAACTTCGTCTTAACTACATATAAAGGTATTTTGCAAAAGTTAAGTGTAAGGGAAATCCAAATCGGTTTATTAGAACAAATGAACATGAATCATAACAATATTAAATTAACATACATATTAGTAATTGTTTGAGTCAAATGCTTGTATCGAGTCATAATGATATTTTGCATGATTTCCAGGAAATAAGGATTGAGTTTTTCCAGAAATTTTCCGGAAACTTAACATGAAAAATCTGTCAGATCATTTCTGACGGCGTCAGGTTTTAATTTTCTGAAATTTTTGAAAGTTTTGTTTTTCTACCGGAATCATAAAAAGTTTTTATTAAATCTCTAACTTATAAACTCCAGGAATCTGCAAAATAATCATTCCACAAGCATTATATCCTTATACAGATTTATCCCGCCGATGTTATGCAGGTTTTCGTGTTTGTTTTCTCAGGTTTAACAGGTTATTTTGGACAAGGAAATGTATGTGGAATCAAGCTTTTGGCAATGCTTTAATCTTGAAGTTTCAACATTACCTTGGAAGAAGATCTAACCATGTTACCTCTTTATCCACCGAGCGAATCAGGGGAGTATTTGATTTCATTCTTTTACCTTATTTACTTTTACATCTTGTTATTTGAACATTGGGGACAATGTTCATCTTAAGTGTAAGGGGGGGGGGGTAAAGTACGATACCTTAGAGAATGCTATTACGCTTGATTTTTCGTTTGTTTAATGGTAGATGTGTAATAAAACTGAGAGAAATACCTGTTAAGGCAATTTTAGTGCCAAATTTAAAATTTTTTACAACATATAGGAGTGAAACTTTGGTCTTAATGAGCGTCTCACGGATAGGAGTTATATGACTAGCACAAAACCGTACCACTAAAAACTTTTCCACCCCCAAATATGTGAGGTTCGCCCCTAGAATTGGTAGGAAAAGCATTTATGCTATGATGTGTGTACCGGTAGCACTTAGATTCTAGAACTTGCGTTAGGACCATTCCGAGGCCACAAGTGAGACTACATTCGTGTAGTTAGATTTACTACATGATAAGAGGCATTAGGATTAACCCATTGTTTTACACCTGTGTTTTTGTTATAATTACATTGGCTACATTGGTCAAGTAATTCTCCCACACCCTTTGCGTTGTACTCATTTTTAGTACACGATACCCCTAGTACACCCCTCAGAGCCTATCTTTTCGTTTCTAACTTTAAGCATTTTACTTAAAGTAAGAATTTGTTTACACCCCACTTAAATGTACACCCAAATCGCCTTAGCCTACCTTGTATGCACTCATTTTTAGTGCAGAATAGTTAATTGTAAAGTTATGTAAAAGTTCAAGTGTAAGGGGGATACAACCCCCCCCCCCCCTGCGATGTATTATTTTGGATGGTAGGGCAAGAGTGTATGCAAAAAAAAAAAAATGTCGAAAAAAAAAACATACGGACTACCATCCCGTTTCATTTTATGTTTATTTTATCTTTTTGTTATTTTTTTCATTAGCTTAAGTCGAGTCTAGTCTTGGCTTAGCAACGCCATATTGTACATGTAATTAATCAAGATCTTTAACTCGCCACCAGTAAAATATCCTTTATCCAACAAAACCGTGTTTATCATATCCCTACACCTAACGTTATAACCCGTTTAAAAGCCCTCTTTGATAGTTTATCTTAGGTGCTTACGCCTAGTGGAGGAGGTTTTTGATCCTTTCCCAAGCCTATGGTAATCTATTTGCTATGACAGGTAGTGAGAGATATTATTCATTTTCATTTATGAGATATACTTTTATGACACCTGAGAGATGTGAATATCTAAACACTACTTGTGAGGTGCTAGTCTGTAATCTCCGTGCTTATTATGATTAAAGTGGAATGACTATTTGTTGTAATTACTTTTATATTAGCGTTAAATGACCCCTAACTTGTATTTTGATTAGAATAAAAGCGCATTTGCTTGAGGACAAGCAAATCTCAAGTGTAAGGGTATTTGATGAAGCGAAAAGCGTACCGCTTTTAGGGGGTCATTTAAACCCTAAATCGTATTTATTTGATCAAATATTGCCCTAAATCGTTCCTTTTGTCATTTTAGGTACTTTGGAGAAGAAATCTGGAAAAGGAAGCATTTTGGACGTTTTTGGAGCATAAAAGTGAAGAAAACGACAAAATCTCAAAATCTGCTGGAAAAGTACCTGTGACGGCGTCAAGCCCCAGTGTGACGCCGTCAACCCTTGATAAGCCAGAGAGGATTTTGGACGATTAAAGGGGGACGGCGTCAAGAAGGCCATCAAGAAACCCTAACCGCGGCGAGGTGACGGCGTCACGCTCCATAACGTGACGCCGTCAGATCTGTTTTCCTATATATATTTTCATAATTTTTAGTCATTAGTGTGCAACTTTGTGAGGAGAAACCCTAAGACGATTTTTCTGCCATTTTTAAGGGTTTTATACCCTTGGATCTCCCATGTTCAATTGAAGATAAGTAATCAATTAATCATTCAATATGTCTATGTGTTGTTTGATTATATCTTGTTCTTGTCTTTTATTTAACATGCTAGGCTAGATTTATCTTGTGTTTGCTTAGATCTAATGAAACCTAACTATTGATTATTGGTTGTTGGTGTGTTATTAATTGTATTGGATGATTGTTTATCGATGTTAGGCTTAAGAAAACTGGCTAACCTCCTATACGGTAACTTGCTTGAACGTCTTAAGAAACATGAACCAATGCGTACTAAGGTTTTTATGGTTGTATTTAATGCATGAGCGAATTCTAGTGATCCCATGTTAGGAGCTTCTTAGCCGGCTCGACATAGGAGTGAAGTAGGAGCTTGTAGAGTTGGGGAAGTACGTACGCCACCCCACGATTGGTATTAAGGAATACACCCGTCATCCACGCAATTAATACACACTAATCAACCGGTAAAAAATAGTTAGGGAGTAAGGAAATCTAAGTAAACACATTTCTCTCCATATAAGTTCCACAATCTTTTTATTTTTAGTTATTTTATTTTATTTGCAATTGTAGTTATTTGGGTTAGTTGACTAGCAACTAATTCCGCCAACTCCTTCAAACCCGAGATTTTACTTGCTTTTATAAAAAAAATATAAAAATACAAAAAGAATCTTCCCTCACCCTTAGACCTATTAGAGTAGTTTTTCAATCCTAACGACCTATTCCCCTAGAGAACGATCAATCCCCCGGTACTTGCCATTACACTATACTACATCGGTCAGGTACACTGCCTGGTGGGGATTGCAAGCCTCTTGAGATCCCTCGAGAGGTAAAACCTGTTGTAAGGTCGCAAAACCACGCATCAATTTCCTTACACCAAAGGTAAATTCTTTACATCTTACGTTTTATTACGTATAACTTTCTGTTGATGCAAATAATGTTCTAAAAACGTTATTTATATCTTTCGATTACTTCACGTTTTGAGGATGACAAAATGTGAAATCACGATACGTTAAAATCAATGTAAACAAGTCTTTAATCGGAAGATCCCGTTTCTACGCAAATCACTCTAGAACAAAGTTACAACTTGAACTAGTGATCAAAGAAGTGAATTTATGTTTTGAAAATTCACATTTTAAATGGGACAAAAAAAATTTCAAAAATACACATGACAAATTATTTTTGAATTATTAAGAAATGTTTTAATGGAAAAATTAGTTTGAAAATCATAACAGCTATTTCCCCCCCCCCCCCAAAATCAGCTCCAACCTTCCCCAAATAAGTTTTCACCAGAAAAGATAAAATTTGGAGCGTCCTAGTCTACGACGGCTCCACGGTTCCGTTAAATTTAATGGAGCCGTGGGGTATTTAACGGAGCCGTCCGTACCATTTTTTTCTGTAACGTTCAGATTTTTCTTGCCTATAAATATCAACCCCTTTCACAGTTTTAGGCACCCTTCACACACAGAAAAATCCCCTAGCTTAATCCTCTCAAACCTTTCACTTCTTTAGATTAGTTTTCTTTGTTTCAAGAGTGATCCAATCATCCTTCAAGTGATCCTCTTCATACCTCTTCACTAGCAAGAGAAGAACACAAGTATCCAAGTAGATACAAGGTGTTGTCATACCTCTTCACTAGCAAGAGAAGAACACAAGTATCCAAGTAGATACAAGGTGTTGTCATACCTCTTCACTAGCAAGAGAAGAACACAAGTATCCAAGTAGATACAAGGTGTTGTCATCCCTCTTCATTAGCAAGAGAATAACTCAAGTATTCAAGAAGATACAAGAGTTATAGTTGTTAGGTTTTTGTAACACTTGTTACAACCTTGTTGTATCTTTGCATACATCAAGCTTTCTTATCTTTTGTGAGTGAGAGTGAAGATCAAGTGTGATCTATAGAGATAGTGAACATCTCTTATAGCCATTTGGCTTGTGTGATTGATCAAGAAGATCAAGGGTCGATAGATTAGTGTTAGTTAAGTAGAGTGAAGTGAGTGTTGATCATTGTGATCGTGTTGAGATCTTGGTGATCTCTTGAAGCCACTGGGCTTGAGTGTTTGGTCACGTGGACCTTGGTAGATTGGTGCTAGCTAAGATTAGCACTCGACATCTAGCTTAGTGTCGGTAATAGGATAAGCGACGTGTACGGTTTTTTCTCCGCCTGAAGGGAGGTTGTTGATATAGTGTTTGAAACTCTCGAGTGTGGTACTCGGGGAGTGGAGTAGGGCGAAGAAGAGCTTCATAGCCGAACCACTATAAATCCTCTGTCTCGGTTCGATCTTTCCAACTCTACTCTTTACTTTTATTTGTTATTATTACTTAGCTTAGTGAGTAGTTCATATTGGTGTTGATTGGTTACACATAAAGTTCGAATCAAAGTTTCCAATTGCTAACTTTTAAAACAAGATTTTTATAAGGCTCTTTAAACCGGTAAACTATTCAACCCACCTTCTAGTTTCCCACAATTGGTATCAGAAGCCGCGTCAGTCAAGTCTTTAAAGTATATTGTATTTTAAAACTTGAATCGATCAATGGATTCCGACAAATATCTAGAAGGGCAATCTATGCAAAGACCACCACTTTTCGAAACCGATTGTTTTATATATTGGAAAACAAGATTCGAAACGTATGTGAAATCAAAATACATTGATCTTTGGCATGTTATTACCGAGGGTGACTTTCAACCTATTCAAATGAATCCGGAAACTAAAAAGGATGAAATAGTTTCTTATGATAAACAAAGTGATGAACTTAAAAGGAAATTAGCCAAAAATAATGAGGCTAAAATGAGTATTTATAATGCTTTGCCTAAAAAGGAATTCGAAAGAATTTTCATGTGTAATACGGCAAAAGATATTTGAAAAACTTTGTTAGTCACACACCAAGGTAATAACCAAGTCAAAGAGAACAAGATAGATCGTCTTGTTCAACAATATGAACAATTCTCCATTTCAGAGGATGAGTCAATAGATAATGCTTTTGCTAGATTTAACACTATTATCACTAGTCTTAAAGCTCTTGATGAAGGTTATTCTAGTAAGAACTATGTTAGGATGTTTCTTAGAGCTCTACATCCTAAATGGAGAGCAAATGTCACTGCCATAGAAGAGTCAAAGGACTTGGCGGCATTGTCACTCGATGAACTTATAGGAAATTTGAAAGTTCATGAGATGATCATCAAGAAGGACTCCGACATTGTCAAAGGCAAAAGCGAGAGAGTTAGATCTCTAGCATTAAAAGCCAAGAAGGAGTCCAGTGATGAGGAATGTTCGAGTTCCGGTAGTGAAGATGAAGAGTACGCACTAGCCGTTAGGAACTTTAGAAAGTTATTTAGGAGGAAAGGTAGATTTCCTAGACAACCTCGCGATGAGAAGAGGTCATCCCAAAGAAATCATGATGAAAGAAAAGGGACAAGTGATAGGAAATGCTATAGATGCGGAGATCCTAATCACTTCATAGGAGAATGTCCAAAGCCACCAAAATCCAACAACCAAAGAGCCTTTGTAGGAGGTTCTTGGAGTGATAGCGGTGAAGAAGAAGAGAAGAAGCCTAACGATGAAAAGTGCCTAATAGCTCAAGCTTCTAACGAGGTACATTCCGACTCTTCTTATTATAGTGATAATAATTCGTCAATAGATGATAGTGAATTGCATGACGAATACAACAAACTATACGTAGTTAGTACTAAGATCTTAGGTAGAAACATAAAACTTAAATTAAAAGTACAAGAACTAGAACTACAAGTCCTAGAACTAAAAGATCAAGTCAAAAGACTTGAGAAAAACAAGGAAGTAGACTTAGGATGCGGGTCATGTATAAGTCTTCAAGTAGAAAATGAAAAACTTAAAGAAAATGCTTTAAGAATCATTAAGTTTGATGAAGGAACTGAAGCACTTAATGATATAATTGAAAACATTAGATATAGTGAACATGACCGTGCGGGTTTAGGTTTTGACCCAAATCAGGCTTCTACAAGTGGTACCAAACAAGTTAAATTTGTAATGCCTGAAACGTCTAAGTCTGAAGGGGATGGCACCACTAAAGGTACAGACGGCACCACTAAATTTAGTGGTACCGTGGTACCGTCTGGTGCTGAAGACGAAACTGGGTCAATTTTAAAAAGTAGCCTAAGTCCTAAACCGAGTCACATAGTTAAAAATAGTTCTAGTGTGTCTACTCCAAGAAAAGGGGAGGTCAAAGGCTTTTACAAACCATTGTCATCTCCCGAACGTAGATTTGTAAAGCGTGACACTAGGTCAACCACTCCTCCACCTAGAAAAATAAACTCTCCCAAACCTCGGTCTAGAACTCCTCTACCGAGAGGTAACTTTAGAAGACAAAATCATCCAAGTAACTTTCCCGTAACTTGGAATGATAGTTCACCTCAAAGTTACTTACCATGGGAAATGTGTCCTCCATTCTCAAATCCTAAGCTAACGCAACAAATGCGTAAGATGTTTAATTCTAACAACTATGGACCCATGAGATATTGGGGACCAGATGTTTGAACTTCTGTTTTGCTAGGAAAACAAGACTGTAAATAAAGTTTGGAAGTTTAATAAATGGAGTATGCTTTGTGATCAAACAAATCTTGTGACACATTGGTCAAGTCAAGTCTCATGTGCTTAACATTCAACAAAGGTACTATAGCCTTCTAAGTTTTAAAGGAAACACCTCAAGTCCAGGTACGCTTCCTTAAAACACCCTTTGTTGGTAGAAATGCTAAGTACATAGTAGTGTTAGATTATAACATAGTAGGCACTATCATAATGAAACAAAGATTCACAATTCATCATAACGAACTCAACTTGTCCGGAAATGTACGATGATCGCTTCAAGATCATGCGTGACAAGTGTGAAACGAAAATGATGAGTGAATTAAGTTTCTTCCCTTGCCCGAAGATTATTCTACCTAATGAAAGTATCCCCATAAACTCTAGTATACTATACATATCATATATAGACTTATATATATATATATATATATATATATATATATATATATATATATATATATAATACACTAACGCCCATATCCACAAATGCGAATCTCACAAGAGACAATGAAGGTGAGTAAGTGGATATCACTAAGTTGTGGGCATAATAGGTAAATTAATTTACCTAACGGCAAGTAGGTCCATTATCATGGATAGTGTTGGCTTTGTGCCCACTTGTAAGAAGTGTCCCAAAACTTCTTACATCAAAGTGTTATAATGTATCATACGATACTTTAAAGATACTACACACTTGAGATTACGATATCTCAAGGAGATTGATGTAGAAAATGTTTTTATATCAACTCTGATAATGCTAGAGTTGATGTGGATTGAGACATAAAGAGTAAAAGTTTGTACCTTCATAGGTTTATTAACAAACTTCTTGGTTCCCCAAGAAACAAACTACTCTTGTTATCTCCACGACCGAAGCCGAGTACGCAAGCGCCGGAAAGGCATGACAACAAACACTATAGATGAGACAACCCTATGTGAAGAGTAGCAGTCAAGATGCCATTAGACTTGTCCGGGAACCCTATAGTTTGCTCATGAACGAAGCTCGTCAAAGTATGTCATCTCCCCATGAAAAGGCATCTCCTCCGTCACGATAACGCCCAAAAGAGAAATCTCTTCTCCGAAAAGTATCTCTTATAGGACAACATCATCAACACCTTAACCTTTACATTCTCGTCAAAGTCATCCCTCGCGTCATACCTTATAACCTCTCATCCCCTCTACGACCTCTCAAAGTTTCACGAGAAACATTGAAGTCATCTTTCTCACTCGTCTCATGACTTTTAGAAATGTCTCTAAGAATTTCTAAGTCATTTCCTTTCAACTCGTCACATGACTTTTGAATATTTCACGGGAATATCAAGTCATTCCTTGCGTCTCGTATTCCGACTAATTAAATATTTCATGGGAAATATTATAGTCATCCTCCAAAACACAACTCATAACTTCTATTTATTTCACGGGAAATACTAGAAGTAAATCCTCATCCAATGACAACTTAGTCAATTTCCTTGGAAACACTAAAGTCATTTCCGGTCATCCCATTTAATCGTCTTTCGTCAAAAAGTTTATTAGGTATAAACTTTTTCCTCGTGTCAAAAAGTCTTACTAAATAAGTAAAATTAATCAGCCAAAAGTCAAAAACGGAAGAAAAATTGGACCATCAGATATATGGCTCCATTAAAGAGCCACGGCTCCACTAATGTTTAATGGAACCGTGGAGCCGTGCATCTGAAAAACGCGCCCAGTTCCTTTTCTTCTGCACAGATTTTCCAAACACACCCAAAACCACTTTCACTTGCTGTCAAAACCGAACCATAACACCTTAATTCAATTAAACTTCTGTAAATCAAGATTGAGGCATTGGAATCAACAAATCCTAACCACAACTTCATCAATTGTAAGCAAATCATTCTTAATTTCTTTTAATTTGAGTCTAGGGTTTGTTCTTGAGTATAAATCCGAATTGGGGATTTTCAAAATTAGTTAAACCCTTGTGAAATTAAGACTAGGATTAGACAATGTAGCATTCACATGATTCCCTAAACCTAGGATTTTCAAAAACCCATTTATGTTGCAAAACCTAATCCGAAATTAATCACTAAATTCGGATTATGATTGATTTCTTGTAGTGGAATCATGTTTAGGATGATTAAAATTGAGTTAGGAACGTTATGCATTAAATCTTTTCAAACTTATGCTTTTTGGCGCCACGATGAGTCGTTTGCCAAACACCCCTATTCGATCATTTTTCGAAAAACCTCACAAGCCTAGGATCATGAAACCTTTTTCATGCATTGTTGATGCAAATTAAAAACGTTTTTGCATACATACTTGAACTCTCAAATACGATTCGAATTACAAAATTAATATGTATTGTTCGACACATTTGATGGAGCAAAAGTGAAGTTAGGAGCGTTTGGGTAATCTCATAGGTTTGAATTTAGAGTCGAGATTACCGCACCTCCACATTGTTTGCATTTAGGCACACACACTAGAAATGCAATTATTAGAATTCAATTAATTAACATGTACAAAATTATGTTTTGTAGGTAACAATGCCTCGTCTAGATTACCAAGATACCAGACAATACATTCTTAGTACACTAGAAAGTTTAAACATTCCAGATGAGCAAAAAGCTTATCTTGCCAAAGTCCAACATCGATATATACACGAAGGGCGTGTAGTCGATGCACTTTATGTCTTGACAGACAACATCAGTACCTGTTTCCCAACTATTGAGTTCGATTGTTTATACAAAATAAATGATCAAGTCTGTCCTCGTTTCATTCTCGAGTTTTATAGTCGTGTCCGTACCTACACTGATCTTGACGGAAACGTCTTTCTTGATTTTTGGATTCGACACCAAAATTTCATCTTGTCCGTCACCGAGATTGGTCAAATTCTCGGTGTTCCCTCGTATGGTCAGTGTGCATTCACTAAAGACCATTCTCTAGAGTCTCTTTACTACAATCTTGAGAACGAAGGTGCTTATCGTACCGAAATTCCCGACATTGAAGTAATCAAACAAGTAATCCAAATTCCTCGAGTCGCCAACACGTATCAAAAACGTGATGGTTCTATTGTCTATCTCGACCCAAATAAAATCTACCTCAAAGAGCAAATAAAATCTACCTCAAAGAGCTTCGTCCCGATATTAGAAATTGGGAACTTCTTCTACGTGAAAACGCGTTAAGCCTTGCAGGCAACCGTGATCACGTTCCGGCAAGTCTTGCCCATATGCTCTACTGTCTTAGTATCGAGGAACCATACAACCTCGCATACTACATGGTCAAACGGATGGCCAATATTCATCATCGGTCCGATGAGCTCATGCCATACGGCATGTTGCTTACTCGTTTGTTCAAGTGGGTGATGGAACATTTCCCACATCTTCAAAGTGTCGACTATGTCCTAGTCAATGGGGTTATGAAACCACTTGGTGGACCACAACGTCGCACAAAGCAACGTGCGGACAAGGGTCCAAGCGTGGTCGTAAATACACTTCCGACATTCCTATCTCGTCTTCCTCCTTCAGTCACGAATCATCGTCTCAACCTATGGATGAGGACGACGATGACGTGCAAGAAGAAGGAACTTCTCATCCTCGTACTCCTTCTCCCCGATACCTATTTTCGTAACCTTGACATGTCATCGTTCAAACAAACCACCGACCTTCCTTTCAACCAAACCAATCTAACTGATGAAGCGAAAAGTGTACCGCTTTTTGGGGGTCATTTAAGCCCTAAATCGTATTTATTTGATCAAATATTGCCCTAAATCGTTCCTTTTGTCATTTTAGGTACTTTTGAGAAGAAATATGGAAAAGGAAGCATTTTGGACGTTTTTGGAGCATAAAAGTGAAGAAAACGACAAAGTCTCAAAATTATGCTGGAAAGTACCTTTGACGGCGTCATGGATTGGTCCAGACGGCGTCATGGCTTGGCAAAAGTGGTGGATATGAAAATTACTCATGATAATCCAGAGAAATTTACATAGGAAAGTCTGACGGCGTCACCCTTTGAAGTGATCAAGGCCATCACGGTTTAACTTAAAGAGGGACAGCGTCAAGCCATATTCTGACGGCGTCAAGCTTTGATAAGCCAGAGCGGATTTTGGAGGTCTAAAGAGGGACGGCGTCAGGAAGGCCATCCGGGAACCCTAGACACGGCGAGGTGACGGCATCAAGTCCTATAACGTGACGCCGTCAGCCCTTAAACTCTATATATAGTTTTGCAATTTTTTGTCATTAGTGTGCAACTTTGTGAGGAGAAACCCTAAAGACGAATTTCTGCCATTTTTAAGGGTTTTCTTACCCTTGGATCTCCCATGTTTAATTAAAGATAAGTAATCGTTTAATCATTCAATATGTCTATGTGTTGTTTGATTATGTCTTGTTCTTGTCTTTTGATTAACATGCTAGGCTAGATTTATCTTGTGTTTGCTTAGATCTAATGAAACCTAGCTATTGATTATTGGTTATTAGTGTGTTATTAGTTGTATTGGATGATTGTTCATCTATGTTAGGCTTAAGAAAACTGGCTAACCTCCTATTCGGTAACTTGCTTGAACGTCTTAAGAAACATGAACCAATGCGTACTAAGGTTTTTATGGTTGTATTTAATGCATGAGCGAATTCTAGTGATCCCATGTTAGGAGCTTCCTAGCCGGCTCGACATAGGAGTGAAGTAGGAGCTTGTAGAGTTGGGGAAGTACGTACGCCACCCCACGATTGGTATTAAGGAATACACCCATCATCCACGCAATTAATACACACTAATCAACCGGTAAAAGATAGTTAGGGAGTAAGGAAATCTAAGTAAACACATTTCTCTCCACATAAGTTTCACAACCTTTTCATTTTCATTATTTTATTTTATTTGCATTCGTAGTTATTTGGGTTAGTTGACTAGCAACTAATTCCGCCCACTCCTTCAAACCCGAGATTTTTACTTACTTTCATAAAAATATAAAAATACAAAAAAGAATCTTCCCTCACCCTTAGACCTATTAGAATAGTCTTTCAATCCTAACGACACTATTCCCTGTGGAGAACGATCAATCCCCCGTACTTACCACTACACTATACTACATCGGTCAGGTACACTGCCTGGTGGGGTTGTAAGCCTCTTGAAATCCCTCGAGAGGTAAAACCTGTTGTAAGGTCGCAAAACCACGCATCAAGTTTTTGGCGCCGCTGCCGGGGAATAGTTATTGTTTAGGTTGAATTTTTTATTTTATAGGTCTACTCACTAGATTCCTTTCTAGTGAGATTTTTATTTTATTTTTCTAGGTTTTCTTTAGTCTATCTTTCTTTCTTCGTTTCTTTGTTCGTAACCATTACCATTCGACATCATGGAAGATGGTAATATCCTTGATCCCAACAACCCACCACCACAACAACCACCACAACCTCCTAGAGCCCGTACCTTAGGAGACTACTCCCGTCCTAGCCACCATGGCTATCGAAACACCATTGAGCTCACTCAAGGAGCCAATGTCACTCCCTTGCGATCCGACACCATCCGGTTGGTGCAAAGCAGATGCGCATTCCATGGACTTCGTTCCGAAGATCCTAATCAACACCTCAAGGACTTTCTCAAAATTGTTGATTCTATAGACCTTGATGTTGCCACTCGAGAGACGACCCGACTGCGTCTCTTTCAATTCTCTCTGCGGGACCAAGCTAGTCAATGGCTAGAGCGTCTACCCGCAGGATCCATCACCTCTTGGGATGATCTCACCACTCGTTTCCTTGCTCAGTTTTTCCCACCGGGAAGAACTACCAAGCTAAGGAATGATATCTTGATGTTCCAACAACGTCAAGGCGAAACCCTCTACGAGGCATGGACTCGATTCAAGGACTTACTCCAAAAAATCCCTCACCATGGCTTAGAACTTTGGCTCCAAGTCCAAATCTTCTATGACCATATCAATCTCTCCACGAGGCAAACCATTGACCAAGCGGCCGGTGGTAAGCTACGTGATCTAAGTGCGGAACAATCATGGGCTCTCCTGGAAGATCTTGCTCTTTATGACAACGAAAGTTGGAGTGATTCCCGTGATTTGAATAAAACGGTCAAGGCAATATCTTTGCCTTCGAACAATTCAAGCACTTCTGACCGTAGGATCATAGAACTTGAAGACCAAGTCAAGTTTCTGATGAAATCCTACGAGGCTCCTAAACCTTCAAGCCAAGTGAACAAAATCACTTCTTCATGTGAATTATGTAGTGGTCCCCACGACACTCGTGATTGCATGGAACTCCCCGAACAAGCTTTTGCGGACTACGCATCCTCGCGTACCGACGGAGCGGGAGATAAGTGGTACACTTTCAAACCCGAGCCAAACCCCTACGGTGATTCATACAACCCCTCATGGAAAAATCACCCAGACCTTAGGTGGAAACAAAACCAAAACGCACAACAAACCAATTCTTCCAACCCACCTAATCGTTTCCAATCAAGCGGTTCCAACTCGAACCGTACTTTCAATAACAATCCTTCCCACAATTATGGTAGTACCAATAATCTTAAAGGATTGATGTCCAATTTTATGGCATCTCAAGAAGCTCGGATAGCCAGATTCGAATCCGAATTCAATCAACAACAAACGGAGATGACCAGTAAAATTGACAACTTATTGAAAGCCCTTAATAACCAAGTGCTATCACCTCCACATAAGGACGCTAGGAACACAAATAGCGGACCCCAAGTAAAAGACCCCTCTTCATCCAAACACGTCCACTTCGTCAACATTGTCACTATTAAACCAATTGATAGGAATGAGGATAATAGTGAACCTAAGGATGAGGTTAAGAAAGTCGAGGTTGATAAAGAAGTTAGGAAAAGTGAAATTGAAGAAGTAGATGATGATGAGGACTACTTCAATAGGCTACCCACTAAGGAAGAGCGTGCATATCATACAGACTTATTCGATGACCCCGAGACACCATACTTCCTAGGTAGACCAATTATAAAAATGGGCGACCCTTCTAACCTTAACATACCATGCAACATCGGACATTTGCATGTGTGGAAAGCTTACATCGACCTTAGATCGCCCATAAACATCATGACTAGAGCCCACTACAACTTGATAATGAAAAATCAACTTGGGTATAGGATGTTCCCTGATAAGGGTTGGATGAGTAACTTCACGGGAAGAGTTAAGGGATTACCGGTTTATGTAGGAAACTTCACCTATGTCACCGACTTTGTAATTGTAGAAGATATCCGCCCAGTAGTCGATGCATGCTTAACTCAAGTAGTTTTTGGAAAACCATTTGTTGAGGTCTCTGGAATGACTTATGAGCCTTCCTTAGGGATAGTTAGATTTAAGGATGAGACTGATGAGATAAACTACCAAATGCCATATAAGATAGAGCAATTCCAACACTTGTCAAATGTTGAGAAGGAGCTTAAGCAAGCAGTCTACTATAGGAATGATGGAGATAGAAGTAAAGGAGTAGACTATGTTATGGGAAGGATATTCGGTTTCTACAAGGATTGTTTGAAATTAGGACCGGAATATAGAACCGGACATGAGGATGACCTAGAAACCGTGACCAATGATGGAATCACGTAATGTACGTGACTTTGAGTCTAGCTACAAGACTCGTTAATAAAGAAAAGCGCTTCTTGGGAGGCAACCCAAGCTTTATTTGTTTTGTGTGTTTATTTAATTGTTTGTTTGATTTTATTTGTTTCCGTATGTATGATTAAATTTTATTATTATTGATTCATGTTCAAAACTAATTTGTGAAAATGCTTTATTTTGTTTTTAACTTCGTCTTAACTACATATAAAGGTATTTTGCAAAAGTTAAGTGTAAGGGAAATCCAAATCGGTTTATTAGAACAAATGAACATGAATCATAATAATATTAAATTAACATACATATTAGTATTTGTTTGAGTCAAATGCTTGTATCGAGTCATAATGATGTTTTGCAGGAATTCCAGGAAGTAAGGTATAGGTTTTTTCCAAAAATTTTCCGAAAACTTAACATGAGAATTCTGTCAGATCAGTTCTGACGGCGTCAGGCTTTACAACCTGACGGCGTCAGGTTTTATTTTCTGAAATTTTTTTGAAAGTTTTGTTTTCATAAAAAGTTTTTATTAAATCTCTAACTTATAATCTCTAGGAATCTGCAAAATAATCATTCCACAAGCATTATATCCTTATATAGAGTTTATCCCGCCGATGTTATGCAGGTTTTCGTGTTTGTTTTCTCAGGTTTAACAGGTTATTTTGGACAAGGAAATGTATGTGGAATCAAGCTTATGGCGATGCATTAGTCTTGGAGCATCAACATTACCTTGGAAGAAGATCTAACCATGTTACCTCTTTATCCACCGAACGAATCAGGGGAGTATTTGATTTCATTCTTTTACCTTATTTACTTTTACATCTTGTTATTTGAACATTGGGACAATGTTCATCTTAAGTGTAAGGGGGGGTAAAGTACGATTAGAGAATACAATTGCACTTGATTTTTGTTTGTTTAATGGTAGATGTGTAATAAAACTGAGAGAAATACCTGTTAGGGCAATTTTAGTGCCAAATTTAAGATTTTTTTACAACATTTAGGAGTGAAACTTTAGTTCTAATAAGCGTCTCACGGATAGGAGTTATATGACTAGCACAAAAACCGTACCACTAAAAAATTTTCCACCCCCAAATATGTGAGGTTCGCCCCTAGAATTGGTAGGAAAAGCATTTATGCTATGATGTGTGTACCGGTAGCACTTAGATTCTAGAAATTGCGTTAGGACCATTCCGAGGCCACAAATGAGACTACATTCGTGTAGTTAGATTTACTACATGATAAGAGGCATTAGGATTAACCCATTGTTTTACACCTGTGTTTTTGTTATAATTACGTTGGCTATATTGGTCAAGTAATTCTCCTACACCCTTTGCGTTGTACTCATTTTTAGTACACGATACCCCTAGTACACCCCTCAGAGCCTATCTTTTCGTTTCGACCTTTAAGCATTTTACTTAAAGGAAGAATTTGTTACACCCCACTTAAATGTACACCCAAATCGCCTTAGCCTACCTTGTATGCGCTCATTTTTAGTGCATTATTGTGACAACATTTGTTTAAACCAAAGTTAATTATCTAATTGATTACATGGTTGCTAAGTCGAGTCATATCCTTGTACATATTGTTTTGGGACGATATGGACTCATGGGTAAAGTACTAGTGTAATGGAGTAATGGGGAAGAACATCATTTATTACCCCCATATGTGCTAAATATTTTAAAAGTACTCCAAGTGTTTCGATTATCTTAATTCGAGTCATTAGAATAGTTATGTGTAAAGTTATGTAAAAGTTCAAGTGTAGGGGAATGCAACGCCCCTATGATGTATTATTTTGGATGGTAGGGCAAGAGTGTATGAAAAAAAAAAAAAAAAAAAAAAAAATCAAGAAAAATACAAAAAAATGAGAAAAAGAAAAGTAGAAAAAACATACGGACTACCATCCCATTTCATTTTATATTTTTTTTATTTTGTTTTTAGCTTAAGATTGAGTCCAGTCTTGGCTTAGCAACATTGTATAGAACATGTAATTAATCAAGATCTTTAACTCGCCACCAGTAAAATATCCCTTATCCAACAAATCCGTGTTTATCATATCCTTATACCTAACGTTATAACCCATGTAAAAGCCCTCTTTGATAGTTTATCTTAGGTGCTTACGCCTAGTGGAGGAGGTTTTTGATCCTTGCCCAAGCCTATGGTAATCTATTTGATATGACAGGTAGTGAGAGATATTATCCGTTTTCATTTATGAGATTTATTTTGATGACACTTGAGAGATGTGAGTATCTAAACACTACTTGTGAGGTGCTAGTTTGTAATCTCCGTGCTTATTATGATTAAAGTGGAACGACTAATTTTTGTAATTACTTTTATTTTAGCGTTAAATGACCCCTAACTTGTATTTTGATTAGAATAAAAGCGCATTTGCTTGAGGACAAGCAAATCTCAAGTGTAAGGGTATTTGATGAAGCGAAAAGTGTACCGCTTTTAGGGGGTCATTTAAGCCCTAAATCGTATTTATTTGATCAAATATTGCCCTAAATCGTTCCTTTTGTCATTTTAGGTACTTTTGAGAAGAAATCTGGAAAAGGAAGCATTTTGGACGTTTTTGGAGCATAAAAGTGAAGAAAACGACAAAGTCTCAAAATTATGCTGGAAAGTACCATTGACGGCGTCATGGATTGGTCCAGACGGCGTCATGGCTTGGCAAAAGTGGTGGATATGAAAATTACTCATGATAAGCCAGAGAAATTTACATAGGAAAGTCTGACGGCGTCACCCTTTGAAGTGATCAAGGCCATCACGGTTTAACTTAAAGAGGGACGGCGTCAAGCCATATTCTGACGGCGTCAAGCTTTGATAAGCCAGAGCGGATTTTGGAGGTCTAAAGAGGGACGGCGTCAGGAAGGCCATCCGGGAACCCTAGACACGGCGAGGTGACGGCGTCAAGTCCTATAACGTGACGCCGTCAGCCCTTAAACTCTATATATAGTTTTGCAATTTTTTGTCATTAGTGTGCAACTTTGTGAGGAGAAACCCTAAAGACGAATTTCTGCCATTTTTAAGGGTTTTCATACCCTTGGATCTCCCATGTTTAATTAAAGATAAGTAATCGTTTAATCATTCAATATGTCTATGTGTTGTTTGATTATGTCTTGTTCTTGTCTTTTGATTAACATGCTAGGCTAGATTTATCTTGTGTTTGCTTAGATCTAATAAAACCTAGCTATTGATTATTGGTTATTAGTGTGTTATTAGTTGTATTGGATGATTGTTCATCTATGTTAGGCTTAAGAAAACTGGCTAACCTCCTATTCGGTAACTTGCTTGAACGTCTTAAGAAACATGAACCAATGCGTACTAAGGTTTTTATGGTTGTATTTAATGCATGAGCGAATTCTAGTGATCCCATGTTAGGAGCTTCCTAGCCGGCTCGACATAGGAGTGAAGTAGGAGCTTGTAGAGTTGGGGAAGTACGTACGCCACCCCACGATTGGTATTAAGGAATACACCCATCATCCACGCAATTAATACACACTAATCAACCGGTAAAAGATAGTTAGGGAGTAAGGAAATCTAAGTAAACACATTTCTCTCCACATAAGTTTCACAACCTTTTCATTTTCATTATTTTATTTTATTTGCATTCGTAGTTATTTGGGTTAGTTGACTAGCAACTAATTCCGCCCACTCCTTCAAACCCGAGATTTTTACTTGCTTTCATAAAAATATAAAAATACAAAAAAGAATCTTCCCTCACCCTTAGACCTATTAGAATAGTCTTTCAATCCTAACGACACTATTCCTTATGGAGAACGATCAATCCCCCGTACTTACCACTACACTATACTACATCGGTCAGGTACACTGCCTGGTGGGGTTGTAAGCCTCTTGAAATCCCTCGAGAGGTAAAACCTGTTGTAAGGTCGCAAAACCACGCATCACTAACTTCGATAATGAGAAGACAAACAACCATGTACAATCGACAAGTATCGATGCATGAGCAAACTATCGGGGGATTCAAGTCCATTGGGAAGGCAATAAAAGGACTCGAGAACAAGTTGAAGAAGTTGGGGAAAAGAAAGGATTAAATGAAAGTATTTTAAGTAGTATTATTAATATAAGTACTATGATTAAAATACCATTAATAGTTTGTGGCTTTGTTCCTAAAACACTAACTAGCTTGATGTGTTTTCTATTAACACTTGAACATGGTTTATTTTCTTAGTTAATTAACCTTGATGATTGGTTATCTTTCCTAGTCCATGCATGATATCTTATTTTATTACATGCACTAGATGTTAAAAATTGCTTGAGTTTATGCATGCTTAATAGGTGCCTAAATACATAGATGATCACAGGATCATGTTAGTTGCTAGTTGAAACTAGCTTTAGGAATTCTATGTGTTTAGTGATTTGAGGCTTTGAGATTTGCAGCCAATGGATTCCCCAGAAAATTTCCCCATTTAGGCTGCCTAAAACCTGCAAACCTAGAAAGAAGGTCAAAAGGGGCCACGGCTCCATTAAATAGGCCACGGCTCCACTAAATTTAGTGGTGCCGTCGTACCTTTAATGGTACCGTGCCTCTGGAAGACGAAAAATACAATTCTCTTCCACTTTTTGACTTTCTTTTCCTGAAAATCTGCAAACAAAACCTGATTCCCATGCACCCAAATCCCCAAATCCAACATCCTTTTCAACCTTGCATGCTTTTGATTTGGCTATTTAAGCTAACATCATGCATTGCCATCCTTACACCCATCCTTACACCTTCATACTCACCATACAATCATCATGGGATCAAGAGTATTTAAGAAACCTAGATTCAACATCAAACCAACCAATCAAACCACTCTAGTTGATCAATGGATCAAGAATGTTCACACACCTCAATCATCAACTAAACCTATCACCAATGACATTGCCTTCATTGATCTCACCTTGGATGATGAAGATGAAACCCACACACCCATAACCTCTACCAAATCATCATCTTCCTTCACTACACCCCAAGCTCCATCCAAGGCAACCTCTAACAAACCCACATCCTCATCCTCCACAACAAGAACCAACACACACTCATCTCAACCTAGTCCCATTCACCCTTTAGCCTTAACACTCAACTCATCACCATCAACTTCCCTTGAATTGGGAACTAACACAACACCCTCATCACTTTCACTATCACCACAACCTCTAACTCTCACCCTCACCCTATCACCAAACACTCCCTTTGAATTCGAGAGCAACACATCATCACCTTCCATATCACCATCACCTCAACACTTAATGGGTTATCCCATCCTTTATCCCCTACACACACACCTTAAGTTGTGCTTGTTGCCATCACAACTTTGAGCTCATCATGAACCTTAGAGATGAGCTTAGCTTTAGGTTTTCATACCTAGAACACCTCCTCACACCACCCATGGGACCCATCATCCTTCCACCACCTCCACCACACAATAGCCCAAACTAAACATGATTGTGTTTGGTCTCCCAATAAATGATTAGGAACATTTTGAAGTTGGAAGCAAATCTAGAAGCCTCATGTTACTTTAGATATTTATGTGTCTTCTTGTTAGTTTAATTTGCTTTCTTATTGTAGTCATACTTATGTATAACATTTATTTTATATTTATGAAATGGGCTTTTCATTTTGGCTACTTATCCATATATTTTTTGTGTGGTTGGATATTTGTCAAATGTGCTACTTGTTAGATATTGTATATTTGTCGTCTAACCTTGTTTTGTAGCACGAACCATTGCTCAATTCCTTTGTGTTCTCCAAATGAGGGAGAGTACACATCAAGGGGGAGCCTTCGTCACCTTTTTGATTAGACAAAAAAGGGGAGAAATATTAGTAAACTCATTAAAAACTTGTTAAAACTAATTTTAACCTAACATGAGTTTATATTTTGTCATCATCAAAAAGGGGGAGATTGTTGATGCAAATAATGTTCTAAAAACGTTATTTATATCTTTCGATTACTTCACGTTTTGAGGATGACAAAATGTGAAATCACGATACGTTAAAATCAACGTAAACAAGTCTTTAATCGGAAGATCCCGTTTCTACGCAAATCACTCTAGAACAAAATTACAACTTGAACTAGTGATCAAAGAAGTGAATTTATGTTTTGAAAATTCACATTTTAAATGGGACAAAACATTTTTTCAAAAATACACATGACAAATTATTTTTGAATTATTAAGAAATGTTTTAATGGAAAAATTAGTTTGAAAATCATAACAGCTATTTCCCCCCCCCCCCCCAAAAAAATCAGCTTCAACCTTCCCCAAATAAGTTTTCACCAGAAAAGACAAAATTTGGAGCGTCCTAGTCTACGACGGCTCCACGGTTCCGTTAAATTTAATGGAGCCGTGGGGTATTTAACGGAGCCGTCTGTACCATTTTTCTGTAACGTTCAAATTTTTCTTGCCTATAAATATCAACCCCTTTCACAGTTTTAGGCACCCTTCACACACAGAAAAATCCCCTAGCTTAATCCTCTCAAACCTTTCACTTCTTTAGATTAGTTTTCTTTGTTTCAAGAGTGATACAATCATCCTTCAAGTGATCCTCTTCATACCTCTTCACTAGCAAGAGAAGAACACAAGTATCCAAGTAGATACAAGGTGTTGTCATACCTCTTCACTAGCAAGAGAAAAACACAAGTATCCAAGTAGATACAAGGTGTAATACCTAAAATTCCATAACATGTAAAATGACCAAAATGCCCCTGGGAATTTAAAACCTAAATAAAACATTTGTAAAGCACAAATAAAATCCCAAACTTCTAGCAATGAACAAATTATGATCCCAAGTAATTTTAACAACACCATGTAACATTTATGCAAGCCATGAAATTACCAAATTGCCCTTGGGCGCTTAATATAAAATTTAAATTCAAAAGTTGGAAATTCATAAAAGGAAAATAAATGAAATTAAATGGGAAATTAAGGGAGATAATTAGGCCATTAATTCTTTGACCATAACCCCCCGAAATATTGGCTATTCCTCCCCCCTCCTCGGCAGATTTCACTTATACCACCCACACATCCTTTTCTTCTCCCAAAAGTTACACCGAAACCCTACTATCACCAAGAATAATTCGCATAGCCTTCATACGATTTTTTCCCAGCCTTCACACTAATTTTCCCACATTCTTTGGCCTCCTTAGAAGCCACGAAAAATACCCTTTTGAGCCTTGGAAGCACGGATCGAACCATAGGAAATTAATCCAAGTCGTAGGTCTCGGTAAGAACTTTTATTCCATACGATCGATTTAATCTTTGTGCACTCGTTTTGATATTTTTCCCATGATCCTCACGACCCTCTTAATCCATGAAAATAGTTGGAGTCGTGGTAGAAGCTTGGATCGATCGTGAGAATTAAGTCAAGCCGCTCGATATACAATATAAGGTATCACTCGAATAAATTCATACGTGCTCTAATAAATTCGTCTATCATTTTTATTACGTTCCTCATGTCCTTCATGGTCCACGAAAATTGTTTACAAGGTCGGAGGAGTGCTCACGAATTCGTTTGGATTTTGGATCAAGTCGTGGCTCCATAATTCATTTCGCTCATTCCCTACGTTCGAATCTTGGTTTGGCAATTTTCCCTTACTCTATGATCATTATGAACACCATATAAAATATGTAATTCGACTCATGCATGATCTTTCAATCGTTTGTGAATTAATCTATAAATCGACCCATAATTATAAAATACATGTAATCGATTGAACTAAACCTTATGAGTAATTTTTACGGACACAATATGATTATGTTAACATGAGAAAAATATGTATTTGATTTATCATGGCCCCAAAGATTTGTTTTCGAATTAATTTTAAAACCGGATTTATAAGAATTATTTGGGAAAATATAGCACCGATCGATCTAGGGTTTTAGGCATGAATTAGGGCTTGTTTTGAATTATTAAATGAAGGGTAATAATTAGATAATGATTTGGTTAAGTTAGGGTTTGAATTAGATTAAAGAAGGACTTTACGATTTGTTGTAAAACCATAAGGGTCGATTTGTACTTTTATATAACTTGTGGGTTACTTTTGAAACTTTTTAGAACCTGTGGGATGTCGTATGAAAATGTATTGGAAGGGCCCTTTGTGTAAAATAAGCGTTTAAAGGTTTATTGTGAAATTATATTAAAGTTTAAGTCGATTTTATAATTAATTAAACTAGAGGGACTAAACGTGTAATTTTGGGAAACTTAAGTATGATTCGTGTGATAAATATTATTTAAGGGGTTTTATGTCATTTGGATAATTTAAAGGGCCTATATGTAATTATTATTAATTAAAGGACGATTTATATAGAATAAGGACTAATAATGAAATTGTTATAACATGAGGGACTAAAGTTGTAAAATCTATTTTCTAAGGGTTATGAATCGTACATCACTTAAAATAAGGATATAATATGTAAATTTGATAAAGCTAAGGACTAAACATGTTAACATGAATAATTAAGGGCTTAATATGTAAATTTATTAACTAAGGGACCAAACATGTAAAATTATGAAACCTCAAGGGTATAAAGTGTAAACTTGAATAAAACTAATATTAATTTAACCTAATTTATAATTATGGAAATATTACTAAATATAGAAACTTACTAAATAAGGAAACTTTCTAAAAATGGAAACCTGCTAAAAATAGAAAGTTACTTAATATGGAAATGGGATCTTTAGTAATCATGTCTTTACTCCTCTAGGTGTGAAGAGGGAGTAATCCTGTGCTCGTTATCATCTTTTCAGTGTGATCTTTGTCAAGCAATAAGGTACAGATATTCTGCTTCTTTGATAAGAGGCCTTCATTTTCTGATTATGATTCGTATTAGGGTTCACTATACCATTGCTATGTTCCCTTCATTCATGAACTCCGATCTTTTGAACCATCATGATATTGAACCTTTTATGACTATGAACCTTTGATTATGAACCCTTGACCATGAACCTTTGCTCATGAACCTTTGCTTATGAACCTTTGCTTATGAACCTTTGCTTATGAACCTTGCTTATGAACCATGATTATGAACCTATGATTATGAACTTATGAAACAAGACATTGACCTATGCAAGTAAACTAAATACATGATTCACGATACTTGACCTTGACCCTCAGTTTGATACTACGAGCCACTCACTAGGCATGAGGGTTTCATGTCCATGTCAGTCGATGCACCGATGGCATGACTCTAGGGCAGGAGAGTGATGACCTGTCCCGTCCCTGCACGTTTATGTTTATGATTCATGTTTATGTAGAGGCAGATTATGGCCACCGGGGGCGTATGGATGCATCCTAGATTTGTTCATGTACATGTTATGTTATGTTATGTTATGATATTCATGGTGACTGATGGTGTGTGCGATACACGTCTTTCACACTCCGGGAGCTAGCTACTCCAACCCATGATGAGGTCACCCCTCATATATATTCAGGATACTAAGAGGTCTCCCCTCTACATGTTTATGGCTATGATTATGATTATGATTATGATTTCATGTTATGGGCTCGTAGTGGATTACTGACCTTACTTCACCATACCCCTTTATCCTTTACCTTATGACACCATGTATTCTTACCATGTACTCAGGTTTCCTTTCTCATTTACTCATGTATTATTCATTATGCTACTGCTTGTTACGTTATATCTGTTCACTAAGCTCTAGTAGCTCAGCCGCGTTTTCTTTTCCCGCGGCAGGTAATTAAGCTAGGAGTTGGGCATGGCTTTGGGGTTGAGTGCACTTGAGTGGAGCTTGTTCTTTATAGCTTATCTACCATTTGATTTTCTTCAGACTTTATGTTGCCATTGTTTGGGCATTGAACTTATGTACTTCTTTTATTTCCTTTCATTTTGGATATAAGTCATGTTGACTTATTATTGGATTATGTATTGACTTCCGCTATTTTGATTTATGGATACTATGTTGTTTTGATATGAAACCATATATTTGTGATATCTTTACCCTTGTCGGGTTGGGGTGTTACAATTTATGGTATCAGAGACAGGTTTCCGAAACCCGTTGGCTTAGGCCTTTGACCTGTGAGGATTGGGTAGACATTAGGTTTTTCTTTCGCGTACTCTTTTCCGTATTCTGCTCTGTCATATTTTGTTTTACCTTACTAATCGTCTTCGTAATTCTATAGATGGTTAACACTCGTCATCAGGAGTATAACAGTGGAGGAGATGCTGAAACCCCCAATCTGGAGGAAATGATAGCTAATGCTGTAGCCCGTCTGCTACCGGGCCTTAACACTGAGGCGGTGGTCAACCGGCTTATCAGTGGTGGAGCTGGTCCATCTGGGGGTGCTGGCAGTTCTTCTGGTGGTGGGGGCCGACCCACTACTATTAATGGGTGGCTGGAGAGTTTTAATAAACTCAAGCCGTTGTCCTTCACTTCTGCTGCTACTCCTCAGGCAGCAGAAGATTGGATCACCCACATGGAGAAACTGTTCGAGGTGTTAGGTTGTGAGGACGGGTTCAAGACTCGTCTGGCTGTGTTCAAGCTAGAAGGTGACGCGCTCAACTAGTGGAAAGCGCATAAAGAAGCTAAAGGTGGTGATGCATATGTTCTCGGTTGTTCATGGGCTGATTTCCGTACCACGTTCTATAATCGGTACTTCCCTGCTTCCGAGCAGCAGAGGTTCATTAGGGAGTACAACACTATCTCTCAGCTTGAGTCTGAGCATGCTGGGCAGTATCTGGAGCGGTTTCAGCGATTAGTGAGTTTTGTGGGTCCGCTTGCTGGGGATTCTAAGCAGCAGGCTAGGCAATACAAATGGGGACTCAAGAGGTTAGTAACCTATTTAAGTTGATGGTTGGTACCAATAGACATTAATACATTTTTTTCTACTATTGTATTAGGTGGGTACTAGACCGCATACTTAATGATGAGTTTAAAGACCCGGCAGAATGTTGCGACGCTGCTCGCAATATCGAGATATTTCATCAGGGATCTGGTTATAAGAGAAACAGAGATGGGGATAGGATTCAGACTCAGGGTCAGAACAGGGATTTTAAGGGCCGGAATGACAGGAGTTATGATTCTCGTGGACAGGGGGATCGACGATACGACCATCAGGGTCAGGCTGGAAGGAACTATGATCAGAAGAGGTCGGATACTAGAGGACAGGATTCCAGGTTCACTCCTAGGCAGGGAGATGACCGCTCGGGACGCAACACCAGTCAGAAACAGTGGAGAGATCAGACTGCTAAGGGTAGTCAGCAGAACAGGGCTCCGGGTTCTAGTTCTCAGGGAGGTGCATCTGGGGGTTCATATACTTATCCTATTTGTACTACGTGTGGCAAGCGCCACAATGGACCATGTCGTCGGGCTTCTGGGACTTGTTTTGGATGTGGTTCGACAGAGCATCGTGTGAAAGATTGTCCCAAGCAAAACCCGGAGAAAACCGGGAACTATCTACCTCCCCCTCCACCCAACACTGGCCGCGTATATTCTATGACTCGAGACCAGGCGGCTCAGTCTTCAGGTACGATTACGGGCGCTTTATATATTGGTGATCACGCTATTTTCACACTTTTTGATACTGGAGCTACGCACTCGATTATATCTTTGAATCTGGTAAAGAAACTTAAAATATTACCAACACCACTAAGTAATCAAGTATCCCTCTCTACTCCCATGAAACTCAGTACTCTTATTAATCATGAATATGTGAATTGTCCCATATGATTCGATGACCGGATTCGTTCGGCAAATCTACTCCCTTTGGACATGGTTGATTTCGATGTTATTCTCGGCATGGATTGGTTATCTTTTCATAGAGCCACCATTGACTGTCATGCTCGAAAAGTAATTTTTGGTGATCTAACTCAGCCTGAATTTGTTTTTCATGAAACACGCTCTCTAAAATCTGTGAAAATTATTTCTGCTTTGAAAGCAAGGACTCTAATATCTCATGGTTGCCAAGGTTATTTGGCCTCTGTTAAAGATTCTTCCGCGGAAGGTCCTGATATTAATACTGTTCATGTTGTTCGGGAATTTTCTGATGTTTTTCCTGAAAAACTTCCTGGTCTTGCTCCGGCCAGAGAGGTTGAATTTACTATCGATCTGATTCCCGGCGCTGAGCCTATCTCTAAGGCTCCGTACCGGATGGCACCGGTGGAACTCAAGGAGTTAAAGGAACAGTTAGAAGAATTATTGGACTGTGGTTTTATTCGTCCAAGTGTGTCACCATGGGGTGCTCCTGTACTTTTTGTAAAGAAGAAAGATGGATCTATGCGGTTGTGTATCGATTACCGGGAGTTAAACCGCATCACTATTCGAAACCGTTATCCGCTACCTCACATCGATGATTTATTTGATCAGTTACAGGGTGCTAAAGTATTCTCCAAGATTGACTTGCGATCTGGTTATCACCAGTTGCGGGTTAAAGAGCAGGACATCTCTAAGACTGCTTTCCGTACCCGGTATGGACATTATGAGTTTTTAGTTATGCCTTTTGGGTTAACAAATGCTCCTGCGGTATTTATGGACTTAATGAATCGAGTCTTCCATGAATTCCTTGATAAATTCGTTATCGTGTTCATCGATGATATTCTGGTATATTCTAAGTCGGCGGAAGAGCACGAGCAGCATTTACGTACTGTTTTGGGTATTCTGAGGCAGCAGAAATTATACGCTAAATTTTCCAAGTGTGAATTCTGGTTGGACCGAGTTGCTTTCCTTGGTCACGTCGTATCTGCAGATGGGATTACCATGGATCCAGCGAAGGTTGAGGCTATCACAAAATGGCCAAGACCTACCACGGTAACCGAAGTCAGGAGTTTTCTGGGTTTAGCTGGCTACTATCGACGTTTTGTCGAGGGGTTTTCGAAGTTGGCTTTACCGTTGACTCAGTTGATGAGAAAGGGTGAAAAGTTTGTGTGGACGGATGAGCGTGAGCAGAGCTTTGAGGAGTTGAAACGACGGCTAGTTTCTGCACCTATTTTGACCTTACCGTCGGGTTCGGGAGGATTTCAGATTTATAGTGACGCTTCCAAGAAGGGTTTAGGTTGTGTTCTCATGCAGAACAGGAAAGTAATTGCCTATGCCTCAAGGCAGTTAAAACCCTATGAGGAAAATTATCCGACCCATGATCTAGAGTTGGCAGCTGTGGTATTTGCGTTGAAAATATGGAGACATTACTTATACGGTGAATCATGTGATATCTTCACGGATCATAAGAGTCTCAAATACATATTTACCCAGAAAGAGCTCAACATGAGGCAGAGAAGATGGTTGGAGCTTCTGAAAGATTACGACACTAATATCCAGTATCATCCCGGCAAGGCGAATGTTGTTGCCGATGCACTCAGCAGGAAATCGGGTATGATTGCTAGTTTGAATGTCGAGCCTCGTATTCTTCAGGACTTAGAGCGGTTAGAGGTTGAGATATGTGTAAAGGGCGTTAGTGGTTATTGGGCGAGTTTGAAGGTGGAATCGAACTTGATGCTGCGGATTAAGGAAGCCCAGAAGGACGATGGTGAACTCTGGGCTATTGTGCAGAATGTCGAGGAAGGTAAGCAGTCTGAGTTTCGGGTAGATGGTAGTGGTATTGTATGGTGTGGAGATCGATTATGTGTGCCTGATGATTCTGATCTACGTGAGGCCTTGTTGACTGAGGCTCATAGTTCTCCTTTTTCTATACATCCTGGTTCAACCAAGATGTATCGGGATCTAAAGCAACATTTCTGGTGGAACGGCATGAAGCAGGATGTGGCATCGTTTGTAGCTAGATGTATGACCTGTCAGCAGGTCAAGATTGAACACCAGAGAGCTAGTGGGTTATTACAGCCTTTGGAGATTCCAGTTTGGAAGTGGGATGAAATTTCTATGGATTTTGTGTGTGGTTTACCGTTGACTCGTAGGAAGCATGATGCGATTTGGGTGGTCGTTGATCGGCTAACTAAATCCGCTCATTTCTTACCCATCCGTATGAGCTACAGTGTTAGTAAGTTGTCCGAGATTTTCACGCAGGAGATTGTTAGATTGCATGGCACTCCTTCTTCTATCGTTTCTGATCGTGATCCTCGTTTTACTTCGCGCTTCTGGAAGGGATTACATAAAGTTTGGGGTGTTCGTCTTAAGTTCAGTACCGCTTTTCATCCCCAAACTGATGGTCAGTCGGAGAGGACCATCCAGACATTAGAGGATATGCTACGGGCGTGTGCATTGGAATGGACGGGTAGTTGGGACGATTACCTGTGTTTGGTAGAGTTCGCTTATAATAACAGTTGGCACGCGAGCATCGATATGGCACCTTTTGAGATGTTATATGGGCGAAAGTGCAGAGCACCGGTATGTTGGAATGAAGTAGGGGAACGCATTCTTGAAGGACCTGAGATGATTGAAGTCACAAATGAAAAGGTTGCCACGGCTAAGGAGAAATTGAAAGAGGCACGGGCACGTCAAAAGAGTTATGCGGATAAGCACCGCCGGGATCTAGAGTTTAATGTTGGTGACCGAGTATTTCTTAAAGTATCTCCGTTCCGAGGCGTCAAACGTTTTGGTATTAAGGGCAAGCTCAGCCCTCGGTTTATTGGACCCTTTGAAATGCTGGAGCGTATCGGAGAAGTCTCGTATCGTCTAGCTTTGCCACCTCAGTTGGCTCATGTTCATAATGTATTTCATGTATCTCTTTTGAGGGGATACAACTATCATCCTCTACATGTGGCTTCTTATCCGTTTGATCAGATTCGTCCCGATATGACCTTATCTGAAGAACCGGAAGCGGTTCTAGAGCGTCAGGAACGCGTGATGAGAAACAAAGTCATTCCTTTTGTAAAGATTCTTTGGCGGAATCACCCAGCGCGCGAGGCAACCTGGGAGACCGAAGAGTCAATACGATCGAGTTATCCTCATTTCATGTTTTGACCTGGTATGTTCAGTTTCGTTTCTGTCATGTTTCCTTTCTTATGTCCTTGCAAATTTCGAGGACGAAATTTTTCTGTTAGAGGGGAAGAAGTTGTAATACCTAAAATTCCATAACATGTAAAATGACCAAAATGCCCCTGGGAATTTAAAACCTAAATAAAACATTTGTAAAGCACAAATAAAATCCCAAACTTCTAGCAATGAACAAATTATGATCCCAAGTAATTTTAACAACACCATGTAACATTTATGCAAGCCATGAAATTACCAAATTGCCCTTGGGCGCTTAATATAAAATTTAAATTCAAAAGTTGGAAATTCATAAAAGGAAAATAAATGAAATTAAATGGGAAATTAAGGGAGATAATTAGGCCATTAATTCTTTGACCATAACCCCCCGAAATATTGGCTATTCCTCCCCCCTCCTCGGCAGATTTCACTTATACCACCCACACATCCTTTTCTTCTCCCAAAAGTTACACCGAAACCCTACTATCACCAAGAATAATTCGCATAGCCTTCATACGATTTTTCCCAGCCTTCACACTAATTTTCCCACATTCTTTGGCCTCCTTAGAAGCCACGAAAAATACCCTTTTGAGCCTTGGAAGCACGGATCGAACCATAGGAAATTAATCCAAGTCGTAGGTCTCGGTAAGAACTTTTATTCCATACGATCGATTTAATCTTTGTGCACTCGTTTTGATATTTTTCCCATGATCCTCCACGACCCTCTTAATCCATGAAAATAGTTGGAGTCGTGGTAGAAGCTTGGATCGATCGTGAGAATTAAGTCAAGCCGCTCGATATACAATATAAGGTATCACTCGAATAAATTCATACGTGCTCTAATAAATTCGTCTATCATTTTTATTACGTTCCTCATGTCCTTCATGGTCCACGAAAATTGTTTACAAGGTCGGAGGAGTGCTCACGAATTCGTTTGGATTTTGGATCAAGTCGTGGCTCCATAATTCATTTCGCTCATTCCCTATGTTCGAATCTTGGTTTGGCAATTTTCCCTTACTCTATGATCATTATGAACACCATATAAAATATGTAATTCGACTCATGCATGATCTTTCAATCGTTTGTGAATTAATCTATAAATCGACCCATAATTATAAAATACATGTAATCGATTGAACTAAACCTTATGAGTAATTTTTACGGACACAATATGATTATGTTAACATGAGAAAAATATGTATTTGATTTATCATGGCCCCAAAGATTTGTTTCCAAATTAATTTTAAAACCGGATTTATAAGAATTATTTGGGAAAATATAGCACCGATCGATCTAGGGTTTTAGGCATGAATTAGGGCTTGTTTTGAATTATTAAATGAAGGGTAATAATTAGATAATGATTTGGTTAAGTTAGGGTTTGAATTAGATTAAAGAAGGACTTTACGATTTGTTGTAAAACCATAAGGGTCGATTTGTACTTTTATATAACTTGTGGGTTACTTTTGAAACTTTTTAGAACCTGTGGGATGTCGTATGAAAATGTATTGGAAGGGCCCTTTGTGTAAAATAAGCGTTTAAAGGTTTATTGTGAAATTATATTAAAGTTTAAGTCGATTTTATAATTAATTAAACTAGAGGGACTAAACGTGTAATTTTGGGAAACTTAAGTATGATTCGTGTGATAAATATTATTTAAGGGGTTTTATGTCATTTGGATAATTTAAAGGGCCTATATGTAATTATTATTAATTAAAGGACGATTTATATAGAATAAGGACTAATAATGAAATTGTTATAACATGAGGGACTAAAGTTGTAAAATCTATTTTCTAAGGGTTATGAATCGTACATCACTTAAAATAAGGATATAATATGTAAATTTGATAAAGCTAAGGACTAAACATGTTAACATGAATAATTAAGGGCTTAATATGTAAATTTATTAACTAAGGGACCAAACATGTAAAATTATGAAACCTCAAGGGTATAAAGTGTAAACTTGAATAAAACTAATATTAATTTAACCTAATTTATAATTATGGAAATATTACTAAATATAGAAACTTACTAAATAAGGAAACTTTCTAAAAATGGAAACCTGCTAAAAATAGAAAGTTACTTAATATGGAAATGGGATCTTTAGTAATCATGTCTTTACTCCTCTAGGTGTGAAGAGGGAGTAATCCTGTGCTCGTTATCATCTTTTCAGTGTGATCTTTGTCAAGCAATAAGGTACAGATATTCTGCTTCTTTGATAAGAGGCCTTCATTCTCTGATTATGATTCGTATTAGGGTTCTCTATACCATTGCTATGTTCCCTTCATTCATGAACTCCGATCTTTTGAACCATCATGATATTGAACCTTTTATGATTATGAACCTTTCATTATGAACCCTTGACCATGAACCTTTGCTCATGAACCTTTGCTTATGAACCATTGCTTATGAACCTTTGCTTATGAACCTTGCTTATGAACCATGATTATGAACCTATGATTATGAACTTATGAAACAAGACATTGACCTATGCAAGTAAACTAAATACATGATTCACGATACTTGACCTTGACCCTCAGTTTGATACTACGAGCCACTCACTAGGCATGAGGGTTTCATGTCCATGTCAGTCGATGCACCGATGGCATGACTCTAGGGCAGGAGAGTGATGACCTGTCCCGTCCCTGCACGTTTATGTTTATGATTCACGTTTATGTAGAGGCAGATTATGGCCACCGGGGGCGTATGGATGCATCCTAGATTTGTTCATGTACATGTTATGTTATGTTATGTTATGATATTCATGGTGACTGATGGTGTGTGCGATACACGTCTTTCACACTCCGGGAGCTAGCTACTCCAACCCATGATGAGGTCACCCCTCATATATATTCAGGATACTAAGAGGTCTCCCCTCTACATGTTTATGGCTATGATTATGATTATGATTATGATTTCATGTTATGGGCTCGTAGTGGATTACTGACCTTACTTCACCATACCCCTTTATCCTTTACCTTATGACACCATGTATTCTTACCATGTACTCAGGTTTCCTTTCTCATTTACTCATGTATTATTCATTATGCTACTGCTTGTTACGTTATATCTGTTCACTGAGCTCTAGTAGCTCAGCCGCGTTTTCTTTTCCCGCGGCAGGTAATTAAGCTAGGAGTTGGGCATGGCTTTGGGGTTGAGTGCACTTGAGTGGAGCTTGTTCTTTATAGCTTATCTACCATTTGATTTTCTTCAGACTTTATGTTGCCATTGTTTGGGCATTGAACTTATGTACTTCTTTTATTTCCTTTCATTTTGGATATAAGTCATGTTGACTTATTATTGGATTATGTATTGACTTCCGCTATTTTGATTTATGGATACTATGTTGTTCTGATATGAAACCATATATTTGTGATATCTTTACCCTTGTCGGGTTGGGGTGTTACACAAGGTGTTGTCATACCTCTTCACTAGCAAGAGAAGAACACAAGTATCCAAGTAGATACAAGGTGTTGTCATCCCTCTTCATTAGCAAGAGAATAACTCAAGTATTCAAGAAGATACAAGAGTTATAGTTGTTAGGTTTTTGTAACACTTGTTACAACCTTGTTGTATCTTTGCATACATCAAGCTTTCTTATCTTTTGTGAGTGAGAGTGAAGATCAAGTGTGATCTATAGAGATAGTGAACATCTCTTATAGCCATTGGGCTTGTGTGATTGATCAAGAAGATCAAGGGTCGATAGATTAGTGTTAGTTAAGTAGTGTGAAGTGAGTGTTGATCATTGTGATCGTGTTGAGATCTTGGTGATCTCTTGAAGCCACTGGGCTTGAGTGTTCGGTCACGTGGACCTTGGTAGATTGGTGCTAGCTAAGATTAGCACTCGACATCTAGCTTAGTGTCGGTAATAGGATAAGCGACGTGTACGGTTTTCTCCGCCTGAAGGGAGGTTGTTGATATAGTGTTTGAAACTCTCGAGTGTGGTACTCGGGGAGTGGAGTAGGGCGAAGAAAAGGTTCGTAGCCGAACCACTACAAATCCTCTATTTCGGTTCGATCTTTCCAACTCTACTCTTTACTTTTATTTGTTATTATTACTTAGCTTAGTGAGTAGTTCATATTGGTGTTGATTGGTTACACATAAAGTTCGAATCAAAGTTTCCAATTGCTAACTTTTAAAACAAGATTTTTATAAGGCTCTTTAAACCGGTAAACTATTCAACCCCCCTTCTAGTTTCCCACACTTTCATCAATCACCAAACCAACAACCAATACCTATTTTTAATACCCAATATATATAATATATACACTCTTGTATCAAAACAAGTCTTCTACTCCAACAAAACAACATGTGCCCCCCCCCCTTCATGTTTTGTAATTATTACTAGACAAAATTTCTTACCATTAATTACCCAACACAAGCCTAAAAACATGGAAGTCCAAGAGACATTGGAGTGGCTTGACTACAAACATGCCCCCTCCTAGCCCCAATCGCCCCCCCCCCCCAATTACCTACCATAATGATTTTTGACTCTACTATTAAGCCTTTGAAAAGTTCAAGTATAAATAGACCCAATATTCTTCATTTTTGGCACCTATTTGTTCAAGTGTGAAAAATAAAATACCCTTCCCATATATACACCCAAATCGACACACTATAAGGAGCAAGAAGGAGAAATCTTGATTTTGGTTAAGATCGAGCATACTTAGGGCACTTTAGCAAGGGTTTGGAATATTAATCTTGGGGTTAATCAATATTCTTACACTCTCATATCACTAATCTCTTTTGTAAGTAAATCTTACATTACTAAAACTTCATGTTTTCTTTATGTCATAATGCTAGTCAAGTATATATAGTTAGTTATCACTTGGTACATGTTGATAAAGTTTTACATTTACAACGATTCTTTAAAAAAAGATTTTGTTTTGAACAAGTTTTGATTACAAGAAAACTAGTTAGTAAAAAATCTCCACAAGAAAGTGATGAAAACATTATATATACATGTATGTTAGTAAACTTGTAGATTTAAACATTCTTGATGATTATTTACATGGACCTTTGAATATTGTTAAGTTTATGGTTAGATCACTATTGTTATGTTGAGAAGTTGATGGATTAACTAGGACTAGATTTGAAGTGGTTGTTAAGTGGTTAAAATGACTAGAAGACTAGGAAAACTAATTTGACACTTTAAAAATGATTCTGTCCCGTTTTGGTTAATACAGAAAAATCAGTAGTGTGGTGACAAGTTTAGGCTAGAAATATAGAAAATAGACTCAATAACGAAAACGTAGCCGCTTGAATGAGTTAAAACGGGCTTGTAACGAAAAAGATACGCTAGTTTCAATTTTTACGACGAAAACTACATTTTCAGAAAATTTGTGAAGCTGTTAAGAAATTGGAGAGATGAAAACTGAGGTTAAATGGTATCTAGACTAGACGAGACCTCTAGACCTTAGAAATCCGATAGTACACTTAAATACATTCACGGGGATAGGTAAAACTTAAGAAACGGAGCTACGACTCAAAAGTTATAGCCTAACAAAAGTTCACATCGACATATACGTTGACAGCCTTTATTTTTGGCTATTAGAAAGCTGTTAGGATTATTTAGATTGGATTTTGGACCTTTTAGAGTATATTTTGGCTAAAACGAAAATGATAGAACATTATATATACTTATTAGGCGCGTTAGAGATTTTTGAAATACTTATTAACATGACGAATAAAATTTGATCGTGAGATAAACAAGTTACGTTTTCTAAATAAATGATCAAATTGACGCAACTATCTTTTGACAACAAATATTACGACAACATGTACAAGTGATAAAGTAGAGTATGAACTTGCGTGCATGACATTGTTTTCGAACCTAAGACATATGTATTATTTAGGTCGCGATTAGAGTTATCGGGCTTAATCTACATTTTGCCAATTTATCAATCAGAATTTGCTTTTGCTAAGGTGAGTTCTCGTAGCCCCATTTCTTAATATGTGTGAAAACGTAGAGGGGGGGGGGTGAATACGTTTACCGTTTTAAAACTTAAAACTTGTTGTATCAAATTTTCGTTTAAGCTTGTTAATATGAAAACTGTCTGTTGTAGTTTTATCATAAACTAAAGTATGTTGTCACACAAGTATTATCAACTAATCACAACACAAGCAATCACATAATGCAAACATAAAAGTAAAAAGATAAGTAAAAGAAAATGCAAACCGAAGACGATGATTTATAGTGGTTCGGTCACGGAGCTCCTCTCCGCCCTACTCCACTCCCCGAGTACCCAACTCGAGAGTTACTTCACTAGATCAACAAGCTCTCTTCTCGGCGGAGAAAACCTTACATTCGTCGCTTACACTTTTTCCGGTACAAAGCTAAACACCGGGTTCTTTACAAGGGTACAACCACTCCCATCGTCGCTTACTTCTTTTTCCGGTACTAAGCTAAACACCGGGTTCTTTACAAGGGTACAACCACTCCCGACACTCTTTGTATTTTAAGGACTAAAATACTAACCACACTCACTGATCTAAATGATACAAATGATGATTACAACAATGATCCATGACATAAGTGTATCATGGATATGAATGCCTACTCTATATGAACTTCCATTGATCGGAAGCCTTCAATGGATGAAGATCACAAGCTCCCTAAACTTGTTGTGATGGATCTTCATGTATGCAAGTGAGATCTTCTTGGTGGATCAAGAAGTATGCTATGGATGATGTCTCATGATCTTGAGCTTGCTTCACAGGATCATTAACAATGTATGCTTACAACATAATGAAAGTTAGTAGCATTATGATCATTATGAAATGGGTGATTAATCTATGAATCTACATGGTTTACTACTGATCTAAGTGTGTGAAATGAGTGAGGGAATGTGTGTTCTAAGTTTTATGCTCATATGGGCAAAACTAAGGACTATTTATAGGAAAACAATGGACATGAAACGATTGGCAAAACCATAGACATGTTTTCTAATAGCATGAAACAATGGGCAAAACTATGGATATGAAACTATGGGCAAAACTATGGACATGTTTTCTAATGGCATGAGACTATGGGCAACAATGGGCTGGTATGTATAGCCAACAATATTTTTGCCCGGCGGATCCGGCGGATCCCATAAAAGGGATCCGTATAGCTTTAGCAAAGGATCCGTGGGAGCTTGACAGCTAAGAGATTTGGGAAATCTTTCCAAATCTTCCATATCTCTCCATATCTCCTAAGATCTTCAAATGTCAACTATGTTACTTGCATATCTAAACAAGATATATGAAAATCTAACAAAGATTACATGTATGATGTGTGCAATGATGTCATCCTAATATTTAACTAATAAAGTTTCCATTTTAAGAAATAAACATGTAAACTTGTATATGTTATTCCTAGTGAACTTTGTAATGTGTATATGTATGTAACATGTATCCTAGTGATCATGTAGCATGTAGAATGAGGTTCTAAGTAGAATGATTAGCCTTTTTAAAATACTTAATTACCTAACCGTATTTTAAACATTCTAAATGGTTTGTTAAGGTTTGATCATAATGCCACATAACAAACATGTACGAACCTGTGTTGTATCATACGAGGACTCGAGAGATGTTGAATGTATGTTGAGACAAGATAAGATTACAAGTAACTTGTACATTTTACGTTATGTATCAAGTTACATGTTTGTCATCAATCAAAACAAACGAGATTGCTTGCACTAGCAATCTCCCCAACGAGACTGCTTGCACTAACAATCTCCCCCTTTTTGATGATGACAAAATATGTAAACGTGATAGAAAGTAAAATGCAAAAAGTTACTTGTGTCCGTAATTACTTACATTCTCCTTGTGTCCGTTTACACCTTTCTCCCTTTTCTCCTTGTGTCCGTAATTACTCACTTTCTCCGTTTACACCTTTCTCCCCCTTTTGTCGAAGAAAAAAGGGTGTGTCCTTGGAGTTAACTTCATTTCTCCCCGAAATGGCGAGCTTGCATCATCCCTAGTGAAGTTAATTATGCTACTCCAATCTCCTATGGTTGTTGCGTCTCCTAGGTTGTAAGCGGATCCATGGATCAAATTGAGACTCTCAACCTACATAAAGGTTAGTGGTGTGCAACATAAAAAGAATATATATGAAAAATGCATGATGAATGAAATGCAAATAGCCAACGATACACGTGGGTAATCTATGTTGTTGGGAATAAAATGTTCAAGTCAAAGAGCCTGCCGATATGCCAAGAGCCTGCTAGTTGATTTTGAAGAATATGAAGATGTACTAACAGTACCTTCTGGGTAAGAAGGTACTGCTAGTTGATAAAGGTTCTGCCAAGATTATGATCAAGTTGATAGATATTTAGTTGTAGATATTTGTTATGTTATTAGTCTTTGTACAATGTTATACGTAATGTAGAAGTAGTTCAGTCTTCACATGTTTGTGCAGAAGAATATAACAGAGTTGTTACATTGGTAGTTGTATTTAATTGTAGGCTAGAATAGTCAAAGTATCTTATTATATTCAACAACTTGACAACTTGTAATAAGGGTACCTTATACTATAAAAGGTTCCCTTAGTCACCACCTTCGTGCATGCATCTCTTCAACTAGTAACCAAACCAACACAATCTCTCTAGTAACTTAGTTACTCATTTCACAAATCCTTTTACAATCAAAGATTCAAGATTACTTTGTAATCCTGGTGATAGTTAGATCATCCGTATTATTTCATCAATAATATTGAATCGTTTTGTGTTACTAAAGTTGTGTTCATTGTTCATTACAAACTCACGTTTACATAACTCATCACCTTTGTGTTCTTTTAAGTGTGTTGTAGTAGATTCCGCATACTAAAACACATTCATACATAAATATCTCAAACACATTACTAAGATTCACATCCCAAGTGTTTGCACAATCCTTCCACAAGTGGTATCAGAGCCAAGCTGATATTTACAATTTAAAAGAACAATGGATGTTGAACATATTCAAACCAATGTTACAGCAAAACTTCCATTACTCAAACAAAATGAGTTTGATATGTGGAGACTGAGGGTAGAACAATGCTTTCAAGTGCAAGACTATGCACTTTGGGAGATCATAGAAGAAGGAAATTCATTTAAACCCTCAATCACAACCTCCACAGTAAACGATGCACTTGTAACAAATGTGCAAGTAAACCCATCAAGCGCAGAAGAAAGAATTCAAAAGCGAAATGATCTAAAAGCCAGGAGTATGCTACTGATGACTATTTCAAATGATCAGCTTTTGATCTTTAACAAATACAAAGATGCCAAAACCCTTTTTGAAGCCATTGTGGCTAGATTTGGTGGTAATGATGCCACCAAGAAAACTCAGAAAACACTTTTCAAACAGCAGTTTGAAAACTTTACAGCCACAACAAATGAGTCTTTGGACAATATGTTCAATAGACTTCAAAAGCTTTCAAGTCAGTTAGCCATCCATGAAGTGATGATAACTCAAGAGGACTTAAATTCCAAATTCCTTAGGAGTTTACCCTCTGAATGGTCCATGCATGTCATTGTCTGGAAAAACAAGCCAGATATTGATCAGATGAGTCTTAATGATCTCTACAACAACTTCAAAATAGTAGAGCATGAAGTAAAGAAGACTACTGGTTCAAGTTTAGGTAATATGGCATTTGTATCATCTCCAAGCACCTCAAGAGTTGTAGATGAAGAAAAAGATGGCAGAGAAGAAGGTACTGCCAACACAAACTTTGGTACTGCCAGTACTTCTAGCAGTACCAAAACCATTCTAGATGAAACAATTGGGTGTGCCTTTCTTACATCACAACACAATGGGTCCATATTAACTTTTGAAGACCTTCAAGAGATCAATCCTGATGATCTTGAAGAAATGGACATAAAGTGGCAACTTTCACTTCTAAGCATAAGGGCTAAGAAGTTGCTGATGAGGACTGGAAAAAAGATTATCATAGATGGTAATGAGCCTGCTGGGTATGACAAGTCCAAAGTGGAGTGTTACAACTGCCACATGAAGGGTCACTACTCAAGAGAGTGTAAAAGACCAAAGAAGCAGGATGACAAGGGAAGAGGGTTTGAGAACAAGAATAAAGGAAGCTTTGAGAAGAAAGGAAGCTTTGAAAGCAAGAGTAAGGCTGTGGAAGTCACTGAGCCTAAAGCAATGGTTGCTATTGATGGTATGGTCTTTGATTGGAGTTTCATGGGTGAAGAAGAGTCAACTTCAGATGAATTGGCTTTAATGGCTTTCTCCACTCCTGAGGTACAAATTACAAAATGTTCTAATACTTGTAAAGTTTTTGAAGAATTAAAATCTTATATAAAACTTTACGATGAACTGAAAGTAGAAGAAAGAAAAACCCATCAAGAACTAATCAATCATAAGTGTGGTATGGCTAAACTTGAGAATCAAATAGTCCATTTTAGGGAAAATGAACTCACTTTTTCTGATGCAAAAGCTATTCTTAATAGACAAATATTTTTGAAAGATGCAGAAATAAAAATGTTAAGAACTGAGTGTGCTAAAGTGACTTTGGCAAGGGATAATATTCAACTAACAGTTACCACTTTGGAAACTGCTTCTGATTGTACTAGAAGCATAGTTGAAAATCAGATGAATAAGAGAATCAAATCAGGAATTGGATACAAAACTTGTCCACCTCCTTATAGAGGAATCCCTTGTCCCCCAGGATCAGATCTTGCAGAATCAGGTTTACATGAAATCATCAACAAACCATTAGCTAAACCTGTAGAGAAAAGTGAACCTGTTGAGAGTGCTAAGATTGCTTCACTCTCTAAGGTGCTCACTGATAAGAAATCAGATGTTCTAATCATTGAAGATTGGGTATCTGATGATGATGAAGAAGAGACTGTTTCCATCAAAGGAAACAAAGTAGGACCAATCAGTCCTAAAAGAGTAGAGATTAAGGCTAAGGCTAAAGCTGTTTTGAAAACAGCTGAAAGTTGTGAAAAATGTAATAACAAACCTAGAGGTAGCCAAAGAAATTGGAACAATTTTAAGTCACAACAACTAGGTGATAATTTTGTTATGTACAATAAGGCTTGTTATTACTGTGGTAGCTTTAATCATCTTCATGCTTATTGTAACAACTGGGTTTCTGGGAGTAAATCAAAGTTTAAAACAAATGTAACTCACCCCAGAAAAAGTTTTGTTAAGTCTAACACACCAAAAGTTAAACATACTGTTAGACAAAATAAGCTTGCTAATACAAAACCAACTGATAAGAGTGCAAGAAACACTTTCAAATATGCACCAAAAGTTGTGAATAGTCCTATTCAAAAGAAATATGTGGTCAAAACACAAATTTGGAGACCAAAACCAAAAGGTCCTGCTAGACCAAAAGGTCCTGCTAGACCAAATGGTACTGCCAAAATTGGTACTGATAGACCAAAGACCACAAAATGGATTAAAAGGGAAAATGTTGTTAAGTCCTCAGCATGTTGGATCTGGAAACCACTCCAATCAAAAAGTGCATCAACAATCCTTAAGAGGTTTGATTTCATTGATGCAAGAGGCAAACCCAAGTCTGTCATGGCTTGGGTACCCCAAGGAAACTAACATGTTTATATATGTGCAGGAACATTCATCTGATATTGGTGATCAAGGATATGTAGATAGTGGATGTTCAAGGCACATGACAGGCAACATGTCTTTCCTCACAGACTTCAAAACATTTGATGGAGGATATGTTACCTTTAGGGGAGGCATAAAAGGAAAGATTACTGGTAAAGGTACTATCAAAACCAGTAAATTAGATTTTGAAAATGTGTATTTTGTGAAAGAACTTCAATTTAATCTCCTTAGTGTCTCACAAATGTGTGACAAAAAGAACAATGTTCTATTTACTGACAATGAATGTATGGTTCTTTCTTCTGATTTTAAAATGCCTGATGAGAGTCAGATCCTTCTTAAAATCCCAAAAAGGAACAATATGTACAGTGTTGATTTAAAGAACATTGATCCTAAGGAGAGTTTAACTTGTTTGGTAGCAAAAGCCTCATTGGATGAATCTATGCTTTGGCATAGAAGGCTTGGTCATGTAAACTTTAAAACAATCAATACAATTGCAAAATATGATTTGGTAAGAGGCTTACCCAAAAAGATTTTTCAAAATGACCAAACCTGTGTTGATTGTCTAAAGGGCAAACAACATAGAGCTTCTTGTAAGCCCAAGACCCATAACTCAATTTCTCAGGCTTTATACATGCTTCATATGGATCTTTTTGGTCCTACTAATGTGAGTAGCTTGAATGGAAAGAAATATTGTCTTGTTGTTACTGATGATTATAGCATATTTTCTTGGGTTTTCTTTTTAAGATCTAAGCATGAAACAAGTGAGATTCTTAAATCTTATATAACTGAGGTAGAAAACCAATCTGATAAGAAAGTCAAAGTCATCTGATGTGACAATGGAACAGAGTTCAAGAATAGGGTTATGGATGACTTTTGCAAAGAAAAAGGGATAAAAAGAGAATTTAGTGTAGCTAGAACCCCACAGCAAAATGGAGTAGCAGAAAGGAAAAATAGAACACTTATAGAGGCTGCTAGAACATGTTAGTAGACTCTAAGTTGCCTATTTCATTTTGGGCTGAAGCAGTAGGTACTGCTTGTTATGTGCAGAACAGGGTTCTTGTGATAAAACCACATAGAAAGACTCCTTATGAACTTTTCTTTGGTAGAACACCATCTTTAAGTTTTATGAGACCTTTTGGTTGTCATGTCACTATTCTCAATACCAAAGATCATTTAGGCAAGTTTGAAGGAAAAGCTGATGAAGGCTATTTGATAGGGTATTCTTTGCAAAGTAAGGCCTATAGAGTGTATAATAGTTGCACTAGGCTAGTGGAAGAGAATCTTCACATAGAGTTTCAAGAGAAACTAACAAATGTGAAAGGCATTGGACCAGATTGGATGTTTGATATTGATAGGCTTTCAGAATCTATGAATTATGTGCCTGTTTCAGGTACAAATACTAATGATAATGCAGGTTTTGAAGACAATGTTGAAACTCCTAAAGATCAAGATTACATCTGGATGCCAATTTGGAAAGGGTTGGATTTATCTTCAAGTCTTGAAGAACCTTCAAATACAACAAATGAAGGCAATGAAGATGATCATGGAACTCAAGGTCAAGAGAATCAAGAGAGTAGTGCAAATGACAATGGTACTGCTAGTTCACCAGATGGTACTGCCAGTTCACAAATTGATACTGCTGAGCCATTGAATGTTCAAATAGATGATTCTTTGCCAGAAGAAGTGGGGATTGGCAATCTTCCATTTACCTATGAAGTTCCTACAACACATAACACAAGAATTCTCAAAGATCACTCAACTGATGATGTGATTGGTAGCATTGATTCTGGTGTTAGAACAAGATCTCAAGTTGGTTTATCTCAAGTCTTGACTTCAGACCAAGAAGGGTTCATCTCCTCTATTTATGAAGAAAAGAATCATGAAGTTGCCAACATATGCCTGTTTTCATGTTTTCTATCTCAGGCTGAACCCAAAAACATAAACAAAGCTTTAGATGATGCAAGTTGGGTTGAAGCAATGCAAGAAGAGCTTCTCCAATTCAAGCTTCAGAAGGTTTGGATATTGGTTGATTTGCCCAAAGGTCACAGGGCAATTGGAACCAAATGGGTGTTCAGAAACAAGAAAGATGAAAGGGGTATAGTGATCAGAAACAAAGCAAGATTGGTGGCCCAAGGATATACTCAAGAAGAAGGGGTAGATTATGAAGAGATTTTTGCTCCAGTTGCAAGACTTGAAGCAATTAGGCTATTCTTGGCCTATGCTTCTTTCATAGGCTTCACTGTCTATCAAATGGATGTTAAGAGTGCATTTTTATATGGTGAAATTGGAGAAGAAGTGTATGTTTCTCAACCTCCAGGCTTCATTGATGCAGAATATCCAGACAAGGTGTATAGGGTTACCAAGGCTCTTTATGGTCTACACCAAGCTCCTAGGGCATGGTATGAAACATTGGCTTTCTATCTATTAGAAAATGGATTCCAAAGAGGCAAGATTGATCCAACTTTGTTCATCAAAAGAACAAAGAAAGACATCTTGCTAGTGCAGATTTATGTTGATGACATTATCTTTGGATCTACAAACCAAGGCTTGTGTGTAGAATTTGAAAAACTTATGCATAGTAAGTTTGAAATGAGTTCCATGGGGGAACTTACTTTCTTTTTGGGTCTCCAAGTGAAACAATCTCAAGAAGGCATATTTATCAGCCAAGATAAGTATGTAGCAGAGATCCTAAGGAAATTTCAGTTTGCTGATTCTAAGGTTGCAAGTACACCAATGGATGCAGAAAAAGGGCTACTCAAGGATGCTGAGGGAGAAGATGTGGATTTTTACAATTATAGATCAATGATTGGGTCTTTGATGTACCTTACATCATCAAGGCCAGATATCATGTTCTCAGTATGTGTATGTGCAAGGTTTCAAGTACATCCCAAAGTTTCTCATCTCACAGCAGTCAAAAGAATCTTTAGATATCTCAAGGGTCAACCTAGGTTGGGTCTTTGGTATCCAAGGGAATCATCTTTTGAATTGGTGGCTTATTCTGATAGTGACTATGCTGGTGCAACTCTAGACAGAAAATCCACAACTGATGGATGTCAATTTCTTGGTTGCAGACTCATCTCTTGGCAATGCAAGAAACAAACAATGGTGGCCAACTCTACAACTGAAGCAGAATATGTTGCTGGTGCAAGTTGTTGTGGGCAAGTTCTTTGGATCCAAAATCAAATGCTTGACTATGGGTACAATTTTATTAACACCATTATCTACATTGACAATAGCAGTACTATATGTATCATTAAAAATCCAGTTCAACATTCAAAAACAAAACACATTGAAATTAGACACCATTTCATAAGGGATTGCAATGAGAAAAGGTTAATTCAAGTTCTTAAAATTGATTCTGAAAAGAATTATGCAGACCTTCTCACCAAAGCTTTTGATTTAGGTAGATTCAAATACCTTGTAGGAGGTATTGGAATGATTAATCTTTGAAAAACATGTGTTTTTGTACATAAAATAACTGGTTATTGGCTTTTAAACATGGTACTGCTAGTTAGTCAATAGGTACTGTCAGTTCATCCTTGGTCCTGCTAGTATAAAATTTGCTATGTTTTGTTCATATTGATGCTTAAATGTTTACAATGCTATAGATCAAGTGCTTTGCACTTTGTTCTTTTGGATTGCAACTAACAAATTTCAGGTTGATAACAAAACAAGAGATCTTCCAAACAAAAAGAGAAATATAGGTTATTTAAATCTCAGGAGAGGTAACAATCTCAGGGGAGGAAATGATAGCCCAGAATGGAAGAAAAACCAATTTATGAAAGAAAAAGACAAGAGCATACAAGATGATGCAAAGGTTGAAAAAGATAGAATTGATCACATATTCAGAAGGGATGAAGCATTCCTAAAGGAGAAAGTTCTATCTAGATCAAACTAAGGAAAGTTTCAATTCAAAGGCATGCTAATAGATGATTTCACTTGTTGAACCAATCATCCAAGATACACAGCATCATTGTCTCTTTTATTTCCTCCATCCAAGGAAATTGCACCATCTTTAGGTCATTATGGCTTTTGGTATTCAGTTCACCAAGTTTTTACAAACTTAAGAGCTGGCTAGTCCATAAGCAAACGGCTTTTGGTAAAGACAAATCAAATCCGTTGATGGTTGATAGTTTACCAAAAAACTATATGGTTTTTAACTAACCATACTTAACAGTAAATAGTTAACTAGCCCATAAGCAAACGGCTTTTGGTAAAGACAACTCAAATCCGTTGATAGCTGGTAGTTTGCTAAAAACTATAAGGGCTTTTTGCTAAAATTTCAAAGAGACTGCTAAGTACAAATTTCTTTCAAAGGTACTGGTAGTTTAAATTTTGGTACTGCTAGAGTAAAATGGTACTGCTAGATAGCCGTTGAGCCTGTCAGAAAAAGTTTTAGCCGTTGGGCCTGGTAGTTAAAATTAGCCGTTGGGGTAGTTATGTAATTTACTGATGATTATATTATATTATATTTTACATATAAAAGATCTTTTTAACCGCCTTTTCATTTACTTATTATAATCTTTCTTATTGTCGGTTAAAAGTAATTCTCACATATCATCTTTCATCAGTCCTTATCACAATTAACTTACACCTTTCATCTTCTACCAGTACCACCATCAAATCCCACCAACATAATCAAAATTTTCATTAACTTTCACCATGGAAGTTCTAACCTTTGTTAAACGTCACAATCAATTAGCATTTTTGGAAAAGTCTGAGGATAATGCCTCTTTTCATCAAATAGTGGACTTTTTAAATGATTCGTACATCAGGTATGCTTTACTAGTTAATCCCACTATTTATGCATCTCAAATTTTACAATTTTGGCAAACTGCTAAAATTAAAACTTCTGAAAATGGGGAACAAAGGATTAAGGCCAAAGTGGATGGCAAACATTTGACTCTTACCGAGTCATCCATAAGAAGACATCTTCATTTGGATGATTCAGATGGTATTAGTCAATTGCCAGATACTGAAATTTTTGAAAATTTACAAAGAATGGGGTATAATGCTGAGTCTACAAAACTCACCTTTCTTAAAAAGCATTTTACTCCACAATGGAGATTTTTGATCCATACAATCCTTCATTGTTTGAGCCAGAAGAAAACCTCTTGGGAGCAATTTAGTGGAAACATGGCTTCTGCTCTCATCTGCTTGGCTACAAACAGAAAATACAATTTTTCCAAACATATTTTTGAAGGATTGACAAAAAATGTGGATAGTGAAACAAAGTTTTTGATGTATCCAAGATTTATTTCATCCATCATTGCAAAATCAAAACATTTGTTGCTTCCCCCACACTCACTTTATGAAACACCAAAACTTTCTCACAAAGTATTTTCAAACATGAGAATTGGTTTCAGAGGGGAAGAAATACCACTATTTGATGAAATGTTACCACAACATCCTGAAGAACCAACACCATCATCTGAATCACCATCATCAAGTTCTTCAACTGGTTACATCTCACCAACTCATCAAACATCACCAATCCCTACACCAGTACCATCTGCAACACCACCAACACCATCACATCATGTAACACCACCCCAATCACCTCAGACTGTGCAAGAACTAAAAGAGAAGGTGAAGCTCTTAGAAGATGCTCTTAAAAGTCAGAACAAGAAATTTTCTGAGATCAACATCAAGTTAGTCAAGAGGGTAAAGAAATTGGAGAATGAAGTGAAGAAGCTAAAGGGTAAAAGATCTTCAAAGGTTGTTTTATCTAGTTCTTCAAGATCAGATGCTGACAGGTTGGGTCACTCTTCCAAAAAGGGGAGGATGGATAGTTCTGAAGATGAAGAGGAGGCTCAATTTGAATTCCATGAAGGAACTCAAGTTTATGATGAAGAGCCTGTTGGTGCAGAGCAAGAGCCTGCTAGTTCAAAAGAGCCTGCTAGGATTGAGAGGCTATTGGCAATGGACTACAAAGGTACTGCTGATCATGTGTACAAAAGAAAGAGGGAATTAGAGCCTCAAGGGGATTTATTTGTTCAAGGGAGGTTATTTATTGCTGATGAGCAATCTACTGCTCCATCTCAAGAACCAACTCCAAAGGATAAGGGCAAGAGCATTATGGTTGAAGATGAACCAAAGCCCAAAAAGATGAAGAGAACAGAGCAAGTGCAAATGGCTTTAGATGAAGAAGTTTCCAAAAGGCTTCATGAAGAAGAATTGCAGAAAGCATTTGAAGCTTCAAGACTGCTTGCAGAGATGCAAGAGCAAAAAGATGCTGCTCAGACTCTTCTTGATACTCAAATTGCTCAAGAAACCTTTGATGCACAGATGCAATGGATTATTGCCAATGATCCAATTGTGAAAGGTCAAGCAGCAATAATAGTGAATGACAAGAATCTTAATTCTGATGAGAAAACAGCAGAGCTTGAATCTTTTATCAACAAAAAGTATAAAGAAGCAGCTCTGGCTGATATTTTTGAAAAGATGAAAGAAAGTCAGAAAAGAGGTTTTAAGGTGGGCACATCTCAGAAAGATCAAGTGATTTTTATGAAGAGATTTCTAAGAAGTCAAGCAAATTGGACTGAGTATCAACTGAAGAAGAAATCTGCTGATGAAATCTACTTCTTGTATCTACAAGCCTACAAGTGTCTTTACTACAAAATCCCATCTGATGCAAAGCCCTCAATGAAAAAGAAAGATGCTCAGAAGAAAGAAGAAGCAAAATTGGATTCAGAGCAAGTAAGTAAGATGTTAATTACTTTGCCAACTATCATACATGCTGATCCAATTAGGTCTAGACGCCCTATTATTGATTGGGAGATTCACCATGATAGATTAGGAAAGTCATGGAAAATAACAAGGGTTGGGGGTCAGACTGCTATCTTCAAGAATTTTGAAAATTTGATTAGAGCATGTGACAGAGCAGACTTAGAAGAATTGTGGAATCTAGTTCGGATTAGGCTAGACACAAATTCTAGTACTGATGTTAAGGAACAGGAACTTTGGGTAGAATTTAATAGGATGTATGATCCTAATCCAAAAGATGTTCATTGGAAGTTTCCCTATCATGATCCTTCAACAACATGGGAATTTCTAAGCCTTAGCAGTATTCATCATCTTTACACACAAAGTGGGATTGAACTCTTTATGTTGGCTGAGAAAGAGTATCCACTTAGTTATGAAGTTCTTACAACTATGATCTCCAAGAGATTAAGATGTGACAAAGATGAAGAAAATTCAGAAATTGTTCAAAGTTTGCTGAGGAGCATATTTGAGCAATGTGAAAGAAAAAGGAAGAACAGAGAGTAAAGGTTTTTGGAAGAGTTCCCTCAAATCCTCAAGGTATGTATTTTATTCATCAGAAACTTGTGTATTTTAAAGGAAATAACAAGTTTAGGGGAGGATTGTTGGGAATAAAATGTTCAAGTCAAAGAGCCTGCCGATATGCCAAGAGCCTGCTAGTTGATTTTGAAGAATATGAAGATGTACTAACAGTACCTTCTGGGTAAGAAGGTACTGCTAGTTGATAAAGGTCCTGCCAAGATTATGATCAAGTTGATAGATATTTAGTTGTAGATATTTGTTATGTTATTAGTCTTTGTACAATGTTATACGTAATGTAGAAGTAGTTCAGTCTTCACATGTTTGTGCAGAAGAATATAATAGAGTTGTTACATTGGTAGTTGTATTTAATTATAGGCTAGAATAGTCAAAGTATCTTATTATATTCAACAACTTGACAACTTGTAATAAGGGTACCTTATACTATAAAAGGTTCCCTTAGTCACCACCTTCGTGCATGCATCTCTTCAACTAATAACCAAACCAACACAATCTCTCTAGTAACTTAGTTACTCATTTCACAAATCCTTTTACAATCAAAGATTCAAGATTACTTTGTAATCCTGGTGATAGTTAGATCATCCGTATTATTTCATCAATAATATTGAATCGTTTTGTGTAACTAAAGTTGTGTTCATTGTTCATTACAAACTCACGTTTACATAACTCATCACCTTTGTGTTATTTTAAGTGTGTTGTAGTAGATTCCGCATACTAAAACACATTCATACATAAATATCTCAAACACGTTACTAAGATTCACATCCCAAGTGTTTGCACAATCCTTCCACATATGTTGGACTATGTAGACCTATCTCCTCCTTTTTGTCGAAACGAAAAGAAGATATGCGTAGCGGAATGTGGTAACCAATCCTTGGTGATTATTCCCCCTAGTTTAGAGTACCAAGTACGATAATGCAATGATATTGAGAACTTTAAAGCTCCCCCTTGTATAATACTCCCCCTAGTTAGAGTGACAAGGTTAAGATGTATGATCCGACAAAAAAAGAAAGTTAGAATATGATATCCTCCCCCTTGATGTATACTCCCCATTGCTAGAGTACCAGCGTATACTTTCCAAGGATGGGAAATGCTACAAGAAAAGTGAGTTAGTTCATGATGTCCTCCCCCTTGATCTATACTCCCCGTTGCTAGGGTACCAACGTATATGATCCAAGGATGAAGAATCCTACAAAATAAAGGTTAGTATAAAACAATATTTGTCCTTGGACAAGTATGTGATATACACCAATGCGTGTATATTATGCATCCTAAAAATGCTTGACGAAAACTCCCCCTTGTTCTAGGGCGTCAAGATGAACCTACAAAACAAAAATTAGTGCACTAGAAGCTATGTCTTAAGACACATATGTCATATACGACCAATGTGTATAGACGATGCAATATGAGTGCTAGACTGATAATCCTCCTGTCTTGAGATCGTCAAGAAGCACCTATATAAAAAAAAAGGAAAAGTAATCGAAGCAAACTTCATCCTATGATGAGTAAGCTATATACGATCGAGCGTATATGATGATGAACCTACAATGAAATGGTTAGTGCAATATATTTTGTCTCAAAGAAAAATATTATGCAACATATCAATAATCTAATCACAAGCAACATACCAATTGTGATTGTCTAATCAAATAAAAATATGATGCAGCATACGAATTATGATATCAATCATGATTGTCTAGTAAACCATGTTATAAAGAGTGTAATATTCTAATAAGAGTTACATTTACAAGAATATCATATGATAAAATCCTACAAAACAATGCTTGTGGGGAGGATATGAAGTGAAGTTAAAATGCTTAAAGTGAGTGGTGTTAATATGGTGTTGGTTTACAAGTGAATGATAACTTAATGGATGACTAAAGGTTGATGTAAGTAGGTTTTTGCTAATCCATGGGGTTTTATGATTAATGAAGGAAGTGATGGAAGGTGGTGATTATAATGAATGCAGAAACTCTATTATATAGCAAGTGCTATAAGAGTATTTGAAGACGATTACGGTTATGATATTATCATCTACCAAAGATGAATTGTGCCATCGTAAATGTTTGAATGAAAATGAGAGGAAGTGAAGACAATGATCACTTAGGAATAGAGATTCCATATATAACAATTGGAAATACTAGATACCTATATGTGGATAAAAATGACATCATATGATGAGAGTGTTGATTGGACCAACGTGTTTAGAAAGATGGTTCTGTTTGCACTGACAATGACGTGCTTGATATGTGTCAGAATGAAAAGGATGAGATCCTATGATCGGGTTCTAGACAATGAAGGTGTTCTAGATAATGAAGTTGTTCTAGATAATAAAGATGTGAAAGTAAATCCTAGACTCGTTGGTTGTGAGAGGATTGTTTGATTTAACAATGATGTGTGAACTACAACTAAATCACACAGTGACTATATTGATAGGTTTGCAACAGTACGTTGAACCTTGATGTTTGATTTCTTTGCTACAAAGAAAACTCTCTATAAATTAAGTGAATGAATGAAGGGTTGTTTTGTTTAAATGATCTAAAAACTGAACTTGGCACCCGCGGATTTGGCGGATCCAAATTTTTGGTTCCGTCTATCTTATCCAAGGGTTCCGTGAGACCAAAATAGATTTGGTCATGTTTTGTCATTTTTGATCAAACGAAGGCTCAAGCTAAGGTCTATTTACTTACAACTACAGATTTGGTTTCACTAATCCTAGTTAAATTCTAAGGAGACTTAATGCTTCTCATTTAAGAGGTTTTTCAAACACATGATGTGTTTTTGACGAGGTATTGGTGCATAACTGTGATGTTGGGTTAATAAGGTTTGAAACACTTGTGATTTTGTGAACTAGTATTAACTAAGTGGTGTGAACCTATGTGTCCGTATTTGAGGGTGTAAGGGACATGAGTAAGTGTTCTTTGATATAAAGGGACAATTATGTGAATGAATTTCTCTCCCCCTTAATTGGTGGACATTCAACATAATCTGTGATGCATCAAATGAAAAATGGCGATGAAATGTTTAGGAAGTTGTAGCTTAATGAAAGCGATGAGCTTAGCAATGTTTATGTGGATGTTGGCTAGCATACAAAGAACTTCATCCTTGAAGTCACGTAGCTCTTCTCTATCAATGCGAGATGATCGCATGATGAGGCATGTGGTTTTCCTTATGGGAGGTGTATTGTTTTGTTAACTAAAGGATGATGGAAATGTTTTTAGGAAAGCGGAAGCAACAATACGATTTGGAGAGAGGTATGTTGAAAAAAAAATATATCCAAACACAAATTTCAAACCTCTAAAACTTAATCCTATTAGCTTTTAAAGCTATATGCAAGAAAATGGATCCCATAAACATATTACTAATCTAAGTAGCAATAATGAGACAACAATTATGTAGGATGAGCTTAAGAAAGAGAAATAACACATAGTTTGTAATCAACCTACAAGACAAAAGTCTTAATGACAAAAGATGTGAATATCATAAGACAACATCTTATAAAAACAAATAATCAATTACCAGACACAAAGTTACCACATAGCATCAAGATAAATAATCATAGCATGACATTGTATAAGATACAACATTGTGAAATTATTTTGATGTTAGGCTTAGTCACTTAAGCGTACTTACCCATTAATTAACACAATGATCTATGTGATTAATAAAACAACTTCTAAGTGTATATCATACCAAAAATCACTTAGACATATAGGTGCACATATGGCAAACAAATAGTGTGACATGGTCACAAAAGTAATGAAACGACAGGTTCATGCAAATAATTCTAACATTTTAGAAGCATGAATTATTTAAACTATCCTACGAAAGAAGCTCAATGAATGTCAACTAAAAACAAAAGCTATCTAACACTATATATTAAGAATAACATATAGTGAGTTAACAAGTAATACGTTAATCTTGCGAAATAGCATATAACGAAAGAATGAATATATCATACAAATCATGTTAACATAAAGCATATAAGCATGCAGACAAAACCTTTCTAAGGTTTACACATTTGACTATGATAACATCAAGATATCAAACAAATATCATGTAATCAATACACGTATATGTAATGCAAGTGATTTTATTAATAAACAAAAAAAATCACATCTACTCTTTGTTTGATTAATTATTTCTAAGACAAGATAATTCACAAATATATGACTTAATGAGACTCAACTATTTCTATAAAACTAGTGTGATGAATATGTCATGTTATACACGTAAACTTAACAAATGTGTGTCAATAGATTTTAATCATTGTGTTTGAAATCTAAGGTTGAATGATCTAAAGGGTGACATCCTTTGAGTTGAGTTTAAGTATGAGTTATGCAAGTGATATAAGATCAAGTCATGTGTTTGTGTGTGGTAATGGGATATGTTATGAACGTTCTGAAGAAAGTTCTTTGGAACAAGAATCTAAATAAAGTTACCAACTTTAATAGGTCTTGTGTATGCTCCAGAGATGTGGATATGTACAAGGTTTGACCGAGGTTTAATGTACACTTGAAAGGAAATAGATACGTATGGTATCTTTCAACAAGTAAGATTTAACTAGTGCTCAATGAGGAAGATAGTTCATAGAACTAGTGGATGTTTGTTTTAAGATCATTTACCCGATGAGGTGTAATGAAATCTCTTGTAACATAACCGTTCATGTTGCAAGAATGATGCATAGGATATATGTTATCCTTTTAACAAGATGAAAACTAAACACATGATTTCTTAGGGATAATGTTTTCCAAAACATCATGATTTCCTAAATGATGATATGAACTCAAAGGTTTGAATTGGATAGATCTATCCTGAGTTTACTAGATGATGACAAGAGGAATTCACTTGAGTTTCTTAAGTATACTTCTCAAGAGTCATTGTTACTTATGGTGCATGAGGTTGTCTTTGAGATTTTGGATTTTAACATATGTTGTTAAAATATTGATTTGAGACATAAGCAGAAGCTTGGTGACAAAGTATTACTAATACTTTGATGACTTATTGACTTGTGAAAGTTGTACTACTTAAACCTAGTGTATATGATTGTGAGCTTCATGCTCATTTGATGTTGAAGGTTCTAATCTTATAGGTGGTAAAGTACGGTTGAGTTAATTCAACATGTATTCGATTTGGTATGAGTGTTGGACGAAGGTCTTTTTGAGCAATGCACTTAATGGTATGAATTATGGTGTTGTAGGGGTTTGTTGTACTATAGATGAACTTTTGGGTTTCATGAATGTTGAAAATTACAAGAATGGATACTAATTCTTGTGGTTCACTAGCGGATGAAGTGCTTTGGTTATGTTTGTGAATCTTAGGGGCTCAATGTGATGAAGACTGATTCTTATGGACAACGAGGATGAAGACTGACTCTTATGATCCATTGGTTGGTATTACTAATGTGTGATGTGATCTAAAGCTTAGGGTCTAAGACATATCACATAAGTGAGTGTGATGGGATAATGGTGAAAGTACAAGTGTACTTAGGCGATAGGATAAGTGTTTTAACATACGTTGTTAAAATACTTGGGAGTTGATTGTTTTGGATATGACTTTTAATGACTACAATCGTAAGTCAAATTCACTTGAATATTTCGGATGAAATACTTAAGTTGTCAATCCTACTTTGAGAAAAGAGTAACAAGACATGATAATTACATCTATAACCTAAGTGTGAGTTATGACTCGATGTAAATCTTAATTTTCTTGAAAGATGACATGTTAACCAAGTCAGGCAACATATGTGAGTATTGGACAATATCCACAGTCATGAGTTGGGTTTGCAATCTATGATATATTTGCAAACAGTGAGTCTGGATTAGTTTGGAAGTTGTCAATTTACACATCAAGCTAGTGAATGAGTAAAGGACGGGAGGATGCAGTGAATGTGTGTAATGATCACAAATACTCAGTGGTTTACCGAAAAGGTACCTTGGAGCATTTTCATGAAATTTGAAACTATGATTAGATATGATTATCCTATTTGGTGTTTGTTTGACATCTTGATCCTAATAAGAGTGTGTATTAGTGAATGGAATCCTAGTGGTAAGCGTGAGTGATTTTCAGTGCGAGATTTAAACAAAAATTTGAAAAACTAGCTGTTAGTACTGACGGATCCAAATCACAACACTGGCGGAACCAAAATTTTGGTTCCGTGGGATCCGCAAGTTCAAGACTGGCGGATCCAATTGATACACTAGGCGGATCCAAAAAGAGGGATCCGCTAGATTCGTCGTCCAAGGGTACTAAAACAAACAGTGAGATATGTAAAATTTGCATTTCTCGACCAAAACCCGAAAACTCTCTTGGAACATATGTAATGGCTAATATATAATAGAAAACTACTAAAAACACAAGTTCTAACTTACGTATACACATGAATTAATCTGAAGATAATAACTTACCTTAAATGAGAGTTAAGCCAAACAGTGGCTTAATCACGGAAACTTGATAACATCAAAGTGTTATCGTTCTGCATGACATGGTTAGTACACATAAAGGTTTAATAACAAGATAATATCCTAAAGGCATAACAATTCAACACATCATTGTTTCAAATTGTTTGTACCAAACACTCTTTTTCAAAGTTACTACATGTTTACACATTTTAACGCTTGAACTATTTTGTGTAAGACAATACATTTCAAGACACTAAACTAATTTCACTTCATTATCATTCCTAAGTGAGTTATGCAAGGTTTTTATATAACATATGTAAACAAAAATATCTAGGTCTATAAATGAAACAAACACAGTTTATGCACAATATCTAGCAAATGTCCTATTATGCATAAAACGAGCAATTGATAAACAAGCAAATAACTTATCATGGCAAAAACTTATGTATTACAAATCAACTAATGTAATCACAATATTCAACAAGCAAACAACATGTATGCAAATAACCAAAACAAGTAGTCATATAGCATAGTATAAAAAGAAATATACTTTTCGTCACTTTGCGTTTAAATATGACAATGTATGCCAAGCTTGATTTATTTTCTTTATATTACCAAATTATTTAGTTTCAAAAGAAATCATATCAATGTTCAAAGAATACCAACTTACATTGCCCGACTCAAAAGATTAACTTACTGTGTCAAAGTGATGCTTAATATTTTGGACAGGTTGTACCTTTTGATTTGTTTTACCTATTTCTATTTAGATTCAGGCCATGATATTATTTTTAAATGAAAGTATACTTAATTCCCTTCAAAATGATAGGTGGCGCGACTCCTACGGACTTACGGTTAATTAGTTATGATTTTTTTAAAGTTTTGACAAAAACTGAGTACAGCACTGACAGATCTGACGGATCCTTTTAGAGGGATCCGCCCTTTATGTGATTTGGATCCGCCGATACCTGTGACAGATTATCCTAAACTCATATTTTGACATAGCGAAAGTGTGCGGGACTTACTAGACTTAATATTAAGCATATATTACAAATATTTAACAACATTTCTACCTATGTGACTTATCTAAATATTACGGAGGTGATTTTTCAACTAAGTTAATGGTTATTCCAAACACTCCCTTAAAACCCGAGTTTTTCGTAAATTAGCTTTACGCACAAAATTTGACATTCAATCTTTTTAAGAAATCATTTCATTTGATTTTCCAAAGTTATCTTCAAGCTTGTATACAAAGTAACATTTAACAACAAAATTTCAAAGTATACTTAGCGAAACATTTTTCATATTATATTCCGCTTCAATGGTAATTTGATACATGGATCTTACTCTATTTTAAAAACCATTTGTTTTGAAAATGAGAGCCAACCCGCTCTGATACCAATTGTGAAAATGTAGAGGGGGGGGGGGTGAATACGTTTTACCGTTTTAAAACTTAAAACTTGTTGTATCAAATTTTCGTTTAAGCTTGTTAATATGAAAACTGACTGTTGTAGTTTAGCATAAACTAAAGTATGTTGTCACACAAGTATTATCAACTAATCACAACACAAGCAATCACATAATGCAAACATAAAAGTAAAAAGATAAGTAAAAGAAAATGCAAACCGAACACGATGATTTATAGTGGTTCGGTCACGGAGCTCCTCTCCGCCCTACTCCACTCCCCAAGTACCCAACTCGAGAGTTACTTCACTAGATCAAAAAGCTCCTTTCTCGGCGGAGAAAACCTTACATTCGTCGCTTACACTTTTTCCGGTACTAAGCTAAACACCTGGTTTTTTACAAGGGTACAACCACTCCCATCGTCGCTTACTTCTTTTTCCGAAACTAAGCCAAACACCGGGTTCTTTACAAGGGTACAACCACTCCCGACACTCTTTGTATTTTAAGGACTAAAATACTAACCACACTCACTGATCTAAATGATACAAATGATGATTACAACAATGATCCATGACATAAGTGTATCATGGATATAAATGCCTACTCTATATGAACTTCCATTGATCGGAAGCCTTCAATGGATGAAGATCTCAAGCTCCCTAAACTTGTTGTGATGGATCTTCATGTATGCAAGTGAGATCTTCTTGGTGGATCAAGAAGTATGCTATGGATGATGTCTCATGATCTTGAGCTTGCTTCACAGGATCATTAACAATGTATGCTTACAACATAATGAAAGTTAGTAGCATTATGATCATTATGAAATGGGTGATTAATCTATGAATCTACATGGTTTGCTACTGATCTAAGTGTGTGAAATGAGTGAGGGAATGTGTGTTCTAAGTTTTATGCTCATATGGGCAAAACTAAGGACTATTTATAGGAAAACAATGGACATGAACTATTGGCAAAACCATGGACATGTTTTCTAATAGCATGAAACAATGGGCAAAACTATGGATATGAAACTATGGGCAAAACTATGGACATGTTTTCTAATGGCATGAGACTATGGGCAACAATGGGCTGGTATGTATAGCCAACAATATTTTTGCCCGGCGGATCCCATAAAAGGGATCTGTATAGCTTTAGCAAAGGATCCGTGGGAGCTTGACAGCTAAGAGATTTGGGAAATCTTTCCAAATCTTCCATATCTCTCCATATCTCCTAAGATCTTCAAATGTCAACTATGTTACTTGCATATCTAAACAAGATATATGAAAATCTAACAAAGATTACATGTATGATGTGTGCAATGATGTCATCCTAATATTTAACTAATAAAGTTTCCATTTTAAGAAATAAACATGTAAACTTGTATATGTTATTCCTAGTGAACTTTGTAATGTGTATATGTATGTAACATGTATCCTAGTGATCATGTAGCATGTAGAATGAGGTTCTAAGTAGAATGATTAGCCTTTTTAAAATACTTAATTACCTAACCGTATTTTAAACATTCTAAATGGTTTGTTAAGGTTTGATCATAATGTCACATAACAAACATGTACGAACCTGTGTTGTATCATACGAGGACTCGAGAGATGTTGAATGTATGTTGAGACAAGATAAGATTACAAGTAACTTGTACATTTTATGTTATGTATCAAGTTACATGTTTGTCATCAATCAAAACAAACGAGATTGCTTGCACTAGCAATCTCCCCAACGAGACTGCTTGCACTAACAATATATTTTTCCTTGGAGTGGAAGTGGTACTCAATATTTTTCAAATGCTTTTATGCTGTGATTTACTGTTTTCATGATTTTGGACAATATGTGTGGTTGATTACAATATATGCGTTGGTTACAATATGTGCGTTTGGTTACAATAAGTGCGGTTGATTACAATATGTGCGTTTGGTTACTATATGTGCGTTCGATTTCAATATGTGTGTTTTGACTTCACCTTCCTCTAATATATGTTTATCATCAAAAACATTTAATCTTTGCAACAACTCTTAATTAAATTTTATGACAGTTCTTGTTTGATGAGTTGTGAAATTTAGTTAAATCCAAGTTGTTACATAGCTTAATTCTTTGGATGATTTGTATGATATTACTAGGAGGTGGATCCTTGTTGTGTGACTATATTGTGTGAACATTATCTGTGTGGTTATCATTGTGTGGATTTATTTTGTGTGATTGTTACTGTGAGGTTGCATGAGGTTAGGATTGTATTGGTAGTACCATTTGGGAAGTAGCACCCGGTACTATTTGGGTTGACACTCACACCCCCGTGAAAGGGTGAATACTCTCCGCGCAAGTTTTGAGAAGTGGCACCCAGTATAACTTTTGAAGTGGCACCCAGTATAACTTTTGGGAAGTGGCACCCAGTGTACGTCGATCTTTTATGTGTGATTCGAATATGAGGTTTAGTTGTTGCAAGCTTGTGGTTTCATTAAGTGTGTACATGTTCATATCATGCTCGCTATTGTCCTACATTATATTATTCACAGCTTCGTGGTTTAACTTTCAAACCTACGAGCTCACCAACATTATGTTGACGTTTTCTAGTACCATTTTTAGGGTGATCATTGTAAAAGTATTTGAAGGCACGTTTATTGGAGTCAGGCCATTTGATAATATGATACCATGTTTTCAAGACGATAAGATTTCATAATAGACATATTTCACGAGGAATTTTTTGTAAACTAATGTTGTAATAAATGTAAGGTATGAATCTATGATGTTATGCAATGTGCCTTTCTCAGTTACATCCCGTGTTTCCGCCTTCGACAGGGTGTGACAGTATGAGTTTGTAGTTTCTAAATATGACAAAATCGAAACCTTTGTGTGCCAAAGAAGAAACTGACGGCCTACGGAAAATAAGACAACGTGATTGTTGATTTTTTGTAATAAAATGTGTAGTTAATTACTGAAGTCAAATGCCAATATGAGTCCATGAGGGGGTGCCAAGAAGTATTGTCCCTCATTGCCATTACACCATAATCTTAATTAATACATGGATTGAATAGGGAAGTGGTTAAACGAATTAAGCGAATAAACTCAATACAACTTTGAACAACATGTACCACAACCACAACAAATTGAAAACCTTCTCCTAAATGTCATTCCAATCTGATCGTAACTGAAGCCATAAGACCGTAAACAATGGCTTGTGTGAAAGCATGTTGGAACATGCGTAATTCAAAACAGATACACAGTTTATTAATCTTGATCATGAGCCATGATATAAAAGGCACTGCCAAAATCAAGTGATTTCTTTCAAGAGAATTTTGAAATTTAATTGGCATTCTATTTAAAGTATCAACAAATATCACGATATTTTTGCTACAGATTATTTAGATTGAACCTAGCTAGTTACATTTGTATTCAAACTTATAATTATAATAGAACATGTGCTAATTAAATATTTGCCTCCCTAAAATTAAGGTAATGATTAAGTTCATTTTAAACGGTTAAGATTTATTATCAATTTGATCCTACGGTGGAAAGAGGATGCCATATCATCATTTTTTCTCTCTGCTCCATCGTCAATATACATTTATCAAGCATATGCATGTCGTATTGTCGCATGTGTTTGCATATGTACAAGGGGTACTGCTGACCGGACCCTCCCTACCATGTGGGGTCAACCTACTTTAATTAAAATGTATAAATTTTAAAGCAGACAGAATAAACAGCGGCAGCTGATCAAAGTCAACACACCCTCCCTAAAAAAAGGTCCGGTCAACATCACCCATGTACAAGATCAATTGAGTAAATATTCTTGATAATCGTTGTCATCTAGCTAGCTGATAGTTGTAGATAAGCCACTGCACAATGACATGTGAGGCCAGATCGCCACAAGGGTACAGACATGGATTAGCCAGCAGCCGTGTGGCGGGTACGACTCTTAACCAAAAAATAGAAAGTCGCTCTTCCAAAAAAAAAAGCCAGCAGCCTATGGGCATTCACCAACACGACAACGCACTCCTTGGTTAATGTTACTTTGTCCCACTAATAAAATAAAATCATGTAGTTTATGTTGGTGGTGAGACAAGTTTACAGTCTATGATAATATAAAATAAAATTGTAGGTATAGTAGATAATATAAAAATTGTAGGTATAGTAATGTCATCATCGATTTGGAAGGGATCAGTCCAATATTTAAAGTTAAAGCTTAGTGCAATAATTACCCTCTTTTAACTTTTTTTACTCTTTAAACTTTATATTATGCATGTGACTGAATTTAGATTTTGCCAAGTTTCATTTCCAGCAGCTTCTATAATCGTTTTTCTTATAAACTTTTTACCTACTTTTTTTTTTTTTTTTTTTTTTTTTTTTTTTTTTTTTAAGTCCTCATGTTTGACTGAATTTAGATTTTGCCAAGTTTCATTTCCAGCAGCTTCTATAATCCTTTTTTTTTTCTAAACTTTTTACCTACCTATTTTTTTATTTTTATTTTAAATCCTCATGTTTATCTGATCGATGAGAACAAGTGCAATACTCGTACGATACCCGGGTAAACTGCTAAATCTTATTTGTTAAATTAAAAATTGAGATAGAAAATAGAAAAACTAAATATAATTACACATATTCTATTTTGCATAGCTTTTTTGGATACATTATGAAAAAAACAATTAAAAATTTATAAAATTGTATTACAAATAGTTAGATCTTTGTTACATGTCGTTCCACGTTTAGTTAAGTTTATTAAATTGGGTGTCATCGATGTATAACGTAGGCATGGATTAATGTCTTTTACTTTTATATCTTTTGTAAATTCAATTAAAGTATCAGCATATTTAATCATTGGTTATATGCTATTATGGCCAATATCTAAAACATCATATTACAAAATCTATTATAACTAAACTGTAAAACACAATGATAAACCATACCCTTAATATTCAACTCCTTTAACCGAAAGACCAAATACATTCTTAAAAGTGTCAAATCTCACATGCTTAACCGAAATTTTTTGTCCGGTATGAGTTTGTAGTTTCTAAATACGACAAAATCGAAACCTTTGTGCGCCAAAGAAGAAACTGACGGTCTATGAAAAATAAGACAACGTGATTGTTGATTTTTTGTAATAAAAGGTGTAGTTAATTACTGAATTCAAATGCCAATATGAGTCCATGAGGGGGTGCCAAGAAGTATTGTCCCTCATTGCCATTACACCATAATCTTAATTAATACATGGATTGAAGAGGGAAGTGGTTAAACGAATTAAGCGTAGAAACTCAATACAACATTGAACAACACGTACCACAACCACAACAAATTGGAAACCTTCTCCTAAATGTCATTCCAATCTGATCGTAACTGAAGCCATAAGACCGTAAACAATGGCTTGTGTGAAAGCATGTTGGAACATGTGTAATTCAAAACAGATACACAGTTTATTAATCTTGATCATGAGCCATGATATAAAAGGTACTGCCAAAAGCAAGTGATTTCTTTCAAGAGAATTTTGAAATTTAATTGGCATTCAATTTAAAGTATCAACAAATATCACGATATTTTTGCTACAGATTATGTAGATTGAACCTAGCTAGTTACATTTGTATTCAAACTTATAATTATAATAGAACATGTTCTAATTAAATATTTGTCTCCCTAAAATTAAGGTAATAATTAAGTTTATTTTAAACAGTTGAGATTTATTATCAATTTGATCATATGGTAGAAAGGGGATGCCATGTTATTATTTTTTCTCTCTGCTCTGTCGGCAATATATATATATATATATATATATATATATATATATATATATATATATATATATGGGAATATATTAGCTACAATTAATTGTAGCCAATTGGCTACAATTTTGTGCTATAAATGTGGGCCCCTGATTTTTTTTGTGGGTCCTGATTCTTTTCTGTGGGTCCCTGATTTATTGCTAGTGTGTTTTTTGTGAAAGAATTATAGCCAATTGGCTACATATAATTGTAGCCAAGCTATCCCATATATATATATATATATATATATATATATTAATTCGTGCAGGTACAATTATCTTTGGATGGGGAACAAAACAAGCACAACCCAAACTAAAAAGAAACCAAAATAACTTTATTGAGGCGACCAAGGTGATGGAGACGCACAATGGGGACCACTTGTTTTTGGCAAAACACTCAAAAACATAAACTGATACGTGCAATTGTGGGCGAGAGCAAAAATAAGAAGAGAAGAAGATAAAGATGAAAAATAAATGGTAGTTGTATTGGGTAGATAATAAAATAAAGGATTTTTCTAACATGTGTCCTAAGGGCACATGATAAGTACACAAAAGGACAAAAAAAAAGTAAAAAAAGTACAAAAAATACATGTGGGCCTAAGTATTTTTTTGTACTTTTTGTACCTTTTTTTTTGTCCTTTTGTGTACTTAACATGTGCCCTAGGGCACATGTTAGAAAGACCCTAAAATAAATGGTATTGATAATAAAATAAATGGGTACACCGGTTTGGTTTAAGTTTTATTAACATTCAGAATTTTATTTATTTATTTTAGAGTTAATTTCATAAATGGTCCTTGTGGTTTATCGAGTTTTACGAGTTTAGTCTCTAAACTTTTTCTAACGGATCCAGTCTCTGTGGTTGCAACCCATTACGGTTTTGGTCCTTGAGACTAACTGCCGTTAGTTTTTTTTGTTAGTTCTTTATACTAACATTTGCACCGTTAGTCCTTCAACGACCGTTTGCAACAAACATTTGCACTGTTAGTCTTTTATACTAACGACCATTTATACTTAACAAAAAATTTGTTTAATTGGTTTTCTTATTTATTTCCATCATTTGGAGATCGGCGAATGACCATCTTAACCGCCTTTGAAACCACCAAAATTGAACTAAAACAACCATACCGCCTCCAAAACCAATAAAACTCAAAACCGCTCAAATCCAAACATCTAAAAAACATCACCATAACCACCAAATTTTAAAACCGATTAAAACAATATCATCTAGCGGTAATGCTTTTCAAAGAGAGATAACTTTGGTGGCTAATGGCTATTGGAGGAGAGGAGAAAATAAGATGTGTGATTGAAAATTTGCAAATGAACGAAGATCGAACAGTTTCAGGGGCGGATGTATGTATAAGTCAGGGGTAGCGGTCGCTACCCCTGAACTTTTACTCGGTAGTGGAATTTTTGGCGATTTTTTATGTTTTTCGTACTAAGTTTCGTATTTCGCTACCCCTGAAACAAATTTTCGCTACCCCTAAACAAAATTTCCAAAGCCTATATCATTCTTTAAAAAAACTCCAAGGACCAAGCCCACTAAATGTTTAAAAAAAAAACAAAAAAAAAAAAACAAAACACAAACTGACAAACTTATAATAAAAGCTTAGTGCATTATTATAAAATTATAAAACTCCAAGGACCAGCTGTCCATTGCTTTTCAATCCTACCAAATTAAAAGTCTTAAAGTCATATGTTGATGACCAATTGACTGACCAATTGCCCAGCTTGTTTCTTTCAAAAAAAAAAAACAATTGACCATTGCTTCGCCAATCTCAAATCTCAACCATTGCTTCGCCAATCGCTAGGTAATTTCTATTTTCAAGTCTATTTCATAATTTTCATTCTTAGTATTAGAGTTAATTTTGATTCAATTTTATATGTAATTGTCATTCTTAGTATTAGGGTTAATTAGGTTTAATTTAATATGTTTTTGTTCAATTTCATATGTTTTTGTACAATTTCATAGGTTTAATTTCATATGTTTTTGTTCACTTAGGCTTAGGCAGTTAGGCTGCTTACTGAGTTACTGCTTACTGCCTCAGATTGTTAGACACTTAGGCTGCTTACTGCTCATATGTTAATTCTAAGTGCAATTTGTAATCTTTTTGTATTAGGGACTTGATTTTTGAAAGTTGAAACATGAAAAAACAAGTGCATATTGGCAATTTCTTTAAAAGAAAATTTCAAGAGGATGATGTTGGTTCTAATAATGTTGATGATATTGGTTCAACTCCTTCGGGTTCAATTCCTTCGGTTTCAATTCCTTCGGTTTCAATTCCTTCGGGTTCGATTCCTTCGGTTTCAATTCCTTCGGGTTCGATTCCTTCGGGTTCGATTCCAAATGGATTTGATTTGAATGATCTACCTTCGGACCCTTTTGATAGACCACCGATTGTTTGTTATCATCCTAATCAAGTGGATGATATAAGAAGACACTATCTTGTTAAAAAAGCTTTTCAACCACGAAATCATAAATTTCCAACCAAAATGTATGGTAAAGATAAGAGACGTTTTGTTGTACAATGGTTTGATACATACCCGTGGTTAGAGTATAGTGTTAAAACAGACAAAGCCTATTGCTTATATTGTTATTTATTTAAAGAAAAAGTTGGCAATCAAGGTGGAAGAGATGTTTTTTCAAGTGAAGGCTTTTGTAATTGGAGTAAATCAAATGCCTTAAAAGATCATGTTGGGTCAGTTAATAGTCATCATAATAAGGCGATGAAAAAATGTGAGGATCTCTTGAAACAAAAGCAAGCCATTAATGTGAAGCTAAAGTTGATAAGTGAACAAGAAAAGCTTAAAGTCTTTTATCACTCGGTAAAGGAAGATGATAGATTTCTGAATTTGGATGGGATTTGTCACCTAGCTCAAGTAATGGTGGAAACCGGAAAAAATCTCTCATTTCCTTTATTTTATCGGATTTTGAAGCTTGCATTGGTTTTACCGGTTTCAACCGAAACTGTTGAAAGATGCTTTTCTAAAATGAAGCTTATTAAAACGGATTTGCGGAATCGAATGGGGGACGAATATTTGAACAATGCTATGGTATGTGCTGTCGAAGGAGAGACATTTGACGAAGTAACGAATGAAGATGTAATGGTTCATTTTCAAGCTATGAAAAACCGAAAAGGAGAGTTCTGAGATCTATTAGGTATTTGTTTAACTTCTTTTATTATTGTGTTTTTTTAATTATTTAAATGCACGGTTAAAAAAAAATTATGATTAACTTTTTTTTTCCGCTACTCCTGAACTTTAAGTCTAGTTCCGCCCCTGAACAGTTTATTGATTATGAAGAAAGAAAATAAGAAACTATAAAGCAGTTTTATCATAAGCAGTTTCAAAATGCATGCAGTTGATGATGAGAAAGCGGAGAGAAGATCCTCTACGGGTGAGAACACGGTAACAATAGTGTAGAAAATTTTGTGTTTTCTGATAGTGAGAAACAATCTGGTGTTTCACACCTCACGATAAGAATGCACGTGTCACCATTTAATTAAAAGGTATGCGGTTGGAAGCAGTTTTTTTTTTTTTTTTTTTTTTTTTTTTTCATCCAAGGGTGGATAACATGTGGGATAAAGATCTATGACTGAAATCAAAAGTTGAATTAAAGTGGTCAGGATTAAAAGTTGAGAGATTCAATTGCTGAGAAGGCTTCCACTTGTCCCCTTAAAAATAAGACTGACCGGCAACAATAATAAGGGTAATATATACTAGGTGCTCAAAATGACTTTTGCACTCTTAGGTGGCGTTTGTTTATTCACACATTTTATGTCTGAATCTGAATACCATGTCTGAATCTGACTTAGTGGTCCAAAAGTCTGAATCTGAATTATTTTAGACTGTTTGTTTTTCAAAAATGTCTGAATATCACATTTAAAGGTTTAGCTAAACGGGACACGGGATACACGGGTAATAATAAAACAACCCTTCTAATAAATAAACATATCAGCCACCCACCCACTCACACTCTTTTCTTATCTTCTTTTTCTTATCTTCTTTCTCGTCTCTCTCTGCTTCGAACCATACCAAACACCTATTCATCAAAAATCTTTCCTCTTTGATTCAAGAAACAAGAAGGTCTAGTGGTCGTGGGTGTTGTTTTGAGGTCACGAATAGGAGTTGTTTCGTGGTTGATTTGGTGTTCATCTCCTCATCTTGTTACCTCTTCATCTCCCTCGCTGCCGAAGATGGGTGGTGGGTGGCGAAGATGGGTGGTGGTGGCTGGTGGGTGGCGAAGATGGGTGGTGGTGGCTGGTGGCTGGCGAAGATGGGTGGTGGCTGGTGTTTGACGAAAATTTTTCTTTTTCAGATGTTTTCAGACAGTTGCAAATATCTGACCTATTTCAGATGTTTTCAGAGATTTTTACCTCTGAATCTGAAAAAAAAAACAAACGGTCTGATGTCTGAATACCTCTGACCGAATCAGATATCAGAGGTATTCAGACTTTTTACAGCAAAACAAACACCAACTTAGTAAATTTTGGTAATTGGTGTAAATAGTGTCGATATTGGATAATTGGGTTTGAAGATGTAGGTTTTTTGGTAATTGATTTTATATCTATCTTAACCTATAAATCGAGTTGGGTGTTATTCATGACATAATCAACGAATATGAGTGCTCAAAAATAGAAGGAAGTATTACTAACTAAAAATAAAATATGACAACTAATTAAAATATTTATTTTATTTTTAAATGAAAAAATAGCTTTTTTTTAATAACTGATGTATCATATGTATAGTTGCAATGATAAATATATAGATTATGTATTAAATATAATTGGTAAATCTTTTAATTATAGTTGTAAGAAAATATATTTAAAAAACAATTCAAACATTTTTATGAGAGAAAGTAAAAGAAGATTCAAATTTCAAATTTTAGGCATAACACATTACTCTCTTTTTTTTTCTTTTTTTTTTTTTTTTTTATATATATATATATATTTTTTAAAGTTTTAAGCAAAATTATGCACTATTTATATGTATTATAGATTATTAGACGAATATCCGTGCAAAACGATGGTGTATAATAATAAATAATTATACTCGCGAAATCGTGATTCTGGTTTGACATTTGATATAAAATTTATGAGTTCAATTCATAATTATTGCGAGTAAAGAATTAATGGGTTAGAAACATAAATGACAAAAGTTTATTGATTAAACAATACTATTTAAATATTAATATAGTTGTAGATGATGTTCCTATTCTTAATCAAAGGTATAATAATCCACTAACATTACTCAAATGTTAAGCATTTTAGATTTAAGGAATGCATACTCATACAATATAAGTAGCAGATAGATATATTATAGATTTAACACCACTCGGTTTAAGTCTACTATGAGTTTTTGAGATACTGTATTATAATTTGAAACAACACCTCTGTAATACCCCGTAATTTTTCAGACGTATTTTTATACGAGATTATCCATGTTTTTCATTTACAAACCTTCCTGAACTAATTTGACACTAAAGCGTGAAGATTATCTCGCGAAACGTGAAATTTGCACACAACGCGTACTGGCACAACCAACAATTTAATTTGATTTTGGTGATATGTACGAGAAACTAGATGTATGAGTAGTCGTTTTGATTGGAAAAATTATTCTGAGCGCGATGGTGAAATTCTCGTGTCTTGAATCCACCGTCTACTAGTCTAAATGAGCACCGAATCTCATTTGAGAAAGATAGCACAAATTTCACAAATGGTCCCTCAGAGTAAATTACAATGACGCCCCTTTAAATTTCTAGGGTTTACATGAATGGTCCCTCGTGGGTATATATAACCCAATTAGGGTTTGATAACTCATTATCACCTCCCACCTCCTCTCTCACTACCTCTGGCACCGCACTGCTGTCTTGCCATAATCCGGCCACCCCCGGCCACCTGCGCTGCCGTGCCGCCATCCACCACTACCGCCGCTGCCTCGTTGACAAAAGAGATCCAAGATCGAAGGTGTTGGGGTTGTATTTCGAAGTTTGTTCGCGTTAGGATGAGGTTTTTCGAGGGAAGTAGGGCTCTTATTGACTAAAAGTGGGTTCTTCGCTTTCCTTTAGAATGAAAGTTGCTAGCAATAAGCCTCTCTCGACCCTCCGTTTATCAATACGTCTTTATGAAAGCCTCTCGCCTTTCGAGATCCGCAATGGATTCAAAAGCATCAAACCTCTCTTGTTCGGAAGAATCGAAACACATCGACCCATGAATTCTTCAGAGCGGGCCGGCAGATCTTACCAGGGATGCACCCAACGCTTCAACAACTAGCACGTTCTTAAGCCTAGACTTTTTTTGGGTTCCAAACCTCCTATTGCCTTTACCCGGCTGTAAGATGCTTAGTTTTGTCGGAAAGGGAATGCTTATTCCCATCTGCAGTGCTGGCGCTAAGATTAGGCGAAGCACTTCCATGAGTTACCAGCATGTTTATAGGGTGCATTCTTCAAGTAGCTAATCTATAGCCTAGCACTTTTGAGTGATAGATAGTGCTAAAGACTCCTTTCATAAAGACTTTTGAGAAGCTTTGATCGTGTGTTTTGGGTTAGATCGTGAGTTTTTTTCGAGAGCCGCCAAGTCGCCACCACATCCGCCTCTTCTCCTCCACCTTTCCTCCCTCTCGTTCTTTATATGGTAGCCGTAAAACTCGTTATCTTATTTGTTATTTTGATAAAAATCGAACATATATAAACTGTTAAGGTATTCGCGGATTAAAACTAATTTAAAAAGGGTTTTGACACTTGGTTCGTGTGGTAAAAACGGGTGTAATAGGATGTTTGTCGATTTGGTTATGTTTTATGGGTTAAAAATACGGATTAAAACATGTTTTAAATCTAGTTTCGTGTGGTAAAAGGATTAAAATGAGGGTTTTGTTTGAACGGTTTGTATGCGGGTCGGGTCGACCCGGGTTTAAGGGTGTTTGTTTGGATTCGAGTCAGTCGCGGTAACCACAAGAGTGGTTTTACTTGCATTAAGAAATTGTGTTGGGTTCATACTTTGTGGGCACGATTTGGTCCCGGTATGAGGTTGAAATTTTCTTATCTTGTTTGGGTTTTGGAATTGATTGCTTAACGTCGAGTTAGTTTGTTTGTTTGGTTCGGTCTCGATATGACCACAACCCACATAGGGGTGTCCTGGTCTCGTTAGAACAGTGAGTGTTACACCCGTACCCCGACAAGGTATCATTAATGTAAATATTATGTCATGTAATTATATTAGGGATTATTTATAACTTAAGGTGTGGCTAAATGAGAAGTATAGAACTTAAAGGACCATAATTGCCAAGAGGCCAAAGTTACAACTACTTCATTATTAAATAGCTAGTCAAGAAAAATCTGGAAATCTTGAGCTCATTCCATTGTGTCGACATTTAGCAATAAAAAGGAGGGAACACTTGAAGTTATCATTCTAGCCATTCTAGCCATCAAGAAGGGATCAAGAAACCTTAAGGAAACCTTAATTGTGTTCTTTTCAACAAGTAAGTAACTTTCCCCAATTGTGAAAATTAGGGTTCATATGGTGGGTTTTGATGATTATGGTAAAAAGTGGTGAAATGATGATCTCCTTAGTTAGATAGTTGCTAATCGTAGCTAATCTTGTGATAGGGAGTAATTATAGAAGCCCATTCAAAGTCAAATAGGAAGCTAGTAGGAGTTGAGGTAAGTATATAAGTATAATCTTTGTAATGTTATGTTGTTAATGTTATGATTGTGTTAATGTGATGTTTTATGGAGCTTGTAATGATGTGTTAGCTTGGATCCAATGCTAGATATGAAAATGTTATATATATATATATATATATATATATATATATATATATATATATATATATATATATATATATATATATATATATATATATATATTACTTGCTTCATCAAGGTAAGTAATAACCCCTCTTAATGCTCCTTGTTAATGTTATGATTGGTGGAAATCACCAATCTTGTGTAAATGTGATGTTGATTATACCTTGTATACTTACTAAGCGTTTTCGCTTACGTTTGAAGTTAATGTCATCTTTGTAGGTTCTAGCGGTGGAAGCAAAGGTAAGGATTTGGCGTAGTTGTAGCTTGGAAGTAAGTAGGAAAGTATCTAGAAGCTAGCTTAGAAGATCGGATCTCTTTTGGACCAAGCGTATTGAAGTTGGAAGCCCCAAGTGTTCTTTTGGTGTCGTGGGTACACTTCTCTTATATGGTCATTTTGTTAGGATCACGGTCTTGTTTTGATGTCTAAATTATGGGTCAATATGTGTGTAAGTCATGAAGTCTTATGGTACTTGTTGGTAGTTTTAGACGTGTTAAGGGGTGTTTGGTAATAGCATATCTCTACCCATTTTGAAAAGTTAACGGGTCATGTATGCATGAAACGCCTTTGATATGCTAAGTTAATGGTTATGGTAAAGTTATTTGTGAATTGTTAGTAGTATAAATGGTCTTGTAGTGTAATGGGTTATTTTGGGAAATTATGCATAACCCGTCGAATTTTGAGGTACTATTCCGGGTGGTCAAACGGGTAATGTTTTTGCATGAAATTAAACTTACGGACATACTAAAGGATTCTGGAAAGTTTCGTCGAGTTTCGAGTCCGGGAGGTCGGGTTTCCAGCCGAGGATTTTGAATGTTTTTGGAATTGCATATTTTGATCAGTAGGGTCTGTCCGGATTTCTGTGATGCAGGGTAGATACGGCGCATCTCCTCTGAGATGCGGCATATCAGGTGATGCGGCGCATCTCCTGTTGGGATGCGGCGCAACGTAGTCAATTTCTTGTAAATTTCGGTCTCAGTGGGTCGATGCGGCGCATCTAATTCAATAGATGCGGCGTATCCGTGTTTAGGATAATACGGCGTATCACTTTATATAGATACGGCGCATTGTCTCTCAGCCTCGATGCGGCGTATCCCTAGAAATGGATGCGGCGTATCTTGGTCTCAGAAGGGTTGTCTGTTTGTTTTAGAAAAGTTGTGTCAAATGTTTTGAAGAGTCTTTAAGTAGTTGTTCTTGCAAGTATGTTTAAAAGGTTAAATGTTATAAGTTATGGTCATTAAATGAAGAAATTGTATAAGTTCGTGTTAGTCAATCGTTTCCGCGTCAAAAGTTCAAATTTTTTGGTATAAGTGGTCACGGGGCGTTACAACTTGGTATCAGAGCTTCGGTCTAAGAGATTTAGGATTTCCTAGACTTAGGCCTTGGATAGATGCGGTTAGAGCTAGTGTTTGTTATTTATGTATTGTTTGGATGGTTTTGAGGACCCATATGTTCAATATTTCCATGACTACGCCTGGCCACCGTAGTAATGAAAATACGGGACATATGTGAAATTGAAATCATTTAGATCATACATGAGTGACAAGCTAGGGTGCTAGAATAAGATGGAAATGTCATTCATGCATTGGCTAAGTATTTATAATTGTGTTTAATGTTGTGAATTGCTAATTTTCAGTAAGAAGAAATGGAGACCCCTCACCCGAAGGAAGTCGCGAAATCCACGGCTTCCAAGCATGCCGAAACTTCGGCAAGTGATCCGGGAAATGCTAATAAGGATAATGAAAGTTCTTCCTCAAACTCCGGAGGCCTTGACTTTAGAGGCTTCACGGGAGATGAAATGAAAGCTCTAGACATAATGTTAGCAAAAAGAGTGGGTAAGGCTATTAAGCGAGCAATGCCCTACTATGTTCAACAAACGACGCAAAATCTTAAGGAACTAATGAAGGAAGAGTTTATGGAATTTAAGAAAGAATGTGGTCCGGCAAAAGAACCTAAGAATGACAAAGCTACTTATCGGGATTTCACGGCTTGTGATGTGCCACAGTTTATCGGTGTTCTTGATCCCATTGTTAGCAATAGGTGGATAACGGCGGTGGAAGGCGCTTTTCGTACTAGTGGTTGTGAAGAAAGGAAGAAGGTTATCTATGCTACTAACTTTCTTCGTGATAGTGCGAAGACTTGGTGGGAAGGAAAGGTGTGCGAGAAAGGTGAACCTTGGGTAGAAACTTGTACATGGAAAGAATTCAAGGAGTTGTTTAGTGCCGAGTATGCTCCGGCTGAAGAGGTGGACAAAATTCGAGAGAAATTCCAATCTCTCACTCAAACTAACGAGACGGTAAATGAGTTGTGGAGGATGTTTAATGATATGATTCCTTATTGTCCCGAATATCTTGGGAATGACAAGCTTAAGGTTGACAAGTTCCAAAGGATGCTTAAGGATGACATTCGTGAAGTGATTTCACCGTTCAAATGTACTACGTTGGATGATCTTTTGAGTAGGGCTAGGGTAAGAGAAGCGGACTTACTTAGGAGGAAGGAGAAGGAGGCGAAAGAATCAAAAAGGAAGCTAGAGTTTGCGGATAAGGATGGAAAGAAAGCTAAATTTGACCATGGCAAGAAGAGTGCGGGTAACAAAACTAAGGTAGCATGTTCTAAGTGTGGCAAGTTTCATCTTGGGGAGTGTAGGCGTAATACGTCGGGTTGTTACAAATGTGGAGCCTTAGATCATCAAAGCAAAGATTTTACCAAGCCGATGATAGTATGCTATGGGTGTAATGGGATAGGGCATAGGTTGAGGGATTGCCCGAAAACAAAGGCGATTGAAGCAAAGCCTTTGAGAACCGTCAAGCAAGAGAAAGTGGAGACTCCAAAACCAACAGCTCGAGTCTATCAAATGGGTGTCGAAGAAGCCAAATCGGGGACCGATGTCATCACAGGTATTCATCTTGTAAATTCCATACCCGCTCGGGTTTTGTATGATTCGGGTGCTAGTGTTTCTTTCGTGTCTTATGATTTTAGCAAGCAAATAACTTCCCCACTAGCTAAACTTCCGATACCTCTAGAAGTCGAAATAGCCGATAGTAGAATCGTTATTGTATCTAATGTATATCGAGACGTAGAGATAGAGATCGATGAAAGTGTCTTTAAGATCGACTTAATTCCCATTATGCTCGGGGAATTTGATATTATTATCGGTATGGATTGGCTTGATAAATATAGCGCGGCTATCCTTTGTAGCCAAAAGATCTTTCGAGTTGTTAATCCTAGCGGTCGTGAAATGATTATTTATGGGGATAAAAGAAAAGGTGAACTAAAGTTATGTACCGTGATGAAGGCTAGGAGATATTTATCACGTGGATGTTATGCTTTCATGGCTCACGTGGTAGATACGAGCTTTGGGGAGAAAAATATCGATGATGTTCCGGTTGTGAATGAATTTCGTGATGTTTTTCCGGAAGACTTGCCGGGTATCCCACCCGAAAGGCAAGTCGAATTTCGTATTGATCTTGTTCCGGGTGCTACTCATATTGCTAAAACTCCCTATCGTCTAGCTCCGTCCGAAATGAAAGAATTAATGAGTCAACTTCAAGAATTGCTTGACAAGGGTTTCATTCGTCCTAGTAGTTCGCCATGGGGAGCACCAATTTTGTTCGTTAAAAAGAAAGATGGTAGTATGCGAATGTGCATTGACTACCGCGAGTTGAATAAAGTCACGGTGAAAAATGTGTATCCGTTACCAAGAATCGATGACCTCTTTGATCAACTTCAAGGTGCGCAGTGGTTTTCCAAGATCGATCTCCGTTCGGGTTATCATCAATTGAAAGTTCGAGAAGAAGACATTCCTAAGACGGCCTTTAGGACCCGGTATGGACATTACGAGTTTACGGTTATGCCATTTGGTCTTACGAACGCACCTGCGGTTTTCATGGATCTCATGAATCGTGTATGTAGACCGATGTTGGATAAATTCGTTATAGTGTTCATTGATGATATCCTTATCTATTCTAAGAGCAAGGAAGAACATGAACTACATCTTCGAGAAATTCTTGAGACTTTGAGAAAAGAAAGATTGTATGCTAAATTCTCGAAATGTGAATTTTGGTTGCAAGAGGTTCAGTTCCTTGGTCACGTTATTAATGCCGATGGTATCAAAGTCGATCCTTCAAAGGTAGAAGCCGTAATGAAATGGCATCCACCAAGGAACGTTGGTGAAATTCGAAGTTTTCTTGGTCTTGCGGGATATTATAGGAGGTTTATTCAAGACTTCTCCAAAATTTCATCGTCTTTAACGAAACTTACTAAGAAGAATGCTACCTTCGAGTGGGGAGAAGAACAAGACAAAGCCTTTCGTACTCTACGGAGGAAATTGTGTGAAGCACCGGTTCTAGTATTGCCGGAGGGGACCGAAGATATGGTGGTTTATAGCGATGCGTCTTATTCCGCTCTTGGATGTGTTCTTATGCAAAGGGGAAAAGTGATTGCCTACGCCTCGAGACAATTAAAGAAGCATGAAGAAAATTATGTGACTCACGATCTTGAGTTTGCGGTTGTGGTTTTTGCATTAAAACTTTGGAGGCATTATTTGTATGGTGTCAAGTTTGTAATTTATACCGACCATCGAAGCCTTCAATATTTCCTTGACAAGAAAGATCCCAACATGAGACAACGAAGGTGGTTAGATTTGTTGAAGGATTATGATTGCGAAATTCGCTACCATCCGGGTAAAGCGAATGTGGTGGCGGATGCATTGAGCCGAAAGGATCAAAATGAGGTTACTAAAATTCATTCCTTGAGAATGGTTGTCACCACCGACCTTTTTGATAAGATCAAGTTAGCTCAAGAGGAGGCATTGAAAGAAGAAAATAGGGAAGGTGAACGTATCACTTCCCACATTCCGCATCTCGAAGAAGATAGCCGAGGAATTAAGACTCGGTATGGAAGGGTTTATATTCCTTTTCGTAGCAACATCAAAGAATTGATTCTAGAGGAAGCACACAAGTCGAAATATTCTATTCATCCGGGAGCTACAAAGATGTACCGCGATTTGAAGAAGAACTATTGGTGGCCGGGTATGAAAAGAGATTGTGTAAAGTACGTTGAGAAGTGCTTGACTTGTTTAAAGGTCAAAGCCGAGCATCAAAAACTGTATGGAAAAGTTCAACCTTTGGATATTCCGGTTTGGAAGTGGGAAAAGATCACGATGGACTTCATTACGAAATTGCCAAGGACGAAAAAGAAGAATGACACGATTTGGGTCATAGTAGATCGCCTAACCAAGAGTGCTCATTTTATTCCAATCCGAGAAAATATGCCCGTTCATAAGCTAGCAAAGATTTACGTTAACGAGATAATCACACGTCATGGGGTGCCTATTTCTATAGTCTCCGATAGAGACGGGCGTTTCACCTCAAATTTTTGGCAAGATTTCCAAGAAGAATTGGGTACGAAACTTCATATGAGCACGGCCTTTCATCCTCAAACCGATAGGCAAAGTGAGAGGACGATTCAAACTTTGGAAGATATGTTACGAGCTTGTGTGATTGATTTTGGAGGCAATTGGGACGATCATTTACCGTTAGTCGAATTCGCCTATAATAATAGTTACCATGCAAGCATAGATATGCCGCCCTATGAAATGCTTTATGGTAGAAGGTGTAGGACACCCGTGTGTTGGGAAGAAGTCGGAAGGAGGGAATTGGCAAGTACGGATGTAGTGTTGGCTACAACAGAAAAGATAGAGACGATTCGTGCAAGACTAAAGGCGGCACAAGATAGGTGGAAAAGTTATACCGATAACCGAAGAAGACCAATCGAATTCGAGGTGGGTGATCTAGTTATGTTAAAGGTTTCCCCGTGGAAAGGCGTTTTTAGGTTCAAAAACAAAGGGAAACTTAGTCCTCGGTTTATAGGACCTTTCAAAATCTTGAAACGAGTGGGCGAAGTAGCATATGTGTTGGAATTACCCGAAGAAATGAGGGGTATCCACAATACCTTTCACGTGTCATACTTGAGGAAATGTTTGGCGGACGAAACAAGTGTAGTCACATTAGACGATATTGAAATAGACCCGGAGTTGCTTTCTCAAGAGGACGTGCCGGAAGCTATACTAGGGAGAAAAGTGCGACAATTGAGAAATAAGGTGATCCCTTTGGTAAAAGTCCAATGGAGACATCGTAAGGGTACAAGCATTAGGTGGGAGACGGAAGCAAAAATGAAGACCAAGTATCCACACTTATTTCACGAGTAGAGTTCGGGGACGAACTCTCATTTTAAGGAGGGGAGAATTGTTACACCCGTACCCCGACAAGGTATCATTAATGTAAATATTATGTCATGTAATTATATTAGGGATTATTTATAACTTAAGGTGTGGCTAAATGAGAAGTATAGAACTTAAAGGACCATAATTGCCAAGAGGCCAAAGTTACAACTACTTAATTATTAAATAGCTAGTCAAGAAAAATCTGGAAATCTTGAGCTCATTCCATTGTGTCGACATTTAGCAATAAAAAGGAGGGAACACTTGAAGTTATCATTCTAGCCATTCTAGCCATCAAGAAGGGATCAAGAAACCTTAAGGAAACCTTAATTGTGTTCTTTTCAACAAGTAAGTAACTTTCCCCAATTGTGAAAATTAGGGTTCATATGGTGGGTTTTGATGATTATGGTAAAAAGTGGTGAAATGATGATCTCCTTAGTTAGATAGTTGCTAATCGTAGCTAATCTTGTGATAGGGAGTAATTATAGAAGCCCATTCAAAGTCAAATAGGAAGCTAGTAGGAGTTGAGGTAAGTATATAAGTATAATCTTTGTAATGTTATGTTGTTAATGTTATGATTGTGTTAATGTGATGTTTTATGGAGCTTGTAATGATGTGTTAGCTTGGATCCAATGCTAGATATGAAAATGTTATATATATATATATATATATATATATATATATATATATATATATATATATATATATATATATATATATATATATATATATATATATATATATTACTTGCTTCATCAAGGTAAGTAATAACCCCTCTTAATGCTCCGTGTTAATGTTATGATTGGTGGAAATCACCAATCTTGTGTAAATGTGATGTTGATTATACCTTGTATACTTACTAAGCGTTTTCGCTTACGTTTGAAGTTAATGTCATCTTTGTAGGTTCTAGCGGTGGAAGCAAAGGTAAGGATTTGGCGTAGTTGTAGCTTGGAAGTAAGTAGGAAAGTATCTAGAAGCTAGCTTAGAAGATCGGATCTCTTTTGGACCAAGCGTATTGAAGTTGGAAGCCCCAAGTGTTCTTTTGGTGTCGTGGGTACACTTCTCTTATATGGTCATTTTGTTAGGATCACGGTCTTGTTTTGATGTCTAAATTATGGGTCAATATGTGTGTAAGTCATGAAGTCTTATGGTACTTGTTGGTAGTTTTAGACGTGTTAAGGGGTGTTTGGTAATAGCATATCTCTACCCATTTTGAAAAGTTAACGGGTCATGTATGCATGAAACGCCTTTGATATGCTAAGTTAATGGTTATGGTAAAGTTATTTGTGAATTGTTAGTAGTATAAATGGTCTTGTAGTGTAATGGGTTATTTTGGGAAATTATGCATAACCCGTCGAATTTTGAGGTACTATTCCGGGTGGTCAAACGGGTAATGTTTTTGCATGAAATTAAACTTACGGACATACTAAAGGATTCTGGAAAGTTTCGTCGAGTTTCGAGTCCGGGAGGTCGGGTTTCCAGCCGAGGATTTTGAATGTTTTTGGAATTGCATATTTTGATCAGTAGGGTCTGTCCGGATTTCTGTGATGCAGGGTAGATACGGCGCATCTCCTCTGAGATGCGGCGTATCAGGTGTTACGGCGCATCTCCTGTTGGGATGCGGCGCAACGTAGTCAATTTCTTGTAAATTTCGGTCTCAGTGGGTCGATGCGGCGCATCTAATTCAATAGATGCGGCGTATCCGTGTTTAGGATAATACGGCGTATCATTTTATATAGATACGGCGCATTGTCTCTCAGCCTCGATGCGGCGTATCCCTAGAAATGGATGCGGCGTATCTTGGTCTCAGAAGGGTTGTCTGTTTGTTTTAGAAAAGTTGTGTCAAATGTTTTGAAGAGTCTTTAAGTAGTTGTTCTTGCAAGTATGTTTAAAAAGGTTAAATGTTATAAGTTATGGTCATCAAATGAAGAAATTGTATAAGTTCGTGTTAGTAAATCGTTTCCGCGGTTAAAAGTTCAAAATTTTTGTATAAGTGGTCACGGGGCGTTACAGTGAGCACCAAAGGGGTGTTCAATTTTGGTTTATTTTTCCAACTTATATTCCAGCTTATGCTCGTGCTTAACTTCCGGTTTATTGTATGCCTACTTTGTAAATGTGTGTGTGTGCTCGTTTGGTCGATGTCTTTGGTACGACATCAACACCCACGTAGGGTGTGTTAAAGTTTCAAATCAGTAACCATAACAAGGCAAGATAAATGAAAACTTTGTGTTTGTGCGTTTTCAATCAACAGAGTGTGTTTGTTTGCATTATCAGTTAAAAAGGTGCATTTTTGTTTAACTGGGCTAAAAGGCCCAACTCAATTTAAAAGGGTGCGTTGAAATTCAAAAGTGGGTCAAGCCCACTAAGTTTAAATAAATTATGACATTAGTTTTGTTAAGGTTAATTAAGTTTATACATATAAAACTTTCGGTTATTGAAAAAGGTTAACTAACGTGAATTACTTGTTTTGTCTTGGCGATCCTTGGTAAGTTTCGGATAATGATATTATACTTGGGAAATTTAATTTAGTAAAGCCATGCTAATTGAAATACTAATTTGAGTTTCTTATAAAACTTAAATTAACTTTACAAAACTTTATTGATTATTTCCGAACTGTTTGGGATTATTAGGCAAATACCAAAACTTACCAATTGACCTATTTGCATTGACATATTTATTTGTCGTTATTTTCTAGATTTTCCTTTGTTGGCTTGAGTTCTGGTTAGTATTTTCTCGACTATGTCGATATCTTTTCCACTTTGGCGTGAGTTGTATTTTTGAGTCTATGTCCTCTTACCACCACACGAAACGATGATACTAAACTTTTTATAAGTGATGATAAGAGTAATCCACGAAAACTACGATACGTTGTCTCTTGTAGACTTAATTATTGTACGAGACCTATTTTGAGATAACTGTATACGTATTAGGTTGTGCCGATCACGTACCCTTGTGCATGTACCTTTAGGTACCGTTGTACCTGTCTCCTGGATATCGTTGTGATTAGCTCTAGATGCCAGTTGAATCAGTTGTGATTTTTGCATTGTTGTGGCTAAGGTGAGTTCATGGCCCCTACTTTTACCGGTTTTATAACTATTTTGGGGGAGAATACATGCTCGTTTTTAACTAAACTTAATGATTTGTTTATGATTATTAAAGATTTGATTGTTTGACTGAAATAAATGGTTTGGTTATTTGAAGGTATTATGTGATATATAAATGTGAGTTTCATAGCCCCACTCTTACTTATAACTGTTTACTGAAAACTTGGGGTGAGAAAACATGCAAAACCGTTTTGACGGACCCACTACTACTTTTTGATTTGCTATAACTTGTTGATTGGCTAAGGTTAAATATGCGTTAGATATTTGTTTTAGACCAGGGTAGCAACATAACATGTTTATATATAGCAGATATTTGTCTTAGACAAGGGTAGCAAATAACCCGGATACCTTTTGCTATAACGTGGTGCCTGGCTAAGGTCAGATATACCTAGGGCCCTACTGTGACTGTCAATATGGGAGAAAGCTACTCATATTGATACTGGATTTGTTTGTGATTGTTGTTATATGTGGAATTTATGATTGATATCTATTTAGTCCAGTGTAGCAAATTACTCCCTCCGTCTCAAAATTATTGTCCACATTTCCTTTTTGGGATGTCTCAAAATAATCGTCCACTTTCCTTTTGAGTGGTTGAGATTTATAGTGGTCCCATTTTTATTAAACTTTGCGATTTATCTCTCATGACAATAATTTTGAGACGGAGGGAGTACTTATTTTTGTCCACTATTATACTTACTGTTTAAACCTATGAACTCACCAGCGTTAGCTGACCTTTTAGCATGTATTCTCAGGTTAAGGCGATAGCAGAATGTTGGAAGGCGCTTGGCAAGGGGCATGGTCATAGACGACTCTGATAAATATTTGGGACCGCTTTATTTATTTTATGGGCCTATTTCCGCACTACTTTTGAATAATGTAAATTTAACACTTTTTGTTAATGAATTTTATTCTAAATGAATGAGGTAAAAACCGTTCTTTGTACTTGTGTTGTGATACCAATTTAGTAGCATCCCAGTGACGTTTTCTTCCGCTGCGACCCGATTTTGGGGGTGTTACAGATTGGTATCAGAGCCTAGGTTATAGAGAACTGGGTATATTTTTAAAACCTAGACTATAACCACTTTTGCGAAAACTTAACTCTATGACCGCCACGTGCCTGCCTGCCAAGCCGAAGCCTCATTGTTGATTTCGTTTGATGGTATATGTGACGAGATAATTGATGATATATTTGTTGAGATGTGTGCCTGACTATTGGATAATGTATATCCTCCTGTTTTAGTTGTTCACTATAAGCATTTCCATATGCTTATGCACGCACCGAACCTGTCATAGAGTTACGCTATTTTCTTGCGTAATCTCATTAATTGATTTCGAGTTTGTACACTCGTCGTGGTTTTTTGAAATGATTTTGGATGTAAGGGACATATTACTAGTATAACTAGGCTGAGTATTTCAAAATTCATTGAACCTCGGGTGAATATAGACTGATCACCTATATTCAACCAGGGACAGTGGGACATAGCCTGATCACCTATGTACGACTCAGAGGTGAATTTTGCGATACTGGGAGTAGTTAAAATGGAATTATGTTCGGGTTGGTTTTGATTTAGAAATGGTAAGTTTTGCGTGTATATAACGGACATTGAATATTACTTCCAATACACGACACACTGGCTCACAACACCTCATGAACCGTAATACACCTGGCACCGCTATACTTCTTCATTTATATGGAATTTCTGTTTGTCGCCGTCTGAATACGTAATTTGAATCGGTCGGGTTGACCCGATTAGCACCGTTGAATCCAAGTTGCTTATTTGTAACTCTCGAGATTGTAATAGCCCATTGAGCGTATTGCGCTATGTTATATTTGGTTTTGGTTATGTTAGATTTGGTTTTGGCTATGTTTAATTTGGATCGTTGGATGTTTTGGATTTTGGCCCTCATCGATTTGAATTTGTATTCGGCTGGTTTTGTTTTTGACTCTCTTATTATCAGGTTGGCGTCTTAACCCTATAGCCTTGTGCTCAATCGATGTTGTTCAATCGAAGTTGTTCAATCAATGTTGTACTTTCCACTTTAAGTACTATGTACATTACTGATTCAACTGACTGATTGCTATAACTTGTTGACTGACTAAGGTTAGATATGCGTTAGATATTTGTCTTAGACCAGGGTAGCAACGTAACCTGTTTATGCTTTGCTATAACGTGGTGCCTGGCTAAGTTTAGATATATATAGCAGATATTTGTCTTAGACCAGGGTAGCAAATAACCCGGATACCTTTTGCTATAACGTGGTGCCTGGCTAAGGTCAAATATACCTAGGGCCCTACTGTGACTGTCATATGGGAGAAAGCTACTCATATTAATACTAGATTTGTTTGTGATTGTTGTTATATGCGGAATTTATGATTAATATCAATCTTAGTCCAGTGTAGCAAATTACTTATTTTGTCCACTTTTATACTTACTGTTTAAACCTATGAACTCACCAGCGTTAGCTGAGCTTTTAGCATGTATTCTCAGGTTAAGGCGATAACAGAATGTTGGAAGGCGCTTGGAAAGGGGCATGGTCATAGACGACTCTGATAAATATTTGGGACCGCTTTATTTATTTTATGGGCCTATTTCCGCACTACTTTTGAATAATGTAAATTTAACACTTTTTGTTAATGAATTTTATTATAAATGAATGAGGTAAAAACCGTTCTTTGTACTTGTGTTGTGATACCAATTTAGTAGCACCCCAGTGACGTTTTCTTTCGCTGCGACCCGATTTTGGGGGTGTTACAACCTCAACCAAATGTGAGGAGACCGGCCATCATTTAACAGTATATTCAGGAACCTAATAATTATAAAATCTGAAAACATGTAAACATTTTACTGAAGCACTTGCTGATACTTAAATAAGTCAATATAAGCATGGAAAATAAGTGACATTGTGAACAATGAATAAAAGAAAACCAGACACTCAAATTTATTGGTTGCTTCCATCAGCTCAAAGCTAGCATACAATTATGCGGCCTTGATGGTAAAAATGGTCTGAGCCACGGTAAGACCAAACAGAATGATTGCACCAAGTAGTGCAATAAAAGTCCATGGATTATTGAAATATACGCGTCTCAGCCATGCCATCTGATTGGGCCAAAAACCATTGTGGTGCTTCTCCATTTGTTCGAACGCTTGAAAGTAATAGAAATCTGTAACAAAAACGTTTTTGCATATCTTGTTGATCATATCTGCAGCCTCTTGGTTTGAGCCGAGTATGTTGACAAGGACTTTTGATTCTACCAGTTTAGCAATATCCTCTTGAGTATCAATAAGCACATCCATGGCATGTGCATATGATGTAAAGTAATAATCATTGTCAGGGAACGATTGCTCGTAAGCAATAAAGTTCCTTAAAATTAGCTCAGTGGTATCTTCAATAAGCAGGTTTGGCATTAGAAGAGTAGGCTTACCCCAAAACCAGGGTAAACATGAAAAAAGAGATGATTGGAATTTAATGGTCATTGACCATTCATCCTCTTGGTGAGGCTTAAAGTTCATCCCAGATCTATCCAGTTCTACTATCGAGTGGAATGCTGCCTTCTCTATAGGCTTTGATGACTTGGCAGCTACAAGCTGGTAGCGTTTGTGCAGATAGCCAAGAACATGAGCAGGAGTTGAATCTGGGTCAACATTTGTGGTTGAATCTGAGTGAACATTTGTGGTTGAATCTGAGTCAACATCTGTGGTTGATTTTTTTTCACGGAATAGCTTAATGTAGGGTGCCAAATATTCATGGAGAATTTCGCTAAGAGTGAAAGTGACTTTCCCCATGGAGCAGTCAAACAAAGCTTGAAGAACAAAGAAGGGGACTTGGTTTTCTAGCAAAATTAGATCCATGGCAATACGATTGTTTTCCATCTTATTTGGCAAATACAAATTTCGTTGATCATGCTTGAAACAGAATTCAAGTATGAAACAACCATCCATAACCATCATCCTGGCAAGCTCATCGTCACTATAGTTCTTCACATCAGCATAAGATTCTCTGATTTTGGGTATTAAATCGTTTATCCTTTCTAGACATGCTTCTAATGTTTCCTTTGGCGTGGAATCACAACGATGTAGTAGGTCATTAAGATAACATTCTTTCAGCCATTCAAATTCTTTCAACTTCGGATCTTCTCTATGTATAGGTCCTATAGAGACCAGCTGAGGATTGAATGAACTTTCGCTTAGATCTCTAAGAATTCTAGAAACCTTGCAAATAGATGGTGGACGTTGGTTGCCATGATTTTCTCCTCTTTTTGCACAATCAAGAAGAAAGCCTATAGTCGGGTCATCACTTTCATCCACGTAGTATGGTGTCTGGTTGACCACCGTGATACGGTCAATGATCGGATTACTAGTGGCTGCATCAAGCTCCTCCATAGTCAAACCTGCAGAAAATGACAAAATTATATTTAAAGAAAATGAAAAAAAAAAGGCAGGGTTTAAAAAAATAAGGTAGGATGTGACTGACGGTACCTTGGTTGGCTGCCGGCAAGGAGGTGGTGATTTCGGTCAGCTCTATCGCTTGTTTGTTGTTGCTCATTGTTTGTTTTTGAGGTTGTCCAAGTCGTATCACTACTTGTAGATTTGATACTGATGTTTGTGGTGGTTTGTGGATGAGATATAGACTATAGTGAGTATAAATTTATTATACGGTGTGGTTATTTTTAAATTTTGATCCTAGATCTGCGAATAATATAAAATAAAATGTAAAATATTCAAAAAATGTAAATGAAATCCATTGTAGATTTGTAGTCACGAAGATGAGATGACACTCTAAGACATGAATATTTCATAGAGCTAATTCCCCATTTGCCCCAAAAGTGGGAATGAAGCATGTGTATTAGTGTGTAAGAAAGGATAGGGCATGGTGCGACATGTGCCAGTGTGGGCCACCATGAGACTTGAAAAGAAAAGTGGTGTAATGGTAGATGGATGAGGGGCGTGGAAGATACAACAGAAATGACATAAGGTACAACTTATATTTTTTCGAATGAAGCGGGGGCGCGGGCGTGGTAACTGCAACACCTCAAATTTTTTTTGGGCTTTAACGCCTAGTGGTTATGGGGTTGGGGCGCTGTTCGGTCGTTATTAGGGCTTGGATGGGGCTTTTCACGCCCCACTACACACGGTCTTAATATATACACTATTATCACATCAAAAGGTTTTATATATGGGATTTTTTAATTTTTGCCATCATGTCACTTATTTAAAAACATTAAATAAACTATATTAGTTTTTAAAATAGAATTATTTTAAATAAAACAAAGTTAATGAGGGTAATAAGAAAAAGAATTAGGAAATAATTAATGTAAACAAACATTTAAACATGGTAACTTAAGTTTATTAATTGTATTTAACAAAGGTTATTGTGGCACAAGTTAGAAAAACCTATATTATGCACGGTTGTTATCATCCCCTCTTATCCATTTTGTTAACAAAAAAATAATAGTTTTTTTTTTTTTTTTTTTTTTTTTTATTTTTTATTATTTTTTTTTTTCTTTCTTTTTTAATGGTTTTTTATTAGTATATTTTGTCTTTTACTATTTTTAATTTTTCAAACTTTATAATTTATGTTCCGTATTTTTATTCGCCAGTTTTACCCTCTCTGTTAACATGACAAGACAGTTTTTAATGATTTTATGCTCCGTATCTTTTGTGTTTTACTACTTTTTTCTTGTCAAACTTTATATTTTTTGTTTCGTAATTTTTGTTTCGCAGTTTTATAATAAAAAATTATATTATAAAAATAAAATAATAAAAAAATAAATTATGAAGCATTGGTATCACTTTAGGAAGTGTACGAAACTACGAATAACGAATCTCATTGTGTATTTGGTTTGAGAGAGAGGAAATCACGAGGAAAGAGTGTTCGAAATGGAGGTGATATTTTGACTTTTAAGTTGATATGGTATATTAAATAGATGTGGTGCGGTATGTAATGTCAAAGGGTGGTATTATGTGGTGCGGTATATCCTCTATCTTTCCTTCTTTTTCTTTTTCTTTTATTTATTTTTTTTTTTTAACTACTTTTGACCCTCTTTTTATTCACTGTATTAATAGAATAAGACAGTTTTTTATGAATTTTTGTTATGTATCTTTTATCTTTGATAACTTTTGACTTGTTAAACTTTATATTTTATGTTATGTACTTTTTTGCAGCAGTTTTACCTACTTTATTAATAGCACAAGACAGTTTAATGCTTTTCTGATCCGTATTTTTTGTGTTTTACTACTTTTGACTTATCAAACTTTATATTTTATTTTATGTATTTTTTATTTCTCAATTTTATAATAAAAACAAAATTATAAAGAAATAGTTAGTGGGATTTTTTTAAATTACGTGTTTTTAGCTCCTGATAATACTTTTGAGTTAGGTTGACTAGCAATAACAATATTGATAATTAAAAGGGCATAAGCGTCATTTTATCATAAAAAGATATTAGTTAGTAGGATTTTCTTAAGTTATGTGTTTTTGTCTCCCGATAATAATTTAAAGACAGTGAAAGTAATATGTATTCTAGATATAGATCTATATAGTTTAATATAGATATAATATCGATAGGGTTTTGCTAACCTCTGCCCAGTGGGCATGAGTTAATTTGTTTATAAAAGTAATATTTTAATTCATTTAAGTGAAAATCATGTTCAAATATAGTAATTTACAAGTTCATTTAATGTGTATTTAATGCATTTTTTTAGTTAATTAAGAAAGTTTGTGTTCATTAACTACACATTAACCTCTGCCCAGTGATAATTGGTTAGCAAAATCCATATAGATATAATCTACTTAAACATGAGTTCAAACATCACAAAAGGTGGATCATGCCGAGGGGCTTTTGTCTAAAACATGTTTAGTTATAGAGTAATAATATATCTAGAGCTAAATCAAGTCACGATATTTGTAATTTTAAATACATAGAATAGAAACTATAGCTTAATGGATTATTGTATATCAGTAATTTATATATATTCGTGTTCATTCAGTACATGACGAAATCTATTGGTGAAGTACCATATATATTTGAATCATTCATATATGTCAACAAAATTTCCTTTAGCTTGTATTAGAAGAATTGTGAAAACTTTGTTTAACGTCCCTTAATTAACAGTGTTTTCAAAATAAAACTCATCATTTCCATGAATACATGATTTCAACACATATAATTAGGGTGCGTGGGTTTTAATTAGATATGTATTAAATCAAGTGAGTTCATCTGTAAAAATATTTTTAAATATGGTAAGCTTGAACAATACCCATAAGATTGTTGTTAGCAAATTCTAAGTAATAATTAATAGTTCCTGAGCTAAATAGGATAGAAAACGCACTATCTAGTTTTATATGTAGTTATCTATTTGCTACTCGTAATGGAAACTCAAGCTTTGGATTTGATTTACCTTGTTTTCGCATATTGTATTCAAGTGTTTAATGAAAGTATATGATCCCATGTTCGACGTTCGTAAAAGTGGGGGAGCCAGGGACGGACCCAGTTTTCCCTACAAAATACCACAGAATCTACCAATGATTTGGTGATTTGGAAAATCAAAAACTTGAGTTCACATATTTCGTTGGTATAGTTGTTGTAAATGATAACTACTCAATTTTTTGCAAGGCAGTGGGAGTTTTTTCTTGTAGTGTCTTCTAATATTTGAAGACACGTTTAATTCCATTTGTGTTAAGGTATTACTTGGACATCTTACCTCGTATTAGTCAATAGTCATCCAAGGCATTCATAAATTGTCATCTTACGTTGCCTGTTTCAACCTGAATTTAGCACTTATTGTATCATGTCCTATATTCCAATTTCGTATTGAAAATATATTAGAGCTTGAGGTGTTGTGACAAGCTTTAGCTTGTCATTTGAGCCCCACGAGGTGCCACATCACCATAACACAACCCATTCTACAACCCCTTTATCACAACTAAACACAACAACTTCATTTAAGTCCCACATACACGCTTATTCACACATACACAACCACAATTAAAAAAAAAGAAAAAGTACAACACTTACCTTCGTCGTGCAGACGACAAACCAATCAACAACAAGAAGTGGCAAGCCAGCTTGGTGTGGTGGCAAGGTGTGTCAAGGGTGCCACGTAGGAGTGGCGAATGGTGACAAACACCACACCTCAAGCTTTACCTCTGTACTAGCACGTTTTTAAGCTGTGAGGTGATGGTTTTGTTTAATAAATACTGATATCATTTCAAACCTACCTTTTTTTTTTTTTTTTTTGAAGGCGATTTTCAATTTTTGGTTTAGAGAGTCGTACCTGCCACAAAGGCAGACCTTCATCCACCACATACCCAGACTATGTTGTCTTAACCGGGCCCACGCTGGTGTAGTGGGGATTCAACGGCTTTCGCCCGGAAACCGTACTGCCTCCACACGAGAATACTCGCTGGAGTAACAGCCGGATGAAAACCGGGGCCGGCTCGGATTCGAGTCTCCGCAACTAATGGCTCAAAGACTCTCCTCTTCATTGCCTGATAACAACAGAGCATGTGGCCCGCCCCCATGTGAGAACTTCCCGGTTGGTCACCCAACCGGTAATGCTCTCACAGAGGACTCACTTAACCCCTTAAGCCACCACCACTAGATCACATGCTTGTTGTTTCATTTCAAACCTACCTACCATGTTGATGGAGATTGAATACCTAACCAAAAAATTTAATTTGAGCAATAGGAAATCCAATTGTTTAAGATATTAATTAAAAAAACATCTAACGACATGAAACGAAACTGTAATGACATTGCTATATCAATTTGGAAAGCACATCGTCAATGACTATAACAAGCATGTTGTTTTAATAAACTATGATTATTATTGATATAATAATTTTTTAATTTTTATGTTTTACATTTGTTTACAATTATAGATTTGTTTTTTATGTCATTTTACATCTTATAATTTACCAAACACCTTTATTGAAAAAAAGATATAGCTTGTAACTTATGTTAATAGCTTTGCAATTTACGGCTTACAGCTTACAACATACAACTTACAACTTACATCATACAACATATAATTTACAGCTAGTTTTGCCAAACATAATATTAAGAAATGTTGTTGTTGTTGTTGTTTTTTTTTTTTTTTTTTTTCAATGACACCTTCAAATGTCATATTGCCAACGTCAGCTTTTTAATGCATTTGATTTTTTCAGCCTACCATTCATTTACAAATACCTACCTTTAACATGTATAGTAACCCCGTAGCATTTTGTTTTCAAAAACTTGTCAAGAAAAATGTTAACCACCATTAAAATTCGGATTTCACCATCATACGGTTGGGCACATGGCAAGCTTTTATGGTGTCCTATTATCTATATGTATATCTATATATTTAGTTTTAAGATTTATATAAATACTTTTTTAAATTTAGGATCAACATTATAGAGTTTTGAAAATTTACACATTCACTATTTGGCTGTACGTGTGTAGGACCTTATAGGATTGTAAGAAAAGCTGTAAGAAATATACTAAATATAGGCTATACAATACCTCTTTTTCGTAAGCGATCAATAAAGGATATACGGAGTAATTAAGTGAAGATAAAACAGGAATACGGCAAACACGTAAAGAAACCTACATAAAACTACAACTGAAGTGTGTCGGCAACAATTACATATGTTATTGCTTATTCTACTAAGCTTATAAAATACGCAAAAACAACAATCATGTTTTTATGCTCAACCATATCAATACACTTTAAATGATTATGAGATTCGAAGAACGCTTATTTGGATTATGTACAACTGTGTGAAACTCAGTGTGTGAATATAGAATATAACTTAACCTTCACTTGTTCTCACATTGTCACGAAAAAAGGTTATTTCTAACCAAGGAATTCAACATGCGGAAGTAATATGGATTATGTACAACTGTCTAAAGCTAGGTGTGTGAACACTAAATGTTTAGCTAGCTAACAAGTGAATTACAAATCAATATTTAATGTAAAATAGGAATTGACTAATATCGACTAACAACCACTGACTGAGTCGACTATATGTGAAAGCTATATGGTACTGTTGATCCCAGTTGAGCACTTGATCGATTTCTCTTAGCTTGTAAAAGTTAAGTTAATATTGAATAGATCCAATATAACTTATGTAGAAACTGTCTTTGATTTGTATTAAAGTTTATGCGGAATCTAAACTTTAATTTTAAGAAGAATTAAACAAACAATCTCAAAAAATTCACTTCAATATTATTAATAATACGAATACTCTTGAGTATTAGGGTTTACAACCTTGAAGTTTTCTAAAGAATTGTATCTATCTCTATGCCCTAGGTCCTCCTTTTATAGACTAAGAAGTCCTAGTCGGCTTACAATTGCTTGCTATACAAGATAAATCTTAAAAGAATCTTTTCTATAATTATCTAACCGACTATACATGTTTATCTCATAAGCAGTACTAACTATACACTCTAGCAGTCTTAACTTTAACTCTAGCAGTATAAACTCTTCAGCAGTTGTAAGTTTGTACTAGCAGTACTAACTTTTCTTCTAGCAGCACTAAACACTTATAGTGTTTTTCTTCAAGTTCATTAGCAGTGAAAGCAGTTGTAATGTTGAACTAGCAGTAGTAACATGTTGTCTAGCAGTAGTAACCACTTGTATATTTTCTTGAATACCTTCATCAACATTTAGCAGTAGTAAGATACATAAGCAGTTGTAACACTTTGTACTAGCAACAACAATGTCTTAGAGCAATTTCCATTAGCAGTCTTAATCAAACAAGCAGCAGCATCTCTAAAACCCAACAATCCTCCCCTAAACTTGATATTTTCTCCCAAAATCATCAAGTTTCTCTTTAAGCTTGAACAAACACAAAGAGGATGATCCCAAACAATTAATTCTGTGGCATGTTCTTGGGTCCTAGATCCTTTTCCATCTTATTAAGAAACTGATAAGCCATCTCATCGTAAGGATACTGAAGCTGAAGTATTTTCTTTCCAAACAACATCTGATGTAAAATATCTTTGTGAAACTTTAAAGGATAATCCTTTTCTACAAGCATGTAGATCATCAGCCCATGTACAGTCAAAACATGAACTCCACAATTCTGATAAAGCTTCCATTCTATAACTGTGTTGTGCCTTAGCTTTCTCCATACTACATCCTCATGATGTGGTTCAAACATCACCTTCAAGTAATCCTAGATGACTCTATCACAGATTTGTTCTGGTGTTTTATAACCAAACCTTTCTTTGTATAACCTCCATAAAGTCACCATATCTTCTCTATCAAAATGATGAACATTCTGTAGAAAGCTCACAAACCTTAAAGATTAACCATCATGCCTCTTGATATCCCAATAAGCTGTTTTCCCATGAAATCCAAACTTGAAAGCAACAATGGGTTGTTTAACACTTAATGGCTCTGCATCCATGGCTTCTCCTTCAGGTTCTCCTATAGATACAACTACAAGTTCTGTGTGAGCTTGCATTTGTTCTACATCATCATCAGCTTGCTCAGACTGCTCTTGTTCTCTGCTCTGCTCTTGCTCTGCTTTTTGCTCAGACTTCTTCTTTTTACTACTTTTCCTTTCCAACTTTTCACCTGCTCTTTTTGAACTTGTACTCTCTTCTTTCTTTTCCTCAATGCCCTTCACCACTTTAGCATTAAAAAAACTTTCAATCTTTCTTTTGGCAATTGTATATAATTCTTCAATTTTGCTATCAGCCAAATGTTTCAAATCCTTTAGTTTCCAATTGTCCATATTCTTCAAATAGGCACACATGAATGCTCTTCTTTGTGCTTTAGTGGGTGGCTTATTCTTTTTGGCTGCTAATCTATATGCTGCATAGAACTTCTTTCTCTCATCAATTAGTTCTTTTAGCATCTTGGCTCTTTCATCAATTGAGTACTGATCTTGCTCCTCTTGTTGGAGTTTCTGAGCAAGCTCCCTATTAGCATCAACTTGAGCCCTTTTCTCTTCCCATGCAGCAATCAATTCTGCATCCTTAGCATCTTTCTCTGCAGCAAGTCTCCTTTGTTCCAAAATTTTCTGATTTTCAGCTTCAAATTCTTGTTGGAGCTTTTCTTCAACTTCAACATCTAATTGCAATTGCTTTTCTTTAGATAGTGGTTTCTCCACAGGCTCTTCAATAAGAATTCCTTTCCCTTTGCCTTGGACCTGTGGAGTTGATTGTGTAGCTTTTGGCTTTGAAGATGGCTCTTGTATTACAACACCTTTGGTTACTGGCTTGGATGTCTTTAGTTCAGCAAGTACACTAGCAATAGTAGTAACCTGTAAGTTTGGTACAAGTATTCATCAATTCATTTAAAAGTTCCATGTTATCCTCACCACTTCGGCTTGTGTTACCTAGCCCGAGAGGTGGATCATTGGAAAAGTTAAGCTCAGTCTCAACCCTAGGTTGAACATCTGAACCCCCCATTGTTTCCAGGTGACTGGGTCCTTCACCTGAATCAGTTTCATGTGGACCTGAGTCATTAGAAGTTGTCTTGGCTTGGGTCTTATTGATGTTACCACTGTCCTGTGCTGCTTCTAAGCTAGACACAGTAGTGGCAGCCCTTGCCAACATGTCACTCACCCCACCAGTGACAGCCTCATCTGCAACATTTGGTATAGAACCACTAGCCTGAGGTAGCTCAGTGTTCTTGGTGTGAGTCTTACGTTTATAGGTCTTTTTAGGTTGTTGTTGAGATGATGTAGCCAAAAGTGTGGGTATGTGATGGGTAACAGCTGGGATTGCTGAACCTTCACCCATTTGGGTTTGGGCTAGTGCCACCATTGTTGGAAACAAAGGTGTCACTTTTTCTGAAAAATCTTTTTCATCCCTCCTCATATTAGTAAAAACCTTTTTGGTAAGACAAGGAGTGGGATAAACTCTTTTATGACTTTTCTTATTTACAAATTGGTTGTCGAAAAAGAGTTATAAAAACCTTGGATAAAGAAAATATTTACTTGTAGAACTATCCAAGTTCTTAACCATACTATCAAAAATTAATTTTGAAAAATTAAACCTTTGATCATTTTCAGCCAAACAAATTACAGCAGAAGCTAAATTATTGCTAAATTCATTCCACCCAGTGGTCTTTGGACTTAGACATACAAAGACAGTATGGATTAAGAGTTTCCACTTACGAGATAAGTTACCTTTGTAAAACTTTAAAGCATTAAATTTTCTCTCATATCCCATCAGTGAATGTTTTTCAAATTTTTTAGCATTTGGAAGATTCTCAACTCCATCAGCATCTCCTAGAAGAAGGTCTCTTCTAATAGATGCCTCTGTAATAAGAATCCTCTGCCCATCTACAAGGGCATGGATTTGTACTTCCCCATTATTAGTCTTGACCTTAGCAGACGACCAAAACTGGATAATGTTTGAAGTGAATATAGTAGGTTTTACTGTTAATGCAAACTTAATATCGCTTGCATTAAGGAAATCAATGATCTCAGTAAAATCTACAGACTTATTGGATTTTTCTAAAAAGGCAACATTATTTTGTGGTTCGGTAAAAGTACCCTACTAAATACCCCACATACACCCACAAACTAAATAAAAAACTATAAAATAAAATTGCGGAGCCCACATCACACCATGTGACTTAAGGTGAACCGTTCACCTAGTTTATGCTTGGGAAATGCAACTCGCGCGTCACCTTATACCATGGACAAGGGAATAGCATGTGACTTGGTGTTCACCTTAGGCAAACTCACCCCTTTGCCTTCTAGTCTAATTTTAGGACAACGACGCCAAATTTTCCAACTTACATCACTTATCTCGCAAATTCTATCTTACATGTTTAGAGCAAGACTTAAACCCATAATATTTAAGTTGATGGAACACTAACATACCGCTAGACCAAAAGTCATTTGGTCATAGTTTGTTTGTGTTGCTAATGAAAAAATATTAAGTAATGTTCATGATAATGAGAATATAATGATAAAAAATGCTAACACATCTAACTACCACGTTTATCATGCCTTAAAATCATTATAAGAATATGATCGCATGATTTGCATCATGGGAGGACACTATACAAACCACCCTGCTCCTCCTCCCTACTAACCCCCCTATATGTTTGTCCTTTTTGTCTTATTATGTTTGTATTTTATTTTTTTTTATTTTTTTTTGTCTTCTACTAAAAGCAGTTTTACACAATCAGATTTTGTCAAAAACTTTTATCAAAGTTTGTTTTTTTTTTTTTTTTTTTTTTTTTTTTTTTGTCATTCAATTGTAACAATTTTTTTTCCTTCTTTTTTTTTTGTCCTTTTTTTTTGTGTCCTTTGTTTATACTTTAAGTCACGGGAAAGTGTTATGTATACTGTTTTTGACTGTTTGAAGAATCTTTGTTGAGTTATAAAAATGATCAATGCAAAGTTACATTCAAGTTTTCCCGTAAGCAGTTTCACATAAAAGTTTTCCCAAAAGCAGTTTCACATAAGCATTTTCACATAAGCAGCAGTTTCACATAAGCAGTTTCACATAAGGAGTTTCACATAAGCAGTTTCACAGAAGCAGTTTCAAAGATAGTGCTAGAAGATCAAAAAACTTAGTTTGCGATGAATACATCACCGTTTTACACGAACGAGGTATAATTTTACGCTATAACTTTCAAAAATAAAATGAGTAACATTTATAAAAAAATGATAAATCGAGATGACTCAGATTATTATTTTTAATCATATGGCTGTAAATTTGAAGGTTGTAAAGTGTTTGCCGTCCATTCGGTTATGCCATGCCAATCGACAAGGTTTTTTTTTTTTTTTTTTTTTTTTTTTTTTTTTAAATTATCACCGCCAGTATCTCGGTTTTTTTAAATCATCAAACTGCTATTAGATCATAAAAGATCAAAAAGATCAAAAACTGCTTAAAGTTTCACATAAGCAGTTTCACATAAAAGATCAAAAAGATCAAAAACTGCTTAAACCACCACATAAGAAGTTTCACATAAGCAGTTTCACGTACCACCACATAAGCAGTTTCACATAAAAGATCAAAAAATGCTTAAACCACCACATAAGCAGTTTCACATAAGCAGTTAAAAATAAGCAGTTTCAAGTAGTTTCACATAAAAGAAACCACCGCATAAGCAGCAAAAAATGCTTAAACCACCATCAGAACCAAGAAACCACCATCAGAACCAAGAACCACCAACATCAGAACCAAGAACCACCACCATCAGAACCAAGAACCACCAACATAAGCAGCAAAAAATGCTTAAAAAAAATGCTTAAACCACCATCAGAACCAAAAAATGCTTAAACCACCTTTAGAACCAAGAACACAAAGAAACCACCATCAGTTTCAACCATCAATTATGTGAAACTGCTTATGTGAAACCACTATCAGTTTCAACCATATGGGGGGGGGGGGGGGGGGGGTTAGAATAACTTGACCCTTTTTTTTAACACAGATCTAATCAAGAAACCACAAACTTTTTTTTAGATCTAAAAGATCTAAAAAGGGTCGATCTATATAAATACACAGATCTAACCAAGAAACCACCATCCCCTTTTTTTAGATCTAAAAAGGGTCGATTTATTCTAACCCACATAAGCATCAACAGTTTTAGATCTAAAAACATCTAAAGAAAAGTAAAACCGCGTAAACCATCCCATCTATACCACCACCACCCACAGACTTGCCCTTATCCCACCCCACCCCCATCCCATCTATACTGTCTCACCATCAATAAATCACCAAGAACAGGGACGAGTTATTCTAAACCCCCCCCCCCCCCCCCCCCCAAATATCTACAAAGGAAACCACCATCCCACCTAAACCACCATAGAAAGCAGTTTTGTAAGAAGCAGTTTTATGAGGGAGAGAGAAGCAGTTTTGTGAGAGAGAGAGAGAGAGAGAGAGAGAGAGAGAGAGAGAGGATGGGAATTGTGAGTGAGAGAGAGAGTCAGACTGGGTGGGGATGGGATAAGGGGCAAGTCTGTAGGTGCGGGTGATATTGGTATGGTTTACGCGTTTTTTTTATTTTATTTTTTTTTAAGTGAAAAAAAAAATTGTAAAAAAAAGTTGTTAAAAAAATAAAAGTTGTAAAAGTTAAAAAAAATAAAGTAATTTGTTAAAAAAATAAAAGTTGTAAAAGTTGTAATGTATTTTTAGGTGTTCAATTCTCCCGAGCAACTAACTGATTGGGTGCAAAATATAGCTCGAGGGATCGATTTTGTTATTGTTAAAAAAAGAACCAAATCAGAGAAGGGGTATGACGACTGTGCTCACTTCATTTATCTGACGCTAGACGAAAATTCACCACTTCCGGATACTCACCCACAATGGAGGGCGTTCAGAGTTGCCGATGCATCCGAATGGGCAACTTTATATTACGATCGACAACACATGTATACTAAGATTAGACAAAGACAAACATAGTAAATGATTACTGATTTATGTTGTAAATAATTATATAGACAAAACATTGTAAATGATTACTGATTTATGTTGTAAATAATTATACAGACAAAACATTGTAAATGATTACTGATTTATGTTGTAAATAATTATACCGACAAAACATAGTGAACGATTACTGATCTATTTTGTAAATAACTGTTTGTATTATTTAAATTAACAATACATTACTGATTTATGTTGTAAATTATTATACAAATTCTTTGGCCAGGTGGAACAAAATAATCATTTCTTGTGTCGCTGTCGGAGAGGATTGATTATAAAAAGGACATCCCGTACAGACACTACTTATGGTCAACCGTATTATAGATGTCCTTTTTCAGTGGTAAATAATCATACGTTTGTTTAATTATGTAAATTATTTGTTTGTTAAGAATACATTTCTTATAATTTTCTTAACATGTAACAGCCAGGAACAGATAACTATGGGTGTGGATACTTTATGTGGAAGGATGATTTTCAAAACAAATACTTTAGTCAAGCCTCTTCTTCAACGCAGTGCTCAAACTGCGTAGCTAAAGATAATAAGATTGACAAGCTTGAAATAAGAAACAAGATGTTAGTGTCTCAAAACAAGATGTTGATGACAAGAATAAAGACGCTCGAGGCATAACTGGAATTGGCAAGAAATCCTGAGGATCACGCATGTCAGTCGGGTGCAATGCTCCATGAGCTTTTAGATGACATAAATAATCTTCACATGTAGTAGGTGTTGTTGTTTTTAAATAATGTGTTAATGTTGTTGTTTAATTGAATAATAACAATTGTTTTTGTAGTTGTTTAATGTGTTAATGTTAACGTGTTATTATTGTTGTTTAATTAAATAGAAACACATTAAATGAATACAAATAACATAACATAAAAAACATAACAAGTAAACACTAAAAAAAACATTACAAAAAAAAAAAAAAAAAAAAAAAAAAAACAAAAAAAAAAAAAAACAAAAAAAAAACAAAAACAAAAAAACAAAAAAAAACAAATAAAAAACTTTTAAAAATATAAAACAAAAAAAAAGGAAAAAAAATGACAAAAAGGAAAAAAAAATGTTAATTTAATTGTGTTTATGACTGAGATTAATGTAATCATTAATTATAACTAATGAGTAAAACGTAAATATATAAACACAAGTTTTTCAACGTTTAAATTCTTATTAGAAATCAATCAAAGAATCTATTACCCAAGTGTTTGCGGAAAAACACTTGGGATTGAATAGACAAGGTATGGTGTGTCTCCTATCTAAACTCAAGTTATTCTTGAGTGGTAACAATATCGACCCACTGAGCTATCTCAGGGACTTGGTTACTCTTTGTAGAAGAAAAGTGGTTTTGTGAAAGTCTAAGCTTTTAATGCACAAGTATAAGAGAGTACCAATGATTAAAATACAAAAAGAATAAGCAAGCGTGTCTGACAACTACAACAGTATTTGTCATTTCCAAGAACCAATAGGGATGGGCTAAAAGTCTTTCCGAGTGTCAGGTCTGACACTTCTTGACTTTTAGCCGTCAAAGGGAAGGTTTGCTTCTGACCCTGATAAGACTTTTCATCTTATCCAAACTCTTCCCGTCTAATCCCGCCTTTCTTTCAGACTTCAGGTTCTTCAGTCTACGCCATCAATCTTCAGTCTTCAATCACTTATTGTTGTTGAGGAAACTGGGGTTCAGTGAGTTCTTGTCCAATACTCACTGAACCCATCATCTTCTTCTTTGGCTTAAGTCCTACTCAGGAGTCCCGCCTTCCTGAGTAGTGAGTCCTTCTTCTTAAACTCGTCTTAAGCATCCTGAAGATGACTCACTGAGTGACTGTTCACTCAGTCACTTGAGGTTGTTTACTGTTGATTAACACTTGGCTTAATTTGTATTCAAATCCTGTTTTCAGGACGCTTGGGTACTGACGGACCCAACAATCTCCCCCTATTTGGATATAAATTATGCCTAAGTGTTTGATCAGTTATGAGTGAGCAAATGGGCTTCTTCTCATACTGAATATACTAGAAAGCAATGAAAGGATACTGATATAACAAAACATGGGCTATCATTTTATTAATTTTATTACAGAGTCCTAACATCTAACATAATACTCAGGGTTCTTGAAAGTAACCCATGAGTTCTAGTTTAGCTTTTTTCGATACTAACACTTCTTTGTTAGGTCGTTCACTCATCATACTATCCAGCAGCCTGACAAACTCCTCATTTTCAGGACCCTTCACTCGAAGTGCCATTAGCTTGTAAGCTAGGAGAGTTGTCGTTTCTACAAGGTTGATATCACAGACTCTTTGAAATGCTGGCTGATCAAACTCATCGACAAAGAATATACCATACTCAGGTTTCTTGATGACCAGTTTGGGAACAAACTTGACTCCCTAAGGAGGAATCCTGTTGCAGTGTAGAGCAGCTATGAATTGTTCAGGTTCCTGACCCACATCTTTTCTTTTCCTTCCGGTCTTCTGAGTAGGCTCAGGGATTGACAGTCCCTGAGAAGCAAGCGCCTTCTCATGATCTATTCCTAAACTCTTAGCCACTTTTTCAAGTTCCTCATATTTAGAGTTCAGTGTCTTGAGAAGACTGGGAACGATCTTGCCATGCTTCTTCCTCAGGATGGGCATCATCATGTCCCATTCCCTTAACCCATATTCTGAGAATCTGAAGGGTTTATTAACCTCAGATTTTCTTGGTCCCCTGTGAACCGTAATGCTTACTGGGTTGGTGAGGTGAATGGTCATGTCAGTGATTGTGCCTTCTCCCTTAGTCTTTGTCATATGCCACATATACCTCTCATAGGTTTTCTTCCTCCTTTCTTCTTTCAGCTTGGCTTGCTGATTATGTTCCTTAAGAAGATCAACCTGAAGCTTGAGGAATTCCTCTCCCTTAATGACCTTGTCAGTCTCCTTCATCTCTTCCTTGGCAACCTCAACAATTACTGGCCTGTTGAGTTGCTCAGCTTTTTCTTTGGCCCTTCTTATGTCCTGTTGATGCAAGAATTCGGCCACCTCTACTGGAGTCCCAAAGAATGTTTTTCCTCCATCTAATTCAACCTCAAATGGTGCATCAGGGTCTGGGCGAATTTCAGCTGATGCCGGAACCAATTATGGTTGAGGAGGATCTACAGTCACCATGATTCCCTTCCCTTTCTTACTGGGAGGGGGTTGACTGGTGGATGTTTCAGGGATCTCCGTTGCTACTGCTTCAGGTTGTACAGGGATTGCAGCAACAACAATTTCAGATGAAGGATTAGGAGTTGGTTCATTAATTTTCTCCCCCTCAACAGGTACTGGAACTTCAGTGGATGTACCTGTTGACTGAGGAGGTGAGGTAACTTGAGAGGCCTGAAGAATCGACAGAATACTGGAGACCATTTTCTTCATTTCAAAGGTCTCATTCTTCAGTGTGTACATTTCAGCAGCCATTGCATTCTGAGTGGAGGTGAGTTCAGTGACCTTGGTGGTGTAGTGGTTGATCAGCTCATTATGTTTTGTTGAGAGCTGATCAAAGGCTGAGGATATTTTGTTTAGGTGCTCCTTGGAATCAGCTACTGACTGATGAATTGAATCTTGCTGAGACCTGATGGTTTTGAGATCCACCCCCTGAAGAAGCTTGAGAAGCTCAGTAATGTTGGTGGAGGTGGTCTTCTGAGTATCCATGTACTCATTCAGCCTTTTGATCAGGGTGGGATCATATCCGAGTTCTTCCTGAACATGATCAAGAGCTTTCAGTATGTTGGTAAGCTGCTTGTCTTGTTCAGTGCCCATAATATCAAGAGAGTCCCTCAGGTCACCGAGTTGTTTGTCAGTGAGGTTGACGACCTGGAGTAGTTTACCCTGTGACTCTTCAACAGTAGCTCTGAAGTCGGCATAGGAGACTGCCGCTTCAGTATGCTGATTCCACTGTTCATCAGTGAGCTCATTAAAGAGACCCTGGTTAGCTTTACGGAGAAACTTGACCAGCTGTCTTTCAGCAAGCGGAAAAACATAGTCATATTTCTGCAACCACTGAGGAGTAGCGGGAGCAGATGAAGCATCTGATGATGATGATGATGTTGTTGGGTTGGTTAGGGTGAGGGGTTGTTGAACCTCAGGAGGAGGAGATGGTTGTTGTTGTTCAGGGTACGGAGGAGAGTTGTGTGTTTCAATCTCCATTTCCTCCTCAGCACCAAGAATTTCTTCGTCCCCAAAATCTACCATTTCCTCCTCTGACCCATCATCTAGCAGTCTTTCAAGGTCTGCAAGAGTAGGAACCTTCAGGGAATCCGGCTCCCCCTCAGAAGAGGGCTTGCCTTCGTTGTGGCCAGGTCCTGACCCCTCCAAGTGCACTGAGTGGGATTTCTCAGCCTGGACCTTGGAGTCAGTTCCCGAGTGATTGGATCCGCCATGAGGGGTTTTGGGTCCTTATCAGCAGGTGTTTTAAATCCCTCTGAGTCTTTTTCCCCCTGAGTGCCTTCAAGGACTGGCGGGTGTTCTCTAGTACTATCACGAGGCACTGATTGTGATTGTTGGTGGACCCCCTTCCCATCAGGGTTGTACTGCCCTTTTGGGGATTTAGGGTCCTTTTCTCCCTGAGATCTTGAGTGTGATTTCTCAGGACCGTAAACAGGATGTGATTGGGTGTGGGTCCTCTTCTCAGTAGAGTAGTGCTGCTCTACCGAGGATTTAGGACCCCGAACTCCCTCAGGCAAAGGTTGTGATTGACTAATGTCTTCATCAGGATGTGAGTGGGTGAAGGTTCCAGACCCCACTGACTTGTATATGTTAGTAGAGCCATGTGGAAGGGTTTTGCCCGAGGATACTGAGGATGATTTCTCAGTACCCTCCGTTGGCATTTGTTTTATGGTCAAGAGGGTCTCAGTGATGGGTGTCTCAGAGGTCTTGGCCGAAGTTTTCCCTTCCTTAGGCGTTGAGGCAGCAGTCTCAGTGGCGAGTGGTTTGGGTTTAACCACCTTACTGGACCCTGCCTTCTTTTCTTCTTCTCCCCTTCTTTGTAGGAGAAGGTACTGGTGAAACAGCATTTGCACCCTAAATAATTAACAACATGTAGTTGGTCAGGGTGACTGGTTGTACCTCAGTAAGGTCTCTTGAATTGTTGGCTTTGTGTAGGACGTCAGGTTTAGATCCTTCAACGTCAGGCCTAACATAATCAGAGCCAAGTAAGTCCTGAAGCACACAGGATATGAACCTAGGGTAAGACATGTGTCTTTGCTTAGATTTTCCTGAGAGCTTGGCTACGAGGTCACGGAAGATTATTCCTCCGATGTTGATGTGTGCGTGTGATTGCTCTAATTTTATATCCACGATATGTCGTTGTGGTTTTAGCAGTATTCAAGTTTTAAATTTATATTTATCCGACTTATCAATAACACACACTTTAATGAGCAGTGTACCCGGTCAGTATGAATATAATGGTAAGTAGAGTGTCGATCACTAAGAGTGGAACGTATTATCTAGTTATCCTAATCAGTATTTTAATATCTTAAGTTAGCTATACAACCTAATCTAACGCAAGGGGGTTTCAGCCTGAGAGACTGGCACGGTTTGGTTGTGATTAAATATAAACTAAACTAATAAGCACGAATCAGCGAGTAGCACACACGTACACAGATAAATACTTGAGACAATAAGAAGACCTGTCCTGATAGATAAGTAGTTTGTCACTTGTTTTATTGCTAGTTTTATATGAAGTGTATAGTTCGATGCAACGCACCGAGATTAAGTCCTTTCTCGTTGGTTCTAATCTTATCGGCGAGTAAACCCTTAATGATTACTTATGACTATCCTATTTATCTTTCTTCCTACTTTTCTACAGATGATAGAATGCATAGGCGATCTAATAAATAGGCGAGGAAGGGGCATGGCGACCCAAGCAATGCTCAGCTAGACACAGAGGTTATCAATGCACTAATAAAAGTCACCAAAGACATCAACATATAAACTTTAATTAATGGGAAAGCAATTTTAAGGGGAGTTGAAGTGAATGATAACATAACACAAGCCCATCAATCCTGACCAATTAAAGTGTACTAATACAATAAAACAAAACTACTTAATGAATTGAATACATGCAGGACCTTCTTACAGCTCTCGTATCTTCGTTCAAGGTGTGTCTTGTGCTGCTTGGATAGTAGCTTGTGAAATCTTGATAGTGATGCGCCGTATATAATAAGTAAGATGCGGCGTATCTGGAGCAGAATGTCTTGATCTTGTACATTTCAGTAGACTCTTAACTTCTTGCTTGTTTTGCTCCATAATTAGTCCAAAATCGCCAAGTTTCACCTAATACTTGTTTTTACCTGAGAATTACAAAAGTAAACATTAACGTATCAATTCTCACAGATAATATAATAAAACAAGTCAAATAAATAGGATAAATGACAGTAATAAAATGTACTTATTTGAGTTCATCAAATATCCCCCCACTTGAACTTTACTTGTCCCCAAGTAAACCTTAGAATTAATCTTCTGAAAATGTATCCTAAAAGATATTAGGATTTTTTTTTTATATTTAAGCATGTATTCATTTTGTCATAATCACACAACCAAACACTTAACGAATTAGAAGTAAAATAAAATATTCTGATAAAAGCAAATCTAATCGTTTAACTGTCCAGTCGTGATGAATATTCTATCATAAGCTTGGCAAGTATACACATCTCCCCCACTAAAGCCAAGGAATAACAAGTCTAAAGCGGTAAAAAGGGTTTTGAGGTTTAAGGGTTAATCATTCTTCTTAATCTCTATCGATCTCAAATTCCAGAAAAGGCGACAAAATCACAAATACATGATCAAATCCACGAACACGATACTTGCAATTGCTCAAATCCTTAACTTGAATAGGCTAAAGATAGGACCAAGTTATCTTCACCAATAATATTATATCAAAAAGGGTGACAAAATCATAAATACATAATCGAATCCACGACTACGGTACTTAAGATTTCTCAAATCCCTAATCTCAATAAATCAAAGGTTTGGATAAAGAATAATATAGGGTATGGATAATATTTGGGATACAAATTGGTGTAAAATAAAAAAATAAACAAAACAGATAAATTAAAATCCTAAGTGTGGTTAATCACTATCCCAACCATCCCATGAATAAGACTCATATCATTGAATAACTCACGCTTTAACACTTGAAACACACGCTTTAGGTAGACACGAATTATACTCAACAAAATCTCATTCAAAGAATAACCTTTAGTTGGCGTTTCCATAACGTTCAACTCCCATTCAATCCATAAATATAATATACAACAACTAGTGGTGATATCGACCACTTAATACAAAACTTTACACAAGTTGGTTAAAACAAACTTCCAACTTTTCCTTTTTCTTTTTCTTTTCTCATTTTTTCTATTTTTTTTTTTTTTTTTTTTTTTTTTTTTTTTTTTTAACTTGAAACATAAACATAGATGTGTAAAATTTCACCACATCACTATAACGATAACTCTGGATAATTTTTCCATACTTTTCATGACTTCAGAAATAACGGTAATAGTGAAAATAGTAAACACACGAAAAACAAGACTCAAAGATATACAATATTTACTTTTACTCCAATTGCATTGTGCAATTTCCCGACCTAACCAAAGATAATGAATTACGCACGCGAACACAGGTAATGTAAGGAAACACACTTTGCCTAAAGTAACTAACCACAGACTTTAATCTACAGGGTAAGCTAAGGTGTAAGGGTGTAACGAAACATTTTAAACATTGGTGTAAGAAACGAAAGGAATGGCTCTGAGTGTTTTTCTAGGGGTATCTTACTCTAAAAGTGAGAGTAACAAAAGGGTTTATACGGGGGTTAACTAACCAGTGTAGTTAGTTAATATCACATAACATATAAAGGCTATTTGGGTGTAATCCTAGAAATTTACCAATTTAGACAAGTCATTCTAATTATATAAATAATACTTATTATGGTGGTCTCGAATAGTATACAAGCCAAGTTCTAAAGTTTACAAGTCACCGGCACACTCATAGATTTGTGAATTTTGAAAAGTCACAATTTTTGAAAATAACGTCATGTGTGCAGCTATGTAATTTAGACTTTAAACAAAAACATGCTAAAAATTTTAAATTTTGATATATTAAGCACATTTTAAGCATATTTTGAAAAGTTTAGGACAAGTAAGTGTTCTAATTCTCCAATCCCCCCACTTAAGTTAAACAACGTCCTCGTTGTTTGTATCAAAGGTTAAAAACTGGAAAATAAAAGAATTAGAACAGAAAAACTCCCCTGAGATTTGCTCGGTATGATCCTCCATTAGTATAAGAGCAAAAATCAACTTCCTCGTGGATGAGAACGTTTAAGCTTCATATTTGATGTATCCACAGAAAATGCAGGAATCTATAATACCATCAAGACTTTAACACACCTAAGTTAAGAAGGTTCAAACTTGCATAATACATTAGTAGTTAGTAAAAATAAAACATAAAAATTAAAATGAAAATCATCAGGTCAGTCGATACGCCGTATCTTATGGAAGAAGATACGCCGTATCGAGCCTGGAATAATTACGAATCAGAATAGAAGATGCGTCACATCCTTAACCAGGGATGCGCCGCATTAAAATAAACTGACAAAAAGTTTTAAAGTCAAAAGTAAAAATGCAGAAAAATAAAGTAAGATATGACCAGTGCAGGAGATGCGTCGCATCTAAGGATTGAGATGCGCCGTATCTTCTGCGGGCCTGACTGACTCGACACAGAACATAATAGTAAAAATTTTCCGGGTTGTCTCCCGGTAAGCACTTGTCTTTATTCCAGAGTCTTCAAGTTAGACTCACGTTCAGCTCTTTAATATTGATCATTGAAGGAGTCGGAAGCATCACGCTCCCTCATCGCCAATTCAGTAATATTGAACATTCCTTGCTCGTCCTTAATTTCCACGCCATTCTTCTTTAATATCTGTATAAATAAAGTTCTGTCCCTTTCGGGCAGAGATGACAAAATGATAGATGGGAAATTCTTATTATTAAATAGGCACAAATATGCAAGGTGGGGTGGTAGTTCAATAAACACATCATTATTCAAATTTGTATCCTCAACTATCCTCATACGTTTGTTAATTACTACGCAATCATACCACTCATCATCAGAATCATTAACAATATCGCGTCTAAGTTCGGTAGGTACATTAAAGTCAATAAATTCCTCAAAGTTCTCATGATTAGGATTAGTTGAGTTGTTTTGAATCAATGTTTCTCCCATAAGCCTAGCTTCAAGATCGAGGTCCATACGCTCTCTTAATCCTAGCACATAGACGCCTCTAATTATGCTTTTAACAGGATCTTGGCACTTATAGACTAGTTTATTATTCCCTACCCTTAATGAGATTTTTCTTTTAAACACATCAATCTTAGCATGGGCGGTAGACAAGAAAGGTCTTCCAAGGATTAAAGGAATCTTAACATCCTCAGGCATATCTAATATAACAAAGTCTACAGGGAAAACAAACTTCTCAATCTTAACTAGCACATTATTAGCAATCCCTTCAGGTCGTTTTACCGTTTTATCAGCCAATTCAATAAGCAACTTAGTTGGTGCTAATTTTCCTAGTCCTAGGGCAGTGAATGTCTTAAGAGGCATAACACTAACGCTAGCTCCTAAGTCAGCTAACACATTATTGAAAGATATATTATTAATTGAACAAGGTAAAGTAAAACTTCCTGGGTCCTTTTCTTTATGAGGCAAGGCATGTAAGTCGGTTGCAGAGCTCTCTTCTTTCATTGTAGCCTTGATCTCTTCTTCAATCTTTGTCTTCTCTTTTAGTAGTCTCCTTAAACTGATTGAAGAATTAAAGAAAAATCCGGGTCTTGCACCATCATTACCATTCATCAGTCTTCTAGGAAAAGGAATGTTAGGAGTAACTTCTTCAGTGGTGCTTATGGCCTTGACATGATCTCTTGGGTTGGTTTCAGTTGAGCTAGGTAAACTTCCATATCCCCTTTCTTGAAGAACTTTGCTCATTTGTCCAATTTTTGTTGTTCCAATGCTTTGATCGAAGCTCCTTGATTTCTTGTAATAGTGTCCGTTGAAGCTCGGATTTCTTTGATCATAGCAGTATTCTCCTCATGTCTTTTAGCAGCATCGGCCATAATTTGCTTTAGAGTGTCATCTAAAGTCTGCCTCCTTTCTTGATAAGCGGGATTAAAGTTGTTCTTTTGATAGAATCCCGGAGTAGCTTCCCTAAATCTTCCTGAAGGTCGGAATGGTTGTCCAAATTGGGTGTAATATGCTTCTTCAAACGTCTCACTTTCATTCTTATTCGGGCAATCTTTAGTGTAGTGAGGTCCTTCGCATTTTTCACATCCAACTTGGGCAGCATACACTTTTTCATCACGCTTCTTCATCTCTCTACTAATTTTATCCAATTGAGCTTGAATAGCAGCAAACCCGTCAAAATTAGTGCTGCTCTTAGATCTAGTAGAGGTTCCATCGTGCCATTTTTGAGAATGATCAGCAGCTTCTTGGATAGCTTTCCTAGCATTACCAGTAAATCTTTAAATCGTTCCCAAGCTTGATAAAGAGTTTCATCAGGCTCTTGCTTGAAACTGTTGATAGCCTCCATCTTTTTAGCAGTTTTAGCAGGTGGACAATATCTCTTCAGGAATTTGCTCTTCAAATCTTCCCATGTAGTGATTGAACTAGCAGGTTCATTCCTTAGCCACTTATTAGCAGCTCCTTTAAGCGAAATTGGAAAGATTCTTAGCATGAGTTGATCGTCAGAGACTCCTTCTGTAGTAAACAAATCTGCAATCTCGAGGACCTTTTCAACATGTTCATTAGCATCTTCATGTTCCGATCCACTGAAAGCATTTTCTCTTAGCTCCTTGAGAAACTGACCCTTCAACTCAAACTTTGACTTATCATCAAACTTTGGTCTAGCAACTCCTGAACTGTAATCAGCACGGGTATTGTTCATGTATTCCTCCATAGTTGTGTTTTCGCCCATTGCTTCTGTTTCTTCTTCCTCTTTCTCTTCAGAAAAATAATCAAGCTCGAATGAACTTGAAATATCAAAGCTTTTTGTGTTGAAAAGCCTTTTTAGCGAATGAAAGGCTCGTTCAGGATCTTCGAAAGGTGTAATCAAGTTCTTAGTAGAACTCCTGGTCATGCACTTCCTGAAACTATCACAAAAGCATCAGTAGGGTATGTTCAAGAAAGTAATATATCAGAAAATCAACATCGAAAACGGAATACGAAAAATTAAAGTTACTGATATCTGCAGACGATGCGCCGTATCCAATAAGATGGATACGCCGTATCTTATTTCGTTAAAATTAAATCAGACTTTATTCAGAAAATAGATACGCCGCTAATAAATTTAGAATGCGCCGTATCAGTTTTAATTATCAAAAATCGATATTTATTTAAAATTAAATGCGTCGTATTAACAAAAGTTAATGCGCCGTATTTTCGTTACGTTTCAAAATACAAGATTTTTGATTCAGTAAGATGCGCCGTATCGATAAAAATCGATGCGTCGTATCTGTTTAATAATTCGAAAACTGTTTTTAATTAAAATAATAGATACGCCGTATCTGTAAAAACAGATGCGCCGTATGGCGTTAACGTTTAGAAAAATTTCTTATTAAAAACAGAATACGCCGTATCTTGGGGAAAGATGCGCCGTATTCGAATTAATTAAACGCGTTGTATTTTATAAAAATTAAACGCAATACGCCGTATCTATGAAAATAGATGCGCCGTATCGTTTATATTAGCTCAGTACAACGATAGCAGAATACAGAAAATACGAAAAATAAAAACAAAAATAAAAACAAACGAAAATAAACAAAAATTAAACACACGAAAACAGAAAATATGCAAATAATACAATGAATGCAATTAATCTAATGCACAATACGGTTAGCGGTTAGAATAAAAATTAAAAATTAAAAACCTAATTAAAATACTAATCAAATTAACAGATAATAACAATTCACTCCCCGGCAACGGCGCCAAAAACTTGATGTGTGCGTGTGATTGCTCTAATTTTATATCCACGATATGTCGTTGTGGTTTTAGCAGTATTCAAGTTTTAAATTTATATTTAGCCGACTTATCAATAACACACACTTTAACGAGCAGTGTACCCGGTCAGTATGAATATAATGGTAAGTAGAGTGTCGATCACTAAGAGTGGAACATATTATCTAGTTATCCTAATCAGTATTTTAATATCTTAAGTTAGCTATACAACCTAATCTAACGCAAGGGGGTTTCAGCCTGAGAGACTGGCACGGTTTGGTTGTGATTAAATATAAACTAAACTAATAAGCACGAATCAGCGAGTAGCACACACGTACACAGATAAATACTTGAGACAATAAGAAGACCTGTCCTGATAGATAAGTAGTTTGTCACTTGTTTTATTGCTAGTTTTATATGAAGTGTATAGTTCGATGCAACGCACCGAGATTAAGTCCTTTCTCGTTGGTTCTAATCTTATCGGCGAGTAAACCCTTAATGATTACTTATGACTATCCTATTTATCTTTCTTCCTACTTTTCTACAGACGATAGAATGCATAGGCGATCTAATAAATAGGCGAGGAAGGGGCATGGCGACCCAAGCAATGCTCAGCTAGACACAGAGGTTATCAATGCACTAATAAAAGTCACCAAAGACATCAACATATAAACTTTAATTAATGGGAAAGCAATTTTAAGGGGAGTTGAAGTGAATGATAACATAACACAAGCCCATCAATCCTGACCAATTAAAGTGTACTAATACAATAAAACAAAACTACTTAATGAATTGAATACATGCAGGACCTTCTTACAGCTCTCGTATCTTTGTTCAAGGTGTGTCTTGTGCTGCTACTTCGACTGAATTCGGCCTAGGGCTTCTGTCCTTCGGTCTTCTAAAACTCGAGCTCTTGAAATTCGTCTGGTCTTGGGGTATTTATAGTTTCTGTCTGAGGGTAAGATGCGGCGCATAGGATAAGTAGATGCGGCGCATTGACTTAACTTCGCGTGGGGTCCAAGATTAATATATTCAGGAATATTCGTACACCGCCAGAAGATGCGGCGTAACTCCATTCTTAGATGCGGCGCATGTCCTTGCTGTCTTGGATCGTATCTTGTGAAATCTTGATAGTGATGCGCCGTATGTAATAAGTAAGATGCGGCGTATCTGGAGCAGAATATCTTGATCTTGTACATTTCAGTAGACTCTTAACTTCTTGCTTGTTTTGCTCCATAATTAGTCCAGAATCGCCAAGTTTCACATAATACTTGTTTTTACTTGAGAATTACAAAAGTAAACATTAACGTATCAATTCTCACAGATAATATAATAAAACAAGTCAAATAAATAGGATAAATGATGGTAATAAAATGAACTTATTTGAGTTCATCAGATGTCTATTTTTCTACCCTCCAGGAGACTGAACACCATCAATTGTTGTGATATATTCAATTGCTCCGTGGAGGATTTATTGCCTCCAAGGACCTGAATGATAAAAGTCATCAGGATCCTCCATACAGCAGGAAACCAAGTCTTAATTATTGGTGCTTTGACCAATAATGTTCCTGGGGCCACGTCAGGTTGTTTAGGGTCATGTGGCCCTAGTAAAAGCAATTCGGCCTTTACTTCTTGGTCAGTGGGGTTGGGCTCAAAGTTCTCAGTGAAATCAAGACCTGTGGCCTTGATGAAGGTTGGGTAATCCAGGGAGAGGGTCCTTCTCCCATTCATCACTGAGAACGTGATTATGGAGTCTTTGGTGTCCTCAGGGCTAGTTGCCACTGCTGTACACCAGAATTCCCTCAGATAGTCATTATATATGACTGAGGGGGTTTTTGTGAACGCCGTAGCAAGAAAGCAGTTCTGAAGGTATTTAACCACATTCTTGTACGCCCAAAACTTTTGGGGGTAGGCAAAATTCCCTACGACGTTGTTCTTGGTCATGTCCAAGCCCTCCATTGTGAATTCCACATTTGGGGCGTAGGTGATAGCTTTAGAAGTAGCCATTGTTAGAGTCTGGGTTTCTAAAGAGGAAGAACACACACACAATAGTTTTGGGAGAAAAGGGCAGAGTTTGCTTAAGATTTTCTAAAAACGTGTATGTGTTGATCTTGTTTGGGGGTATTTTTAGGAAAGTAGAGAGGAGGGGTGTTTTAGGCATTAAGCAGTTTTATTTTCTCAAAAGAAATTTTTGGAAACCGTTTTGTATAAAACGTTTGGGATCCGCATTAAATGCCACAACTCCACTTTCCCAGGTTTTGCGCAACAGTCGAGGTGAACAGTTGTGCCGTCTGCAAAAAGTGTAATTTGCATAGATTACATCATCACATATATATGATGTGTGAGGAGAGGCATTAAATTCCAAGTGGGTAAGTGAGGACCCAAGATATGCATGCCAGTTGGTAAAAGAGCATATATTCCTATATTAAATAGGTATTCAGTTACCAACCTCGGACATTTACTAACTAGATACTTAGAGCATTTATGTTAGCATTGAATGTCATCTTGAGAGCCCTAAATGACTTTTCATTCAGTGAAGGGTTCAGGGAAGGTGATTCTGTGATCTTTTTCACTGAGGAGCACATTGAGTCAGGGACCTGAGATTTTCAGAATTTACACTTAGTTGGATAGATTCAATCAGTGGACTGATTTTCAATATCCAACATTCCTAATTCAGCTTTCAGTCTTGTGAAAGTTGGTTCATCCAATGGTTTGGTGAATATATCAGCTAGCTGATATTTAGTAGGAATGAAGTGTAATTCAATGTCACCATTCATGACATGGTCCCTGATGAAGTGATATCTAATATCAATGTGTTTTGTTCTCTGATGAAGAACAGGGTTGTTTGAGATGGCAATTGTACTTGTGTTATCACAAAAGATGGGAACCATCTTATACCGAATTCCGTAGTCACTGAGTTGACTTTTCATCCATAGTACATTTGCACAACAACTAGCTGCTGCAACATATTCAGCTTCAGCTGAGGACATGGCAACTGATTGTTGCTTTTTGGCACTCCAACAGACTAATTTTCCACCAAGAATTTGGCAGGAGCCTGAGGTACTTTGTCTGTCCATGTTGCATCCAGCATAGTCAGAGTCTGAGTATCCTTTAAGATCAAGGCCTGAACATTTTGGATAATATAATCCAAGGTTTGGAGTACCTTTTGAGGTACTTGAGTATCCTTTTCACAGCAGTGAGATGAGATTCTCTTCGGTCAGATTGATATTTGGCACACAAACATACTGAGAATTGGATGTCAGGCCTTGATTCAAGTAGATACATCAGTGATCCAATCATTCCTCTGAATAGAGTTTGATTGATTGGTTTACCAGTAAGGTCAGGACCAAGGTTATTGGGGGGAACCATGGGAGTTTTGATTGAGGCACAGTCACTTAGCTCATACTTCTTCAGTAGGCTTTTGAAATACTTCTCTTGACTGATAGAGGTTCCTTTATCAGTCTGCTTGATTTGCAGTCCAAGGAAGTAGGTCAGTTCTTCCATCATGCTCATTTCAAATTTCTTTTCCATCAGTTTTTTGAACTGTTTGCAAAGTTTGTAACTTGTTGAGCCAAAGATGATGTCATCCACATATACTTGAACAAGTATGACAACATTATTTGTCTTGTAGATAAACAATGTGTTGTCTATCTTGCCTCTGACAAATTTTTTTTGGATCAGAAAGGCTGAGAGAGTTTCATGCCATGCCCTAGGTGCTTGTTTCAGTCCATAAAGGGCTTTGTTAAGCTTGCAGACATAGTCAGGAAACTCACTACTTTCAAATCCAGGAGGTTGCTGAACATAAACTTCTTATTTCAGTGACCCATTTAAGAATGCACTTTTAACATCCATTTGGTACACTTTGAAGTTCATGTAGGTTGCAAATGCAAGGAAGATCCTGATGGCTTCCATCCTTGCCACTGGTGCAAATGTTTCTTCATAGTCAATGCCTTCTTGTTGATTATAGCCCTTGGCTACAAGTCTGGCCTTGTTTTTAATGACTATGCCATTTTCATCAGATTTGTTTTTGAACACCTATTTCATGCCAATGATTGAAACATCTTTAGGACATTTGACCAAGGTCATTACCTTATTTCTGTCAAATCGTTCCAGTTCATCATGCATGGCCTGAACCCAACTTGGATGTTTAAGTGCTTCTTTGACACTTTTGGGTTCAATTGTGGAGATGAAGTCTACAAACAGGCATTCATTGGCTGAGGCTGCTCTTAGTTGTGCAGCCATGCTTCTAGTGAGCATGCCTTCAGTAGGCGCTCCAATTATATTGACAAGTTCTATATCCTGAGACCTAGTCCAACTGTCCTGAGCTCTTGGATACTGATTAGAACTTGTGGAGGCCTGATTGGTTGGTGGTGGTGTAGACACCTAATGATCTTCAGGATCTTGAGTGTCTGATTGGGTTGGCTGATCACTGAGATTGTTAGGTTCATGTGTATTTTGTTCAGACTGATGGATTGCATCAGTACTTCTTTATGCTTCAACAAATTCATTGATGGTTGGGTAAGGTAGGTTGTGAGAGATAATGTAATAGGAGATATCAGCATTTGCTTGATACTGAGTGGAAGGATCATTGTCAGGATGATATTCATCAGGAGGGTATCTTGATGAATCATCAATACCTATCTCTTCCACTGATGTGTTTGAGAATCTGATTGCCTTAGTACTCTCATCAAAGGTAACATGAAATGTTTCCTCAATTTGCTGTCTTCTAGTGTTGAACACCCTGAAAGCCTTTGAGACAAGAGAGTATCCAAGGAAGTATCCATCATCAGCTTTGACATCAAATTTCCCTAAGTGATCCTTGTGATTATGAATAAACACAGGACACCCAAAGACATGAAAGTAGCTGATGTTTGGGATCCTTCCCTTGAATAGCTCATAAGGGGTTTTGCTATGTCTCTTGACAATGATGGATCTGTTTTGTGTATAACAGGCAGTTTTGACTGCTTCAGTCCAAAAGTGTTTGGAAAGAACTGATCCATTTAACATTGTCTTGGAAGCTTCAATGAGGGTTCTATTCTTCCTTTCAGCAACACCATTTTGTTCAAGTGTGTAAGGAGAGGAAAATTTTTGGCAAATTCCTTTCTCATCACAGAAACATTGAAGTTCATAGTTTCTGAACTCTGACCCATTGTCAGTCCTAATCTGTTTGACTTTAATGTCATTTTGATTTTCAATCTTCCTGACAAAGGACATAATTGTTTCAGCTGCCTGACTCTTTTTGGTCAGGAAGTAAACCCAAGTGTATCTTGAGTATTCATCCACAATGACCAGAGTATACTTCTCATGGTTAATGGATCTAGGATTGATGGGCCCAAAGAGATCCATATGGAGAAGATGAAGGCAGTTCCTGATGGAAAAGTTTGTTTTTGTTTTAAAGGATGCTCTTTGATGTTTACCTTTTTCACAGGCAGAGCATGGTTTATCCTTTGAAAACACAAGTGATGGTAAGCAAGGACCTTGTTTTGTTTCACAAGATTGTTTATGTTTTTGAAGTTCAGATGGGAGAGTCTCTTATGCCAAAGCCAATTGAGGGTTTCAGTGGCCTGAGCAAAGAGACAAGTTCCATTCTGAGTTAGACTGGACATATCTAACACATAAACATCTTGTCTTCTTGGTGCAATAAGGACAACATCCTTATTTGCATTGAAGATGGTTCCTTGCTTATCATCAAACTGAACTATGTACTTTGCATCACATAGTTGACTGACACTGATCAAATTGTACTTAAGACCATTTACATAAGCTATCCTAGTAAAGACTATACCATTACAGTTTACTGAACCATAACCTTCAGTGAGACATGATGAGTTATCAGCAAATATCACCTTGGGTCCTGATTCTTCTACATATTTGTGCAGATATTCTTTTACACCAGTCATGCTCCTTGAACATCCACTATCTAGATGCCAAACAGGCTCCCTGGCATGTTTCTGCACAAATGGTAAACAGAGTTAGTTCTTCTAGGACCCCTCATCTTGGAGGGCTTGGATTTGGTAGCCTTCTTAAAAGTAACAATTAATTCATGGTCAGTGGTTGAGTGGACTGAGCTACCACAGGTTTTGCATTTGATTGCAGAGGTAGACTCAGTAGACTGAGAGGATGACTTGGTCATACCTCTTCTGGTCTGAATGACTGTCACACCTCGCCAATGGCAGAAACACGAGTGCAACATCATGGATATCATCACAACACATGGCGTCTATATAGAGAATTACTATATGCAAATAAATAGAGCAAAGTACAGACACAAAGTGTCATAACGATACCCCAAAATAAAACAACCAAAACAATCTCCAAGGTATCTTCATTAAAACATAACGTACTAATGAAAGACATTCAAGTATCATAAACCAAATCCAACTTAATCAAATTAAAAACTTAGAGATAAACCATCCTCAATGCAACCTAGTCTCTTCTAGTCGCGTCCTTCTATCTTAGCCTTAGAATGCTCACCTGAAAATGATGCTTGAAAACGTCAACATAATGTTGGTGAGATTCATAGGTTTAAGACACACAAAATATCTCCGGTAATAGTTCACTGTGATTATAAATAAAATAAAAAAACATAGCAGGACAGTAAAAGTAGTTATCACACAAACTAGCATGCAATTGGGACGGAACGTGCCCACCGATCCAAATACCACCACAATTGGGACGGAACGCGCCCACCGATCCAAGATAATGGGTAAATTAATACCCTCCGGCCGGACCACACAGAATAATAGTGAGTAGAGCCACTAGGACTTGCTACTCTCCAAATGGATAATGGGAGCATAGCTACCCTCCAAATGGACCACACAGAATCACCACAATAATCTCATAACATGCAGTATATGTATAATAACAATTACAAGTCCATGCATTTTACAATCACATAATCACAGTAACTCAAAAACATTTAAACACAAGCATCATTCCCATCCTAAGTTAAAACAAAGCTAAAAAATGGGACTATGAACTATAGGTGATGTAATAATAAAATAACATATCAAATATATAAACGCAGCGGAATACATCACCAACAAGGATCCATATAGCCATATGATCAATCATAGAATTAAACAAACAAGTTATATACCTTTGTAGCGTGATCCGGGAGTCGCCAACAATGATCAATCCCATGTCAAGAGCAAGAAACCCAAGAGATCAATAAGGTTGATCTCTTCTATGAATAAAACACACTACACGTCATTGATCACCACCCGATGCTAGTCTTGACCTTGTAACACTTGATTCTTGAATACCTACAATAGATAATCAATCCAAGAGACCAAAAAAATACAAACCCTATGTATGTATATTTTTGAGCCGTGAGTTATGCAAGAGAGAAAAGGGGAAGAGTTATCAATTAGGCATTAATGTTAATTAGTGATTGATTTGAACAAATATTCTTTAATCTTATCAAATCACATCTTACACTTAAGCCCTTTAGAAAGCTCCATGACCCCTTTATCCCCCTCCCCATGGCCGGCCATATAAGGGCCCACAATGGGCTTGCCCATTGTTGGCCTAGTCCACAAACACTAAGTCTAACTTAGTATTTAATGGCCCGTTATTGATCCCGAGTTACGTAGTCGTTTATATATTGTAAATACGATAAATACAATCTATAAAATGGTGTCTCTGTGTATAAGTGTGTGACCCCATAGGCTCACATACGTCTAGCCATATAATTATTTATTATGACATGAGCATACTCCAACAGCTCCCACTTGCGACGTCATAATAATCAAGTAATTATACAAGCAATGGTTAGCGTCTAGCAACACGCCAATGCCCCTAGAAATATGTGAGGTTAGTTTCTTAAACGTCTCATTTTAGATGGTTTATATGTCATCTATCCTTTTGTTACAGATACCATGTTGAATATTAGACATGGATCAAATGTCATTCTAATAGTTCAACTATTATGTTTCTCGATATAGATATTGAACAAGATTACCAAGTGGGTTAAGATTCATCTTAATCTCATTTGGGTATGGCCATACAAACATCTGTCCAATTCATCGAGGGGCCCAATAGTATCTAACTCTGACCGGATCTACACACACTCCTTGTGTTAGATGTGATACTAAGAATTGTACGTAGTCTAGCATGCGGAATTTACTAGCTAGCACTTAGAAGACCTTATGTGATTTGTATGATTAGAATAAAACAAAGAACACAGAATGATAACCTTCAACGATTCAATATTATTAGAAAATAATACGAGTGATCTCCTATCACTAGGGTTTACAACCTTGAATCTTTCGTACTTCTATATGTATTGTGTTGTGTATATAAACCTTAACCTAGGCAATCCTTTTATAGACCAAGGATTCCTTTACAAGATAACTATCATTCTATTCTTATACGATATACACAATATATTTTCCATATTTATCTACTTACAATAAATCATAAACCGTACAAACTTCTTCTTCACTCAGCAGTCTTAACTGCTCATGTCTTCAAAACTCTTCAGCAGTCTTAACTTCAATCTTCAACAGTCCTAACTGTTACCTCCAACAGTCTTAACTGCTTAAGCTTAATTTCCTAACAATCCTCCCCTAAACTTATGATTTCGATGCAAATCACTAAGTTTCTTCAAATTAAGCTTCTTCTTCTTAATGCTGAAAATTCTTTCAAACACCCATCAAGCCAATCTCTTAGATCTAGCTTTCACTTCTTGTGCAAGGTTGAATATATTTCTTACCAGCATTTCAGCCATCTTAGATTCTTCATTAGCTTCCAGTCTAACACATGCCATCATTGTTAAAACACCTGGTCTGAGTGGATAATGTTTTTCAACCAGCATATAGATCTCTAATCCATCCTTTGTGGATATTCTGTATACTCTACACATTCCAAATAACTTCCAAGTGATGTCCTTGATTTGTGCTTGAAATCTCCATATCGATTCTCCACCATCTGGTTCATAAATTCTCTTCAATTGAACCCATAGTTCTTTATCTTTATCTTCAACAGGATCAATATCTCTGAATTTTTCTTTCACTAAACTCCAAATTTGATTTAGATCTTCTCTGTCAAAGCCTTTGAGTAAATCTTCAAACAACTTATATCTTTCAGAAATATCTCCATGTCTGATAATCCTCCATCCCTTCATTCTTCCATCAGTAAACACTTCCCAGTCAATGATTGGATGTTTTACCTGCAAAGGTTTAATATAAGAAGACTCTGGAATAATCACCATCATGCTTCTGATCTTCTCATTAGTTAATCCTTCTTCATCAGACTTTTGTTTCTTAGCAACTTCTGATTTCATAGATTCTGCTTCCCTCTTCTTACCTGTTTTGAAACTTCTTCTTGGAGAATTCAAAATAGCATAAGTTTCACATAATTCTTTTTCAATTATAGCATAAGACTTTCCCTTGAAATCATTCATTGAGTAATTTGCTGAGTTCTTCAAATATTGCTTCATATCCTCAACAAGTTCCTTCTTTGTTGGCAATCTTGTCTTGTACCCTGACTTCTGTCTTTCTCTTTTTCTATGAATCAGATCTTCCCACGTTGCAACTCCATTTTTCTTGAGTATGAATTCTTTAAGCTCCTCTGTCTTCTCTTCTTCATTCAACTCTTTATCTTTAAGAATCATTGAAGCTTGTGCTCTTACAATTACATCAGAATCCAGAAAATATTGTAACTGTTCATTAAATTTGTCTTGATTTTCTTCATTTGATCTTTTTCTTTCCGTGAATTCAGCTATATTCCTTATATCATCAGCAGCCATTTTCCTTGCAAATTCTTCATCACGAACAATCTGAGCTTGTTTAGCTTCCTCACCAGCCCAATCTTCTTCTTCCAATTTCCTTGCAACCTCTGCATCATGATCTATCTATTCTTGAGTTTTTGGTTTCAACCTTTTAAGCCTTTCAAGTTCTTGAACAGCAACCACTTCTTCAGATGTCATAGGTTTCTTCCCTTTATTTGCTCTTCTCCTTTCATATTCTTGTTCAGCAGAAGTTTCTTCAGTTGGAACTGCTTGTTGTTCTGACTCAGCAGTTTGAACTGTTTCTTGCTCTGTCTCAGCAGTTTGAACTGCTTCTTTATTTGGAACTGCTTGATGTGTCTCAGCTGTTTCTTCATGAACATAACCAGAACCTGAACCAATATCAAAACCTTCATCTTGTTCAGAATCTTCTTCATACCTCCCCTGAGATCCTGATCTATCCATATCTTTACCAAATTTCCGCTTTTTACCAAATTTCCTCCCCTGTTTGGAAGAATTTTCATCATCCCCGTCTGAACCATCTGAATCATCATCATCAGAATCATCATCCAATATCACTCTTGCCCTTTTCTTCTTCAACTGTTCTTCAAGCTGCTTCACCCTTTTTGTTAGCTTGGTATAGACTTTGGCAAAAGTTTCCTTGTGAGCTTTGAATTCCTCCTTAGTTTGCTTTAGCTCCTTCTCCAAAGTGTCAACCTTGGCTACTAACTTGGTACATAAAGCCGTCAATTCAGTTTGTGAAGAACTACCCTCATCACATCTAGCTGTATTACCTTCTATGAGAGGTGAATCTTTGGGCAAGGATTCAGTCACAACCCTAGTTAGACTAGGTTTAGACCTTCTCCTATAAGTGATAGGCGGTTGTTGGGTTGTTTCAAATACTTGAGTGGATGTGTGATGGGGATCAGTTGGAACTGCTGAACCTTCACCCAACTCAGTTTGAATCATTTGAGGAAACAATGGAACTGGTTCCCCTTCAAAAAGTCTATTAGCCATAGTCATATTTTGAAAAACCTTTGATTGTAGACTAGGCGTAGCAAAAGTTTCAGTTGGTTTTGTAAGCAGGTTTTTCTTTTTATTTAAAATTGTTTGAACAAACCTGGGATACATTAAAAACTTTGTTTTACTATTAACATTTGATGCCATACCCTCAAAAATATATTTTGAAAAGTTAAAAACTCTGTTTGTAGACAAGCAAATGAGAGCAATAGCAATATTGCTACTGAATTGTTCCTAAGCTGTCTTTTTATTACTTAAACAGCATAGAAGAGTATGTATCAAAAATCTCCATTGGGGTGAAAAACATGCTTTTTGAAAAGTCAATTTATGTTCAGATGTATTGATGAGGCGAAAAGTGTACCGCTTTTAAGGGGTCATTTAAGCCTTAAATCGTATTTATTTGATCAAATATTGCCCTAAATCGTTCCTTTTGTCATTTTAGGTACTTTTAAGGAGAAATCTGGAAAAGGAGGCATTTTGGACGTTTTTGGATCATTAAAGTGAAGAAAACGGCAAAGTCTCAAGAATCGGCTAAAAGTTACTCTTGACGGCGTCACAATTAACATGGGACGGCGTCATGCCTTGGCAAGAAAAGTTGGATGTGAAATTTACTCATGACGGGCCAGTGAGTTTGCATGAGAATTCTGACGGCGTCACGCTTTAACTAAATCAAGGGCGTCACGGCTTAAATCATAAGGGGACGGCGTCACGTTCATGATCCGACGGCGTCAAGCCTTGATAAGCCAGAATGGATTTTTGAAGAGCTAAAGAGGGACGGCGTCAAGATGGTCATCCGGGAACCCTAAAAGCGGCGAGGTGACGGCGTCACAATGCATAAGGTGACGCCGTCAGATGTCAAAGTCTATATATAGTTTTCTAATTTTTTGTCATTAAGGGAGAGCTTAGTGTGTGGAATTTTGGGATAAAACCCTAAGACGATTTTAGCTACTTTTTCAGGGCTTTTTGCCTTGAGATCTTCCATGTTTCATTGAAAGATAAGTTATCAATTAATCATTCAATATGTCTATGTGTTGTTTGATTCTATCTTATGCTTGTCTTTTGTTTAACATGTTAGGCTAATTTTATCTTGTGTTTGCTTAGATCTAATGAAACCTAGCTATTGATTATTGGTTGTTAGTGTGTTATTAGTTGTATTGGATGATTGTTTATCTATGTTAGGCTTAAGAAAACTGGCTAACTTCCTATTCGGTAACTTGCTTGAACGTCTTAAGAAACATGAACCAAACGCGTACTAAAGGTTTTTATGGTTGTATTTAATGCACAAGCGAATTCTAGTGATCCCATGTTAGGAGCTTCCTAGCCGGCTCGACATAGGAGTGAAGTAGGAGCTTGTAGAGTTTGGGGAAGTAAGTACGCCACCCCACGAATGGTATTAAGGAATACACCCGTCATCCACGCGACTAATACACACTAATTAACCGGTAAAAGATAGTTAGGGAGTAAGGAAATCTAAGTAAACACATTTCTCTACACATAAGTTTCTCACCACTTTTCATTTTTGTTATTTTATTTTATTTGCATTTGTAGTAATTTGGGTTAGTTGACTAGCAACTAATTCCGCCCACTCCTTCAAAACCCGAGATTTTACTTGCTTTTATAAAATATAAAAACATAAAAAAGAATCTTCCTCAATCCTTAGACCTAATTAGAGTAGCCTTTCACACCTAACGAACACTATTCCCTGTGGAGAACGATCAATCCCCCGTACTTACCACTACACTATACTACATCGGTCAGGTACACTGCCTGGTGGGGTTGTAAGCCTCTTGAGATCCCTCGAGAGGTAAAACCTGTTGTAAGGTTGCAAAACCCACGCAATCAAGTTTTTGGCGCCGCTGCCGGGGAATAGTTATTGTTTAGGTTGAATTTTTATTTCTATTAGGTCTACTCACTAGATTCCTTTCTAGTGAGATTTTTATTTTATTTTTCTAGGTTTTCTTTAGTCTATCTATTTTCTTCGTGTCTTTGTTCGTAACCATTACCGTCCGACATCATGGAAGATGGTAATATCCTTAACCCACACAACCCACCACCACAACAACCACCACCACCTCCTAGAGCCCGTACTTTAGGAGAGTATTCCCGTCCTAGCCACCACGGCTATCGAAACACCATTGAGCTCACTCAAGGAGCCAATATCACACCCTTGCGATCCGACACCATCCGGTTGGTGCAAAGCGGATGCGCATTCCATGGACTTCGTTCTGAAGATCCTAATCAACATCTCAAGGACTTTCTTAAAATCGTTGATTCTATAGACCTTGATGTTGCCACTCGAGAGACGACCCGATTGCGTCTCTTCCAATTCTCTCTGCGGGACCAAGCTAGTCAGTGGCTAGAACGTCAATCCGCAGGATCCATCACCTCTTGGAATGATCTCACCACTCGTTTCCTTGCTCAGTTTTTCCCACCGGGAAGAACTACCAAGCTAAGGAATGATATCTTGATGTTCCAACAACGTCAAGGCGAAACTCTCTACGAGGCATGGACTCGATTCAAGGACTTACTACAAAAAGTCCCTCACCATGGCATAGAACTTTGGCTCCAAGTCCAAATCTTCTATGACCATATCAATCTCTCCACGAGGCAAACCATTGACCAATCGGCCGGTGGCAAGCTACGTGATCTAAGTGCGGAACAATCATGGGCTCTCCTAGAGGATCTTGCTCTTTATGACAACGAAAGTTGGAGTGATCCCCGTGATTTGAATAAAACGGTCAAGGCAATATCTTTGCCTTTGAACAATTCAAGCACTTCCGACCGTAGGATCGTAGAACTTGAAGACCAAGTCAAGTTTCTCATGAAATCCTACGAGGCTCCTAAACCTTCAAGCCAAGTGAACAAAATCACTTCTTCATGTGAATTATGTAGTGGTCCCCACGACACTCGTGATTGCATGGAACTCCCCGAACAAGCTTTTGTGGACTACGCATCCTCGCGTACCGACGGAGCGGGAGACAAGTGGTACACTTTCAAGCCCGAGCCAAACCATTATGGTGATTCATACAACCCCTCATGGAAAAATCACCCGAACCTTAGGTGGAAACAAAACCAAAACTCACAACAAATCAATTCTTCCAACCCACCTAATCGTTTCCAATCAAGCGGTTCCAACTCGAACCGTACTTTCAACAACAATCCTTCCGGCAATGGTAGTACCAATAACTTTGAAGGATTGATGTCTCAATTTATGGCATCTCAAGAAGCTCGTTTAGCCAAGTTTGAAGCCGATTTCAAACAAAAACAAAGCGAGATGACCGACAAGATTGACACCTTGTTGAAAGCCCTCAATGACCGAGAAATGGGAGCACTCCCTAGCAACACGGTCAAGAACCCGAAACTAAACGTCAACGCTATTTCATCGGTTTCGTCCCCTAGTTCTTGTCCACAATATTATTCGGTCAATTCCATGAGCACGTGTTTCAAACAAACCCAAATCATTCCAAGTGACCAAGAAGTTATGACATCCAAATTGGTCAACAACATAGTTGAAACACCTCCCACTCAAAACCTTGACGATGAATTCAAGGAGCTCCACCTTGAAAGTCCGGTTGTTGATGAGAAGAAGCTCAAGTTAGGCGAAAAAGGGACCGCCTTTGTTCAAAACAAGCTACCTAAGAAGTTAGATGATCCGGGCTTATTTGTTCTACCTTGCAAGATCGGTAATTCGGAGGCTTATGATACATTAGCCGATCTTGGATCAAGCCTTAACCTACTTCCGTTACCTCTCTACACCTCTCTAAAACTTGGAAAACTTGAAGAAACCGAGGTGATAATAGGCTTAGCGGATGGAAGTGTTGCTTACCCGGTTGGAGTAGTTAAGGACGTGTTAGTGCACATTGGAAAACTAACCATTTTAGCCGATTTCCACGTCCTTGATATGGTTAGCGACCCTACATGCCCCTTGTTGATAGGTAGAGGATTTTTGGCGACCGCTAGTGCTATGATTGATTGTAAGGAATCCAAGATAGCGGTAGGAGAAGGGGATACTTGGTCAGTCTATGATGTTAAGAAACATGCCTATGATACTAGTGAGGAACCGACACCCCATTGGTTAGAATTAAATAGGAGACCATCTAGATATGGACCTTGGATCAATAGAGACTTCATAGGACCCCAACGCCCATTTTACCTAGAAGAGGACTTTGTTAACCGAACGCATTCGGTAGAGCAACTCTTGGCTAGGGACACCGAATTGGATCCATTTGAAGACCCTCTAGTTTTTAGAAGGATGATTGATTTCCTAGGAGTTTTGCCAATTAACCTAGGAATGAATAAGTGGATTCGTGAGGAAGATGATCATAAGTGGAATTGGGATAAACCACCCAATGATGGAGATGGGTCATGGCATATCAAGATGACATTGTATGACCCGGATGGAGAGAAGTTTGAAAAGACATATCGTACTAAGCGGACCAATAGGAAACTTCAATCCAAGCTTAGCCCTAAAGACGTCCTTGATGACGAGCTTACTTACATAGGGTAGCGTGACTTTGAGTCTAGCTACAAGACTCGTTAATAAAGAAAGGCGCTTCTTGGGAGGCAACCCAAGCTTTATTTGTTTTATTTGCTTTGCGTGTTTATTTATTTGTTTGTTTGATTTTATTTGTTTCCGTATGTGTGTTTAATTTTTATTCTTATTGATTCATGTTCAAAACTAATTTGTGAAAATGCTTTATGTTGTTTTTAACTTCGTCTTAACTACATATAAAGGTATTTTGCAAAAGATAAGTGTAAGGGAAATCTAAATCGGTTTATTAGAACACAAATGAACATGAATCATAATAATAATAAGTTAGCATACATATTCGTATTTGTTTGAGTCAAATGCTTGTATCGAGTCATAATGATGTTTTGCAGAATTTCCAGGAAGTAAGGTAAAGGTTTTTCCAGAAATTTTCCGGAAACTTAAAATGAAAATTTTTGTCAGGTCATTTCTGACGGCGTCAGGGGTTATAACCTGACGGCGTCAGATTTAATTTCCAGAAATTTTTGAAAATTTTGTTTTCGTAAAAAGTTTTTATTAAATCTCCAACTTATAATCTCCAGGAATCTGCAAAGTTATCATTCCACAAGCATTATATCCTTATATATAGATTTTATCCCACCGATGTTATGCAGGTTTTCGTGTTTGTTTTCTCAGGTTCAACAGGTTATTTTGGACAAGGAAATGTTTTGAATCAAGCTTATGGCGATGCATTAGTCATGGAGCTTCAACATTCTCTTTGGAGGAAGATTTAACCGTGTAATTTCATTATCCAACGAGCGAATCAGGGGAGTATTTGATTTCATTCTTTTACTTTTTGCTTTTACATCTTATTATTTGAACATTGGGGACAATGTTCATCTTAAGTGTAAGGGGAGGGTAAAAGTACGATTTTAGAGAATGCTATTGCACTTGATTTTTGTTTGTTTAATAGTAGATGTGTAATAAAACTGAGAGAAATACTTGTTAAGGTAATTTTAGTGCCAAATTTAAAATTTTTTACAACATATAGGAGTGAAACTTTGATCTTAATGAGCGTCTCACGGATAGGAGTTATATGACTAGCACAAAAACCGTACCACTAAAAAATTTTCCACCCCCAAATATGTGAGGTTCGCCCCTAGAATTGGTAGGAAAAGCATTTATGCTATGATGTGTGTACCGGTAGCACTTAGATTCTAGAACTTGCGTTAGGACCATTCCGAGGCCACAAGTGAGACTACATTCGTGTAGTTAGATTTACTACATGATAAGAGGCATTAGGATTAACCCATTGTTTTACACCTGTGTTTTTGTTATAATTACATTGGCTACATTGGTCAAGTAATTCTCCCACACCCTTTGCGTTGTACTCATTTTTAGTACACGATACCCCTAGTACACCCCTCAGAGCCTATCTTTTCGTTTCGACCTTTAAGCATTTTACTTAAAGGAAGAATTTGTTACACCCCACTAAAATGTACACCCAAATCGCCTTAGCCTACCTTGTATGCACTCATTTTTAGTGCATTATTGTTACAACATTTGTTTAAACCCAAGTTAATTATCTAATTGATTACATGGTTGCTAAGTCGAGTCATATCCTTGTACATATTGTTTTGGGACGATTGGGACTCGTGGGTAAAGTACTAGTGTAATGGAGTAATGGGGAAGAACATCATTTATTACCCCCATATGTGCTAAATATTTTAAAAGTACTCCAAGTTTTTCAATTATCTTAATTCGAGTCATTAGAATAGCATTTGTAAAGTTATGTAAAAATTCAAGTGTAAGGGGAATGCAACGCCCCTATGATGTATTATTTTGGATGGTAGGGCAAGAGTGTATGCAAAAAAAAAAAAAAAAAAAAAAAAAAAAAAAAAAAAAAAAAAAAAAAATCAAGAAAAATACAAAAAAATGAAAAATAGAAAAAAAAAAAAAAACATACGGACTACCATCCCGTTTCATTTTATGTTTATTTTATGTTTATGTTTTGTTATTTTCTTTCATTAGCTTAAGATCGAGTCTAGTCTTGGCTTAGCAACGTTGTATAGTACATGTGATTGATCAAGATCTTTAACTCGCCACCAGTAAAATATCCTTTATCCAACAAAACCGTGTTTTCCTTTTCCCTACACCTAACGTTATAACCCATTTAAAAGCCCTCTTTGATAGTTTATCTTAGGTGCTTACGCCTAGTGGAGGAGGTTTTCGATCCTTTCCCAAGCCTATGGTAATCTATTTGCTATGACAGGTAGTGAGAGATATTTTCCGTTTTCATTTATGAGATTTATTTTGATGACACTTGAGAGATGTGAGTATCTAAACACTACTTGTGAGGTGCTAGTATGTAATCTCCGTGCTTATTATGATTGAAGTGGAACGAATATTTGTTGTAATTACTTTTATGTTTGCATTAAATGACCCCTAACTTGTATTTTGATTAGAATAAAAGCGCATTTGCTTGAGGACAAGCAAATCTCAAGTGTAAGGGTATTTGATGAGGCGAAAAGTGTACCGCTTTTAAGGGGTCATTTAAGCCTTAAATCGTATTTATTTGATCAAATATTGCCCTAAATCGTTCCTTTTGTCATTTTAGGTACTTTTAAGGAGAAATCTGGAAAAGGAGGCATTTTGGACGTTTTTGGATCATTAAAGTGAAGAAAACGGCAAAGTCTCAAGAATCGGCTAAAAGTTACTCTTGACGGCGTCACAATTAACATGGGACGGCGTCATGCCTTGGCAAGAAAAGTTGGATGTGAAATTTACTCATGACGGGCCAGTGAGTTTGCATGAGAATTCTGACGGCGTCACGCTTTAACTAAATCAAGGGCGTCACGGCTTAAATCATAAGGGGACGGCGTCACGTTCATGATCCGACGGCGTCAAGCCTTGATAAGCCAGAATGGATTTTTGAAGAGCTAAAGAGGGACGGCGTCAAGATGGTCATCCGGGAACCCTAAAAGCGGCGAGGTGACGGCGTCACAATGCATAAGGTGACGCCGTCAGATGTCAAAGTCTATATATAGTTTTCTAATTTTTTGTCATTAAGGGAGAGCTTAGTGTGTGGAATTTTGGGATAAAACCCTAAGACGATTTTAGCTACTTTTTCAGGGCTTTTTGCCTTGAGATCTTCCATGTTTCATTGAAAGATAAGTTATCAATTAATCATTCAATATGTCTATGTGTTGTTTGATTCTATCTTATGCTTGTCTTTTGTTTAACATGTTAGGCTAATTTTATCTTGTGTTTGCTTAGATCTAATGAAACCTAGCTATTGATTATTGGTTGTTAGTGTGTTATTAGTTGTATTGGATGATTGTTTATCTATGTTAGGCTTAAGAAAACTGGCTAACTTCCTATTCGGTAACTTGCTTGAACGTCTTAAGAAACATGAACCAAACGCGTACTAAAGGTTTTTATGGTTGTATTTAATGCACAAGCGAATTCTAGTGATCCCATGTTAGGAGCTTCCTAGCCGGCTCGACATAGGAGTGAAGTAGGAGCTTGTAGAGTTTGGGGAAGTAAGTACGCCACCCCACGAATGGTATTAAGGAATACACCCGTCATCCACGCGACTAATACACACTAATTAACCGGTAAAAGATAGTTAGGGAGTAAGGAAATCTAAGTAAACACATTTCTCTACACATAAGTTTCTCACCACTTTTCATTTTTGTTATTTTATTTTATTTGCATTTGTAGTAATTTGGGTTAGTTGACTAGCAACTAATTCCGCCCACTCCTTCAAAACCCGAGATTTTACTTGCTTTTATAAAATATAAAAACATAAAAAAGAATCTTCCTCAATCCTTAGACCTAATTAGAGTAGCCTTTCACACCTAACGAACACTATTCCCTGTGGAGAACGATCAATCCCCCGTACTTACCACTACACTATACTACATCGGTCAGGTACACTGCCTGGTGGGGTTGTAAGCCTCTTGAGATCCCTCGAGAGGTAAAACCTGTTGTAAGGTTGCAAAACCCACGCAATCATGTATCATACCCCATTTTTGTAAGTTCTTCCCAAATTTCAGTATTTAGCATAGTGTGGATACCATCTGAGTCATTTAATTTAAGATGTCTCCTAAGTATTGACTCGGTAACAACAAATTTAATGCCATCTACTTTAGTATGAATTTCTAAGTTTCCATCATCACTTGTCAAGATAGATGAATTCTGCCAGAACTGTGTGATGTGCGAAACATAAAGAGTAGGAGAAACAGTTAGAGCATACCTTATGTGAGAGTGGTTGAGAAAGTCTACAACCTCATAAAATTTTGGCCCATCTCCTTGCTCTGTTTTCTCTAAAAAACGCAACCTGGTTGTGACGTTTAACAAATTTAAAAACATCCATTCTTAGCAGTAAATATAAGTTAACAGCCGTGAATAGTAATAATTTTGAGTGAAAGGATAGAAGATGAAAGTAATATTGAGAGTTTATGGAGAGAGTTGTAGGGTTTCAAGTTGACCGACTTAAAGAATATGGTAACTATTTATTTTAGTATAAGAATATAATAGAATAAAAGTTAAAATATCTATAAGAGGATCCCTCGAAATCCATAATTCATCCAGTAAAAATCGCAACAAACCGCCAACAGCTAGTTTTTACCCCAAAATTAATTACCGACATGTCAGTCATAACGGCTAGTTGAACCGTACCAATATTTTGTACTAACCGTCCCAACTGTTGAAAAAAATTTATTGAGCCGTACCAACTTTTTGAAATAAGAATTTTAAAATACCCTGGCTCAAACATAGTTTTTAGCAAACTATCAGCTATCAACGGATTTGATATGTCTTTACCAATAGCCGTTTGCTTTGGACTAGCCAACTCTTCACATTTAGATATGGTGAGCTGATAACCATACAATTTTTGGTAAATTGTCAACCACAAACGGATTTGATTAGTCTTTACCAGAAACCGTTTGCTCTGGACTAGTTGGTTCTTATGTGGATAAGACATGGTGAACCAATTACCATTTGTTGTATGCAAAGATCACATACTAATCTCCAGAACACCATTTAGTCCAAAACATCAAGCATTCATAATCCCTTGGTGTTTTCTCTCCAATCCTGCAATTGTTAGTCCAAAATACAAGCATATGACTAACAATGCACACAACAAGAAAAATTAATTTCCTTGTGGAACCCAAGACAAAACAGACTTAGGCTTTCCTCTAGCATTGATTGCGTGGTTTTGCGACCTTACAACAGGTTTTACCTCTCGAGGGATCTCAAGAGGCTTACAACCCCACCAGGCAGTGTACCTGACCGATGTAGTATAGTGTAGTGGTAAGTACGGGGGATTGATCGTTCTCCACAGGGAATAGTGTTCGTTAGGTATGAAAGGCTACTCTAATTAGGTCTAAGGGTTGAGGAAGATTCTTTTTTTATGTTTTTATATTTTTTTATGAAAGCAAGTAAAATCTCGGTTTTGAAGGAGTGGGCGGAATTAGTTGCTAGTCAACTAACCCAAATTACTACGAATGCAATAAAATTAAATAACTGAAAATAAAATGTGGTGAGAAACTTATGTGTAGAGAAATGTGTTTACTTAGATTTCCTTACTCCCTAACTATCTTTTACCGGTTAATTAGTGTGTATTAGTTGCGTGGATGACGGGTGTATTCCTTAATACCATTCGTGGGGTGGCGTACTTACTTCCCCAACTCTACAAGCTCCTACTTCACTCCTATGTCGAGCCGGCTAGGAAGCTCCTAACATGGGATCACTAGAATTCGCTTGTGCATTAAATACAACCATAAAAACCTTTAGTACGCGTTTGGTTCATGTTTCTTAAGACGTTCAAGCAAGTTACCGAATAGGAAGTTAGCCAGTTTTCTTAAGCCTAACATAGATAAACAATCATCCAATACAACTAACAACACATTAACAACCAATAATCAATAGCTAGGTTTCATTAGATCTAAGCAAACACAAGATAAATTTAGCCTAACATGTTAAACAAAAGACAAGAATAAGATAGAATCAAACAACACATAGACATATTGAATGATTAATTGATAACTTATCTTTCAATGAAACATGGAAGATCTCAAGGCAAAAAGCCCTGAAAAAGTAGCTAAAATCGTCTTAGGGTTTTCTCCCAAAATTCCACACACTAAGCTCTCCCTAATGACAAAAAATTAGAAAACTATATATAGATTTTTGGATCTGACGGCGTCACCTTATGGAGTGTGACGCCGTCACCTCGCCGCTTTTAGGGTTCCCGGATGACCTTCTTGACGCCGTCCCTCTTTAGCTCTTCCAAAATCCATTCTGGCTTATCAAGGCTTGACGCCGTCTAACCATGAACGTGACGCCGTCCCCTTATGATTTAAGCCGTGACGCCCTTGATCAAGTTAAAGCGTGACGCCGTCAGAATTCACATGCTATTTTCACTGGCCCGTCATGAGTAAATTTCACGTCCAACTTTTCTTGCCAAGGCATGACGCCGTCCAGAGTAAAGTCTGACGCCGTCAAGAGTAACTTTTAGCCGATTTTTGAGACTTTGCCGTTTTCTTCACTTTAATGCTCCAAAAACGTCCAAAATGCCTCCTTTTCCAGATTTCTCCTCAAAAGTACCTAAAATGACAAAAGGAACGATTTAGGGCAATATTTGATCAAATAAATACGATTTAAGGCTTAAATGACCCCTTAAAAGCGGTACACTTTTCGCTTCATCAAATACCCTTACACTTGAGATTTGCTTGTCCTCAAGCAAATGCGCTTTTATTCTAATCAAAATACAAGTTAGGGGTCATTTAATGCTAACATAAAAGTAATTACAACAAATATTCGTTCCACTTCAATCATAATAAGCACGGAGATTATAAACTAGCACCTCACAAGTAGTGTTTAGATACTCACATCTCTCAAGTGTCATCAAAATAAATCTCATAAATGAAAACGGAAAATATCTCTCACTACCTGTCATAGCAAATAGATTACCATAGGCTTGGGAAAGGATCGAAAACCTCCTCCACTAGGCGTAAGCACCTAAGATAAACTATCAAAGAGGGCTTTTAAATGGGTTATAACGTAAGGTGTAGGGAAAAGGAAAAACACGGTTTTGTTGGATACGGGATATTTTACTGGTGGCGAGTTAAAGATCTTGATTAATTACATGTACTATACAATGTTGCTAAGCCAAGACTAGACTCGATCTTAAGCTAGAAACGAAATAACAAAATAACAAAAATATAAAACAAACATAAAATGAAACGGGATGGTAGTCCGTATGTTTTTTCTATTTTTCATTTTCTCATTTTTTTGTGTTTTTCTTGATTTTTTTTTTTTTTTTTTTTTTTTTTTTTTTTTTTTTCATACACTTTTGCCCTACCATCCAAAATAATACATCATAGGGGCATTGCATTCCCCTTACACTTGACCTTTTACATAACTTTACAAATACTAATCTAATGACTCGAATTAAGATAATTGAAAAACTTGGAGTACTTTTAAAACATTTAGCACATATGGGGGTAATAAATGATGTTCTTCCCCATTACTCCATTACACTAGTACTTTACCCATGAGTCCCAATCGTCCCAAAACAATATGTACAAGGATATGACTCGACTTAGCAACCATGTAATCAACTAGATAATTAACTTGGGTTTAAACAAATGTTGTAACAATAATGCACTAAAGATGAGTGCATACAAGGTAGGCTAAGGCGATTTGGGTGTACATTTAAGTGGGGTGTAAACAAATTCTTCCTTTAAGTAAAATGCTTAAAGTTAGAAACGAAAAGATAGGCTCTGAGGGGTGTACTAGGGGTATCGTGTACTAAAAATGAGTACAACGCAAAGGGTGTGGGAGAATTACTTGACCAATGTAGCCAATGTAATTATAACAAAAACACAGGTGTAAAACAATGGGTTAATCCTAATGCCTCTTATCATGTAGTAAATCTAACTACACGAATGTAGTCTCACTTGTGGCCTCGGAATGGTCCTAACGTAAGTTCTAGAATCTAAGTGCTACCGGTATACACATCATAGCATAAATGCTTTTGATGCGTGGTTTTGCAACCTTACAGCAGGTTTTACCTCTCAAGGGATCTCAAGAGGCTTACAACCCCACCAGGCAGTGTACCTGACCGATGTAGTATAGTGTAGTGGTAAGTACGGGGGATTGATCGTTCTCCACAGGGAATAGTGTTCGTTAGGTGTGAAAGGCTACTCTAATTAGGTCTAAGGGTTGAGGAAGATTCTTTTTATGTTTTTATATTTTTATGAAAGCAAGTAAAATCTCGGGTTTTGAAGGAGTGGGCGGAATTAGTTGCTAGTCAACTAACCCAATTTACTACAAATGCAAATAAAATAAAATAACAAAAATGAAAAGTGGTGAGAAACTTATGTGTGGAGAAATGTGTTTACTTAGATTTCCTTACTCCCTAACTATCTTTTACCGGTTAATTAGTGTGTATTAGTCGCGTGGATGACGGGTGTATTCCTTAATACCATTCGTGGGGTGGCGTACTTACTTCCCCAAACTCTACAAGCTCCTACTTCACTCCTATGTCGAGCCGGCTAGGAAGCTCCTAACATGGGATCACTAGAATTCGCTTGTGCATTAAATACAACCATAAAAACCTTTAGTACGCGTTTGGTTCATGTTTCTTAAGACGTTCAAGCAAGTTACCGAATAGAAAGTTAGCCAGTTTTCTTAAGCCTAACATAGATAAACAATCATCCAATACAACTAACAACACACTAACAACCAATAATCAATAGCTAGGTTTCATTAGATCTAAGCAAACACAAGATAAAATTAGCCAAACATGTTAAACAAAAGACAAGCATAAGATAGAATCAAACAACACATAGACATATTGAATGATTAATTGATAACTTATCTTTCAATGAAACATGGAAGATCTCAAGGCAAGAAGCCCTGAAAAAGTAGCTAAAATCGTCTTAGGGTTTTATCCCAAAATTCCACACACTAAGCTCTCTTCTAATGACAAAAAATTAGAAAACTATATATAGACTTTGACATCTGACGGCGTCACCTTATGCATTGTGACGCCGTCACCTCGCCGCTTTTAGGGTTCCCGGGTGACCTTCTTGACGCCGTCCCTCTTTAGCTCTTCAAAAATCCATTCTGGCTTATCAAGGCTTGACGCCGTCGGACCTATAACGTGACGCCGTCCCCTTATGATTTAAGCCGTGACGCCCTTGATTTAGTTAAAGCGTGACGCCGTCAGAATTCTCATGCAAACTCACTGGCCCGTCATGAGTAAATTTCACATCCAACTTTTCTTGCCAAGGCATGACGCCGTCTGGAGTTAATGTTGACGCCGTCAAAGGTGACTTTCAGCACAATTTTGAGACTTTGCCGTTTTCTTCACTTTTATGCTCCAAAAACGTCCAAAATGCCTCCTTTTCCAGATTTCTCCTCAAAAGTACCTAAAATGACAAAAGGAACGATTTAGGGCAATATTTGATCAAATAAATACGATTTCGGGCTTAAATGACCCCTTAAAAGCGGTACACTTTTCGCCTCATCAAATACCCTTACACTTGAGATTTGCTTGTCCTCAAGCAAATGCGCTTTTATTCTAATCAAAATACAAGTTAGGGGTCATTTAATGCAAACATAAAAGTAATTACAACAAATAATCGTTCCACTTCAATCATAATAAGCACGGAGATTACATACTAGCACCTCACAAGTAGTGTTTAGATACTCACATCTCTCAAGTGTCATCAAAATAAATCTCATAAATGAAAACGGAAAATATCTCTCACTACCTGTCATAGCAAATAGATTACCATAGGCTTGGGAAAGGATCGAAAACCTCCTCCACTAGGCGTAAGCACCTAAGATAAACTATCAAAGAGGGCTTTTAAATGGGTTATAACGTTAGGTGTAGGGAAAAGGAAAACACGGTTTTGTTGGATACGGGATATTTTACTGGTGGCGAGTTAAAGATCTTGATCAATTACATGTACTATACAATGTTGCTAAGCCAAGACTAGACTCGATCTTAAGCTAATGAAAGAAAATAACAAAACATAAACATAAAATAAACATAAAATAAAACGGGATGGTAGTCCGTATGTTTTTTCTATTTTTCTTTTTCTCATTTTTTTGTATTTTTCTTGATTTTTTTTTTTTTTTTTTTTTTTTTTTTTTTTTTTTTTTTTTTTTTTTGCATACACTTTTACCCTACCATCCAAAATAATACATCATAGGGGCGTTGCATCCCCTTACACTTGAACTTTTACATAACTTTACAAATAACTATTCTAATGACTCGAATTAAGATAATTGAAAAACTTGGAGTACTTTTAAAACATTTAGCACATATGGGGGTAATAAATGATGTTCTTCCCCATTACTCCATTACACTAGTACTTTACCCATGAGTCCCAATCGTCCCAAAACAATATGTACAAGGATATGACTCGACTTAGCAACCATGTAATCAATTAGATAATTAACTTGGGTTTAAACAAATGTTGTCACAATAATGCACTAAAGATGAGTGCATACAAGGTAGGCTAAGGCGATTTGGGTGTACATTTAAGTGGGGTGTAACAAATTCTTCCTTTAAGTAAAATGCTTAAAGGTCGAAACGAAAAGATAGGCTCTGAGGGGTGTACTAGGGGTATCGTGTACTAAAAATGAGTACAACGCAAAGGGTGTGGGAGAATTACTTGACCAATGTAGCCAAAGTAATTATAACAAAAACACAGGTGTAAAACATGGGTTAATCCTAATGCCTCTTATCATGTAGTAAATCTAACTACACGAATGTAGTCTCACTTGTGGCCTTGGAATGGTCCTAACGCAAGTTCTAGAATCTAAGTGCTACCGGTACACACATCATAGCATAAATGCTTTTCCTACCAATTCTAGGGGCGAACCTCACATATTTGGGGGTGGAAAATTTTTTTTAGTGGTACGGTTTTTGTGCTAGTCATATAACTCCTATCCGTGAGACGCTCATTAAGATCAAAGTTTCACTCCTATATGTTGTAAAAAAATTTTAAATTTGGCACTAAAATTGCCCTAACAGGTATTTATCTCAGTTTTATTACACATCTATTATTAAACAAACAAAAATCAAGCGTAATAGCATTCTCTAATCGTACTTTTACCCCCCCTTACACTTAAAATGAACATTGTCCCCAATGTTCAAATAACAAGATGTAAAAGCAAAAAGTAAAAGAATGAAATCAAATACTCCCCTGATTCGCTCGGTGGATAATGAAGTAACACGGTTAGATCTTCTTCCAAGGTAATGTTGAAGCTCCATGACTAATGCATCGCCATAAGATTGATTCAACATACATTTCCTTGTCCAAAATAACCTGTTAAACCTGAGAAAATAAACAAGAAAAACCAAAGCATCAAACCGAACAAAGACAACTCACAACTAGATGTAATTCCAGACTTAGAAATAAAAACAAAACAATTAAAGATATAATGCTTGTGGAATGAATATTTGCAGATTTCCTGGAGTTTATAAAACTAAAGATTTAACAAAAAACTTTTACGACTCCTGTATAAACAAAACTCGCAAAAATTTTCAGAATTTATGTACCTGACACCGTCAGGTTATAACTCCTGACGCCGTCAGAATGTTCCTGCAAAAATCTCATGTTAAGTTTTCGGAAAATTTCTGGAAAAACTTATGCCTTACTTCCTGGAAAATGCTGCAAAACATCATTATGACTCGATACAAGCATTTGACTCAAACAATTACTAATATACATGTTCATTTAATATTGTTGTGGTTCATGCTCAATTTCGTTCTTATAAACAAAATTGGGTCTCCCCTTACACTTAGCTTTTGCAAAATACCTTTATATGTAATTAAGACGAAGTTAAAAACAAAATAAAGCATTTTCACAATTTATTTTGAATCATGATCCACAAACAATAAAAATAAAACATGCATACGGAAACAAATAAAATCAAATAAACAAACAAACAAACAAATAAATAAAGCTTGGGTTGCCTCCCAATAAGCGCTTGTTTTTGTTCGAGTCACGAGCCTGACTCTACCCTTATTTAACGGAAATAGGGGAGGTTTTTCCTACACTTAGGATTAAGTGTGGGTGAAAGTAGCGATACACACCCTTAGGGTGTGAATATGCCACGTGAGGTGAAGGGGGTGAGTGAATGGCTTCCTTCATCCTAAAACTACCCGGATAATATTGGTTGATGGGTGGGTCGGTTCCTCTTTTTTCTCCTAGATGTAAATCTAAGGATGAAAAGTTGTGTAAAGGTTGAGGTTCCAATTCATCAACACTAGGAAATTCCCTAGAACTATGAGTAAGGTCATCACTAAAAGTGTGCAAACCTATATCCTCTAGTTGTGCTTGGTCCAAGGGTTCTACCTCCATCGGGATTCCTAAAGTCTCTTCTACTTCTTCCGGGTAAGTCACGGGCGGTGTGGGTGCCTCAAATGATGGTTGAGTATTTTGTGGGCTTATGGTGTTTACCTCATTATTCCACGTGTCAAGATCACCTATATCCTCGTCAATTGTTTTCTTAGGTAGTGATAATAACAAACCTAGTGCTTCATCCAACTTCTGATTTATTGATACGGCTCTATCCACAATTCCTTGGCAAACTAGGTCGCTTTTCCTATTAGCCTCACTAAAACAAGATCCTAAACATGGAGGTTGTTCAAAAGAATCTATCCTAGGTGAAGGCTCATATGATTCATAAGTGTCTCTAAATGAGGTATTTTGAACTTCTTGGTGTTCTAGCCACTCAACCATATCTTGCAATCTTAGAAATCTAAGTGAAAAGTCCATTTGAAGCAAATTACAAACAAAATCACAAAGAAAAGATAGACTACGAGAAAGCTACAAAATAAAAAGAAAATATCTCACTTGATAGGAATCTTGTGAGTAGACCTAATAAAAATAAAATTTCAACCTAAGCAATAACTATCCCCCGGCAACGGCGCCAAAAACTTGATGCGTGGGTTTTGCAACCTTACAACAGGTTTTACCTCTCGAGGGATCTCAAGAGGCTTACAACCCCACCAGGCAGTGTACCTGACCGATGTAGTATAGTGTAGTGGTAAGTACGGGGGATTGATCGTTCTCCACAGGGAATAGTGTTCGTTAGGTGTGAAAGGCTACTCTAATTAGGTCTAAGGGTTGAGGAAGATTCTTTTTATGTTTTTATATTTTTATGAAAGCAAGTAAAATCTCGGGTTTTGAAGGAGTGGGCGGAATTAGTTGCTAGTCAACTAACCCAATTTACTACAAATGCAAATAAAATAAAATAACAAAAATGAAAAGTGGTGAGAAACTTATGTGTGGAGAAATGTGTTTACTTAGATTTCCTTACTCCCTAACTATCTTTTACCGGTTAATTAGTGTGTATTAGTCGCGTGGATGACGGGTGTATTCCTTAATACCATTCGTGGGGTGGCGTACTTACTTCCCCAAACTCTACAAGCTCCTACTTCACTCCTATGTCGAGCCGGCTAGGAAGCTCCTAACATGGGATCACTAGAATTCGCTTGTGCATTAAATACAACCATAAAAACCTTTAGTACGCGTTTGGTTCATGTTTCTTAAGACGTTCAAGCAAGTTACCGAATAGGAAGTTAGCCAGTTTTCTTAAGCCTAACATAGATAAACAATCATCCAATACAACTAACAACACACTAACAACCAATAATCAATAGCTAGGTTTCATTAGATCTAAGCAAACACAAGATAAAATTAGCCTAACATGTTAAACAAAAGACAAGCATAAGATAGAATCAAACAACACATAGACATATTGAATGATTAATTGATAACTTATCTTTCAATGAAACATGGAAGATCTCAAGGCAAGAAGCCCTGAAAAAGTAGCTAAAATCGTCTTAGGGTTTTATCCCAAAATTCCACACACTAAGCTCTCTTCTAATGACAAAAAATTAGAAAACTATATATAGACTTTGACATCTGACGGCGTCACCTTATGCATTGTGACGCCGTCACCTCGCCGCTTTTAGGGTTCCCGGGTGACCTTCTTGACGCCGTCCCTCTTTAGCTCTTCAAAAATCCATTCTGGCTTATCAAGGCTTGACGCCGTCGGACCTATAACGTGACGCCGTCCCCTTATGATTTAAGCCGTGACGCCCTTGATTTAGTTAAAGCGTGACGCCGTCAGAATTCTCATGCAAACTCACTGGCCCGTCATGAGTAAATTTCACATCCAACTTTTCTTGCCAAGGCATGACGCCGTCTGGAGTTAATGTTGACGCCGTCAAAGGTGACTTTCAGCACAATTTTGAGACTTTGCCGTTTTCTTCACTTTTATGCTCCAAAAACGTCCAAAATGCCTCCTTTTCCAGATTTCTCCTCAAAAGTACCTAAAATGACAAAAGGAACGATTTAGGGCAATATTTGATCAAATAAATACGATTTCGGGCTTAAATGACCCCTTAAAAGCGGTACACTTTTCGCCTCATCAGCTTTTCCTACCAATTCTAGGGGCGAACCTCACATATTTGGGGGTGGAAATTTTTTTTAGTGGTACGGTTTTTGTGCTAGTCATATAACTCCTATCCGTGAGACGCTCATTAAGATCAAAGTTTCACTCCTATATGTTGTAAAAAATTTTAAATTTGGCACTAAAATTACCCTAACAGGTATTTATCTCAGTTTTATTACACATCTACTATTAAACAAACAAAAATCAAGCGTAATAGCATTCTCTAAAATCGTACTTTTACCCTCCCCTTACACTTAAGATGAACATTGTCCCCAATGTTCAAATAACAAGATGTAAAAGCATAAAGTAAAAGAATGAAATCAAATACTCCCCTGATTCGCTCGGTGGATAATGAAGTAACACGGTTAAATCTTCTTCCAAAGTAATGTTGAAGCTCCATGACTAATGCATCGCCATAAGCTTGATTCAAAACATTTCCTTGTCCGAAATAACCTGTTAAACCTGAGAAAACAAACAAGAAAAACCAAAGCATCAAACCGAACAAAGACAACTCACAACTAGGTGTAATTCCAGACTTAGAAATAAAACAATAAAAGATATAATGCTTGCGGAATGAATGTTTTGCAGGTTCCTGGAGTTTATAAGTTAGAGATTTAATAAAAACTTTTTATGAAAACAAAACTTTCAAAAATTTCAGAAAATTAAAATCTGACGCCGTCAGGTTGTAATTCCTGACGCCGTCAGAAATGATCTGACAGAATTCTCATGTTAAGTTTCCGGAAAATTTCTGGAAAAACCTATACCTCATTTCCTGGAAATCCTGCAAAATATCATTATGACTCGATACAAGCATTTGACTCAAACAAATACTAATATGTATGTTAATTTAATATTATTATGATTCATGTTCATTTGTTCTAATAAACCGATTTGACTTTCCCTTACAATTATCTTTTGCAAAATACCTTTATATGTAGTTAAGACGAAGTTAAAAACAAAATAAAGCATTTTCACAATTTTAGTTTTGAACATGAATCAATAATAATAAAAATTAAACATACATACGGAAGCAAATAAAATCAAACAAACAAATAAATAAACACACAAAGCAAATAAAGCATGGGCTGCCTCCCAAGAGCGCTTGTTTTTGTTCGAGTCACGAGCCTGACTCTACCCTTATTTAACGGAAATAGGGGAGGTTTTCCCTACACTTAGGATTAAGTGTGGGTGAAAGTAGCGATACACACCATCTTGGTGGAAGTATGCCACGTGAGGAAAGAGTGGTGGATGAATTATATGCTCAAAGATGTGGGATCCATTCATCATAACCTTACTTAGTTCAATTGGGTCAATGGGTGAATTGAAGTTTTCTCCTAGAAAGGGATCATCTTCTATCAACTTCGAGAGACTCCAAGTTAAGAATCCACTTTGACCTAATAAACCCGGTTTAAACCCATAATGTTTCTTGTGATCAATCATAAATGGGTGATGTATGTATGTAAGGTCACGGTTCACTCCTATATTAGCTTCCACTCCACATGGCCTAGAGTCTACTACCTTAATCTTAACATTACCCGGACTACATGGTTTGATGGGTAGATCGGGACCTTTTTCAATTCCTAAATTCACATCTAAGGATGGAAGATTAGGTAACGGTTTTGGCTGAGGCTCCGGTTCATCAAAACTAGGAACTTCCATAGAACTAAGAGTAAGGTTGTGATCACAAGTATTCAAACATACTTCTTCTAGTTGTGTTTGGTACAAGGGCTCTACCTCTATTGGGGTTCCTATAGTCTCCTCAACTTCTTCCGGGTAAGTCACGGGCGGTGTGTGTGCCTCAATTGATGGTAGGACTTGTGGGGTACTTGGTGGGCTTATGTTACTTACCTCATCATTCCTTGTGTCAAGATCACCTATATCCTCATCATAGGTTTTGGTAGAATTTAAACCTAACATTTTCCCTAGTATCTCAAGTGCTTCTCTAGGCATCTCAACTTCTATATCCGAATCATAAGGATCATCCTCAATATTCTGACTGCTATATTCAAATTGCCCAAAAGATTCATCATGTGTTTCTTGAGATTCATCGTCATCGATCATAAAACCTAGGTCTTTTTGATCAATGTGATCATGCTTGGCTAGATCCTTCATCACATCAAGGTCACCTATGTGTTCGTTTTGTACTATGGCATTACATGACAACCACTTAGGTATCTCAACACTAATGTATTCATCCCCAAACAAACTTGTTTCATGATCCAGGAAATTTATATTCAATTGACTTGTACTAACGTTTGTTGGGTTGTCTACCCTATAATAATATTGGGCACAATCTTCTATGGCATCCCATGCTTCTTCAGCACTTAATTCCCTAAAGTCCCCATTGGCAAAATCCTCAATGCGTATTTGGTCATATTGGCCAACACGATAGTAAAAGGTTCGGGTTAGGGATGCTAAAGCGAAACTATGATGAGGGAATTTTCGGAGTAAATTTCTAAAACGAGTCCATGCATCATATATGGGTTCATCTCGATATTGTTTGAAATTCGAGATGTCAATAGGGTAGAATGGCCTTTGTGGTTGGTGGTATGGTGGATTCGCGTACTCCATAATGGTTAACGGAAGAGTCAATGGAAATTTCTTTTACGAACAAAGACACAAAGAAAAAGATAGACTAAAGAAAATCCTAGAAAAAGAAAATAAAAATCTCACTAGAAAGGAATCTAGCGAGTAGACCTAATAAAATAAAAATTCAAACCTAAACAATAACTATTCCCCGGCAGCGGCGCCAAAAACTTGATTGCGTGGTTTTGCGACCTTACAACAGGTTTTACCTCTCGAGGGATCTCAAGAGGCTTACAACCCCACCAGGCAGTGTACCTGACCGATGTAGTATAGTGTAGTGGTAAGTACGGGGGATTGATCGTTCTCCACAGGGAATAGTGTTCGTTAGGTATGAAAGGCTACTCTAATTAGGTCTAAGGGTTGAGGAAGATTCTTTTTTTTATGTTTTTATATTTTTTTATGAAAGCAAGTAAAATCTCGGTTTTGAAGGAGTGGGCGGAATTAGTTGCTAGTCAACTAACCCAAATTACTACGAATGCAATAAAATTAAATAACTGAAAATAAAATGTGGTGAGAAACTTATGTGTAGAGAAATGTGTTTACTTAGATTTCCTTACTCCCTAACTATCTTTTACCGGTTAATTAGTGTGTATTAGTTGCGTGGATGACGGGTGTATTCCTTAATACCATTCGTGGGGTGGCGTACTTACTTCCCCAACTCTATAAGCTCCTACTTCACTCCTATGTCGAGCCGGCTAGGAAGCTCCTAACATGGGATCACTAGAATTCGCTTGTGCATTAAATACAACCATAAAAACCTTTAGTACGCGTTTGGTTCATGTTTCTTAAGACGTTCAAGCAAGTTACCGAATAGGAAGTTAGCCAGTTTTCTTAAGCCTAACATAGATAAACAATCATCCAATACAACTAACAACACATTAACAACCAATAATCAATAGCTAGGTTTCATTAGATCTAAGCAAACACAAGATAAATTTAGCCTAACATGTTAAACACAAGACAAGAATAAGATAGAATCAAACAACACATAGACATATTGAATGATTAATTGATAACTTATCTTTCAATGAAACATGGAAGATCTCAAGGCAAAAAGCCCTGAAAAAGTAGCTAAAATCGTCTTAGGGTTTTCTCCCAAAATTCCACACACTAAGCTCTCCCTAATGACAAAAAATTAGAAAACTATATATAGATTTTTGGATCTGACGGCGTCACCTTATGGAGTGTGACGCCGTCACCTCGCCGCTTTTAGGGTTCCCGGATGACCTTCTTGACGCCGTCCCTCTTTAGCTCTTCCAAAATCCATTCTGGCTTATCAAGGCTTGACGCCGTCTAACCATGAACGTGACGCCGTCCCCTTATGATTTAAACCGTGACGCCCTTGATCAAGTTAAAGCGTGACGCCGTCAGAATTCACATGCTATTTTCACTGGCCCGTCATGAGTAAATTTCACGTCCAACTTTTCTTGCCAAGGCATGACGCCGTCCAGAGTAAAGTCTGACGCCGTCAAGAGTAACTTTTAGCCGATTTTTGAGACTTTGCCGTTTTCTTCACTTTAATGCTCCAAAAACGTCCAAAATGCCTCCTTTTCCAGATTTCTCCTCAAAAGTACCTAAAATGACAAAAGGAACGATTTAGGGCAATATTTGATCAAATAAATACGATTTAAGGCTTAAATGACCCCTTAAAAGCGGTACACTTTTCGCTTCATCAAGCATCAACATAATTTATTCTTTTCAAAACAGTCTTAGCACCATTGGGTTTAATTGGTCTCCATACCCAACATGCTGAAGCATTCACTCCATTACCCATGTTTCCTTTAGCAGTGTTTTTATTCACACCAGTACCAATTACCCTGCTAGCAGTTGGAACTGCTGGCTTGGCAGTTGTTACCTTAGGTTTCCAAACTTGGTTTTTCACCATTGCTTTGCGATGAAAGGGTCTATTAACAGTTTTTGGTGCGGATTTGGAAAACATTTTTGCACCTTGAACTGTTGGCCTTGGGTGAATTGGTCTCATAGGTCTGACAGTCGGAACTGCTGGTCTAGCAGTTTGAACTGCTTTAGGTCCAGACCTTAAAAGAACTGATCTAGGTATCATCTTATCATTCCTAAGAAAAGATTGAGGTCTTGCAATGCTCAACCTATGATTTGTATATCCAGATACCCATTTATCACAATAATCTGCAAGATGATCAAAACTACCACAAGAGTAACAAGCTTTCCTATAGCAAACAAAATCCTTTCCTAATTGGTGGGATTTGAGGTCATTCCAATTCCTCTGGTTACCTCTTGGCTTGTTTGTGGTTCTATACATCTCTGCATACCTAACTATTGGTCTAAAAGGTTTGACATTTGATCTAGGCCTAACAGTCTCAGGTTTAACCATCTTTGGAACTTTTGGTTCCTCCACTTTAGCACTAACAGGCTTAACCATAGCCTGATCATCCTCATCATCAGAAGTCCATTCCTCAATTGTTGGAGCATCTGAGTCCTTAGGTGAGGACCTATCAGAAGATACCTTGTCCTCAGATAGTGATTTATCACTTGCACTTTCAAACACAGGTTTATCAACTACATCCTTCTTAGGTTGAGGACCATAATTAAGCACAGGTAATTGAAATTCAGGGAGTCCTGTATGTTCTAAGTCTATACCTTTGGGTGATGGAATTCCTCTATAAGGAGGTGGAACTGACTTATATCCTAGGCCTAACTTAGCTTTATTTTGAATCTGACTCTCAATTATCTTTTGAACACCTTTTGATGTGTATTCTAGTGTGTCTACACTCATCTGTATGTTCTCCTTAGCTTTCTTAACCTGTTCTAGCTCATGTTTTAAAACAGTAATCTCATTCTCTCAAAACATTAAGTCTCTCTTAATAATAATCATATCATCAGAAAACTTAGACTCATTGTTTTGATAATGAAAAATTTTCTCTTCTAACACAGCTAAAGCTCTCTTATGATTTGCTAAGCTAAAAGCAGTTTCTTTTAATTCTTTCCATTGACTCTCATATCTTGTTTTAAGTGTTTCTAGTTCTTTTAAAGCTTCACAAGATTTAGAACATTTTGAAACTTGTACCTCAGAATCAGAAAATGCCATGAGAGCAACCTCTGTAGATGCTTCTTCTTCCTCCTCTGTAATATAGCTCCAGTCAAATCCTAAGCCATCAATAGCAACCATGGCTTTCGAGCTTGAATCAGTAACCTCCACAACTCTTGACTTGTTTCCATATGCTCTACTCTTTCCATCTTGTTGACTTGGCAATCTGCACTCCCTTGAGTAATGACCTTTCTTGTGGCAGTTGTAGCACTCAATCTTGGACTTGTCATACCCTGTAACATCATTACTGTTTATGACAATCTTCTTGCCAGTCTTCTTCAAGAATCTCCTAGCTCTCAAACTGAGAAGAGAGAGCTGCCACTTAATATCCATCTCTTCAATGTCATCTTCATCAATCTCTTGAAGATCTGAATGAGTCAACATACTTCCATTGTGCTGAGTAGTCAGGAATGCACAATAAGTATCATCATTCAAAAGTCCACTAGTACTGCTTGAGGTGCTAGCAGTACCAAGGTTTGCACTAGCAGTCCCAACTGCTCCAGCAACTTGCACTTCTTCATCTGGACTTGAGGAACTGGGAGTTGATACAAAGGCCAAATTCCCTGAGCTTGAGCTTGATCCAGCAGACTTCTTAATCTCATGTTCAACGATCTTGAAGTTGCTATATAGATCCATTAAGCTCATGGAATCTATATCAGGCTTGTTTTTCCATACTACCACATGCATAGCCCATTCAGAAGGTAGACTTCTCAGAAACTTGGAGTTGAGATCTTCCTGAGGCATCTCAATTCCTAAAACAGCCAATTGACTCACCAACTTTTGAAGCCTATTGAACATATGATCCAACGACTCATTGCTTGTTGCAGTAAAGTTCTCAAATTGATGCTTGAGAAGGGTCTTCTGGGTTTTCTTGGTGGCTTCATTCCCACCATATCTTGCAACAATAGCTTCAAAAAGAGATTTAGCACACTTGAACTTACTAAAATTCAGCAACTGATCATTGGGAATGGTCATCAGAAGTAAACTTCTAGCCTTAACATCATTCTTGTATCTTGCCTTCTCTTCATTAGTGGTTGGCTTTGTCTGCACTGTACTCTCAGATTTACCATCAACAACAGTTGTTGTTGTTGTTACAGGGGTAAAAGAGTTTCCATCTTCAATGATCTCCCACAATGCATAGTCTTGCACTTGGAAAACTGCTCAATACGAAGTCTCCATATATCGAACTCATTAGGTTTAAGCATAGGAAGCTTAGCAGCAATATTGGTTGTGGATGGTGTTGTTTCCGTGTCCATCTTTGTTCTTCTCGGATCTTCTAAATCTAAGTATCAGCAACCTGGCTCTGATACCACTTGACCGGATCTACACACACTCCTTGTGTTAGATGTGATACTAAGAATTATACGTAGTCTAGCACGCGGAATTTACTAGCTAGCACTTAGAAGACCTTATGTGATTTGTATGATTAGAATAAAACAAAGAACACAGAATAATAACCTTCAACGATTCAATATTATTAGAAAATAATACGAGTGATCTCCTATCACTAGGGTTTACAACCTTGAATCTTTCATACTTCTATATGTATTGTGTTGTGTATATAAACCTTAACCTAGGCAATCCTTTTATAGACCAAGGATTCCTTTACAAGATAACTATCATTCTATTCTTATACGATATACACAATATATTTTCCATATTTATCTACTTACAATAAATCATAAACCGCACAAACTTCTTCTTCACTCAGCAGTCTTAACTGCTCATGTCTTCAAAACTCTTCAGCAGTCTTAACTTCAATCTTCAACAGTCCTAACTGTTACCTCCAACAGTCTTAACTGCTTAAGCTTAATTTCCTAACAAACTCCATAACATGTGGAGGAACAAATCCTGTTTTGACTACACGTGTCATTCACATGCTTCATGTCACTCCTGATAATAGCCTTTATAACTACCTTATTCAGGACAGCGTTTAACCATATCAAGGAATGAAATTCCACACATGCAAGACCTGCTTGCATCTCAAGTCTAAGGATAAGAGACATAACCTTTTGCGAGATTCACTATCGACGACGATCCATGTAGTGAATACTCGTAGGTTGGGTCAATCCAATGTTCATCATAATGAACAACATGTGAGTTTGGCAAATAAATCACCAACACGCTCACATTTGCCTTAATTTGATGATACTCCCGTATCGTCAACTAGCAATGGACAATTTTAGAATAAATAAATTATTCATGGATTAAACATGCAAATATAGAACAAAGTAGTATAAATGAAGACGATCATACCAGGTATATCAATTCATTATATGATACGACTGCTTACAGTTCCATTATCCAAATACTAAAACAGATATGCATAAGACTACTCATAGGTCAAAATCCGATGTTCCCACCATGATCAAATTATGTTGTACAAGACAACAAGTAGTCATCCGAGTAAACTTTGAGAATACTTGTTTCTAAACTCATGAAAGGTTTGAATGATGATTGTTCTTTGTATGTGTGCATTCAAGTACAAGACGAGTATTGCAACAATACATTCCATAGGGTGTTTGAAGCCAGCAAAACACCTACATTAGACAGTCATTTGAACAGTTTCTCAAACTGTAAAGTATTCTTATTCTTTTAATGTATAACGCATTAATGCTCTCAGTCGAGCACATCTAGTCAGCAATGTCATCATTCATGATGGCATCCTACCATGACTAGGGTTGAGTATCATCTCAGTTAAATAAGCATCAGCGTATGCAAACAAAACAGAGTTCCTCAAATATCCGTAAATGTTTGAACGTATCTTTGGTCCTTCGTAGGTCCATTATAATGCTTGTTTAACAATTATCTAATGACGTTCACTTAGATATTTGTTGTTATCAACTCATCTTGCATTCATGCAAATGATAAATATAGCCCAATGCGTAATATGACTTACATGATGAATCCTTTAGTCAAACTTAAGATTTCCATTTATGTGTTCAATTTCATCAAGTGAGACTGATCATTGAGACTCCCCTCAATAATATGTCATATTGTGTTTAGACTTAATAACCGCTTATGTTTATTCTAATAAACATATATATAACAAGGTTGTATGTCTTATTTTATAAATCCCTCAAGAGAAACTTCATTCCAAGCTAAGGATTAAAGTCTAGCTTAGATGGAATATTGTTTCTAATATGTTAATGACATATGAGATTTAAGAAAATAAATACAATGCTCCAACTTGCTCTTAGTGTACTTAGGAGTAATCTTATTAATCAAAATCAAATTAATGATTTTATAATTAACTCAAGATCTTTGCTCCTAGATGCATGATCTAATCCACACATGGATTATTTTATCTTGTATACATAATAAATATTATATGGATTCATAAACCCTTTTGATTACTCATCGTCCTCGCAAAAGGTAATCAACAAGAAAGGTGTTTTGATATCCTATTGTCATATTTCATTTATATGAAAACAGGTATGACAATTAATCATCTTTATACATTTATTGTTTGTAGATAGGAAGATTTAATCATAGTCAATTACTTGAGTACGAGTAAACTCCTTTTACTACGCGTGCATTAAATGTGTGTACAAGTTTGTCCTTTTGAGTCTTCTCATCAAGAAACTCATTCTTAACCTCACAGTCTAACTGATTGGTAAGAGATCAATCAAGCTCTATGAGTGATTGTCTTTCAAGGACTGCATCTTAACATTCATAATTTTGAGCTATTCATCAGATACAATATCTAATGATGCATTTCTGTAGTTAGCAGGTTCACAATGATCCTCTAACTTATATCTCTTAGCATTGATATAAAAACCTATATCAATCAAGTGCAAGAGGTATCCTTGCGGATTTATGAATGAGAGATATCAATCTATGGTTTAACATATGCATGTTCAACCTTAGTATTTGAATAATTTCAAGATCTAAAGGTGCTCCCACTTGCTTTTGTATGTAGAGACTAATCTCTAGATACTCAGCATTTTGAGCAACAATAAATTGTTTTCAAGTGGGACATCCAAAATACATCGCTAGTTCTTGACGCTAGTTTGTTAATTACTTACTCTTAGGTAGTTAACAAATTCAGAACTTCAATCAAGACATAATGAGATTCATCCCATTCCATAATACAATGGTGTCTTAAATTCCTTCTGGGTTGGAACCATATTGAGTGTACACATGGCACATCCAATTTCTAACCTTGATAGCTTTGGAGGTAAAACAGTTTAAGTCATCAAAGATCAAACAATATTAATAGAGTTTGATTTTCCATGATGGACATACCATAATAGTTGTGGTATTCCATGAGGACTGATGTTGTGAGACTATCGCACAACTCATTAGATGAACTTATACTTTTGGCTTACATATCTGCCAACCAGGTCAAACCAGATGGCATCAATAATAATCTCAGTCTACTGCATACTTTACTTCATGTGCATGTTTTGACTAGAAAACATAAACATTTAATATTATACGTCGTAAGTGTACATGTCTTAACAAGAAGACATAACAAATCAACGTCTTACTTTACGTTTTATTGTCTTTCAACAATTAACGGAATTGATGTTTGTGTCTTTACAAGAGACCTAAACATATTCAACTAAAGTAATTACGAGCGCCGACACTTGGCCTCAATAGTAAATTCAAGTTAATTTCATACTTCATGATTATGTCTTTACAAGAAAACATAATCATATTTACTAAACAATTCAGTGAATATGTTGAAGTAGCTTTTCATGTTATCTTGATATTTGTTCTAATTAGGGCAACCTACATTTTATGTGTAGAAGTCCTAGTAGAATTTTAGTTTCTTACCTTTCAGTCAAGAAAAACTATTAGTCATATTGTTATATGTTGTACCTTGCACACAATTAAGATTTCTCCCACTTGTGCATGGCACAACATCATGAGAGCAATATGACAATGTCTAAGATAACATATGATTTTTAGTCAAAATCAAATATAGATATGTAGAACTTTATCGTTTTAATAATGAATCATGCATAACGATTTTATAGATAACATTTCAGGAAGCAACATCAGGAACGCGACAAGTTATCTTATAAAATTTATGCAATGGTTCTTATATAAACTATGATGCTTAACATGTGGAAAGTAATGTATTATTTCAAGACAATCTGGAAATAAGATGGGCAACTTGCAAGGTAATAAAGCTTACAGCTCCCACTGGATTAGACAACATTACATGTGTTTCGTCACTAGTAATATAATCACGTAGCTCCCACTGGGTTAGACAACATTACATGTGTTTCATCACCAGTGGAGAGTGAGTGGCGATTGGATACTTTCCATCTTTCGTTGGATATCTACACATTTTTGCTAATGTAAGTTACTTTGACTAGTAAACATGTACTTAGGTATTCAAGAAAGTGCATCAAGTTCTAACATATAGATGATGGGCTAGCCATCATTGCTATTTTAACTTGAAAATAGGCATGCATTTCCTCCATAATTGGTCTACTTTACCACAAGGGTATGTAGGACCTTAGTAGGCATATTGGGTTAAGACAAACTGCTAGGTAATCATGCTAGTAATTGCCTTTACCTCTTTGCGGTTTATTGATATTTCCGTCTTCTAATTATTTAAACTCATTTTATTTTGGTAGCTATAGAAAACGTGTTCTCTAGTTATCCAAATATCTTATATTTCTTCAAGGTTTCAAAACCGAAACTAGGGTTATAAAACAATCTTGAAAGAATAAGATGTGTAACCATACTTAACCGTTTTGACTTTTACAAGACATCACGATTTCTAGAGTAGGTTTTCCTTGAGTTTGATTAGAATTAGGAAAATTCAAATATTCCTATTATGGCTTTTCCTCATAAAGAAAAAGGATAGGAATAAGTCTCTTTCTTACAAGGAAAGATCGACTTAGTTCGTCCTTTTAACAAGAAAAGAACAAACTCTTGTTTACGGCTTGTGTTGAATTTATACATTAATTGAATTTACAAAGTTCATTTTTAGGATTTTCGATAATTATCCTTTTATAAATTAACTACCCCATGTTTAGAATTTTAAAACAATTAATTTACGAAAAGGCTAAGATCCACATTGTTTTTCTACTATCACATCAGTTGATCTGCTAGCAATAGTAGATTCAATTGGTAGGAGACGATCACCAATTGTATTACATGTACAACTCTTAGATCCTTATGGGACTCATGGCATCTAGTGTCAAACAACTAGTGGCATGTAGGCATGTTTAGTCCCATCTTTGCCTCGGGTCAGGGTCTGACCGCTGAACTCGATTAAGTCATCCAATTTGAAAACGTGTGAGAATAATCCTAGGTTTGACGCATAGAGAATAGTCACCTTGGGTTACAATTCGACCTAGGTCTGACCATAGTCAAAAGGTAATTGCAAGTGTTCTCATAATTGGACGGCATGACTTAAATTTTGACGGGTAAAGTGTTTTGATGTGGATAAAAAACGTGTACGAAAGAAGCATGCATTCATTCTTCGTAGCACAAGTTAAAAACTTTTCTTAACTTAAGTCTAATCATTGTTTTAATTTATGTGTGTCAAGTTGTCCATTTTCAAGACTAATATAAATCCTAAGTGGATTATAATTAAGTTTGGATAATACAATAAATAAATAAATAAACAACCTTAACTAGTTTAAGTGTTATTTAGAAAACAATGATTTTAAGTTTCAAATCATATTTAAACTTAGTTAAACTTTTCATAAGACTTAGTTCAACAATGGTTTGTGTTTCGTTTCAAGTTTTAAGAAAACATTTTCCGTTTTACATATAGTCACAACATATATAAAACAACCAAACAAACACACAACCACAATATGCAAAGCCTCAACCGATGAAAATCCTATGCTTGGTCTCGTGAGCCATCACAAGAACCAAGAGTCAACTAGGGACATAAGCACAACCACACGGAGGGCTCCCACTTGCCCCAAGACAATCATGGGCAAGTAAAGGCCCAAAATGCACATGAAAACATGATTCTGTCAGCCCAGTTTTTCTGTCTTTGGAGGCCCAAACGGCCTAGAAGATGACCTCCTCATGCTTCGGCCCAGTTGACAAAGTTGTAGGCCTATGTCTTGTGAACCTGCATAAAAAAATTTAGCCCAAAATACCTTACCAATCTCCTGGAAATCGCGTTTTCCCATCAGGTGTCCAGCAGCTACTTTTTGTCCAAAATCCTTCATTCTTTTGCCATTTGATTCTAAGCTTTCGGTTACATGATATAAAAAGTAAAGTACTTCTAATATACTTTATATCTACTGTAAAAATGCCCAAACAATGGAAAAACAAAAATGAAATACATTGCAAAAGTGCCGAAACAATGGCAAACCCCAAAAACAAACAAAACAACCAACAATCACAACATCACAATGCATAAGTGGTCTAGGTTTTCATCGGCTTTGCATATATACATAATAATACAATAAAATTATGATCATAACAAAGTGTTGGCTAACTCCATGGGCAAACATGCATGTATTTTCCATGGAAACAAAATAAATAACAAGAAATAAATTTTTAGCCAACGAAATCGAAGAAATAATTAACAAGAATTAAAACCCCGATTGGTACGCGTGTCAAATGGCCTTAGGTTCATAACCCACTGATATTAGGACCTTCTTAACATCATTTTATCACAGAAAATTAAGCCTCATGGGCTGATTTGAAATCGTGTTACAAATCTTACAAATTAACGCGTTTTAGGCCATTTTACGGGTACCGATCAAGTAAGCAATTATTGTATGCATAACAAATGGCCATGGGATCAAAAAGTCCAGATCATTAGACCCCATATGGTTCGACTTATATTCAAAAAATAAGCCTTGGGGGCTGTTTTGAAATCATCCTTTTAAATCCATTAAAAAAAAACACGTTTTTAGCCATTTTTACGCATACTAGATGATCATATGACATCATATGATGGCTCGTGATACCACTATAGGTGATGTAATAATAAAATAACATATCAAATATATAAACGCAGTGGAATACATCACCAACAAGGATCCATATAGCCATATGATCAATCATAGAATTAAAAAAACAAGTTATATACCTTTGTAGCGTGATCCGGGAGTCACCAACAATGATCAATCCCACGTCAAGAGCAAGAAACCCAAGAGATCAATAAGGTTGATCTCTTCTATGAATAAAACACACTACACGTCATTGATCACCACCCGATGCTAGTCTTGACCTTGTAACACTTGATTCTTGAATACCTACAATAGATAATCAATCCAAGAGACCAAAAAAATACAAACCCTATGTATGTATATTTTTGAGCCGTGAGTTATGCAAGAGAGAAAAGGGGAAGAGTTATCAATTAGGCATTAATGTTAATTAGTGATTGATTTGAACAAATATTCTTTAATCTTATCAAATCACATCTTACACTTAAGCCCTTTAGAAAGCTCCATGACCCCTTTATCCCCCTCCCCAAGGCCGGCCATATAAGGGCCCACAATGGGCTTGCCCATTGTTGTCCTAGTCCACACACACTAAGTCTAACTTAGTATTTAATGGCCCGTTATTGATCCCGAGTTACGTAGTCGTTTATATATTTTAAATACGATAAATACAATCTATAAAATGGTGTCTCTGTGTATAAGTGTGTGACCCCATAGGCTCACATACGTCTAGCCATATAATTATTTATTATGACACGAGCATACTCCAACATGAACTCACCTCAACCTTGCAGCTTCCAAATAACCAACTCACAAATCTATACAAACAAAACAACCCCACATTACACACGTCCAAGCTAAAAGCTATAGTCCATGTAACACATATATGATGGATGTCTAAGGTTCATATAACCCACCATGGATTACCTACACTCCATACTATTCACTACCAAACACTTACACTCACTAAATCCCTTAAATAAAACATCTCAGAAAATGTAGATTTTTAGCGTACTTTCACCCACATAAAATCATGACCAAAAATCATCCACAACTCACACCAAAAATTCACCATGATCCTTCATAAGCATACAAGCTTCTCCCATAAGGCCATGCATTAAAAACACACACAAGTACCCAATGAAAAATCAAACATGACAACTATCCAGATTCAGATCTGAACGCACACCAAAAAGTTTTAACCTAGTAGACATACTTTTACATATTATTATCGTCCAATTTTTGCGTGGAAGTCAAAGATAATATAGAAATCAATTCCGCCAGAAGGGCTAACCCAAACTACACATTTTAAACCACTTTTGATCTCAATACTTCTAACCTAAATCTGTCCTGGTTTAACTGTTTTGACACCTTAACTTATAAAATTCGTTTGACTGACTTCCCGACCTCGAAAACACTCGTGGTCGGACTTTTTGGAAAGCTCTTTCTCTGAAATACAATTTAGACATAAAATTCGTGATCTAACTCATCTCCATCTATTAAATATTATCGAATCTTTACAGCCTTATAATTCTGTCAGAATCTTAACTCATTAATTATCAATTTTTAAACCCTAATCTCTTCACCAATCAACATAATATTACTAATTAATGATCCCAATATGTTTTATAATAATAATTTACAGATTTTAACATAAACCCTAATCCATCATATTATTGCTACATGAATTATAAAAATTAATTAAGCATAAGTATTAAAGATTATACCTTAATTCTTGAAAGATGAAAACCCTAAAAAAATATCTTCTTCCCTTTTTCTTTGCCTTGGCCGATTTTCTTAAGAGGTAGAATGAGAGGGTTTTGGTTTTGTATTTATAGAGCTCTATGGATTATTCTAGATAACTATTAATTAGGTAAGTGTATTTGGTATCAATTTTGGTTTCCTAATTCCCCTATCTCCTAATTTTCGGCCGACCTATATATATATATATATATATATATATATATATATATATATATATATATATATATATATATATATATATACATATTTATTAAATTTAATTATTACACTTAAAACCTTGTACTTTTCATATTTTATAAAAACCCTATACCAAACTTAACACCTTACGCGATAAACTTTCATTTTTACGACAACCCGAAAAAGTATCATTTTCAAAATAAAGTTTCCAAAAATAGATTTTCAGACTTATATTTAATATAACCCATAAAAACAACCTCCACTTAACTTACTAACGCTCAAATATTTGAACGGAGACTTGTTACGCAAAATCACAAAACATCAAAACTACACAATTCATTTCTACACCACCAAGGCGATCAAAATGAACTTATCCCAATATTCAACACTACTCAAACATGACGAAAATCTCACACCAAGGGATTTAGTGCTAACATACGTACATATACCGCTCATATACCACATATAACACATAATACACACCAAACAAAAGTTAGATAGGTTGAGACCATTAGTCAAACTAACCTGCTAAAATCACGGTTGTTACATCATCCCCCACTTAGGGAAATCGCGTCCCGAGATTTAATAGCTCATCTCATCAACCTCCTCAGCAAACAACTTCGGGTACTTGGACCTCATCTGATCCTCACGTTCCTAAGTAAACTCAGGACCACGCTTGGAATTCCAACGTACCTTCACCAACGCTATCTTACCACGCTTCATAATCTTGACCTCTCGATCCATAATCTCAACAGGTTCCTCAACAAAATGAAGAGTCTTATCAATCTTAATCTCATCTAATGGCACATGCAAACTAGCATCCGCCAAACATTTCTTCAGATTAGATACGTGGAACGTATCATGCACACTACTTAATTCCTCAAGCAATCTCAACCGATATGCCACAAGTCCAATCCTCTCCATAATTTCAAATGGTCCTACATACCTTGGTGCTAATTTGCCTTCCTTACCGAAACGCACAACACCTTTCCAAGGAGACACTTTCAACATCACAAGATCACCAACACTAAACTCCAAGGGCTTACGGCGATTATCCGCATAACTCTTTTGGCGATCTCTTGCTGCCTTAAGTCTTTCCTTAATCTGAAACACCTTATCCGTAGTCTCTTGCACTAGTTCAGGACCAATTAGTTGGCTTGTTCCAACCTCTGCCCATAGAATAGGTGATCTACACTTCCTCCCATACAACATTTCAAATGGAGCACATCTAATACTGGAATGATAGCTGTTGTTATAGGAAAACTCAGCCAAAGGAAAATGAGTATCCCAGCTTCCTCCAAAATCAATAGCACACGCTCTAAGTAAATCCTCCAAAGTCTGAATCGTTCGCTCACTTTGCCCATCAGTCTGTGGATGATAAACAGTGCTCATATCCAAACGCGTATCCAACGCCTTTTGCAATGACTGCCAGAACCGCGATGTAAACCTACTATCACGATCAGAGATAATCGACACAGGCACACCATGTCTCGCCACAATCTCATTAATATAAATTCTCGCCAGCTTCTCCATCTTATAATCCTCACGAATGGCCAGAAAATGTGCAGACTTCGTCAGCCTGTCCACTATGACCCATATCGTGTCATGTCCATTACTTGTTCTAGGCAACTTAGTAATAAAATCCATTGTTATATTCTCCCATTTCCACTCAGGAATCGGCGGCTGTTGTAATAGTCCAGAGGGTTTCTGATGTTCAGCCTTAACTTTTAAACAAGTCAGACACTTACTAACATACTCAGCTATTTCCCTCTTCATTCCTGGCCACCAATACGCATCTCTAAGATCATAATACATCTTGTCAGATCCTGGATGAATTGAATATCTCATCTTATGAGCCTCATCCATGATCAACTTCCTTACATCTCCTTTCCAATGGAACCCATATTCTATCTAAGAAATACAATCCACCATCCTCTTTTTTCTCCATTTGCTGATCCAATCCACGCAGCATCTCAGCGGTCGCATTCTCATCCTTAAGAGCTTCCTCTTGCGCTGCCAATATCTTACTCTTAATTCCCGACTGCAATGTCATGCACATTGCTCGTACAGGCTTAGGCTTAATATTTTCCTTCCTACTTGAAGCATCAGCTACAACATTCGCCTTTCCAGGATGATAGCGATTCTCACAATCATAATCACTAAACAATTCAATCCATCTTCTTTGCCGCATATTCAGCTCCTTCCGACTAAAGATATGCTGAAGACTCTTATGATCTGTGTAGACAACGCTCTTCGTGCCATACAGATAATGCCTCCAATTCTTGAGAGCAAATACTACCGTACCAAGCTCTAAATCATGAGTAGTGTAATTCTTCTCATGGATATTGAGTTGTCGGGATGCATAAGCTATCACCTTACCTCTCTGCATTAGTACACACCCAAATCCTTGATTCGACGCATCACAATACACAACAAAATCATCTGGCCCATCAGGTAACGTCAGAATAGGTGCATTACACAAACTATCCTTTAGTGACTGGAAAGCCACCTCTTGTTCTTCTCTCCAAAGATACTTCTTGTTCTTCTGAGTCAACAAAGTAAGGGGATTAGCAACCTTTGAAAAATTCGCTATAAATCTTCGGTAATATACTGCCAATCCTAAGAACGAGCGTATTTCAGACGGCGTCGTAGGAGCCTTCCAGTTCTTAACCGCTTCTATCTTACTAGGGTCTACATGTATTCCTTCACTATTTACCACATGTCCAAGAAAATGTACTTCCTCAAGCCAAAACTCACATTTTGAGAACTTGGCGTACAACTTCTCCTTCTCCGGTAATCCTAGGATCAATCTCAGATGTTCTCCATGCTCCTCCTTCGTCTTAGAGTAAATTAGAATGTCATCTATGAACACAATCACGAATTTATCCAAGTAAGGCTTGCAAACGCGATTCATCGAATCCATGAATTCCGCAGGTGCATTTGTCAACCCAAATGGCATAACCGTGAACTCAAAGTGTCCATAACGAGTCCTAAAAGCAGTCTTCGGAATATCCTCTTCATACACTCGCAACTGATGGTACCCAGATCGTAGATCTATCTTTGAGAAAAATCAAGAACCTTGTAGCTGATCAAAGAGATCATCGATTCTAGGAAGAGGATACCGATTCTTAACCGTTAAATTGTTCAATTCCCGATAGTCAATACACATCCGGAACGAACCATCCTTCTTCTTAACAAATAACACAGGTGCTCCCCACGGAGAGTGACTAGGTCGGATAAACCCTTTATCCTGAAGTTCTTGCAACTGCGCTGCCAACTCTTGCATCTCAGAGGGTGCCAAACGATATGGGGATTTCGCCACAGGTGCCGCTCCAGGAATCAACTCAATACGGAATTCAACTTGACGGATTGGAGGCAATCCGGACAAGTCCTCAGGAAAAACGCCAGGAAACTCACATACCACCGGAATCTCCTCTAACTTAAGTTCTTTGGCCTTCGCCGTCTTGAGGGTTTTCAAGTCCTTCCCTAAGCATTCTCCTTGTATCCGAAGTATAACACCACTCTCTAAAGGAATACGAACTACCTTTTCATGGCATATTACCTCGGCCTTATGCTTAGACAACCAGCTCATCCCTATCACCACATCGAAACTCCCATGCCCAAAAGGTATCAAATCAATCATAAACGGGATACCCTCTAACACTATAGTACACCCACGAATAACCTTGTCAACCTCTACTTCCCTACCGCTAGCTATCTCAATCACAATACTAGACCTAAGCTCACTAGGTTCAACACACAGATCGTTGATACCATTAGGCGCCGTTCACGACATTCGCGAATACGCATTCATACTTAACACAAGTACTCCCCATCAAATGGGACTAACACAAGTACTCCCCATCAAATGGGACAAACACAAGTACTCCCCATCAAATGGGACAATTTACACAAATATCACAGTTAAATCTAATCCTACTACACGTAAGCATGTCGTCATTGATCAATGTAGCATTGGTCATAAGTCCACATGTGTCGTGATACATGTATAATTATGTTGGCCACCCAGAATTATAGATGTATCCTTTCACATGTGTACTCGCTTCCAATACCACACCTACCAATAATAACACCTTACAATAACACATACACAAACTCAGAATAAATCACATATCACATACATAAAATATTCCAAACCCGCTCAAGCCTTATTATAAATTACTTGGGAAAAATCCCAAAATCCAACGGAATCCATATTCCAACACAATACCAACATCAAAAAAAAAAAAACACAAAAGACATCCAAAACATAACGCTAAACAACAATGTCGCACGTGGCTCGAGCTCTATCCCTACGCTTAAATCGTGTTACTCGCGGTGGATTCCAGGTCTGAATCCACTTCGTCTTCCTCACTTAGCCATCCATTTCGGTTTCCCTCGGGCTGTGGTAGTGGAAGACTAGCAAAACCACTCTTGAGGCTCCTCTCTTCCTCCTCTATACGGTCTACAAACCCATACAAATCACGAGGCCCAGCCCGAACTGCTCTTCCATCTTCTAAGAATTTGGGACACTTTCCAGGGTACCTAGTCGTGGAGCCGTCTTTATTGGTTACCTCCGTCTCGTACATTTCTATCTCCGTTCCACCCACGTTCACTAAGGTCATCTTTTCCTTGATCAGACATGGCCGCATGCTAGCAGGAATTAAAATCCTCTGGTTAGCCCGTCTCAAGCTACCAATCCTCATGCAACCTGTAGCGACAACAATTGCCCAACGAAACTTGCTACGCTCGAGAGGTGCCATGCTAAAAGTGACACATATGATACTAAGTACGAGGATCCAATAGACGTCCAAAACTCGACGAAACTACTCATAAACTCAAGAAGATTAAATACGTAAAATACCATACTCACACATAGGTCCTAAATGCAACTATATGAGGGACTCCTAGGTTATAGTCTAGGTTCAACCACCTACTTCTCTATAACCAAGGCTCTGATACCAATCTGTCACACCTCGCCAATGGCGGAAACACGAGTGCAACATCATGGATATCATCACAACACATGGCGTCTATATAGATAATTACTATATGCAAATAAATAGAGCAAAGTACAGACACAAAGTGTCGTAACGATACCCCAAAATAAAACAATCAAAACAATCTCCAAGGTATCTTTATTAAAACATAACGTACTAATGAAAGACATTCAAGTATCACAAACAAAATCCAACTTAATCAAATTAAAAACTTAGAGATAAACCATCCTCAATGCAACCTAGTCTCTTCTAGTCGCGTCCTTCTATCTTAGCCTTAGAATGCTCACCTGAAAATGATGCTTGAAAACGTCAACATAATGTTGGTGAGATTCATAGGTTTAAGACACACAAAATATCTCCGGTAATAGTTCACTGTGATTATAAATAAAATAAAAAAACATAGCAGGACAGTAAAAGTAGTTATCACACAAACTAGCATGCAATTGGGACGGAACGTGCCCTCCGATCCAAGTATAAATTGGGACGGAATGCGCCCACCGATCCCAGATAATGGGTAAATTAATACCCTCCGGTCGGACCACACAGAATAATAGTGAGTAGAGCCACTAGGACTTGCTACTCTCCAAATGGATAATGGGAGCATAGCTACCCTCCAAATGGACCACACAAAATCACCATAATAATCTCATAACATGCAGTATACGTATAATAACAATTACAAGTACATGAATTTTACAATCACATAATCACAGTAACTCAAAAACATTTAAACACAAGCATCATTCCCATCCCAAGTTAAAACAAAGCTAAAAAATGGGACTATGAACTCACCTCAACCTTGCAGCTTCCAAATAACCAACTCACAAATCTATACAAACAAAACAACACCACATTACACGCGACCAAGCTAAAAGCTATAGTCCATGTAACACATATATGATGGATTTCTAAGGTTCATATAACCCACCATGGATTACCTACACTCCATACTATTCACTACCAAACACTTACACTCACTAAATCCCTTAAATAAAACATCTTAGAAAATGCAGATTTTTAGGGTACTTTCACCCACATAAAATCACAACAAAAAATCATCCACAACTTACACCAAAAATTCACCATAATCCTTCATAAGCATACAAGATTCTCCCAGAAGGCCATGCATTAAAAACACACACAAGTACCCAATGAAAAATCAAACATAACAACTATCCAGATTCGGATCTGAACGCACACCAAAAAGTTTTGACCTAGTAGACATACTTGTACATCTTATTATCGTCCAATTTTCGCGTGGAAGTCAAAGATAATATAGAACTCAATTCCCCCTGAAGGGCTAACCCAAACTACACTTTTAAACCACTTTTGATCTCAATACTTCTAACCTAAATCTGTCCCGGTTTAACTTTTTTGACACCTTAACTTATAAAATTCGTTTGACTGACTTTCCGAACTCGAAAACACTCGTGGCCGGACTTTTTGGAAAGCTCTTTCTCTGAACTACAATTTAGACATAAAATTCGTGATCTAACTCATCTCCATCTATTAAATATTATCGAATCTTTACAGCCTTATAATTATGTCAAAATCTTAACTCATTAATTATCAATTTTTAAACCCTAATCTCTTCACCAATCAACATAATATTACTAATTAATGATCCCAATATGTTTTATAATAATAATTTACAGATTTTAACATAAACCCTAATCCATCATATTATTGCTACATGAATTATAAAAATTAATTAAGCATAAGTATTAAAGATTATACCTTAATTCTTGAAAGATGAAAACCCTAAAAAAAAATCTCTTCTTCCCTTTTTCTTTGCCTTGGCCGATTTTCTTAAGAGGTAGAATGAGAGGGTTTTGGTTTTGTATTTATAGGGCTCGATGGATTATTCTAGATAACTATTAATTAGGTAAGTGTATTTGGTATCAATTTTGGTTTTCTAATTCCCCTATCTCCTAATTTTCTGCCGACATATATATATATATATATATATATATATATATATATATATATTTTTTTTATTAAATTTAATTATTACACTTAAAACCTTGTACTCTTCATATTTTATAAAAACCCTATACCAAAATTAACACCTTACGCGATAAACTTTCATTTTTATGACAACCCGGAAAAATATTATTTTCAAAATAAAGTTTCAAAAAATAGATTTTCACACTTATATTTAATATAACCCATAAAAACAACCTCCACGTAACTTACTAACGCTCAAATATTTGACCGGAGACTTGTTACGCAAAATCACAAAACATCAAAACTACACATGTCATTTCTACACCACCAAGGCGATCAAAATGAACTTATCCCAAAATTCAACGCTACTCAAACATGACGAAAATCTCACACCAAGGGATTTAGTGCTAACATACGTACATATACCGCTCATATACCACATATATACCACATATAACACATAATACACACCAAACAAAAGTTAGATAGGTTGAGATTATTAGTCAAACTAACCTGCTAAAGTCACGGTTTTTACAATGACCTTCTCATGTCTTGAGGTATCATCAGTGGGATCTCCACAAATTTCACAACTGTTGTCCATCAGACAATCCTTAGGAAGGTGGTCATTGAACCCACAGTGAGGGCAAGGTGCAAAAGGCTTGGCCTTTTGTTTCTGTTTCTGTTTGGAATCAGAAGGATATTTTAAAGCCTGAACTTTAAAGTGTGCCATCTTTGATGTGGCTGTGTATGATTGGTGATCAGAGGTCCTGTGATCTTCCTTTATGCATATCATGCAGTAAAGGTTTCTATAACAATCATCAGTGAAATGATTTGTATAGTGACACAGCTCACACCTTTTCAGGGTTTGGAGGGTTTTGGTTTGGAGCTTGAGGAAGCTGATTTGGGTTCCTTCAACTTAGATTGAGAGGGCTTCTCAGAAGATTCAATCTTCTCACTCAGCCTTCTAACAAGCTCAGCCAACTGATCAATTTTTGAGTCAGGGCTTTCTGTGTTGATGCAAATAATGTTCTAAAAACGTTATTTATATCTTTCGATTACTTCACGTTTTGAGGATGACAAAATGTGAACTCACATTACGTTAAAATTAACGTTAACAAGTTTTTAATCGGAAGATCCCGTTTCTACGCAAATCACTCTAGAACAAAGTTACAACTTGAACTAGTGATCAAAGAAGTGATTTTGTGTTCTTGAGAATTCACATTTTAAATGTGACAAAACATTTTTTTTTCAAAAATATACATGACAAATTATTTTTGAAATATTAAGAAATGTTTTAATGGAAAAATTAGTTTGAAAATCACAACAGCTATTTTTCCCCCCAAAATCAGCTCCAACCTTCCCCAAATAAGTTTTCACCAGAAAAGAAAAAATTTGGTGCGTCCTAGTCTACCACGGCTCCACGGTACCGTTAAATTTAACAGAGCCGTGGGTTATATAATGGAGCCGTCCGTACAAAATTTCTTTGTAACGTTCAGATTTTCTTTGCCTATAAATACCCACCTCTTTCACAGTTTTAGGCACCCTTCACACACAGAAAAATCCCTTAGCTAAATCCTCTCACACCTTTCACTTCTTAGGTTCATTTAGATTAGTTTTTCTTTGTTTCAAGAGTGATCCAATCATCCTTCAAGTGATCCTCTTCATACCTCTTCACTAGCAAGAGAAGAACACAAGTATCCAAGTTGATACAAGGTGTTGTCATCCCTCTTCATTAGCAAGAGAAGAACTCAAGTAATCAAGAAGATACTAGAGTTATAGTTGATAGGTTTTTGTAACACTTGTTACAACCTTATTGTGTCTTAGCATACATCAAGTTTATTTCCTTTTTGTGAGTGAGAGTGAAGATCAAGTGTGATCTATAGAGATAGTGAACATCTCTTGAAGCCATTGGGCTTGTGTGATTGATCAAGAAGATCAAGGATCATTAGGTTAGTGTTAGTTGAGTAGAGTGAAGTGAGTATTGATCATTTTGATCGTGTTGAGATCTTGGTGATTTCTTGAAGCCACTGGCCTTGAGTGTTTGGTCACGTGGACCTTGGTAGATTGGTGCTAGCTAAGATTAGCACTCGACATCTAGCTTAGTGTTGGTAATAGGATAAGCAACGTGTACGGTTTTCTCCGCCTGAAGGGAGGTTGTTGATATAGTGTTTGAAACTCTCGAGTGTGGTATTCGGGGAGTGGAGTAGGCCGAAGAAGAGCTTCGTAGCCGAACCACTATAAATCCACTGTCTCGGTTTAATCTTTCCAACTCTACTCTTTACTTTTATTTGTTATTATTACTTAGCTTAGTGTGTAGTTCATATTGGTGTTGATTGATTACACATAGAGTTCGAATCAAAGTTTCCAATAGCATACTTTTAAAACAAGATTTTTAAAAGAAGTTTTTAAACCGGTAAACTATTCAACCCCCCTTCTAGTTTCCCACAATTGGTATCAAGAGCCACGTCAGTCAAGATTTTAAAGTATATTGTATTTTAAAACTTGAATCGATCAATGGATTCCGACAAATATCTAGAAGGGCAATCTATGCAAAGACCACCACTTTTCGAAACCGATTGTTTTATTTATTGGAAAACAAGATTCGAAACGTATGTGAAATCAAAAGACATCGATCTTTGGCATGTTATTACCGAGGGTGAATTTCAACCTATTCAAAAGAATCCGGAAACTAAAAAGGATGAAATAGTTTCTTATGATAAACAAAGTGATGAACTAAAAAGGAAATTAGCCAAAAATAATGAGGCTAAAATGATGATTTATAATGCTTTGCCTAAAAAGGAGTTTGAAAGAATTTTCATGTGTAATATGGCAAAAGATATTTGGAAAACCTTGTTAGTCACTCACCAAGGTAATAACCAAGTCAAAGAGAACAAGATAGATCTTCTTGTTCAACAATATGAACAATTCTCCATTTCGGAGGATGAGTCAATAGATAATGCTTTTGCTAGATTTAATACTATTATCACTAGTCTTAAAGCTCTTGATGAAGGTTATTCTAGTAAGAACTATGTTAGGAAGTTTCTTAGAGCTCTACATCCTAAATGGAGAGCAAAGGTCACCGCCATAGAAGAGTCGAAGGACTTGGCGGCATTGTCACTCGATGAACTTATAGGAAACTTGAAAGTTCACGAGATGATCATCAAGAAAGACTCTGACATTGTCAAAGGCAAAAGCGAGAGAGTTAGATCTCTAGCATTAAAAGCCAAGAAGGAGTCTAGTGATGAGGAATGTTCGAGTTCCGGTAGTGAAGATGAAGAGTACGCACTAGCCGTTAGGAACTTTAGAAAGTTCTTTAGGAGGAAAGGTAGATTTCCTAGACAATCTCGCGATGAGAAGAAGTCATCCCAAAGAAATCATGATGAAAGAAAAGGGACAAGTGATAGGAGATGCTATAGATGCGGAGATCCTAATCACTTCATAGGAGAATGTCCTAAGCCACCAAAATCCAACAACCAAAGAGCCTTTGTAGGAGGTTCTTGGAGTGATAGCGGTGAAGAAGAAGAGAAGAAGCCTAACGATGAAACGTGCCTAATGGCTCAAGCTTCTAACGAGGTACATTCCAACTCTTCTTATTATAGTGATAATAATTCGTCAGTAGATGACAGTGAATTACATGACGAATACAACAAACTATGCGTAGTTAGTACTAAGATCTTAGGTAGAAACACAAAGCTAAAATTAAAATTAAAAGAACTAGAACTACAAGTCTTAGAACTAAAAGATCAAGTCAAGAGACTTGAGAAAAACAAGGAAGTAGACTTAGGATGCGGGTCATGTATAAGTCTTCAAGTAGAAAATGAAAAACTTAAAGAAAATGCTTTAAGAATCATTAAGTTTGATGAAGGAACTAAAAAGCTTAATGATATACTTGAAAATATTAGATATAGTGAACATGACCGTTCGGGTTTAGGATTTGACCCAAATCAGGCTTCTACAAGTGGTACTAAACAAGTAAAATTTGTAATGCCTGAAAAGTCCATGTCTGAAGGTGACGGCACCATTAAAGATACAGACGGCACCACTAAATTTAGTGGTACCGTGGTACCGTGTGGTGCTGAGGACAAAACTGGGTCAATTCTGAAAAGTAACTTAAGTCCTAAACCAAGTCAAGTAGTTGTAAATAGAACTAAAGTGTCTACTCCAAGTAGAGAGGAAACCAAAGGCTTTAACAAACCATTGTCATCTCCCGAACATGGATTTGTAAAGCGTGACACTAGGTCAACTACTCCTCCACCTAGAAAGGTAAACTCTCCCAAACCTCGGTCTAGAACTCCTCTACCGAGAGGTAACTTTAGAAGACAAAATCATCCAAGTAACTTTCCCGTAACTTGGAATGATCGTCCACCACAAAGTTACTTACCATGGGAAATGTGTCCTCCATTCTCACATCCTAAACTAACGCAACAAATGCGTAGGATGTTTAACTCTAACAACTTTGGACCCATGAGATATTGGGGACCAGATGTTTGAACATTTGTTTTGCTAGGAAAACATGAGTGTAAATAAACTTTGGAGTCTAACAAAATGAGTATGATGCGTTATCAAGCAAATCCGGTGACGCAATAGTCGAGTCGTGTCTTTCATGCTTAACATTCAACAAAGGTACCCTAGTCTTCTAGTTTTAAGAGCAAACACCTCAGGCACAGGTACGCTTTCTTAAAACACCCTTGTTGATAGAAATGCTAAGCATGTAGTAGTGTTAGAATCTAACTTGGTAGGCACTTTCATAAAGAAACAGAAATTCACAATTCATCATTACGAACTCAACTTGTCCAGAAATATTCGATGATCGCTTCAAGATCATGCGTGACAAGTTTGAAACGAAAATGATGAGTGAATTAAGTTTCTTCCCTAGCCCATAGATAACTCAACCTAAAGAAAGTATCCACATAAATCTATGTATACTATATATGTATAAGATACTTAGATTAGACAAATACTAATCTATACTAATGCCCATATCCGTGAATACGAATCTCACAAGAGACGATGAAGGTGAGTACATGGATATAACTAGGTTAGGGGCACAATAGGTAAAGTAGTTTACCTAACGGCAAGTAGGTCCATTATCATGAATAGTGTTGGCTTTGTGCCCACTTGTAAGAAGTGTCCCAAAACTTCTTACATCAAAGTGTTCAATGTATCATACGATGCATTGAAGATACTACACACTTGAGACTACGATATCTCAAGGAGACAGTTGTAGAAAATGTTTATATACCAACTATGATAATGCGAGAGTTGATGTGGATTGAGGCATAAAGAGCAATTTTTTTACCTTCATAGGTTTGTTAACAAACTTCTTGGTTCCCCAAGAAACAAACTACTCTTGCTATTTCCACAACCGAAGCCGAGTACTCAAGCGCCGGAAAGGCATGACAACAAACACTATAGATGAGACAACTCCCTGTGAAGAGTAGCAGTCAAGATGCCATTAGACTTGTCCGGGAACCCTATTGTTTGCTCATGAACGAAGCTCGTCGAAGTACGTCATCTCCCCGCGGAAAGACATCTCCTCCGTCATGATAACGTCGAAAGAGAAATCTTTTCTTTGAAAAGTATCTCTTCTCACCTTAACCTTTACATTCTCGTCAAATGACCTCTTAATACTCCATTGGAAATATTAATGTCATCTCTCACGTCCCATCATATGACTTTTCAAGTCATTCCTCATATCCCGCTCATGACTATTTCAATATTTCTATGGAAATATTAAAGTCATCCCTCGCGTCATATCTTATAACCTTTCATCCCCTCTTATGACTATTTGAATATTTCTCTGGAAATATTGAAGTCATCTCACACATCCATCTTATTCTCGACACATGACCCTTGAATATTTCATTGGAAATGTCAAGTCATTCCCTAAACCTCATCTCATGACTTCTTAATATTTCACTGGAAATATTAACGTCATTCCTCGCATCTCGTCATATGACTTTTCAAGTCATTCCTCTCATCCCGCTCATGACTATTTGAATATTCCTTCGGAAATATTAAAGTCATCCGTCACGTCATACCTCATAACCTTCCATCCCTTCTATGACCTCTCGAAAGTTTCGCGGGAAACATTGAAGTCATTCTCTACAAATCGCCCATGACTTTTTAAGTCATATTTTTCACTCGTCACATGACTCATGAATATTTCACGGGAAATATCAAGTCATTCCTTGTGTCGCGTACTCCGACTAATTAAATATTTCATGGGAAATATTATAGTCATCATCCTAAACACAACTCATAACTTCTATTTATTTAACGGGAAATACTAGAAGTAAATCCTCATCCAATGACAACTTAGTCAATTTCCTCGGAAACACTAAGGTCATTTCCGGTCATCCCATTTAATCATCTTTCGTCAAAAAGTTTATTAGGTATAAACTTTTTCCTCGTGTCAAAAAGTCTTACTAAATAAGTAAGATTAATCAGCCAAAAGTCAAAACAGAAGAAAAACTGGACCATCAGACATACGGCTCCACTAAAGAGCCACGGCTCCACTAATGTTTAGTGGAACCGTGCATCTGATAAACGCGCCCAGTTACTCTTTTCTTCTGCACAAATTTTCCAAACACACAAAACCACTTCCACTTGCTGTCAAAACCGAACCATAACACCATAATTCAATTAATCTTTTGCAAATCAAGATTGAGGCATTGAAATTAACAAATCCTAACCACAACATCATCAATTGTAAGTAATTCACTCTTAATTTCTTTTAAATTGAGTCTAGGGTTTGTTCTTGAGTATAAATCCGAATTGGGAATTTTCAAAATTAGTTAAACCCTTGTGAAATTAAGACTAGGATTAGACAATGTAGCATTCACATGATTCCCTAAACCTAGGATTTCCAAAAACCCATTTGTGTTGCAAAACCTAATCCGAAATTAACAACTAAAATCGGATTATGGTTGATTGCTTGTAGTGGAATCATGTTTAGGATGATTAAAATTGGATTAGGAACGTTCTGCATTAAAGCTTTTCAATCTTAAAGCTTGTTGGCGCCATGTTGAGGCATTTGCCAAACACCCCAATTCGATCATTTTTCGAAAAACTTCACAAGTCTAGGATCATGAAACCTTTTTCATGCATTGTTGATGCAAATTAAAAACGTTTTTGCATGCATACATGAACTCTCAAATATGGCTCGAAGTACATAATTGATATGTATTGTTCGACATATTTGATTGAGCAAAAGTGAAGTTAGGAGCGTTTGGGTAATCTCATTATTTTTATTTTGAGTCGAGATTACCGCACCTCCACATAGTTTGCATATAGTCACACACTAGGCACGTGTTGTATGCAACTGGTTTTTGTTCTAAATTTTTCTTAAAATTTTCTTATAGGACACAAAAATGTCTCATGAATATGATTTTGATCATCTCCTAACCGATACCTATACACCCGAAATCTCACGTGAACCCACTACACCCGGTAACCACATTCGTGCCTATGTCAATCTTGAAACCCGTCGGTTTCATGAAGGCCGTGTCATTGATCCATCCCTAGTTTACCACCGGGACATCAACACTTCCTTTAGAGCTATAGGATTCGATTGTCTACTCCACATTAACGAGTACATTTGTCCTCGCTTTGTGTTGGAGTTCTTCCGACAAGTTGAACTCGTACGTAACGAGGATCAATCCTTGTCACTTTGTTTTTGGGTCAAAAACTTCAAATATGTTCTAACTCTTGAGCAATTTGCTCAAATCCTTAGAATACCCAATCATGGGCAATGTGCCTATACTAAAGATTGGTGTCTTGAGTCTCTCTTTCACTATCGTGAGGAGAATAGTCTGTATTGTTCGTACATACCCTCTCCAACCGAACTAACCAAAATCATCCGTACTCACCCTCACCCACATCCAACGAAAATTCATTTGGAAGAAGTGCGTCATGAACTACTTTCTTGGGCAGTCATCCTGCGAGAAAATGTTCAAAGTCTCACAGGAAATCATGAGCAACTCCCGGCGTGTTGTGCTCATATGATTTACTGTCTCTTAACCCAACAACCTTACAATCTTGCTTACTTCTTCGCTAAGCGAATTGCTCATCTCAAGGGTAACAAGAATAAATTGATACCCTATGGGATGTTCCTAACCCGTCTCTATCATCACTTCATGACCTTTCACCCTTACCTTCATGGTCCTCAATACTCCCTCTTCACACCTGTCATGAAACCAATAACCGAGTCATATGTCTCAACCATCCTCATTTCCGAATTCACCACCCACTATACACCCTTTGATGATCCTAATCATGAGAATGAGACAAATACTCAAGACGAGAGTGTGACAAGAAGGGGGAATGCTCAAGTCATAAGTAGTTAGGAAGAGATTTATGTCTCTCACTAGGGTTTATTACTAATAGATAATTTTAGGAATTAATGTTCAAATTATCTTACATGCTTACATGAATATTCTATGTGATACTTGAATGATATTTTATCTTGTCCTTTTATGCTTGCATGCTTATGATTATTTAAGAACATTGCATGATCATCCTTATGTGCTAGATGTAGCATTGTATGGATATATTAGGAAAATAAGTACCTAGTGAGTTGAGGCACTCTCATTTCCAGGAATTAGTTTCCCTAGAAAATTCCCCCTAGCTGCCCAAAACTAGCCTGCAAAGAAATTTTCGTGCCAACAGTGTCACGACACCACTAAATAGGGACGGCACCGTTAAATTTAACGGTACCGTGGGGTATTTAACGGAGCCGTGACCCTGTATAACGGATTTTTCCTATTGCTCCTACTTCCCTATCACCCTAACCTCAAACCTGCAAACCTTGCACCCTCACATGCACCCTAAGATTCCCTTGCTACCTCCTAACACCCTTCATTTCACTTTAATTCAAATTTCACCTCACTTGCCTATATAAGGCCACATCCTTGCAAGCTTACCTTGCTCATCATCTTCAACCTCACATCACATTAACACCATGTCCTCACCACAAGGATCAACCACCCACATCTCAAAGAAACCTAGGATAACCGTAAGACCACCTTCCAAACCACTCTTTATAGATCTTACAAAAGATGATGAAGCAATAACACCACCTTTGTAACACCCCGACCCGACAAGGGCAGAGATGTCACAACAATGGTTACACATCAGAACAAACACAAGCATTTGACATTAATAATACAATAATTTTTTTTTTGGTTACAAAAGACAATATGAAACTACAAGATTATAATGGAAATACAATAATCACTAAGTCCAAATCTATGCTCCTCTAACTCTTCTAATCCAAAATAGCTATCAGGGTCTTCTAGTTCCAAGGTAAACTCTCCAATCAATACCCAGCTTCCAACTAAAACCTGCCGCAGGAAAAGAAATGCGGCTGAGCTACGAGAGCTCAGTGAACAGATATAACGATAACAAGGCAGTAATAAAGGGTAGTGAAGTAAACGAACATTTCATGGTGCATGTAACAAGAGTAGAAAAGACAATGGAAAGGTTATCAAGAAATAGTTACAATAGATAGGTGTAAAATCAACCATAACCCACCACCAGCCCAAGTTCAATTCAAGTCGAGTCAAATATCAAGTCATAGGGTAACAGAAACAGAAATCCACTACGAACCCAGAACATATCAAATCAAGTCAAGTAAACAAGCGTACATGTATACGGAGGGGTGACCTCGGTATGCCAAGTATAATATGAGGGGATACCTCCAAGGGTTGGAGTCATGAGCTCCCAAGAGTGAATGACGTGTATCGCACACACCCATCATGTCACTAAACAATTCAAGTAATCAAGTCAAGTCAAGTCAAGTACAAATCTAGGATGCATCCATGCGCCCCTGTAGGCTGCCACAATGTCTTCATCTACGCGCAAGTCAAGTATCAAGTCATGGCAGGGACGGGATAGGTAATCACTTTCCTACCCAAAAGTCAAGCCATTGGTGCATCAATGACAATGACATGAAACCCTCATGCCTAGTATGGCTCGTAGTCTCAAACTGTGGGTCAAGGTCAAGGTCAAGTGTACAAGTCAAGTTCAAGTATCAATGGGTTCAAGTCAAGTCATATATCAAAGGGTTTATATCAATGTATCAAGGTTCAAGTCAAATGGTCAAGACAAGAGATCGTAGCAAATGTTCATAGTAAAGGTTCAATCTAAAAGTTCATTTGAAAACAATCCTTTTAAAATAGTTTCCATAAAATAATCTTTTAAAATGGCTTTTCATAAAAATAGTCTTTTAAAATGGTTTTCATAAAATAGTCTTTAAAATAGTCTTCAATAAGATAGTTGTAAAAATGATTTTCTTAAAACATTTTCATAAATAATTAAAAAGGTTTTCTCATCCCGCTAAAATCTCAAGTATATCAAGGTTCAAGGCAAGGTGTATGGCAAGGTTCATATCAAGGTTCATAGCAGGGTTCAAGGCAAGGCTCAAGACAAAAGGTCAAGGCAAGGGTTCAAAGCAAAAGATTCAAAACAAGGGTTCACAATACAAGGGAACATAGCAATGGCTTGGGAAAATCCTAAACGAATCAAAACAAGAGATCAAGAGAATGAAGGCTCCTTACAAGAAGGCAGAATATCTGTACCTTATTACGAATGCAAACACGAACAAGAAATAGAAGCACAGAAACGGATCAAGACCTCTCCTTCGTCACACCTAAAGGAGTAGAAGAGAATTACAATAGGTTCTTAATTACTTATTCTAGCTTGCCTTTCCATTTTAAGTAACTTTCTATTTTTAATAACTTTCCAATTATAGTAACCTTTCATATTTAGTAAGTTTTCGATTTAAGTAACTTAACCATTTAAGCAACTTAAATTATTAAAAGTGACAATATTTAGAGATTAGGATTTATTATTACAATTTATACTAGTTTAGGGTTAAAATATAATTATTACAAGTTTAGGGTTTTAATGTGTTTATATATTAAAGTATAGGGTTTAATATGTCAATTATCAAAGTTAAGGGTTAAGTATGCTACGATGGATATTAGGACTACATTTAATTAAGAACCAACAATCACACGTGTATGTTTTAGTTTTATATCTTTATGTCTCTTCAATTAACAATCATGTATTATGAATCTCTGCATGTATTACTAACAACGAATTGAAGCCAATTTGGTGCCTAGATACGAGTCTTGTTTAGTTTCTTTACGTAGCTATTAACATCTCTATGCGTATGTTTTATTAAGCAAAACGGAAACAACGTATTGGTGATCGATTTATATGTGTATCGTTATCATATTATACGTGACATGGTTTGGTTTAGAATTCATATAGCCTTTTATGAAACGAAACAAAGCAGGTGGGTGATCGATATGTAGATACGTATGAGGCGAACTTACGATAAACAAAGAGAACATCAACAGTTTGGAGATACCTTGGGGTCGGATTGAACAAATAAATTTCGAAACAAGAGGAACGTCAAAACTCCTACGAACCAACAGCCCTTCGAACTAATACATGCCACGAACGAAACATTCGAACCGCGAGCGAAAATCCTCTTCACTTCGAACAGTTTCTTGTCGTATAAGAACAAGGATCGGGTCGTATAGAATGGGCATTCATGAACCTTAACGTAACAGCAAGGTTGAGGACACGAGAGAACCTAATCAAAACCCAACGAACACATAGCTTCGAACAGTCTCTTCAACCCACGATCAAAACACCCCTCGAACAAGGAACAAAGCACGTCTAACTCACCAAGAAGAGACCACAAGAACCCTCCTTTTGCCTTGAACAAAGACGAACAGCAGCAGAAAAAAAAGAACAGCAGCAGCAGAAGGTCGAACAGCAAAACAAGGAGCAGCAGATCGCAGCTTTTATTTTGGAGGTTTTAGGATTTTAAAAATAATAAAATAAAACATCGGTATATAAAGGGGCTTAAAAACCGTGTGTTTGAGTTGGAGTTAAACAAGGTAATGGACCTAACTTTATGGGATTGATATCTTTTAATTTTAATGTATATCTTTATCTTTTATATAATAAATAGAAGGTAGGTTACGTGAAGGTTTTGGCTATGCCATTATGTCGAATTTGACAACAAACTCGTGAATGTCCATTAGTTAATTAGCATTACATAGTACAATTTTATCTATTTTTGGTGGTCTAAATGGTGGAAAGTAGCAGTATTCAAGTGGGTATAATCATTAGTGGTTTCTATTGTTATAACCTTGAAAGCACTTAGCAAAGAAGTTGGTTTTAATTATATAATAGTATATACATGTTGATAAGCTAACTCTTTTATGATAACATTATTGATAAGTGAAGCCATTAGTCCTTGTATTTTAAAATATACGGCTTTATTTGCCACCACTTCACTAGCTAGTCGGCATTTGAGTTCTTCGAATATAAAATGTCATGTTTATCCTTTTATTTCTTTTGGCCGAGATTTTTGAGGTTTTGGTCACATAAATGTCACCTAGTGTAAACTAAGTGTAGAGGATTATTTATTTGTGACTTTTAATATATAATGTAAGGTTTAATTAATTTACTTTGTTAGGTCACTTAAGGTTTTAATTACTTTAGGTTAAATTCTAATAATGTTACTTATATGGTTTCATGAATTCTTAAAAATTCAATTTTTAGAGGGTATTTTGGTCATTTTAGATTATGCTAATTTTTGGGTTTTACAAAAGATGATGAAGCAATAACACCACCTTCCCAAGCCACTCCACACTCACCATCACCACCTTATGCACCCTCTAAAACATCCTCTACCTACACAACATCTTCATCATCCTTCTACACTACATCATCCATGGAGTACACACCATCCCCCTTCACTCCATTGGACAATGCCATGCCAATTTCACCTCCAACAAACCTACCACAATCACCATCTCCTATCATGGCACAACCCAACCAACCACATCCCTTTGAGCTACATAGTGCTAATTGCCTATGTTGTCTCCATAACCGTAATCTCATCTACTTCTTAAGAGACGAGATTCATTTCATGTTCTACTTTATAGAACATCTCTTGACACCTCCACCACCTCAAATGGGGCCCCAATCTCCACCACCTCCTAACCAAAACAACTAAACACTTGCTTGTTTAGTCCTCCACAATAAACTCTTAGGACCCCTCTTGGAAATGAAGCTTGCCTCTAGTCATTAGGAATTTAGGCTTCTTGTTATCTTCCTTTGTGCTTTCTATGTAGTCATATATTACTATGACACTTGTTTGTTTTATGAATGAATGTTTTTATGTGGAGGTTTTCCTTTTAAGGGATTGGTTATTTGTCACAATGTGCTACTTGTTAGATATTGTATATTTGTCGTCTAACTTTGTTTTGTAGCACGATCCATTGCTCGATTCCTTGGTATTCTCCAAATGAGGGGGAGTATACATCAAGGGGGAGCCTTAGCCACCTTTTTTATTTGACAAAAAGGGGGAGAAATGGGAGTAAACTCATTAAAAACTTGTTAAAACTAATTTTAACCTAAAATGAGTTTATATTTTGTCATCATCAAAAAGGGGGAGATTGTTGATGCAAATAATGTTCTAAAAACGTTATTTATATCTTTCGATTACTTCACGTTTTGAGGATGACAAAATGTGAACTCACGTTACGTTAAAATTAACGTTAACAAGTTTTTAATCGGAAGATCCCGTTTCTACGCAAATCACTCTAGAACAAAGTTACAACTTGAACTAGTGATCAAAGAAGTGATTTTGTGTTCTTGAGAATTCACATTTTAAATGTGACAAAACATTTTTTTTTCAAAAATATACATGACAAATATTTTTGAAATATTAAGAAATGTTTTAATGGAAAAATTAGTTTGAAAATCACAGCAGCTATTTCCCCCCCCCCCCCAAAATCAGCTCCAACCTTCCCCAAATAAGTTTTCACCAGAAAAGACAAAATTTGGAGCGTCCTAGTCTACCACGGCTCCACGGTACCGTTAAATTTAACGGAGCCGTGGGTTATTTAAAGGAGTCGTCCGTACATAATTTCTTTGTAACGTTCAGATTTTCTTTGCCTATAAATACCCACCTCTTTCACAGTTTTAGGCACCCTTCACACACAGAAAAATCCCTTAGCTAAATCCTCTCACACCTTTCACTTCTTAGGTTCATTTAGATTAGTTTTTCTTTGTTTCAAGAGTGATCCAATCATCCTTCAAGTGATCCTCTTCATACCTCTTCACTAGCAAGAGAAGAACACAAGTATCCAAGTTGATACAAGGTGTTGTCATCCCTCTTCATTAGCAAGAGAAGAACTCAAGTAATCAAGAAGATACTATAGTTATAGTTGATAGGTTTTTGTAACACTTGTTACAACCTTGTTGTGTCTTAGCATACATCAAGTTTATTTCCTTTTTGTGAGTGAGAGTGAAGATCAAGTGTGATCTATAGAGATAGTGAACATCTCTTGAAGCCATTGGGCTTGTGTGATTGATCAAGAAGATCAAGGGTCATTAGGTTAGTGTTAGTTGAGTAGAGTGAAGTGAGTGTTGATCATTGTGATCGTGTTGAGATCTTGGTGATCTCTTGAAGCCACTGGGCTTGAGTGTTTGGTCACGTGGACCTTGGTAGATTGGTGCTAGCTAAGATTAGCACTCGACATCTAGCTTAGTGTCGGTAATAGGATAAGCGACGTGTACGGTTTTCTCCGCCTGAAGGGAGGTTGTTGATATAGTGTTTGAAACTCTCGAGTGTGGTACTCGGGGAGTGGAGTAGGGCGAAGAAGAGCTTCGTAGCCGAACCACTATAAATCCTCTGTCTCGGTTTGATCTTTCCAACTCTACTCTTTACTTTTATTTGTTATTATTACTTAGCTTAGTGTGTAGTTCATATTGGTGTTGATTGATTACACATAGAGTTCGAATCAAAGTTTCCAATAACAAACTTTTAAAACAAGATTTTTAAAAGAAGTTTTTAAACCGGTAAACTATTCAACCCCCTTCTAGTTTCCCACATTTTGTTTTTACTTCAGAAGGGACTGAAGTTGATGAGTCAACAGTATTAACTGAGACATAAAGGATTTGCCTTTTCAGGATGGTTTTTCCCATTCCTGGATTCTCCTTTGGAGAATGTTGAGAGTAGACCAATGGTGTAAGGTCTGAGCTTGGTGCAGCTCCCTGAAGGACTTTCAGAGGTAGGAGAGGTGTAAATGATTTTGATTCAGACTCATTGACTGACTCAGTACTACTGGGTTGGTCAGTGAGTCCAAACATATTTTTCAGAGCCTGACTTTCAGGAAGCAAGATTTTTCCAGTCTCAAAGTTTGGTAACTTACTGACTGGGTTGTCCTTGACAATCCAGTCATTTGACTTGGGTTCCATTTGCTGCTCGAAGGATATGCCAGCTGGAATAAAAGTCTTTTCACTGTGACTCTCACTGGGGGTTTCAGTGAGTTGGTCAACTCCTATAATTTTCTTGTTTTCACTAAGAGTTAGACTCACAGTGTCAAAGACTTTGGGGTTCTTTTTAGTCCAGCCTTCAATGACAGCCTTTTCTTTGTTAAGTTTATTTTGAAGAGCTTTATTTTGTTTCAAAATCTTAGTGTTCTGAATTTGTAGTGTAATAGTTTCTAACTTGGCTTGTTTTAAAACAAGCAATTCATCAATACACTTATTTAATTCTAACACAAGATTGTTATATTTTGAAAGCAGATTAAGCCTTTGTTCTTCTACAAACTTAAGATCTACACAAACATAATTCATATAGGACTGCCAGTCAGAATCACCATCCATTGAAAGTAAAATATTTACCTTCTTCATGGTTATGTTCACCCATTCTCCATTCCTTGCATGGCTTTTTCCAACAGCCTCCTGATCACCATCTGAAAGTGCCAACAGTGCATTCACTCTAATTTCCTCATCTTCTGAGGAGACCTCTTCTTCATCCCAGTGATAGGCTTCGGCTACAAGAACCTTGTTCTTTGTCTGAACAGGTTTGGAAGTTTGAGCAGCCTGAGACATTGAAGGATTAGTTTCAAGGAGGGCAAGTTTAGCCTTAGCTTTCCTATATTTAGCCTCAAAATCTTTTTGACCCTTTTGAAACATTATGGTTTTGAAAATGTTGGGTCGACTAGAGCATTCTAGGTTGAAACTTGCTAGTTCCTGAGGAACTGTTTCCAGAAAATTTATAAGAGGGTTCTGAGATGGTTTTAGAATAACAGTCTCTAGCAAAGTGACCCTTTTTTACCACAGTTAAAACATTCAGTGGTTTCATTTGCTTTTGCTTTTGAAAAGTTAGACTGATTTCTTTTGATAAAACATTTTGAACTAGTAAGGAGTGCCCTTTCTTGGAATTCCAAGTTTAAATCATTCAGGTACTCATCACTAGTTCTTTCATCAACTTCATCATCAGAATCCTCTTGAAAATCCTGCACAACACCATTAGTATAAAAGGCAGTTGATATGGGTGAGGAGGTCAGGGCCTTTTTGGACTCAAGAGCTTTCTTTGAGTCAGGGTATCTCCTAGAGATTAAGTTGTCTTCATAGACAAACTTCCCATAGATCTCAAGGAGCTCAAGGGTCTGAATGTGATTAGCATTCCTGAGGCCCTGTAAGAAGTTTAGCCACTTCTCAGGGAGACTGTTGACAAAGCCAACATGGATCTCATGCTTAGACAATACTACACCATCATTTGATAATTCGTTTATCAGGGTCTTGTATCTGGTATATGTCTGAGAGAGACTTTCAGAGTCCTTTGCCCTGAAAGTGTTGTACTCAAGTTTCAGGTCCATGATCCTGTTTTCCTTGGTATCTGAGGGACCTTCAAAGCTATTAATCAAGTCATCCCAAGTTTGTTTGGCTGTAGAACAGTTGATGACTGATTCCATTATATCGTCAGGAAGACAAGATATAATTATGCTTTTCAGGCGTTGGTCTTGATTGACCACCCTTCTCTCATATATGGTCCACTGAGCTTCAGGTTTGTTTAACCCCTCAGCAGTCTTAGGGACATAAGGACCATCCTTGATACAAGTGATGTAGTATGGTTCCATACCAGTCAAGTAGCAAAGCATTCGCTTTTTCCACTTGCTAAATTTTCCAGCTTCGAGTCTGGGGGCAACAGCTGAAAAGCTACCACCCTTTTTATCGACGAGCTGGGGCACATTAACATCAGCCATAGTAGGATCTTGGTTTTAAAAACCTTGAGCACTCTTAGTTTGAAAAGATTTTATAAACCAGAGGCTCTGATACCACTTGTTGTTCCCTTAACACACTTAGAAGTAACTACAAAGTTAATCTAATTGTGTTTATGACTGAGATTAATGTAATGATTAATTATAACTAATGAGTAAAACGTAAATATAAAAACACAAGTTTTTCAACGTTTAAATTCTTATTAGAAATCAATCAAAGAATCTTTTACCCAAGTGTTTGCGGAATAACACTTGGGATTGAATAGACAAGGTATGGTTTGTCTCCTATCTAAACTCAAGATATTCTTGAGTGGTAACAATATTGACCCACTGAGCTATCTCAGGGACTTAGTTACTCTTTGTAAGAGGAAAGTGGTTTTGTGAAAGTCTAAGCTTTTAATGCACAAAAAAAATTTCACTTTTCTCCTATCTGTTCCTATTTATACACAAGTATAAAAGAGTACCAATGATTAAAATACAAAAAGAATAAGCAAGCGTGTCTGACAACTACAACAGTATTTGTCATTTCCAAGAACCAATAGGGATGGGCTAAAAGTCTTTCCGAGTGTCAGGTCTGACACTTCTTGACTTTTAGCCGCCAAAGGGAAGGTTTGCTTCTGACCTTGATAAGACTTCTCATCTTATCCAAACTCTTCCCGCCTAATCCCGCCTTTCTTTCAGACTTTAGGTTCTTCAGTCTATGCTATCAATCTTCAGTATTCAATCACTTATTGTGTTGAGGAGACTGGGGTTCAGTGAGTTCTTGTCCAATACTCACTGAACCCATCATCTTCTTCTTTGGCTTAAGTCCTACTCAGGGAGTTCCGCCTTCCTGAGTGGTGAGTCCTTCTTCTTGAACTCGTCTTATGCATCCTGAAGATGACTCACTGAGTGACTGTTCACTCAGTGACTTGAGGTTGTTTACGATTGATTAACACTTGGCTTAATTTGTATTCAAATCCTGTTTTCAGGACGCTTGGGTACTGACGAACCCAACACTTAATCACTCGGAAATATCGACATTTTAGTATATTTAGAGTTTACATTTCACATAACTTTCTCGACTGATAAATCTTAATCTCGTTTAACCCTTCATCTCAACTTATGTTTTTTTAGTCGTTAACTATATGACAACATTTTAAACTTCATTACTTTAGTAATCGGGATGAATATTATGTATTTAAAAATTTTAAGGGATCGTGTTAAAAATGTAAACTCTATTGTTACTAAAAAATATTTGAAATTAATTAAACCTGAATATGACACGTGTTTTCATGGTTTATTTTAGAATAATTTCCTAGTTAAAAAATTATGAATACACGATTATTGGTGAAAAAGCAAACTATATTGTTATTAAAAATACTGTCATCTAAAAATATAGAGTTACTTTATACCATTAAGTTACGGCAACATCCTTTAAAATTAATTTGATTTTCCTGAAATAAAATGAGATGAAAAAGTTAAAAAGATGGTGATACGATAGATATATTGGGGTAAACATGTCAATATTATGAAAATGGTGATGCATTAACTTATATACTATGCATTAGGAACTAATACATGCATGCTTAGAGCACTTATACAATGTGCATTGAATGAACACTAAGTTACTATTTATTACTACCTCCGTCTCAAAATAAGTGTCCAGTTTGACTTTTCAGAGTCAAACTGGTTCAACTTTGACCTTAACTATTTTTGTGGGTGTTATATAATATTTGATGAAAAATATATAAATAGATTGAGTTTTAAGTGTAATTTTTAATAGTATGATTTTTTCATCAAGAATTATACTCCCTCCGTCCCATTTTAGTTGTCAGTTGACCAAACTTTGACCGTAAATATTTTTGTTTGTATTATATAACACTTGATATAAAATATATAAATAAATTTGATTTTAAACGAACTTTTCAATGATATAACTTTCATCAAGTATTATATAATACAAACAAAAATATTTACGGTCAAAGTTTGGTCAACTGACAACTAAAATGGGACGGAGGGAGTATAAAAAAAATAATAAAATATTTAAAGTCAAAGTTGAACCAGTTTGACTCTGAAAAGTCAAACTGAACATTTATTTTGAGACGGATGGATATATTTTAATATTTTTTTATATCATGCCACATTTATCCTATCAATAAAATAAATAAATAAATGATTTTATATGTATTATCACCTGTCAGGGACATGTGGCAAAAAAAAAGGGACATGTAGGAGGCTCCCGAATATCAATGAAGAGATCTTGTAGATGAGATGAGATGTAACTTTTTTAACCCTATATATCCACATTTATCTTGTCTTGTTAATAAACTAAGTTATCTCTTCACTCCACACGAGCCGGTAGGATCACACTTCGAGTAATTCATGGTTAATTATTGGACTATCTTTTAAGGGGCAGTTTATAAGGACCTTCTTATAAGGAGGGTATTCAATAATTGCAAGCTTCAGACGATTGTACTATGTGTGATTCGTGGTTTGTACATATAGCCTATAGGGAGGGTATGTATAACATGCCCCATCTTTTAATACTAGTCACGCCCCCATTAAAAAAATAAAAATTCATGTATCCTTATTATTTTTTGTTTAGTAATTACAAATAAAATAATTTTTTTCTAAATGTTATGTCATTCACAAGTGGGAGTTTGTTGGATTATTGTGTACGTCATAGCACAAAACTATACTACCGCTTACACACGAGCCGGTAGGAGCACACTATTAGCATGATCATCATGCTTGTTATTTTCTAGATGTTATGTCATACACAAGTGGGAGTTTGTTGGATTAGTGTGTACGTCATAACACAAAACTATACTACCGCTTACACACGAGCCTACGGGGTCACACACAATGATCATTTAGATATCCGAATATATGTATATTGTATACATATATATTGTATACATATATATAATCATCAAAATATTTAATTAATAAAGAGTTTATTAATTAATCAATGAATAGTGGGTTAGTTAGGTATATGCCTATTATTATCTTGATTGGGTCAGGAATGCATTATCATGGAAGGGCAAGTTATTTAGACCCTCTCATAGGGAGGGTTTCCAATCATGGCACGCATCGTCGGTTTGTATGGTGTGTATCGCGGGTTGTACGGTTTGATCAAACCCTCCTGTTGTAACAATATAGGGAGGGTTTGTATAACACTAACCGTGGACTTTTAGCTAGACTTATTGTGCTCCTAAATTTTCCACTCGTGCATACTGCCAAATAGAAAAAGTACGATATGAAGTGCCAAAAACTTTATATAAAAACCGGTTCTTCCCTACGCAAAACGTGGGAGCTAAATCTAGTTCGAATTATTTTGTATTAAACTAATTAAAGTTTTAATGTATTCTATAAAAAAAAACGTTTTTTAAATAAATATCCTTCCAATATATCATTCCTAAAGACTTAAATAAACAATTTAATCAACCTTTTCCTAAAAAGTTAAAAGAAATGTTATAAAAAAGGCAAATTGGTTCTATTTGGTCCTAACATTCAAAATTTGTAACATTTGGTCCAAATATGGGCTTGGAAACCATTGGTCCTATCTATTCATTTTCGTGCAACCAGTGGGCTTTTCATGAAAAAAGCTCACGAATAACCTTTTTCCCGGTGCGACGATGAACAATCCAGCTTAACAGCTCTCGCCACTTTCTTAGTTGCACAAAGACGATCACTGTGATGGTGTTCAATCCTCCATCCATCGTTCGTTTTTTCATGAAAAGCTCACTAGTTGCACGAAAATGAGTAGATGGGACCAATGATTGCCAAGCTTATAGTTGGACCAAATTGTACGTTTTTTAAAAGTTGGGACTGTTTGAAACCAATACCTATAAAGAACTAAAGATTTTTAGGTAAACAATCTAGAAAATAAAAGAATTCAGCAAAATTATTAAAAATTTTACTTAACTTTTTTAATTTAACATTATTTTAAATAGAAATTTGCATATCCAATAAGATAAGTTTTTTAGTAAATGAGAAAGAGATCCCGCGCTTCGCGGCGGGGCTCCGTTACACTTTTTAAAAACTTCACACGACGAAATTAAAATACTATAGTGTATGTGGGAACTAAAATCAACTTAGGCCGATATCTAATACAAAATTGAGAAAGAGAATAAAAAAGTAAAAGACTATTTGTGTAAGTGATCAATTACTCGAAGCATGTAACGTTTTGTTGATATAAATAATGCCTAAACACGTTATTAATATTTTTCGATAACTCTATATTTTGATAATCACAAAATGTAAAATCATTAAACGAAAAATTATGACGTAAACAAGTATTTAGTTTTAAATATCTATTTTAACAACTCAATCACTTAAGGTATGAATGAACAAATGCTTAATGCATTATATGATCAAAAGAACATTTTCTTAATCACTAGATTTTTTATAAAATGTCTAAAACATTTTATATCTTTTAGAAAAACATTTTTGGTAATAAATAAAAAGGTTTAATTCATTATAAATTTATGAATTCAAATTTTCAACCAAAAATGGCAAAAATGTTCCAGAAAAACCTTCCCCACAAAAAGACAAAATTGGGCAACGGTATTGAGGGGCGGCCCCCTTAATTATACAAGGCAGGCCCCTTAATTTTAAGGGGACCGCCCCGCTCCTCCAGCTGTCCAGTTTTTGCCTATAAATACTGGTTTTCCCCTGGACTTTTTCTCACCTTTCGCACCTCAAACTTTCTGTTCTAAATCTCTTCTTCTATCTTTCTAAATCCTTTGATCTTATATTCTTAAGCTTTTATTTCAAGTGATCCAAAGCTTCAATCTCTCAAGTGCAAAAGAAGAATACTTTTATCCTTCAAGACAAGAAGTATTACAACTTGGTGTATCTCTTCCATCCAAGTTGTTAGTGTATCATAATTGTAAATCATTCATTTATTTGTGTAAGTTGTGAATACTTGTTAGATAGGTGTGAGCATAGTTAGTTAGGCTAGATTAGTGTGTAAGTAGTGAAGGTGTGAAGAAGTTAAGGTGTGTAAGTAGTGAAGGTGTGAAGAAGTAGAAGAGTATATAAGTAGTGTAGAAGTTGTGAAGCCGTCGTGAAGAAGTCATGAAGTAGTTGTGAAGAAGTTGTGAAGCCGGTGTGAAGAAGTTGTGAAGAAGTTGTGAATTAGTTGTGTGAAGTTGTGAGATTGGTTCTAGCTACGATTAGAACTCGACATTTAGCTTTGTGCCGTTAAACCGGTGTAAGCAAAAGTTGTGTAAGGTTTTCTCCGCCATAAGGGAGTTTGTTGATATAGTGAAGAAAACTCTCGAGTTAGGTGCTCGGGGAGTAGAGTAGGGCAAGGAAGGTGTCCTTGTAGCCGAACCACTATAAATCCTTTGTCTCGCGGTTAGATCTTTCCATCTCTATCTTTCATTTTATTTCATTACTTTACTTGCATTGTTAATTTAGATCTGCTTACATTTGTTCATATTGTTCAAGAATTGAGTTCACATAAATTTGAATCTAAGTCTTTAAAAGTAAACAAAGTTTTTTTAATAAAAATTAAAAAGACGTAAAACTATTCAACCCCCCTTCTAGTTTTCCACAATTGGTATCAAGAGCCACGTCAAACAAGATTTTTAAAATAAACTGTATTTTAAAACTTGAAACGATCTATGGAATCTGAAAAATATTTAGAAGGGCAATCCATGCAAAGACCACCACTATTTGAGAGTGATGGTTTTCTTTATTGGAAAAATAGATTCGAAACTTATGTGAAATCAAAAGATCTTGATCTTTGGCATGTTTTTACTTATGGTGATTTTCCCCCTATTCAAAATAATCCTTTAACTAAAATAGATGAAATTGTACCTTTTGAAAAACAAAATGATGATTTGAAAAAGAAACTAGCAAAAAATAATGAGGCTAAAATGGTAATTTATAATGCGTTACCACGTAAAGAATATGAACGAATTTTTATGTGTCAAACCGCAAAAGAAATTTGGGATTCTTTAGTAATCACTCACCAAGGTAATAGTCAAGTCAAAGATAACAAAATAGATCTTCTTGTTCAACAATATGAACAATTTACAATTCCTGAAGAGGAATCTATTGATAATGCATTCGCTAAATTTAACACTATCATCACAAGTTTAAAAGCACTTGATGAAACTTTTTCTAGCAAAAATTGTGTAAGGAAATTTCTTAGGGCATTACATCCAAAATGGCGCGCGAAGGTCACGGCTATTGAAGAATCGAAGAACTTGATGACGTTATCGCTTGATGAACTTATCGGCAACTTGAAGGTTCATGAAGAAATTATAAAGAGAGACTCGGAAACGGTCAAGAGCAAGAAAGATCAAATAAAATCACTTGCGCTAAAAGTCAAAAAGGAAATTAGTGATGATGACGATTCAAGTGACGATAGTGAAGACGAAGAATATGCAATGGCCGTAAGAGAGTTCAAGAAATTCTTTAAGAGACGAGGAAGATTCACAAGACAACCACGAGATGAAAGAAGATCGCTCCAAAGAAGTAGGAATGATAACTACGGGAAAAGAAAGTGCTTTAGATGTGGAAGTCCAAACCATCACATTGGCGAATGTCCGAAGCCACCGGGTTATGATTACCAAAGCGCCTTTGTTAGTGGAGCATGGAGTGATAGCGACAAAGACGAAGCGGCCAAAGCAAACGACGAAAAATGTCTTGTAGCTCAAGCTACCGATGAAATATGCCTAGGAATAAATTTGGAGCCTGACGAATGGATTAAGGATAGTGGATGCTCGAAACACATGACGGGGAATCACAAGCTATTCTCCTCTTACAAGCCTTACAACGGAGGTAACGTTATTTTCGGTAGTGACTTTCGTGGTAAAATCATTGGCAAAGGTACGATTTCTCAAGACTCTCTAACTATTGAAAATGTTGAGCATGTAGATAATTTAACATACAACTTGCTTAGTATAGGACAAATATGTGATAATAAGTGTAGAGTTACCTTTACCGATAGAGATAGCGAAATAGTTAAGGACGGAAAGGTCATAGGTAGAGGAATTAGGAAAGGTGGCGTATATGTAATGAAACTAGGAAATAAACCGGAAGATAAAATATGTCTAGCAACATTAGATGAAAACTCTACATTGTGGCATAGGAGATTAGGTCACACTAATATGCAACAAATACAATCCCTAGCCTCTAAGGAACTAGTTAGAAATTTGCCAAACCTAAGATATGACCAACACTTTTGCGATGCTTGTAAAATAGGAAAACAAGCACACGCTAGTCACAAAGCTAAGAATATAGTCTCCACTACTAGATGCCTAGAATTATTACACATGGACCTTTTTGGTCCATCCGCAGTGCGGAGTTACGGAGGTAACCGATATACCTTGGTAATTGTAGATGACTATTCACGATACACGTGGACTAGATTTTTAAGTGATAAAACCGAAGCCTTTAATAAGTTTGAAATATTTAGTAAAATGATTCAAAACAAACTAGGATGTTCCATAGTATCTATTAGGACGGACCATGGTCGGGAATTTGATAACGAAGTGCAGTTCGGAAAATATTGTGATTTAAATGGAATATCTCACAATTTCTCCGCTCCTCGCACTCCACAATCAAATGGGGTAGTAGAAAGAAAGAATCGTTCCTTGCAAGAAATGAGTAGAACAATGCTAAATGAACAATCTATCCCACAAAAATTTTGGTGTCACGCCGTAGATACGTCAATATACATAATAAATAGAGTCTCAATTAGGCAAATATTAGGAAAAACCCCATATGAATTGTTAAGAGGTAGAAAACCTAATCTGAATTACTTTAGGGTATTCGGGAGCAAATGTTTTGTTCTCAATACAAAAGATTACCTTACTAAGTTTGATCCTAAGTCGTACGAAGGAATCTTTCTAGGGTATTCACAAAATAGTAAAGCTTATATAATACTTAATAAACATACTATGAAAATAGAAGAATCTTTGAATGTAACATTTGATGAAACTCCACCACCACCTAAAACATTGCCTCTAGAAGATGATGACCTAGTTGAAGAAGAAGCTATTAAGGTTAGTAAAACTAAACCCTTAGGTGATGATAATGAAAATATAACACTAGGAGAAAACGAAATAGTAAATATTAAGGAATCAAAATCACACCTAATAGATAATATAATAGGAAGCCTAAATCAAAGAACCCTTAGATCACAAGCTCAAGATAAAAATAATTTCTTTTGTTTTCTCTCAACAATAGAACCTAAAAATATAAATGAAGCCTTAAAAGATGAAAGTTGGGTTATGGCCATGCAAGAAGAACTAAATCAATTTAAGACAAATTATGTTTGGGAACTAGTCCCAAATCCCATGAATATGACCATCATAGGAACTAAGTGGGTATATAGAAATAAGTTAGATGAAAATGGAATTGTTACTAGGAACAAAGCTAGGTTAGTTGCCCAAGGTTATAATCAACAAGAAGGAATTGACTATAATGAAACTTATGCCCCCGTAGCTAGATTAGAATCCATAAGAATACTCCTTGCCTATGCATGCGCCCTAGACTTTAAGTTATTTCAAATGGACGTGAAAAGTGCATTCCTTAATGGTTTTATCAATGAGGAGGTATACGTGGCACAACCTCCAGGATTCATTGACTTCGCAAAACCTGATTATGTTTATAAACTCAAGAAAGCTTTATATGGACTCAAACAAGCTCCTAAGGCATGGTATGATCGATTAAAAGCTTTTCTTGTTAAACATGATTATTCAATGGGAATGGTAGATAACACTCTTTTCACGAAAAAGAAAAGCCCAAATCTCATCATTGTCCAAATATATGTCGACGACATTATATTTGGATCGACTTGTCAGGATATGTGTGATGAATTCGCCAAAATCATGCATGATGAGTTTGAGATGAGTATGATGGGTGAACTTAATTTCTTCCCAGGATTACAAATGAAACAATTAGAAGATGGAATATTTTTTAATCAATCTAAGTACATTAAGGAGATGCTTAAGAAATTTGGATTAGAAGACTCTAAGCCTATGAAAACACCAATGTCTACGGAAGTAAAACTCACAAGAGATGAAGAAGGTGAGTCCGTAGAAAACACTAAGTATATAGGGATGATAGGTAGTTTACTATACCTAACGGCTAGTAGACCGGATATCATGTTTAGTGTCTGCCTTTGTGCTCGCTTTCAAGAGGATCCCAAAACCTCTCACCTAGAAGCGGTTAAGCGTATCTTCTGATACATTAAAGGCACTATACACTTAGGATTATGGTATCCTAAGGGATCCGGCATAGAAACCATCGTCTATGCGGATTCGGATCATGCGGGAGACTACGTGGATAGAAAGAGCACTAGCGGTATTTGCACGTTTATGGGATGTTGCCTAACATCTTGGTTTTCGAAGAAGCAAACCGCTCTTGCTATTTCTACTACAGAAGCCGAATACGTAAGCGCTGGAAAGGCATGTCAACAAGCACTATGGATGAAACAAGCTCTCGTAGATTATGGCATTAGGTTAGATAATGTCCCAATTATGTGTGATAACAAAGGTGCTATAGATTTAAGTAAGAACCCCGTTCAACACTCTAGGACTAAACATATAGAGATACGTCACCACTTCCTTCGCGATAACGTTCAAAAAGGAAACATATCTATAGCGGACATATTCACTAAACCCCTTAAGCGCGAACTCTTCAACCACTTACGTTTAGGCTTAGGAATGATGGAACAAATTGACTGAATTTTCTGCATTTTTGGTCCATCAGATGGGCGGCCCCCTTAATGTTATAAAGGCGGCCCCCTTAATTATTAAGGGGACCGGCCTCTCACTAAGGGGACCGGCCATCTGATGACATTTATTTTTTTTTCTTTCTGCCTTCCTCTCATCTGTGTCTAGGAATCTGTTTTGCACAAACCTAAAGATTGGGAAACATTTTTTTTTGCATAAACATATTTATATACAAAACCCAATCTATTTTATTCAAATCATTCTCACATCTAGGAAAACACATGAAAACCATTTTCTTTGCATTGTTGAATAATGCTAAAAACACTTTTCTTTCATGCATAAAATCTCACATGAATTGTCAAAATATATAATCTAATATATATCTTTGATATTCATATACTAAACAAAATCAAATCAAGGAGTCTTTGGATTGTTTCTTAGGATATTTTTACATTTAGGAGTCGAAACAATCACATCTCCACATTTTTTGCATATAGGAACACACTAGAACAAAATTGCATATCACAACTCCATTTTTGTTCCATCATCTTCTTGTTAGTTTCTAGTGCCTTTGGTCTATTCCCCCCTTGCCTTATGTGATTAATAGTCTCAATATTCTTGATTGCTAGATATAATTGCTTGCTTATTTGCTTAATTGATATGTCTTGCATGTATAATTATTAATATGTTACATACTTTCTTGCCTCAAAGAGTGGGACTTGCCTAAAACCAAAAGCTCAAAACATAGCCCTCCTTACCTATTTCTGCAGAAAAACTCATTTCTGGAACTCAGAATGACACCAGATGGGCGGCCCCCTTAATTATTAAGGGGACCGGCCCTAATTAAGGGGACCGGCCATCTGCAGGACGAGTTCACAGAATCTTTTTTTGCTTTTTAGCCAATTTCATCCTACACTTCCTTAAATTCACAAACATATTCTGTCATGATCACCCCAACAAGTTTATCCATCCTTAATCACATCAATCCTCCACTATAAATAACCCCATTCCTCACCATATTCACTCATCCCATCATGTCTTCTCCCATCAACCCAAAACCAAAAACCTCAAAGCTAGCAAGGATGACCATGAAACCCGGGTGGAAAAGAAAACCTCACCCTCACAACAAGTCCATCACAAATGGTGTGACTAGACAACCAACACCTCCATCCACTTTCATTCCCAACTATTCTCCAAGATCTCAACATCACTCCATTGAACCATTTCACAAACCCTATCATGTTGGCCAAACATCCACATTCATTCCAAACTACACCTCTAAACCTCAAACCAACTTCAATGAAACCTTTGAAAACCCTCATCATTTTGGTCAACCATCAAACTTTACCTCAAACCACACACCCCAATTTCATCCATTTCCACAAAATGATCAAATCCACATTCCCACGGAAAGGTAAAAGTTTAATGAAGAGCTTAACCAAATCCACGATCTTAGTGATCTCCTTGCTATGCACCTTGCACAACGCAACAAGGGCCAACCTCCATCCTCACCCTACTCAAATTGCTTACCCCACTCTCTCAACTTAGATCAAGTCACAAACCACACCCACTATTGCCCATGTTGCATCTTCCTTCAAAAACAAATTCTCCACTTGAGTGAAGATATCTCTTGGATCGAATATCTACTCACTCATCCTCATCCTATTCCTTCCCTAAACTGATACAACATCGTTAGATCCACTTCATCCGCTCCATTTCCCTCACCATCAAATAACTAAGCCCTATTCCCATGCTTTCCGCCCCAAAATAAAAACTCTCACCCTTTTGTGTCGCAAGCAAGTCCAATCGCTCTCTTTGGCAATATTAGGACCTTTAGTAATTTTTTTTTGTAACCTTATGTTTTAAGCATATTGTGTGATGTAATGATGATTCATGTGATCATCTTGAATGAATGAATAAGATTAGTTGTTTGTTCTAAATATTTTTGCTATGCATATATATGTCTTGTGTTCTTAACTTGTTTTTGCAGCCAAGATTTCCATAGCTCGTCTCCTTGGTGCCCTCAAACGAGGGGGAGCACACATCAAGGGGGAGTTCTCGTCCCGACAAATTTCATATCTAAAACTTGTCGGCATAACCTTTTTGATTCTACAAAAAGGGGGAGAAATAGATGTAGACTCACTAAATACTTGTCTAAAAACTAATTTTTCAGTTTAATGAGTCTAGATTTTGTAATCATCAAAAAGGGGGAGATTGTTGATATAAATAATGCCTAAACACGTTATTAATATTTTTCGATATCTCTACGTTTTGATAATCACAAAATGTAAAATCATTAAACGAAAAATTATGACGTAAACAAGTACTTAGTAGTAAATATCTATTTTAACAACCCAATCACTTAAGGTATGATAGAACAAATGCTTACTGCATTATATGATCAAAGAAACATTTTCTTAATCACTAGATTTTTTTATAAAATGTCAAAAACATTTTATATCTTTTAGAAAAACATTTTTGGTAATAAATAAAAAGGTTTAATCCATTATAAATTTATGAATTCAAATTTTCAACCAAAAATGGCAAAAATGTTCCAGAAAAACCTTCCCCACAAAAAGACAAAACTGGGCAACGGTCTTGAGGGGCGGCCCCCTTAATTATACAAGGCGGCCCCCTTAATTTTAAGGGGACCGCCCCGCTCCTCCAGCTGTCCAGTTTTTGCCTATAAATACTGGTTTTCCCCTGGACTTTTTCTCACCTTTTGCACCTCAAACTTTCTGTTCTAAATCTCTTCTTCTATCTTTCTAAATCCTTTGATCTTATATTCTTAAGCTTTTGTTTTTCAAGTGATCCAAAGCTTCAACCTCTCAAGTGCAAAAGAAGAATACTTCTATCCTTCAAGACAAGAAGTATTACAACTTGGTGTATCTCTTCCATCCAAGTTGTTAGTGTATCATAATTGTAAATCATTCATTTATTTGTATAAGTTGTGAATACTTGTTAGATAGGTGTGAGCATAGTTGGTTAGGCTAGATTAGTGTGTAAGTAGTGAAGGTGTGAAGAAGTTAAGGTGTGTAAGTAGTGAAGGTGTGAAGAAGTAGAAGAGTATATAAGTAGTGTAGAAGTTGTGAAGCCGTCGTGAAGAAGTCGTGAAGTAGTTGTGAAGAAGTTGTGAAGCCGGTGTGAAGAAGTTGTGAATTAGTTGGGTGATGTTGTGAGATTAGTTCTAGCTACGATTAGAACTCGACATTTAGCGTTGTGTCGTTAAACCGGTGTAAGCAAAAGTTATGTAAGCTTTTCTCCTCCATAAGGGAGCTTGTTGATATAGTGAAGAAAACCCTCGAGTTAGGTGCTCGGGGAGTGGAGTAGGGCAAGGAAGGTGTCCTTATAGCCGAATGATGAGTGTCTAAATACTCATCATTGCTGTCACATTTTATCTGCAAAAACATTTAAAAACATGCAGATATGCTTCAAAATACTGAAAATATCATAAAATGTGTTTTTATATGACTCAGGAACAAAAAGATTGAAAACAAGTGAAAAACATACAAAGTTTGCATAATTATCATTTTCTGTCCCTGAAGTTTCACAAATTGGCAGAAATAGTCCCTGGTGTTAAAAATATCATTCAAGGTCCCTGAACTATTTAACTTTTACAATAATGGTCCTTGGATGAAAGTTTTAAAGAAATTGCAAAACAGGTCCTTCAACTTTTAAAAATGACATAAAAGGTCCCTAGAGGTTTAAAAAGTGGAAAATTACATTTATGGTCCTTGGGTTATTCACATATGGCATGATTGGTCCTTGGAGATAAATTTCGGATTTTCCTAGAATGGTCCCTGGAATTTCAGAATGTTACATGTTTGGTCCCTAAACCTAAAACTTATCTAATACTAAATCCTAAACCTAACCACTACATTATCCAACCCAACTATAAAATAAACCCAACCCAACCCTTATTAAATACCCCAGCCCAACACCCAAGCCCAATCACTAAACCAATAACCCGGATCCAAACCCACTACTGGTATTTAAATACCAGTTTGACCTCAGTCAAACTCTTCTCCCTCACTCACACCCCGCCAAACCAAAACCACCATTGTCCACCGCCCTTATCCTGACACCACCCACCCCCTCCTCTTATCTCACTTCACCTAACACTTCAAATGCATTCAATGCTTCTTCCCCACTCACCTCAGACCCATGTGATAGTCTTTCCCACTATGTACCAATTTTGGCGCCAAAAATCTAATTCAACAACTGGGATTATTTCAAGCTAATCTAACGGTGGGAAAATGATCAGAGGAAGCTGAGTGGATTATCCCACCTTAGTGTAGTATAAATAGACTTGTGTTGTAAGCCAATTCGGCAGTAGTTAATTTTAGCTTAATTGTATTTCTTTATCAGTCTTTTAATTATTGTAATTCTCATTTCAGTTATCAATACAAGTTAGTTTCAGTTATATTGTTCTAATTTCAAGTTACTTAGTATTAAATTTCAGTGATCATCAATTTTAAGTTAATTGTTAAGCTTAATAAATTCTAAATCCTGTTAAGTAATCATAAAAAGCTCCAAACAACCTTGTAATAAGCTTATGAAAGCTTTTCATAGCTTTGTGTAAACTTATTTAGTGCATATCAGTTTAATTTCAAGATATGAAGAAAAGTCAACAAAAGTCAACCTGAGAGGCTAATAAGCTGTTTTGGGGTGAATAAGCTGATTTGGAAGGATTTTCTGGGTTTTCTAGCTTGTTTCTGACAAGCTAAATTGGTTCTAGTTCTTTGTTCCTCAGCTCCATAAGCTCATCAGTTGTAAGCTTTTTAAATTCTTAGCTTAAAATCCAATTGACTGTGCAATAGCTTAATTGTAGCTTGTTATTATAATTATTAGCTTATTTGGTAGTTTACAAACTTATTTCATCAGTTTCTTAGTTATAATATAGCCTTTGTCTTCAATTTACTTAAAAACTCTAAAAAAGTCAAAAACAGTCAACTATTAGCTTAATACAATAATCAGCTTATTCAGTGCTTGCTTTAAATTGAAATATGCTTTTATCTTCTTAATTCAGCTAGTCAATCATTCATAAGCCAGTTTCATAAGTTAGATTAGCAGTTTCTAGTGTAAGTCTCAATTCAGTAACAATAAAGGGGTGTTTGGCTTTTTGAGTCAAACGGGTAAAACCCATCTGATACTGTTCATTTGCACATCACTAAAACTTGATCTTGAATAAATCAGCAGTTAGGAGCTTTTAGTGCAAGCTTTATAAAAAATCTTAAGGATTTTAAGGTTCTCAGTCTGCTATATGAACCTTAGAACCTGAAACAGCCAAATAAGCCATTAGAAGCTACAAGCTTACTCTGGTCTTTTCATTAGCCTTTTCGAGTTCCACTTAGCCTATTTAGTAAAGTCCCAAAAGCCTAGAACTTTGCACCAAGTCTACACTAAAACAGACCCACATCAGTTCACTTTATCAAATTTTGTGGTTTTTGAAGACCTTGAGTGATTTTTAGTTTACTAATCATAAGCCCTCAGGAGCTGAGATTTTGGATAAATAAGCTCACCCAGCTCATACCCAAGCTTGTATTTTTGTTGTGATTTTTAGAACTCATTTAAGTCCTCAAAATAAGCTTGCAAAAAGGGTATTTCTGCCCTGCTCCACAAGCACATCAGCAGACCTAGCCATAAGCTCACTTTTCATTAGCTTATTTATAAGCTCATATTAAGTCCTTAAGCCTTGCTTTTTGCATTTCTGAATAGCTCATAGTACTAGCTCACTTTTGCCCCCATATTGTTCAACTTATCTGCTTATTTGAACTGCTTAATCTGCCTTGCAATTTGGTCATTTTCCTGAGTTTCTGGGTGAGATTTGCAACTGATTAAGTTATCATTTGATTAATCTGGGGTTAAGCTCTTATAATTAAGTTGTTTTGTGCTTAAATAAGTATATTAAACCTGTTCTGAGCTTTTGGTAGAGTTTTAAGCTTATTAGCTTATTTTTAGCTTATTAGCCAAACTGCTTATTGGCCAAATTGCTTATTAGTGTTTAGCAAACTTTTGATTTTAATTTTCCTATATTAAGAAAATTATTTTAGACTTATCCTGAATTTTTCAGATTTTTCTTAAGTTATTTGATATTTTTAATCTTTTTAATTATTTTAAAATAGTAATTAAATCATAATAAATAGAATAATAATCTGAAAAATATAATTTTAATTTTCATAATTTTCTTTTATTAAATAAAATCCAGGAAAAATATAATAACATTTTTTGACCTTAAGAAAATCAAAATAGAAAATAAGTGATAGTTTCTATTTAATAGAATTTATCTTTTTAAATTTTAATTTAGTAATTTTCATTTTTATAATTTTCTTAGCTTCTTTTTATTTAATAATATTTATAGAAAAAGTTTTTGATTTTTCTTTGTTTATTTAGTATTTATTATAAATTAAATTAGTTTTAAATAATTATTAAATAATAAATAATTAATAATTATTAAAAAGTGTAAAAAAATATAATTTTAGTTTTAAAATAAGTTTTAAGTAATTTTACATTTTTAAGTTTTAAATTTCATATATTTCAGTTTTTGTCCCATTTTAGATTTCCTGTTACGCATTTTCAGTTTAACTTATTCGCGTTTAATTTTCTTTTGTATAAATTGTTTATCATTTGTTATTTTGAATTATTAAAAAGCAAAATCCAAAATATCTAATTCATCAGTCACTCTAATCCAAAGCTTTCCACAGTTTGCCCATTCACACCTCGTTGGGAAACGATCCGGGTAAACACTTACCTGGTTTCACACTACACACGAACGTGAGTTTTTGCAAGTATCCTTTTTCACAAAGGGGTGATTTGTATTTATTCACGTGTATCTGTCGTCTGCATTTATTTATAAGTGTATTCGGCACGGATCAAATTTTGGCGCCGCTGCCGGGGAGGTTGTGTTGCGACTATTGTGTAGAGTTTTAGCGATTAGTGATTCGAGATCCTTCTTCCAGAAGTTCCTATTTCCCATAAACCATATAAAAAACAAAAATACTTTTCTTTTCTTTTCTATATATATTATCATATAAAAAATAAAAACACCAAAAACATTTTCCGTTTTCTTTAAATAATAAACAAATAATAAAATATTACCATCGAGAACCAAGACAGATTACTACCTAACTGGGGGTACGACCATAATAAGTTCCCAAACATGAGATTTAAAACTTGCCTTTGTATCACTTGCGAATATCGGCTCACCTTTGATTGATAAACAAACTATAACGGAGGTTTAAGGATAGTTTGACATTAAATTGTCGAACTGAAAGAAGCGGGTTTTTAAGGAGCATTTAATTGCCCACCTTTGCTTCTCCGCCACTCTGTGCGTTTATCTTTTAGAGAGCTACCGTACGCTTGTTGATTATTGGTTTAAGTTCACTTGTGTTTTGATTCGTTCTTGATTTAATTAAAATATTTTACTTAGTGCATGCGCACTCGTTCTTCCACGTCATCAAGCCCTTTACGTGAACTCGTAGATATTCCGAGAAGACGTAATCGTAGACGTGCTGCCCAAATAGTCGAACCCGAGATTCGTACTGATCCCACTGATAATATGGCAGACGAACGCACAATGGCTGAGATGCTCTAGGCACCCACCGAGGGTTACGGAGATGCCATCGTTTTACCAGCCATCGATTCTGATCATTTTGAACTGAAAACACATTTGATTCAGCTCGTGTCCACAAACCAATTCAACGGGTTTGAACGAGAGGATCCATATGCACACATTCGTTGGTTCAACAAGTTGACCTCTACAATCAATTATAAGAATGTGCCGCAAACAGTTATCAAATTGATGCTATTTCCATTCTCACTTGAGGGGGCAGCCCGGATTTGGCTGGATAAAGAACCCCCTCGATCCATTGAAACCTGGGAAGATCTCGTAAAGAAATTTGTCAATTATTTCTTCCCTCCATCAAAGACGACTAATCTAAAAAATGAAATTGCTGGATTTCGTCAAGGTTTTGATGAAAATTTCGGAGAGGCATGGGACAGATTTAAAGATCTCCTAAGAAAATGCCCACATCACGATTTCACGGAGTTACAACAGATAAATACGTTTTATAATGGGTTGACCCAAAACGATCAAGATGCACTTAACGCAGCCGCCGGTGGCAATATCTTGAATCATAAACCTAGAGAGGTGGTTGAAATTTGTGAAAATAAATCAAAAGTTCCTATTTCTCGAAACAAAGTGAATGTTCCTGTCACTCCTGCTGCTTCTTCATCCGGTAACTCATCAGAGTTAGCCTTTCTAACAGACGCAATGCGTTGTATGATGAAGGAAATGAAAGAATTAAAGAATGAAATTCATAAACCGGAACAAATCAAAGCAATAAACAAAGTGTGTGAAACTTGTGGTGGCCCGCATGCGTATTATGATTGTCAAGCAACCGATGCTTCTCTTTACCCAGCTCCCGTAGCTGCAGTAAACCAAAATCAATACCGACCGCATGCTGAGACTCAGTACCGAGCACCAAATGCTATGGTACCACCTGGTTTTCCACCCGTGCAAAATCAGAATAATCAAAATCACTTTGTTCAAAATCAGGGACAAAATTTTAACAATTCTCAAAATTTCAATCAAAACCGAGGTCAGAATCAGGGTAATTATAACCAAAAGCCATGGAATGTCCAAAACCACAATCAGACGTCCTCAGATGAGTTGCTTAGGCAATTCATAAAATCTCAAGAGGAAACAAACAGGACTCAATATAAGACAAACCAGTTATTGGTTACCCAAATAAATGATATAAAAAAATCTTTAAATGATCTACCTTCTACCTCGGGAGGTCTCCCAAGTAACACTGTTGTCAACCCAAGGGGTGAACTCAAAGCTGTCACTACACGTAGTGGTAAAGCTCATGTTGGATTCAAGGTGATAAAGGACCCGGTACTTCCCACTAACAATGGAAGTGCTAAATACGTCCAACCTTCGGTCATCCAAAATTCTACACCCACAATTGCTCCTCAACCGTCAAGAATAGATCCTACTCTATCACGATTTACGGTTAAAAGTTTGTCAAGCAAACGTAGTGAGCAAAGAACAGCCAGATATTATTCCGATATGCTCAATGTTGTTCCTGTCAGTGTACTTGATGACAGTGATGATGATGAAGATACCACTTTCGTCAAAGCTATCACCACTCGGAGTGGTGCTGCTTATGAGGGACCATCTGGTCCTATTCCTCCTCCGTTATTTGAAATGGAAAAAGAGACAGAGGATACAACGGACAAAGTGCAAATTCCAAGCCCACAAAGTACAGCACATGTCCATCCTCCGGTTGTCCCTAAAAAGAAATCCAAACCAGGAGTTGTCTTTGAATCTGCTGAGACTCCTGAAGTCATTGCCCCTAAATCCAAACCTTACATTCCTTACCCATCGCGCTTAAATGAGCAAAAGCTCCGCGAAAAGGCTAGTCAACAAATGGACAAATTCTTTCAAATCTTTAAAGAATTACATTTTGACATAAGTTTTGCGGATGCTATCATTCTGATGCCTAAATTTGCATCAACAATCAAACACTTGTTAAGCAACAAGGAAAAACTGATTGAAATGGCTAAAACTCCATTAAATGAGAACTGCTCAGCAGTTATCTTAAAAAAGCTTCCCGAGAAGCTTGGAGATCCTGGAAAGTTTCTACTACCTTGTGTATTTCCGGGAATGGTTGAATGCTATGCCTTGGCCGATCTTGGTGCAAGCATCAACCTGATGCCTCATTCAGTATGGAAGAAACTTTCTCTTCCGGCTCTTACCCCTACCTGCATGACTCTTGAGCTTGCAGATCGAACTATATCACTTCCTCTCGGCATTGCCGAGGATGTGTTTGTAAAAGTACGGAAGTTCCATTTTCCAGCTGACTTTGTGGTTGTTGAATTCGACGCTGATCAAAAGGTTCCTCTCATTCTTGGAAGAGGATTCCTAAAAACGGGCCATGCTCTTATTGATGTATTTAAGCATGAGATCACATTGCGTGTGGGTAATGAAGCTGTTACCTTTAACCATGATCAAACATCGAAGTACTCCTCAAATTATGATTCTAAATCGGTTAACCGAATCGATGTCATTGATGTTGCTTCAAAGGAGTACTCTCAAGAAATTGTTGGTTATTTTCATAATTCTGTGAGTGGGGTTCCCACCACATCTTCTCTACCTGTCATTTCCGACTCTTCCCCTTCTCTCACTCCGTTTGAGGGAAGTAATTTCAATTTGGAAGAGATCGAGGCTTTTCTCAAGTGTGATTCATTTCTGGAAGGAATTGATGACGCTGAGATTGATCTGGAGGGAGATATTCTTCTTCTTGAGAAATTGTTGAATCAGGACAATTCTCCTCCACTCCCTCCCGTTGAACTTCATAATGAGGAAATCAAATCAGTTGAGAAAAACGATGAATTTCCTGAGGTCGAACTCAAAGACTTACCACCTCATCTTGAGTACGCATTTTTGGAGGGTGATGATAAATTACCCGTCATTATTGCTAAAGACTTAAGTGATGAGGAAAAGACTGCTCTAATAAAGGTCTTGAAGTCACACAAGCAAGCCATTGCTTGGAAACTCTCCGACATAAAGGGTATCGACCCTGAATTTTGTACTCACAAGATTTTAATGGAGGATGACTTTAAACCAGCAGTCCAACATCAAAGAAGGGTGAATCCTAAAATCCACGATGTTATCAAACAAGAGGTTCTCAAACTTCTTGATGCAGGATTGATTTATCCCATCTCTGATAGTCCTTGGGTTAGTCCCATTCACTGTGTTCCAAAAAAGGGTGGCATAACTGTTGTCACAAATGATGAAAATGAGTTGATTCCAACTCGATTGGTTACGGGGTGGCGTGTTTGCATTGACTATCGTAAGTTAAATGATGCCACCCGAAAAGACCATTTTCCTCTGCCCTTTATGGATCAGATGCTTGAGAGATTAGCGGGAAACGAGTACTATTGTTTCCTTGATGGTTTCTCAGGTTACTTTCAAATCCCCATTGATCCACAAGATCAAGAAAAGACTACTTTCACGTGCCCTTATGGAACCTTTGCTTATAAACGTATGCCTTTCGGCTTATGTAATGCTCCAGGCACGTTCCAGAGGTGTATGATGGCCATATTTACCGATATGATCGGGAAAACAATGGAGGTCTTCATGGATGACTTCTCGGTCATTGGGGATTCATTCGAAACATGTCTCTCCCATTTAGAAAACATGTTGAAACGGTGTGAAGACACCAATCTTTGTCTAAATTGGGAGAAGAGTCACTTTATGGTCAAAGAGGGCATTGTCCTCGGCCATAAGATATCAAAGAATGGGATTGAGGTTGACAGATCTAAAGTGGATGTCATTGCTAAATTACCTCATCCCACTACCGTCAAAGGTATTAGGAGTTTTCTAGGTCATGTCGGTTTCTATCGTAGATTCATACAAGATTTTTCTAAAATCGCCCGGCCTATGACTCATCTCCTTGAAAAGGATGCTCCTTTTATCTTCTCACCCGAGTGCATCAAAGCTTTTGAAACATTAAAGAAAAAGCTTACTGAAGCACCCATTCTAGTTGCCCCCGACTGGGATTTTCCCTTTGAGCTCATGTGCGATGCAAGTGATTTTGCTATCGGTGGAGTCCTGGGGCAACGAAAAGCCAAACACTTTCAGCCTATCCACTACGCAAGTAAAACCATGACTGAAGCTCAAACTCATTACACCACTACAGAGAAAGAATTATTGGCTGTGGTGTATGCCTTTGAGAAGTTTCGGCCATATTTGATCTTGACGAAATGTGTAGTGTATACGGATCACTCGGCTCTCAAATATCTCTTTGCAAAACAAAATGCAAAGCCGAGATTGCTCCGTTGGGTTCTCCTCCTGCAAGAATTTGATATCATCATACGTGATAAAAAAGGAGCTGAGAACCTAGCTGCCGATCATCTATCCCGATTAGAGAACCCACACCAAGATGTTTTCGAGAAAAAGGAAATAAATGAAACATTTCCTCTCGAGACACTCAATCCGGTTGCTTTTCGAGGAGATTCTACTACCCCATGGTTTGCTGACTTCGCAAATTACCATGCGGGTAACTTCATAGTGAAAGGGATGTCGACCCAACAGAAAAATAAATTTTTCAAGGATGTTAAGCATTACTTATGGGACGACCCCTACTTGTTCAAAATCTGTGCGGATCAAGTCATCCGACGGTGTGTTCACGGACAGGAAGCTATTGACATTCTCAAAGCTTGCCATGCTGGACCCACTGGGGGCCATCATAGTCCAAACTACACCGCCAAAAAGGTGTTTGATTCCGGGTTTTATTGGCCCACAATCTATAAGGATGCCCAAGATCTCATCAAAACTTGTGAAGCTTGTCAGCGTCACGGAAATATTTCACAACGAAATGAAATGTCACAAAATGCTATTCAAGTTTGTGAAATCTTTGATGTCTGGGGCATTGACTTTATGGGGCCATTTCCATCATCTCGAGGAAATAAATACATTCTCGTGGCTGTTGACTATTTGTCAAAATGGGTTGAAGCAAAAGCTTTACCCACTAATGATGCCCGAGTGGTTGTAAAATTCCTGAAAGCTCTGTTTGCCCGTTTTGGAACTCCACGTGCTATAATCAGTGATCGTGGTACGCATTTTTGCAATGACAAATTTGATAAAGTCATGCAAAAGTATGGTGTAACTCACCGTCTTTCTACTGCGTATCACCCACAAACAAGTGGACAAGTAGAAGTTTCAAATAGGGGTATTAAAAGAATTCTGGAAAGGACTGTAGGAGAAAATCATGCATCCTGGTCGGATAAATTGGATGATGCACTATGGGCCTTCCGTACAGCTTACAAAACACCCATCGGGTGTACACCTTACAAGCTTGTGTATGGAAAGGCATGTCATCTTCCGATCGAATTAGAGCACAAAGCCTACTGGGCCTTGAAACATGCTAACTTTGACCTCCAAACTGCGGGTGATCACCGTAAAGTTCAAATGAATGAATTAAATGAACTGCGTGATCAAGCATACGAGAACTCTTTGATCTACAAAGAAAAGACAAAGAAGATTCATGACTCAAAAATAAAGAACCGCGTTTTTAACGTTGGTGATCGAGTCCTTCTTTTCAATTCAAGATTAAAGATCTTCTCAGGCAAACTCAAATCCCGTTGGTCTGGTCCATTCACTATCACAAAGGTTTATCCATATGGTACCGTTGAGTTATCTCAAAATGACGGTCCAAATTTTAAAGTGAATGGTCATCGTTTAAAACACTACTTTGGAGAGGACATACCACCCATGGTTGTCCCGGATCTTCAAACTTTCCCCATGAACCAATGAATGCGGGGATCGAGTCAAGCTAGTGACTCGGTGATCAAAAACTCAAGCACACCATATGGGTTTTCGCCCATATTTCTGACTTCTTTCTCTGTTCTACCACCCTAGTGTGGGGGAGATGCCCCACATGTGTGTATAAAATAATGGCTATTAGTATTACCTTTTTACGTTCTAAGTGTTGGTTTAACAGCCGGTGCTTTGAATATTGAGGGCAATATTCAGTTCTAAGTGTGGGGGGGAATTCTAGCGAATTTGATCAAATGTACCATCTAGTACCCCCATTTTTAGCCAAAATTTTAAAATTTTTTCTCACTTAGAACGCAATAAATGGTTATCAGTCCGCCATGTCTAACCCACATAAGGATTGGCTAATCCGAGAGCAAACGGCTCTTGGTAAAGATGTCTCAAATCCGTTCATGGCTTACAATTTGCCGAAAATTGTATGGTATTCGACTCACCATATCTTTATAAGTAAAGAGTTGGCTAGCCCGCAAGGTTATGGCTTGTGGTTAAGGCAAGTGGAAAAACCATAATTGGTAATCAGCTCACCAAAGATAATAGTTGTAATTTATCTAAGAGTTGGCTAGTCCAGAAGCAAACGGCTTCTGGTAAAGACAAATCAAAACCGTTGACAGCTGATGGTTTGCTCAAAATCATTTGGTTATCATTGTACCAAAGTATCACATACTAAAACATTGGCTACTCCAGAAGTAATGGCTTTTGGTAAAGAGAAAAATCCATTAAAACTTCATAAAAGATTGCTAGGGACTAGCAATAGTTTAGTGTGGGGGATTGATGAGTGTCTAAATACTCATCATTTCTGTCACATTTTATCTGCAAAAACATTTAAAAACATGCAGATATGCTTCAAAATACTGAAAATATCATAAAATGTGTTTTTATATGACTCAGGAACAAAAAGATTGAAAACAAGTGAAAAACATACAAAGTTTGCATAATTGTCATTTTCAGTCCCTGAAGTTTCACAAATTGGCAGAAATAGTCCCTGGTGTTAAAAATATCATTCAAGGTCCCTGAACTATTTAACTTTTACAATAATGGTCCTTGGATGAAAGTTTTAAAGAAATTGCAAAACAGGTCCTTCAACTTTTAAAAATGACATAAAAGGTCCCTGGAGGTTTAAAAAGTGGAAAATTACATTTATGGCCCTTGGGTTATTCACACATGGCATGATTGGTCCTTGGAGATAAATTTCAGATTTTGCTAGAATGGTCCCTGGAATTTCAGAATGTTACATGTTTGGTCCCTAAACCTAAAACTTATCTAATACTAAATCCTAAACCTAACCACTACATTATCCAACCCAACTATAAAATAAACCCAACCCAACCCTTATTAAATACCCCAGCCCAACACCCAAGCCCAATCACTAAACCAATAACCCGGATCCAAACCCACTACTGGTATTTAAATACCAGTTTGACCTCAGTCAAACTCTTCTCCCTCACTCACACCCCGCCAAACCAAAACCACCATTGTCCACCGCCCTTATCCTGACACCACCCACCCCCTCCTCTTATCTCACTTCACCTAACACTCCAAATGCATTCAATGCTTCTTCCCCACTCACCTCAGACCCATGTGATAGTCTTTCCCACTATGTACCAATTTTGGCGCCAAAAATCTAATTCAACAGCTGGGATTATTTCAAGCTAATCTAACGGTGGGAAAATGATCAGAGGAAGCTGAGTGGATTATCCCACCTTAGTGTAGTATAAATAGACTTGTGTTGTAAGCCAATTCGGCAGTAGTTAATTTTAGCTTAATTGTATTTCTTTATCAGTCTTTTAATTATTGTAATTCTCATTTCAGTTATCAATACAAGTTAGTTTCAGTTATATTGTTCTAATTTCAAGTTACTTAGTATTAAATTTCAGTGATCATCAATTTTAAGTTAACTGTTAAGCTTAATAAATTCTAAATCCTGTTAAGTAATCATAAAAAGCTCCAAACAACCTTGTAATAAGCTTATGAAAGCTTTTCATAGCTTTGTGTAAACTTATTTAGTGCATATCAGTTTAATTTCAAGATATGAAGAAAAGTCAACAAAAGTCAACCTGAGAGGCTAATAAGCTGTTTTGGGGTGAATAAGCTGATTTGGAAGGATTTTCTGGGTTTTCTAGCTTGTTTCTGACAAGCTAGATTGGTTCTAGTTCTTTGTTCCTCAGCTCCATAAGCTCATCAGTTGTAAGCTTTTTAAATTCTTAGCTTAAAATCCAATTGACTGTGCAATAGCTTAATTGTAGCTTGTTATTATAATTATTAGCTTATTGGTAGTTTACAAACTTATTTCATCAGTTTCTTAGTTATAATATAGCCTTTGTCTTCAATTTACTTAAAAACTCTAAAAAAGTCAAAAACAGTCAACTATTAGCTTAATACAATAATCAGCTTATTCAGTGCTTGCTTTAAATTGAAATCTGCTTTTATCTTCTTAATTCAGCTAGTCAATCATTCATAAGTCAGTTTCATAAGTTAGATTAGCAGTTTCTAGTGTAAGTCTCAATTCAGTAACAATAAAGGGGTGTTTGGCTTTTTGAGTCAAACGGGTAAAACCCATCTGATACTGTTCATTTGCACATCACTAAAACTTGATCTTGAATAAATCAGCAGTTAGGAGCTTTTAGTGTAAGCTTTATACAAAATCTTAAGGATTTTAAGGTTCTCAGTCTGCTATATGAACCTTAGAACCTGAAACAGCCAAATAAGCCATTAGAAGCTACAAGCTTACTCTGGTCTTTTCATTAGCCTTTTTGAGTTCCACTTAGCCTATTTAGTAAAGTCCCAAAAGCCTAGAACCTTGCACCAAGTCTACACTAAAACAGACCCACATCAGTTCACTTTATCAAATTTTGTGGTTTTTGAAGACCTTGAGTGATTTTTAGTTTACTAATCATAAGCCCTCAGGAGCTGAGCTTTTGGATAAATAAGCTCACCCAGCTCATACCCAAGCTTGTATTTTTGTTGTGATTTTTAGAACTCATTTAAGTCCTCAAAATAAGCTTTCAAAAAGGGTATTTCTGCCCTGCTCCACAAGCACATCAGCAGACCTAGCCATAAGCTCACTTTTCATTAGCTTATTTATAAGCTCATATTAAGTCCTTAAGCCTTGCTTTTTTCATTTCTGAATAGCTCATAGTACTAGCTCACTTTTGCCCCCATATTGTTCAACTTATCTGCTTATTTGAACTGCTTAATCTGCCTTGCAATTTGGTCATTTTCCTGAGTTTCTGGGTGAGATTTGCAACTGATTAAGTGATCATTTGATTAATCTGTGGGTTAAGCTCTTATAATTAAGTTGTTTTGTGCTTAAATAAGTATATTAAACCTGTTCTGAGCTTTTGGTAGAGTTTGAGCTTATTAGCTTATTTTTAGCTTATTAGCCAAACTGCTTATTGGCCAAATTGCTTATTAGGGTTTAGCAAACTTTTGATTTTAATTTTCCTATATTAAGAAAATTATTTTAGACTTATCCTGAATTTTTCAGATTTTTCCTAAGTCATTTGATATTTTTAATCTTTTTAATTAGTTTAAAATAGTAATTAAATTATAATAAATAGAATAATAATCAGAAAAATATAATTTTAATTTTCATAATTTTCTTTTATTAAATAGAATCCAAGAAAAATATAATAACATTTTTAAACCTTAAGAAAATCAAAATAGAAAATAAGTGATAGCTTCTATTTAATAGAATTTATCTTTTTAAATTTTTAATTAAGTAATTTTCATTTTTATAATTTTCTTAGCTTCTTTTTATTTAATAATATTTATAGAAAAAGTTTTAGATTTTTCTTTGTTTATTTAGTATTTATTATAAATTAAATTAGTTTTAAATAATTATATAAAATAATTAAAATAATAAAAAGTGTAAAAAATATAATTTTATAGTTTTAAAATAAGTTTTAAGTAATTTTACATTTTTAAGTTTTAAATTTCATATATTTCAGTTTTTGTCCCATTTTAGATTTCCTGTTACGCATTTTCAGTTTAATTTATTCGCATTTAATTTTCTTTTGTATAAATTGTTTATCATTTGTTATTTAGAATTATTAAAAAGAAAAATCCAAAATATCTAATTCATCAGTCACTCTAATCCAAAGCTTTCCACAGTTTGCCCATTCACACCTCGTTGGGAAACGATCCGGGTAAACACTTACCTGGTTTCACACTACACACGAACGTGAGTTTTTGCAAGTATCCTTTTTTACAAAGGGGTGATTTGTATTTATTCACGTGTATCCGTCGTCTGCATTTATTTATAAGTGTATTCGGCACGGATCACCGAACCACTATAAATCATTTGTCTCACGGTTAGATCTTTCCATCTCTATCTTTCATTTTATTTCATTACTTTACTTGCATTGTTAATTTAGATCTACTTACATTTGTTCATATTATTCAAGAATTGAGTTCACATAAATTCGAATCTAAGTCTTCAGAAGTAAACAAAGTTTTTTACTAAAAATTAAAAAGAAGTAAAACTATTCAACCCCCCTTCTAGTTTTCCACACGTTTTATGAAGATAGGCTTAAATTTATAAACAATTAAGAATGAATTTGACATGTGTGTATATATTTTTTCGAGTCTATCCCCTTAACCACTCGGAAATATCGACATTTTAGTATATTTAGAGTTTACATTTCACATAACTTTCTCGACTGGTAAATCTTAATCTCGTTTAACCCTTCATCTCAACTTATGTTTTTTTAGTCGTTAACAATATGACGGCATTTTAAACTTCATTACTTTAGTAATCGGGATGAATATTATGTATTTAAAAATTTTAAGGGATCATGTTAAACATGTAAACTCTATTGTTACTAAAAAAATATTTGAAATTAATTAAACCTGAATATGACACGTGTTCTCATGGTTTATTTTAAAATATTTTTCTAGTTAAAAAATTATGAATACATGATTATTGGTGAAAAAGCAAACTATATTGTTATTAAAAATACTGTCATATAAAAATATAGAGTTACTTTATATCTTTAAGTTTACGGCAACATCCTTTAAAATGAGTTAAATTTTCATGAAATAAAATGATATGAAAAAGTTAAAAAGATGGTGATACGATAGATATATTGGGGTAAATATGTCAATATTATGAAAATGGTGATGCATTAAGAACTTATATATTATGCATTAGGAACTAATACATGCATGCTTAGAGCACTTATACAATGTGCATTGAATGAACACTAAGTTACTAATTATTATATTATAATATTTTATAAATCATGCCACATTTATTCTGTCAATAAAAAAAAAATAAATGATTTTATATGTATTATCAGCTGTCAAGGACATGTGGGTGGGTCCCGGATATCAATGAGGAGATCTCCGTAGATGAGATGAGATGTAACTTTTTTAACCCTATATATCCACGTTTATATTGTCTTAAACTAAGCTGTCAAGTACATGGGGCCTTAAGTTCAAAAAAAAAAAAAAAAAAAAGTACATGTGGCCTCTGTTTATGTTTTGTTTTAGCCCTATATATCGACGTTTATATTGTCTTAAACTAAGATGTCAAGTACATGGGGCCTTAAGTTCAAAAAAAGAAAAAAAAAATACATGTGGCCTCTGTTTATGTTTTGTTTTAGCCCTATATATATCCACGTTTATCTTGTCTTGTTAATAAACTAATTTGTCAAGTACTGAAGTACATGTGGCCTCTGAGTATGTATGGCCACCTAACCTTCAATCCGAAGGGATGGGAACAAAAGACAAGGCAAATAGATCATGTGGAGTGAAGAGATAACGTAGTTTTTTCCTAAAAAGGTAATTTACCAAAATGGGTGCTTTTGTAGATACTCCTAAATCTATTGAATAAAAATTAGTTTCTATAAAATGTTTTGTTTTCGATAAACTTTTTAAAGATTCTTTAATTAACCTATAAACTATGAGAAAAGATCATTTAGGGACAAAAATTTTGTTGCATACTGAGGGACAAATCTCCACCATCCATCTAGTTTGATCTAATGTTGAGGATTAACGTAAGATTTAATATGGAAACCTAAGTCCATATTTTTTTTTTCCCTTTTTCTTTGTTTTTTTTTTCTTTCTTATTTATTCACTTTTTTATTTAACTTTTTTTTTGTCTTTTTTTATTTGTATTTTTTAATTCACCTTTTTTTTTTAAAATCATGTTTGGTTTTTTTTATTATTATTATTTTTTTTTTATATTTATAAATTCACGTTTTTTTCACTTTATTACGTTTTCATACGTCTTCGACCGTTTTCGTTCGTTTACATCCGTTTTTCTCCGTTTTCATATGTTTATATACGTTTTCATACATTTTCGTCCGTTTTTGTAAGTTTTCATCCGTTTTCAGATGTTTTTGTCTGTTTTCATACGTTTGAGTCCGTTTTTATACATTTTTGTTCGTTTTCAGACGTTTTCGTCCGTTTTTGGCGGTTTTATACGTTTTCAGACGTTTTTGTCCGTTTTCATACGTTTTCGTCCGTTTTTTTACGTTTTTGTCTGTTTTCAGACGTTTTCGTCCGTTTTCAGACGTTTTCGTCCATTTTTATACGTTTTCGTCCATTTTTCCCGTTTTCATACGTTTTCATACGTTTTCGTCCGTTTTTATATACTTTTGTCCGTTTCCAGCCGTTTTCATACGTTTTCAGACATTTTCGTCCGTTTTCAGCAATTTTTTTACGTTCTCATACGTTTTCGTCCGTTTTTGTCCATTTTTCATAAGTTTCATCCGTTTTCTGACGTGTTTTTACGCTTTCATACGTATTCGTTTGTTTTCTTATGTTTTCGTCCGTTTACATACGTTTCTGAATATCACAATTGATTTTCTTAATATCACAAGTGATTTTCTGTGATATTCAGAATATCACTAGTGATATTAAGAATATCAATTGTGATATTCAGAAACGTATGAAAACAGACGAAAACGTATAAAAACTAACGAAAACGGACGAAAACGTATGAATACTGACGAAAACGTAAGAAAGTGAAAAAATAAACGTGAATTATAAAAAACGTGAAAATCACTTGTGATATTCAGAATATCACTTGTAATATTCTGAATATCACAAGTGATTTTCATGTTACAAAACATTAGTTGAAAATCACTTGTGATATTCAGAATATCACTTGTGATATTCTGTGTTTGACAGAATATCACTTGTGATATTCAGAAACTTATGAAACAAAAAATTAGTTTTTCAACAAAATATTCTGAATAAAAACGTATGAAAATGTTTTCAGTTGTGTATGAAAACGGACGAAAACGTATGAAAACGAACGAAAACAGACGAAAAAAGACGTGAATTAAAAAAAACGTGAAAATCACTTGTGATATTCTGAATATCATTTGAAATTTTCTGAATATCACTTGTGATATTCAGAATATCACTTGTGATTTTCATGTTACAAAACATTAGTTGAAAATCACTTTTGATATTCAGAATATCACTTGTGATATTCAGAATATCACTTGTGATATTCAGAATATCACTTGTGATATTCTGAATATCACAAGTGATTTTCAGGTTACAAAACATTAGTTGAATATCACAAGTGATATTTTGAGTATCACTGAATAACACTTGTGATATTCAGAAACGTATGAAAATGTTTGAAAACTGCCGAAAACATTTAAAATGGACGAAAACGTATGAAAATGGATGAAAACGTAAGAAAACAGACGAATATGAAGGAAAATGGACAAAAATGTTTGAAGACGGACAAAAAAGTATAAAACTGGACGAAAACGTAAGAAAATGGACGAAATCGTATGAAAACGGACGAAAACAGACGAAAACGTTTGAAAACAGATGAAAACGTATAAAAACGGACGAAAACGTATAAAAATGGACAAAAACGTCTAAAAACGGACGAAAATGTATGAAAACGGACGAAAACGTATATAAACATATGAAAATGGACAAAAATGGACGAAAACGTATGAAAACGGACGAAAACAGATGAAAACATATGAAAAACGGACGAAAACGTATAAAAAACGGACGGAAACGTATAAAAAACGGGCAAAAACGTATGAAAACGGACGAAAACGTAGATAAACGTATGAAAACGGACGAAAACGTATAAAAACGGACGAAAACGTATGAAAACGGACGAAAACGTATAAAAACGGACGAAAACATCTAAAAACAGACAAAAACGTAAAAAAAGGGACGAAAACGTATGAAAACGGACAAAAACGTCTGAAAGCGTATAAAAACTGCCGAAACCATATGAACACGGACGAAAACGTCTGAAAACGGACAAAAACGTATGAAAACGGACAAAAACGTCTGAAAACGGACGAAAACGTATGAAAACGGACAAAAAGGTCTGAAAACGGATAAAAACGAACGAAAACGTATGAAAACGTGAATTTATAAAAAAAAAAATATTAAAAAAAAAAACGTGAATTAAAAAAAAGACAAAAAAAAATTTAAAAAAAAAAAAAATGTAAAAAAAAAGGGAATAAATAAGAAAGACAAAAAAACAAAGAAAAAGGGAAAAAAAGACATGGACTTAGGTTTTCATAATAAATCTTAGGTTAATCCCTACAATTAGATCAAAATAAATGGAAGGTGGTGATTTGTCCCTCAGTATGTAACAAAAACTTAGTCCCTAAAATAACTCATCTCATAAACTATTCTACATGTTTTTTTTTTTTATTTTATTTAAATTACATTTTTGGCCTGCAATTATTAAAAAATAGTATTGAGGCTCATGCGTATCGAAAGTAAAGGAAACGACACATCAAAAATTTGACAAATTACAAATATATATACGTTTTGGTGACTTACTTCTGAGTCATGTTTCATCAGAAAAGTAAAATAAGCAAAAGTGCACTTAACTTGCTAATTTACTTTATTCATATTCATATCTGTAGTTGTTGAAACAATTACTAGCACTACAACAAAAGAGAGGACGGGCGATGAGAGTTTCGGCGGGGACGCTCCTGTCCCCGTCGAAAGTCGCTAAACGACAAAAACTATGCTGAGCTGGCACAAAGTCTAGCTGACCGTGTACTGAATTTTCAACGCAACTTTTTGGCGGGGAAAGTGTTTTCCATATTTGACAATGGTTGACCAAACTTAGAACGCTTAATTGTTCCCGCGTTTTTTTCCCGCTCTCACTTTCGGCGGGGACATGTCCCCGCCAAAAGTAAAGATGCACAGTGCTAGGTTTTTTTGCGGGGACACGTCCCCGCAGAAAGTATTAACCATTTTCCATCCTAAAAGATCATTTTATCCCGCCAATATTTTTTAGCTCTTGACGGGGACATGTCCCCGCCAAAAGTGCTGGCGCCAATTTTTCCCGCCAAGGTTTTACTTATATATAACTTAACCGATAATCCTCAAATCGTCAAAACACAAATAAGCAAATCATTAATTCCCACAAAACACACATAACAATGGATCGTTACACGCCGGAAGAGGAGTGGTCAATGGTTTTATCGTCGCTGTGTCTCTTTAATGAAGTTCTTAATACACATGGCTACGAAATTTATGATGAATATGGTTCTTATAAAAACATTAGCCCGTGGATGAGAGACCAGATTCTGGAATGGTTGAGGAAAAAGCCGTACTACAGAGAGATGTTGGAAGCTCAAGCTGATGATGTTGGAGGAGAAAACGCGTTTGATTTTACACTTGATGATCAGGGAAAAAGGATAACAAATCTTGAAGCTTTGTTTGAACATTTCATCAAGCAAAGGAAAGCAACGAAGGGAAAAGATGGTGCAGGTTCTAGCAAAGTGGGAAGTAGCAGCAAAAAAAATGAATAGGCGATGTTTGTTATGGTATATGTCGTGTGTTGTTTCGTTTGAGTTGTTTCGTTTGCTTGTCGAGTTGTTTCGTTTGATCTGTTTCGTTTGCTTGTCGAGTTGTTTCGTTTGAGTCTGTATGAAATGTATGTGGTTGAGAACTCTTGCATGTTTTAAATAAAATGTTTGCCTTCGTGTTTGTTAATTGTGATATTGTTCCTTCAAATAAGCTCATAAACCCAAACACCCTTTTGGTGCAGAAATAAGCAATCCCAAACACCCCTGTTTGGACAGCATAAACCAAACGACCCTTGTGGGCTGCTGTTAACCAAACAGCATAAACCAAACGGCCCTGTTTGGACAGCATAAACCAAACAGCCCTTGTGGGCTGCTGTTAACCAGCTTCTTTTAACCAAAATGGTCATGGTTGCAATAACAACAACATTTTATTAAACAACAACAACAACAACAACAACAACAACAACAACAACAACAACAACAACAACAACAACATTACATATGAAGATTGTCCATGTCACCTAACAGCTCACGGAGTATTGCAGCCGACTAAAATGCTTGGTCGGGGTCGTCGGATTCGTTGCCATTTCAAGTCTTGCCTCCAGCATCCTTACTCTTGTCTCTAGCACCTGCTTTTGTGATTCCAGCATGTTTACTCTTGTCTCTAGCACCTGTTTTTGTGATTCCAGCATGTTTATCCTAAGATCTTTGGAATTACAGTTTGAGCACTCTGTTGGTGCAGATCCATCACTTTGAGATGTTGAAGCAGAAGAGATTAATTGTGACAAATGATAATTTTCACGTTGTTAATTAATATTATATGAGTATTAATTATTTTTAAGCTAAGCATTTCTATGCACATTTGCATGTTTCTGAGTGTTTTTAAGCATTTTTGAGAGCTGTCCCGCATACTGTAGCTTACAGTCACTGCAGAAAAATTTTGTCAGTAAACCTAAATTATCACATTTCTGATAGTTACTGACAAGTCTCGTAATTAACTGAGAGCTTTCTCGCATTTTTTTGAAAAACAACCGCACGCGCGTACCGATAGCACAGTACATGATGAGGCGAAAAGTGTACCGCTTTTAAGGGGTCATTTAAGCCCGAAATCGTATTTATTTGATCAAATATTGCCCTAAATCGTTCCTTTTGTCATTTTAGGTACTTTTGAGGAGAAATCTGGAAAAGGAGGCATTTTGGACGTTTTTGGAGCATAAAAGTGAAGAAAACGGCAAAGTCTCAAAATTGTGCTGAAAGTCACCTTTGACGGCGTCAACATTAACTCCAGACGGCGTCATGCCTTGGCAAGAAAAGTTGGATGTGAAATTTACTCATGACGGGCCAGTGAGTTTGCATGAGAATTCTGACGGCGTCACGCTTTAACTAAATCAAGGGCGTCACTGCTTAAATTATAAGGGGACGGCGTCACGTTATAGGTCCGACGGCGTCAAGCCTTGATAAGCCAGAATGGATTTTTGAAGAGCTAAAGAGGGACGGCGTCAAGAAGGTCACCCGGGAACCCTAAAAGCGGCGAGGTGACGGCGTCACAATGCATAAGGTGACGCCGTCAGATGTCAAAGTCTATATATAGTTTTCTAATTTTTTGTCATTAAAGGAGAGCTTAGTGTGTGGAATTTTGGGATAAAACCCTAAGACGATTTTAGCTACTTTTTCAGGGCTTCTTGCCTTGAGATCTTCCATGTTTCATGGAAAGATAAGTTATCAATTAATCATTCAATATGTCTATGTGTTGTTTGATTCTATCTTATGCTTGTCTTTTGTTTAACATGTTAGGCTAATTTTATCTTGTGTTTGCTTAGATCTAATGAAACCTAGCTATTGAGTATTGGTTGTTAGTGTGTTGTTAGTTGTATTGGATGATTGTTTATCTATGTTAGGCTTAAGAAAACTGGCTAACTTCCTATTCGGTAACTTGCTTGAACGTCTTAAGAAACATGAACCAAATGCGTACTAAAGGTTTTTATGGTTGTATTTAATGCACAAGCGAATTCTAGTGATCCCATGTTAGGAGCTTCCTAGCCGGCTCGACATAGGAGTGAAGTAGGAGCTTGTAGAGTTTGGGGAAGTAAGTACGCCACCCCACGAATGGTATTAAGGAATACACCCGTCATCCACGCGACTAATACACACTAATTAACCGGTAAAAGATAGTTAGGGAGTAAGGAAATCTAAGTAAACACATTTCTCCACACATAAGTTTCTCACCACTTTTCATTTTTGTTATTTTATTTTATTTGCATTTGTAGTAAATTGGGTTAGTTGACTAGCAACTAATTCCGCCCACTCCTTCAAAACCCGAGATTTTACTTGCTTTCATAAAAATATAAAAACATAAAAAGAATCTTCCTCAACCCTTAGACCTAATTAGAGTAGCCTTTCACACCTAACGAACACTATTCCCTGTGGAGAACGATCAATCCCCCGTACTTACCACTACACTATACTACATCGGTCAGGTACACTGCCTGGTGGGGTTGTAAGCCTCTTGAGATCCCTCGAGAGGTAAAACCTGTTGTAAGGTTGCAAAACCCACGCATCAAGTTTTTGGCGCCGTTGCCGGGGAATAGTTATTGTTTAGGTTGAATTTTTATTTCTATTAGGTCTACTCACTAGATTCCTTTCTAGTGAGATTTTTATTTTATTTTTTTTTCTAGGTTTTCTTTAGTCTATCTATTTTCTTCGTGTCTTTGTTCGTAACCATTACCGTCCGACATCATGGAAGATGGTAATATCCTTAACCCCACAACCCACCACCACAACAACCACCACCACCTCCTAGAGCCCGTACTTTAGGAGAGTATTCCCGTCCTAGCCACCACGGCTATCGAAACACCATTGAGCTCACTCAAGGAGCCAATATCACACCCTTGCGATCCGACACCATCCGGTTGGTGCAAAGCGGATGCGCATTCCATGGACTTCGTTCTGAAGATCCTAATCAACATCTCAAGGACTTTCTTAAAATCGTTGATTCTATAGACCTTGATGTTGCCACTCGAGAGACGACCCGATTGCGTCTCTTCCAATTCTCTCTGCGGGACCAAGCTAGTCAGTGGCTAGAACGTCAACCCGCAGGATCCATCACCTCTTGGGATGATCTCACCACTCGTTTCCTTGCTCAGTTTTTCCCACCGGGAAGAACTACCAAGCTAAGGAATGATATCTTGATGTTCCAACAACGTCAAGGCGAAACTCTCTACGAGGCATGGACTCGATTCAAGGACTTACTCCAAAAAGTCCCTCACCATGGCATAGAACTTTGGCTCCAAGTCCAAATCTTCTATGACCATATCAATCTCTCCACAAGGCAAACCATTGACCAATCGGCCGGTGGCAAGCTACGTGATCTAAGTGCGGAACAATCATGGGCTCTCCTAGAGGATCTTGCTCTTTATGACAACGAAAGTTGGAGTGATCCCCGTGATTTGAATAAAACGGTCAAGGCAATATCTTTGCCTTCTAACAATTCAAGCACTTCCGACCGTAGGATCATAGAACTTGAAGACCAAGTCAAGTTTCTCATGAAATCCTACGAGGCTCCTAAACCTTCAAGCCAAGTGAACAAAATCACTTCTTCATGTGAATTATGTAGTGGTCCCCACGACACTCGTGATTGCATGGAACTCCCCGAACAAGCTTTTGCGGACTACGCATCCTCGCGTACCGACGGAGCGGGAGACAAGTGGTACACTTTCAAGCCCGAGCCAAACCATTATGGTGATTCATACAACCCCTCATGGAAAAATCACCCGAACCTTAGGTGGAAACAAAACCAAAACACACAACAACCCAATTCTTCCAACCCACCTAATCGTTTCCAATCAAGCGGTTCCAACTCGAACCGTACTTTCAACAACAATCCTTCCGGCAATGGTAGTACCAATAACTTTGAAGGATTGATGTCTCAATTTATGGCATCTCAAGAAGCTCGGATAGCTAGATTCGAGACTGAATTCAATCAACAACAAACTGAGATGACCAATAAAATTGACAACTTGTTGAAAGCCCTCCATAACCAAGTGTTATCACCTCCACATAAGGACGCTAGGAACACAAATAGCGGACCCCAAGTCAAAGACCCTTCTTCATCCAAACATGTCCACTTCGTCAACATTGTCACTATTAAACCAATCGATAGGAGCATGGAAGAAAGTGAACCAAAGGATGAGGATAGGAAAGTCGAGGTTGATAAGGAAGTTAGGACAAGTGAGATTGAAGAAGTAGATGATGATGAGGACTACTTCAATAGGCTACCCACTAAGGAAGAGCGTGCATATCATACAAACTTATTCGATGACCCCGAGACACCATACTTCCTAGGTAGACCAATCATAGAAATAGGCGACCCTTCTAATCTCAACATACCATGCAACATAGGGCATCTACATGTGTGGAAAGCTTACATCGACCTTAGATCACCCATAAACGTCATGACTAGAGCCCACTACAACTTGATAATGAAAAATCAACTTGGGTATAGGATGTTCCCTGACAAGGGTTGGATGAGTAACTTCACGGGAAGAGTTAAGGGATTACCGGTTATTGTAGGAAACTTCACCTATGTCACCGACTTTGTAATTGTAGAAGATATCCGTCCAATAGTCGATGCATCCTTGACTCAAGTGGTTTTTGGAAAACCATTTGTTGAGGTCTCTAGAATGACTTATGAACCTTCCTTGGGGATAGTTAGATTTAAGGATGAGACCGATGAAGTAAGCTACCAAATGCCATATAAGATAGAACAATTCCAACACTTGTCAAATGTTGAGAAGGAGCTTAAACAAGCAGTCTACTATAGGAATGATAAGGATAGAAGTAAAGGAGTAGACTATGTTATGGAAAGGATATTCGGTTTCTACAAGGATTGTTTGAAATTAGGACCGGAATATAAAACCGGGAAGGAGAATGGCCTAGGAACCGTGACCGAGGATGGAGTCACGTAATGTACGTGACTTTGAGTCTAGCTACAAGACTCGTTAATAAAGAAAAGCGCTTCTTGGGAGGCAACCCAATCTTTATTTGTTTTATTTGCTTTGTGTGTTTATTTATTTGTTTGTTTGATTTTATTTGTTTCCGTATGTGTGTTTAATTTTTATTCTTATTGATTCATGTTCAAAAACTAATTTGTGAAAATGCTTTATTTTGTTTTTAACTTCGTCTTAACTACATATAAAGGTATTTTGCAAAAGATAAGTGTAAGGGAAATCTAAATCGGTTTATTAGAACACATATGAACATGAATCGTAATAATAATAAATTAACATACATATTCGTATGTGTTTGAGTCAAATGCTTGTATCGAGTCATAATGATGTTTTGCAGGATTTCCAGGAAGTAAGGTAAAGGTTTTTCCAGAAATTTTCCGGAAACTTAAAACGAAAATTTTTGTCAGGTCATTTCTGACGGCGTCAGGGTTTATAACCTGACGGCGTCAGATTTAATTTCCAGAAATTTTTGAAAATTTTGTTTTCATAAAAAGTTTTTATTAAAATCTCCAACTTATAATCTCCAGGAATCTGCAAAGTTATCATTCCACAAGCATTATATCCTTATATATAGATTTTATCCCGCCGATGTTATGCAGGTTTTCGTGTTTGTTTTCTCAGGTTCAACAGGTTATTTTGGACAAGGAAATGTTTTGAATCAAGCTTATGGCGATGCATTAGTCATGGAGCTTCAACATTCTCTTTGGAGGAAGATTTAACCGTGTAATTTCATTATCCAACGAGCGAATCAGGGGAGTATTTGATTTCATTCTTTTACTTTTTCTTTTACATCTTGTTATTTGAACATTAGGGACAATGTTCATCTTAAGTGTAAGGGGAGGGTAAAAGTACGATTTTAGAGAATACAATTGCGCTTGATTTTTTGTTTGTTTAATAGTAGATGTGTAATAAAACTGAGAGAAATACTTGTTAAGGTAATTTTAGTGCCAAATTTAAAATTTTTTACAACATATAGGAGTGAAACTTTGATCTTAATGAGCGTCTCACGGATAGGAGTTATATGACTAGCACAAAAACCGTACCACTAAAAAATTTTCCACCCCCAAATATGTGAGGTTCGCCCCTAGAATTGGTAGGAAAAGCATTTATGCTATGATGTGTGTACCGGTAGCACTTAGATTCTAGAACTTGCGTTAGGACCATTCCGAGGCCACAAGTGAGACTACATTCGTGTAGTTAGATTTACTACATGATAAGAGGCATTAGGATTAACCCATGTTTTACACCTGTGTTTTTGTTATAATTACGTTGGCTACATTGGTCAAGTAATTCTCCCACACCCTTTGCGTTGTACTCATTTTTAGTACACGATACCCCTAGTACACCCCTCAGAGCCTATCTTTTCGTTTCAACCTTTAAGCATTCTACTTAAAGGAAGAATTTGTTACACCCCACTTTAATGTACACCCAAATCGCCTTAGCCTACCTTGTATGCACTCATCTTTAGTGCATTATTGTGACAACATTTGTTTAAACCCAAGTTAATTATCTAATTGATTACATGGTTGCTAAGTCGAGTCATATCCTTGTACATATTGTTTTGGGACGATTGGGACTCATGGGTAAAGTACTAGTGTAATGGAGTAATGGGGAAGAACATCATTTATTACCCCCATATGTGCTAAATGTTTTAAAAGTACTCCAAGTTTTTCAATTATCTTAATTCGAGTCATTAGAATAGTTATTTGTAAAGTTATGTAAAAGTTCAAGTGTAAGGGGATGCAACGCCCCTATGATGTATTATTTTGGATGGTAGGGTAAAAGTGTATGCAAAAAAAAAAAAAAAAAAAAAAAAAAAAAAAAAAAAAAAAAATCAAGAAAAATACAAAAAAAATGAGAAAAAGAAAAATAGAAAAAACATACGGACTACCATCCCGTTTCATTTTATGTTTATTTTATGTTTATGTTTTGTTATTTTCTTTCATTAGCTTAAGATCGAGTCTAGTCTTGGCTTAGCAACATTGTATAGTACATGTAATTGATCAAGATCTTTAACTCGCCACCAGTAAAATATCCCGTATCCAACAAAACCGTGTTTTCCTTTTCCCTACACCTAACGTTATAACCCATTTAAAAGCCCTCTTTGATAGTTTATCTTAGGTGCTTACGCCTAGTGGAGGAGGTTTTCGATCCTTTCCCAAGCCTATGGTAATCTATTTGCTATGACAGGTAGTGAGAGATATTTTCCGTTTTCATTTATGAGATTTATTTTGATGACACTTGAGAGATGTGAGTATCTAAACACTACTTGTGAGGTGCTAGTATGTAATCTCCGTGCTTATTATGATTGAAGTGGAACGATTATTTGTTGTAATTACTTTTATGTTTGCATTAAATGACCCCTAACTTGTATTTTGATTAGAATAAAAGCGCATTTGCTTGAGGACAAGCAAATCTCAAGTGTAAGGGTATTTGATGAGGCGAAAAGTGTACCGCTTTTAAGGGGTCATTTAAGCCCGAAATCGTATTTATTTGATCAAATATTGCCCTAAATCGTTCCTTTTGTCATTTTAGGTACTTTTGAGGAGAAATCTGGAAAAGGAGGCATTTTGGACGTTTTTGGAGCATAAAAGTGAAGAAAACGGCAAAGTCTCAAAATTGTGCTGAAAGTCACCTTTGACGGCGTCAACATTAACTCCAGACGGCGTCATGCCTTGGCAAGAAAAGTTGGATGTGAAATTTACTCATGACGGGCCAGTGAGTTTGCATGAGAATTCTGACGGCGTCACGCTTTAACTAAATCAAGGGCGTCACGGCTTAAATTATAAGGGGACGGCGTCACGTTATAGGTCCGACGGCGTCAAGCCTTGATAAGCCAGAATGGATTTTTGAAGAGCTAAAGAGGGACGGCGTCAAGAAGGTCACCCGGGAACCCTAAAAGCGGCGAGGTGACGGCGTCACAATGCATAAGGTGACGCCGTCAGATGTCAAAGTCTATATATAGTTTTCTAATTTTTTGTCATTAAAGGAGAGCTTAGTGTGTGGAATTTTGGGATAAAACCCTAAGACGATTTTAGCTACTTTTTCAGGGCTTCTTGCCTTGAGATCTTCCATGTTTCATTGAAAGATAAGTTATCAATTAATCATTCAATATGTCTATGTGTTGTTTGATTCTATCTTATGCTTGTCTTTTGTTTAACATGTTAGGCTAATTTTATCTTGTGTTTGCTTAGATCTAATGAAACCTAGCTATTGAGTATTGGTTGTTAGTGTGTTGTTAGTTGTATTGGATGATTGTTTATCTATGTTAGGCTTAAGAAAACTGGCTAACTTCCTATTCGGTAACTTGCTTGAACGTCTTAAGAAACATGAACCAAATGCGTACTAAAGGTTTTTATGGTTGTATTTAATGCACAAGCGAATTCTAGTGATCCCATGTTAGGAGCTTCCTAGCCGGCTCGACATAGGAGTGAAGTAGGAGCTTGTAGAGTTTGGGGAAGTAAGTACGCCACCCCACGAATGGTATTAAGGAATACACCCGTCATCCACGCGACTAATACACACTAATTAACCGGTAAAAGATAGTTAGGGAGTAAGAAAATCTAAGTAAACACATTTCTCCACACATAAGTTTCTCACCACTTTTCATTTTTGTTATTTTATTTTATTTGCATTTGTAGTAAATTGGGTTAGTTGACTAGCAACTAATTCCGCCCACTCCTTCAAAACCCGAGATTTTACTTGCTTTCATAAAAATATAAAAACATAAAAAGAATCTTCCTCAACCCTTAGACCTAATTAGAGTAGCCTTTCACACCTAACGAACACTATTCCCTGTGGAGAACGATCAATCCCCCGTACTTACCACTACACTATACTACATCGGTCAGGTACACTGCCTGGTGGGGTTGTAAGCCTCTTGAGATCCCTCGAGAGGTAAAACCTGTTGTAAGGTTGCAAAACCCACGCATCAGTACACATGGTAACAGTCAAATATATATATTTTTGAGTCAGTAATTGTGTTTTATTACATTTCTGACAAAAACGTGGATAAAAACTTTATTTTACGTAAGCGTGTCCAAAAACGTCAAAACGGGACTTTACGGACACGTTTTAAGCTCAAACCGACACACGATACACCAACGCGGGTAAAAATAAATTTCACCCACCCCTTATACACACTAAAAACCGGCCCTTAGTTAAATTTTCCCCACAAGAAGACAAATCCCATCCACTAACTAGATAATATCTTATATATACTACATAATTACCTTAAATGATATAACTACAACATTACTTATCCATTTCACTATCCAAAAACTTCCTAGATCATTTCTTGATCTTCATCTACACGACACAACCATAATCACATCATCCATAAATTTCTTTTGAAGTTCAAGCAAATCAAAGTGTATATTAAAGGTTTTTGGGTTATTTGGAACTTGGTTTGGGTAAATTTGGTGAAGCATTGGGTGATCTTGGTTCCTCCTTGGCTCGTTAATCTTCAATCATTGTAAGGATTCATCAAAATTTTCTAATCTTGTTAATCTCTTGTTCATTTGATGTCTAATGATGTTTAAAAGTGTTAAAAGTATATATTTTGTTGATTTGGAAAAATCTAGGGCTTGTATGTTATATATAGTGCTCGAATTTTTTGTGTGGTTTATGAACAAGTTATAAATTTCTTGCTTGTATGGTAAATCTTGTTACATATAGTGTTAGTTTGATGATACAAACACTAGTTACGATTTTTACGCGAAATTAATCAATATATAAGCTTTTGAGGACATGTATATGGATCGGCCAAAACTAAAATAAAAGATTATTGGGGTTTTGAAAAAACATAAAATTTTGGCTCAAATGGTGAAATGGTGGAAAAATATAATTAAGTGCTTATTTGGAATAGATTGTTAAATAAGCTATAAGTTATAGAAAATAACTAGTAAAAATGTGAAAATAAGTTGACACCATAAATATGGGTCGAATGACATGTATTTTGGTCATAGTTGACCATTTGACTAAGTAGCTTAATTATTAGAGCTTATTTGATAAGTATAAAGTTTATTTGGTAACTAATAAGTACTAAATATTAACAAAATGGGCTAAATGAATTTTGGGCCATAAAACCCATTTAGGGGCTGTTGGGCCGAAGCCCATAGATGATTTTTGTAGTTTTGACTTTTGACCAAACGGACCTAATGAGCGAGTAAAATGATTTTTAGAAACGCGTCGAGATATACGTTTTAACTAAAAATGTGTTTTGGGTCAAAAATGGTTATTAGGCTTATTTCATGATTTTCGGCCCAATTAACAACTAAAATGACGAAATTGATTTTTGGAATATTATCCGACTCTTCATGGTTATTAAAACTTAACGAAACGATAAATATAACGAAAACTATTTTTGGACTTGTTTTGAGACGTTTAGTCTCCGAGAGGGTAAAAATCGACATTTTCACCAAATTAATATTGAGATTGACTTTTTGACAAAATATTGACCTTGTGTCGAAATCTATTGTTAATACTTAAACGTAGCAATAACGAATAGTATAACGATAAAAATATTCACGACAACTAAAATATATATCACCAACACTTTTCGCACTTATTGTTAACTAGTTAAGTTATTTGAGGAAAATTGCAACATTTGAGGAAAATGGAAACGAGGTATAAACAAATGGGTCATGCCCAAATTTTCTAAAAATCTAACACTTAGAGTATTTTTGAGAAAATACTTAACTTAAGTAAACTTTATAAAATTACTTAACAATGTTTTATTTTCCTTATAATTAAAATTGTATTATAAATAATAAATAATATTTATAATATAATAATTCTCCACTAACTCTATTATTTTATTTATTTCCCAAAAACCTATTTAATTAATTTTAATTCTTAATTAATTAAATACTTAAGTACTTAACCTAATATACATATGTATATAAGGTATGATTATGCATATATAATACTTACGCATTTTAACGGCGAATACTAGCACGGATGTTCCGTTACGTATTCCCACCGTACACTTTCACCATGAGCCACTATCAAGAGTTACAACTATAAATTATTTTGAAATATATTTTACCACACAGCAAGCAAGAAATACACGAGCACTGGTCGCACTAAAACTTTTAAAATAAAGTAATGAGACACAAATATTTCGCTAAGACTTACCGTACTGATTTAGGTTGCGTGTCGGCGCGGTTGCACTATTTTTGTCGATTAGCAGATTGGTGTTGTTGAAAGGTGAGTTTATAGCCCCGTATTTCTGTACGATTTTGTTTTACAAGCTTGGGGTGAGAAACATGCAAAACTGTTTTCATGGACCAAAAATGAATTTTGTTTTTGCTTACACACTAATATGCAGAAACCTAAGTTTAGCTGAATCCCATTTGTGTCCACTATCATCTACCGTTAATTCCTGTCTAGGAAGCCGTTTGATATAAATAGATCTATTGGGGATGACACCCCCGTTCGGTTGGCTCGGCATAGCCAAGGCGAACGTATACCAAATCGAATAATAGGCCGAGTGTCTGGGGATTAACACTCGTGGGCACCCCCCCTTTTTAGCTAAGGCCAGTCGGGCCCGTGGCAATGTCATAGGTCGGTGAGATGAGGCTTAGTGTTTGCATAGCTGAATAGTGTGTATCTGCTGAATTGTTTTATGATATTGTTATTGGTCCGTATGTGCTATTTACTTTAAACCTATGAACTCACCAGCGTTAGCTGACTTTTAGCATGTTTTTTCTCAGGAAACTGAGGTGCGTTAGCCGAGTGCAGAGAATGGCGATGGTCATAATAAATGATGGAAATGTTTTTAATAATGCGTTTACTCTGACAATTGGACCTTTTACTTAAATGGGCTTCATTTTCATCTGAAATGGATTTTATGTGACGCAACATGATTTGACGTATGTAATATATTTTAAAACGGATTTTTAATCCGTTCTCTATATCTTGTGTTATGATTATCCATTCCGTAGCACCCAAAGTGTATGCTTCCGCGATATTATGATTTTGGGGGTGTTACAGATTGGTATTCAGAGCCTAGGTTATAGAGAACGTGGTTTATAAAAACCTTAAACTATAACTGATTTTGAAAAACTTTCAATCATAACCACCAGATGCCTGCCAGTTTAGCTTCCTATGATTTGAGCATTATTTGATTAAGTGTTATGATATGCTATTTAAGTATTTTATTAAGCATATATGATATAAGTATTTTCTATATACTTACACGTGTCACACCATAATTGTCACAGACCATCTCCCTACGTAACATTGATGTGCGTGTGTATTGCTCTAATTCTTTTATATCCACGGCAGCGGCCCAAAGACTTGGTGCGCGCGTGATGTCGTTGTGGTTTTAGCAGTATTAATGCCTACTCAAGTTTTACATTTATATTTAGCCGACTTATCAATAAAACACACACTTTAACGAGCAGTGTACCCGGTCAGTATGAATATAATGGTAAGTAGAGTGTCGATCACTAAGAGTGGAACGTATTATCTAGTTATTCTAATCAGTATTTTAATATCTTAAGTTAGCTATACAACCTAATCTAACGCAAGGGGGTTCAGCCTGAGAGACTGGCACGGTTTGGTTATGATTAAATATGAACTAAACTAATGAGCACGAATCAGCGATTAGCACACACGTACACATATAGATACTTGAGACAATAAGAAGACATGTCTTGATAATTAAGTAGCTTGTCACTTGTTTTATTTTTAGTTTTATATGAAGTGTATGTAATTAACCCTTTCTCGTTGGCTCTAATCTTATCGGAGAGTAAACCCTTAATGATTACTTATGTCTATCCCACTATCCTAGAATATTGAGCACTTGTGATGCCCACGTTTCGTATACGCTAAAATAGATAGGCGAGGAAGGGGCATGGCAACCCAAGCAATGCTCAGCTAGACACAGAGGTTATCAATGCACTAATAAAAGTCACCAAAGACATCAACATATAAACTTTAATTAATGGGAAAGCAATTTTAAGGGGTGCCCATGGTTTTCCGTAGTCACATGGAATCGGCCCATCAATCCTGATGAATTAAAGTGTACTAATACAATAAAACAAAACTACTTAATGAATTGAATACATGCAGGACCTTCTTACAGCTCTTGTATCTTCGTTTAGGGTGTGTCTTGTGCTGCTAATACGTCTGAATTCGGCTTAGGGTTTCTTCGGTCTTCGAAAGCTTAGTGTGTGTAAGGTCCCGAAATTCGTCTGGCCTTGGGGTATTTATAGTTTCTGTCTGAGGGTTAGATGTGGCGCATAGGATAAGTAGATGCGGCGCATTGACTTAACTTTGCGTGGGGTCCAAGATTAATATATTCAAGAATATTCGTACACCGCCTAAAGATGCGGCGTAACTCCATTTATCTATGCGGCGCATGTCCTTTGCCGTCTTGGATTATAACTTGTGAAATCTTGATAGTGATGCGCCGTATGTACGAAGTATGATGCGGCGTATCTGGAGCAGAATGATCTTGATCTTGTACATTTCAGTAGACTCTTAACATCTTGCTTGTTTTGCTCCATAATTGGTCCAAAATCGCCAAGTTTCACATAATACTTGTTTTTACCTGAGAATTACAAAAGTAAACATTAACGTATCAATTCTCATATATAATATAATAAAAACAAGTCAAATAAATAGGATAAATGACGATAATAAAATGTACTTATTTGAGTTCATCAAATATCCCCCCACTTGAACTTTACTTGTCCCCAAGTAAACCTTAGAATAAATTTTATGAAAATGTATCCTAAAGATATTAGGATTTATTTTTATATTTAAGCATGTATTCATTTTGTCATAATCACACAACCAAACACTTAACGAATTAGAATAAAATAAAATATTTTGATAAAAGCAAATCTAATCGTTTAACTATCCAGTCGTGACGAATATTCTATCATAAGCTTGGCAAGTATACGCATCTCCCCCACTAAAGCTAAGGAATAACAAGTCTAAAGCGGTAAAAAGGGTTTGTTGGTTAAGGGTTAATCATTCTTTTTAATCTCTATCGATCTCAAATTCCAGAAAAGGCGACAAAATCACAAATACATGATCGAATCCACGACCACGATACTTGCAATTGCTCAAATCCTTAACTCGAATAGGCTAAAGATAGGACCAAGTAATCTTCACCAATAATATGATATCAAAAAGGGCGACAAAATCATAAATACATAGCCGAATCCACGACTACGATACTTAAGATTGCTCAAATCCCTAATCTCAATAAATCAAAGGTTTGGATAAAGAATGATATAGGGTATGGATAATATTTGGGATACAAATTGGTGTAAAATGAAAAATAAACAAAACAGATAAATTAAAATCCTAAGTGTGGTTAATCACTATCCCAACCATCCCATGAATAAGACTCATATCATTGAATAACTCACGCTTTAACACTTGAAACACACGCTTTAGGTAGACACGAATTATACTCAACAAGATCTCAATCCAAGAATAACCTTAGTTGGCGTTCCCATAACGGCCAACTCCCATTCAATCCATAAATATAATATACAACAAATAGTGGTGATATCGACCACTTAATACAAAACTTTATATAAGTTGGTTAAAACAAACATCCAACTTTTCTTTTTCTTTCTCTTCTATTTTTTTTCGATTTTTTTTTTTTTTTTTTTTTTTTTTTTTTTTTTTTTTTTTTTGACATCAACATATATGTGTAAAATTTCACAACTTTTCTATCACTTTCTTTCCGGATAATTTTTCCATACTTTTCATACTTTCAGAAATAACTGTAATAGCGAAAGTAGTAAACACACGAAAAATAAACTCAAATATATACAATATTTACTTTCATACCAATTGCATTGTGCAATTTCCTGACTCAACCAAAGATAATGAATTACGCACGCGAACACAGGTAATGTAAGGAAACACACTTTGCCTAAAGCAATTAACCAACCACGGATTTTAATCTACAGGGTAGGCTAAGGTGTAAGGGTGTAACGAAACATTATAACAAAGGTGTAAGAAACGAAAGGAATGGCTCTGAGTGTTTTTCTAGGGGTATCTTACTATAAAAGTGAGAGTAACAAAGGGTTTTATACGGGGGTTAACTAACCAGTGTAGTTAGTTAATATCACATAACATATAAAGGCTATTTGGGTGTAATCCTAGAAATTTACCAATTTAGACAAGTCATTCCAATTATAAAAATAATACTTATTATGGTGGTCTCGAATAGTATACAAACCAAGTTCTAAAGTTTACAAGTCACCGGCACACTCATAGATTTGTGAATTTTGAAAAGTTCACAATTTTTGAAAATAATGTTATGTGTGCAACTATGTAATTTAGACTTTAAACAAAAACATGCTAAAAAATTTTAAATTTTGATATATTAAGCGCATTTTAAGCATATTTTGAAAAAGTTTAGGACAAGTAAGTGTTCTAATTCTCCAATCCCCCCACTTAAGTTAAACAACGTCCTCGTTGTTTGTGTCAAAGGTTAAAAATTGAAAAATAAAAGAATTAGAACAGAAAAACTCCCCTGAGATTTGCTCGGTATGATCCTCCATTTGTATAAGAGCAAAAATCAACTTTCTTGTGGATGATAACATTTAAGCTTCAAAGATGATGTATCCACAGAAATGCAGGAATCTATAATACCATTAAGACTTTAACACACCTGAGTTAAGAAGGTTCAAACTTGCATAATACATTAGTAGTTAGTAAAAATAAAACAAAAAAAATTAAAATGAAAATCATCAGGTCAGTCGATACGCCGTATCTTATGGAAGAAGATACGCCGTATCGAGCCTGGAATAAATACGAATCAGAATAAAAGATGCGTCGCATCCTTAACCAGGGATGCGCCGCATTAAATAGACTGACAGGAAGTTTTAAAGTCGAAAATAAAAATGCAGAAAATTAAATAAGATATGACCATTGCAGGCGATGCGTCGCATCTTAGGATTGAGATGCGCCGCATCTTCTGCAGGTCTGACAGACTCGACACAGAACAGAATGGTAAAAATTCTCTGGGTTGTCTCCCGGTCCGCACTTGTCTTTATTCCAGAGTCTTCAAGTTAGACTCACGTTCAGCTCTTTAATACCGGTCACTGAAAGAGTCGGAAGCATCGCGCTCCCTCATCGCCAGTCCAGTAATATTGAACATTCCTTGCTTGTCCTTGATTTCCACGCCATTCTTCTTTAATATCTGTATAAACAAAGTTCTGTCCCTTTCGGGCAGAGATGACAAAATGATAGACGGGAAATTCTTATTATTATATAGGCATAAATACGCAAGGTGGGGTGGTAGTTCAATAAACACATCATTATTCAAATTTGTATTCTCAACTATTCTCCTACGTTTGTTAATTACTTCGCAATCATACCACTCATCATCAGAATCATTAATAATATCGCGCCTAAGTTCGGTAGGTACATTAAGGTCAATAAATTCCTCGAAGTTCTCATGATTAGGATTAGTTGAGTTGTTTTGAATCAATGTTTCTCCCATAAGCCTATCTTCTAGATCGAGGTTCATACGTTCTCTTAATCCTAGCACATAGACGCCTCTAATTATGCTTTTGACAGGATTTTGGCACTTATAGACTAGTTTATTATTCCCTACTTTTAATGAGATTTTTCTTTTAAACACATCAATCTTAGCATGGGCGGTAGACAAGAAAGGTCTTCCAAGGATTAAAGGAATCTTAACATCCTCGGGCATATCTAATATAACAAAGTCTACGGGGAAAACAAACTTCTCAATCTTAACTAGCACATTTTTAGCAATCTCTTCAGGTTGTTTTACCATTTTATCAGCCAATTCAATAAGCAACTTAGTTGGTGCTAATTTTCCTAGTCCTAGGGTAGTGAATGTCTTAAGAGGCATAACACTAACACTAGCTCCTAAGTCAGCTAACACATTATTGAAAGATATATCATTAATTGAACAAGGTAAAGTAAAACTTCCTGGGTCCTTTTCTTTATGAGGCAAGGCATGTAAGTCGGTTGCAGAGCTCTCTTCTTTCATTGTGGCCTTGATCTCCTCTTCAATCTTTGCCTTCTCTTTGAGTAACCTCCTTAAACTGATTGAAGAATTAAAGAAAAATTCGGGCTTTGCACTATCATTACCATTCATCAATCTTCTAGGAAAAGGAATGTTAGGCGTGACTTCCTCAGTGGTGCTTATGGCCTTGACATGATCTATTGGGTTGGTTTCAGTTGAGCTAGGTAAATTTCCGTATCCCCTTTCTTGAAGAACTTTGCTCATTTGTCCAATTTATTGTTCCAATGCTTTGATCGAAGCTCCTTGATTTCTTGTAATAGTATCCGTTGAGGCTCGGATTTCTTTGATCATAGCAGTGTTCTCTTAATGTCTTTTAGCAGCATCGGCCATAATTTGCTTAAGAGTGTCATCCAAAGTCTGCCTCCTTTCTTGATAAGTGGGATTAAAGTTGTTCTTTTGGTAGTATCCCGGAGTAGCTTCCCTAAATCTTCCTGAAGGTCGGAATGGTTGTCCAAATTGTGTGTAGTATGCTTCTTCAAACGTCTCACTTTCATTCTTGTTAGGGCAATCTTTAGTGTAGTGAGGTCCTTTGCATTTTTCACATCCAACTTGGGCAGCATAAACTTTCTCATCACGCTTCTTCATCTCTCTACTAATTTTATCCAATTGAGCTTGAATAGCAGCAAACCCGTCAAAATTAGTGCTGCTCTTAGATCTAGTAAAGGTTCCGTCGTGCCATTTTTGAGAATGATCAGCAGCTTCTTGGATAGCTTTTCTAGCATTGGCTGCACTCATTTGAGGCACAACTCCCTTAGCATCCAAGATTTATCTAGTTGGCACGTCCAATCCTTGATAGAACAATATTATCTCCTGCATTGGACTTAGATAATGTTGAGGGCATTTCATCAATAGGTCTTTAAATCGTTCCCAAGCTTGATAAAGGGTTTCATCAGGCTCTTGCTTGAAACTGTTGATAGCCTCCATCTTTTTAGCGGTTTTAGCTGGTGGACAATATCTTTTCAGGAATTTGCTCTTCAAATCTTCCCATGTTGTGATTGAACTAGCAGGTTCATTCCTTAGCCACTTATTAGCAGCTCCTTTTAGCGAAATTGGAAAGATTCTTAGCATAAGTTGATCGTCAGAGACTCCTTCTGTAGTAAACAAATCTGCAATCTCGAGGACTTTTTCAACATGTTCATTAGCATCTTCATGTTCTGTTCCACTGAAAGCATTTTCTCTTAGCTCCTTGAGAAACTGACCCTTCAACTCAAACTTTGACTTTTCATCAAACTTTGGTCTAGCAACTCCTGAACTGTAATCAGCACGGGTATTGTTCATGTATTCCTCCATACTAGTGTTTTCCGCCATTGTTTATGTTTCTTCTTCCTCTTTCTCTTCAGAAAAATAATCAAGCTCGAATGAACTTGAAATTTCAAAGCTTTTTGTGTTGAAAAGCCTTTTAAGCGAATGTAGGGCTCGTTCAGGATCTTCGAAAGGTGTAATCAAGTTCATAGTTGAACTCCTGGTCATGCACTTACTGAAACTATCACAAAAGCATCAGTAGGGTATGTTCAAGAAAGTAGTATATCAGAAATATAACAACGAAAAACGGAATACGAAAAATAAAAGTTACTGATATCGGCAGACGATGCGCCGTATCCAAAAAGTTGGATACGCCGTATCTTATTTCGTTAAAATATGATCAGACTTTTATTCAGAAATCAGATGCGCCGCTTAGAATTAGAATGCGCCGTATCAGTTTTAAATTATCAAAAATCGATTATACTTATTAAAATTAAATGCGTCGTATTAACAGAAGCTAATGCGCCGTATTTTCGTTACGTTTCAAAATACAAGATTTTTGATTCAGAAGATGCGCCGTATCGATAAAAATCGATGCGTCGTATCTGTTTAATAATTCGAAAACTGTTTTTAATTTAAATCGACAATACGCCGTATCTGTTAAAACAGATGCGTCGTATGGCGTTATGGTTTAGAAAAAATTCTTATTAAAAACAGAATACGCCGTATCTTGGGGAAAGATGCGTCGTACTCGAATTTATTAAACGCGTTGTATTTTATAAAAATTAAACGCAATACGCCGTATCTATGAAAATAGATGCGCCGTATCGTTTGTATCAGTTCAATACAACGATAGCAGAATGCAGAAAAAAATAAAAACAAAAACAAAAATAAAATCAAACAAAAAGAAACAAAAATTAAAGAAAATAAAAACACACAAAACAGAAAATATGCAAATAATACAATGAATGCAATTTAACTAATATACAACGGGGTTAGCGGTTAGAATCTAAAAATTAAAACCTAATTAAAATACTAATCAAATTAACAGATAATAACAATTCACTCCCCGGTAGCGGCGCCAAAAACTTGATGTGCGTGTGTATTGCTCTAATTCTTTTATATCCACGGCAGCGGCCCAAAGACTTGGTGCGCGCGTGATGTCGTTGTGGTTTTAGTAGTATTAATGCCTACTCAAGTTTTATATTTATATTTAGCCGACTTATCAATAAAACACACACTTTAACGAGCAGTGTACCCGGTCAGTATGAATATAATGGTAAGTAGAGTGTCGATCACTAAGAGTGGAACGTATTATCTAGTTATTCTAATCAGTATTTTAATATCTTAAGTTAGCTATACAACCTAATCTAACGCAAGGGGGTTCAGCCTGAGAGACTGGCACGGTTTGGTTATGATTAAATATGAACTAAACTAATGAGCACGAATCAGCGATTAGCACACACGTACACAGATAGATACTTGAGACAATAAGAAGACCTGTCCTGATAATTAAGTAACTTGTCACTTGTTTTATTGCTAGTTTTATATGAAGTGTATGTAATTAACCCTTTCTCGTTGGCTCTAATCTTATCGGCGAGAAAACCCTTAATGATTACTTATGTCTATCCCACTATCCTAGAATATTGAGCACTTGTGATGCCCACGTTTCGTATACGCTAAAATAGATAGGCGAGGAAGGGGCATGGCGACCCAAGCAATGCTTAGCTAGACACAGAGGTTATCAATGCACTAATAAAAGTCACCAAAGACATCAACATATAAACTTTAATTAATGGGAAAGCAATTTTAAGGGGTGCCCATGGTTTTCCGTAGTCACATGGAATCGGCCCATCAATCCTGATGAATTAAAGTGTACTAATACAATAAAACAAAACTACTTAATGAATTGAATACATGCAGGACCTTCTTACAGCTCTTGTATCTTCGTTTAGGGTGTGTCTTGTGCTGCTAATACGTCTGAATTCGGCTTAGGGTTTCTTCGGTCTTCGAAAGCTTAGTGTGTGTAAGGTCCCGAAATTCGTCTGGCCTTGGGGTATTTATAGTTTCTGTCTGAGGGTTAGATGCGGCGCATAGGATAAGTAGATGCGGCACATTGACTTAACTTCGCGTGGGCTCCAAGATTAATATATTCAGGAATATTCGTACACCGCCTAAAGATGCGGCGTAACTCCATTTATCTATGCGGCGCATGTCCTTTGCCATCTTGGATTATAACTTGTGAAATCTTGATAGTGATGCGCCGTATGTACGAAGTATGATGCGGCGTATCTGGAGCAGAATGATCTTGATCTTGTACATTTCAGTAGACTCTTAACATCTTGCTTGTTTTGCTCCATAATTGGTCCAAAATCGCCAAGTTTCACATAATACTTGTTTTTACCTGAGAATTACAAAAGTAAACATTAACGTATCAATTCTCATATATAATATAATAAAACAAGTCAAATAAATAGGATAAATGACGATAATAAAATGTACTTATTTGAGTTCATCAAACATCATCATTTCACTTTAAGCTGAATACTCGCTACATATCACACGAATTCATTTTCTATTCAACTCCTTGTTTGGACTACCGTCTTATTTTTTTTGAAACACTTACATTACTATCGTAAAGGAACCCACCAACTTATGTGAGCACGACCTTAACCTATCGCCCTATAACATGTCTCCTTGAACCATATACTTTTAGGACACATCCTTACTATATCTCACACTTCTTTTCTCATTGTGAAGAACCATGTCATATGAGAGGCCAGACCTAAACTCCGCAGCCATGGAACAACTCATAGCCCAGCGAGTTACAGAGACTATTGCTGCCTACGAGGCGGGAATCCGCATGGCTTGCAATCTAATGGACCAGGAAACACATCAGGAAGTTAAGAGCGTTAACAACAAAAGGAAGTGGAAGGATCACCAAAGGAACGACAATAACCAGAACAAGCGACAAGAGGTTGCCAAAGTTCATACTGCTAGGTCTGGAAGGAAGAAGGTACCATTGTGCAACTGTTGTAAGCTACACCACAAAGGACCATGCACGGTTAAATGTCACAACTGCCAGAAAGTAGGACATTTGGCCAAGAACTGCAGGTCCAGACCCCTAGCCACCACTCAAGCAGCACCACCCAACAATCGAAGGGCGGAAGTCACCTGCTATGGATGTGGTGAGAAGGGTCATTTCCGTAATGAGTGCAAGAAGCCCAGGAATCAGGGCAATGGTGGTGGCCAGGGTAATCAAGGAACAACGGGGAACCAAGGAACCAAGTAAATAGGAGCAAACATGGACACCATAGAACAGGAGGAAACCAGGACTCAGACGTGATGACATAAGAATGACTACCCTATGTAATAAGACCTAAGTTTAGACTCTTTTAAGTTCATTGCTGTAAAACTTCATTAGTATCTTTCTGTGAACCACGTTGTATGGTATGGATTTGGTGAACTTTTATTATGAGATGTAAGCTTATTTGACTCCAACTACCAACGGGCCTACGCCAACTAGATGTACCAACCGCCGCCCGTTGCACTACTCCTTTTTACTATCAGTTGAGAAATCACTTGCCATCGTTTTTCAACTATTTGAACTCGTACTATAAACCAGCTGTCCACCTTATTATCTTTCCATGAAATAATAAATGAAATTGCTACCAACACTCGAACTTTTGCAAGTATTTCACAGACTATCTCGTAGTCATACTACAAATCGTTTTACTACCAGATTTCAGAATCAAAGTTTTAACCTCACTACTTTCTTTGAAACAAGGAACTTTCTTCATATTGCCTTATGAAATGTTTTACTAACAATTTATAAGCTAAATACTATTTTGCCAACAATGAATTGTTTTCCTATCATTCTATAAATTGTTTGCAAACCATTTTACAAACTATTCTGCCACCGCTCGGCGAATTATTTTTTTTTTGAAGTAGTTCATACTACAAGCTCGCAAGCAGAAAAACCGACATGTTTTCTTGTAACTAAACTCAGCATTGCATCGTTGGACCCCAATTATACAAAGCCTGATCACCTTTGTATAATTCGGGTAGGACCATACTATGCTAGGAATGGTTGCCTTAAATTTTTATGAAAGTCGAATCTTTTATTTCTTTTTTTAAGAAATCAGAAACCCGCGTGTGTGAGCGCATAAAAGTAGTGCAAGTCATGGGCATCCGTACTAGGAAACACCATAACCAAATAGGTTTTAACGCCAAGATACCACCTAGAACTAGCTTACTTCATACCACGTCCAAAGCTGAAAGGGTAACTTACACCACTAGCCAACATCAGATGACCCCGCCGATTAGCATCTCACGGTGCACAATTCTTTTTCTGATTCCGAGTTACTGCATCGTCTATCAGACAAATCTTACTGAGCCAACAAACTGACTGCTAGTAGCAATAAACACCATCTTTCAAAGTCATACTCTAGACCTGCAAAACTCCCCAACCAACAGCGACCCTAGGTCCACAAAACTTGGAGACTCCAGTGTCATCCCCAGTATAGACTTAATGTCGAGGTTAAGCAGATAGAAGTTTTGTGTCGACTGCTTTTATTAGTACTTAAATTGATATAGCTCCAACCACCTTAGATAATGTCTTCGACATAGAGTCAGCTAATGGGAACCTAGAAAGAGTAGATACCATTATAAGGGGTTGCACTCTAAACTTATTGAACAGCCCATTCAATATAGACCTCATGCCAGTAGAGTTGGGTAGTTCTGACATCATTATAGGGATGAATTGGCTATCGAAATATCATGCCGTCATCGTCTGTGATGAAAAGATCTTCAGAATACCCTATGGGAACGAAGTTCTGATAATTGAAGGAGATTGGATCGATCGTGCGCGTTCATCGAGATTGAGCAGCATCTCATGTACGAAGGTGCAGAAGTACATCGAGAAAGGATGCCACCTCTTTTTAGCTCATGTTACTGAAAAGAAGGAAAAGGAACCTGGAGAGAAAAGGGTTGTAAGATGTGCCAATCGTAAGGGATTTTCCGGAAGTTTTTCCAGAAGACCTACCTGGACTTCCACCGGCCAGAAAAATCGAATTTCAAATCGATTTAGTGCCAGGAGCCGCACCTGTAGCGCGAGCACCCTATCGTTTAGCACCTACGGAGTTACAAGAGTTGTCTGATCAGTTAGCTGAACTGTCCGAAAAAGGTTTCATCAGACCGAGTTCTTCGCCTTGGGGAGCTCCTGTCTTGTGTGTTAAGAAGAAGGATAGATCCTTCAGGATGTGTATTGACTATCGGGAGCTGAATAAGCTTACCATTAAGAATAGATACCCACTCCCGAGGATTGACGATTTATTTGATCAGTTGCAAGGTTCATCGGTTTATTCTAAGATAGACTTGAGATCGGGTTATCACCAGCTTAGAGTTCGGGAAGAGGATATCCCGAAGACCGCATTCCGAACCCGATATGGCCATTACGAATTCCAAGTTATGCCATTCGGCTTGACAAATGCACCAGCTGTATTCATGGACATCATGAATTGGGTGTGTAAGCCGTATTTGGATAAATTCGTGATAGTATTCATTGACGATATGCTGATATATTCCAAGAATGAGAAAGAGCATGAGGAACACCTCAAGCTAATTCTAAAATTATTGAAAAAGGAGGAGTTATACGCTAAGTTTTCGAAGTGTGAATTCTGGATATCGACTGTGCAATTTCTTGGTCACGTGATAGATAGACAAGGGATTCACGTAGATCCTGCCAAGATTGAGGCAATTAAGGATTGGGCAACGCCCACAACGCTGACTGAGGTACGACAATTTTTAGGACATGCCGGGTATTACCGAAGGTTTATAGAAGGCTTTTCTAAGATAGCTAAGCCATTGATGAAACTGACACAAAAGAATGTGAAATACGACTGGGGAGATAAGGAGGAAGAAGCTTTTCAACTCCTTAAGGAAAGATTGTGTAGTGCACCTATTTTGGCTTTACCCGAGGGTAGTGAAGATTTTGTTGTGTATTATGACGCATCACACAAAGGTTTAGGAGCTGTGTTGATGCAGTGAGAGAAGGTAACAGCATATGCTTCTCGACAGCTGAAAAACTATGAGAAAAATTACTCAACCCATGACCTAGAATTAGGATCAGTCGTGGTTGCACTGAGAATTTGGAGAAACTATCTTTATGGAACTAAGTGCGTAGTGTAAACCGACCACGTGAGTAACTTTACGGAATGCCAGAGAGTGAGAATGGCTTCGTAAAAAGATCCGATCGAGTTATATGTAACCACTGTGAAAATCCCACTTTAAGATAAGCTAGCACTCAGAATTATTATCCTTTTTCCACGTAATTTTTTATTTTATTTTGTATCTCCTATCTTATGTGACGTAGATCACATCATTGATAAACGTGCTCCCATAGATCTGCCTAACAAACCTAATGTTTATTTTATAAACATAATGATATAAAAACATTACAGAATACCATTTACCATTTTACGATAAATTCTTAACGAACATACAAAATAAAACATTCATTATCTGAATGGAGTTTCCAGGAAACCCTAAAATTTATCACAACACCAAATATGAACAAACATCAGAACATAAAAATACAACATATCTGAGTTAAGGTACAAGTTACTAAAGCACCAGAAACCCTAATTCCATTTCAACTCCCGGTAAAACCCTAATTTCATGAAATCATGATTTTATGTATTCATTTCACAAACCCTAATTTATTTATACAATATTTTTACAAAATATTAAGTTTACAAGTTATTTAAGCTAGAGTACAAGTCATTTATGCATAAACTCATTTATTTACAAAATCTTTATTAAAATCCCATTTATAGTTATTTTAAAAGCACAAGTTACAAACCATTTATGCATAACTCTTATAAATTATTTTTCCTAAACTCCTTAAATATTTTTACAAGTCTTTTAGCCCAAAGTACAAGTGCCTAATGCACAAAAACTATAAATTCTATTTATTTACTTATAAACTTAATAAAGCTTAACAAATGAATTTTTTAAATTACTGAAATATTAAAAACATATTTTTCTCACATCCTAAACTACTGTACAACTCAATTAAACCTAAAGTACAACACACATAAGCACAATCTATCTTTTCTCATATAGTTTGAAATATACTTATGTATATAATATCTTAACTAATTTTCTAAATGAAAAAACCCTTAAAACTAAATTAGTTCCCATCTTTAAGATCCTCAGTACAATCCACCAAAGCTCATTGTACAACCCACCTAAAGCCATACGCCCCTCCCCCTCCAAAATCTGATTCGATCCCAATGAAAAACCTAACTAAGTTACAACTAAATTTATATCTCAATGATACATTGAACTTGGCCATGAACATACTTCCCTATTCACTTCTAATAAGCCCTCCACATGTCATACTTCATCTTCAAGAACCCTCCCCATTGGTAGCTTAAATCCTAGGATAGCAACCGGCCACATCACCCTCTTCATTCCTTTTCCCTCCTCCTATCCAAGTGGCATACCTCTCCTTTTTCTGTCAGCCCATATATCCATACCTTGTCTCCTTGTCACTCCTTACAAACCTTAATTTCCCATTCCTATATATAGCAACACAATTTCCTTCACATCTCACAACCAATCGAACCACAACACTAAAGCAAATACAACCCATTCCTGTCCTAATCACAGCCCTAAAACAATCTCAAAACAAACTTAGGAAGTTCAGAAGAGAGGAGAAGCTATCGAATTCATGGCATCAGTTCATTCATTCCCTAAACCCTAGTCGAACTCACACCCTAAGTAAGTTCCCAACTCATTTTAATTCAGTTTTACTTACTTTATCTTATCTAAAAGTATTAATATACAACCTATAGTAACAAAACTAATCAAAAACACCAAAGTTCCTATTTCTTGTTTCATGTCTGTTCGAACAGAAACATAACACACCCATAGTATTCGAATTTTTGTTTAAACAAATCACTAATATGTTAGACATGTTAAAACCTATCAAACAACATCAAACCATGCATAAAAAGTTAGTTCCAAAACGTTTAAAAACCAAAAACCCCATCGGGTCTAATTACTGTGTTTTATATCGAACCAAATACGCCTCACAGCCCAACTTTTGACCTCAAAACCGACCCTCTAACAATCCCCATAATTTCTGATTTTCGGTATGTCTAGAGTTCACTTAACAAGCTTAATTTAGGTGAAAGAATCAAATCAAATGGTTAATCGAACTAAAAGATATTGAGTCTCAAAGATGGTCATTTATCGCTAAATCCAGAAATGAAAATTTAGTATATCTATTTTTCAGTTTTGTTCAACTAGTTGCCCAACTTTCAATCTATAGATCGATCCTCAAACGACCTTGGTAAAATCTGATTTTTAGTATGTTAAAAGTTCACATGGCAAACTTTATTTAGAAACAAGAATCATCGAAAAAGATCAAACGAGTAAAAAGTTATTTAAGTCTAAAGTTTGAGTGATATCGCTATAAATAGAAATGAATTTCTAGTTATATAGTTTTCATATTTGTCGACCCAACCACCCAACTTCTGATCAGATTTTCGACCCTTATAAGCTTTCTAAAAATTCTAAATTTCTGGTATGTTAAAGTTGAGCCAGCAAACTTATTTTACAAGGAAAGATCATGTAAAACGATCTATCAAGTTAAAAGTTATTTGCTTCCAAAATATAGCGTATCGCTAGTCCTTAAAATAATTTTTCAGATTTTATAAAATTATGTTTCACCCGATCGACTTTTGATATTTATTTTTGGTTATCAAACGATTTCTATAAAATACAAAACTTAGCTTATTTTAAAGTAGACCTGGGCAACTTTTCATAGAAACCAAGAGCTCGTAAAATGATCCCGTTTTCATTAAGTTATTCGCGTCCAAAGCTCTGGCCAAGTCCCATATTACATAGGTGTGATTTTCTTTAATTAAAGTTTTTATATGCTGATTTTGTAAATACTTATAATCAAGGGTTATTTTTGGCAATAACAAATAAAAAGTGGTGAAATTGTCATTTCTGAAACTTGAGGGTAGAAACCGTCATTTTCCAAAAGTCCAGGGTGTAAACTGCCATTTGGCCAAACCTTAGGAATTAAAACGTAACTTTTCCTAACCAATATTTTCATCCTTTCTAATTTTATTTTCCGACTCAATATTAACGTAATACGTTTATTGACGAACCAACGAACGAATGATAACTTTAACGAACAAACAAACGAACATAAGAACGAAAGAACCAAACAACAGAACGAAACAAACAAATAAACATATAATCATCAGAAATGATTACTAAATATTGGCATAACAACCCAGGTTTCTTGTCCGGAGACGTTTATCAACTTTCTTTCCTTTTGTGTTCCATCCAGATTGCTCAGGTGAGTTCATAGTCCCACTTTTTATTACGTTTTCTAAATATGTGGGGAGATACATGCTACAAACCGAACATAAGTATTTTCTGTATGATTTCATGATTAATATTGCCTAAGATACCCCATTTGTGTTGCTGGTTAAGTAACCAAATGCACCCCATTTGTGTTGCTGGTTAAGTAACCAAATGCACCCCATTTGTGTTGCTGGTTAAGTAACCAAATGCACCCCATTTGTGTTGCTGGTTAAGTAATCAAATGCACCCCATTTGTGTTGCTGGTTAAGTAACCAAATGCACCCCATTTGTGTTGCTGGTTAAGTAACCAAATACACCCATAATTATATCATTTTATGATATCACACACACACACACCCCGTTATCATTTGAGTTCGTGAGACTTAGGGCAATATGTTTATTTTCGAATTACTTTCTATTTAGCTTATGTTCAAACTGATTTAACTTTAAACACTATGGATTCACTCAACCTTTGTGTTGACCTTTTAGCATGTTTATCTCAGGTTATTGGAAGCATGGATTGGCACGGGATTGGCTATGGACGGTCTATTTATGTTATCATTCAACAAATAATATATTTTCATTAATGTATTTTGAGAACCTCCTGCTGGGACCTGCGTATTGTAACTCTGATATAAATGAATGATAACAATTTCATCTAAAAATGTCTCATTTTCGAGTCGTTTTCTATTATCATGACTGTGAACTGTGAAGTAACACCCCAACTTATATTTCCCTTGCGAATATCGAAAATGGGGGTGTTACAGAGTGGTATCAGAGCTCATGGTTATAGAGAACCAAATGTTTTCAAATATTGGACTGTAACCGCGTTTTCAAAAATAAACAAACTTACACCATAAAGTCCTATGCCATCCGTGCCAGGTATGTTTCAGTATTTAGAGCATCCTTTATTATGATTATTTGGCATGGATAATGCACATATCTGATAACTATTTGATTAGCTTTATTTGCAATTTCGAATTGCTCATAATCACTATTTGCGAGTTACTATAGTATCCTATCCCCCGAAACTCCCAAACTTAATGAAACAGCTTTCCGTACTATATGTACATCACCTACCCATTCTCTTAGAAAACCACATCCAACGAAAAGTAAATTGGTTGCCCAATAACATTCAAGGTTAGGACAAAATTTACCCCAAGAAACAATTCGGAAAGATGTTGAAACAAATTTTCTTGAATCTGACACTCTAGAAACACTATCATTTGTTTATTATCCTTAATAGATAAATGGCTTCGTATAAACTATACCTTGAGCCCAATAAGTGTCACTTATCTTTTTCCTCCCGAACCTAGTTAACTTACCAACCTAGAGCCCAGTAAGTAATAGAGGAATTTTGAGGACTAAACCCTTATTTTGGAAACAGAAAACCCTAAACCTACTACATGCAATATTAATAAAAGATCTTGTGTTAATTGTTTTTGTAAAAACAATTGATCAAGTTATTAATATTACACTCTCATCCAGACGTATCATAACCATAGAACCCCCTAAGATAAAATTTCGGAAGAAACCTTGATAAAAGAAGAGAAAGTTACTGAAATCTAAGAGAATTAGTTAATTCCTTAGCAGTTATACCAAGAGATAATCATTTATCTACGATATTTAGTCAGACATATCCGGAAAAACGTCAGTATGAAAAATACCGTACCCATGTTAACCGCGCCAATGACCCCCGAAGTTATCCAGAAGTTGGTAATCAACCTCATTGCGGCAGTGCTCGAGGTGACTACGACAGCTCAATTAGAAAGCAATGAGATGGCAACAGGAGAGAAGACGATGAATGTGTCTTATACCCCTAAAAGTTTTACGGGTTGTAGACCAGTTCATAATGAAAACCCAGAAGGAACGACTAAACCTACCACTACCCATACCCTAGGAATTGAACAAAATAACCAAAAGCGAAAACACGATGAGATAGAAACTACCATCCCTACTCACTGCCCCGCCTGTCATCACGAGCATCTTACTCATAAAGCTGTTTACCAAGGAAAACGACCACTATGTCAACGATGTGAGTTACATCATTATGGAGATTGTTTTGTCAAGTGTGGAAGATGCAAGGAAATAGGACATCAGACCAGAAACTGTAAGATGATAGGAGCCAACCCACAACCATTAACCGTGACTTGTTATGGATATAACAGAAAAGGACATTATAGGAATCAATTCCCGAACTTCATTCCCAATTGGAAGACTAAGACTGATTCGGAAGAAAACTAGAACTCGTTAAGGAATCTCATCTATGACCTAGTATGACTTTAAGTTTGATATCTCTGAAGTAATGAATAAATTGAGGTTAGAACTTTCTAAGTTATATTTTCCTTTCAGATACTCCTTAGTTTTGATGGACGTAACCTAAATAAATTATCTTTCTCCTCTAATGAAATCTCTATCCCGTAACAATTCCTTCATAATCCCAATCAGCGTTTAACCTTCATATCTATTCTATTTCTCCATACCCTATTCATAGACATACCTAGTGGAACCTTAGACAAATGCTAAGATTTATTTTGAGGTTACCCTAAGAAATTCCATACCCAACCCTGTAGTGTGGACTGAAATTTTTCCTACTCTATTGAAAAATTATTTATGAAGTTATTTTACGAAAACAAAGCATTGTTTAAATACTACAGTGGACTGAACAAAACTTTACATCATTTGGTCCTAAATTATACATAACCTGATCAACTATGTATAATTTAGGAAGAATCATGTGATGAATTGGACAGTTATATTTTCAGGTTTTCTACTACTAATTTTCATTCAAAAGCAAATATTGAGACAAAACAAATTGTTTATAAACTATTATTTCGATTCAATACAACAAAAGTCTACAACTACTACCCATCATCACTAAGATAGGAATTTGACAACATTGTGGATAGAAAAACCCTAAGCATTTATTCGAAACCTCGGAAGTTCATACATAGGGAAATGATTAAGAACGGAAATACTAAGGTTACAATGATTACAAGATAAGGAATAGATTCTTCAAAAGGTTGACCCGTCATGAATATGAGGATAGCCACCAACAACACAATAGCTAGAGCCACAACAGGATGAATGACCTTGATTATCCTATGAGAACAAAAACTAGGCGTAAGAATAAATACGAAATTTTCAGAAAATTACTTAGAAAAACAAACCTTACCCCCATATCTTGTCGACTCCGATAGAAAAGACCACGATAGGCATAACGATTGCTAGAACGCAAACTAGGAAAGCATGATCTTCGCTGGGGACGTAAGCCAAATAAGAAACCGCAAGGACCACATAAACGATTGCTAGGATTGTGACAATGTGCGGCATTTTTGAGGTTTTTAGAGAAGAATTTTGTGGTGAAAGAATGAGGATTAGAAATGAGGTATTTATAAGGGGAATTCGACCGTTATATTACCGTTGGAATCACTATTCATCTACTTTAAGAATCTGACCGTTGCACAGTGATTCATTAGGTGGCAAAACATTCAAATTTAGTTCATCCAGTAGAGATGAGACTGACCAAAACCTTGATCCTTTGGTATTAAACGGAGAACCAAGGATTATCAACGAAACGACATTATCGGATTTATCGTACCCAAGAATAAAGATAATATTTTAAGTAATATTATTTTTAACATTGAGGCGTTTTAAGCATATCAAACTCTCATCCTAAACCAAATCGTTGTACGATTTTCCTTTATCACGTTCCCTATCTGGATAAGATAGAAATCTGAACCTAACTATCCCAATACATCATTTTTCCCAACTTTCCAACCAACACATGTCGAATCTCGGGACGAGATTCCCTTAACGGGGGGTGACTGTAACCACAGTGAAAATCCCACTTTAAGATAAGCTAGCACTCAGAATTATTATCCTTTTTCCACGTATAATTTTTTTTTTTAATTTTGTATCTCCTATCTTATGTGACGTAGATCACATCATTGATAAACGTGCTCCCATAGACCTGCCTAACAAACCTAATGTTTATTTTATAAACATAATGATATAAAAACATTACAGAATACCATTTACCATTTTACGATAAATTCTTAACGAACATACAAAACAAAACATTCATTATCTGAATGGAGTTTCTAGGAAACCCTAAAATTTATCACAACACCAAATATGAACAAACATCAGAACATAAAAATACAACATATCTGAGTTAAGGTACAAGTTACTAAAGCACCAGAAACCCTAATTCCATTTCAACTCCCGGTAAAACCCTAATTTCAGATTTTATGTATTCATTTCACAAACCCTAATTTATTTATACAATATTTTTACAAAATATTAAGTTTACAAGTTATTTAAGCTAGAGTACAAGCCATTTATGCATAAACTCATTTATTTACAAAATCTTTATTAAAATCCCATTTATAGTTATTTTAAAAGCACAAGTTACAAACCATTTATGCATAACTCTTATAAATTATTTTTCCTAAACTCCTTAAATATTTTTACAAGTCTTTTAGCCCAAAGTACAAGTGCCTAATGCACAAAAACTATAAATTCTATTTATTTACTTATAAACTTAATAAAGCTTAACAAATGAATTTTATAAATTACTGAAATATTAAAAAAAATATTTTTCTCACATCCTAAACTACTGTACAACTCAATTAAACCTAAAGTACAACACACATAAGCACAATCTATCTTTTCTCATATAGTTCGAAATATACTTATGTATATATATCTTAACTAATTTTCTAAATGACAAAACCCTTAAAACTAAATTAGTTCCCATCTTTAAGACCCTCAGTACAATCCACCAAAGCTCATTGTACAACCCACCTAAAGCCATACGCCCCTCCCCTTCCAAAATCTGATTCGATCCCAATGAAAAACCTAACTAAGTTACAACTAAATTTATATCTCCACATGTCATACTTCATCTTCAAGAACCCTCCCCATTGGTAGCTTAAATCCTAGGATAGCAACCGGCCACATCACTGTAGGATCGAGTACTTCAAGCTTGATTGAGCTTGGTTAAACGAGAACCTCTAGGAGTAAGACTTGCGTTTATGCGGAAACTAAACAACAAGAATGTTAAAGAAGAAAACTATAAATGACAATGATCCTCTATGGATCAGACTATGAACTAATAAATTATTTTTATTGAATATTGTAATCGACAAAGGTATATCAAAGGTACATTAAACTCATGGACGGGATGTTTCTTTTATAACAATAAAAAACCCTAACCCTAACCCGTCTTACCAGAAAACATGTGAAGAGATAAACGAGATCTCTTCTAAAAATAAATCTAACAAACTTTCTAAACCTACGGATAACAAACAATAATATCCGCAGCAATAAGCACTATCGGCAGAAACAAAACAATACTATCGGCAGGAACCAACCGCAGCAGCAATTAATAACTATCGGCAGGAACCAGCTTCACTATCAGCAGCAATGATAAATTCCTTATTTCTCAGAGATCCTAACAATCCTCCCCTAATCTTGAGGTTGACTAGGTTAACCTGCAAGATTCCAACGTGATAGAGCTTTAACTTCTCAGGCTTGAGGATTGCGATTTAGCAGCAGCAATAAGTAGTAACCAGCAGCGGCAAGATTCCAACATCTATAACATGCAGCAGCAACTTTGATAGTTCAGCAGCAATAGGGAAATCTTCTTCAAAACATGTAAACTGGTCACCATGACATTCACTTGAGCTTGACTGCTACTATGACAATATGTACATCAAATCACTTTAAGTTTCATACTATTCTCATCACATCCAGGTGTGTTAACTCCTGTGAGAGGTGAATCATTGAAAATTAATGGATTTGATGTCTCTTTACCAATAGCCATCACTATTGGAGTAGCCAATGTTTAGGTGTGTTAGACCATGGTACATTGATAACCATCTGATTTATTAGCAAATCAGCAACTATAAACGGATTTGACTTGTCTTTACCTATAGCCGTTTGTTCAGGACTAGTCAATTCTTAGGTTACAGCAACCTTGGTGACTTGAATACCAAATATGGATACCAATTGTCTTTACCACAAACCATACTTTTGTGGACTAGCCAATTCTTTGGATCCCATAAAGGGTTACATCCATGGTGAATTGAGAACCATTTTCAACTCTCAGAACTGAATCATGGGTGAGTTGAAGTACCCTATAGCTTTGAGCAAGCTATTACAGCTATCAACGGATTTGATTATCACACCAGAGCCGTACCCTCATGGTGAGCCAACTCTTTCTTGTCTATGAGACAGGGTGAGTTGAAGACCATTTATTGTGTAGGTGTAAACACCAACACTGTACCTGCAAGATGTTGCTCAAAACCAACTTATTAGCACACAAAATATACAATTTTTTTTTATTTTTTTTTAACTAAGAAAAAGAAATCAGAAACAAACCAAAAGAAAAGAAAGAAAATAAGAAAAGAAACCAAAAGAAAGAAAGATAGAAATATATACAACAACAACAAGAAGAAGCCTCCCCTTAAGCTTCAACCTCCCCTTAAGCTGCAACCTCCCCTCAAACTCAGTATCTAGGGATTTACCATCCCAATATAGACCACCAAATGTTTAAACCTTGGTCCATCAAAAGCCTTGGTCAGCAGATCAGCCACATTATCATCAGTATGAATCTTCAACACCTGAATAAGATGCTTCTCATAAGCATCTCTTATGAAATGGTGTCGGATCTCAATATGCTTTGTTTTTTGATGATAGACAGGATTCTTAACAATGCACATAGTGCTTTGATTATCAATAAAGATCTTAGTGTTCATGAAGTTGAACCCATAATCCAACAGCTGATTTTGCATCCAAAGAACCTGTCCACAGCAACTAGCAGCAGCAACATACTCTGCCTCAGTAGAAGATGTAGCCACTATAGTCTGCTTCTTGCACTGCCAAGAAACCAACCTTCTACCCAAAAACTGACAACCACCAGTAGTAGACTTTCTATCAAAGTTAGCACCAGCATAATCACTGTCACTATAAGCTTCCAACACAAAAGGAGAATCTTTTGGATACCAAAGTCCCATCTTAGGCTGTCCTTTCAAATACTTGAAGATTCTCTTAACAGCATTTAGGTTAGAAGTCAAGGGTGTAACCTGATGTCTAGCACATGCACCAACAACAAACATGATATCAGGTCTTGAAGCTGTCAAATACATGAGTGATCCAATCATGGACCTGTATAGATGAACATTAACAGCAGCATCAGGTTTATTATTGGATTTAGGCTTTGGAGGTTCAAAAGGAGTTGTGGCTGTTTTCACATTTTCCATATCAAACTTCTTAAGTATGTCATAAACATACTTCTCCTGACAGATAAAGATCCCATCTGGTTTCTGCTTAACCTGAAGACCCAAGAAGAAAGTCATTTCACCCATAGCACTCATCTCAAATTCACTCTTCATCAATTCTTCAAATTCCCTGCACCAGGCTTCATTAATGGAACCAAAGATGATATCATCTACATAAACTTGTACCAGAATGATATCTTTGAAGTTCTTTCTGATAAAAAGAGTTTTATCAATAGCCCCTCTTCTGTAACCATGTTTCAGTAAAAAGGCTGATAGCCTTGCATACCAAGCCCTTGGTGCTTGATGAAGACCATAAAGTGCTTTAACCACTTTGTAAACCAAATTAGGATTCTGAGGATCCACAAATCCCTGTGGTTGAGTAACATAAACCTCTTCCTCAATCCTTCCATACAAAAATGCACTCTTCACATCCATCTGATATACTACAAATCCCATAAAGGAAGCAAAAGCCAAGAACAATCGAATAGCTTCAACTCTTGCCACAGGTGCAAACACCTCATCATAATCAATCCCCTCTTCTTGTCTATGACCTTGAGCTACCAACCTAGCTTTATTTCGAACCACAATTCCCCTAGCATCCCTTTTATTCTTTAGAATCCATTTAGTTCCAATAGCATGCTTTCCTGCAGGCAAAGGTACCAACATCCATACTTTCTGATTCTGGAACTGCTGCATTTCCTCTTGCATAGCCTCAACCCAATCATCATTAGCAAGAGCTTGAGCTATACTACTTGGTTCAACTTGAGATAAGAAACAAGCATAGAGACAATGTAAGTAATCAGTATGATTGCTCCTTAACTGATCCTGTATATAACTGAGAAAAGCAGATTCTCCAAACTTGGGTTGGTGTAATTTACTTCTTGTCTGAACAGGGGAATTTAAATCTCCAAGGATCAAGGACTGAGGATGAACTGTATTGATCCTCTTGGTAACAATAGGATTGACATCAATGGAGGATGCCTGATTAGTAATTGAGGGGTTGAAGTCATCATCATATGAAGAAGAAGTGAAAATGCCTGTTCTGGATTGATGATGAGGATCTTCCAGCTTATCTCTTGAAGAGACTGAATTTCCAAGATCAGAAGGGATTGGAAATCTTTCAGGGGAGTTATCAATACCCAAAGTGTCAACAGATGGAGAAGACACAGGAACATCAGCAGGAATGGAGACATCAGCAGAAACATTAGAAGGATCGGCAGGAATAGATCCACTACCAGCAAAAATGGTAGCAGCAGGAATAGGAATACCACCAGTCGAATTCAGTTGCCTTCTAACTTCAGCTTCAGCATTTCTCAGAATCTCCTCTGTCTCCTTAGAAAACCCAGAACCAAACATTTCAGCAGCTCTCTTGGCATTATACTCTTGTCTTTGAAGCCTAGCAAGATCTTCTGCAAAACTAGAATCACCTCCAGCCATATCAGAAGAATCTTTGAGCTTTGAACCTGAAATGTTGTTAGAGGGAAAAGAAGGAACAACTATAGGTCGTTCATCACTCTCTGCATCAGAATCATCATCTGAGGTACCTGCACTGTTAGATTGAAAAACATGTGTACCAACAGATAGATTTGCTTTGAATCTATTATAACCTAAAGAGTCAGTCAGATAGTCCAGATCAAAGTACCACTCTGGACCTGCACCCTGCAAATTAGGTTTATCCTTAAGATATCTTAAGTTGAGAGTCTCTTCTATTCTCTTAGAAGACAGATTATAAACCCTATAAGCTTTACTATGAGCAGAATATCCAACAATAAATCATTCATCAGCCTTCCCATCAAACTTGCCTAGGTAATCACTAGTGTTCAAAATAGTGACATGACATCCAAAAGGCTTAAGGTAACTAATGTTTGGAACCTTCCCAGACAAAAGTTCATAAGGTGTTTTATTATGAGGACTAGTAATAGATACCCTATTCAACACATAACAAGCAGTGCATACTGCTTCAGTCCAAAACATAGTGGGCATCTTAGATTCAGCTAACATAGTCCTAGCTGCTTCTATCAGGGTCCTATTTTTCCTTTCTGCAACCCCATTTTGTTGTGGGGTTCTAGCATTACTATAGTCCCTTTTTATCCCCTTACTTCCACAGAGTTCTATAAGATTAGAATTCTTAAACTCTGTGCCATTATCACACCTTATAGACTTAACCTTTTTACTTAGCTGATTTTCTATTAAGGCAATAAAATCCCTAATAACTGGATAAGATTCATCTTTAGAACCCAAAAAGAAAGTCCAAGAAAACCTGCTAAAATCATCTGTAATCACCAGGCAGTAATACTTGTGGTCAATACTTCTGATAGAAGTAGGACCAAAGAGATCCATATGGAGAAGCTGCAAAGGCTCAGAAATGTTGCTCACAGCAGTTATGGCCTTGTACGAAGCTTTGTGTTGCTTTCCTTTGTTGCATGCAACACAATGGTGTTCACTGGAGAAGGTCTTGAGAGGGAGCCCATGGACCAAACCATTCTTAGCCAGCTTGTTAATGGTCTTGAAATTCACATGTGCCATTCTTCTATGCCATTTATTAGATTCATCCACAGAAGCTTTTGCAACCAGACAAGCAAGTGAACCCTCAGGCTGAACATCACTAAGATTGAAGCTGTAAAGGTTGTAAGTCCTTGGAACTTTAAGTTCAACCTGACTTTCATCAGGCAACTTGAAGTCTTTGGACAGTACAAAGCAATCATTCTCAGTGAAGAGAACACTGTTCTTCTTGTCACAAATTTGAGAGACAGAGAACAAATTGAAGTTTTGGAGTTCCTTCACATAAAGCACATCTTCAAAGTCCAACTTGGCAGTTTTGATAGTTCCCTTCCCAGTAATTATGCCATCTCCTCCTCCAAATGTCACAGTACCTCCATTCAAAGGCACAAAGTCATGCAGTCTTTCTAAATTTCCTGTCATACTCCTGGAACATCCACTGTCAACAATGCCAACATCTTTACTTCTAAAAGGAAAATCCTGATACAAAGAATACATTTACAACATTAGATACAAGAGAGACCCAAGCCATTGCTGACTTGAGCCTACCTAGTGGATCAATAAGAATTAAACCCAGGAGATTGATGAGATCCTCCATTGATCTTGGACCCCATTTTCATATGTTGGTTATTGATTCTCCAAGAACAACCTGCTGAGGACTTAACAACAGTTTTCCATCTTGCCCCTCCCTTGTGCATGGTGTCAAAACAAACAGGTCTCATATCATTTTGAAAGTAAGTGCTAGTAGGTCTGCTGAAAGGTCTAGTAGTATTGCTTCTCCAACCAGCATGATTGATCCTACCGGCAGGAACTGGATAAACAGCAGCAACAGGCTTATCGGCAGGAATGAACTTATCAGCAGCAACAGGCTTACCAGCAGAAACTGGCTTTCCAGTAGCAACTGAAGTTCTCCTTGCTGCTTGAGGAATATAAGGGGGAATATCATTGACATTTTTCCATACAGACCTATTTTGACAAGCATATAAATCCATCTGTTTTTCATAATAGTCACAATCTTTAATAAGATGATCATAACTACGACACACAAAGCAAGATTTCTTTCTAGGGGACTTTTTCTTAACAATATTTTTCTCATTGCAAACAGAATAATTCAAACCACCACATGAAACAAAATTATCCTTAACAGAATTAAAACCACAACCAAAATTGTTTGAAACAGAACCACAACTAGAATCATTATTGTTTTTAACACTATCCAAAGAAATATCTTCAAATGCAGCTGTCTTTGAATGAGATTCATCAGTAGCTACTTCTGAGGAGAGATCTTCTGACTTTATTGAAGCTGACTTGTCACTTGATCCACATGTGGCATAGTCATTAGTCTTGATTTCTGAAGATTTGTCACTGTAAGAACAAGAGACAAATTCATTAGAGTCACAATCAAGATTAGGCAAGTTCTTTGCCTGTTTGCCATAGATCATTTATGAATCATCAAAGTCATCAAAAGGATTAGCAGGTTTAAATGTTCCAGTTATAGGTGGAGGAACAGCATTCATTCCTCCTTCCTTTACATACTTTACAGGTTTTCTATAATCTACAGGTTCAGGGTCAAAAACACTATACTCATTAGGGTCATAAAATTGATTTGGCCCTATCAGGTCACCATACCCTAAACCTCTTTTAGTTTTTGTAGACATAGAACTATCAATAAGCTTGTGAAGGTTTTTGGATGAGTCTTTCCATTTATCAAATCTAGCCAAGGAATTATCTAGCTTAGACTTCAAATCCTGATTTTCTAACACTACCTTAGCTTTTTCCCTTTCAGAATGTTTAAACTCATTAGTGGCATTTTTTAAATCTCTTTCCAAAACCTTTATTTTCACTTCATAAGCAGACTGTTGTTGTTGATACCAGACCTTTTGTTGTTCTAATATTTTAACAGCCTTTTTATGAGCCTTAAGTTGTATAAAGTTATCCTTATATTCACTTTCTTTATCATCAAATTCCTGTTTTAGTTTAGCATATATAGGTTCACAACCAAATGGGCAGTTTTGTACCTGAGATGGATGACCCATCATTCCAAACTGACTAGCCACTTGTTTCTTCTCACCATATCCAGCTATCATCCCATAGACCTTCTCTGCTCCACTTGCAACAACTTTCTCATGATGTTCCCAGTCCACCATCGAATCCACAGATACCAAAGCCTTGGGGTCCTCTGATTCCAACTCTTGAATTTTGAAAGCAGAATACCGTGCTTTATCATCCACCTTCTTATCTGTACATTCCCTGGCAAAATGTCCTGTTTGAGAACATTTATAGCACCTCACCTTCCTTCTGTCAAACCTGGCAGGCTCCTGTCCATCAAAGTTGACCCTTCTTCCTACCTTCTTTTCAAACCTATCCATTTTCAACGATATCATAGCCACCTGCCATCTAATGTCCATCTCTTCCAGATCCAATTCATCAACCTGATTGAAATCTTCATAAACAATCTTCTGCTGTGGTGTACTCTCAGCAACAAATGAATGAAGCACCTCCACTAGAATATTATCAGATCTGGTCTGAGCTTTTGGTGTGGCAGGTGAGTAGGAGATTGATGATGTTGATGGTGTCGGACTGTTTCCATATGATGCTTTATTAGCACCAGAGGTACTAACAAAAGCAGTATGGGTTGGAGTATGAGGTGAATAGGTGGAATACCCTTTGATATCAATTTCAAGGGTTTTCAGCTTGTTGTACAGATCATCAAAACTCATATAATCCAGTCCACCTTTGGCCTTGAGTGTTATGGAAACCTGAGACCAGGATGGAGGCAAAGCCCTCAGAAACTTGGTGTTGCAGTCCTCATCGTCTGGCCTAGCTTTCAACTGGTTGAGTTGGCTCAGGATCTTGTGAAACCTGTCATACCCTTTGTGAATCCCCTCAGCCTCAGAGATCTTAAATTCCTGGAACTCTTGCTTGAGCATAGACTTTCTCATTTTTCTGGATTCATCATTCCCTCCAAATCTGGCTTTTACAGCATGCCAGATCTTTCTAGCATCATCAAGGTGATGGAAATCACTCATATGATCCTCTGGGATAGCTTGAAGTAAAAGGGTTCTTGCCTTGGATTCCCTTTGAACAGCAAGGTGTTCTTCTGCTGTAACAGGTGGCTCTATATAGATATTGCCATCATTATCCCTTCTAGTATTCTTCTTGCTATTTCCCCTAAGAATCACATTCCACAGATTGTAATCACTGTTCGTGATCCAATATTCCATTCTCATGGCCCAGACTTCATACTCATCTTTCTTTAGGTATGGGAATTTAGCATTGTTAGTGGACATAGTGGTGACGATTTGTGTTTGGACTTGTGATGTTTCAGGTTTGGGTTGGTGATCTTCCTGGTTAATGACGTTGTTTTGAGGAATTTCGTCTTCCATTGAAAGAGGGTTAAGAGATATGAAAGAGAACTTTTTCTTCTTTATCAGAGATCCTCACCAGGCTCTGATACCACTTGTAGGATCGAGTACTTCGAGCTTGATTGAGCTTGGTTAAACGAGAACCTCTAGGAGTAAGACTTGCGTTTATGCGGAAACTAAACAACAAGAATGTTAAAGAAGAAAACTATAAATGACAATGATCCTCTATGGATCAGACTATGAACTAAGAAATTGTTTTTATTGAATATTGTAATCGACAAAGGTATATCAAAGGTACATTAAACTCATGGACGGGATTTTCTTTTATAACAATAAGAAACCCTAACCCTAACATGTCTTACAAGAAAACGTGTGAAGAGATAAACGAGATCTCTTCTAAAAATAAATCTAACAAACTGTCTAAACCTACGGATAACAAACAATAATATCCGCATCAATAAGCACTATCGGCAGAAACAAAACAATACTATCGGCAGGAACCAACCGCAGCAGTAATTAATAACTATCGGCAGGAACCAGCTTCACTATCGGCAGCAATGAGAAATTCCTTATTTCTCAGAGATCCTGATGCGTGGTTTTGCGACCTTACAACAGGTTTTACCTCTCGAGGGATCTCAAGAGGCTTGTAATCCCCACCAGGCAGTGTACCTGACCGATGTAGTATAGTGAAGTGGCAAGTACCGGGGGATTGATCGTTCTCTAGGGGAATAGTGTCGTTAGGATTGAAAAACTACTCTAATAGGTCTAAGGGTGAGGGAAGATTCTTTTTGTATTTTTTTTATATTTTTATAAAAGCAAGTAAAATCTCGGGTTTGAAGGAGTGGGCGGAATTAGTTGCTAGTCAACTAACCCAAATAACTACAATTACAAATAAAATAAAATAACTGAAAATAAAAAGGTTGTGGAACTTATATGGAGAGAAATGTGTTTACTTAGATTTCCTTACTCCCTAACTATCTTTTACCGGTTGATTAGTGTGTATTAATTGCGTGGATGACGGGTGTATTCCTTAATACCAATCGTGGGGTGGCGTACGTACTTCCCCAACTCTATAAGCTCCTACTTCACTCCTATGTCGAGCCGGCTAAGAAGCTCCTAACATGGGATCACTAGAATTCGCTCATGCATTAAATACAACCATAAAAACCTTAGTACGCATTGGTTCATGTTTCTTAAGACGTTCAAGCAAGTTACCGTATAGGAAGTTAGCCAGTTTTCTTAAGCCAAACATCGATAAACAATTATCCAATACAATTAATAACACACCAACAACTAATAATCAATAGTTAGGTTTCATTAGATCTAAGCAAACACAAGATAAATCTAGCCTAGCATGTTAAATAAAAGACAAGAACAAGATATAATCAAACAACACATAGACATATTGAATGATTAATTGATTACTTATCTTCAATTGAACATGGGAGATCCAAGGGTATAAAACCCTTAAAAATGGCAGAAAAATCGTCTAGGGTTTCTCCTCACAAAGTTGCACACTAATGACTAAAAATTATGAAAGTATATATAGGAAAACAGATCTGACGGCGTCACGTTATAGAGCTTGACGCCGTCAACTCGCCGCGGTTAGGGTTTCTTGATGGCCTTCTTGACGCCGTCCCTCTTTAATCCTCCAAAATCCGTTCTGGCCTATCAGGAGCTGACGACCTTCTTGACGCCGTCCCCCTTTAATCGTCCAAAATCCTCTCTGGCTTATCAAGGGCTGACGGCGTCACACTAGGGCTTGACGCCGTCAAAGGTACTTTTCCAGCAGATTTAGAGACTTTGTCGTTTTCTTCACTTTTATGCTCCAAAAACGTCCAAAATGCTTCCTTTTCCAGATTTCTTCTCCAAAGTACCTAAAATGACAAAAGGAACGATTTAGGGAAATATTTGATCAAATAAATACGATTTAGGGCTTAAATGACCCCCTAAAAGCGGTACACTTTTCGCTTCATCAAATACCCTTACACTTGAGATTTGCTTGTCCTCAAGCAAATGCGCTTTTATTCTAATCAAAATACAAGTTAGGGGTCATTTAACGCTAATATAAAAGTAATTACAACAAATAGTCATTCCACTTTAATCATAATAAGCACGGAGATTACACACTAGCACCTCACAAGTAGTGTTTAGATACTCACATCTCTCAGGTGTCATAAAAGTATATCTCATAAATGAAAATGAATAATATCTCTCACTACCTGTCATAGCAAATAAATTACCATAGGCTTGGGAAAGGATCGAAAACCTCCTCCACTAAGTGTAAGCACCTAAGATAAACTATCAAAGAGGGCTTTTAAACGGGTTATAACGTTAGGTGTAGGGATATGATAAACACGGTTTTGTTGGATAAAGGATATTTTACTGGTGGCGAGTTAAAGATCTTGATTAATTACATGTACAATATGGCGTTGCTAAGCCAAGACTAGACTCGACTTAAGCTAATAACAAAAAGATAAAATAAACATAAAATGAAACGGGATGGTAGTCCGTATGTTTTTTCTACTTTTTTTTTTTTTTTTTTTTTTTTTTTTTTTTTTTTTTTTTTTTTTTGGCATACACTCTTGCCCTACCATCCAAAATAATACATCATAGGGGCCTCGGTTCTCCCCTTACAGTTGAACTTTTACATAACTTTACAAATAACTATTCTAATGACTCGAATTAAGATAATCGAAACACTTGGAGTACTTTTAAAATATTTAGCACATATGGGGGTAATAATGTTGTTCTTCCCCATTACTCCATTACACTAGTACTTTACCCATGAGTCCCAATCGTCCCAAAACAATATGTACAAGGATATGACTCGACTTAGCAACCATGTAATCAATTAGATAATTAACTTGGGGTTTAAACAAATGTTGTCACAATAATGCACTAAAGATGAGTGCATACAAGGTAGGCTAAGGCGATTTGGGTGTACATTTAAGTGGGGTGTAAACAAATTCTTACTTTAAGTCAAATGCTTAAAGTTAGAAACGAAAAGATAGGCTCTGAGGGGTGTACTAGGGGCATCGTGTACTAAAAATGAGTACAACGCAAAGGGTGTGGGAGAATTACTTGACCAATGTAGCCAATGTAATTATAACAAAAACACAGGTGTAAAACAATGGGTTAATCCTAATGCCTCTTATCATGTAGTAAATCTAACTACACGAATGTAGTCTCACTTGGGGCCTCGGAATGGTCCTAACGCAAGTTCTAGAATCTAAGTGCTACCGGTACACACATCATAGCATAAATGCTTTTCCTACCAATTCTAGGGGCGAACCTCACATATTTGGGGGTGGAAAATTTTTTAGTGGTACGGTTTTGTGCTAGTCATATAACTCCTATCCGTGAGACGCTCATTAAGACCAAAGTTTCACTCCTATATGTTGTAAAAAATTTTAAATTTGGCACTAAAATTGCCTTAACAGGTATTTCTCTCAGTTTTATTACACATCTACCATTTAACAAACGAAAAATCAAGCGTAATAGCATTCTCTAAAGTATCGTACTTTACCCCCCCTTACACTTAAGATGAACATTGTCCCCAATGTTCAAATAACAAGATGTAAAAGTAAATAAGGTAAAAGAATGAAATCAAATACTCCCCTGATTCGCTCGGCGGATAAAGGGGTAACATGGTTAGATCTTCTTCCAAGAGAATGTAGAAGCTCCAAGACTAAAGCATCGCCAAAAGCTTGATTCCACATACATCTCCTTGTCCAAAATAACCTGTTAAACCTGAGAAAACAAACAAGAAAACCTGCATAACATCGGCGGGATAAATCTGTATAAGGATATAATGCTTGTGGAATGATTATTTTGCAGATTCCTGGAGTTTATAAGTTAGAGATTTAATAAAAACTTTTATGATTCCGGAAGAAAAACAAAACTTTCAAAAATTTCAGAAAATTAAAACCTGACGCCGTCAGGTTGTAAGGCCTGACGCCGTCAGAAATGATCTGACAGAATTCTCATGTTAAGTTTTCGGAAAATTTCTAGAAAAACCTATACCTTACTTCCTGGAAGTCCTGCAAAACATCATTATGACTCGATACAAGCATTTGACTCAAACAAATACTAATATGTATGTTAATTTATTATTGTTATGATTCATGTTCATTTGTTCTAATAAACCGATTTGGATTTCCCTTACACTTAACTTTTGAAAAATACCTTTATATGTAGTTAAGACGAAGTTAAAAACAAGATAAAGCATTTTCACAATTTAGTTTCGAACATGAATCAATAAAAATAAAAATTAAACATACATACGGAAGCAAATAAAATCAAACAAACAAATAAATAAACACACAAAGCAAATAAAGCTTGGGTTGCCTCCCAAGAAGCGCTTTTCTTTATTAACGAGTCTTGTAGCTAGACTCAAAGTCACCGTACATTACGTGATTCCATCATTCATAATGGCGTATCCCTGATAGATATAATCCTTGTTATCAGGGTGGTGGTATCTCAATCGCTCGACGTTCGCAGTCACTTCACCTCCTCCCTTGCTGATCAAGCTTACTACCCCATCCTGATGTAGACTTTTAATTGTGAATGGTCCGTACCACCAGGGACTTGGTTCATCGGTAGGTGCTTTTTTTTCTGAATGCCTTAGGAGCACTGAGTCTCCTTTCGTAAATTCAACGGGGTTATTGGTCTGCTCATCAGTCTCAATATAATCATTGTTTCCACCCTTACATTCTCTAATCTCATTTTCATTGTAATTCTTAATCCTTGCCTCCCATGCAAGGATTTTCTCTCGAACATTACCACGGATTATATTGGGGTTCGCCTCCATCTTCTTTTGTAGAGCAACATCTCGTATATGTCATGGGATCGTTGGGAAGTTTATTGTTTTCTTCCCCTTCTTCATTTGGATGGTACTATTTTCGTAATCGATTTGTGCCCTAGTGGTAATGAGAAAGGGTGCCCCAAGGATTATTGGCATATTCATATCATTTCTTTCAATAATCATGAAGTCGACCGGATACAGGAATCCGGCAACGTTGACCAACACATCTTCTGCAATTCCTAACGGGTACTCATAAGAATGTTTTGCAAAGGAGAGTTTAGTACGGGTGATGGATGGCAGTTCGTCGGTTAACTGGACATAAACGGATAAAGGCATCAAATTTACGTCAGAACCTTGGTCAGCTACCGCATCTAGATACTTGAGTTTTCCAATGCTGCATGGTATTTCGAAGACCCCGTAGAATTCCTGCTTTTCCACTAACTTTTGTCTTATGAGGCTCTCATACAATTGCCCTCCGGGTAATGTGTCAGATTCATCATCCGGTTCCATCCTCTTGGACTCCTTGTTGGGTAGATGAGTACGTCGATAGTTTCTCACCCAATCGTTTATGGTCTCCTTGTTTATTTCGTGCTTCAAGTAATGCCTCACTTGTTATGACTTTGGCGGTTCTACCAATTGGCGATCCTCAGAGGGCGCCTCCTTTCCCTTGCGGAATCGCCTTTGCAGGTGATGCGTGTCGTGTGTCGTTGCGGTTTAGCAGTTTTAATGCCTACTCAAGTTTTAAATTTATATTTAGCCAACTTATCAATAACACACACACTTAACGAGCAGTGTACCCGGTCAGTATGAATATAATGGTAAGTAGAGTGTCGATCACTAAGAGTGGAACGTATTATCTCGTTATTCTAATCAGTATTTTAATATATTAAGTTAGATATACAACCTATTCTAATGCAAGGGGGTTCAGCCTGAGAGACTGGCACGATTTGGTTGCAATTAAATAATAAACTAAACCAATAGGCATGAATCAGCAAGTAGCACACACGTACACAGATAAATACTCGAGACAATAAGAGGGCTGTCCTGATGATAAGTAGTTTGTCATTTGTTTTATTGCTAGTGTTATATGAAGTGTATAGTTCGATGCAACGCACCGAGATTAAGTCCTTTCTCGTTGGTTCTAATCTTATCGGCGAGTAAACCCTTAATGATTACTTATGACTATCCCGTTTATCTTTCTCCTACTTTTCTACAGACCATAGAATGCATAGGCGATCTAATAAACAGGCGAGGGCAGAGGCATGGCGACCCGATAAACGCTCAACTAGACACAGAGGTTATCAATGCACTAATAAAAGTCACCAATGACATCAACATATAAACTTTAATTAATGAGAAATCAGTTTTAAGGGAGTGCAATCTTTCCGTTGTCACATTACACAAGCCACCAATCTTGATGAATTAAAGTTTACTAACACAATAAAACAAAACTACTTAATGAATTAAACACATGCAGCACCTTCTTATAGCTCTTGTATCTTTGATTTGGGTGTGTCTTGTGCTGCTGCCTTGACTGAATTCGTCCTAGGTTTCTGGTCTTCGGTCTTCGGATATAATATATGTCTCTCTCAAAATTCGTCTGGTCTTGGGGTATTTATAGTTTCTGTCTGAGGGTAAGATGCGGCGCATCTAGTAAGTAGATGCGGCGCATTTACTTAACTTCGCGTGGGGTCCAAGATTATAATATTCAGGAATATTCGTACACCGCCAGAAGATGCGGCGTAACTCCATTTATAGATGCGGCGCATGTCCTCTTGTATCTTGGATCGTATCTGGTGAAATATTGATAGTGATGCGGCGCATGTCATAAGTGAGATGCGGCGCATGTCATAAGTGAGATGCGGCGCATCTGGAGCAGAATAGTCTTGATCTTGTACATTTCGGTAGACTCTTAACTTCTTGCATGTTTTGCTCCATAATTAGTCCAAAATCGCCAAGTTTCACCAAATGCTTGTTTTCAACTGAGAATTACAAAAGTAAACAATTAAGTATCAATCCTCATACATAATATAATAAAACAAGTCAAATAAATAGGATAAATGATAGTAATAATATGTACTTATTTGAGTTCATCAAATATCCCCCCACTTGAACTTTACTTGTCCCCAAGTAAACCTTAGAATTAATCTTATGAAAATGTATCCTAAAAGATATTAGGATTTATTTTTATATTTAAGCATGTATTCGTTTTTGTCATAATCACACAACTAAACACTTAACGAATTAGAAGTAAAATAAAATATTTCGGTAAAAGCAAATCTAATCGTTTAACTGTCCAGTCGCGACGAATATTCTATCATAAGCTTGGCAAGTATACACATCTCCTCCACTAAAGCAAAGGAATAACAAGTCTAAAGCGGTAAAAAGGGTTTTTAGGCTTAAGGGTTAATTATTCTTAATCACTATCGATCTCAAATTCCAGAAAAGGCGACAAAATCACAAATACATGATCAAATCCACGAATACGATACTTGCAATTGCTCAAATCCTTAACTCAAATAGGCTAAAGATAGGTCCAAACTTCACCAATAATAATATATCAAAAAGGGCGACAAAATCATAAATAATACTCGAATCCACGACTACGATACTTAAGATTGCTCAAATCCCTAATCTCAATAAATCAAAGGTTTCGTTGGATAAAGAATAATACAGGGTATGGATAATATTTGGGATATAAATTGGTGTAAAACAAAAAATAAACAAAACAAATAAATTAAAATCCTAAGTGTGGTTAATCACTATCCCAACCATCCCATGAATAAGACTCATATCATTGAATAACTCACGCTTTAACACTTGAAACACACGCTTTAGGTAGACACGAATTATACTCATCAAGATCTTAATCAAAGAATAAACCTTAGTTGACGTTCCCATAACTGCCAACTCCCATTCAATCCATAGATATAATATACAACAAATAGTGGTGATATCGACCACTTACATAACTTTACATCGTTGGTTAAAACAAACATCCAACTTTCTTCTTTTTTTCTTTTTCTTTTCTCATTTTTTTTCGTTTTTTTTTTTTTTTTTTTTTTTTTTTTAAACATAAACATAGATGTGTAAAATTTCACCACATCACTATAACAATAAATCTGGATAATTTTTCCATACTTTTCATGACTTCAGAAATAACGGTAATAGTGAAAGTAGTAAACACACGAAAAAAAAATAAACTCAAAAATATACAATATTTACTTTCACTCCAATTGCATTGTGCAATTTCCCGACCTAACCATAGATAATGAATTACGCACGCGAACACAGGTAATGTAAGGAAACACACTTTGCCTATAGCAATTAACCAACCACGGATTTTAATCTATAGGGTAGGCTAAGGTGTAAGGTGTAACGAAACATTTTAACAAAGGTGTAAGAAACGAAAGGAATGGCTCTGAGTGTTTTTCTAGGGGTATCTTACTCTAAAAATGAGAGTAACAAAAGGGTTATACGGGGGTTAACTAACCAGTGTAGTTAGCTAATATCACATAACATATAAGGCTATTTGGGTGTAATCCTAGAAATTTTACCAATTTAGACAAGTCATTCCAATTATATAAAATAATACTTATTATGGTGGTCTCGAATAGTATACAAACCAAGTTCTAAAGTTTACAAGTCACCGGCACACTCATAGATTTGTGAATTTTGAAAAATCATAATTTTTGAAAATAACGTCGTGTGTGCAGCTATGCAACTTAGACTTTAAACAAAATCATGCTAAAAAAATTTTAAATTTTGATATATTAAGCACATTTTAAGCATATTTTGAAAAGTTTAGGACAAGTAAGTGTTAAGTGTTCTAATTCTCCAATCCCCCCACTTAAGTTAAACAACGTCCTCGTTGTTTGTATGAAAGGTTGAAAACTGGAAAATAAAAGAATTAGAACAGAAAAACTCCCCTGAGATTTGCTCGGTATGATCCTCCATTAGTATTAGAGCAAAAATCATCTTTCTTGTGGATTAGAACGTTTAAGCTTCATAATCGATGGATCCACAGGAAATGCAGGAATCTATAATACCACCAAGGCTTCAAAACACACCTAAGATAAGAAAGGTTCAACTTGCATAATACATTAGTAGTTAGGAAAAATAAAACATAAATATAAAAATGAAAATCATCAGGTCACTCGATGCGCCGTATCTTATGGAAGAAGATACGCCGTATCGAGCCTGGAATAAATACGGATCAGAATAAAAGATGCGCCGCATCCTTAACCAGGGATGCGCCGCATTAAAATAAACTGATAAAAAGTTTTAAAGTCGAAAATAAAAATGCAGGAAAATAAAATAAGATATGACCATTGCAGGAGATGCGTCGCATCTCAGGATTGAGATGCGCCGTATCCTCTGCGGTCTGAAACAAAAATAAAACGAAATAAAGGATAGGATGCGTCGCATCTGTTTACCAGATGCGGCGCATGTGGTTACCAAACAGACTGATAACAGTCTGCTGTAAAATGACTCGTTCCACGGTTTGATCTCTCACGTCCTCTCGTACTCTCATGCTGAACTTAATGCCAGTCTTCATCAAATATAACAAGAAACATAAACTGAAACATTAAATATATACACGAGAATAGTGATCAGTACAATCCAAAAAATAATAATAATATGTGGAACAATGTCAGTAAAATCAAGAGAGTAAGATCATGGGTGAGTGAGGTCGTCTGGATGGGTCCCGGAAGTGCTGGCTCCATCAGTCCTAGGGCGGACTCTGCGAACATATGCACGTGTCACTCCCGCAACATGAGTACCATCTGAACGGGTGTGGGTAATACCCTGCTGCTCCAAAAGTCTGCTCACACTCATAACCAGCCACTCTGAGTCCCTCCTCATACCATCAACAATGCCTCTCAAGGCTCTCAACTCCCCCTCGACTGCCTCGACTCTCTGACCCATGGTGCGTACAGGGACTGGTGGGGGTACTGGTGCCTGCGGCTCCTCCTGATGGGCTGGAGCAGCAGCCGGAGGTCCCTGAGGGCCTCCCTGCTCCGCCTCTGGTCCTGCAGCTCTGGCGGGCCCTAATGCTACCCAAACGTACTCTCCCATAGCCAGCTGGCATATCCCAAGCCTAACCAAGTAATCCCTGTCAATAACCGGGAGATGGGTCACTACAACCTCCAGCCCCGCTGGGATCTCTGCTCCAATCACTCCCAAATGGCGGGCCAGCCTAGAAACAAAATGCCCGCCAGTCATATGGCTCCTCCGATCTCTCCCTGCAGCTGATCAGTGGAGGTAGTGTGCCAAAAAGTGGGGGATGTTCATCGACAACCCCTCATCCATGCTCCTAAGAAGGAAGAGGTCCAGAGTGGTCACCTTCTCAGGTGACTGACCCCTCCCAGCAATGGTAAGTGCAATCAGCCTGTGGCACAGCCTCCTCATCGGCTCCCTGATCAAAGTGTATGAGGGGGTGGAAGTAGTGATATCACCCCCCGAAGAAATCCTGTCCCAGTAATCACTGAATAACCCTCTGTCAGGGACCGCTCTCAAACTATCATCCCAATATCGGGTAAACCCATCTGACTCAAGCTCCTCAGCTGTATGCAAACCCATGGCCAAAGTGAACTGTCTCATCGACATCTGCCTCGACACCCCACCCAGTCTAAACACAAGGGTGTCGGCAATATCCAAACCCGTATCCGTCTCTCTGTAGTAAAATGTACTAAAGAACTCCAACATAAGCTCCCTGATAAGAGGCTCATTGATCCTGAACAATCTCTCCCAAGCACTAGATCTGAACACCACCTCCTCATCATCTCCAGCAACTACCATCTCCATCCTATGCTGTAAACTCTCAGCAGCATGTCCTGCCCCAATCAATCCTACGTCAGCAAAATCCAAAACCTGTACCCTGAATATCCTCCTAAAGTAAATCGACTCAAGTCTCTGTAAGTAATCCTCCAAAGTGCCAGGGGTTAGACCCATATCCTCGAATCGTAAATGTGGAAAACTAGAAGGGGGGTTGAATAGTTTTACGTCTTTTTAATTTATGAAAACTTTTGTTTACTTTTTAAAAACTTCGATTCTATCTTATGTGAATTCAACTCTTGATCAATATGAACATATATAAACAAATATAGATAAGTAATGCAAGTAATGTAAATGTAATGAAATAAGAGATAGAGTTGGAAAGATCAAACCACAACACGGAGATTTATAGTGGTTCGGCTACAAGGACACCTTCCTTGCCCTACTCCACTCCTCGAGTCACCTACTCAAGAGTTTTCTTCACTATGTCAACAAACTCCCTTATGGCGGAGAAACCTTACACAACTTTAGCTTACACCGGCTTAACGACACAAAGCTAGATGTTGTTGGGAATTATGATACGTATCAAGAGCAGACAACTTAGGTCTGGTAGTTTATCTAAGTTAGGTCTGTTTGTGTTATTAGGTCTGGTAATGTAATGTTAAGTCTGGTAGCATGTTTAAGTCTGGTTGACTTGTAAAGTTAAGTCTGGTCGTGAAGTTAGGAAAGTCTGTTAGAGTTATGTTAGGAAAAGATACAATGCGTGTATGTATCTTTATAGAAGATTTGTGTATATCTTCTGTGTCGGCTAGGGTTTCCTTGTGTTATAAAAGGATCCCTAAAGATTGTTAGTTCGTGTGTGAGTTGTACGAGTTCACTATTGTGATTATAATCAATATACGAAGTTAGTGATATCTCTGCTTGTGTTCTTAATTGTTCTTGTTAAGATTCCGCATTAACAATAACAATCACCTAGGGTTTCTCACTTAGATTGGTTCGGATTTATCCTAACCATCTACTAGGTATTCAAGACTACTTAGTGATCCATATACAATTTGTGGACCAACAAGTGGTATCAGAGCAAGGAGAGAGACTCTGAATTCGAAGAACACTAAATCTCAAAAACCAAATTCTCACTCAAATCACCCTACAAAATGTCTGAATTCGATAAGCCTGTTAACACTGAAACTTTCTCAATCCATAACAGTGAGGATGAGCAATCAAACCATGAAGATGAAGGAAAAACCGATACCAGTAACTCCCAATCACAACAACAACCCATCCCTTCCCCAACCACAATCTCAAACATAAAACTTCCATTACTGAAGAGAGAAGAGTATGATATATGGGCCATGGAGATGGAACATTATCTGGAATACATTGATAGCGATGTATGGAAGGTGATTCAAAAGGGAAATTCCAAGAAGAGAATTTCATAAGGGAATGATGGGCAGCTCAGAATAATGCCACCAGTATCTGCAGAGGAGATTAGGGCTGTGGAGAAGGAAAAGAAGGCCAGAACCTTGCTTCTTATGGCTATTCCTAAGGAGCATCTACAAAGGTTTCATGGCATTCTTGATGCAAAGGAGATGTGGGAAGCTATCAAGAAACGATTTGGAGGTAATGCTAACTCCAAGAAGATGCAAAAGGCTGTTCTTAAACAGCAATTTGAAACATTCAGTGTTTCAGAGACTGAAGGTTTGGAGAAGGGCTATGACAGATTTCAACATCTGTTAACACAACTGGAAGTTCATGGTGCAGCAGTCTCAAATGAGGATGCAAATCACAAATTTCTTAGATCTTTACCATCAGAATGGGGCAATGTATCTGTGGCGATGAGGATTAAGGAGGAAGTAGATTCTATGACACCTGATGACCTATACAATAATCTTAGGATGTTTGAAAGGGACATCAGTAACAACACTCAGGCTTCAACCAGTTCAACAAATGTTGCTTTTGTGTCACAAAACAAAAGCAGTACTTACAAGGTTAAATCTGGTGGTGTTAGGTCTGGTAACTATGAAACTCCTTCAAGTGAAAGGTCTGCTTCAAGTTTTACTGATGAAGTGATACATTCTTTCTTTGCCAACCAAACTGAAGATGAAAGCTTTATTAGTGAAGATCTTGAACAGATTAATGACGCTGAAGTTGAGGAGATGGACATAAAATGGCACATTGCCATGGTTGCTTTAAGGGTCAAACGATTTCAGAAGCAATATGGTAGGACTATCAACTTCAACAACAAATCACCAGTGGGATACACAAAGAGGACTGTTGAATGTTACAACTGTCACAAGCATGGACATTTTTCAAGAGATTGTCCAGAGAAGAAGTCTGCTGATGGGAAAAGAGATGATGATGGGAAGATGGAAAAGAATCAGATGAGCCTGCTGACAATGGAAGCTGGGGGAGTCAACTGGGGTGAGCATCCAAGAGTAAATGAGGAGTCTAATCATGCTCTCATGGCCATTGGTAATGAGGTATCATTATGCTCTAAATTATGTACTGACTCATATAATCATGTTAAGGCTTTGTGTGATGAGCAGCAAGAACAAATAGGTGATCTAGAAGTAAATTTATTAGCACATAAAAATGCTGTAAAAACTTTAGAGGCACAAAAGGTCACCCTTCAAAACCAACATGCTGCTTTAAATGAAAAACTATACTTTCAAGCTAATAAGATATACGAACAAGATGAAAAGCTTAAAAGGTATAGACAGTTAGGACTTAAAATTCAGAAGGAAAGGGATGAGCTGAGAAAAAGGGTAGATCAATGGAACAATTCAAATAATAACCTGTTTAAGTGTTGGGATTCTCAAATTAAGTCAAATAAAAAATGTGGCTTAGGATATGAGGAAAATGAGAGTAGGGCTATATTTAAGAATAGAGAAGAGGACTATGCTGATAAGCCTTTGTATAATAGGTTTGTTAAAACTGGTGACTTTAAAGGAGTACCACCACCTTTGAGTGATGACTATACTCCTCTTGAAAAAGAAGAGTTGGATGATTCACTCTTTGTGTATGGTAAGAAAGGTCCTCAAGTGCCTAAACCAACCACCTCAGAGGACAAATCCAGTAGGTATTCTTCTTGTCAATCCAATGTCTCTGAAGGATCTATTGATGGTTCCTCTGATCACTCTAAGTCCAAGTCAAATAATGAGGAAAAAGAGAATCCTGAACCTAAGGTTGTTGAGAAGTGTGAACCTGTTGTTACTAAACCTGTAGTGACTGAACAAAAGGCTGAGACAGTTAAACCTAGTTGTGTCAATCACATAAAATCTCCTAGGGAATCTGTTAAAATGAATGAGTCACCTAGAAGCAATAGTGTTCACAGAGAAAGTAGGAGTAGTTATACTTATGCTCCTAAAAGATGCTTTGTGTGTGGAAGTTTGAGTCATTTAATAAGAGATTGTGACTTTCATGAAAAGAGAATGAAAAGAGAGGCTGAACAAAAGAGAATGAATGTTAACAAGGGTCATGGTTCAAATAAACCAGTTTGGAATAATGCTAGTAGAATTAATCATGCCAACCAGTTTGTTCCCAGACCTGTCCAACTAAATAACACTACCAGACCTAACTCTTGTGTTAGTTCTGGTAGACCAAATTTTGGGTCTGGCTACAGAAACTTTAATGTGAATAGGCAAAATGTTAACTTTATGAGGCCTAAAGTGAATACTGGTTATGTTAATTCTGTGAGACCTAATGTGAACTCTGGTTTTGTGAGACCCAAACAACCTTTTCAAAAACCTCAGGTGAATGCAAATTTTCAAAGAAATAATTTTTATAAAACTCATTCGCCTGTGAGAAGACAAGTTGGAAAGCAAACAGCAAAACCTTTAAAGGGAAATGGGGGTTCTGCTGTTAAGACCTCAGCATGTATGTCTTGGGATTCAAACAAAAATAAATCCATGTATAAATCCCAAAACAACAATGGATCAGGTTCAATTAAGAAATTTAAGCATATTGATCCACAAGGCGGACCCAAGCCTACTCAGGCCTGGGTTCCTAAGAGAAACTAATTTCTCTTCTTTTTATGCAGGATCATCCACTTTGCTATATGGAAGATAGAGGAATACTTGACAGTGGATGCTCTGGGCACATGACTGGTAACAAGAACTATCTTAATGATTTTCATGAATTCGAAGGAGGTTCTGTTACTTTTGGAGGAAGCAAGGGACAGATAACTGGTAAAGGAAGAATTGTTGTGGGCAACATAGAATTTGACAATGTATCTTTTGTGAAAGAACTTGGGCAGTTCAACCTTTTCTCAATATCACAAATTTGTGATACTCAGCATAAGGTGCTTTTTACTGAAACTGATTGTCTTGTGTTGACTCCGGACTTTAAGATGCCTGAAGAACATAAGATTCTTCTTTAAGTTCCCAGACAACACAAAATGTACAGTTTTGATATGAAAGCATCTAATCCTGCAAAAGGTGCTACCTGTTTAATTGCAAAAGCTACATTGGATGAATCTAAGTTGTGGCACAGAAGGTTAGGCCATGTGAATTTCAAAAACATGAATAAACTTGTGAAGAATAACCTTGTGAGAGGTTTGCCTTCAAAATTGTTTAAAAATGATCATACTTGTGTGGCTTGCAACAAGGGAAAACAACATAGGGCATCCTGTAAGGTTAAATTAGAAAGATTAATCACTGAACCTTTACATACCTTACATATGGATCTTTTTGGCCCTACATCTGTCCATAGTATTAATCATGCATGCTATTGCCTTGTCATTACAGATGATTGTACTAGATATTGTTGGGTGTTCTTTATGTCTAGGAAGGATGAAGCTACCCCTTTGATTCAAACTTTTATTAGACAGATTGAAAACCTTATTGATAAACGAGTTAAAATCATTAGGAGTGATAATGGCACTGAGTTTAAAAACAAGAGCATGCTAGATTTTTGTGGTAATAAAGGAATTAAGCAACAATTCAGTAATGCAAGAACTCCTCAGCAAAATGGAGTTGCAGAGAGAATGAACAGGACACTTATTGAGGCAGCTAGGACTATGCTAGCAGATTCACTTTTACCTACTACATTTTGGGCTGAAGCAGTCAGCAATGCCTGCTACATCTTTAATAGGGTTAGAGTGACCAAGCCTCAAAATAGAACTCCTTATGAGCTTATGTTTGGCCATAAACCAGTTGTTAGCCATATAAGACCTTTTGGGTGTCATGTTACCATTCTTGATACTTTAAGTGTTCTTGGAAAATTTGAAGGAAAGTCTGATGAAGGGTTTTTACTTGGGTATGCATTAAACAGTAAAGCCTTTAGGGTTTACAATCTAGTATCCAAGAAAGTAGAAGAAAATCTGCATGTAAACTTTCTTGAGGAAAAAACCCAATGTCAAGGGAATTGGTCATAGGTGGATGTTTGATATTGATTATTTGACTGATTCTATGAATTATATTCCTGTCTCCAAGGAGAATCAAATTAACCCTATTGCAGGTACCCAAGAAGTTACTAACATTGCAGGTACCAAAGATTCTTCAAATTCAGAGAACATTGATGATGTGGCTGAGCTTGTTGTGATTCCATCTACAGAGAACAAGTCTGATGCAGCTGAAGCAGTAATCAAGAATTCTTCAACTCAGAAAATAGATTCTGAAGTTAAGTCTGGCAAAGTCATATCTCCTAACATTACCAGTACTTCCCATTTTAAGTCTGGTAGTAGTGTTCTACCAGACCTTTCTTCAAGTACTGCTTGTGCTGACTCTGAGATGCCAGAACTTGAAGTATTTCCTAATCCTAATGAAGGTGTTTTTGATGGGGCTTCCTATGATGAAGGAGGCATTATTACTGATTTCAAAAACTTACCCACTGAAGTTGAGGTCAGTCCAACTCCCACTCTCCGAATTCACACCATTCATCCCAAGAGTCAAATAATTGGTAACCCCAAGTCTGCTGTTCAAACAAGAAGTAGAGTGCAACATCAGTCTGATTCTCTTGCACTCATTAGCCTGATTAAGCAACAACAAAGGGTCAACCATAAGGATCAGCAACATTGCTTATTTGCTTGCTTTCTTTCTCAAAGTGAACCCACTACAGTTTCTGAAGCTTTAGGGGAGGAAAGTTGGGTAGAAGCCATGCAAGAAGAGTTGTTGCAGTTCAAGCTACAGAAAGTATGGGTTCTTGTAGACCTACCTAATGGAGCTAAAGTTATTGGTACTAAATGGGTCTTCAGGAATAAAAGGGATGAAAGAGGGGTAGTTGTAAGGAACAAAGCAAGGTTGGTAGCTCAAGGATACAAACAGGAGGAGGGCATAGATTATGATGAGGTTTTTGCTCCTGTAGCAAGGATTGAAGCTATCAGGTTATTTTTGGCCTATGCATCATATATGGGATTCAAGGTATATCAGATGGATGTCAAAAGTGCTTTCCTTTATGGCACTATTGAAGAAGATGTGTATGTACATCAACCTCCTGGCTTTGAGGATCCTGCTAACCCCAATCAAGTGTATAAGGTTATTAAAGCTCTATATGGTCTTCATCAGGCTCCTAGAGCTTGGTATGAAACTCTTTCACAGTTTCTTGAAGAACATGGATACATCAGGGGTGTAATTGACAAGACTTTATTCATTAAGAGAGACCAGAAGGATATCATTCTTGTCCAAATTTATGTGGATGATATCATTTTTGGATCCACAAGAAAGTCTTGGTGTGATGAATTTCAAGGTTTAATGAAGAGCAGGTTTGAAATGAGCTCAATGGGAGAACTTACATTTTTCTTGGGACTGCAAGTTAAGCAAAAGGATGATGGGCTTTTTATTTCTCAAGACAAGTATGTTGCAGAAATTTTGAGAAAGTTTGAGTTCTCAAATGTGAAGGCAGCAGTCACTCCCATGGAGAACAAAGTGCCTTTAACAAAGGATGAAGATGCTGCTGATGTGAATGTGCATCTTTACAGATCCATGATAGGTTCCCTCATGTATCTTACTGCTTCTAGACCTGATATTATGTATGCAGTTTGTGTTTGTTCACGCTTTCAGGTTCAACCAAAGACTTCACATCTTCATGCTGTGAAGAGAATCTTTAGGTACTTAAAGGGCAAACCAAATTTGGGCCTTTGGTATCCTAAGGAGTCAACTTTTGACCTGACAGCTTATTCAGACAGTGACTATGCTGGTGCAAGTCTGGATAGGAAATCAACAACAGGAGGTTGTCAGTTCCTTGGAAGGAGGTTAATATCTTGGCAATGCAAGAAGCAGACGATTGTGGCTAATTCATCTACTGAGGCTGAGTATGTAGCAGCTGCTCATTGCTGTGGACAAGTTTTGTGGATTCAAAATCAGATGCTGGACTATGGTTTGAATTTTATGAATACTGTTATCCACATAGATAATAAGAGTACTATATGTATTGTTAAGAATCCAGTATATCACTCTAAAACTAAGCATATAGAAATAAGGCATCACTTCATTAGGGATTGCTTTGAAAAGAAGTTGATTAGAGTGGAGAAAATACATACAGATTTTAATGTTGCTGACCTGTTAACTAAGGCATTTGATGGTCCTAGATTCAATTATCTAGTAGTTAACATTGGTATGATGAACCCCTAGTTTGAGTTAAGGGGAGGTTTGGCCTAAGGGGAGGTCAAACTGTGAAGTATGTAAAGTATGAATACTTACTAGCATTTAGGTTATCTTTAAGTCTTGTAGTTTTGTTTTTAGTTCTGTTAGTGATTAAAAAAAAAAAAAAAAAAAAATGTTTTTATCTGTGTCTTTTATTTCTTTTAT